>BSQW01000012.1:23886623-25324763 GCA_030161315.1 Eutrema japonicum | reverse complement strand
ACCAATCATTCTGCCACGATTTGCCACAATATTCCCTGCATTCCCGTTCCCAGAGATAATCTCCTCGACAACAGAAGCAGGTAGGATGATGTTCCCCTCTCCATCCAATCGTTGCCCTCTCTCATTGCACAATTGACCCTCTTGGTCTCTGTAAGCACCAGCTCCATCTTGAACCAAAACCACTGGATTGTTGTTCATCTCTGTTGGTTTCTTTGCTCTTCTGTTTGTGTGTTCCAAAAGTGCTAGCTGCTCGTTTGACAGATCAACTAGCTAAGTGCTCTTGTTCCTTCTGGTTTCGCGAATAGGCATACACCTGAAAACAAAAGTCAAAAACGTAAGTAACACAGAAAGTCACGACAGGTATCGACCGATACCACTAGAGTATCGATCGATACTGTAGAGTATCGACAGGTATCGACCGATGATGATTTTAGCCTCGGGTAAGTGAAGTGATGATTCGAGCGAAGAAGGGCTTGGCCGCGGGTGCGGCCTCTCCAGGAGTGGTGAAATGCCTCTTGACCGCGGGTAGATGCTCTTTAGGAGTGGCAGATTGGCAGTTGGCCGCGCCTTCAGCTCCTCCAGGCGCGGTGGGCTCTCCTTCGGGGCAGCTTCATCTTCCTTCAGTGCTTCGGTATATTTAAGGATCCAACCATTGGATTGTCTCCAATCCATTTGTATTTGAAAGCTGGTTGTCTCTACTTTGTTGTGTCCAAATTTGGGGATGATCAGATGGTGAAAAGGTCTCCATTAGCTGCAAGACTTCTTGACAGTCCAAGTTTATCCAAAAACGTACTTATTCTCCGAAATGCACTCTTTTATTCCGAGTTACCTGAAACGTCTTTCAAAACTCTACAATATGAAAATCACTTGAAAACCATTGAAAACAGAGTTAAAACACCTGCAAAAGAATATGAAATTGATCCATAAAAATGGTCAAAAACCGGTGTTATCAATTTCCCCAGACTTAGATCTTTGTTTATCTTCAAACAAAACAGAAATCTAAACTCGGAAAGAGGTTTTAAAAAATATACGAACTAACCAAATTCTCAGTGACCGTCCTTCTAAACCATAACTAACGCAATGCATCAATCTGGCTTAGTCTAGAAAATTCTCACCAAAGTACTACAACGCTAATCCATGGTATCCGTCATGCGAATGTCTAACCAAATAGATCCTAACTTTCAGTCAACTAGCTCTTAACACTCATTAAAGATTGTGTGATTCTTACCAAAAATATTGGACAAGACAATCGAAGCTAGGCATTTAAGGGCAATATAGAGGTGAGGCTAAAAGTGTTCCAGGTTACTGTATTTTATTCGGAGGATGCTAGATATTGGTAACCACAGTTTTCAATCACTCCTTGCTCGCATAAGTGTTGCTGCAAAACTCTTCATTCGTCGGGACTCTTCTCCCTTTGACAGAACGTTTCTATCGTTCCCCCGGACTTGAATTTTTTTCCGGGTAATGATTCGAACGGCTTCTTACTCCTCACATATTGAAACATAGTTTCCTTGGTAAAAATATAGGCTACTCTAAGACTCTTAGGCTACTCTAAGACTCTTAGGCTACTCTAAGACTCTTAGGCTACTCTAAGACTCTTAAGCTTTTATTTCCTTTCCTTTCGACTTTTTATTTATTTTAGAAATGGGAAAACGCCTTTAAACGGGAGCCTTAGAGAGTACGAAAATTACCAGTTACCAACGATTTCCAAGGCAACTTTTTTGCTTGATTTGTCGATACCTCCATGATAAGCTCAAATTAATACCCTAAAAGTACTAAAGCTTTGTCGATTGTAATACTTAGGGATCGAATCCACAGAGACTCAAGGAAACACACAATAGATTGTATAGGTGAAAATTAAGCTAAGTGATCAATGGAATTGAAAGCAAATACGTAAATTAAACAAGTTGTAATTCGATGGAAGAAAGATAGGTTCAGGGTATTTCTCAGGAAATCAATGAATGCAGATAAATTAACTAATCAGGGTTCAGGTTATGCACGGTTCTTGAACTCAAATTACTAAAGTATAATTAACCAACTCTCGTTGCGAGAATTATCTAAGTCTAAATCCTAGAATTCCAAATCTCTTTACGAATCCTAAATTCGAAACCATGTTTTAGTTCAAGTTTGATTTGTTCACAAAACAACTAAACCAAATCTCTTTGCGAATAGTTATTTTGCTCACCCTAAGTTCTATCAGGTTTCTCAATTGCACTCTCGCGCCAAATCGATTAACCTAAGATCTAAGTTCTAGGTGATCAATCCAGAATTAGCTATAAGAACAACCTATGGTGTAGAAATAATTCAGATTATGAACCCTAAACAACTAATCAACCTAGCATTCAAAGAAATCCCTTATGAGAACCCTAAACCTAACAGGAGATCCACTCAGACATGGAGATTGTAACAATAAACATGACTGAATAAATACTTGAATAAATAATAAGAAAGAGTAACAAGAGGGTTCGAAATCTTCTCTCGGACGAACAGAGTTTCAGACTTGTCTCCCTTCCAAAGCTCTCTCTCAAAGCCAAAGTAAAATAAAGCATAGCCATCAAAGTGGCTGTAAATCCTAATAAATAACCTAACTCACGTTTTGGGGCTTCTTGTAAATAATAAAGTCTTCTGGGGCAATTTGCAGTTTCTTAAATCTTGGAAAAGTCGCGATCCTTCTGTCTCTTCGACGGGTATCGACTGATACCATAAGTGTATCGATCGATACTCATGCATCAAATCGGTGTCTCAGCTACAGGATATCTGCTTGGCTACAAAATGCTCCAAAATGCTTCAGTATTTCCAATAATGCTCCAAACGTATCTAAAACCTGAAAAGACTCCAAAATACTAGAAAGACTCTAATAAAAGGAGTTATATCATGGCTTAAAACAGGTAAAAACCATGATATATCACTCCACAACCGAATCCATCTAGTCTCTCGTCTTTTTGAGTGACTGAAAAACTGTGTCGTTCCTCCCTTTCCGAAGTTTTTGCACATATCTGCACATAAGACAACGGGAGAGTTGCATGAGATTTGAACAAATGTTAAGTTTCGGGTGGGATACCGGCTAAAGATGAACCTGCCATCTAGGACAACAAAGAGTGGTAAAAATGAAAAAGATGTCCTAGATGTATGACTCGTTGTCTCACCTAAAACAATTGATAAAAAAATAAAATATAGATTAAGTCCAAATAAAATGAGCTATTATATCCTGTCATAAAGAATTTATGTGGCTCGAACTCCTCTAGGAATGTCGCATTGAAAGCACTCTAGCTAAAGCCTAGTCTAGTACTAAACCACAAAAGAGCTAGCCCGAGAAAATAGCGTAGAAGCACACTGGTCTATATCATCATAGATTTTGTTCTTATGTACCTGAAAAATACTTAATAAAAATACTACACGAGGTCTTAAAAATTCAGCGAGAATTAAAAAGATCCAAAGAAAAGAAAAATAGATTAGTAATGGATAACCATCCTCCCCCAGACTTAAATCACACTGTCCTCAGTGTAAAAAAGTTGGTGAAATGATGGTAAAATCATTAAAATAAAAGATAAGGTGAAAGAGATCGATTAAACCGTGGTGGTGAAGTGCATGGCTAGGCGTCGCCTGAGCCATCTGTCTCGGAGTCGGGCGTGTTGCCATCGAACTAGTGGTGCTCTTCGAGGAAACGCATCATGCGCATGTATCGTCTCTGTTGTCGTGCTATCTTCTTCTCCATGGCTGTGTATTCTGGTCCGTGTTCGTGAGACGAACTCGCGGATGGTGCACGGGCCTGTGATTGTTGAAGTAGTTGAGCACGCTCTGCCTCGACGTCTCGGTTGGCCTTGGCCACTAGGAATTTTCCAATCATGTACGGTAGGCGTGGGGCTGTAGGTATGTAGTCCATCTCCTCCGTTATCCATCTAGGTGCTGCTCCTTCTTGGAGTCTAGGAACAGAGTTAGAAGGTAAGAAGACAAAGTAGGACTCACCGACATTAGTGCAATATTTGTAACCAAATCTGTCGGAGTCGAGTGAAACGCGAGAGATCGTGCGGTCTCGGGAGAATTGCGTCAATTCGACCAGCTTCCTTGGAGTAGAACCTCTTTCAAGAAGTCGAAGTGCACGGCTTGTAGAATTGCCCTGATGATGCTTCTGAAGGCTGTAGTAGTGTCCTCGGGTTTTGTGGCGGGTGCGTCGTGTTTCACCTTTACCAAGTTCTTCGCGACGATACAAGCATAGCAAGCATAGCGCGGGTCATCGGTGAAAGGTAATTGAAGGGTGACAAGCTCGCCTTTGAGGACACTCCGCATGTTCGCTCTCGAAAATATTGTGTGCGCTAAGAGCTTGTGTGTATAGCGGACAGCGGGATGCGTGAGTTGGGCGGCTTTAGACCGTCCGTTGTCGTAGACGCCTTGTCCCATTATGCTCCATAGATCTTCATCCGGATTCTCCTCGGGGTGAATCTCATCGAGATATTGAAGTTTCAAAGCTTCAAAAAGTTCTGGGATCGTTAGAGCATAAGAATATCCGCGAATGGTAAAAGTAAGTGTACCGTCGTTCGCTCTCGCATTAGAGCGTCTCTTGTAGCACATGGTTACGGTCGATAAGAATTCTTTGGTGAGATCTTCGTAGGTAGGGAGGTTGAGCTCCATGAAAGGTCGAAGGTTAAGTGCGTTGAGATACCAAAACAGGTCTTCTCTAATCCCGAGCGTGTAGAGAGTCGAGTAATCTATGCGAGGTGTTGATTTGATAACCATCTTGTTGAGCTTCTCAAGGTAATCGATATTAGGGTCTATAGATTTTCTGACATATCGTAGCTTTGGTCTTCGTTCCGGAGGTGGTGTTGGTTCACGTGGAGGGGAAGGAGTTGGGTCACGTCGAGGATTCTGCACGCGAGTTCTAGTCGATCGTCGTCGACTTGCAAAGAACTCGCCAATATTTGTGTCGTCTTCCACGCTTGTGGTGTCCAATCCTCCTCGGTTCTCCTCGTGTTAAATTGAAAATAATCGCCGGGAAGTCTCTCCTACGTATCCTCTATTCTTAGAGCGCATCACGCGGGATTTCGGGTGGTCCATTTGTTCCTACAAAATATAGAAACAACTCGGAAAAAGTGTGAATATAGTTGAAATCGAACGGTTTCAATGCACGAGGATACTAATCGAGTATCAAGAGACACATTCAATAAACAAACGAGAAATATTGAGCATAATTCAAAAAATCGAGACGATAATTGTAATTTTTTGGGTTTGTGACGTACTTGCATAAAAAATTTCGAAGTATAGATTTTAAGTTCATCTTCATGCAATTTTAATAGATTACCGTTTACTAATTATCAATATATCAAGACTTGTTCAAATTAATCAAAATTAATCTCCAAATTCGTTTTTATTTAAGCTTGAAAATTTCAAGTTACAAAAATCTCAGATCCATAATAATTAAGTGCTAAAACTGAAATTCTATCATTTTAGAAGTTCAATATAGAGTTCTCCAACAATTTCTAGCAATCCTAGATATGAATCTAGTAAATATAAGAAAACCCTTAGGGTTTAGCTCAATGAAAAAGTCGAGATTTAGGATCATACCTTGGTGGAATTAATGAGATTAAAGTAGAATTGAAATATCCTTTGAAAATGAGTAAGAATGGACCAAATATTTTTTGTAAAAACTTTTGAATTGAAAAAGGATTTATTGCTCAAAATCTCAAAATCTTTTGGAAGAGATGAAGAAAGAGAGCTTGAATCTTGAAATTCTCTTTTTTTTCTTTGAAAAATTGTTTTTATGTAAGAAGAAGTTTTCTGGTTTTCAAAAGCTTTTGTGACTTACCTTAGCGGGACACGAGAATTAAACTGGGTGTGGTTCAATTTCATGTCTGGAACATGTTTCGGATTGCACGGTTTAAAGTCGGGAACAGTTGGGAATGGTCGGGATGAAGTTCGGAACGGAATGAGGCTGGCCGCGGGTCGAGCACACACGACCGCTGCCAACTGCTTCTTCGCCGCGAGTCTGCTAGCTCCAGCCGCGGGCGATCTTTTCTCGGCCGCGTGACCGTCCAACGAAGGAGCGGTCGATGGCCTCCTTGCCGGGGGATGGCTTGTTCAAGCCGCGGCCAAGTGGCTTTCGTCTCGGGTCTTCTCCAATTATTTTGTGTTTTCTAATTTTTTGAATGTTTCTTGGTTTTTTGGTTTTTATATAAATTCTGAAATCCTAAAAAGAAAAACGTCAATAGAAAAAGAAAAAAAAACTAAAAGAAAAACGTACCGAATGGGTTGCCTCCCATCAAGCTCTTTTGGTTAAAGTCGTTAGCTCGACTTTTTGGTAAGACTAGGCATGAGCAGTAGATGTCTCGGGAACAAATGTTCATTTGGCATCGTCTTGTTTATGACGTGTTTCGCCTTTCTTCGGTGTCACCTTCTTCTTTCCCCGTTTTTTTCGGAATTTTCACTTCTCGAAGAGCTTGTTTCGTCTTTTCAACCATTTCTTCCACTCGTTCTTCCTTGGTATCTCTTAAATCTGGTGGAATATTGATCTTAACTTTTGCAAATGGTTTAGAAGTGAATGGTGGACTTACCTTTGGGGGTTCCGTCTTAGTCGACTCATCTTTCTTTTTTCCTTTATTGAAAATCTAGTTTTTCTTCTTTTGTTCGTCCCTCGGGTTTGGAATTTCGTCCGGGTCCTTTTATCCACATTCAAGAAGACGGCTTGACGGTTGGCGTGATCAAGGATGGCGCCAACGGTAGCTAAGAAGTTTCGACCAAAAATCAACGGTCTATCCTTGTCTCGTTCCATTTCGAGAACTTGAAAATCAGCGGGGACGAACTTGTTTCCAATGAGTATTTGAAGATCATGTATCACTCCTTCGGGTTTCTTTTGTGATGAGTCCCCAAAAATTACGCTCACGGTAGATGGCGTGAGATTCATTATACCAAGCTTCTCGGCAAATGTCTTAGACATGATGTTGATGTTGGCTCCGGAATCACACAAACAATTTGTAAAATAAATTCTCGAAATCGAACAAGAAAAAGAAAAACTTCACGGATCATCGGCTTTTCTAAGCCTTTGAAGCGGGATTAGTTTCGTTACCTCGAATGGTGGTTTTTGGATCATCTTGGATTCGGTAACGACTTGTCCATAGAGTGGGATGAAGTTTGGAACTTCTCTATGCTCCATCTTAGCATCGACTTCCTTCTCGGGTATGGTGGAAATCACGTTGCAAAATCTCTTCAGGTTATCTTCCACTCTCTTAGTGGAGTCTGCGGTTTGAGAGACTTGCATGTCCAACTTCTTGACATGGGTTGAAAGAGATTCAAATTTCCCATTCAAGTCATTGTACATACATTCGACCTTGACGTTAAAATATTTCGTTGTCTTCTCGTTGCTTTGAGCGAGGAGTTGAATTAATTGCTCGAGGTTCGCCATTTGGGCAGCAATTTGAGTTAGAGATACCTTGTTGCTGCGTGTTTGAGTTGTTGTAAGGAGCGGCTTGAGCTTTGAAGGGCGGTCTTGGTTGGAAGTTCCCATTTCCTACATAGTTCCCATTTTGGAACCGGTTTTGGTATGGCCTCGATTATTTTGGATAAGGCTGACCTTGAGGGTTCTCCACGTTCTGATTTCGGTAGGAAAGATTGTTGAAGTTGGCGTTGCAGAAAGCGTTGTTGAATCCATTGTTAAATCGGCCTTCGTATTGACCTTGTGCTCCCACATAGTTAACTTCTTATTCTTTAGAATACAAAATGTTGTTGTCGGGTTCGTAATAAGTATCATCATCGACTCCAACAGTAGTTTCACAAGCATGTACTTGATGGTTTTGGTTGTTGAGAAGTCGGTTCACCATGACTTTTAGCTCGGAAATCTCTTTCGATTCCGACACGTTCGATCTAGTCGATCTATCGTAGTCGGGAGAATTGTTGCTATTCGACATAGCAAGACTTTCGTTGAGAGCTCTTCCTTGGTTGATGGTCTTCATGGAGAAGTCTCCATTGCTTGCCGTGTCGAGAGAAAGTTGATATTTCGGTAGTAATCCTCTGTAGAAAGTGTTGAGCACATTCGGACCGGAGAAACCGTGATGAGGGCAATCTCTCTCGTACTTCTTGAAACGTTCTCACGCTTCATAGAAAGACTCCACTTATTGTTGATGAAAACTTTGGAATTTGTTTCTTAGTGCGTTGGATCTTGACTTCGTGTAGAAGTGGTTTAAGAAGGCGGCTTTACACTCTTCCCAATTAGTAATAGATCATGCGGGCAAAGATTTCAACCAACAGTGAGGTTTATCGGCCAAAGAAAAAGAAAAAAGCTTACACTTCAAATAGTCGGTGGGAACTTTGAACAACTTCGTTCTCGTCATTTCGCTTCGTTCTCGTCATTTCGCATATCTCTTTGAACAACTTGATGTGCTCCGTCGGATGCTCGGTTGCAACTTCATGAAACTGATTATGCTTTACCAAAGCAATGATTTGAGGTTTGATCTCAAAATTGTTTCTGTTCGGTATAGGAAGTTGTATGGCTGCTCGGTTTTGGAAGTGTTGATACGGTGCATCAAAATCAGCAATGATGCGGTTACGTGCTTATCTCCTCGGACGATTAGCGGGCAGTATGAGACGGTTGGCGTTTACGCCATTAGGAGGAATTGGTGCATTCGCTTGAGCATCGTTCTTCGGTGCATCACGATCGACGGAAAGTTATTGCCTCGGATTTTTATCATTTCGGTTTTGGTTGTGATTTTCTTCGGGATCGAGATGTGGCTGGTCATTAGCACCATGTACAGTCTCTTGATCTTCTTTGTGATCCGAAAAATCATGGTCATCCTCGTGATCTAGTTGATCGCGGTTTAGTTGATCTTCAGGGTGGTCGTTTTCGGCCATCCTTAAGTTTCTTTTGAGTCTTCGGGGTTCTCTCTCGTGTTTGTCGATATCGTCTAGTAGCGGTACGGTTCCTCTAGGAGTTCTCCTAGTGTGCATTCACCTTAGAACAAAAGACAAAGATAAAGGAGAAAGTCAAAAGAACAACAAAGAACTTGAAAATCAAAAGTGTCTAGAGCAGAAATTAGAATACGAAATCAAACATGCTATACTATCCCCGGTGGCAACGGCGCCAAAAACTTGACACACCAGGATTTACCCGGTGTGCGGGTTTTACCCTTTAATAGTACGACACATGCAGTAGTATTTAGGGATCGAATACACGGAGAGACGTTGTTCAATTTCTAACGAGTTCTAACTTATGTCTAGACGGAAAATATATTTTTATGGTTTTGTCACGTCATAGCAAGAGAAATAAACTAAGTTAGGCAATGAAAATAAATCTAATCAAAGTGAACAGTATCAAGCAATAATTATTTCGAGGTTGTGAATCAATTAAACGAAGCGTTGGGCAATCGGGAATTCTATAGGGTTTATGGTCGATTTTTTACAAGGAAATTTCTAGGATTTCTAAAGCGACTTTTGTCGACTTTGGGTTCTTGAACTTGGAACACGTACACTGTGTGTAGTCTACTCCCGTAGTCCTACACACCTACTCACTTCAGTACTCGGACGGTAGCTTTCTTATCCGCCCGCGCAAGAGGTGAATGATACTCTCAAAGGTCGTTTACGCCCACAATTCCTCTGTAAGTATACTTTTGAAATCTTACAATGGATTTTCTCGTCTACCCTAGTTCAAGCGATTAGATACATCAATCTCGTGGCTCTTAAACGCCTACTATCAGTTGCTAAGATGGTTAGTCAAGCAGCGCATTAACAACAAGGATAGAACGAAGAACCCTAATCGGTATCCTATACTAAAAACCTAATAAGAATCGAACCATAAATTCCCCTTCAAACCCCTTTCACCCAACAAGAGAATTACTTAGCCATAGCTGAGGTAAACATATTCAATAAATTCAAAAGAAAGCAGTGCATAAAAAAGGATGGAGAAAGCTTCTCTATCGAAGAACACCGATGAAGATTCCATCTTCCAATCCTTGAAAAACCAAGCACACAAGTTGGTAGGGCTTTGCCTCTGCCAAAAAGCGTGAAATAATCTAAGGTATTGTCTAAGATGCATAAAATAAGTATTTATAGAGGTATTCTACGTTTAGGGTTTGGTGTGAAATGACGGTTCTAGCCTCGGGTAAGTGAAGTGATGATTCGGGTGAAGAAGGGCTCGGCCGCGTGTGCGGCCTCTCCAGGAGTGGCGAAATGCCTCTTGGCCGCGGGTGGAGGCTCTCCAAGAGTGGCGGATTGGCAGTTCGCTGCGGCTTCAGCTCCTCCAGGCGCGGTGGGCTCCTCTTTGGGGCAGCTTCATCTGCCTTCAGTTCTTCGGGTATATTACCTAGCAGCACCTCCCGGTTTCACCTCTAAACATACTTTTTACACAATCGGAGGCGGAGGAGGATGCCAAGAGAAGGACACCTCTGAAGATTTTTTAGGTGAGGATGAAGATACATAGAACCGCAGAAAGAAGCCAAAGCATGCTAAGGGAGATACGAGCCCCTTAGATCTATCATCCACCTAGAACATAAAAGGAGTCGAGCTATAAGACTTAAAACAAGCGATCGGACGGAGGCAACCCACCGGTAAGATATATATATATGTGTTTTAGATTTTTAGGACACTGATTTAATAAATTTTGTTCTTTTTCGATTGATGTTTCTTAAAAAAAAAAAAGGGTTGCACTCGATCGATGCAGAAGAGTCCGCACCCTGCATCGATCGATGCCAAGGACTCCGAAAAGCAAAAATTGATCGATGCAACCTCCGCATCGATCGATTTTCAACCCAAGTAAGTATTTCGGTTTCAATTCCGGTTTAATCCGGTTTATTTCCACTGATCTTCTTCTTTCCCATCGCGATTTTCTCTCTCCCCTACTTTAAAAATCGATCGATGCTCACCAAATCAAAACCTTCAATCTCCCATAACTTTTTTGATTCTCAACGGATTTGAGCGATTTTGGTGTCTATCCCCACCGATTTTTTGTGCTCTAGTAAACCCCCAACCCAGATTTCTCGATTAGCAAAGGTATGAACTCCTAAATCTCCTTTTATAGTCACAATTTTGGTGAGAAAAATCATCCAAGGTTTGTTACTTTGATTCATGCATCCACAAGTGGATATAGTGTGTTATTTACCTTGTAGGCTGTTAGGGCATGCATTTCGACCACACCTTTGCTATCTTGTGAGATTTTGTAGAAAATTTCAATACCTAGGGTTTATGTTCTTAGGAGAATTGTGGGGTTTGCCTAATTCTTGCAAAAATTCGATATGTGGCGTATAAAGATTGTGTTTATCCTCCGCCAATTGTCACTTTGCATAAGCGCACGGCCTCGATCCCCATGAATTCACAATTTTTTAAATTATCTTGGTTCGTAATTTTCTTATGCGTCGCGAGTCATGGAATAGAGTTGTTGAGATGATCTGTTATGGCCAATCGATTATGATGTATGGCTGTTTGCTATCGCAAAACAACATCTTGATATATATGTATGCTAGTCATTGCACTTGGAACTCACTTAGCAAAAATTATGTTGTTCGTTTTCCAGGAAAATGTCAAGAATTAACCAGCATAAGAAAGACAAGGGCAAGTGAAAAGCACATGAAGCTGAACATAAGAAGCATTGGCCTCGAACTGCAGAATTGGCTTTTCCGATCCCAATGATGACCAAGCAGGAGTTACAAAAGGATAAGGCCTACAAAAACCGAGCACTGTCCAACAAATGGGGGATGTATGAGAGCACGTTCTACAACGGGCTGTTAACCGTAGAGATGTGCCCCATGCATTTTGCAAGCTCCTACACATTGGTAAAGATGGGTATCCAGCAAGACATTGAGACCATGATTGAGCGTGTTGGGTTGGGACGGTTGGCCACTCTCGATGATGGTTTTGATGCCGATATCACTCGCCAGTTCTTGGCATCCGTTGAGCTGCGATATGACAACCTGAGGGAACCCGTCGCTAGTGAAGGGACACTCGTGTTTTTCGCTTATGGCATCCTCCACCAGATCTGGATCCCTGATCTCTGCACTCTCTACGGTTTAGAGGCAAGCCACAAGGAGACTTATTTTCCGGAATTTCCCAACGCCAAGAGCTTTTGGACAAAGATAGCCAGTGGGGAATACGATGGTGCTTACTAGAAGCAGTCAAGCATTCGCAACCCCGCACTCAGGGTATTTGCGAAGATGCTTAGCCACACTCTTTGCTAAGGAAGAAGCTGGAGCTATGTGTACTGACGAGCTCATCATGCTTTACTACGGGATTGCACCTGATATAGGTCATCAACTCAGATATTCCTTCCCTAGATCTCATCGTGTCAACCTTGGAGCCATCCTTGCTCAAGTTTGGGTAGGGAAGAAAACCCGAGGTCTTTCCGGGAAGGGCAAGAAAGAGTATGTTGGAAGCCTCCTTACACCCATCTTCGACCATCTCAAGATACTGCGAGATTGTGCTGGCGAACGACATGCTAGCATGCACGAAAAGTACTTCCAGAACTGTCATATCCTTAAACCAACCCTCATCTACCAGACGGAGAGATCTTGCATTTCCAGCTGCAAGATCAAGACTTGAACACACTGGATGATGAAGCGAACATCGATTGGATGCCACCGGAGCACAAGTTATTGCCCAGTACTTCCAGTTCTCAGCGCAGACACAGAGGATCATCCGCTCGAGCTTCTCGCTCATCTCCCAGAGCATCTACTTCTCACAGACATGAGGGATTTCCTGAGGGCGTCCCTGTGGACACAGCTGATAAGATCGAATACTTTCTTCCTCCAGATTGTAGCGAGTATCGTTTCACGCCCTGCCCGTTCGAGACAGATGATGAAGAGAAGTGGAAATTTGTCAGTGGACGATTGCTGAAGAACAACGCCATGCTGATGAAGATTTGGGGAGACTTGCTAAGATACCGACACCTAGGGTACCTTTCTTGTTTCAGGGCACCTGCCACAGCATATGATCGTGATGATGAGCCAGCCGATGGCATGCATGACTTTGGGACCCAACCTAACGTTACTGGACGTAGGTCTGCTGTTGGTGAATCCAGTGGTTCACATCCACCCGATGAGAGACTTCCCAGGAGGAGGCGCATGCTAGGACAGGACGCGAGGGGTAGTTCGGAGGACCACTGATTCACCAGTAACATTGTCTATTGTTAGTTTTATTTTCCTTCATTTTATATTTTTCTTGAGTCTGTTTTGCCTTCTTCTTGATTTATTTTCACACCGAGACGGTGTGAAGTAAGTCTGGGGGAGGATATTTATCGTTACTAACACCATTTATTTCTTTTGTTTTATCGTTTGAGTCATTTTGATGTCTTCTTTTTTTTCTTTTTAGTTATTCTGTTTTATTGAGTCAAAACTTGTTGGAGATTATGCTCACAACCTTTGAATTTTTACCTGATTTTGCATCTAAGTGACCATTGTCGCAGGGCTAGTTTTAGATCAGACTAATGAAAAATCTAAAGGCTGACCAGTCAATCAGAGGCATCCATGTTTCCAGAAAAATTCAAAAGCTTTAGCTAGTTTCTGAGCTCTTCCTTCTACCTCATAATCGTGATTGGTGTCTTCATAGCTTGACTCCTCATTCGTATCTGACAAGATAATCTGTGTAAAAGTATGGTACTCCTCTCCCTTATTTAAAATAAATAGAAGAAAAGATGAAATAATTTTCTTTCAGGTAAAGGGGTAGGAAAATTTCCAGAGATAGCACTATTCGCCTACACCTTATAAATAAAGGGTGGCACTTAAATGAACCGGGGATTCGGTGGCAAAAACTATCAATACTCGAGTTCCATCCGTCATTAACCCCACCGAAAGGAAATGAGAAAAGAATAAGTCTGGGGGAGGGAAAAAGTACCAAAGATTGTGTTGTTGTCTTGTCACGATATCGAAAGGGAAAGAGTCTAGAAGGTTCTTGGCACCATGATCTTTTATGAGACCCAGCGATGATAGCTTTTGATTATTCCTCGAAATAATGAGTTGAATCTGGGAGGCTGCGATGCTTGCAGGGAAGTACATGGTGGTTCGATCTAAAGCTAGTTTGGCAATACGTGGATTACTAAGGTAATGGTCATTGCAGAGTTCTAAAGGAAATGTGAGTCTCCGTATTTTTCAAACCTTTTCTTTTTGCTTAGTTTTCTGTTTGCTTGAGGACAAGCAAAATGCTAAGTCTTGAGGAATTGATATACTTGGTTTTTAACGTTTTCTAACACATGTTTTGGTGTTTCTTTTGAGTATTTTTTCGAGTCAAAGTTCGTTTTTAGAGTCTTTTAGTCCTTTATTTAGCTATCTCAGGAAAATGAAATTTCTAATTTTCTAATTTTCCTGTTTTGCCCCGGAAACTACCTAATCTGACCTAATTCGCCCATAACCCTATTTATACTTTATTCTCAGCCACTTTTTAGGTTATCTCTCTTTTGACTGCTCTCTATTCTACTCAGATTTTGGCTATTGATTTTGTAAGCAAGAAGAAGAATATCTATATCTATTGAGAAGAATTCTAAACCCTTTCATATCTTTCATTATCACTACAGGAAAAGTGCATATTCGTAGCGCGCAATATCCGCTATGGTTGAAATTTAGCGTTTTTAGAGACGCTGTGTATACTCCCGTTATAAAAAACACTGCACTTTTTATAACGTTTTTAAGAAATGCAATTATGATACGCGCTCAAATCTGTCTCACACAAGCTTGTAATTCGTTGCAAGTGATTGCCTTAGAAATATAATTGGGCTTGATAAACAAGTTGTTTCTGATTGATGCATCTTTTTCTTTTAACATTTTAACTTGTAATTCGTGTACTTGAGTAGTTGTAAGAGGTGTTAAATTATACTTCTTTTTATCATGCACAAACGAATACATGTTATTTCGGCCATGGTGAATGGCGTCCTTGTCAAACTGCCAAGGTCTACCAAGAAGAAGATGGCCAGCTTGCATAGGAACAACCTCACACACAACTTCATCCGAGTACTTGCCCACATTGAATGGTACAAGCACTTGGTCCGTTACGCATAATTCAGCCTTATCATTTAACCATCTTAGCTTATATGGGTGAGGGTGTTTAGCGCGTTCTAGACAGAACTTAGTGACCATGTAGTCACTCGCTACATTGGTACACGACCCTCCATCAATTACCGAATTACATACCTTGCCTCGGATGGAACATCTTGTATGAAAGATGTTGTCTCTTTGGGCTGTCTCGTCAGGATGAACCGTGAGGTTCAAGCCTCGCCTTATGACCAGAGACTCACCATATTCAGCCTCACAATCTACTTCTTCAGTGGCTGCTTCGGTCATTTGCACTAACTCGGGGATTTGGGCATTCTCTAGGCATTTGTCCTCTGCCCTTGCACTTAAGACATGTTATGTCATGAGTTCTATAAGTGCTTGGGTTAGAAAACTTACCTTGATTAGGCTCAGAGGCCTTCGAAGTGAACTTAGGGTCGATTTCGACCGACTTGCCCTTCTCCGCGGCCCTAGATGGAAAGCTGGTTGGAGGTTGGGTCTTGACTCGGGTCTGTTCCCATGTTTGGTTACTCCATGTCCTTCCAGTAGCATAGGACTTCTTCTTCAAGTGTTGCTCAGCTTGAATGGCATGGTGTGAGATGTCCTTCAAGTCGTGGTATGAAGCTTCTCCACTTTGTGACTTAGCCGTTCGTTGAGTCCGTCTAAGAACTGAGCCATGAGGGTCTCGGTGTCTTCATCCAGCTCCAAACGGTTTCTAAGATGTTTAAACTCTTCAAAGTATTCTTCCACGCTCCTGGTTCCTTGGGATAATTTTCGGAACCTCTTTTGAAGATCTCGATGATAATAGTTCGGAACATATCTCTTCTTCACGAGCTCTCTCATCTCTCGCCAAGTGCTGACCTGAGGTGATTGGCTCCTTCTTCTGTCAGCTATCTCACGATCCCACCATGAGAGAGCATGGTCAGTGAGTTGAGCAATGGCCAAAGCCAGCCTTCTTTGCTCGTTGTAGTCGTAGTACGCGAAGATATGCTCCATGCGTTGTTCCCACTCCAAATAAGCCTCGGGATAAACTCTTCCAGAAAACGTAGGTGCCTTAAGCTTCATGTCCGGGGAGTGTTGGTGCCTTGGGAAGTCACATTCGGTCTCCTCAAAGACGTCTTGCCTCGGTCCTCTTCTCCTTACTCGCGGCTGTTCCTCTATCGGGACATCGTCCAGATCTTCGCATAGGTTGTTGGCTCGTCGTTGTGCTCTTGGTTGAGGATTGTTGTTGGCTTGAGGCTGCTCCATATGATCAAGCCTTTGGACTACTCTCTGGAGCTGTTGTTGCATAGCCGTGATTGCTTGCATGAGAATGGCATTAGGGTCTTGCGGTACAGTATTGTTTTCCATTGTTTCTTCTTGCAAAAAAGAAAATTTCACAAAGTGTATCAATGGAGCTCCAAAAAAATCGACAAAGACAAGTAATAAGGGAAGAAAAAAAAATTCTTAAATCTAAAAGGAAAAATTCTAAACTAAAATACTCTCTTTTCTTTTTTTTTTTTTTTTTTTTGGAACAATTAACAAAAAGGAATTAACAAAAATCGAAAATTCTAATATATGGTTCTTTTCTACTTTTTTTTTATTTTTTTATTTTGAATCTAGCAACCTAGCAAGAACAAGACAAATACAGAAAATTAAAGGTGATAAGGGAACGTTTACACCTTAGATTCAAGAGCTTTTGAAGCTCTGATACCTAAATGATACGCGCTCAAATCCGTCTCACACAAACCGGAGGTCGAAGGTCGAGGGTTTGGGCCGAGAGGATGGTGTTGAAGAAGCTGGACTAAGGTCTCTCTCTTCTGTCAACGGGATAAGATGGGAGGTGCTGGTGGGGCGATGAGAACCACAAGAGAGGCGACGTTTTCTTGATACTTCAAGGGGATTCACTAAGGATCGGACTCACTAACGATCTAAAGAGAAGAAACGTTTTTGTGAAGAACAAAAACTTGAAAAGAAAAATCCTTATTGTCTGCGTGCCTAGAAAGGACAAAGCCTTAGGGTTTTTAAAGAAGGCACACGCCCAAAAGAAAAGAAATAAATCGAAAAAGAAATAACAAGACGGGTACTTAACAATAGGACCGTTTACAAAATAATTAAAAGACTAAGAGAAATAGAAGTGAGGCCTCGTGTAGCTGGTCTTCATGGGCTTACAGAGAATCATTAATTGGGCCAATAATATTGCAAGCTGTTTGGCCGCGGTAAAAACCCATCTTCGCAAAACCCAGTGGGATAAAAACGAAGGTTGGGAAAAGAGCACCAAACGACTTACAAACCCAACTAATGACCTTCCTTGGGCCTAAGTCGTCTCTGGTGAAGTGAAATCGACCTTAGATAGGTGGGCCACGAACCTGGGCTTGATGAGTGGCCACTTAGTGTTATCGGCCAGCAAAGGATCCAGCCAATATGTCTTCAGTGTTTGGACGTTCTGGTACGAATGGTAAGGAGTCTTGGGCTGATCTCTAGTGTTCTGGAAAATTGACTCAAAGAGCTTCAAATCCATATGTGGATCGTCTTCTGGATCGTCCGGGATCATGAGTGGATCCTGCTTGAAAGAATCGGCCCAATAACTGCTCGCTAACGGGCTTAGCGGACTAGTGTCCGTCTTGAAGAAACCTTTTGATCTGAGCTGGTCCATGAACATGTTGAACTTCTTTTCCATGTCCCTTCTCCTGGTTCTAGTCACTGGTCCACTTGGTACTAGTGGTGCTTGTATGACTTGGGTCGTTGACTCGATGTCCTCATCACTCCCTCCCTCTTCAAGAGATTTTGACCCCAAAACATCATCACCTGCATCAAAACGACCTAAGTCAGAAATATTGAATGTAGCAGAAACCTTAAGCTCACCTGGGAGCTCGAGCTTGTAGGCGTTGTCATTGATTTTCTCCAAGATTTTGAATGGGCCGTCTCCGCGAGGCGATAACTTCGATTTGCGGTTGTCTGGTAATCGCTTCGGTCTCATGTGCAACCACACCCATTCTCCAACTTCAAAAGACACGTGCTTCCTGCCCTTGTTGGCATTCTTTACCCGTAGGGCATTGGTTCGTTCGAGCTGATCGTTGACCGATTGGTGTAGCTTTTTCACGTCCGCGGCCTTCTTGGCTCCGTCGAAGTTTAAGAACTCCGTTTGAGGTAGAGGCTTAAGATCCAATGGCGTCTGTGGATTAAATCCATATGCGACCTGAAAAGGAGACAAATGAGTAGCACTATGGACAGCTCTGTTATAAGCAAACTCAACAAAAGGTAGAGCTTCAAGCCAAGATTTCTCCCTATTGTTGCTCGAAGCAACGTTCCAATTGTACGGTTAACTACTTCAGTTTGGCCATCAGTTTGTGGATGGCAGGTCGTGGAGAATAGCAGCTTGGTTCCTAGCTTCTTCAAGAGGGTTCTCCAAAAGTGGCTCAGGAACTTGGTGTCGCGATCTGAGACGATCGTCCTAGGTACTCCATGTAGTCGGACAATCTCTTTGAAAAAGAGGTCTGCGATTTGTGTAGCATTGTTTGTCTTGGCACATGGAACGAAGTGTGCCATCTTCGAGAACCGATCCACCACGACAAAGATGGAGTCCTTGTGTCTGATCTTAGGCAAACCTAGCACAAAGTACATAGAAATATCAATCCATGGTAAAGTAGGAATCAGTAAAAGGAGATACAAACCGTGCGGGTGAACCCGAGACTTGGCTTTCTTGCAAGTGATACATCTTGCACAGAAAGTTTCGACCGACTTCTTAAGGTGTGGCCAAAAGAAGTGCTCCTTCAGCATGGCAAGAGTCTTCTCAACGCCAAAATGACCCATGAGGCCTCCTCCATGAGTTTCTCGGACTATAAGCTCTCTTAACGAACATTGCGGGATGCATAGGCGTTTATCTTTAAAAAGATAACCGTCATGGACATAGTAAGAAGCGTGGGCTCCCTTTCCATGGTTCTTGTATATCTCTGCAAAATCAACATCAGATTCATATAATGGAATAATCATTTCAAATCCAAGAACCTTGGCTTCCATGGTCGATATTAGCGCATATCTCCGAGATAGGGCATCGGCCACCACATTATCTTTTCCCTTCTTGTACTTGATCACATAGGGGAATGTCTCTATAAACTCCAGCCACTTAGTATGTCTTCTCTTGAGGTCAGTCTGGCCCCTAAGATGCTTCAAAGTCTCATGGTCCGTGTGGATGACACACTCCTTCGATAGTAGGTAATGCTGCCACGTCTCCATTGCTCGGACCAAGGCGTAGAGCTCCTTGTCATAAGTAGGATAGTTGAGAGTGGCTCCACTTAGTTTCTCACTGAAGTAAGCAACAGGTTTGCCTCCTTGAGTAAGCACATCACCGATCTCTAAACCTGAGGCATCACACTCAATTTCAAACGTTTTAGAGAAATCGGGTAAAGTTAAAACGGGAGCATGAGTCAAACGATCCTTTAGGCCTTTGAAGGCCTCTTCCTGGGCTTCTCCCCACTTGAATGCCACGTCTTTCTTTATGATGGCAGTGAGAGGTGCATCAAGGGTGCTGAAGTCCTTCACGAACCGTCGGTAAAAGCTAGCCAACCCGTGAAAGCTACGGACTTGGCTAATGGTCGTTGGCGTAGGCCATTCTTGGATGGCTTGGACCTTCTCCTGGTCCACTCTAAGTCCCTGTGAACTCACAACAAAGCCTAAAAACGCAAGTTCATTAGCGCAAAATGTGCACTTCTTAAAGTTGGCGTAAAGACCATCTTGTTGAAGCGTCTTAAGAATTTGTTCTAAATGAGATAAATGTTCAGCTAGAGTTCGACTATAAATGAGAATATCATCGAAGTATACCACTACAAACTTACTAATGTAGGGTCTAAGAACCTCATTCATGAGTTGCATGAAGGTACTTGGCGCGTTAGTTAGCCCGAAAGGCATAACTAGCCATTCGTAGAGGCCTTGCTTCTTCTTCAAGGCCGTCTTCCATTCGTCACCTTCTCTCATTCGCACTTGATGGTATCCACTCCTGAGATCAATCTTGGAAAATAAATTAGAACCAGAAAGCTCATCAAGCATGTCATCTAACCTCGGTATCGGATGTCGGTATTTGATCGTTATGTTGTTGATCGCGCGACAATCTACGCACATCCTCCACGTCCCATCTTTCTTTGGCACCAAAAGGACTGGAATGGCACACGGACTAAGGCTCTCACGAACATTGCCCTTGTCCATAAGTTCCCTCACTTGCTTCTCTAGTTCATTGGCTTCTTCCGGATTAACGCGATATGCGGCTCGATTGGGTAATGGGGCTCCGGGCACAAAATCGATCTGGTGCTCTATTCCTCTTATGGGAGGTAAGCCAGGAGGTATCTCATCAGGAAACACATCAGCAAATCGGTCCAAGAGTTGAGTAACTTCAGTAGGAAGCTGTTGCTCCAACGCACTAGAACCTGCACTTAAAGTCTCCTTAAAAATCATTAGTAATACCGGTTCCTTGCAAGTGATTGCCTTAGAAATATAATTGGGCTTGATAAACAAGTTTTTTCTGATTGATGCATCTTTTTCTTTTAACATTTTAACTTATAATTCGTGTACTTGAGTAGGTGTAAGAGGTGTTAAATTATACTTCTTTTTATAATGCACAAACGAATACATGTTACTTCGGCCATGGTGAATGGCGTCTTTGTCAAACTGCCAAGGTCTACCAAGAAGAAGATGGCCAGCTTGCATAGGAACAACATCACACACAACTTCATCCGAGTACTTGCCCACATTGAATGGTACAAGCACTTGGTCCGTTACGCATAATTCAGCCTTATCATTTAACCATCTTAGCTAATATGGGTGAGGGTGTTTAGCGCGTTCTAGACAGAGCTTAGTGACCATGTAGTCACTCGCTACATTGGTACACGATCCTCCATCAATTACCAAATTACATACCTTGCCTCGGATGGAACATCTTGTATGAAAGATGTTGTCTCTTTGGGCTATCTCGTCAGGATGAACCGTGAGGTTCAAGCCTCGCCTCATGACCATAAACTCACCATATTAAGCCTCACAATCTACTTCTTCAGTGGCTGCTTCGGTCATTTGCACATCGTTCTCATCTTGAGACTCATATTCTCCCGAATCCAACATGATTATAACTCGGGGATTTGGGCATTCTCAAGGCATGTGTCCTCTGCCCTTGCACTTAAAACATGTTATGTCACGAGTTCTAGAAGTGCTTGGGTTAGAAAACTTACCTTGATTAGGCTCATAGGCCTTCGAAGTGAACTTAGGGTCGATTTCGACCGACTTGCCCTTCTCCACGGCCCTAGATGGAAAGCTGGTTGGAGGTTGGGTCTTGGCTCGGTTCTGGTCCCATGTTTGGTTACTCCATGTCCTTCCAGTAGCATAAGACTTCTTCTTCAAGTGTTGCTCAGCTTGAATGGCATGGTGTAAGATGTCCTTTAAGTCGTGGTATGGAAGCTTCTCCACTTTGTGACTAAGCCGTTCGTTGAGTCCGTCTAAGAACTGAGCAATGAGGGTCTCGGTGTCTTCATCCAGCTCCAAATGGTTTCTAAGATGTTCAAACTCTTCAAAGAATTCTTCCACGCTCCTGGTTCCTTGGGATAATTTTTGGAATCTCTTTTGAAGATCTCGATGATAATAGCTCGGAACATATCGCTTCTTCATGAGCTGTCTCATCTCTCGCCAAGTGCTGACCTGAGGTGATTGGCTCATTCTTCTGTCAGCTACCTCATGATCCCACCATGAGGAGCATGGTCAGTGAGTTGAGCAATGGCCAAAGCCAGCATTCTTTGCTCGTTGTAGTCGTAGTACGCGAAGATATGCTCCATGCGTTGTTCCCACTCCAAATAAGCCTCGGGATAAACTCTTCCAGCAAACGTAGGTGCCTTAAGCTTCATTTCCTGGGAGTGTTGGTGCCTTGGGAAGTCACCTTCGGCCTCCTCAAAGACGTCTTGCCTCGGTCCTCTTCTCCTTACTCACGGCTGTTCCTCTATCGGGACATCGTCCGGATCTTCGCCTAGGTTGTTGGCTCGTCGTTGTGCTCTTGGTTGAGGATTGTTGTTGGCTTGAGGCTGCGCCATATGATCAAGCCTTTGGACTACTCTCTGGAGCTGTTGTTGCATAGCCGTGATTGCTTGCATGAGAATGGCATTAGGGTCTTGCGGTACAACATTGTTTTCCATTGTTTCTTCTTGCAAAAAAAAAAATTTCACAAAGTGTATCAATGGAGCTCCAAAAAAATCGACAAAGACAAGTAATAAGGGAAGAAAAAAAAAATTTCTTAAATCTAAAAGGAAAAATTCTAAACTAAAATATTCTCTTTTCTTTTTTTTTCTTTTTTTTTTTTGAATCTAGCAACCTAGCAAGAACAAGACAAATAGAGAAAATTAAAGGTGATAAGGGAACGTTTACACCTTAGATTCAGGAGCTTTTGAAGCTCTGATACCTTAATGATACGCGCTCAAATCCGTCTCACACAAACCGGAGGTCGAAGGTCGAGGGTTTGGGCCGAGAGGATGGTGTTGAAGAAGCTGGACTAAGGTCTCTCTCTTCTGTCAACGGGATAAGATGGGAGGTGCTGGTGGGGCGATGAGAACCACAAGAGAGGCGACGGTCTCTTGATACTTCAAGGGGATTCACTAAGGATCGGACTCACTCACTATCTAAAGAGAAGAAACATTTTTGTGAAGAACAAAAACTTGAAAAAAAAAATCCTTATTGTCTGCATGCCTAGAAAGGACAAAGTCTTAGGGTTTTTAAAGAAGGCACACGCCCAAAAGAAAAGAAATGAAACGAAAAAGAAATAACAAGACGGGTCCTTAACAATAGGCTCGTTTACAAAATAATTAAAAGACTAAGAGAAATAGAAGTGAGACCTCGTGTAGCTGGTCTTCATGGGCTTACAGCGAATCTTTTTTATGCAATAAATATATTTATAATAGCGTGTTTTTTTGTTATAAAAATTTTATTCATAGCGTTGTTGAGTTGTTATTTTATGCAATTATATATTTTACAATAACAATTGTAGTTTGTTATTAATTTTTTTACTCATAGCATTTTTGTAATTTTACTATAGCATTCAAAATATATAATGGTTTCTATAATTTATATTTAAATTAAGATTTGCTGGGTTTTTTTGTTTGTTGATAAATTGACATATTATAAAAAATGCCAAATTTTATTATATTAATTTCATATATGAAACAATGATACAAAATACCACTATTACAAAGTAAAAGTACATGATCAAAAGATAAGTAAGTTCATACAACACTTGTATTTAAAATTATGAATTCTCCCTTCACTCCTGGACCTCCAATCTTTGAAATACCTGCACAGGAGGGAAACTGAGTTTTCCAATATGATCTTCGCCGGAAAAGCCAAAGATTCCCATAGCCTAGCGAAGAAGTTGATTGGAATGAAAACAGGAACACAAAGCAGCTAATAAATCATACGAGCCATCAATTGAAGAATTCAAGCATATCCATTGACCCACTACTTAAAGAAAAATAAGAGCTCCAGGATATCTCTTACTTGATAAACATGAAAGGAATCAAATGCCCCAAATGCACAGCTTCTGCAGAGTGGTGAAGATAAATAAGAAACTAGCACTCCCTGCTACATTCAAAAGCATAAAGGCACAATCACAGCTGAGCAAAAGCAAACATCAACACACAAACGGAAACTCAAGAGATAAAAAAATTAAGTACGACCCATCATAATTGACGGAAGAGTGGCAGGTGAATACCCTTCTTTGTTGCATTTACTTAGGCTTGCAACAATGATCGAAACCTTGACATGTCTCTATGGCTGCTTTTCCCACATGAAAATGAAGAAAGCTTGTATAAATTAATAAATCTAAAACAATGATTATAACTGTATCCTTTTAAAAACACAATTTCTTGCTTACCTGTTTAGCTTCTTTAACTAACCTTCTAAGATTAGGGGTTAAGCATCATCTGAAGGAAAAACAATAAACACATTGATCAAGCTTCTTTTCCAAAATGCCAAACAACATCTACAAATCATAAACTGTTCAATGACCCGAGAAGATCCTTTAAAGCCACATACGCGTGTAGAATCCAAGAGAAAATATTGCAAATCCTTTAAAACCTCTCCATGATACTCCCTTATGCAATTTTTTCTCTAAATCTCAGTTGATGGTTTATCAAGGTCACGCGAAAAAGATGAACACAAGAACAAAAGAAGCAGGCGAGTGTTACTTTTAAGATATTGGAGCCTAGGAAGATTCCAATAATGTTCTTGATCCTCTGAAACAAAAAAAATTCAGGGATTCTGACAAGCAAATCGAACAGCAGAAACTATAAAAACTAAATCGAGCAGCAGAAACCCTAAAATCTTTTTCGCCGCCTCATCTTATTATTAACGATTACCATGTTTGAGGAGTTGCATCGTGAATCCCCGGAGGAGAGTTTTCCGCTGGTCAGGTGGCATGTTCAGCTTCAGAACTCTCCTCCCGTATACACAACCACCACCGTCAACAACTTTGAACCCATTCTCGAAGCTTTGCCCATATGTGTTCGGAACCCTAACGATTTTTAGAGAGTTAATGGAGCCAAAATTGAAGCAATTATATCTCTGTAAAGGGGGAATTTACCAGCTGCAAGTCCGATTGAGAGGAGAGGATTGACAGGAGAGAGTCTGGAGAAAGATGGGAGAAAGAGCGGTGAAGGAGAAGAGACGGGGAGGCGACGTACGGCGCCGATGCTGGAGGTTGAAGAAGGCAGCGACCAGCTTAGTGAGACGAGGAAGAGAAGGGATTGAGAATTGGAAGAGTAATCTAACAGAGAGAAAGAAAACCAGAGGAATGAACGAATGAGATTTGGCCACATCATTAATCTTAATGATCACTTTTTATTGGTTGTCTATTTTTATTTAGTTTTTAATGAATAATGTTTTATATTTTGTAGTTTATGAGTAATTTACTTCTAAACTAACTTAAATTTTTGTATTTTTATTTTTTTAAGGAATTTATAATGATAGATTTTCTATTTATTTTATGAAACAATATTTTTTGTATTTTTTTCGTATAATGATAGATTTTCATATCCTAAATAAAACGATTTTTAATATGTTTTATTTACATTTAATTTGGAAAATATTGTATATCAATGAGGTTATGATAAATTATTTACTTTCATAATGATACGTAATTTTGGAGTTTACAAAAAAAAAAAAAAACTATGTTGCAAAGGTTGTGTGACACTAAATTATAGATGAAATACTTAGTAACTTATTATTAGTTTGTAGGGTTTGTAAGATTGTAATCATTTTGCAATGATTTTACAATCATTTCCAATCATTGACAATCATTTTCATTTGTTAATTGACAACATAACCTAAACCATAAATTAATATAACATAAACCCTAAATCAACATAACCTAAACCCTAAACGCCAATACTCTAAACCCTAAATCAAATATTCAGCACTTAATTCTTTTTAATTTTATCTTAAAAATTATTTTATATATATTATGTTATACATATGAGATAAATATTTTTATTGTATATTCTATTATTAATTGGGAAATTACAAATAAATTATATTTCACACAATAAACTCTATACTCCAATGCCTTAAACCCTAAATCTATTCGAGACTTAATTCTTCTTTTATTTATTTTTTTCGAAAAACTTATATATTTCAAATCTTATAACTTATACCCTATATGTTCTAAACTCTAAATCAATGATCATAATTGTTATATGTAGGTTTAAAATAGCATTATTTTTTTGTAATTCTTTTGATGTTCGTTTTCAGATATTGTTATTTCTGAGCTGTTGTCTGAATAGTCAATATATTAAAAAGTTATATTTATTGGAAAATCAAGAGAAATTACATAATGTCAATGTACTTTATGTAATTCAAGCTCCAAAGCAATAAGCATGTGTTTGTTGTAACACTGGAATTCTCCAGCGCCAGAGAGCTTGGCGTCTTGTTGATGAGAAGGATATGGAAATCTTTTCAACTGCCCAAATGCAATTCTCCTGTCCACTTCACCTGAAAGATAGATTAACTTTAAAGATTTCAGCTTCTTTATTTCTCAAATGTGCATATCAATTCATCATAACATATCAGAAAATAAAATACGAGAAAAAGGTTTCCTTTGGGTATATAACAGACCTGCAACATCCACAAACACGTCACGTTTATATCCTTTATGCCTATCCTTGCAGAACAAAAACAACAAGATTCCAAAGAGGATAACTATAACTCCAGCAACAACTCCAGCAATAATGCCAGTTTTTGACTTTTTTGAATCACCTATCACCACAGATTAAATGTTATCAGAACAGAACTAAAATTCTTTCATACTTTTGAATCGGTTGAAAATACAGTAATGGAGTTACCTAAATGAGCGAGCTCAGATACACAAGGGTGAGGTTGACCACCACCACAATTCAAGTTGTTTGCCGTGAAACTATTGTCGATAAACCATATCATATTACTGCTAAATTGAATGAAATGATAAAACAAAGATTCACCTAAAGTAGTCGAACGTACTTGTATTTTGGGATCTCAAATAGACTTTGAGGAATCTGGCCACTGAGATTATTGGAATCAAGCAGACTGTAAAACGTAGTTTTCAAAAAATGTGATTAAGACAAGGAAATACTTCAAAAAAGATGGGAAGCATAAACACAGAGAACAAAGTAACTTACAGATTTATCAGGTTTGGAAGAACTGTGACTGTGAGTGACTCCGGGATAGTCCCATTAAGTTTGTTCCTACTCAAGGTCCTGCTTGGCCAATAACAGGTGTATAAAAAGAGATAATTCTTTTCTCTGTCTTAAAATAGCTAAAATTAAGAGCTTCTAGTATACATAAATTAGATAATAAGGATAGATTACACTATCGAAACGAAGAGACTTGGCAGAGAAAAAGAGTCAAAGGGGGATGCTAGAACACGAACATGCTCAAACCACATGAACAAGTCAGATTTAGGAACCGGAACAGGAACGAGACTTGATCGGAGACGATGGCTTCGCATTTGAAAGACCTAGGAGAGCAGCGGATCCCAATCTCCTTCAATTTCGAGCTTTGGCTCCAGAAACTAACCCGATTTCTCGATTCACCCAACTGAAACCCCATAAATGTCAACAATTTCTTAAGCACTCAACTGAAATTGAAACCCTATTCGAGTCAATAAGATTTCAAATCGAGAACAAAAGCTTACTCCTCCCCATGGGTTGTCGTTGTCTTGCCGGCGGTCGAGACTGGGAGAAGAGAGAAGAGCGATCGAGACAGAGAGAAGAATATATCGAGATTGAGAGAAGAGAGAAGAGAGAAGAGAGAAGAGCCAAGGGAGAGCAAAAAAGGGAATTTTTGTGAAACCCCTAATTTTTTTGTGTTCCTATCAAGTTTTTGGTTAAGAGAAACGAGAAATGCCTAAGTGTTTTCTTCTAGAGTAAATTATGGAGCCAAGACAAAAAAAATAAGCGGGCAAAAAAATTAAGTATCCTGCTTCCATCTAACATAGCACTAATGGAATGACAAATGCAATTAAAGAGGAGGACATGAGCAAAAAATTAAGAAGGTGTAACACTCTTATACGCGACCACTTTTTCATAGCATTGGCAATTTACAAACGCTATGAAAGAGTAGCGTATATAACATTTATTGCAGAGTTTGTAAAAACGCTATGTTTTAGTGCTATCAATGCTTCAATTTCCCGTAGTGTATTATTATGAGTTTCTCTCTTTCTCCTTGCTTGTTCTCCTTTGCCATGTCCGGGTAGTCTCATAGTTAGGTTTAGGGTTTCAAAGGGATCCATGAATCATTGAATTAGACATAGATAGGGATTTATCTTTTGTGGTTTTCGCTTATTGTTGTGCTTATTGCTTAGGCTAAGTTGACCTCTTGGCTATGATCTAAGGTTTAATCTATACCACGGAAGTGTCGTAGGTTGCTAGAAATAATATAAGCGAGAGAGTTGTCCTTATCCAACGGAAGTTGATGTTAAGGCGATTCGTGAACATGTTGAACCAATTCGTTAATGCTAGTCTAGAACTCTATATTCAACGGAAGTTAGGATTATGGTTGCTAGATTAGTAATCAATACCACCGAAGTGGATTGGTTAGATATTTATGTTTGAGTTTGAAACTTGTGTTTTTTCATTCCCTGAATAATTGTTTGATTCATGAATTCTGGATTCCCGCGAAGAAACCCTCGACCTAACTTCTTTCTTTTATTAAATTCATACCATTTTTAGTTATTTTCATTACTTCGCAAATCAAACCTTATTATCGTCTTAGCTTAATTTTATTTTGTGAGGATCGTAGTGTAAACTTGGTCTCTGTGGATTCGATCCTAAAGTACTACATTGACATACTGTTATGATTGCAGTAGTGTACACCTTAGTTAATTGACTACGTGGTAAAATGATGAAGGACTTTTGCAAGTCTCGAGATCAATTACTCGATATACTATTGCTAGTATAAGAGGTTCAATCCAATGGGCAAGATTTCAAAGCAACAAGAATGCAAGGCACTTCTTAAGTTAAGCAAATAAGCAAGAGTTTAATTAAACTAGTGAACTAGGCAAACTAAAACAAGAACAAGAAATAGCAAATTAAATAAGTTGTAATGCAAGAAATATAAACGAATTCAAGGATGGGATAATCGAATTAAGATGATCCAAGACTAATTCAAGATGCTCAATGAACAAACAAAGCTATCCCTAGGCAATGATCACTAAGTGTAACTAATCCTCTCTCAAGGCATTAATCACCATGCTAATAACTAATCCAAGATCAAACTCTCATTTGTGAATTATCAATTAGCAAGCATTTGGAGTAAACAATCAAGATCAACCAAATAAACACCCTAGACATCTATTCTCATAGGCTAGGAATGATTATCTCTTGAATAGTTCATCAAGACATTTCAACAAACACATTGTGGGTGTGAAATGCCCCTTGATCTAGATTGGCTCTCTCAAGCCCAATCTAGCACTAAGATCACTAATCAAGAAGAGAAACAAGACAATCTAACCCTAAGAATCATAAATCAACCTTGGAATCACCACAAACTAACCCATCCACAAACTCTAAGAACTACTCACTAATCACCATGGTTTCAATAAGTCCCATAAAGGAAGAGTTAAAACACATGATCAAAGGATTAGATGATTAGAAGATAGAATCAAAGATAACAATACTCAAATGCATAAATTAAAAATGATCATTCTCTTACAAATCACTCTCAATCACTCTTAGAGAGGGTTTTTGCTTAAGAAAATTATTTCCCCATGAAAATTAGGTTTTTGGGTTTAAATAGTGATTAGGGGCAAACCGGATCGAACCGGGATAAACCGGGTACCGAACCGGTTGAGTTGGGTAAAAGTGGTTATGGGGATTTGCACCAATCGACCCTGGATTGGTGCAAATTTTCTTGCGCAGGTTCGACTGTCCGGATGCGAGCAGGTTGGTACGGGGGATGCGAGCTTCGGCTGGATCGGCACAATCCGATCGGATGCTAGATTAGCACCGATCTGTGGCACCGCTCCATAATCGATCGGTGCTAACCTTCTGCTGCTTTGGCCTTCATATCGGGTGCGACATCGATCTGATGCACCGATACAGGAGGGATCGGTGCTGATCTTCTTCTTTCCTTGAACTTCTCCCTGTGTCTGGCATCGATTCAGTGCACTGATCCAGGAGGGGTTAGTGTACTCGTCCGGCACTTCCATCTTTTGGCTGAGGGATCTCTGTGACCATACCGATCCAATGCACCGACCCAGGAGGGATCAGTGCATTCTTCTTGCTGAAGCATCTCTCTCGGGCTTGGCACCAATCCACTGCACCGACCAAGGAGGGATCAGTGCGCCTTCTGAGAATTCATTTCTCCTTCTTGCTTCCTCCTTCATGCACCCTAGGTCGGATGTGCTCGGTTACAAGGCTTCCTATCTCCATAAAAATGTCTCCAAGCCCCTAGAAACCATTCCAAAACATGCAAGACTCACTAGGACCTAAATGCAAGACCCTAAACTCTAACAGACACTAAAATGGCAAAGAAAGATATGAACTAGCATGTGAATGATCTAAAATGTTAACTAATATGCATGCTAATGACATTTAAAATATGAAAATATCATAAAACACCTAAATCAATATATTTGTAGTTTCAAAACTCTTTTCAAGTTATTTAGACAAAAACGATGCAAATTGGAGAAAACCTAGATTTTGGACCGTCAAAAGTTTGACATTCGATGGAAACCAAATTTGGACACAAGATAGAAGGGTCAACCACCTTACATACCCAATGTGTTTGAAGACAATCCAAAAGTTAGATCTCAAGATATATCCAATTGACTAAAGACGTGTTTTGCAATCTCGCGAAAGAAGCAAGAGAAGAAATGAAGATTCAACCTCATAGGACATCCACCACGGGTCCAGAGTTCATGACCGCGGCGTACACACTATTGACCGCAGGCAGAGTCTCTCCACCCGCGGTGAACACACCTTTGGCAGCGGTTCCAGCTTACACACCCGCGGCCAGCCAAGATCGGCCCAAAAACAGCCCGTTTGAAGCCCGCTTCAAGCCCACTTCATTTTCGCTTCAAGGAAACCCTAAGGATGTCTAAAACAAGAGTTAAAGACCAATAAATATGTAGTCTATCTGCCCTATTTTTGTGTGCCCCATATTGACTACTATTAAAGTTTACTTTTTGTTCTTTACTTTCGAGATTGGTAGAGAAGTTTTCTCCGGACTTCGTTCTTAAAATCGATAAGCTTCTTCACAATTCTCATGTTTTTTATTTAATCATGTTTTGGTTTTCTTTAATCATGTCCGAGTAGTTCTCTTGTTGGGCATAAGGATCTCAAGGGGCTCTCATGGTTCGATTCATCATTAGGTTGTTAGGTTAGGATATCGATTATTGTTTTTTGTTCTATCCTTTTTCTTAATGCATGTTTGCTTGATTGATCACCTTGCAACTAAACTTAGGTATTTTTAGAGTTACGAAAGTACTGGATATATATGCTTGACCTAGGGTAGACGAGTAAAACCATTGCAAGATACGCAAGTAAACTAGTAGAGGGATTGTTGGCGTTAACGAACTTGCTTGTTCATCATAACTTTTTGCACGGCCAGAGACGAAAGCTACTGGTCGAGTATATAAGTTATCTGTGTGTAGGATGTACGAGAGTAGGCTACACACACTATCATGTTCCAAGTTCAAGAACCAAAAGACGGCAAAAATCGCATTAAAAATCCTAGCAAATTTCTTATAATTATTTACAATCTTGATTTACTTACTCATTTATTTACTTGCTTGCTTTCTTATTTTCTCGATTAAATTTATTTAATTTCTAGCTACAAAATCGGGACACACCAAAAACTTTATTTTCTTTTTAGACTTCTTACTAACTCTCTTTCTAAGATCTCACAGAAAAGCATTCCCTCCCTGTGGATCGATACCTAAAGTTCTACAACGCACATATGTGCACTTGCAAATGTTAGGGTTTACAAATTTAAAACTTGAAGCTAGGAGAGAAATCCATGCACATCAAGTTTTTGGCGCCGTTGCCAGGGAGACAATTGCTATTGTTATGTTACACCTTAGAGGTTAGTAAATCGACTTTAAAACAAACTTTTTCTTTTAATTTTCGTTTTTTTCTTTGTTTCAGGTCTCGTAAATATGGATTCGTCTATGTGGCGAGATCACTCTATGGAGTATGGTTACTATGACCCATATATAGTTCCTTATTATCACGATTCACACTATTACCGTGATTCGTACTACATTAATCAGAAACCAGCACCGACCAACTACTCTCGAAGAGGCTAATGATATGCTTGATTTTTACCGTTTTCTAACACATATTTTGGTGTTTTTTGAGTATTTTATCGACTCAAAGTTTGTTTTTAGAGTCTTTTAGTTCTTTATTTAGTTATCTCAGGTAAAAAGGCGTTTAAGAAAGAAATAGGAGTTACGTGGGCAAAAACGCATAGAACAGTGCAGAAAAGAGCAAAATCGATCGATGCAACACCATCAGAAAAGTCCAAATCGATCGATGCACTCCTTGCATCGATCGATGTGACATCGCCAGAGAAGTTCAAATCGACTGATGCATGAGTGAAGCTGGTCGATGCACAATTGAAGCCGATCGATGCAACCCCATCAAAAGAACCAGAATCGATCGATGCAAGGATTGCATCGATCGATGGAGCATGCCCAGAGAGTCCATAATCGATAGATGCAATATGTGCATCGATCGATGCAAGTCGGCGAAAAGAAAAGGAAATTTCTGATTTTCCTGTTTTGCCCAGAAAACTGTCTATTTTGACCTAATCCACCCAGAACCCTATATATACATTATTTTTAGCCACTTTTAGGCTATATCTCTCTTTTTACCACTTTCTATTCTATTATGATTTTTGGCCATTGATATTGTAAGCTTTGAAGAAGGATCTCTGCATCTATTGAGAAGAATTCTAAACCATTTCCTCTCTTTGATTTATATTATGAGTTCTTCGTCTTTCTGCCTGTTCTCTACTGCCATGGCTGAGTAGTTTCATAGTTAGGTTTATGGTTTCAACGGGATCCATGAATCATTGAATTAGACACATATAGAGAATTATCTTTTGTGGTTTTCGCTTATTGTAGTGTTTACTGCTAAGGCTAGGTTGACCGCTTTGCCTCTGATCTAGGGTTTAATCTATACCACGGAAGTGTCGTAGGTTGTTAGAAAGAACATAAGCGAGCGAATTGTCCTTAGCCAACGGAAGTTGATGTTAAGGCGATTCGTGAACATATTGAACATATTTGTTAATGCTGGTCTAGAACTCTAGGTTTAACGGAAGTTAGGATTTTAGTTTGCTAGATTTAGTAATCAATGCCACAAAAATGGATTGGTTAGATATTTATGTTTGAGTTTTAAACTTGTGTTTAATCGTTCCAACAGAAGACCTTGTAAGTCAACTAACCGTGAGACTTCCATTTGTTGACGCATGTATGATCATTCCATCTTTAATAAAATACATGAAGGGCATCCTAACCAGTAATATGATTTTAGAAGAAGGTGTTATGTTGATCAGTGAAGAGTGCAGCACCGTGCTTCAAAACAAGATTCCAGAGAAATTAGACGATCCAGGCTGTGTTTCCCTTACATACAAAATCGAAGGTACGACCTTTAGGCATTCTCTATGTGACTTGGGGTCTAGTGTTAACTTGATGCCATACACTGTGGCAAAGCATCTCGGCATTACAAAATTCAAGCCCACGAAAATTTAATTGGTGTTTACGGATCATTTAGTCAAATGCCCCGTTGGAGCCGTTCTCGATATACAAGTCATGATTGTGAACTGCTTAATCCCAACTGAATTTGTTGTGCTTGAATTGGATCAAGAGCCTAAATATAGTGATACAAGATATTGCGGTATCTCTCGAGTCAATTCTCTAAATGCAATGGTAGCATAATAGGTTATCGAACCTTATCGGGATTTATCCTAAACACTAAGAATGCAATGTGCTTATGGTAAGTTAAGCTAAACACGTGTGTTGTGATTAAGTGATCTAATTCAAACAAGTAATAAAATAAGCAAGATATAATTCAATAAGCAAAAGCGGGATTAGAGATGAGGTTATTGATATAAGGTGATCCAAGTCCAATTAGTGGTGTTCATTCACTCAAAGAATCTAATTCCTAGGTAAAAGACCTCTAATCTTGATTAGTTCTCTTTCAAGCAACTAATCACTATGTTAATTATCAAGTCCATTAGTAAATCATCATTTTTGGATTAACAACTAGCAAGCATTAAGAATCATAACAAGATCAACCAAAGATATGCCCTAAACAACTAATGTCTTAGATTAGGATCTCTTGTCTAGTTCATCAAGGCATTTCATCAAACACTTGGTGTGCATGAAATGCCTTATGATCTAGATCCACTCTTTCAAGCTAGATCTAGCATTAGGGACACTAGACAAGAAGGAATATAAGATCATCTAACCCTAAACACCACTAATCAAGCCTTAGATCACCCTAATCTACCTCATCTCAAGATCCTAAAAGACTACTCAAGATCCATCAAGAACACCTCAAAATCGATTTGGATAAGAGGTGAATTCATTAATGGGTGATGGATAATCAAGATAAAAAGAAGATAGATGGAAGAGATTAATGGAAACAAATACTAAATTTCATAAACAAAGAGGATCTCTCTTACAAATCTCAAGTTCTCTCTCAAAGGTGAGGGTTTTAGACTTAAGAAAAGCTTGGCAAATAAAATTAGGGTTTTAGGGTTTTAGACTTAAGAAAAAAGAGGGGAACCGGGTCAACCCGGATCAAATCGGTTTTGACCCGAATATTTTTGGGTCGCAAGTCTATCATGGGTTGTTTCAAGTCGGGATGAGAGGTCGGGACAAGAGGATTTAGCCGAGACATGTGTGCCGTGTTGATTTTAGCCGGGACGATGGGTCGGCATATCTCCTAATCGAGGAAAAACTCTTGTGCCGGGCTGAGGGATTTCTTGTCCCGGGCAGCTTCTAGGCGGGACGGAGCTGAGGGGGAAATCGTCGAGGCATTGTGTGCCGGGATGATTTATATCGGGATGATGGGCTGGCATATCTCCTGCCCGAGGAGAAATCGCGTGCCGGCTGAGGGAAATATTCGTGCCGGGTTGATTCTAGCCGGGACGGTGCTGAGGGAGATTTTAGCCGAGAGACTTGTATCGGGTCAATTCATATCGGGATGATGGGCCGGCATATCTCCTGCCCGAGGAGAATTCGCGTGCCGGCTGAGGGAAATATTTGTGCCAGCTAACTTCTTACCGGGACGATGCTAAGGGAGTTTTTAGACGAGAGAATTGTGCCGGGTCGATTCATATCGGGATGATGGGCCGGCATATCTCCTGCCCGAGGAGAATTCGCGTGCCGGTGGAGGGAAATATTCGTGCCGGCTAACTTCTGACCGGGACGATGCTGAGGGAGTTTTTAGCCGAGACAAGAGAAAGCTCCTCGGCCAGGCAGAGATGTCTTCAGTAAATCCGCGATAACTCCTTAAACATATGTCCTAATGGCCTGAATCCAACTCCTGTACAAAGATAACTCACTTCTCTACAAGTCCTATGAAGTGCTTCAAGGCTGATTCATATCGGAGGGCCTTCGTCCAGCTATAGCTTTCCAGCATCTCGGATGGGCTTTGCATTCCTCTTATGCTCCATAACTCCAAACATCATCAATTGTCTCCAAGACACCTAAAAACACTCCAAATGTATACAAAACTCACTAAGACCTAATGCAAACACTTATTACTCTAAATGGGACCTAAATCCAAGACTAGACCATGATTATGCATGCAAATTACACAAAACGCTAAATGAAATGCATGCTAAACATGCAATATATGAGTATATCAATTCCCCCAAACTTAAACCCTTGCTTGTCCTCAAGCAAACAAGAATAGGCAAAGGGAGAAGACTAGAATATGGGATCTCAAATCCGATAGTGCCATAAAAAGAATCCGAGCCCAATGTCCAAGTTGCAAACTTCTTGATGCGATCAAACAACTTACTCAAAAGTGACTAGCCATACTTATCCTTACATGACTTACATTCGAACCTCAACCTACACAAACTTTCATATCTTCCAACCCCTTGACATTGATTAAGTGTAATAAGCGTGAATCATGTTTATGCAAGATCAAATGAATTCGTTTGGCTAAAGGTTAGGTTATGAGATGAAGATGATCTCATTATCATGCATGGGTAATCAAGTGTAAGGATCTCTCATGGAAATAGCTAACTTTAGCAAAATGATAAAGGTAAAAGGCAACATATGCATACAAGGGAGAATTCTCATCTACCCAAATGCCTAGAGTGTCTCTAACCTAAAGCCTTTTAACCCATTTGTGCTCACATCCTAAGCTACCCTTTTCATCTGAAGGCATTTGCCTTCTTAAACCCACACATGCTTCTTGTCCTTTCACTTCACCTTCTTCTCATTCGGGGATCAACTTCTTCTTCCTTGTTCTCATGGTTTGGTGCTTCGTTGTTGTGACTTAGCTCTCCTTTTTCTTCATTTTTGTTCACGCCTCTTTTTCTCCTTTGGTGCTTTGGCCTTTTCGGCTTTCTTCTTTTTCTTTGGATCTCTTGAGGCTATCTTATTCTTAGAGCTAGTCTTATAATTTTGCACCAACCAATCTATAAATTCGATCCCCTTTTCCCTTCTCCTTATTCATCTTTCCCATTCCACAATCTATTCCAAACACATCCGTTCACCAAATTTCCAAACCGCCAACCTATCTAGCCTATTCCTAGATTAACTCCGTGAAGATGGAGCTAAATCTAGATGAGAATTCCTCCTTGTCGCCCTAAACCTAACACTTTTTGCCAAGTTTGCTCGAAAGAAGGCCTCACCAATCACACACGAATATCAATGGCTAGAAAGAAGGTTGAGGTTAGGGTAGGGGAAACCATTCCAATGATGGGATATGGCTACTTGGACAAACAAGAGTGGTGAAAGGGAAAAGATTATCCAAGTATGTATGAAGTGATCCACGAATTCATTCAAAAATGCATAAACAAAATATTTACAAGTCAAATAACGGTAAGAACAATAAGACATGAGATCAAGGCATGATTCGTTCTTAATTTATACACGAGATCAAAGTATCAAGTAACTAGCAACAATGGCATTGGACTAAGCTCTTAATATGATACTTTACAAGGACAAATCTATCATTGCTTCTAATGCTCATGCAAAGCTACCTTATATACTATGCATCTAGACTCAATCCTATATGGAATGCACAAAAGTTCAAATTTTTCAAATTTATTGAAAATGCATGATATGCATGAGACTCAAGGTGCAAAATAGAAAATAAGACACCAAGAACGATGTTAGATAACACATAAACCCTCCCCCAAACTTAAATTACACGGTCCCTTGTGTAATAGAAGCTTAAGGAAGAGTTAAACAATGCATGAAAGAAGGAAAAAGATATGATTCTAAATGCTATATACAAAGTTTGGAGTGTTACCTTGGAAAAGGATGGACGGGGCAAGAGGGATCAAGGGACGACATATTCCATCACTTCATCCTAAGCACTTTAGTCCATAAGTTCATGCCCATATGCCCATCGAAAACCTACTCGCACTAAGAAAACCCATTAAAAGGAATTAACAACGAAAGGAAAGCATAAAAAGAAATATGTACAAGGATAAGCTTGGGGTGTCTCCCAAGAGAACTTTGTTTAACGTCACTAAGTTCAACGTTTGTTACCATCCTCAAGCTAGAGGGACATCATCGAGGGGGATCGAGCCTCCCTTTTCGATGATTTGGTTTGCTCGGTAAAGTTTGAGCCTTTGGCCATTTGAAATGAAATCTCGGCCCTCCTTGTTAACAAGTACCACGGCTCCATATGGCCTTACTTCCTTAACCTCAAACGGACCCGACCACCTAGATTTGAGCTTCCCGGGAAAAAGCTTCAACCGGGAATTGAACACGAGTACTTGGTCTCCGGCTTTGAAGTCCTTGTGCACGATCCACTTATCATGGAATGCCTTGGCTTTCTCCTTGTAGATTCTAGAGCTCTCATAGGCCTCAAGCCTAGTCTCTTCTAGCTCTTGAAGTTGAATTAACCTCTTCTCTTGTGCGGTCTTGATGTCAAAGTTAAGTAGCTTCACCGCCCGTAGGGCCTTGTATTCCAATTCAACCGGTAGATGGCATGACTTTCCATAAAGCAAGTTGAATGGTGTAGTCCCTATAGGCGTCTTAAAAGCGGTACGGTAAGTCCCCAATGCATCATCTAACTTGTTGGCCCAATATTTTCTCGAACTCCCAACCATCTTCTCTAGTATGGCCTTGATTTACCGGTGGGATACTTCTACTTGGCCACTTGTTTGAGGATGGTAAGGTATTGCTACCTTATGCCTCACACCATGCTTATTAAGTAGACTTTCAAACACCTTATTGATGAAATGACTACCTCCATCACTAATGACCACTCTTGGAACTCCAAATCTTGGGAAAATGATGGACTTGAATAGTTATAGGACAACCTTAGCATCGTTGGTCGGACTTGCAATGGCGTGATCAACCGCCATCAATATGTATTGGTTACCATATGATGCCGGGAAAGGTCCCATAAAATCGATTCCCCATACGTCAAACATTTCCACCACAAGGATTGGGTTTTAGGGCATTTCATCTCTCCTCCCAATATTCTGTTTCCTTTGGCATGCATCACATGTGGAGACAAAGAGGTGCGCATCCTTAAATAATGAAGGCCACCAAAAACCGGATTGCAAGACATTTGTGGCGGTTTTGTAGGATGCATGATGACCACCATAGCTTGACCCGTGACAATGGAGTAGGATCCCTTGGACTTCTTCTTCCGTCACACATTTTCTATACAAACCATCCGAGCACAACTTGTATAAGTAGGGCTCGTCCCAATAGTATCTCGCCACGTCGTGGACAAACTTCTTATTCTTATACCCATCCAAAAGCGGTTCCTTCCCGCACACTAAGTAGTTCACTAGGTCCGCAAACCATGGTAGTTTCTGATCTTGTAACCCATTAGCACTCTCTAGTCCTCGCAAGGCTTCAACCCCTTTCTTCAAGACACCAACGACCATGAGACTATCCTCGGAGAGCTTATCATCAATTGGGACAAGGTCTTCAATCCTCATTCTAGAAAAGTGATCCGTGACCCCACTCTCTATCCCCTTCTTGTCAACTATCTCCACGTAAAACTCTTGTAGAAGCAAGATCCAACGGAGTAGCCTTGGCTTTGTATCTTTCTTCGCATGAATGTATCTTAGGGCCGCGTGATCGGTGTACACAATCACCTTTGATCCCACAATATAAGACCTAAATTTCTCCATTGCAAACACTACGGCTAGCAACTCTTTTTCCGTGTGGCATAGCGACCTTGAGTGTCATCTAAGGTCCTACTTGCATAGTAGATGACATTGCTCTTCTTGTCCTTCTTTTGACCCAAGACCGCTCCAACCGCGTAGTCACTAGCATCACACATGATCTCGAAAGAAAGATCCCAATCCGGAGCTTGTACGATGGGAGCGCTAATCAACTCCTTCTTGATTTCTAGGAACACTACCATACATTCCTCATCAAACACGAACTAAACCTCCTTGCAAAGTAGCTTTGTGAGAGGCCTCGTGATTTTCGAGAAGTCTTTGATGAACCTTCGGTAGAACCCCGCATGACCCAAGAAAGACCGGATGTCCTTGACCGACTTAGGCGGCTCAAAGCTAACCATCACCTTGATCTTGGCCTTGTCTACCTCAATCCCTTTCTCGGAGATCTTGTGCCCAAGCACGATGCCTTCTCGCACCATGAAGTGGCATTTCTCCCAATTTAGCACCAAGTTTGCTTCTTCGCACCGTTGCAAGACCCTACAAAGGTTAGCCAAGCAAACACAAAAAGAAGACCCATATACGGAGAAGTCGTCCATAAAGACTTCTACCATATCTTCAATAAGGTCAGAGAAAATGGACATCATGCAACGTTGGAATGTCGCAGGTGCATTACACAACCCAAACGGCATCCTTCGATATGTGAAGGTGCCGTAAGGGCACGTGAATGTCGTTTTTTCTTGGTCATTCGGGTGTATTGGAATTTGAAAGAAACCCGAATAACCGTCTAGAAAGCAATAAAATAGATGATTAGCTAGACGTTCAAGCATTTGGTCTATGAAAGGTAACGAAAAGTGATCCTTACGAGTAGATGAATCCAACTTCCTATAGTCAATGCACATTCTATGCCCGGTTATTGTCCTAGTCGGTATCATTTCATTCTTCTCATTTTTAACTACCGTAATCCCACCTTTCTTAGGCACACAATGAACCGGTGAGACCCAAGTACTATCCGATATTGGGTAGATAATGCCCGCGTCTAAGAGCTTAAAAATCTCTCTCTTTACAACATCTTTCAAATTAGGATTCAACCTTCTTTGATGTTCAATATAGGTCCTTGATTCATCCTCTAGATGGATTTTAGGAGTGCATAAGCTAGGGGAAATACCCTTGATATCATCCAAAGAATAGCCAATGGCTTTCCTATATTTCCTAAGTTCAACAAGAAGGGAGGATAGTTCGTTCTCATCTAGACTCTCATTCACAATAACCGGGTAAGACTCGTTGGGACCTAAGAACGCATACCTTAGTCCCGCGGGAAGTTTCTTTAGATCCACCTTTGGGGCATTGAGTTTGCTCCAATCGTCCTCCTAAAGACTAGACTTACCCTTGCTAGTCTATTCAAATGCTAGAACAAACTCCCCTTGAACCGTGCCAACCCTTAAACGATCTTGAACCTCGGTACTATGAACACCAAACTCAACAAACGGCGTATCCTTGTCGACCGGTTTGTGCAAGTCCATGAGTAGCTCATACCCTTGACTCTCTTTACTCAAGAACCCATGATCACCACGCTCCTTAGTAAAACCACTTCCAAACCGTCCTCTACTCTCATTTCCTCAAGCAATTCGTCGGCTAGTTCATCCATGGTCTCTATGTAGAAACATTGGCCATCTATAGTGGGTTTCTTCATCACCTTGTTGATATCGAACTCAAGGACTTCTCCTTTACCCAAGTGGAGGTCTATTTCGCCTTTTCTTACATCGATTATCGCCCCCGCGGTTGCTAGGAAAGACCTACCAAAGATAAAAGGGTCTTACGGTTCCTCATCCATCTCAAGTACCACGAAATCCGTGGGGACAATAAAATCTTTCACCACGATAGGAAGATCCTCAAGCAAACCTATAGGAACCCTCACGCTCCTATCCGCCAAAATTAGGGAAATGTTGCATGCCTTGTAGCGTATGAAGCCTAGTCTCTTGGCTACCAAAAAAGGCATGAGGCTTACACTCGCTCCGAGGTCACACAAAAAATGGTTGAAAGCTAGAGGACCAAGTGAACAAGGTAGAGTAAATGATCCCGGATCTCCTAACTTCTTTGGCACCATTTTCTTTTGTATGATGGCACTACATTCGTGAGTTAGAATTACCATAGACTCCATTTCCTTAGCTCTCTCATTTACGGCATATTTCAAGAATTTGGCGTACTGAGGGACAAGCAAGAAGGCGTCAACCAAAGACATTGTGAGTTATACCTTCTCCATTTGCCTATCAAAGATGGTTGTATAGTTGTCCATATGTTGCTTCTTGAACCGCCCGGGAAAAGGTAGCTTAGGAACGTATGGCTTAGGGACAAACACATTCTTCTTCGGTTTCTCTTGAGCAACAACAACCCTAGGCTTGACCTTCTCAACTTCTTCAACCTTGTCTTGCTCTCTCACTACCTTATCTTTAACCAATTCGTCATCTTCTTGAAGTTCCACCCCCCCACTTTGGTTCTCAATGTCCTTATTGATAGTAGAATGAGCTTCTATTGTAGGAAAAACCGTGCCACTTCTCAAGGTGATGGCATTTACATACTCCTTAGGATTAGCTTCGGATTTGCCCGGGAGTTGACCTTGCGGTCGTGAAGAAGAAGCAAAACTTTTGTTCTCCATGTGTTTCATCTTGGAGTTCAAAGCCTCAATCTTTGTGTTGAGGTCTTTGTAAGAGCAATCCACCCGCGTATTGATCTCCGCTTGTCCCTTGAGTAATTGTTGAAACATGGGGCTTAAGTCAACCTCTTGCGGTTTAGACGTAGTTGCTTGACTTTGGGGCACAAACCCTTGTTGTTGCCCTTGAAAACCGGGTGGAGCTTTGTGTTGAAAGCCACCTTGTTTCCCTTGGAATTGGTTCCTTGGGACAAAACCTTGTTGGTTGGTATTAGAAGCTTGGCCTTGAGGTTGGAATTGCTTTTGTGGGGCTCCTTGAGCTTGATTAAGTTGCGGAGGGTAGACTTGGTCTTGTGGATTCTCCACATTTATGTTCCGGTAAGAGAAGTTGGGGTGGTTCCTATAGTTTTGGTTGAACCCTTGTCTTTGGTAGTTCCCTTGGTTTTGTAGTTTCCTTGGTTCCCCACGTAGTTCACCTCCTCTTGGGTGTTCATGTCCACGTTCTACTCTTGATAGTAACCTGGATTCTCATCATAAGCATCCACAAAGTTAACCGTCTTTTGAGAAGACACAAGAAGTTTAACAATCAAATTGGCTTGCTTGTCCAACGTGTCATTAAGAGCCTCCATGTCTTTGGCCCGCTTGTTCTCATCAAAATCGCTAGTGGTCCTTGTGGCGCGGTCATAGTCGTCGCCATAGGTACCGTCACTTTGGGCCCAGTTCTCGACAAGCTCCATTGCTTCCTCGACGTCTTTAGCCAAGAAGTTCCCGTTAGTTGTCGTGTCAAGTAGCATACAAATCTTAGGCAAAGCACCGCGGTAGAGGGTGCTTAGGAGAGAAGCGTTTCTAAAGCCGTGATGTGGGCATTGAGACTTGTATCTTCTAAATCTCTCCCAAGCCTCGTTGAAAGACTCATTGGACCGTTGTGTGAAGCTTGAGATCTCGTTGCGATACTTGGCGCTTCTAGCCGGTGAAAAGAATTTGGCGAGAAACGCACGTTTGCAATCATCCCACGAGGTGATATATCCTTGGGGTAAGGTCTTTTTCCATTGGTGAGCCTTGTCACCCAAAGAGAACGGGAAGAGACGAAGCTTTAACTCATCTTCGGAGACCCCATTGATCTTCGTGAGACCACATATCCGGTAAAATTGGTCAATGTGGTCTACTCCATGGACAAGTCGTGAAATTTGTTGGCTTGAACCATGTTGATATCCCCGGCTTCACTTCGAAGTTGTTGTTCTCTACCGGTGGAGCTTGAATGCCTTGGCGGTTTTGGTGAGCATCAACGGCATCACCCTCTCCAACAATATTTTTAGCTCTTGGTGGATGGTTGGGACGGTGATGGTTTCCATTGCCACCACCTCCTTGATTGTTGCCGTGACCATTCCCATTCCTACCGTTCCTTTGGTGGGGATTGGGTTCGTTGACGTTCCCAAGTGGAACATTCTCAAAGTTCTCCATGTCGTTAACAACCTCTACTTGAACTCTCACTCGGCTTCTTCTTGCTCTTGATCCTCTATCAAGTTGATCAATGTCGTCCCTCGGTTCTACTAGATTAGTATTGCCACGGGAACGGGTATGCATGCACCTATAGAGAGAGGGAGCAATAGGAAGCAAACAAGATTAGTAACTTTGTAGCAAATAAGGCTTAAGCTCACTAAGAACCTAAATCTCAATGTTAAAACAAATCCCAATATGGCAACGGCGCCAAATTGATACAAGATATTTTGGTATCTCTAGAGTCAATTCTCTAAATGCAATTGTAGCATAAGAGGTTATCGAACATTATCGGGATTTATCCTAAACACTAAGAATGCAAGGTGCTTATGGTAAGTTAGACAAGTGTGTTGTGATCAAGTGATCTAATTAAAACAAGTAAGCAAATAAGCAAGATATAATTCATTAAGCAAAAGCGGAACTAGAGATGAGGTTATTGATATAAGGTGATCCAAGTCCAATTAGTGGTGTTCATTCACTCAAAGAAGCTAATTCCTAGGTAATAGACCTCTAATCTTGATTAGTTCTCTTTCAAGAAAATAATCACTATGTTAATATCAAGTCCATTAGCAAATCATCATTTGTGGATTAACAACTAGCAAGGATTAAGAATCATAACAAGATCAACCAAAGATATGCCCTAAACAACTAATGTTTTAGGTTAGGAGCATAAATCTCTTGTCTAGTTCATCAAGACATTTCATCAAACACTTGGTGTGCATGAAATGCCTTATGATCTATATCCACTCTTTCAAGCTAGATCTAGCATTAGGGACACTAGACAAGAAGGAATATAAGATCATCTAAACCTAAACACCACTAATCAAGCCTTAGATCACCCTAATCTACCTCATTTCAAGATCCTAAAAGACTACTCAAGATACATCAACAACACCTCAAAATCGATTTGGATAAGAGGTGAATTCATTGATGGATGATAGATAATCAAGATAAAAAGAAGATAGATGGAAGAGATTGATGGAAACAAATACTAAATTGCATAAACAAAGAGGATCTCTCTTACAAATCTCAAGTTCTCTCTCAAAGGTGAGGGTTTTAGACTTAAGAAAAGCTTGGCAGATAAAATTAGGGTTTTAGAGTATTTATAATAAATAGAGGGGAACCGGGTCAACCCGGAACAAACCGGGTTTTGACCCGGAAATTTTTGGGTCGCAAGTCTATCCGGGGTTGTTTCAAGTTGGGATGAGAGGTCGGGACAAGAGGTTTTAGCCGAGACATGTGTGCCGGGTTGATTCTAGCAGGGACGATGGGCCGGCATATCTCCTGGTCGAGGAAAAACTCTTGTGCCGTGCTGAGGGATTTCTTGTCCCGAGCTGCTTCTAGGCGGGATGGAGCTGAGGGGGAAATCATCGAGGCATTGTGTGCCGGGTTGATTTATATCGGGATGATGGGCCGGCATATCTCCTGCCCGAGGAGAAATCGCTTGCCGGCTGAGGGAAATATTCGTGCCGGGTTGATTCTAGCCGGGACGGTGCTGATGGAGATTTTAGCCGAGAGACTTGTGCCGGGTCGATTCATATCGGGATGATGGGCCGGCATATCTCCTGCCCAAGGATAATTCGCGTGCCGGCTGAGGGAAATATTCGTGCCAGCTAGCTTCTGACCGGGACGATGCTAAGGGAGTTTTTAGACGAGATAAGAGAAAGCTCCTCGGCCAGGCAGAGATGTCTTCAGTAAATCCGCGATAACTCCGTAACGAGATGTCCAAATGGCCTGAATCCAACTCCTGTAGACTGATGACTCACTTCTATACAACTACTATGAAGAGCTTCAAGGCTGATTCATAACGGAGGGCCTTCGTCCAGCTACATATTTCCGGTATCTCGGATGGGCTTTGCATTCCTCTTATGCTCCATAACTCCAAACATCATCAATTGTCTCCAATACACCTAAAAACACTCCAAATGTATGCAAAACTCACTAAGACCTAATGCAAACACTTATTACTCTAAATGAGACTTAAATGCAAGACTAGACCATGATTATGCATGCGAATTACACAAAACTCTAAATGAAATGCATGCTAAACATGCAATATATGAGTATATCACATAGTGGTCGGAGCCACAATAGCTAAAAGACTATAAATTCGTGTTTTGCGTTCAAGACGGTTTTTACTTAAATTCTTAATAAATCATCTATCTTGTTGTTGCATGTTTCCATGAGATTTCCTTAAAACCTAACATTTTCTTTATTGATTTAATTTCTGGTTTTTTCTCACTTATTTACTTTATTAGCAAGTCACTCTCGGTTTTTGCGCTTGTGTGGCTTTGGCTTGGTTTCGCCTGTCTTCTATCTGCTTTTTTTATTTAACATCGGAAGAGTTGTTGGAAAGATTAATGATAGTGGGTCAACTGAACGTTCGGCGTATGAGTGGTGATTGGATAGCTAGTGTTTGTAGGCTCTGTGCTCGTGCTTCGAACTACATACCACCTATCCTTCTCAGTTGCTTTGCGAGCAAAATTAAGCTCGTTGACGAGATATGGGGCTTGTGTTGCGTACCTAACTAGAAGGAATTATGGAGTTTGGCTTGAAACGTTGTTTGTGGCATCTCCCACAATGGGGGAAGTCGTGAACACAACAATCGGCACTTGTGATCCTTGCGTCCTAGCACCAAAAATGATGTGTTCGCAAAAGTGAACAATATGTCGGTTGAAATCTCGGATGCATAAAGGTTATGGACAATGAATCGAAGTGATTTTGTCCCGCCAAAGCACGTTTGTCATCGGACAAAAGATGACGGTTAAGACCTCGTCTGTTCTTTCTTACCCAGTGTTTGCAGGAATTAGGCAGGGCCTTGCCGTGATTGATAAATACTACATGATTGATCATGCAAGTAGTCATATGCTTATCTCAAAGATTAAGCCATGCATGTGTAAGTATGAACGAATTCAGACTGTGTTACACTAACATTTAGTGACCATTTTAACAGATATTGACCGCAGATTTTTACTAATAGAAAACCCGTGAGTGGATCGACCTACCATAAAAACACCCATGTCTCTAATAGAACCGAAGGATTTAGCGCTGGCTTTAACCAAATGAACTTAGTTGCTTTCTCATCTTGGGGCTTGGTATACATCGACCAAGACACCTTTTTTAGGTCTGCCATGACAAGTTTGTGTGAGTATAGTTTCCATCTCTCTTTCCTTCAGTTAAGTACTTTAATGCAAAAAGGATATGGATGGCGCGTAAGTGAACCGGGGATTCAGTGGCAAAAACCATTAATATTCATGTCTCATGAAAGTATACCAAAAGAAGTGAACCGGGGATTCAGTGGCAAACACCATCAGTACTCGCGTCTCATGGAAATTTATCCAAGGAGGTGAACAGGGGATTCAGTGGCAAACACCATCAATATTCGCGTCTCATATACCTTGATCCCATAGAACAAAAAGAAAAAGAAGAAATCGGTCTAAGGAAGATAGAAAAAGGGAGAGGATAGAAACCATAATTAAGACTGTCTGGGTAAGCAGAAAACTTGACTGAGGAAAGTCTACATGTTATTTGATTGATAGTGCCTAGATGAGACCGCACGCCTTTAACTTAATAGGAGTTAATAATGGAGAATTCGGGTAACCTTATGAAACTGTGGATCGTACTTGGGAAGTTGAGAAGCAAAATGGGGAAGTACATGGTGGTTTCTCTCTAACGTCAACTATATTCTAATTTTTTTACGACAATGAAGGTTACTACGATGTTCTAAAGCATTCGTGAGTTTCGGCGTTTTCAAACCTTTTTCTATTCCTATATTTTCTGTTTTTCCTTGAGGACAAGCAAAAGTCTAAGTCTGTAGGAGTTGATATACTCTATATTTTACTGTTTTTAATACCGATTTTAGTATTTTATCTATGCGTTTTTATTAGGTTTTGTGATTTTTGAGGTAGTTTTCTCGTATTTGTAGTTTTAAATTCTATACAGGTCAAATCATCAAAAAGATGCTAAATGGATCCAAAAAGGAGTTGTCCACGTGCAAGACATGTTTCCAAGTCCAAAAGATCAGACAAACACCTAAAGCTCAAGAAAAGCGGAATTCTCCAATTGGACAGCAAATATGCATCAGAAGTTTCATATTTTTTGGATGACTTCCCATTGATATATTGAGATGAAAGTTATTTCCAAGGTATCCATTTGAGTTAACTTTCATCTGGAATTGGTTTCAAGTCATTTGGAGTCGTGGTTAGGAAGTTACATCGATTCTACCGGAGACATGTCCGTCTGGCTTGCAAAGGAGACGAATGCAGAAATAAGGTCCAGGAAAGGCCCAGGTGTTACTATCTTGGTGAGAAGATCCTTTGCCCCAAATGCTACTTCGTGAATGTGGATCGATTGGTCTCACAAAGGACGCGGAAGGCCTTTGATATTCCTCTTTGAATCTTAAGGATATTACACACCATAAGATACAAAGGATTTTGCTGGATATTACTCACCAACAAGATGATCTAGAAAATTCAGAGAGAGTTTTATAAAAAGACTAGATAGATTTCTCAAATGACTATACAAGAAATATAAAGAAAAACACAAGGCTTGCATGCATAGCAATTAAACAAGCCTCGAAAATTACACATAAATTAAACACAAGTTTGAATAAAAATAAAAGACTCTCCACGCCATGCCCCTTGGTATTCTGGTAGAGATTTAACTTGCTGGGCTTTGTTTCATAGATCAACAAACGAGTTTTATTGGAAGGGATCTACTTGCCTCATTAAAAACCTTTCTTTGGAAAACCCGGTAGGACAAAACCAAAGAGGAGGAAAAGAGCACAAGTAAATCACTTGAACCGTTTATTGATCTACTTGGGCCTATGTTAAAAACCAATGAGGTTTCCATTCACCTTCTTCATCCTGGCCCAAGTGACGGCGTCGAGTCCAACTTGATGAAATAGTTTCCCCAAGACTTTCTTGAATCTTTTGGCTTTAGCTCCGATCTTCGAACTAGCTTGTTCAAGTGTTTTCCTTAGCTTTCCAACAAGTTCATGCTTAGCTCCATGCTCTGGTTCAAGCTTCTCATCCAGGATCATATCACCAGGGGATCGGCCCGGAGAATTCTCTTCTCACCCGATGCCACCACCATGACCCAGGAACTCGGCCCAGAAGCTTGGCCGATCTTGCGCCCCTTGCGAACCAAAACCTTCCCTTTTTTGGTTTAATAAAACCCTATGTCAACTGTAGGGCTATATATACTTGTTTTTAGCCTCACAGAATAAAGAGCCACCCTAGAATAAAGAAAGAAACGGCAGTAGCCATCTCTTTCAGTGTTTTTATAATTTTACATTGATTTTGGATTTTAAGAGCTTCAAGGTGAAGATCTCGACTTTGTACTTCGATATAGAGAAGTTTTCTCAACTTTTCTCTTTTAATACATGGATTCTCATCATGATATCTATTCATACTTGCTGTGTTTCATGCTTCATGAGTTAGTAGTTCGTTTGTTAGGTTGAAGGGGATCCATGGGTGCATAATTCGATATTGATATGATGATTGTTTAAACGGGATATTCATATGGTTCTTCATTTTATTTGTTCTCAAATCATGATTACTTTACCGCACATTTAGTAATCTGATCTTAGGTTAATATACTCTCAAAAAGCTTGTTATATTGCCGGAACTAGTATTTGATGAGCTAAACGTCTTAACCTTCCAAAAGTCGAGTTAAGGAGTTTAGTGAACTTTATCATAACTTGGTCGATTTAAAGCATGTTTTCATTCTACAATAACCAACGAAAGTTGAGTCTATTGGTTTGTAAAACATAGTGGTCGTAGCCACGGCAATGTAAAGACTATAAATTCGTGTTTTTTGTTCAAGACGGCTTTTACTTAAATACCTAATAAATCATCTATCTTATCGTTGCATGTTTCCATGAGATTTGCGTAAAACCTAACATTTTCTTTATTGATTTAATCTCTGTTTTTTTTCTCGCTTATTTACTTTATTAGTTAATCACCATCAACACACTCTCTTTTATCGTTGCATGTTTTATTCTCGCTTATGTACCCACATCAACGCGCTGGAAACCTGGGCTCGGTGGTGAGTCCCACCAGAGGAATCGCGAGTAGATTCGGCCTCAATATCATAGCCCTGGACTTTTTGACGCTTGCCAGCACATCTGGAGATGCACCGAGGTTCCCAAGAGAGCTACCTCCGATGTACCCAACCGACGAGATAACACCTAGGGCGATGAGACCGAACCTGACCGAGCAACCATGACTAAACTGGGGAGCATTAGGTACCTGCAAAAGACTTGACCAACAAACTGACGACCGTTCGAGGGGATGCCTCAGAGGGACAACAACAATCATCATTGACTGTGAAAGCCGCGACAATATGTCCCAAAACCGTGCTATGGGGCGCATCACGCAAGAAGAGCTCGCCTCGGCCTTGGAAGGAGAAAGAACCGAAGGAGACGTTCCTTGCTCAGAGGAAGAAGAGAACCTTCTTTGGGTATAACATTCGCAACACTCCGACGAGCCGATGTGGATAAGGGCCAGCCGAAATTTGTATGACGAGCGGCGAGGAACAAGCAAAGCTTAAAGAGAAGAGATGAACGAAATCCGAGCTTCGTTGGCTCGGGCTGCTGCCAAAGTGAGGGTTGTCTGATCCCAAGTACACCAGGGGACTAGTGCGGCGCCGGAGATAGATCGTATGTTGGAAGAGATGCAGAGGACTCTGTTCACAGTTCGGATTACCAAGGCAAGGATTTCCGACCCCGGGAAGATCATGATTCCCTTCTACGAAATGACAACCGACCCAAAACCTCACATAATAGCTTTTCGCATTGCAATGGGACGAGCAAACCTCAGCAATAACAAGAGAGACGCCTTTTTCTGTCTCATGTTCATAGAACACCTTAAAGGAACAGCACTCGAATGGTTTTTGCGCCTCGACTGAAACTCCATCAACAACTGTCTGTCGTTTTTATGAAGCATTATTCCATACTTATGGACCGAGGGACCTCTGATGCTGATATGTGGACCTTGTCTTGATGATGATATGTGGACCTTGTCTCAAGGACAAACATAGACTTTTCGAAGTTTCATAGGACGATTCAAAGTGGTGGTATCAAAAGTTGAAGGCGTATGTGACAAAGCTTCCCTCATCGAGTTGAAGAAGTCACTATCGTTTGAATCGGAGTTCTGAAGGGAGATCGCAACAATCACACCAGACGATCCAAGACGCTATGCACCTAGTCTCAGACTTCATAGTCCACGAGCTATGATTGGAAAAACCGACAAACGGAAGTACCTCTTTAGACCCGAACTATCACTAATCTATACCATTTATGAACTACTGGACAGCTTGATCCCTGAAAAGGTTATGTAGGAAAACCATCTTCAGATGGGTTCAGTTGTCCCCCCCCCCCTCTCAAAAGGGGGTGGGGGGAGTGGGTACGTATACACATATACTCCCATTTCGTGAAAACATGATCTTTCGCAAAATTCAATTCTCATCTTGACACTCATAATCTTGTTTGTTGTTGGCCACAACAAACGAACTACTACATCCTTTACGAATTTTCAACTACTACATCCTATACGGATTTGGGTTCCACTATATCCTCCACGAATTTAAGCGCGCTATATAAATTAATGACGAATATATATCGACCATGGAAGGAAAGGGTATATCTCGACCAACTCACTCAAAGTTTTACTATCGAAACGGGCATGTAAGTCGAGACTACACCGCAAACCCTAAAACCAAAGTAAAACACAAAACTCAGTAGTTATACGCTTCTTAGCACATTGGTCTTTGACATTTCAAAACATGTTTCATCAGAACAAAAACTGAGTCTTTGACATCTCAAAACTCAGTATGATATACTTAAATATGTTTCATCAGAACAAAGATGGACACGTAAGCCGAGACTACATCGCATGCCCTAAAACTAGAGTACAAACAGTCAAAACCCAGCAACTGCTCGTTTCTTAACACTCTGGTCTTTAACATCTCGAAACATGATACTAAACATATCATGTGGTATGCGATATTTAAACATGTTTCATCAAAAAGTACTATAAATCGAGCTACGCTCATTATGCTTGTCTTAAAATCGAGCCGTGATCATTGTATCTACACCTCGTCAACATCTAAATGCCTCGTCAACATCTAAACGCCTCGTCAACATTTGTAAACGTCTCGTAAAACGCCCCACAAACTTCCAGCAGAACGACTCGACAACGAAGTGGTTCGGAGAAATCTAGCACAACTCCCTGCCACGATAACTTTCATCAAAACGGCTAGGCAGCTGATATGCTCAATTTAATACCCTAAGATACTAAAGCAGTTGTTGTAGTAAGTGTAGGGGTCGAACCACAAAGACTCACAGAGATCACACAATAAATTATGAAGTGTCGAATTACGCTAAGCCAGATAGATGTAATTAAAAACAGTGCAGAAATTAAACGAGATGTAAATCAATTGGGAAATATAGGCTCAGGGTTTTTCTCAGGAAATCAGTGAATGCAGACTAACTAACTAACAGGATTCAGATTTAGCGCAGTTCTTGAACTCAAATCACTAAAATATAGCTAACCAACTCTCGTTGCGAAAACTATCTAAATCTAAATCCTAGGAATTCCAAATCTCTTTGCGAATCCTAAAGTCTAAATCAGCTTTAACAACAGGTTTGATATGTTCACAAATCAATTAAACCAAATCTCTTTGCGAATAATCAATTTGCTCACCTAGGTTCTATCAGGTAATTAATTGCACTCTCGTACCTAATCAATTATCCTAAGATTTATATTCTAGGTAGCTAATCTAGAACAAGATATGAACACAACCTAAGCGAAGAACTATAATTCAGATGGTGAATCCTAAAAGATATTTAACCTAGCATTCAAAGAAAACCCTTATGAGAAAACCCTAAACCTAAGGTGGATCTACTCAGACATGGAGAATGAAACAATCAACATGTTTGAATAAATCATCAATAGAATAGAAAGAAGGGTTTAGAGATCTGATCTCGGACGAAGGGAGATTCAGACTTGTCTCTCTAAAACCAAAGTAAAATCAAACACAGAAAATAAAAGCATTGCCTAAACAATGGCTGTAAAATCCTATTTATAACCTAAATCACGATTTGGGGTCTTCTTGTAATTATCAAAGTCTTCTGGGTGCTTTTGCAATTCTCCAAGACTTCATAATTAGTCGCGGCCCATGAAATCTCGATGAGTGTCGATCGATACCAGGGGGTATCGATCGATGCTCGGTGCTCAGATCGGGCTCTTAGTCATCAGACTTCAGTCTCGCTCCAGAATGCTCCAGAAAAGCTCCAATAATTCCAATTAAGCTCCAGACGTGCTATAACCTGTGAAAGACTCTAAAAGACTCCAAAACACAAGAAAAGACTCTATAAAAGGACTTATATCATGGCCTAAATAGGGTAAAAACCATGATATATCAGCAGCATACGTCGAAATGTCTAGGCAGTTTTTGTCGAAACAGCTAGGCATCTTTCGTCGAAATGGCTCGGAAGTTCTTAATAAAGTTGGATCATAAAGTTTTACAAATTTTGGCTCGCGCGAGAGTTTTTACAAAGTTTTGCTCGCCGACTTTTTCCGAAACTGGCTAGGTGATTTTCTCCGCAAATGGCTCGGCAAATTTCTCTGAAACTTGTTCGACAACATACTCCAAAGTCGGCTAGGAAACGTTCTCCATAGTCGCTAGGCAACATTCTACGAAGTCGGCTAGGCAACGTTCTCCAAAGTCGACTAAGCAACATTCTCCGAAGTCGGCTATTCAACATTCTCCGAAGTCGGCTAGGCAACGTTCTCGAAAGTCGGCTAGGCAACATTCTCTGAAGTCGCCTAGGCAACGTTCTCCGAAGTCGGCTAGGCAACATTCTCCGAAGTCGGCAAGGCAACGTTCTCCACAGTCGGCTAGGCAACGTTCTCCGAAGTCGGCTAGGCAACATTTTCCGAAGTCGGCTAGGCGGTTTTCTCCAAGTGAAGGTTCACCGCGGCCAGACACCCTGGACCCGGGGCAAGTGAAGGTTCACCGCGGCCAGACACCCCGGACCCGCGGCCACGCCAATTTTGTCATGAAAGCCCAATTTCAAGGCTCGTTCAAATCCCGTCAAGGAGAAACCCTAAAGACCGATGATGCGTATAGATTGTAACTAAGATTCAGGTTTTATATTTATTACCCTAATTGTATGTAAGTGCACATATGTGCATTGTAGTACTTAGGGGTCGAACCACATAGATTTTGTTGTTTCGGTACGAAGTAATCGGATACTTAAATCGAATTGGAACGCAAATAATTTTGAGTTAGTTTTGTATCACTAGAATCTAAACTAGACGGGGGAATAAACGAGGTTGTAATCAATTAAACTAAATGTTGTGCTTAAGGGTATTCGCAGGGATTCATGGCTAAAAACGATGTAAAAATCAATGATAAAGGTAACTAACTATGAAAATTCTTGAACTCGAATCACGAATTAATGATTAGGTCACTACCGTTATCCTAACCAACTGTTACCGACCAACTCGACCAGTAGCTTCCGTCTCTAGCCGCGAAGGAGGTAATGCGTTATTTCGTTTAGGATTCGTCATCGCTCACAATACTCTATAAGTAGCTTCCGTCTCTTATAGCGAAATTGCTCGTTTCATTCTAGTTCAAGCAATTAGAAAATACTTCCGCGAATCTAATTCAACCTAGTATTAGACTCTAAGTGGAACAAAGAATCATGCATTAATGAATAAGAATAAACAAAGAACTCATAGAAGATTAGAAACCCTAAATCAAACACATCATCGAATTAAACCATGAAATACCCTTTGAAAAATCCCTTTAAACCCAACTCGGGAATTACTCAATCATACTGTAACGCAAAACATCATAGAAGTAATAAAGTATTGCAGAATTAGAGAGATAAGAAGTGAAGAACGAAGAATACGGGTGAAGACGGAGATCGAATGATGATCCCGTTGCGCCGCCTCCTCTCTCTCCTTCGGTGTCGCCTCCTTTTCTCCCTTTTCTTATGTCTAAAAACGAGCTCCCTTTAAGAATGAACTAAAATGAGCTTATATAGCTTTTCCCTTCATCGGGTAGCGCTTAGGGTTTTATTAATAACTGACAGGATTAGCTCGGGTCTTAAAACGGGTCTCGGGGTCGAAACAGAGCTGGCCGCGGGTGCGGGCCTTCCAGGAGTGGCAAATTGGGCTCTGGTCGCGGGTCTGTGCTCTCCAGGAGTGACAAACTGGTGTTTGGCCGCGGGTGGATAGCTTCTGGGAGTGGTGAACTAGGACGGTATGTTCTTGATGTTTCTTTTGATTGAACCGTTGGATCGTCCTCAAATGACTTGGAATAGAAAGGTAGCTGGTCCTTCTTGAGTATCTCCAAAATTGGGCGGGATCAGACTGTCAGAAGATCTTTTTTGAGGGTTTAACTTCTGACGGTTTGACTCTTAGCCGAAAATATGGTTTTTCTTCAATTTGCATCATTTTTGCCTAAGTAACCTGAAAAGAGTCTTGAAACTACAAATATGCCAAAACCGTAATAAAAAAATATAAAAACGAGTGAAACACTTATTAAAGCGTTTAAATAGATAGTAAAACGGGTAAAAATACGGTGTTATCACACCCCAGACTTAAACCTTGTTTGTCCTCAAACAAGACAAAGCTCAAGCTTGGAATTGATCAAACGAAAATCATCGGGAACTAGAAATCTCAGAGACCGTCCCTCTAAACCATAACCATCGAACTACATCAATCGCAATCTAGCCTAGTAAATTCTCACTAGAAGTTCCCGTAACACTAGTCCACAGTATCCGTCATACGAAATATTGATAATCCCATATTTTACATCTTTTAGCAAGCATATTATTTGGTGTTTTGTGTCATGCATGTGTCTCACATAGTTTTTATAGTATTTTGGTATTTATTAGAGTATTAGGTGTTTGCATTAGGTTCTAGTGAGTTTTGCATGCATTTGGAGTGTTTTTAGGTGTTTTGGAGACAATTGATGGTGTTTGGAGAGTTGGACCTAAGTGGAGTGCAAAGCCCATCCGAGACGCCAGAAAGATGTAGCTGGACGAAAGTCCTCCAATATGAATCAGCCTTCCCGCTCTTCATGTGAGTTGTAGAGGAGTGAGTTATCTGTCTAAAGGAGTTGGAGTTAGGCCATTTGGACATCTGGTTAAGGAGTTACCGCGGATTTACTAAAGACATCTCTGCCTGGCCGAGAAGCTCTTACCTTACCGAATCCATCCCGGCCTGCCATCCCGGCAGGAAGCTGCCCGGTGCTGAACTTTGCCTCGGACAGGGAGAATCCCGGCCTCCCATCCCGGCTGGAAGCTGCCCGGTGCTGAACTTTCATCCAAAGTTCCTCAAAGATGTGGATATATGGGACCTTAAAATCCGATTCAGCTTCAATTGCCTTAATAAATATTGTAGAGGAGTGAATCAGCTTTACACAGGAGTTTGAATCGGGTTTTTTGGACTTATGGATAGGGATATAAGACGGATTTACTGAAGGTATGTCCGTCTGGCCGAGAAAAGATGACACCATTAAAAGAACCGGCAAAACGAAGGCCTTCCGGTATGAATAAACTCAAACTATCTCCATAAGAGTTGTAAAGGGACGAGGTATCTATCTACAGAAGTTTGATTTAGGTCATTCGGATGTCAGGTGCAGGAGTTATGACCGATTCACTGAAGGCGTTCTTGACCACGACCCATATTCGGCCGGGTCAATACCCGGTTTGTCCCGGGTTGACTCGGTCCTACCCAAACTTCTTTAAATAGTGAAAAACCTAATTATTTTTCTAGAGTTGGGTTTTAACTCAAACTCCTCTTATGATTTTGGATGGATCTTCATCACAAATGCCACTCTAGAGAAGATTTCTTCAACTCTATATTTATATTAATGCATCTTCTTTATCTTTATGTCTTTTTTTCTTTTGTACTTCATATTTTCATGAGTTGACTTTTTGTTGGATTTTGGATTATGCTTGATTTTGATGGTTTGATGGTTGATTTGTGATGCTTATGTTCTTAATCCTTGCTTTCCTTTCTTGTTTAGTGTTCCTAATGCTAGATCTAGCTTGATAAAGTGGATCTAGATCATAAGGCATTTCATGCACACCAAGTGTTTGATGAAATGCCTTGATGAACTATTCAAGAGATTTATGCTCCTAGCCTATGATAAAAGTTGTCTAGGGTGTATTTTTGGTTGCTCTTGTTTATATTCTTAATGCTTGATAATCAATGATCCACAAATGAGAGTTTGCTAATGGATTAGGTGATTAGCATAGTAATTAGTTGCTTGTAAGAGAATTAGTCAAGATTAGTGATCTTTACCTAAGGATTAGCATGGATTGTGTGCATTTGCATTATTTGTTAATTGTCTTGATGGTTAGATGATTATGATTTAGGTTGATCTTTGTTAAATCTTTCAATTAGGTTGGTTCTTAATGCTAGATTTGATTAGATAAACCAAAGTTTAGAACTGCACCTAGATTAGGTAGTTCTAGTTGGCGTGACAAACCAATCTAGAGCTACACCCTAGGATTTATGGTCTCATCCCATGCATTAGGGAGAGATTCGAGTAAACGGTGTTAGTGCTAGATTAGGTTTATCCATTCGAGTCTTGAACTTAGGCATTTCACTCATAACCCGAGTTTAAATGAATTGCTTGAACAAAACCTTCTGTGAGCTTTTCTTGCATAGCCAACGAGAGTTGATGTCTAGGGTGATTAGGGAACTAATTGGGATTGGAGATTAATGCTTGTTAATCATCTTATCACAAACGATGGTTTGTTCTTGATTTGGTGATTAACAAAGTGATTAGTGCCACGAGAGTGGATTAGTCATAATTGTGAATTCCATGTTCTAGGATAGTGTTTAATGCTTCCAAATGATTCATTATTTGATTGTTACCCATCTCATTGATAGCTTAGTTCATGATCCACATTTCTATCTTTGTTTTCTTTCTTGCATTAGTTTTCTTTAGTTTAAAAACATAAAACCCCAAAAACATTTGCTCTAGCTTAGGAAGATTCATGTATTCTTAGTGCTTCAATCTTAACCTCTTTGGTTCGATCCTCAAATAATACAATGATACGAGTAGGTTTGAGTAATTGATATGAGCTTAACATAAAATTATATCTATCAAATATAAACTTTCAAAATCCAAAAATCAGGTCAACTAGCTCTCTAAATTCATTAAGTATAGGCGTGAGTTTCTCATCAAAAGGATTAAACCAAGACAATCGAGGCTAGGTATTAAAGGCATTTAGAGGTGAAGTTAAGAGGGTTTCGGGTTACCGTAATTTCACCTGAGTGTGCGAGATATTATGCAAAACAGCAAGAGAGGAAGGACCTATTGATCACCACAACTTCCAGTCACTTCTTCTTGCGTAAAAATGTTGCACTTCCTCCTTTCTTCCGAAAACAGAAATATTCTGTCATTCCCCCAGACTTAGGATTTTCTGTGGGCTCGGAATGACAGACTTCTCACAAACGAACCATGGATGCCTCATAAGTATTTTGACCAACCTAGACTCTTTTAAGGCTCTTGTTTCCTTTCCCTTTCAATTATTTTCAAGTTTTTTTCTTTTTTTTATTGAACGGGGAAAACGCTTTTTATTGAATTAGAGTCTTTGGGGCACATAAATTTACCATGATTTTGAGTTTTTCTAAGGCATAACCAAGCTCGCATCTTTGTTGAATTCACCACCTCCTATTGCGTATAGTCTTCGTATTTAGTAACTGAAAGATGTGTCGTTCCTCCCTCTCTGGCGTTTTTGCGCATATCTGCACATAACTCACAACGAGAGTTGGATGAGGTTTGAACAAAGGTTAAGTTTCGGGTGGGGTACCAAATAAAGATGAGCTGGCCATTCATGTACGACAAAGAGTGGTAAAAGGTGAAAGAACGTCATGAATGTATGATTCGTTATCTTTGCCTAAACCATTGATAAGAGAGTTAAGTCAAGATTAAGTCCAAATAAAATAGAGCTAGCATATTCCATCCTAGAGAATCTCTACGGTCTAAATTCCTCTAGGGATTTCGCATTAACAGAAACTCTAGCTACCGCCTAGTCTAGAACCAAATTACAAAAGAGCATGTTACTAGATGATAGCGTAGAAGCACACTGGTTGGTTATTTTCATGGATTCCTTTCATCATTCCCTCAAAATGTATTCCTAAGCTTTTCAAAAAACTTGAAATGTTTTAAGAAAAACGTCGAAAATTGCAAAATACAAACACAAATGAAAGAAGTGGTGGTTAGTAGGCGATGGAATCCTCCCTCAGACTTAAATCATATTGTCCTCAGTGTGAAATAAATCGGGTAAAGACGAATAATAGATGTATGTAATAATTGAAAAAGTTTAAGGAAAACAAAACTTACATGGATGAGGTTGGGGAATGGATTTGCGAATGGAATGGTGGTGATTTAAGGATTGTAGATGATGATATGGTGATGGGAATGGATGTGGGGGTGGTTGGGAATGGATGGGAATCGATCAGGGATCGAACGGAGTCGATCGGGATCGTCATGGGGGATGGCTGGGGGTCAAAGGGTTGCAGCCGCGGCCATTGGCAAGCTGGCCACGGGTCGGTTGATCAAGACCGCGGCCAAGGGCTAGCTCGCCGTGGGTTGGTGAGACGCACCCGCGGTCGAGATTCTTTTGCGGTCAAGTCTTTCCTTGAGGTTCGTGCAGGACCGAGCAGTTGTTTTCTTTTCGGGTTTTTTTGATTTTTTGGGTTTTTTTCTTAGAAACTGAAAACTAAGAGAAGAAAAAGTTAGTAGAAAAAGAAAGACAAAACGTACCTAAAATGGGTTACCTCCCATTGAGCGCTTTAGTTTAAAGTCGTTGAGCTCGACGTTGTTGTTAGTCAAGCTGGTGGTGGATCGATCAAGGCCATTATTTCCCTCTCGTTTTCTTCTTCGTCCGCGAGGTATGGCTTGACACGCTATCTGTTCACCGTGAATTCTCCACTTTTACCCCATAGGAAAATGGCTCCGTATGGTTTGACTTCCTTTATTATGAAGGGTCCGGACCACCTCGATCGCAATTTTCCGGGAAAGAGTTTAGACGGGAATTAAAAAGAAGAACCTTGTCGTTCGCGGCGAAAGATCGGTTTATGATTTTCTTGTCGTGATACACCTTTGTCTTTTCTTTGTATATCTTCGAGTTTTCATAGGCGTTGTGCCGGATTTCATCTAGTTTGTGTAGTTGGAGTAGTCTCCTTTCCCCAGCTGTTTTCATGTTCAGATTCATTTTTTTGATAGCCCATTGTGCTTTGTATTCGAGTTCCACATGCAGATGACACGATTTTCCATATAAGAGGTTGAATGGCGTCGTTCCTAATGGTGTCTTGAAGGCCGTTCGGTATGCCCAAAGTGCGTCGTCGAGTTTTGTATACCAATCCTTTCGATTTTCTTCAATTGTCTTTTGCAAAATCGACTTGATTTTCCTGTTGGAGATCTCCACTTGGCCACTCGTTTGAGGGTGGTATGGAGAGGATAATTTGTGCCTAATTCAATTCTTCTTGAACAGGTTTTCAAAGACCTCGTTAATGAAATGAGACCCTCCATTGCTTACTACGATTCTCGGAACTCCGAAACGCGGAAAAATGATCGATTTGAACATCTTAATGACTACTTTTGCGTCGTTCGTAGGGCTAGAAATTGCCTCCACCCATTTAGAGACGTAGTCTACGACAAATAGTATGTATTGGTTTCCGAAGGAGGTCGGGAAAGGTACCATGAAATCGATTCCCCATACGTCAAAAATTTCAATTTTGAGGATAAAATTCGGGTGCATCTCGTTGTCCTCTTACTTATACTCCCCATACGTTGGAACGAAATACAGCGCGAGACGTAAGCTTGTCCATCTTTAAACAATGTTGGCCACCAGAATCCTTCCTGGAAAACTGTAGAGACATTTTTGAAAGTTGCCAAATGGCCTGCATAAGCTGAGTTATGACATCCGAATAGTATCCCGTCCATTTCCTCTTTAGCCACGCATCGTCGGTATAAACCTTCTGCACATCTCTTGTAAAGGTATGGTTCATCCCAAAATTAGTGTCTTATATCTCGCAAAAATTTCTTCTTCCTATACCCAGAGAATTGTGGTGGTTCGACGTCCGCAGCAAGAGAATTTACAATGTGTCTGAACCACGGGGTGTCGAAAGTGTCTGGCCACCGTTTTGCGTCTATCGCATAGATGCTATCATCCGGCAAACTATCACTCAAGGACACTTTGTCTTCCACTCGTATTCGAGAAAGGTGATCCGCTACTCCGTTATCTGCTCCTTTTCCAACAAGGTAGGATCGAAATTTTTTGAAAGCAAATATAACAGCCAGAAGATCCTTTTCTGTTGTCGCATAATTGCATTGAGTGTCGTTCATTGTTCTGCTTGAGTAATAGATCGCATGCAACTTCTTATCCTTACGCTGCCCGAGTTCTGCTCCAACTGCATAGTCGCTTGCGTCACACATGATTTCGAACGATTGTTCCCAATCAGGTGGCTACACGACTGGAGAGGACACAAGGGCGTCTTTAAGCTTATGGAACGCAGCTAGGCATTCGTCGTCGAATGTGAAGCTCGTTTCTTTGCATAATAGACGCGTGAGGGGCCTAGCTATTTGAGAAAAATCTTTTATGAATCTCCTATAGAATCCGGCGTGCCCGAGAAAACTTCGGATACATTTTACATTTGTACGAGGTTGTAGGCTTGTCATGACCTTGATTTTTGCTTTACCCACTTCGATTCTTTTTTCTGAAATTCTATGCCCGAGCACGATTCCGTCTCGTACCATAAAATGACATTTTTCCCAGTTCAGGACCAGATGTTTGTCTTCGCATCTTTGTAGAATTTTCTCCAGGTTCGCTAAGCACGTTTGGAATGACGACCCGTGGACGGAAAACTCGTCCATGAAGACATCCATAAAGTCTTTGATATATTCGGTAAATATCGGCATCATGCACCTCTGGAAAGTCGCAGACGCGTTACACAATCCAAAAGGCATTCGTCAGTAAGCGAACGTTCCGTACGGACAAGTGAAGGTTGTCTTCTCTTGTTCTTTCGGTCGGATGGGAATATGGAAAAATCCAGAATATCCATCGAGGAAACAGTAGTACAGATGGTTAGCCAATCTCTCCAGCATTTGGTCTATAAATGGCAAAGGGAAATGGTCCTTCCTAGTTGCAGGGTTCAGCTTTCTGTAGTCGATGCACATGCGGTGTCCAGTGACGATCCTTATGGCAATCATTTCGTCTTTCTCGTTCTTGATCACCGTGATCCCTCCTTTTTTCTGGACGACGTGAACTGAGCTAATCCAAGGGCTGTCCGAAATCGGGAAGATGATTCCAGCTACTAAAAGCTTCATAATTTCCTTTTTGACAACGCTCATCAAGTTAGGGATCAACCTCCCTGGGTGCTCCACTGAATTTTATGTGATATCTTCGAGATGGATCTTGTTCATATAAAGATCCGGAGAGATTCATGGTATGTCATCAATCGAGTACCGATAGCCTTCATGTGCTTTTTCAACTCGCATAGTAACATTGTTGTCTCGGTTTTACTCATACCAGAATTTATAATGACCGGGTAAGTCAAATTTGGTCAAAGGAAGGCGTACTTGAAACCGACAGGCAAGGGTTTTAGCTACACTTTAGGAGCTTTCAGTTCGCTCCACGGATCATTTATTGCTGCTGAAGTGTCCTTCGGCATTGTTGGAATATCTATTTTGTTCTTTAAATCAAGGTAGCTCACATCCTTTTTGTAAATTTCAGCCTTATCGAGCATTTTCACACAACCCCTCAAGGTTTCTTCTAGAATGCTGCCCCCATATTTTGCGTTCGAAATTACGACTTTAAATGGGTCACTCAGTAGTAATTCGTCATAGAGTTCCTCAATGACCTTTTCGACCTCATCGAGCTAGAAAGTTTGGTCGTCTAGGGTTGGTTTACTAAGGCTTTCTCTCATATCGAAGTTCATCACGAGGTCACCTAAGTGTAAGTCAATTTTCCCCTCCGGGACGTTGATCATCGCCCATGCGGTGGATAGGAATGGTCACCCAAGTATAAGGCGATCCGCAGGTTCCTTCTCTAACTCGAGTACCACAAAATTGGTAGGAATGCAGCATTCTCCAATCACAATGGATACGTCGACGAGGACGCCTATCGGTCGTCGAACCGAACGATCCGCTAGTATCAGTGGAATCTTAGTGGGCCGAAAAGTGTGGTACCTTAAACGTTTAGCAACTGATAGTGGTATCATGTTTATGCTTGACCCCAAGTCGCATAGACAGCGCTCAAATGTTAGACCTTTTATCGTGCACGAGAGCATGAAGCTTCCTGGGTCACCTCTCTTTCGAGGGGAATGGTTTTGCAAAATTGAACTACATTCATGAGTGATCATCATAACTCCTTCTTCAAGTGTCAGGGAGTTGGTCAGGATGCTTTTCATAAATTTTATTAGAAGCGGGATCATTGCGCAAGCTTTGACAAAAGGTAGTCTAACCGTTAGTTGCTCAATTATTTCCATTAGTTTAGCTCTTTCTTTCTTTTTCTTTGGCGCCTCCAAGGCTTCCGGGTAGGGTGGTTTTGGTTTATAGGCATGAGCCGGTGGTTGAGTTATCAAGCCTTCCCCGAGGATTTCTCGGGTTGCTTCATCTCTTACATTGTTTCTTCTACCTCAACTACCTTCTCTCCTTCTTCCCTAACCGTGTTTTCTTCCCTTCCCGTATCTTTGTGATTTTTTGGGAATTATGGCTCTTTGTAAGTCATGCCACTTCTATGTATGATTGCATGCAAGTTGTCTATATCCTCGGATGAGAATTCATTCAGATCCTTTATGGATGAGCTCGCCTTTGGCCATTCAGTTTTTGCCTCCTCGACTTGAGAAGAGAGACTTACGATTTTTCCATTCAAATCTTCGTACATATTATCTATTTTGGCACTTAATTCATCTGTATTTTCTTGCGGGATGCTTCAAGTCTCTGCATCATTTGTTCGATTCTTTCAAGATATGAGATGGGTGGATTTGCAGAGAGCAAGGGTTGGGATTGAACTTCTAAAATTGGCTCGTAAACAGGCTGGTCATGATTCTGGAAAAACTAGGCTTGGCCGCGGCTAGGGTGGTTGCATTCACGGCGAAGCAAGTGTTGGCCACGGCCATGACGGTTGGACCCGCGGCGAAGCTCTTCCTGGCCGCGGTCGTGAGGGTTTCACCCGCGGTCGAGTGACCTCTGCCCAGACTTTTGGTTTTGGCAGGCTTCCGCTGCGTTTGTCATCTCGTTGTTTAGATGGTTTGTTAGAGCCTCGAAATAGTTAATGTCTTCCAAATCTTGAAGGTCATTTGGACCTCCCGAGTTATTAAAGTGATTTTTGTGTGCATGAATTATTCGGTTGTCATATTCCAAGTCGATTCATCATAAGATGGAGACATTCCAATACTTCCGAGCTTTCTTGTTTATCCTTAGGGTGTCGGGATTCGGCGAGTTGCACTCTATCATGGGTACTTTTTGCTAGATTATTGATAATAACGTGAGCTTTATCCACGGTTTTAGTGGCGAAATCCCCCTTGCTTGCAACGTCGAACGAATGTTGCGACTCTCCATCGATGCCTCGATAGAAGGTGCACATCAAGCTTTTTTTGGAAAATCCGTGGTGTGGACAATCTCTTTCATAGTCCCTAAACCGCTCCCAAGCATCATAGAGGGTTTCCATCTTTGTTTTGTTGGAAATTTTGTATCTTGTCTCTATAGAGGTAGGTCAAAGATTTGGTGTTGAAGTGGCTTAGGAAAGCCGCTTTACATTCTTCCCACATCGTGATAGACGCAAGTTGCAAAGTTCTTAGCCACTTGCTGGCTTTGTCGTTCAAGGAGAACGAGAAAAGTTTGCACTTATGGTAGTTTCCGTTTGATTTTATGGTTGAACATAAATCTTCAAAAAGTTTGATATGATCTATCGAATTTTCCGTCGAACAACCATTGAATTGGTGTTGTTTAACCAGTTTGACGTAGCTTACCTTAGTTCCAAAATTACCATCCTCGGGAGAGGGTGGTTGGATAGCTCTTCGATCAAAAAGGAAAGGTGCATCGGATTCACAAATTTTTTGCTCTCTTCCTTCGGGGTTTATCATTTCATTTTCGCCATCGGAAAGATCACCTTGCTCGTCATTATGTGTATCCCCATCGTACCAAGGTGGTGGATCACCGAGAGACTCGAGACCTAAGTCTCGGTCTCCCATCGAAAAGTAGCCTAAAATGCAAAAGAAAAATAGCAATAAGTAAACGTAATTGATTTAAGCAGCGATTCGTAAGAAAACAAATAAAAATCTCCGGCAACGGCGCCAAAAACTTGATGCGTACAAATTGTAACTAAGCTTCAGGTTTTATATTTATAAACCTAATTGTCTGCAAGTGCACAGATGTGCGTTGTAGTACTTAGGGGTCGAACCACAGAGATTTTGTTGTTTTGGTACGAAGCAATCAGATACTTAAATCGAATTGGAACGCAAATAATTTGGAGTTGGCTTTGTATCACTAGAATCTAAACTAGAAGGTGGAATAGACGAGGTTGTAATCAATTAAACTAAACAATGGACTTAAGGGTATTCGCAGGGATTCATGGCTAAAAACGATGTAAAAATAAATGATAAAGATAACCAACTTTGAAAATTCTTGTACTCGGATCACGAATGTATGATTAGGTCACTACCGTTATCCTAACCAATTGTTACCGACCAACTCGACCAGTAGCTTTCCTCTCTGGCCGCGAAGGAGGTAGCGCATTATTTCGTTTAGGATTCGTCATTGCTCACAATACTCTATCATTAGCTTCCGTCTCTTATAGCGAAATTGCTCGTTTCATTGTAGTTCAAGCAATTAGAAAACACTTCCGCGAATCTAATTCAACCTAGGATCATACTCTAAGTGGAACAAAAAATCATGCATTAACGAATAAGAAAAAACGAAGAACTCATAGAAGATTAGAAACCCCAAATCAAACACATCATCGAATTAAACCATGAAATACCCTTTTAAAAATCTCTTTAAACCCAACTCGGGAATTACTCAATCATATTGTAGCAAAACATCATAGAAGTAATAAATTATTGCAGAATTAGAGAGATAAGTAGTGAAGAACGAAGAACACGGGTGAAGACGGAGAACGAATGATGATCCCCTTGCGCCGCCTCCTCTCCCTCCTTTGGTGTCGCCTCCTTTTCTCCCTTTTCTTCTATCTAAAAACGAGCTCCCTTTTAGAATGACCTAAAACGAGCTTATATAGCTTCTCCGTTTGTCGGGTATCGCTTAGAGTTTTATTAATAAGTGACGGGAATAGCTCAGGTCTTAAAACGGGTCTCGGAGTCGAAACAGAGGCTAGTCGGGCCTTCGAGGAGTGGCGAACTAGGCTCTGGCCGCGGGTCCGTACTCTCCAGGAGTGGCAAACTGGTGTTTGGCCGCGGGTGGAGAGCTTATGGGAGTGGTGAACTGGGATGTTTTGTTCTTGATGTATCTTTTGATTAAATCGTTGGATCGTCCTCAAATCAATTGGAATGGAAATGTAGCTGGTCCTTCTTGAGTATCTTCAACATTGGGCTGGATCAGACGGTGAGAATATCGTTTTTGAGGATTGAACTTCTGACTATTTAACTCTTAGGCGAAAATCTGGGTTTTCTGCAATTTGCATCTTTTTGCCTAAGTAACCTGAAAAGAGTCTTGAAATTACAAATATGCGAAAACCGTAATAAAACATAGAAAAGCGAGTGAAACACTTATTAAAGAGTTCTTAAATAGATAGTAAAACGGGTAAAAATACGGTGTTATCAACCGACGAAAGCATAGCTCAAGACCTATAGATATGCGTTTTAAAGACAAAATTTTGTGTGCTTCTTTTCGTGCCACACTTTGCCCTATTATTTTTACTTTACGATACTTCTTTCTATTTTTTGTTCCTTACTTTCGAGATTGGTGAAAAGATTCTCTCCAGACATCATTCTTAAATTCGAGAGACTCTTTCACCAATCTCATGTTTTATTTAATCATATCTTTTAATTCCATTATGTGCTTGTAGTTTAATCGTTGGGTTTAAAGGGATTATCAAGGGGAACTCGATGTTCGATAAGGATTTCACATGGTAAATCCCTAGCCGATTTCTAGAGCTCTTTCTTATAGATCGTTGTTAATGCATCAATCTATCGTCATGAACTAGAGGCTTATTCATAGGTACTAAAGAACCAAAATAAGTGTTGAATCTAAATGCCCGAATCGTTCATCTATAAGAGCCTGCCGTGTCGTAAGATTCGAAAGTGTACTTGCGGAGTGCCATGAACTAAGAAGAACTAGCGCGAATAGCACGATTTTCTACGCGGCCAGAGACGAAAGCTACTGGTCGAGTATATATATTGTTCGTGCGTAGGATGTATGAAAGTAGGCTACGCCGTTTATTCTTTTTAGTTCGTGGAGTTAAAATCTAGAAACTTTGTTACTAAGAGCTTATGGGCCGTGATTGAATCGATCATATCATAAGATATCGCTGTCAACCCAACACTGTTTTATTATTGTTTAAAAATAGTATTCCCGTTTTTCCGGTGTTTACAATCTTTGTGACAAAACCCTATAAGAACTTTATTCTCGTTCTAGATATCCTTACTATTCTCTATCTAAGGTCTCACATAACAACTTTCCCTCCCTGTGGATCGATACCTTAGTACTACAACGCACGTCTGTGCATTTGCAGAACTTTTAGGTTAATAAATTTAAAATTTGAATTTTCGGAAACAATCCGACCGCATCAAGTTTTTGGCGCCGTTGCCTGGGAAGCAAATTCTATTCGTTATGTCACACCTTAGAGGTTAGTAAATCGAATCTAGAACAAACTTTTTCTTTTTAATTTTTGTTTTTGTTTTTCTTCGTTTCAGGCTTTGAAACATGAACTCGCCTTTGGAGCGAGAATGCTACTACGAGAATGGTTACAACGAACCATCTTGTGCTCAATAATCTCACGACTCACACATCAATTGTGACTCGTTCTACATGGATCACAAACCAGCACCGACCATATACTCTCGAGGATGCTCGTAGCATCCTTATTCCCGAGACGAGCCTTTTGCGTCTCCTTTTGTCAACTCTCGACAAAACTCTTACCGTCATCAACACCAACCCTCGGACCAGCATTATGAGAGCGTAGAATACATAGCTCTTTTAAAGTGACTCAAAAAAATCATCAACAAAACCATTGAATCCCAAGCTAAGTCCGAAGCCCCTTTGAACGAGAAGGTACTCAACAATAAGAAGTTCGATGATCTTGCTGCCCACGTCAAAGTCATTGAAGAGCAGACCCTTAAAGGCGATGTAACACTCAACGAGTGGATGGAACTAGTTGAAGACGAACAAGGAAAACAGAAGTTTGATATTCGAAAAACTCATGATGGGGTACGTACTTTGAACTATAAGCTTGATGTCTTGGATAACTCCATCAATTACAACAGTAACACCGCCTACGACTACACCCTCGAGCTGTGGAAAGGAGTAGTAGAAGTTGAAGACAAGACGAGAGAGCTTGATCTCACGTTAGAACGACTAATTTATGCCATTGATGAAGTGGAAGAGAAAGTGGAAAAAATTTCTAAATATCATGAGGAACATGCCACAACACTTGATGTTCCTGCCCCTGACCTAGAAGAGAACTCCAATGACTCCCTAGAACAAGAAAACACCTTAGGAGACGAAGAAGACGACATACCTAACAAGTCCACACGGACTCCACTCACCGTGGTCGCAGCCCCTCCAGCCGCGACCAAACCTCCATTTGCTGTGGGTGCGTTCTCCCAACCCGCGGCTGAGCTGCATTCCGCCGCGTCTCCGTCCCCTCTAGCCGCAGCCAGCTCCTGCTCGTCTCTCCTTTGACCTCTTGTGTCCCGGACACCACCCTTCGAGCAAGAGCAAGGGCAGTTTCTAATCACTTGCAACATCCGTGGAGTCAAGGTTAAAGACATTCTTTGTGAATCTGTAGCATGCCTTATAATCATGTCAAAATCAACTGCCAAACTCCTCGGTATCAACCACGTGCATCATACCCGAACAAAAATCAGCTTGGCTGATGAATCTTGTGCTACACCAAAGGGGAACGCCTATGACATGCCCGTAAGGAACGGAGACTGCATAGCCCTATTCGACCTCTACATTGTCAAAGCGACGAAAGTTGATGCTACACCGGTAATCTTAGGTTGGCCTTTCTTGTCAACCGTCGGAGGCATTATGGAATGGCCAAATCGACGTGTTTCCTTTGCTAACTTTGATAAATACGTGTTCTACGATCCTGTTACGCTCAAGTTCAAGAAACCAAAGGATCCCGACCCCAATACCGACTCACTATGGAGCGATGAGTCGCATGACGATGAAACCGAAAACACTACAAAGAAGACTTGTCGCAAGACACTGTCTTTCTACGACTAAGCTCATCTCGTTACCAACGTCGAGCTAAACGACTTTAAACAAAAGCGTTCAATGGGAGGCAACCCATTTTAGCTACATTTTTCTTTTTAGTTTTTCTTTCTTTTTCTTTTAACGCTTTCTTTTTCTTAGTTTCATCTTTCTAAAAAACCAAAAACCCAAAAAAATCAAAAAACCAAAAGACAAAAAGATGGAAGCACGGTACATATTTCTCGGTCCAACACGAACCGCGATGCATGACTTGACCGTAAAAGAAGCCCGGCTGTGGGTGCAAAGCCCTGATCCACGGCCAGCTCCCCATCCACTGCAGTCACAATCAACCGAGCCGCGGTGAAGCTCCATGGGACCGCGGGTGCATCCCTTCGACCCGCAGCCAATCCCCTATCATTCCTGATTGATTTGTTTCAATCCCCGATAAACTCATATCCATTATAAATCACCTCCGCACCCATTCCACATCACCAAACCACCATCTACCATTCCCCATTCACCACCATTCCATTCCCACATCCATTCCCCAACACCTCCAGGTATGTTTTTGTTTTCCCGAAACTTTTTCAATTATTACATACATCAATTTCTCGTCCTTGCTTGATTTATTTTGTACTGGTGAGAGTGTTATTTAAGTCTGGGGAAGATTTCATCCCTTACTAATCACCTTTTCTTTCATGAGTGTTTGCATTTTGCATTTTTCATGTTTTCTTTAAAAAAAATTGCAACTTTTTTTTTTCTCAAATAAAAGTAGAAATACGTTGTTGAGCGAATGATGAAAGAAATCCATGACGGTAACTGAGCAGTGTGCTTCTATGCTATTCCCTAGTAACATGCGCTTTCGTAATTTGGTTCTAGAGTAGGCGGTAGTTAGAGTTTCTGTTAATGCGAAATCCCAGAGGAATTTAGACCGTAGAGATTCTTTAAGATGGAATATAGCTCTATTACACTTGGCTTTTAACTTGACTTAATTTTCTCATCATAGGTTTAGACAAAGATAAAGAACCATACATTCATGACGTTCTTTTACATTTTATCACTCTTTGTCGTACCTGAATGGCCAGCTTATCTTTAGTTGGTACCCCACCCGAAACTTAACCATTGTTCAGACCTCATGCATCTTTCTTTGTGTCTTATGTGCATATATGTACAAAAACGCCGGAGAGGGAGGAACGACACAATTTCTAGTCACTAAAGACGGAGATAATACGCGATCGGTGGAGGTGAATTCAACAAAGACGAGGGCTTGGTTATGCCTTGGATAACTCAAAAACATTGTAAACTTTCGTTCCCCTAAGACTCTGTATCAATAAACGGTGTTTCCCCCCTTTCATTCAAAAAAAAAAATTATCGAAATGGAAAGGAAACTATAGCCTAAAAAGAATCTAGGTTGGCTTAAATACTTATGAGGCATCCATGGTTCGTTTACGAGAAGTATGTCATTCCAAGTCCACATAAAATTCTAAGTCAGGAGGAATGACATAAAACTTCCTTTTTTGGAAAAAGGAGGAAGTGCTACAATTTTACGCAAGAAGATGTGACTAAAAGTTGTGGTTTTCAATAGGTCCATCCTCTCTTGCTGTTTTGCATAAAATCTCGCACCCTCTAGTGAAATTACATTAACTCAAAACACTTTTAACCTCACCTCTAAATGCCTTTAATACCTAACCTCGATTGTCTTGGTTTGATCGTTTTGATGAGAAGTTCATGTTTGCACTTAAATAATTTAGAGAGCTAGTTGACCTGATTTTTGGATTTTGAAAGTTTATATTTTGTATGACGGATACCGTGGATTAGTATTACGGAAACTTCTGGTGAGAATTTTGTAGGCTAGATTGCGATTGATGTAGTTCGATTGTTATGGTTTAGAAGGACAGTCTCCGAGAATTCTAGTCCCCTATTTTTGTTTGATCTTTCGGGGTTTTGATTTTGTTTTGTTTGAGGACAAACAAAGTTTAAGTCTGGGGTGTGATAACACCCTTTTTTAATCCGTTTTACTATTTATTTTAGAACACTTTAATAAGTGTTTCATTCGCGTTTACATGTTTTTATCACGGTTTTCGCATATTTTTTGTTTCAAGACTCTTTTCAAGTTACTTAGGCAAAAGCATTTCAATTTGGAGAAAAACCAGATTTTTGGCTCATTGTCAAACCGTCAAAAGTTCAATTGTCAAAGAGGTTCTTATCACCGCATGATCCAGCTCAATTTTGGAGATATTAAAGAAGGACCAGCTACCTTTCCAATCCAACAGATCTGAGGACATTCCAACGGTTCAATCAAAAGATACATGAATATCAAGAAGTCCCCTCAAACAACTCCCGGAGAAGCCCCAGCCGCGGCCAAGTGGCAATCCGTCGTGGCCAGGAACTCCACCGGCGGCCAAGGGAAGGTTCACCAAGGCCAGGCACCTTGGACCCGTGGCCACGCCAATTTTGATCCGAAAGCCCAATGTCAAGGCCTGTTCAAATCCCGTCAAGGAGAAACCCTAAAGACCGACGAAAGCAAAGCTCAAGACCTATAAATATGCTCTTTAAAGACAAACTTTCGTGTGCTTCTTTTCGTGCCACACTTTGCCCTATTATTTTTACTTTACGTTACTTCTTTATAGTCCTTGTTTCATACTTTCAAGATTGGTGAAGAGGTTCTCTTCGGACATCGTTCTTAAATTCGAGAGACTCTTTCACCAATCTCTTGTTTTATCTTATCATGTCTTTTAATTCCATTATGTGTGAGTAGTTTAATTTTTGGGTTTAAAGGGATTATCAAGGGGAATTCTATGTTCGATAAGAATTTCACATGGTCAATCCATAGCCGATTTTTAGAGCTCTTTCTTATAGATCGTTGTTAATGCATCAATCTAGCGTCATGAACTAGAGGTTGATTGACGCTAAGATTTTTCGGTCTCAAGGAGGTATCAATAGCTCTAAATACAAGTAGTATAAGAGGTTATCAATCCGTACTAGGAGATGATTCTAAACATTGAGAATGCAAGGAACTTATGTAAGTTAAGCTAATAAAAAGGGTTTTGTGATTAAGTATCCAATTTAAAACAAGTAAATCAATTAAACAAGATGTAAATCAATAAGCAAAAGCGGATTCAAAGATGGGAGTATGGATATAAGATGACTCAAGTTCGATTCATGATGTTCATTTACTCAAGCAAGCTAATCCCTAGGCATGAGACCCTTAACTTGACTAATTCTCTTTCAAGCAATTAATCACTATGCTAATCACATAATCCATTAACAAATTCTCATTTGTGGGTCATTGATTAGCAAGCATTAAGTTTGTACAAACAAGATCAACCAAAGATATACCCTAGACAACTATTATCATAGAATAGGAGCATAAATATCTTGTTTAGTTCATCAAGGCATTTCATCAAACACTTGGAGTGCATGAAATGCCTTATGATCTAGACCTACTTTTTCGAGCTAGATCTAACATTAAGAACACTAAACTAGAAGGGATATAAGAATATCTAACCCTAAACACCATGAATCAATCCTTGGATCATCCTAATCTACCCCATCTCTAAACCCTAAAAGACTACTAAAGACCCATTATGAACCAACCAAAATCAATATGGAGAGAGGTTTAATCCATGGATGAATTTTGAATAATCAAGATAGAAAGAAGATAGATGGAAGAGATTGATAGAAATAATTTGTAGATTGCATAAAACAAAGGATCCTTCTTACAAATCTCAAGTTCTCTCTCAAAGGTAAGGGTTTTAGACTTAAGAAAAAGCATAATAAGTAAAAATTAGGTAAAGTGGTTTTTATATGGAATAGTGCTCGACCGGGTCGACCCGGAACAAACCAGGTTCCGACCCGACCGAGTTGGATCTTCTTGGTGAAGGCTTGCAGACCGCCTCCTTCTGCCCTGTTGAGATGGGGTGGTTAGGGATCCTGTTCTTGGACCGGTTAAAACGGACCAACTGGATGCTGGCTGGTCTAGGCGACGAGGGGTGCTTGCTGGCTCGCAGACCGCCTTGCTTTGGGTCGATCGAGATTTCTTCTTTGGCCGGTCCAAAACTCTGTTCCGGGACCGCCTGAAATGGACCGTGCTGATCTTGGCATGTCAGGTTTCCCGGAGAATGATTTCTGGCTTGGACCGCCCTCCTTCTGGCCGGTTGAGATTTCACGAGTGGGGCGGTTAGGATTTCTGTTCCTAGACCGCCTAAAGTGGACCGTGTTAATCATGGTAGGTCGGGTTCACGAAGATACTCTGGTTCCATGCTATGTCCTTCTGTTAATCCGTAGCCGATTGTGCTTGAGCCTCGGGACTTCCAGAACATCTCCGAACCGCTCCAAAATACCTAGATTATACTCCATAACATACAAGACATTCTAAGACCTAATGCAAACATCTTATTCTCTAAACAAGACCAAAACATGCACGAAAGACCTAGATACGCTCGAATGTTACTCAAAATGCAAAGTGAAATGTATGCTATGAAGGCTAAAATGAGAGGATATCAACTCCCCCAAACTTACTCCTTTGCTTGCCCGCAAGCAAACAAATAAGAAAAAGTAGGGAGAGAGGTTCGATGGTGGGAACTCAAATCCACAAGTAGCACCAAAAGAAATCATGTTCAATTTACAAGTAATGTAGTTCTAAAATGCACAAGTGAGATTACTCCAAAGGAGTTACCCATTCCTATTCCATCATGTAACAAATCCAAACACCAATCTACACAAGAAATCATATTCTCCAACCCCTTAACCTTTATTAGTGGCGCAACCATGAATCATGTTTATTCAAGGTCGAATCGAATTCGTTTGGCTAAGGGTTCGGTTATGAGATGAAGGTGATCTCATTATCATGCATGTGTAATCAAGTACAAGGATCTCTCATGAAATGAACAAACTTTAGCAAAATGCTAAACGTAAAAGGCAACCTATGCATACAAGGGAGAATTCTCATCTACCCAAATGCCTAGAGTTTCTCTAACCTAAAGCTTCCTAACCCGTTGTGTCCACATCCTAAGTTACCCTTTTCATCTCAAGGCATTTTGCTTTCTCAAACCCACACATGCTTCTTGTGTTTTGGCTTCACCCTCTTCTCACATTGGGGATCGACTTCTTCTTCCTTGATGTCATGGTTTGGTGCTTCCTTATTTTGACTTAGCTCTTCATTTCTTCATTTTTGTTCACGCCTCTTCTCATCTTCGATGCTTGGCCTTTTCAGCTTTTTTCTTTTTCCTTAGGATTTCTTATTCTTAGAGCTAGTCTTATTATTTTCTTTTTGCACCAACCAATCTATATAAATTTGATCACCTTTTCCTTTCTCCTTTTTCATCTTGTCGCCCTAAACCTAACACGTATTGCCAAGTTTGTTCGAAAGAAAGGCCTCACAATTCACACATTAATAACAATGGCTAGAAATAAGGTTGGGTTTAAGGTAGGGGAAACCATTCAAATGATGGGATATGGCTACTTGGATAAACAAGAGTGGTGAAAGGGAAACGATTATCCAATTATGTATAAGTGATCCACAAATTCATTGAAAATTGCATAAACACAATAATTACAAGTCAAGATTATGGTTATCACTTAAATGGGGTTGGATGCAACTCAATCATGCTTCAATCAGGGCAAGTATGATGATATATGAGAACTAAGAATGGTGCATCTTTACTTTCATGCTCACTTAAATGCATCGAACAACCATGAACGAGGGAATTGAATTAATCTCTTAAAGTGCTACTCTACAAGGAAGATTCATCATTTATCCCATGCATATGCAATGAATCCTAAGTATGCAATCCTACACTTCTTTTTGCGTTTCAAAATTCAAAATTTTCAAATTTATTGAAAATGCATGATATGCATGAGACTCGAGATGCAAAAGGCAAAATAAGAACACCACAAATAAAGTTAGGTAACACACAAACCCTCCCCCAAACTTAAATTACACAGTCCCTTGTGTAAGAGAAGGTTAAGAGATAGCTAAACAATGCATGGAAGAAAGAAAAAGATAAGATTCTAAATGATATGTACAAAGTTTGTAGTATTACCTTGGAAGTGAATGGAAGGAACGAGAGTGATTACCTCAATCCTACACACCTTTGTCCTTAAGCCCATGACCATTAGACTATCAAGAAACTTGCAACCACTAAGCAACCCATCAAAAAGAACAAGAAAAAATAGAAAGAAAGTATGTACAAGGATGATAAATAGAATTTTATCCTACTTAAGAATCAATCCTAAATACACATGCCATTGTAGTGTTTTAGGTGTCAATCCAATCTAGGGTCTAGTTCAATGCAACAAGAATACAAGACACTCTTTAATTCAAGCAAACAAAGTGGTTTTGGTGATTAAGCTAGTGAACTATCAATTAATAGACAAGTGACAAGAGCTAGAGACACTAAACGGTGAATAAAACAATGATAAAAGGCGAATTCAAGGATAAGGTAATTGAGATAGGGCAATACAATGGCTAATTAATGATGTCCAATGCTTAATGAAGACTAATCCCTAGGCAAAGATCACTAATCTTAACTAATCCTCTCTCAAGCCATTAATTACTTTGCTAATTACTAATTCTAGATCAAATTCTCATTTTTGAATCACTAATTAGCAAGATTTAAGTCTATCATTCAAGATCAACCAAATAATCACTCTAGACAACTAATCCCTTAGGCTAGAAATGAATATCTCTTGATTAGTTCATCAAGGCATTTCATCAAACACCTTGTGTGCATGAAATGCCTTTTGATCTAAATCCACTCTCTCAAGCTAGATCTAGCTTTAAAACCACTAATCAATAAGGGAAATCATATAATCTAATCCTAGACATCATTAATCATCCATCAAATTACCCTAAATCTACCAAATCCTCAAATCCTAAAAGATTACTCACTAGTCATAAGAACACACCAAATCTTGTGAAATAGGTAATGTTAATCATGATTAGGGAATAGGAAAGTGAAAGATTAGAGAAAGATTAAAAGATATAAACTCAAACTTGCATAAATCAAAGAGATCTTTGGGAAAAATCCCAAGAACCCTAAAAAGACAAGTCTTTGTTCTAGAGAGAAAAAGATAAAAAGTAAGATAGATCCAAAAATGGGTTTCAAAAATATTTAAAAGGTGTTTCTTGAGCTGGCTTGGACCGGGTCAACCCGGGAAAAACCGGGTATTGACCCGGTTGAAAGTGGGTCGAGGTGAGAAGAGTACCGGTTGGTAAAACCGCGATACATTTTGGAATACATGTCCGAATATTCTCAAACCACCTCATGTGGATAGCTAACTCACTGGGCTACAACTTCTATGAAGAACGCATAATCGGAGTGGAAACCCTTCGTCTGGGTTGATCTTTCAGACGTCGTATTTGGAGCAGAACTCGTTTGGATACCAGACAGATGTGTCCTTGCTATATTTGCCATATCTCTTTAACGGCTGATCTGAATGATATGAAACCACCACTAAACGAACGTCAGCTCGATTGTGTATGACTTTCATCAAGACCTCCGAGTAAACTGAGCAAGGGAAGGTCTTCATTTGGCCTGATCTTGTAGACACTTCGGCTGGCTTTGGCGAGAGCTTCTACGCCGAGCAAATTGGGGCCGGTATGGGAGGTCGGTATTCCTCCTTGTTGGCAGTTGGTGCAGCACTGGACGTGTGTACCTCTCAAAATTGGGGCGGTATTGATGGTCATGTTCCATGCCGGGTGAGACGTAGTCTTTGGTCTCTCGGCCAGGCGGATACGTCTTCCTTAAAACCGCAATTAATCCCAAACCAGATGTCCGAATGACCTGATTAAAACTCCCCGACAGATAACTCACTCCAATGCAACTTCCGTGAAGGTTGTGAAAGCTTATTCAGATCGGAGGCCTCCGTCCAGCCACGTCTTTTCGGTGTCTCAGATGGACTTTGCATTCTACTTCGGCCCATTTCTCCAAATATAGCAAAACTGCCTCCAATCACCTAGAGAGTACTCCACAACATGCAAGAACTCACTAGACCTAATGGAAATTTCCTAATCTCTAAATGATACCTAAATGCAAGACAAAACCATGATTATGCATGTAAATGACACACAACTCTAGGTGAAATGTATGCTAAAACATGCAATATATGAGTATATCAATTCCCCTAAACTTAAACATTTGCTTGTCCTCAAGCAAACAAGAATAAAGAAAGGGAGAAGACTAAAAATGGGAGCTCAAATCCAAAAGTGCCATAAAAAGAATCCAAGCTCAATGTCCAAGTTGCAAACTTCTTGATGCGATCAAACAAACTTACTCAAAACTGACTAGCCATACTTGTCCTTGCATGACTTACATTCGAACCTCAACCAAAACAAACATTCATATCTTCCAACCTCTTGACATTGATTAAGTGTAATAGGCGTGAGTCATGTTTATGCAAGATCAAATGAATTCGTTTGGCTAAGGGTTAGGTTATGAGATGAAGATGATCTCATTATCATCCATGGGTAATCAAGTAAAAGGATCTCTCATGGAAAGAGAAAACTTTAGCAAAATGCTAAAGGTAAAAGGAAACCTATGCATACAAGAGAAAATTCTCATCTACCCAAATGCCTAGAGTGTCTCTAACCTAAAGCCTTCTAAGCCGTTTGTGCCCACATCCTAAGCTACCCTTTTCATCTTATGGCATTTGCCTTCTTAAACCCACACATGCTTCTTGTCCTTTCACTTCACCTTCTTCTCATTCGGGGATCAACTTCTTCTTCCTTGTTCTCATGGCTTGGTGCTTATTTGTTGTGACTTAGTTCTCCTTTTTCTTCATTTTTGTTCACGCCTCTTTTTCTTCTTTGATAATTTGGCCTTTTCGGCTTTCTTCTTTTTCTTTGGATCTCTTGAGGTTATCTTATTCTTAGAGCTAGTCTTATAATTTTTCACCAACCAATCTATAAATTCAATCCCCTTTTCCCTTCTCCTTATTCATCTTTCCCATTCCACAATCTATTCCAAACACATCTGTTCACCAAATTTCCAAACCGTTCCCCCAAACTTAAACCAAGAACCGCCAACCTATCTAGCCTATTTATAGATTAACTCCGTGATGATGGAGCTAAATCTACATGAGAATTCCTCCTTGTCGCCCTAAATCTAACAATTTTTTCCAAGTTTGCTCGAACGAAGGCCTCACCAATCACACACGAATATCAATGGCTAGAAACAAGGTTGAGGTTGGGGTAGGGGAAACCATTCCAATGATGGGATATGGCTACTTGGATAAACAAGAGTGGTGAAAGGGAAAAGATTATCACCCTCGAGATGTGGAAAGGAGTAGTAGAAGGTGAAGACAAGACGAGAGAGCTTGATCTCACGTTAGAACGACTAATTTATGCCATTGATGAAGTGGAAGAGAAAGTGGAAAAAATTTCAAAAGATCATGAGGAACCTAGAAGAGAACTCCAATGACTCCCTAGAACAAGAAAACACCTAAGGAGACGAAGAAGACGACGGACTTAACAAGTCCACACGGACTCCACTCACCGTGGTCGCAGCCCCTCCAGCCGCGACCAAACCTCCATTTGCCGCGGGTGCGTTCTCCCAACCCGCGGCCGAGCTGCATTCCGCCGCGTCTCCGTCCCCTCTAGCCGCAGCCAGCTCCTGCTCGTCTCTCCTTGGACCTCTTGTGTCCCGGACACCAACCTTCGAGCAAGAGTAAGGGCAGTTTCTAATCACTTGCAACATCCGTGGAGTCAAGGTTAAAGACATTCTGTGTGAATCCGGAGCATGCCTTAGAATCATGTCAAAATCAACTGCCAAACTCCTCGGTATCAACCACGTGCATCGTACCCAAACAAAAATCAGCTTGGATGATGAATCTTGTGCTACACCAAAGGGGAACGCCTATGACATACCCGTAAGGAACGGAGACTGCATAGCCCTATTCGACCTCTACATTGTCAAAGCGACGAAAGTTGATGCTACACCGGTAATCTTAGGATGGCCTTTCTTGTCAACCGTCGGAGCCATTATGGAATGGCCAAATCGAGGTGTTTCCTTTGCTAACTTTGATAAATACGTGTTCTACGATGCTATTACGCTCAAGTTCAAGAAACCAAAGGATCCCGACCCCAATACCGACTCACTATGGAGCGATGAGTCACATGACGATGAAAACGAAAAGAGTACAAAGAAGACTTGTTGCAAGACAATGTCTTTCTACGACTAAGCTCATCTCGTTACCAACATCGAGCTAAACGACTTTAAACAAAAGCGTTCAATGGGAGGCAACCCATTTTAGCTACGTTTTTCTTTTTAGTTTTTCTTTATTTTTCTATTAACGCTTTCGTTTTCTTAGTTTCATCTTTCTAAAAAACCAAAAACCCAAAAAAAATCAAAAAACCGAAAGACAAAAAGATGGAAGCATGGTACATATTGCTCGGTCCAACACGAACCGCGATGCAGGACTTGACCGTAAAAGAAGCCCTGACATGGGTGCAAAGCCCCGAGCCGCGACCAGCTCCACATCCGCCGCAGTCGTAATCAACCGAGGCGCGGTGAAGCTCCATGGGACCGCGGGTGCATCCCTTCGACCCGCAGCCAATCCCCTGTCATTCCCGATCGATTTGTTTCGATCCCCGATAAACTTCTATCCATTACAAATCACCTCCGCACCCATTCCACATCACCAAACCACCATCTACCATTCCCCATTCACCACCATTCCATTCCCACATCCATTCCCCAACACCTCCAGGTATGTTTTCGTTTTCCCGAAACTTTTTCAATTATTACATACATCAATTTCTCGTCCTTGCTTGATTTATTTTGTACTGGGGACAGTGTGATTTAAGTCTGGAGGAAGATTTCATCCCTTACTAATAACCTTTTCTTTCATGAGTGTTTGCATTTTGCATTTTTCATGTTTTCTTTAAAACAAATAGCAACTTTTTTTTTCTCAAATAAAAGTAGAAATACGTTGTTGAGGGAATGATGAAAGAAATCCATGACGATAACCGAGCAGTGTGCTTCTATGATATTCCCTAGTAACATGCGCTTTCGTAATTTGGTTCTAGAGTAGGCGGTAGTTAGAGTTTCTGTTAATGCGAAATTCCAGAGGAATTTAGACCGTAGAGATTCTTTAAGATGGAATATAGCTCTATTACACTTGGCTTTTAACTTGACTTAATTTTCTCATCATAGGTTTAGACAAAGATAAATAACCATACATTCATGACGTTGTTTTACCTTTTATCACTCTTTGTCGTACCTGAATGGCCAGCTCATCTTTAGTTGGTACCCCACCCGAAACTTAACCATTGTTCAGACCTCATGCATCTTTCTTTGTGTCTTATGTGCAGATATGTACAAAAACGCCGGAGAGGGAGGAACGACACAATTTCTAGTCACTAAAGACGGAGATAATACGCGATCGGTGGAGGTGAATTCAACAAAGACGAGAGCTTGGTTATGCCTTGGAAAACTCAAAAACATGATAAACTTTCGTTCCCCTAAGACTTTGTATCAATAAACGGCGCTTCCCCCCTTTCATTCAAAAAAAAAAAATTATCGAAAGGGAAAGGAAACTAGAACCTAAAAAGAATCTAGGTTGGCTTAAATACTTATGAGGCATCCACAGAAAACTTCTGTTTTTGGAAAAAGGAAGAAGTGCTACAATTTTACACAAGAAGATGTGACTAAAAGTTATGGTTTTCAATAGATCCATCCTCTCTTGCTGTTTTGCATAATATCTCGCACCCTCCGGTGAAATTACCTTAACTCAAAACACTTTTAACCTGACCTCTAAATGCCTTTAATACCTAACATCGATTGTCTTGGTTTGATCGTTTTGATGAGAAGTTCATGTTTGCACTTAATGAATTTAGAGAGCTAGTTGACCTGATTTTTGGATTTTGAAAGTTTATATTTTGTATGACGGATACTGTGGATTAGTATTACTGAAACTTCTGGTGAGAATTTTGTAGGCTAGATTGCGATTGATGTAGTTCGATGGTTATGGTTTAGAATGACAGTCTCCGAGAATTCTAGTCCCCTATGATTTTTGTTTGATCTTTCGGGGTTTTGGTTTTGTTTTGTTTGAGGACAAACAAAGTTTAAGTCTGGGGTGTGATAACACCCTTTTTTTTATTCGTTTTATTATTTATTTTAGAACACTTCAATAAGTGTTTCATTCGCTTTTACATGTTTTTATCACGATTTTCGCATATTTTTTGTTTCAAGACTCTTTTCAAGTTACTTAGGCAAAAGAATTTCAATTTGGAGAAAACCCAGATTTTCGGCTCATTGTCAAACCGTCAGAAGTTCAATTGTCAAAGAGGTTTTTTATCACCGCATGATCCAGCCCAATTTTAGAGATATTCAAGAAGGACCAGCTACCTTTCCAATCCAACAGATTTGAGGACAATCCAATGGTTCAATCAAAAGATACATGAATATCAAGAAGTCCCATCAAACAATTCCCGGAGAAGCCCCAGCCGCGTCCAAGAGGCAATCCGCCGTGGCCAGGAAGCCTCCACCCGCGGCCAAGTGAAGGTTCACCGTGGCCAGACACCTGGGACCCGCGTCCACACCAATTTTGTCCCGAAAGCTTAATGTCAAGGCCCGTTAAAATCCCGTCAAGGAGAAATCCTAAAGATCGACGAAAGTAGAGCTCAAGACCTATAAATATGCTCTTTAAAGACAAAATTTCTTGTGCTTCTTTTCATGCCACACTTTGCCCTATTATTTTTTACTTTACGTTACTTCTTTCTAGTCCTTGTTCCATACTTTCGAGATTGGTGAAAAGGTTCTCTTCGGACATCGTTCTTAAATTCGAGAGACTCGTTCACCAATCTCTTGTTTTATTTAATCATGTCTTTTAATTCCATTATGTGTGAGTAGTTTAATTTTTGGGTTTAAAGGGATTATCAAGGGAAATTCTATGTTCGATAAGAATTTCACATGGTCAATCCATAGCCGATTTTTAGAGCTCTTTCTTATAGATCGTTGTTAATGCATGAATCTAGTGTCATGAACTAGAGGTTGATTGACACTAAGATTTTTTGGTCTCAAAGAGGTATCCATAGCTCTAAATACAAGTAGTATAAGAGGTTATCAATCCGTACTAGGAGATGATTCTAAACATTGAGAATGCAAGGAACTTATGTAAGTTAAGCTAATAAAAAGGGTTTTGTGATTAAGTATCCAATTTAAAACAAGTAAAGCAATTAAACAAGATGTAAATCAATAAGCAAAAGCGGATTCAAAGATGGGAATATGGATATAAGATGACTCAAGTTCTATTCATGATGTTCATTTACTCAAGCAAGCTAATCCCTAGGCATGAGACCCTTAACTTGACTAATTCTATTTCAAGCAATTAATCACTATGCTAATCACCTATTCTATTAACACATTCTCATTTGTGGGTCATTGATTAGCAAGCATTAAGTTTGTATAAAAAAGATCAACCAAAGATATACCCTAGACAACTATTATCATAGGCTAGGAGCATAAATCTCTTGTTTAGTTCATCAAGGCATTTCATCAAACACTTGGTTTGCATGAAATGCCTTATGATCTAGACCTACTTTTTTGATATGCTCAAATTAGTACCCTAAAAGTACTAAGCAGTAATTGCAGTATAGTAAGGGTCGAACACAAGAACTCACAGAAACACACAGTAGATTATGAAGACGAGAATTAAGTTAAGCAATTCAGATGTAATTGAAAGTAGTGCGTAAATTTAAACGGTTGTAAATTCAATTGGGGAAAGATAGATTCAGGGTTTTTCTCAGGAAATAAATGAATGCATGTAAACTAACTAACATTATTCAGATTTAGCGCGGTTCTTGAACTCAAATCACTAAAGTATAGCTAACTACCTCTCGTTTCGAAAACTATCTAAATCTAAATACTAGGAATTCCAAATCTCTTTGCGAATCCTAAAGTCTAAATCAGCTTTTAAATCAGGTTTGATTTGTTCACAAAACAACTAAACCAAATCTCTTTGCGAATAGTTATTTTGCTCCTAAGATTATATTAGGTAATTAATCGCACTCTCGTGCCTAATCAATTATCCTTAGATCTAAATTCCAGATTTGTCAACCTAGAATTAGCTTTGAACACAACCTAAGGTGAAGAACTAATTCAGATGGTGAATCCTAAAACCTAATCAACCTAGCATTTAGAGAAAACCTTTATGAGAAAACCCTAAACCTAAAGTGGATCTACTCAGACATGGAGATTGAAACAATAAACATGTTTGAATGAATCATGAAATAAAATAGAAAGAGTAATAAGAGGGTTCAAAATCTTCTATCGGACGAACAGAGTTTAAGACTTGTCTCCCTTCAAAAGCACTCTCACAATTCCATAATAAAACAAAGTATAGAACAAAGCATAGCCAACAAAGTGGCTGTAAAACCTAATTAAATAGTCTAAACATAAATTGGGGTCTTCTTGTAAATATTAAATTCTTCTGGGCAAGTTATGCAATTCTTCAAACTTCATTAAAAGTCGTGACTTGTAAACTCCTCGATGGGTGTCGATCGATACCACGGGGTATCGATCGATGCTTGACGCTTTGATCGGGTACTTAGTCACCAGACTTCAGTTTTGCTCCATAATGCTCCATAAAACTCCAATATCTCCAATAATTCTCCAAAAGTGCTAAAACCTGAAAAAGACTCTAAAACACTACGAAATAGTAGAAAGAATCTATAAAACGGACTTATATCATGGTCTAAAAGGGGTAAAAACCATGAAATATCAACTCCCCCAGACTTAGCCTTTTGCTTGCCCTCAAGCAAATAGAAGTCTAAACCAGAGAAAGAGGTTTGAAAACGTAGAGACTCACCTGTTCATTAAACATTAAAATGACCAATTTCCCGAGCACCCATATGTCACCTAACCAGCTTTTGATCTAACCACAATGTACTTCTCCGTAGACATTCTCAGCTTCCCAGAATACAAACATTATTTCACAGCATCGTTCAATCAAGCCATCCTCGCTAGTTTCATCACTGTGATTAATACAAAGAACCTTCTAGTTTCTTTCCCATACAATATCATGACAAGAAACCACCCTTTTCACACTTTTTGGTATTATTTCTCTCCCCTAGACTTATTTCTTATTATATCTCTTGCATGTACAAATTAAGGTTCGAGACGCGAGTATTAATGGTGTTTGCCACCGAATCCCTGATTCTTCCCTCAAAAGTAATCAAAGGCGTAGGCGAATAATGGTATCACAAGAAATTTTCCTAACCTCGCTTCCACCTTTGTGTGATCATTTCCTCTGAAGTAGAATAATGGGATCGCAGGAAATTTTTCTAACCCTCTACTTAGAAGAAAATCATTTCATCTTTTAATGCATCTCATTTATTAACTTATAACAGGGAGAGAAATACCATTACTTCAAACACATGTGTTCCTTTGTCAGATACGAATGAGGAATCAAGCTCTTTGAATACTAACCACATCGATGAAGTGCAAAAATTTGGCTAGGGCTTTAAGGAACGTTGCTGGAAACATGAGTGTCTTCTAGTTAACTGGTCAGCCTTTGGATTTTTCATTAGTCTATCTAGAGCTGATTCTGTAAAAATGGTCACTTAGAAGCAATGTCATATTAAAAGATTCTGTAAAAATGGTCACAGTCTCAAACAAAATTTTGACTCAATAAAACAACGAATGACTCAAAAACGAACTGACTCTAAGAAAAACAATAACAAAGTCAGCGACTTCCACACCCATACTTGAACAACACTGTCCCCAGTGTTATCTAACCTAGAGTCGGTGAAAGAAAACAAATGGATCAAATGGAATTAGGAGAAACAAGAAGTTACCGTGCTGGAACATCGAGCATCGACCGACACACGGCTTGGTATCGAGCGATACCAGGCTTAAGTCGATACGTGTTCTCCTCATCGCATAGGGTGTCGACCGATACCGAAGGGTATCGATCGACACTAAAGCGATTTTGATATCAACGACTAAGCTAGATGTAACGCCATAATTGTGGTAAACGATCCAAGTGTTAGATGTAAGCATTGTTAGATCACTCAAACACAAGTTAGGTGCAACAAAATAGCATAGAAGCATAAATCCATAGATCCAAAAACATAAAAGAAACACAAAAGTTCAAATGAAAATAAAAAGAAAGGGAAAAAGAAAAGAAAAACAAACGTGAAAATCAGATAGAAGGATTACTAATCCTCTGTGGCCTCGGAATCACCATCTGCATCAGAATCGTCAACAGGAGAAGGAACAATAGGCTGCAGCGAAGGATCAGCGTCTGTGGCAGTCATGCAGCGGCATCGAGAAATCGCAGTCCATATGCTCCTCAGACTGTCTATCATCACCTTCTGAAATGCGGCAGGCTCCATCGGAATCTCCAAATCAGCAGGAAACGATGGTGCATGGATAGAGGAAGTCGCTGCATATGATCGCTGGGCTCGTCCTCCCTGACGCGAAATAGATGGGATTTCAGCAGCAGCAGGTGCAGGCGTGCGAGCAGAAGGACCTCGTCTTTGGCGAGTGCGAGGCATAGCCATCAATAGGCTCGGGTCAGGTTCGAAACGAAGCTGAACGGGATAGTCATCAATGTTTGCCAGCTCTCTGTTTGGGAGCTTAACGAGAAAATCCCCTTCCCTGTTGGAAAAACACCATGTCGCGCAGGCTTCAACCACCTAAGGTTTTGCATATGTCTCTCGTACATGACAGTGCGGGAAGTGACAATCGAACAGCTCGATGTGCTGATACCGCAATGCTGAAAGATAGGAGTGAGAAGACTACCAACTGTCTCCGTCTTCGTACTCGTGCCCACAAATGGTTTGGTCTTTAGTGAGACCAGGTAGGTTGACGGCGAGGTCGAGTTCAGGCCATGCATAGTTCTCGTTGTCGATGATATCTCCAATTCCTATGGATAGCATGATAAGCTCGGACAACTGCATCTTGTTAGGCTCCATCTTACACAAAATAGTGTTGCTCAGGATCCTAACCATAGAGCGCAGAACTGGATGACGAACGTCCATCTGAGTAGACGTCTTGGAGTAGTAGGCTCCGTTCCCGAAGTTTTCCCAGAAGACCTGCACATCGAGAAACATGGGTGGGCAAAGCAACCTTCCGGAAATCCCTCCGAAAGCCATAGATGTCGCAGGGGTCTGGGAGTGGCACCCTGTATCTCACTATGTGGATTATGAAGGTCATGGTGCATTCCAGTGCGACCTTCAGAACCTCATCCTGATAGTAAACTCGAACTGTCACGAGGAACTGTCGTACCAAGTCGGGGTACAAATCGTACTATCGCATCGGCATAGTCCCCAAATCGATCTTCTCTATCAATCCCCCAAGTGACATGTCAATACCCAGGTTGCGCATGGTCTGAGGGTCGACAAACCGAGTGGTCTGTATATCAACATCCTGCCAAGCGTTGTAGAACAACTTGTCGTAGTCGTTTCAGGTCGCTGAGATGGGTCTGTAAACACAGTCATTACTCTCAGCTATCTGCCTATGTGTTCCCTCCCAATCTCTGTTGCAGGGAATCTTGGCTCTCTCATTTCGCTTAGGCCAAAGGGGTCTAAATGTGGCGGCAGGAGCAGCATGGTGACCAGGAGTAGCCGGTGGTGACGATGGTTGTGCCACTGGTGGGGGTGGTGGAATCTTGCGCAATGAAGCACACGGAACCTCGATGGTTACCATTGATATGCCCAATTGATAGCTGCAGTTGGAAGAGATGGAGATAATAGAATTGTTCCAATCACATGGGCAGTTGTGGAGATAGAAAATGATATTAATTGGGATTGGTTTGTAAATCATCTCAAGGTGGATTTAGGACTAGATGATGGAAGAAAGATAACGATTATATCAGACAAGCATAAGGTAGTGTCTCTCTTCATTCTCTTAGATTCTCTTTCTCTGTAATTTTTGTGACTGCCTTATTACATACTTATAGTCTTTGGCTTGTATTGCAGGGTTGGCCCAAACAGAAATCTCTGGTTGGTGGATTTGAGATAGATGCGTCTGAAGTTCGTGCTCTATTCGGTCTAGATGTCATCTGTATACAAAGACATAAAGACACAGCATAAATCCAACATCTCTCTCAAACACAGCAATCTCGGCTAAGTGAAACGGTCAGTATCGACCGATACCAATATGGTGTCGATCGATACTCAAGCAGGTATCGAGCATCGCAACGAAGAACATGAATCTGAAAACTCCAAAAGTGTAATTCAAGGGAAATTAGGTGCAATGCAAGATTCGACTAGGTCTAGAACACACTAATCAAGTGGTAATCGTCCATCAAAACAAGTTCTAGAAGCCTAAAAGTTGAAAATCAAACCTTAGGTCACGGATTGAAAAGATGAGAATTCGTGATTCATACCTTGTAGATCGTGAAAATGAACGAGCGAATGAGATACAGGATGAAAATCCAAGCAGAATAGGCACAAAAATCACTCAAATCCGTTGAGAATCGAAGATTTGTCAATTTTAGAGAGGGTAGCGGTTTCGGTATTGAGCGATGGGCTGTGGGAGAAAAGGAAAACCCGTAGGGTTTATAGGATACTTACATGCGCGTGGAGTATTGACCAATACCAGTGAGTGTCGATCAATACCGAGGGTATGGAATGACTTCCTTGCCACACGGAGATTGGTCCAGATTGTGTATGTTAAATTACGGGTATCGACCGATACCAATGTGGTATTGATCGATACGGGACCTCCGAATCTGATTCACGAGACACAACGAAAAACAAAACCAAAAATCAAAAACAAAATGAAAGTAAAAACGTATGTACAGACTCACCAATGGGTTGCCTCCCATTCAGCGCTTGTTTAACGTCACGCGCTTGACCGTACGGACGATCAGTCGGAAGGAAGTAGGGAGCTCACTCCCATGCAAGTCCCACAACTAGACATTTCCAAACTCAGAGTTTTGCGCAGCATGTTCTCCACGACTTCTTGTGCTTTCTCCTCCAGCTCCGGAGTAAGGAGAATTCTAGCCTTAGAAAATTGCCTCGAGGTCCCCTTGCATTTCACCTTGTACTCTATCAAATATCCGTCGCACTTTAGAGGGATTAAGGTGACACGTGGAGCACTCTCGACTCTTTTGTCCTTCACCTCCTTCATTGCCTTAGTCGTTTTTATGACGTCCTTAGTGACGATAGGAGGGTGATCTAGTATGTACATGGCGTTAGGCTCGTTAGAAAACTCTCCCCGATTTTCAGCTACCAACGACTCTCCTGTGACAACATCGATGCAAGAGACACGTGTGGGAGTTCCTCTAGTAGGAATGGCATCGTAGAAAACATCCTTGTCAATGTAGGAGAACGAGGTTCTCTTGCTGGGCGTGTCCATGACAGCGCCAACTGTAGCCATGAATGGTCGTCCAAGAATCAACTGCGTGGTGGACCTTTCACTCATCTCCATAACCTGAAAATCAGTGTGAACCAGAGAGTCCCCTATCGTGACCATCAAATCAGGGATTGTACCATATGGAAGTGAGGTGGAGCAGTTCGCGAATGTGATAGATGTCTTGGGAGAACGAATTTCGGCTCCCAATCTCTCTACAATCGCTTTCGACATGACATTGACGCTAGCCCCTGAGTCAACCAGAGATTCCTTGAATTCAACTCCAGAGATAGAGCATGGAACAGAGAATATTCCTGGGTCCTCCCTCTTAGTCAACTTCTTCATCGGAGGTGGTATACTTCTGACCTTGGCAAAAAGTGTCTTAATCTCTTCCTAGTTTCTCTGCAATCTCGGAAGTGACTCAGCAGAGGCATGTACTCTAGAGCTTCTTCAAAAGTCAGTGAAAGGGGGATCCTTCGTACCATCTTCTCAAAGCCAAGCAGCTGTTTTGCAGAAATTGGGTACCTGAGATGTATGGGCATTCTCGGATACGGTATCTTAGGCTTATAGACACGTTCCTCGATCACCTCCAGTTTCTATACTGTCTCTGGTTCGGCTTGCGACAGGTGTCGATCGATACCAGGATGGTGTCGGTCGACACAAGGTTCATGTGTCGGTTCTTCAGCAGTGGTGTCGATCGATACATGGATTGTGTCGATCGATACTGACGGATCAGTTTCGAAATCGCCTTCGGGAGGGTTTTCGAAACTCTCTGCACTTCTCAAGGTCATTGCATTGACGTAATCTTTATGTTCTTGAGTCGCCTTTCCGTTCACAGCAGCTGCAGTTTGAGCCACCTGCGTTTCCAGCATCTTCTGATGGGTATTGAGAGCATCGATCCTTCCACTCAGATCATTGTACACATCATCTATCTTTCCGTTGAGATTCACTGTGAGTTGTTGCTGTCCTTGAACCAGTTGTTTAAACATAGCCTCGATCTTGATGTCCAGAAGCTTAGCATGTGTGGGTTGATAAGAAGATTTTCCATAGTTCCTGGTGTACCCACTGTTCAGAGATGGTTTCTGACCAAACTGATTTGAACCTCCTTGCTGATAGTTGTTGTTGAAGTTCCGGTTGCTGTTGAATTAATTTCTGTGTCCTTGAAAACCAGAACCACCAATGTAGTTAACATCCTCTACTTCATCTTCGTTAAATACCTCAACTTCTTCAGCAAAGTGAACAACCTTGGGTGTCTTGCCGATCAGAAGATTGTGCATAGAATCCAACTTGGCTTGAACATCAGAAATCTACGTACCATCCATGCTACCAGCTAGCTTCTTCCTCACAAAATCAGCATTCTTGGTGATATTACTAGACGCCAAGTTCTCAATCAACGCATATGCATCTTCAGGATACCTGGTGTTTAAGTTCCCATTGCTCGCAGCATCCAAGGTCATCTGATACCTCCAATCGAGCCTTCTGAAAAAGAATCCCATCAACTGAACATCAGAGTACCAGTGATGTGGACAATCTCTCTGATACGATCTAAATCTCGTCCAAGCAGCCTTGAACGCCTCAGTAGGTCCTTGAGAAAACTGGGAAATCTTGTTCCTTAGATCCTCAGATCGTGCATCATCATAGAAATTGTTCAAAAAAGCAATCTTAGTTTGCTCCCAAGTAGTCATCGATCCAGGAGTCAACTGCTTCAGCCAGTAAGTCGCTTCTCCACCAAGTGAGTATGGGAAAAGCTTGCATAAAAGGTAGTCATAGGACACTCCATTACTCTTGATGCTTGTGACAAAGTCCTCGAACCTTTCGATATGATCCATGGGATGTTCGCTGGAAAGACCATGGAAAGGATGCTGTCCCACAAGAGTGAAGTATGCATGCTTCAGCTCAAAGTCATTCCTTTGGTATAGTGGAGGACGAATAGCTGATCGATTTACATAGAACTGATCAGGTCTGTTGCAATCACCAATAGTTATACCACGATTAACTACAGCATTCTCAGGGTTCGCGTTCCCAGCGACAATCCCAACAGCAACAGGAGCAGCGGGAATAATGTTCCCCTCTCCATCCAGACGTTGTCCCTGCGCATTGCACAAACGACACTCTTGGTTTCTGTAAGCACCAGCCTCATCTCGAACCAACCCTTCCTGATTGTTGTTCATCTCTGCTGGTTTCTTTGCTTTTCTGTTTGTGCGTTCCACAAGTGCTAGTTGCGTGTTCTTGTTTCCTCTTGTATTGTGACTAGGCATACACCTGAAAACAGAAGTGAATAACGTAAGTAATAGGTAACACGATGAGTATCGACCGATACCAAGCGGTGTCGATCGATATCAACAAAAGAGAACGACGAGTATCGACCGATACTAGTGAGTATCGATCGATACCGACGAACTTATTCGAAATTCTCAGACTAAAATATAATGGCGAATTGAGTCCCCGGCAATGGCGCCAAATTTGATATGCTCAAATTAATACCCTAAAAGTACTAAGCAGTAATTGCATTATAGTAGGGGTCGAACACAAGGACTCACAGAAACACACAGTAGATTATAAAGACGAGAATTAAGCTAAGCAATTCAGATGTAATTGAAAGCAGTGCGTAAATTTAAACGGTTGTAAATTCAATTGGGGAAAGATACGTTCAGGGTTTTTCTCAGGAAATCAATGAATGCAGGTAAACTAACTAACATGATTCAGATTTAGCGCGGTTCATGAACTCAAATCACTAAAGTATAGCTAACCAACTCTCGTTGCGAAAACTATCTAAATCTAAATCCTAGGAATTCCAAATCTCTTTGCGAATCCTAAAGTCTAAATCAGCTTTTAAATCAGGTTTGATTTGTTCACAAAACAACTAAACAAAATCTCTTTGTGAATAGTTATTTTGCTCACCTAAGATTCTATCAGGTAATTAATCGCACTCTCGTGCCTAATCAATTATCTTTCTATCTAAATTCCAGATTCGTCAACCTAGAATTAGCTTTGAGCACTACCTAAGGCGAAGAACTAATTCAGATGGTGAATCCTACAAACTAATCAACCTAGCATTCAGAGAAAACCCTTATGAGAAAACCCTAAACCTAAAGTGGATATAATCAGACATGGAGATTGAAACAATAAACATGTTTGAATGAATCATCAAATAAAATAGAAAGAGTAATAAGAGGGTTCGAAATCTTCTCTCGGACGAACAGAGTTTCAGACTTATCTCCCCTCAAAAGCTCTCTCACAATTCCAGAATAAAACAAAGTATAGAACAAAGCATAGCGAACAAAGTGGCTGTAAAACCTAATTAAATAGCCTAAACACGAATTGGGGTCTTCTTGTAAATATTAAATTCTTCTGGTCAAGTTCTGCAATTCTTTAAACTTCATTAAAAGTCGCGACTTGTAACCTCCTCGATGGGTGTCGATCGATACCACAGAGTATCGATCGATGCTTGACGCTTTGATCGAGTACTTAGTCACCAGACTTCAGTTTTGCTCCAGAATGCTCCATAAAACTCCAATATCTCCAATAATGCTCCAAAAGTGCTAAAACCTGAAAAAGACTCTAAAACACTACGAAATAGTAGAAATACTCTATAAAACGGACTTATATCATGGCCTAAAAGGGGTAAAAACCATGATATATCATTTTTCAAGCTATATATAACCTTAAGAATACTAAACAAGAAGGGATATAAGAATATCTAACCCTAAACACCACGAATCAAGCCTTGGATCATCCTAATCTACCCCATCTCTAAACCCTAAAAGACTACTCAAGACCCATTAAGAACAAACCAAAATCGATATGGAGAGAGGTTGAATCCATGGATGAATGTTGAATAATCAAGATAGAAAGAAGATAGATGGAAGCGATTGATAGAAATAAGTTGTAGATTGCATAAAACAAAGGATCCTTCTTACAAATCTCAAGTTCTCTCTCAAAGGTAAGGGTTTTAGACTTAAGAAAAAGCATAATAAGCAAAAACTAGGTAAAGTGGTTTTTATATTGAATAGTGTTCGACCGGGTCGACCCGGAACAAACTGGGTTCCGACCCGGCCGAGTTGGATCTTCTTGGCGAAGGCTTGCAGACCACCCTCCTTCAGGCCGGTTGAGATGGAGCGGTTAGGGATCCTGTTCTTGGACCGGCTAAATCGGACCGACTGGATGCTGGCCGGTCTAGGCGATGAGGGGTGCTTGCTGGCTCGAAGACCGCCTTGCTTCGGGTCTGTCAAAACTCTGTTCCGGGACCGCCTGAAATGGACCGTGATGATGCTGGCAGGTCGGGTTTTCCGGAGAATGATTTCTGGCTTGGACCGCCCTCCTTCTGGTCGGTTGAGATTTCACGAGTGGGGCGGTTAGGATTCCTGTTCTTGGACCGCCTGAAGTGGACCGTGCTGATCTTGGTAGGTTGGGTTCACGAAGATACTCCGGTTCCATGCTAAGTCCTTCTCTGAATCCATAGCCGATTGTGCTTGAGCCTCGGGACTTCCAGAACATCTCCGAACCGCTCCAAAGTACCTAGATTATACTCCATAACATGCAAGACATTCTAAGACAAAATGCAAACATCCTATTCTCTAAACAAGACCAAAACATGCATGAAAGACCTAGATACGCTCGAATGTTACTCAAAATGCAAATTGAAATGTATGCTATGAATGCTAAAATGAGAGGATATCAACTCCCCAAAACTTACTCATTTGCTTGCCCTCAAGCCAACTAATAAGAAAAAGCAGGAAGAGAGGTTCGATGGTGGGAACTCATATCCACAAGTAGCACAAAAAGAAATCATGTTCAACATCCAAGTAATGTAGTTCTAAAATGCACAAGTGAGATTACTCCAAATGAGTTAGCCATTCCTATTCCATCATGTACCAAATCCAAACCCCAATCTACACAAAAATCATATTCTCCAACCCCTTAACATTTATTAGTGGCGTAACTATGAATCATGTTTATTCAAGGTCAAATCGAATTCGTTTGGCTAAGGTTTTGGTTATGAGATGAAGGTGATCTCATTATCATGCATGGGTAATCAAGTACAAGGATCTCTCATGAAATGAACAAACTTTAGCAAAATGCTAAAGGTAAAAGGCAATCTATGCATACAAGGGAGAATTCTCATCTACCCAAATGCCTAGAGTGTCTCTAACCTAAAGCTTTCTAACCTGTTGTGTCCACATCCTAAGTTACCCTTTTTTATCTCAAGGCATTTTGCTTTCTCAAACCCACACATGCTTCTTGTGTTTTGGCTTCACCCTCTTCTCACATTGGGGATCGACTTCTTCTTCCTTGATGTCATGGTTTGGTGCTTCCTTATTTTGACTTAGCTCTTCGTTTCTTCATTTTCGTTCACGCCTCTTCTCATCTTCGATGCTTGGCCTTTTCGGCTTTTTTCTTTTTCCTTAGGCTTTCTTATTCTTAGAGCTAGTCTTATTATTTTCTTTTTGCACCAACCAATCTATATAAATTTGACCACCTTTTCCTTTCTCCTTTTTCATCTTTTCCAATTCACATTACCATTCCACACATATCCGATCACCAATTTTCAAAACCGTTTCCCCCAAACTTGAACCAAGAACCGCCATCCTAACTAGCCTATCCCTAGATTAAGTCTGTGATGATGGAGCTAAGTTTACATGAGAATTCCCTCTTGTCGCCCTAAACCTAACACGTTTTGCCAAGTTTGTTCGAAAGAAAGGCCTCACAATTCACACATTAATAACAATGGCTAGAAAGAAGGTTGTGGTTAAGGTAGGGGAAACCATTCCAATGATGGGATATGGCTACTTGGATAAACAAGAGTGGTGAAAGGGAACATATTATCCAAGTATGTATAAGTGATCCACGAATTCATTGAAAATTGCATAAACACAATAACTAAAAGTCAAGATTAGGGTTATCACTTAAATGGGGTTGGATGCAACTCAAGGATGCTTCAATCAGGGCAAGTATGACGATACATGAGAACTAAGAATGGTGCATCTTTATTTTCATGCTCACTTAAATGCATTGAACAACCACGAACGAGAGAATTGAATTAATCTCTTAAAGTGCTACTTTACAAGGAAGATTCATCATTTTTCCCATGCATATGCAATGAATCCTAAGTATGCAATCCTAGACTTCTTTTTGCGTTTCAAAATTCAAAATTTTCAAATTTATTGAAAATGCATGATATGCATGAGACTCGAGATGCAAAAGGCAAAATAAGAACACCACAAACAAAGTTAGGTAACACACAAACCCTCCCCCAAACTTAATTTACACAGTCCCTTGTGTAATAGAAGCTTAAGAGAGAGCTAAACAATGCATGAAAGAAAGAAGAAGATAAGATTCTAAATGCTATGTACAAAGTTTGGAGTATTACCTTGGAAGTGAATGGAGGGAACGAGAGTGATCACCTCAATCCTACACACCTTTATCCTTAAGTCCATTACCATTAGACTATCAAGAAACTTGCAACCACTAAGAAACCGATCAAAAAGAACAAGAAAACATAGAAAGAAAGTATGTACAAGGATGATAAATAGAATTTTATCCTACTTAAGAATCAATCCTAAATACACATGTCATTGTAGTGTTTTAGGTGTCAATCCAATCTATGGTCTAGTTCAATGCAACAAGAATACAAGAAACTCTTTAATTCAAGCAAACAATGTGGTTTTGGTGATTAAGCTAGTGAATTATCAATTAAAAGACAAGTGACAAGAGCTAAATACACTAAACGGTAAATAAAAAAATGATAAAAGGTGAATTCAAGGATAAGGTAATTGAGATAGGGCAATCCAATGGCTAATTAATGATGTCCAATGCTTAATGAAGAGTAATCCCTAGGCAAAGATCACTAATCTTACACTACAAGAAAAAAGCGTTTTTACGACTACAACTGCCGACTAAACGATTAGTCGCTAAACGTTGCGACTAAGTAGCCACTATTTGCCGACTATTTAGCGACTAATACGATTTGGTCATAATTGAGTCGCTATTTTACGACCAAACAATATTGTCGCTATAGTAGTCGCTATATGACGACTAATATGCGACTACATTTCAGACGGGAAATAATAGTCCCCTAATAGTCGCTACTTTAGCAACTATTATGCGACTATTTCGGCGGGTCGCTGATTTACGACAAAGTTACGACTAATTTGCCGACGGGTAACAGGAGTCGCATAATAGTCGCCATTTGGCGATCAATATACGACTATTTCGGAGGGTCACATAGCAGTCGGTAATTAGTCGTAAAGACCGGTGAAAAACACGTGTTATTCGTTTTGGGGTTGGTGTAACGATTTTATGCGACTACAAGATGTAGTCGCCTATCAGACGCTGTGTAGTAGCTATTTAGTCGGCAGAAATGTCTATATAAGCTTAATTCATCCCATTTCTCCTCCTCATTCGATCTTCAACACAAAATCAAACATATATCTTCTCCTCATTCTATTTTTCAGTTATATAATGTCGGGAAACTTTAATTATAATAATTTCCGGGAGTGGATGTATAAGAGGTTCGATGAAGAAACGAGAAATTTCTCGGAAGAGTTCAGAACGGGGGTGGATGGATTCATGACATTTGCAAATAGCCAACCTCTATCACAGAGTAATGGCGGTAAGTTTTTCTGCCCTTGTAGTGTTTGCAAGAACGAGAAATTTATCCTGGGGACAAGAATTTGGGATCATATTTATAGCAGAGGATTTATGCCAGATTATTATGTTTGGTATAAGCATGGAGAAGAAATCAATATGGATTTAGGATCGAGTTATGTTGATACGCCATATATAAGTGGGAGTGAAAATGTGGGAAATGTAGTAGAAGATAGATATGTGGACATGGTGAATGGTGCATTTCGTCATAACGTGAATTTTGATAACTATCATCAGGATGATAGTTATCAGAATGTAGAAGAACCGGTACGTAACCATTCAAAGAAATTTTACGACTTGTTAGAAGGTGCAAAGAATCCATCATACGATGGTTGTCGTGAAGGTCACTCGCAGTTATCCTTAGCTGCTCGAGTCATGCAAAATAAGGCAGAATATAATATGAGCGAAAAGTTAGTCGATTCGGTTTGCGAAATCTTGACAGACTATTTACTAGAAGGAAACAAGTCAACCGGATCACATTACGAGACAGAAAAATTGATGCGCAATTTAGGCCTCCCATATCATACAATTGATGTTTGTATTAACAATTGTATGATCTTCTGGAAAGATGACGAGAAGGAAGATAAATGTTTGTTTTGTGGTGCACAAAGATGGAAGCCTAAGAACGACCGACATAGAATCAAAGTACCATACAGTCGTATGTGGTATCTACCTATTGCTGACATATTGAAGAGAATGTATCAGAGCGAGAAGACTGCATCGGCAATAAGATGGCATGCCGAGCACCAATCAAAGGTGGGAGAAATGTGTCATCCTTCTGATGCGGCAGAGTGGAGATATTTTCCAGATCAAAATCCCCGGTTTGCCGAAGAACCCCGTAACGTTTATCTTGGATTATGTACCAATGGGTTCAATCCATTTGGCATGTCTCGTAATCATTCGCTGTGGCCCGTGATCTTGACTACATATAATTTACCCCCTAGTATGTGCATGAATACAGAGTATTTATTTCTTACAATTCTGAATTTTGGGCCAAATCATCAGCGAGCTAGTCTCGATATCTTCCTCCGACCTCTTATTGAGGAGTTAAAAGAGCTGTGGTCTAATGGCGTCGATGCATACGATGTGTACTTGAACAAAATTTCAATCTAAAAGCAGTGCTAATGTGGACTATTCGCGACTTTCCTGCGTATAGCATGTTATCCGGATGGACAACCCATGGTAAATTGTCTTGTCCAATTTGCATGGAAGATACAAAGTCTTTTTATCTACCTAAGGGAAGGAAAACGTATTGGTTTGATTGTCACCAAAGATTTCTTCCTCATGGTCATCCAATGAGGAGGAATAAAAAAGACTTCCTTAAGTGAAAAGACGCTTCGAGAGAGTATCCACCTCAGGTTTTGACCGGTGAGCAAGTTTGTTGCGAGCGGCTGGCTGCTGTAAATCCATCAAAAACAAAGGACGTCGGTGGAAACGGGCACGAGAAGAAGAAGTCGGGCTATGGGAAGCAACATAACTGGCACAAGGAAAGCATATTCTGGGAGTTACCGTACTGGAGGGACCTCAATCTCCGACATTGTCTTTATGTGATGCATAAAGAGAAGAATTCTTTTGACAAAATCATGAATACTCTTATGAGTGTGAAGGGTAAATCGAAAGACAACATCATGTCAAGATTGGATACTGAACAATTTTGTTCTCGGCCACACTTACATATTGATAGTGAGGGTAAAGCTCCTTTCCCAGCCTTCACATTGACAGAAGAAGCCAGAAAAAGTTTACTAGAATGTGTGAAACATGCAGTTAAATTCCCATATGGTTATTCCTCAGACTTAGCGACTTGTGTTGATATGAACAACCAAAGGTTGTCAGGCATGAATAGTCATGACTGCCATGTTTTTATGGAGCGGTTACTTCCATTTATCTTTGCAGAACTCCTAGACCGGAATGTCCACCTTGTGTTATCATGTACTAATTATTTACGACAATTTCTATAAATATTTATTATTATAGTAATTTATATAATAACCGCTCAGAAATTTTCACGTATATTGTAGGGGTTGGAGCATTTTTCCGGGACTTATGTTCGAGAACTTTGCATAAAACTCGCGTTCAAATTCTAAAACATAACATAGTTTTGATCCTATACAATTTGGAAAAGATATTTCCACCTTCATCTTTCGATGTGATGGAGCACCTGCCTATACATCTCCCCGATGAAGCTGAATTAGGAGGCCCTGTCCAATATAGGTGGATGTATCCTTTTGAAAGGTTTTTCAAAAAGTTGAAAGGGAAAGCAAAGAACAAAAGATATGCGGCAGGATCGATTATTAAATCATATATCGATGTCGAGATTGCTTATTTCTCAGAACAGTACTTTGCCGCGAATATACAAACGAAATCAAGGTAAATGCTAAAGTCAATCACTTCATGTCCACAATGCCATTGATATTGTATACAAATGCTATGTATTTTAATGTGAATTACTTTTCACTCATTCGGCTAGGTTAACAAGATTCGATCAAGGTGAAGTCCCCGTATATCATGTCCCTGGGGTACCTTCTATATTTACACAAGTAGGCCGTCCAAGTGGAGAAATGCATGAAATATGGCTCTCGGAAAGAGATTATCAATGCGCACATGCATATGTTTTACGAAATTGTGACTATTTTCAGCCAATTGAGAGGTATATAAGTTGGCATCTCTCGCACCTTGTATTTTAATATATATTCCACTATATTAATTCATTTTTGTGTTGGTCTTGTATAGTATGTTTGAGGAGTATATTTCTGCAAAATACACATGATTATCCGAAAAAGAACTCTCCGCGAAAAGAGCTGAAGAATATCATATATGGGTGAAAGAATATGTATGTCTAAATAATATTCATAACTACGCATACATTTCTACTTATAAATATTGATGCTATTGTTTATATATATGCAGGTTGCTTACTGGAACGTCACGAATCCATTTCCTACTTGGGTTCAAGATATAGTACATGGACCTTTGAATAAGGCCAAAACATGGCCAATGTATTTTACAAGAGGCTATTTGTTTCATACGCAAAATCACGGCGCTGGACGAAAGACATGTAACTATGGGATATGTGTTAAATGTGTAAATTACAGTGATGCATCTGATGAAGCGGATTTCAACGGGACCTTAACTGATATCATAGAGCTCGAGTACGAGGGGATGGTCAATTTGAGAATCACACTTTTTAAGTGTAATTGGTATGACCCTATTATCGGTAGAGGCACTCGGAGGAGCAATGGTGGCGGTGTAGACGTTCTTTCATCGAGAAAATACAATAAACACGAACCATTTATTCTAGGTACATACTTATATATAGATAGCATTTTATTAATGTCGATATCATATATATATATATATATATCCATATGTATAACTTATATTGAAAACAGCATCGCAAGCGGAGCAAGTTTGTTATATTCCATACCCATACACAAATAAATCGAAGCAGTTGTGTCTCAATGTTCTAAAAGTGAATACTAGGGGAAATATTTCAGGTGAATATGATAAAAAAGAACCGACTCTTCTGTAAAACGAAAATGATGATGCTGTATTGATGACTACAATTGACGATCTCGAACTCGACAATTTCGTACAAGGAGTAAACCCAATAAACCTCGATTACGATGTTGGAGATGCAGAACCAGAAGATGAATTTCGGTGTAATTTGTTGTCTTCTGATGAAGAACCAGATGACGAAGAACCCTACTAATTATGTTAATTATGTTATTTATGTCAAATTTGAAAACTAAAATTCTATAAATTTGTCGTTTACATTATTCAACTCAAAAATAAAGTTTTCAAATTAATTTAACATAACATTCTAATCAACAACTCAAAAAATTTCATGGGGTTAATTTAACAGAACCAATTAACCATTGATTTTTGGCTGAAACTTTGTACCAATGAGTTTTTTTATAAATTATTATCAACATAATTGAAAATTCTGATCTTTGTACCAATGACCCTAACCAAACCGGGTCAGTCAATTACAACATTTCTAAAACATCCCAGGATCTCGGTACTGACGTAAACCTGATGCAAAATTGGGCTCTTCCTTTTCTTGAATATGTTCAGTCCCTACATCACAATTTTATTACAATATTAGGCTCATGATATATATTACAATTATATATTATATATATATATATTGATGCAGGTTTTCGGTCAGGAAATGATGTTGGTATATATATATAGATATATTAACATAATATTCTAATAAAATCAAAGTGAATCATTGCCTTTTTGTACATGACAGTTGAATCTTACCAATGCAACTGTTTCCTCCTTTTTAGGCTTCCTCGACTCTTCCCCTTCGAAACTCTTCGGTTTCTGCCTAGTAATGTTACAATAAATATATCTCAAAAGTATTCCTGCGGTGAATCATTGCCATTTTGAAAAATGGGATGTGTAAATGACAGTTGAGAATCTTACCGATGCAACTGTATCTTCCTTTTTAGCCTTCCTCGACTCTCCCGCTTCTAAACTCTTCGGCAACCCCTAACAGTTACAACTACTCACATATTGTCCTGCGGAAAAAGAAAAAATACTCAGAACTCCAAAAATGGCAACCCAAGCTTCCCACTTACTATCACAAATCAACACAAAAAAACTCTTTGGAATCTGAAAGTGAAGATCTTGCGTGTTTGGACCAGAGAATGGGATTTGTCTGGACCATCTATGAACGGGTAAGATAAATGTTTAGGACAGAAAACTCAGATTATAGTTTCAGATTTGATGTTGAAGATTATAGTTTCAGATTATAGGACAGTAAACTGTACTGAGTTTGCAGGTTGATTATAGTTTCAGATTGATTATAGTTACAGATTATAGGACAGAAAACTCAGATTAGAGTTTCAGAAGTGAGGTTGAATATTATATTTTCAGAAGTGAGGTTTAAGATTTTAGTTTCAGATTATAGGATAGAAAATTGTACTGAGTTTGATGTTGATTTGAGTTTGAATATTATAGTTCCAGATTTGATGTTGTTTACTAATTTTGTAAACCTTTAAATGTTTACAGGTACCCATATCCTCTACCTGAAAGTTACAACAATGAACACAAGATTGGATTTAAGTCTCGAATATTCGGATATTTTGGTTGTGGTTGTTGTTGGTCGTGAACTCAAAACTCATTTCGGATATTGTTGTTATTTTAAGTAATTATGTTTTCAAGTACTTATGTTTTCAAGTACTTTTGTTTTCAAGCAAAAAAATTATAATTCTGGTTTCAAGTAATTATGTTTTCAAGTACTTATCTTATCTAGACATTAAAACAGGAATGATTGCGGTCGGGATTTTACCTTAAGATCTTGTATTCTTTTGCATTGTAGATCCACCGGAATGACCACTTTAAGCATCTGTTTGGTCTGGTTGTCGTAGCCGTGAATCTGTGCCTCTTCTCCGACAACAACAAATTGGCCTAACAACAAAAGAACAATAGAATTTCAGAAATAAAACAAAATCATATCAGATATTTGTCCAGATTGATCTATGAACCCACGATTGCGGGCTAGATTTTACCTCTACAGATTGATCTATGAAACCACGATTGAAAGCCGATCTCATTTCCTATCTCAAATTTTTTTTTTTTGATGTGTTGGTAAAAAGTCTGGATGCCTGAGACAACAAATATCTCTGGTTTAGCCACTAAGTTACGACTACTAAACACAAAAACATAAAAATTCTAGCTAAAGGCCCAAACCAATTTCGCAAAAACAGAAAATAATTTCCCACAAAGCCCGTGAACCTAACTACGGAACCCTAAGTCAAGCGTTTTGTTCTTCCCCTTCGTCTTCGATTTCTCTTCCATTCCTCTCCTTCGTTTCCCCTTTTGCTATAAACTTCTTCGATTATGCTTCGATTCCAATTCTTCGACTCCTCTTCTTCGATTCCTCTTCTTCATATATCAAGAAGATCACACGATGCCTAGAGAGAAGGGCCGTAGCGGACAAAAGAGAAAAATCGTTCCCAACGTTTCTCAGGGAGCCGGAGGGTCAAATCGCTCCGCGTCTTCATCGCGAACACCCAACCATCTACCGCAGCAATACATTTTAACGCCGGCACCACCTCAACTCCCCGTCCACGATAAATCGACAACGTCAGCACCAACTGTCCGGAGCTATCCACCGCCACAACAACTTTTCGAAAACTCCATTCCTCAACCCCGTGGACAAGACCTCCCTGCGACTGCTTCGGCTCCACTAGAGGAAGCTTCTGCGTCACCACTTCGTGACTCTCATGGTCAGAGTCATCCTTCTTCTCAAGGACACAGCTGACATGACGAAACTGCTCCAGTGTTGCCGGATCTCCTTGACGACACGCTCCGGGCTCTGAATGCTCTGCTTATGGTGCCAGACCGGGATAAGTTCACCACCGTCCTCTCTCCCACACCAACGCCGACCTCGACTTGGTAATTGTATCGCCTCTGGTAAATGCGATTGTATTGATCAGTTAATCTGACTTGGTAATTGTATCACATCTTGTTCAGTAAATGGGATTGTATTGTTCACCACTGTCTCTTGTTAAGTGTTAGATTATTGTTCTAGCTGATTTGAATCGTTATTGTTCTAGCTGTTTTGGAATATTACTGTCTTTTGCAGTCGGCTCTTGCTATGTGTTACATCCTAGCGGTCTCTTATTTGTATTGTTCTAGCTGTTTCTTAACTGATATCTGGTTTTAGATTCTGCTAAGTTTTTGATTCTCAATGTTGGTTTCGTGGTTTGTTTCTGCTAAGTGTTAGATTATAAGTGTTAGATTCTAGCTAAGTGTTGGATTGTAAGTGTTTGTTTCTTGGTTTGTTTTAATGGAGTTACAATGCTTCTCTTTCTGTTGACTTTGCTTATTGGCTTAGCTTCCAGTCATTGTCTTTCTGTTGCGGTTGGTTAATCTTAGGGTCAGTTTGGTGTCTAATTGCAAAAACATGCTTCTGGTTTCATGTTTCATGTTTGCTTGTATTCTTTCCTTAATTCTCTTGTAAAATCTGTAATGTGTAGTATTGATCACAAGTCATTTAAGAGATATCTCTTACATGCTTATGTCTTCATGTATATGGGTTGCAGGTTAATTATTTTTCATTTTTTTGGTTTCATGTTTTCTTGTTTCATGTTTCTGGTTTGTAGGTTAATTATGTTTCATATTTCTGGTTTCATGTTTTCTGGTTTCATGTTTCATGTTTGATTGGTTTCATGTTTCTGGATTACATGTTTCTGGATTACATGCTTCTGGTTTGTATTATGTCCTTCTTTATTTCATGTGTGTTTGCAGGTTTACTCGCGACAAGGGATCGAAACTGGTTCGGGCAATTACTAAAGTGTTTACAAACAAATTAGATGCTCCCTACTATAGCTGGACATGTGTGTCTCGGGACAAACAAGAAATATACTTCCTCGAGTTCGCGGTACAGTTTTCTGTCCTATAGCCTTCACATATAGGTTTGCTTGTGATGTTTTCACTAACATCATTCTATTCTCTTTGTATTGTAGAAAACCCACACCTGGGATCCCTTGATAACAGGGACAGTAATGGTATTTCGAGGAGATATGTCAATGCCGGATGAAAGAGATGGTTAGCAAAGCGAGGACTAGTCGAGAGCGACCTAATTCGATCGGCGACACTCTCTGGAAAACAACGACGGACTATGGGGACACTGAAGAAGCAAAGCAAAAGAGTCTCACCTATTCCAATGCTCGTATGTCTGACCGTAAAGGTCTCGGTCCTCACATCCACTTATCGGGCCAAAGTCGGATCAACAAATCCAACAAGAAATGGTTAGTTACTTTAAGTTTTTCCTACTCCTCAACAACTTTAAATTATGTTTCTGCTTTCATGTTTGATTGGTTTCATGCTTGATTGGTTTCATGTTTCTGGTTTACTTGCTATCCTTGCTTATTTTGTAACATTGCAGGAAGAGGAATTGGGAAGACCGATTATTCTTGGTGATGTTTTCATTAGGACACATACAAGGCCAGATGGTACGTATGTCGATAGGAAGGCGGAGAAAATCATTCAAACATATGAGCAGAAGGTGCAAGAGAAGTTGGCTGAGCTCGTGACAGAGCCTTCAGAAGTTTCGGACGGTGCTTCGCAACCTCTTGCGCTAACAACAGATGAATATACAAGCATCTTTCTTCAGGTAAAGTAACATTTTTAACACTTCACATTTATATAGTCTTGAATTTTGTCATTAAGGTTTTTCTCTTACTTTTCACAGTCCACTGAGTTGGATTCACGAGGAACTCCTTATAGAGTTGGAAGCCTCAAGGAGACTCTTCTCAATGGCAAGCGCAATCAACCGGGAGACTCTTCATTGTTTATTGCACTGCAAGAACAAATGAAGGAAGCTCAACAGAGAATAGAAGAGCAGGCAGCTTATAATGAACGGCGTGATGCTCAGATTGCTGTCCGTGAAGCAGAGCACTCCCGAGCTGCGGCTAAGCAAAAGGACAAGCTAGAGCAATTCTCCTTGGTGGAAAAGTACCTGCGACAAACTGATCCGTGGTTTCTATACTTCATGGCTTCTCAGTCAGCTCCAGCAACAGCTACTTTGCTTCCATCAACAAATCTTCGTCGACCAGATCCAAGTACAACTTTTTCTCGGGCGGTTCAAGAAGAAACTTATGGACAAGTACAAAGCCATCTTTGATAGGCAAATGGAGAAGGTGGAACTCACAATGCCTTTGGTTGATGCCTTCTTTCTAGTCCCTCAATACCCCAAATTCTTGAAGGATGCCGTAAATGAGAGAGCTAAGGATATGGAGTCCATGGTCATTCTAACTCAAGAGTGTAGTGCTATCATACAAAAGAAAATGGTGCAAAAGAAGCTAGGAGATCCGGGATCATTTACTCTACCTTGTGCACTTGGCCCTCTAGTTTTCAACCATTGTTTGTGTGATCTTGGAGCGAGTGTAAGCCTCATGCCGTTTTAGGTAGCCAAGAGACTAGGCTTCACACGCTGAAAGGCATGCAACATCTCCCTAATATTGGCGGATAGGAGCGTGAGAGTTCCAATTGGTTTGCTTGAGGACCTTCCTATTATGGTGAAGGATTTCATTGTCCCCACGGACTTCGTGGTACTTGAAATGGATGAGGAACCAAAAGACCCTCTTATCTTTGGTAGCCCGTTCCTAGCAATCGTGGGAGCGATAATTGATGTGAGGGAAGGCAAATTAGATCTCCATTTGGGTAAGGGAGAAGTCATTGAGTTTGATATCAACAAGGTGATGAAGAAGCCACCAATAGATGGCCACTGTTTCTACATAGAGACCATGGATGAGCTAGCCGACGAATTGCTTGAGGAAATGAGAATTGAAGACGGGTTGGAAGTGGTTTTGACTAAGAAGCGTGGAGATCATGGGTTCTTGAGCAAGGAGAGTCAAGCTTATGAGCTACTCATAGATTCTCACAAGCCGGTCAAGGTGGTTTAAGGGTTAGCACGGTTCAAGAGGGGTTTGTTCTAGCCGTTGAAGAAACTAGCAAGGGTAAGCCTAGTCTTGAGGAGGACGATTGGAGCGAGCTCAAAGCCCCGAAGGTGGACCTAAAGCAACTTCCTGCGGGACTAAGGTACGCTTTCCTAGGTCCAAACGAGTCATACCCGGTTATTTTAAATGATAGCTTGAATGAAAACGAATTATCCTCCGTTTTGGTTGAACTTAGAAAGTATAGGAAAGCTATTGGCTATTCTTTGAATGATATCAAGGGTATTTCCCCTAGTTTTTGCACGTATAGAATCCATTTAGAGGATGAATCAAGGACCTCTATTGAACATCAAAGAAGGTTGAATCCTAATTTGAAAGATGTTGTAAAGAGAGAGATTCTTAATCTCTTAGACGCGGGTATTATCTACCCAATATCGGATAGTGCTTGGGTCTCACTGGTTCATTGTGTGCCTAAGAAAGGGGGGATAACGGTTGTTAAAAATGAAAAGGATGAAATTATACCTACTAGGACAATAACCGGGCATAGAATGTGCATTGACTATAGGAAGTTGAATTCATCCACTCGTAAAGATAATTTCCCGTTACCTTTCATAGATCAAATGCTTGAACGTCTAGCTAATCATCCATTTTATTGCTTTCTAGACTGTTATTCGGGTTTCATACACCCGAATGACCAAGAGAAAACAACTTTCACGTGCCCTTACGGCACCTTCGCATATCGAAGGATGCCGTTTGGGTTGTGCAATGCCCATGCAACATTCCAACGTTGCATGATGTCCATTTTCTCTGACCTTCTTGAAGACATGGTAGAAGTCTTCATGGACGACTTCTCCGTGTATAGGTCTTCTTTTTGTGTTTGTTTGTCCAACCTTTGCATGGTCTTGCAACAGTGCGAAGAAGCAAACTCGGTACTAAACTGGGAGAAATGCCACTTCATGGTGCGAGAAGGCATTTTGCTTGGGCATAAGATCTCCGAGAAAGGGATTGAGGTAGACAAGGCCAAGATCGAGGTGATGGTTAGCTTGGAGCCGCCTAAGTCGGTCAAGGACATCCGGTCTTTCTTGGGTCATGCGGGGTTCTACCGAAGATTCATCAACGACTTCTCAAGGATCACAAGGCCTCTTACAAGGCTGCTCTGCAAGGAGGTTGAGTTCGTGTTTGATGAGGAATGTATGGTAGCGTTTCTAGAGATCAAGAAGGCGTTGGTTAGTACTCCCATTTTCCAAGCTCCGGATTGGGACCTCCCTTTCGAGATCATGTGTGATGCCAGTGACTACGCGTTTGGAGCAGTTTTCGGCCAAAAGAAGAACAAGAGAACCAATGTCATCTACTATGCAAGTAGGACCTTAGATGACACTCAAGCCCGGTATGCCACAACGGAAAAGGAGTTGCTAGCCGTTGTCTTTGCAATGGAGAAATTTAGGTCTTATGTCGTGGGGTCGAAGGTGATTGTCTACACCGATCACGCGGCCCTAAGATACATTCACGCAAAGAAAGACACAAAGCCAAGGCTACTCCGTTGGATCTTGCTTCTTCAAGAGTTTGACTTAGAGATAGTTGACAAGAAGGGGATAGATAATGGGGTCGCGGATCACTTGTCTAGAATGAGGATTGAAGACCTTGTTCCGATTGATGATAAGCTCCCCGAGGAGAGGTTGTTGGTGTCTTGAGAATAGGGGTCGAAACCGTGCGAGGACTAGAGAGTGTCAATGGGTTACAAGATGAGAAGCTACCGTGGTTTGCGGATCTTGTGAACTACTTAGTGTGCGGGAAGGAACCACCTTTGGATGGGTATAAGAAGAAGAAGTTCTTCCATGATGTGACAAGATACTATTGGGACGAGCCCTACTTATACAAGTTGTGCTCGGATGGTTTGTATAGGAAATGCGTGGCGGAAGAAGAAGTCCAAGGGATCCTACTCCATTGTCACGGGTCAAGCTATGACGGGCATCATGCATCATACAAAACCGCTACAAAGGTCTTGCAATCTGATTTTTGGTGGCCTTCATTATTCAAGGATGCACACCTCTTTGTCTCCACATGTGATGCATGCCAAAGGAAAGGGAACATTGGGAGAAGAGATGAAATGCCCCAAAACCCAATCCTTGTGGTGGATATGTTTGACGTGTGGGGCATCAACTTTATGGGACCTTTCCCGTCATCATATGGTAACCAATACATATTGGTGGTGGTCGATTACGTCTCCAAATGGGTGGAAGCCATTGCAAGCCCGACCAACGATGCAAAGGTCGTTCTAAAACTATTCAAATCCATCATTTTCCCAAGGTTTCGAATTCTAAGGGTAGTCATTAGTGATGGAGGTAGCCATTTCATCAATAAGGTGTTTGGAAGCTTGCTTAAGAAGCATGGTGTGAGGCATAAGGTAGCAACACCTTACCATCCTCAAACGAGTGGCCAAGTAGAAGTATCCAACCGGCAAATCAAGACCATACTCGAGAAGACGGTTGGGGGTTCAAGAAAGGATTGGGCCAACAAGTTTTATGATGCTTTGTGGGCATACCGAACCGCCTTCAAAACACCTATAGGGACTACATTATTCAACTTGCATTAAGGGAAGTCATGCCATCTACCGGTTGAGTTGGAATACAAGGCCCTATGGGCGGTGAAGCTTCTTAACTTCGACATCAAAACTGCACAAGAGAGGCGGTTGATTCAACTTCAAGAGTTAGAGTAGACTAGGCTTGAAGCATATGAGAGCTCGAGAATCTACAAGGAGAGGACCAAAGCATTCCATGACAAGAGGATTGTGCACAAGGATTTCGAGGTTGGGGACCTAGTGTTGGTGTTCAATTCCCGGTTGAAACTTTTTCCCGAGAAACTCAAGTCAAGGTGGTCGGGTCCGTTTGAGGTTAAAGAAGTAAGGCCATATGGAGCCGTGGTGCTTGTTAACAAGGAGGGCCAAGATTTCGTTTCAAATGGCCAAAGGCTCAAACTCTACTGAGCGAATCAAATCGTCGAAAAGGGAGGCTCGATCCCCCTCGATGATGTCCCTCTAGCTTGAGAACAGTAACAAACGTCGAACTTAGTGACGTTAAACAAAGTGGTATTGGGAGATACCCCAAGCTTATCATTGTATATATTTGCTTTTCGTTTATCTCTTTTTCTGTCTTTGCTAGATCTTTTTGAAATTTTTGTTAAGTGTGCATAGGGGTTCCAAAGAAAAATGGCTAATACCGAGCAGTGGTACCGACAAGTGACCTCGGTATGGACTCACCGAGGGACAATATCGACGTCACAGACCGGTACAACACGTCGGTTTGGAAACAGGGGGAAAATCCCTAAGCACCGACGTGTGGTACCAAGGATTGACCTCGGTATGTCAATACCGATGTCCAATGTCGAAGAGACAATACCGACGTCACAGGTCGGTACAACACGTCGGTATGGAAACAGGAGGAAAATCCCTTAACACCGATGTGTGGTACCGAGGAGTGACCTTGGTACGTCGATACCGATGACCAACACCGAGGAGTGACATCAGTGTTCGCCGAAAATTTTAAAAAAATTAGTCAATACCGAGCTGTGGTACCGACGAGTGACCTCGGTATTGACCAATTTTTTTAAAAAAATTTCGAACCCGGCCAAGGTAAGATCCGACCCGCCCAGGTAAGTCTCCTTCTTCTTCTTCTTTCACGCGACCTTAGCCCACTTTTCCCCTCACTTTCGCGATTCAAAAGAGACATTTTTCCACATCTCCCTTTTTTCTCAACCAAATTTGGTGATTCAATGCCCCATAATCTCGATTTTCACTGCTCTTTTTGGATTTATCATCATTTCAAACATCTAATCCAAATTCCCCAAGGTATTATTCAATAAAAATTTCGAAAACCATGGTTTTGTTCTTGAAGAAATATTGCTTGAATATGGTTTGATATTGTCTTTCACTTTTGCAAATACATTGGGGATGGTTTTTCTATGCTAACACTTGATGATTCATGTGCAAATTGTTGATGGTTTGATGAAAAAGAGAAATTGTGATTTTGAGAATTAGGGATTGTGAATTGAGATAATGTGCTTGTTAGGTGTGAATTGACACCTTGGTTCATTGCGCTTAGATCATCTTTTGGTGATCCCTTGTTGATTTGATAAGAAATTGTACCTATGCTCACAAATTGCCAAGGATATTTCTAGGTACAATGTCAGACAAGGGCGCTCCATCGACACGAGCACGGACTAAGGTTTCAACGGTTGGCAAAGGGAAAGGAATTGCCCAAGCTACGACCGCGGAAAAGGGAAAAGGGATTGCCAAGGCGAGTGCCAAGGCAAAGGCTAAAACCGCGGCTACGAGCTCTAAAGCCAAGAAAACTGCAAAGGGAAATGGCAAGAGAGTCGAAGAAGAGGTCGAGAGTGAGAGCTCAAGTGGAGAAATCCCAGTGCAGCAATGGACAAAGCCAAGCGAGCAAGATTACTTCGACAAATTTGGCCAAATGAAGTTCAAGAAAGGCAAATTTGTCGATGCGGAGACGATGGATAGTGGTGTAAGCCTCGGTGGTGAGGTCTTAACCGGGATAGTCGATGGGACTAAAGGCAGGCGGTCGCCCTCTCCTTTGGTCGAAAGATGGTCGATGGTGAATGGACTTGACACGATGGCGATCGCTTCTCTCGTGTGGAGTCGATGAGTGGGCTGTTGGTGGAGTGAATACACGACACAGAGGGGATGGTAAGATCTCTGATATGGTGCAAACTTGGTCTTGGTCGAGTCACACGAACAAGAACAAGAACAAAAGAGAAATCGCTTCTCAAGGGGAAAATGCGGCGTTTTTATTAATATCAAAGGTGCCCAAAAATACAAGCTGTAGGGGAACCTTATAAAGGGGCTCGACATCTAGGGGACCCTTAGGTCAAATGAAAAAGCAAAAAGACATAAAAACCAAAACGAAACAAAATACAAATAAGGAAAATCCGCATCCCTAGCTAAAAATCAAAGTGCAACGTTTCATTTAATCAAAAAAAAGGAAAGTATGGTCGCGGCTTCTAAAACTGCTCGTTTGATGTCGTTTTGACTTGATCTTTGGAGCTTGAAGTACCTGCAAAGACAGTGTATAATGTAAACATCTTACATTGGTGCGAGGTGGCCCAAGGTGGCGTGTGAGGCGCCTTTGAAGGTGACTCGGGCTTGGGTGCGTCCCGTGTGTGCAGCAGCTTGGTGAAGTCTTCTAGGAGGTCTTCTTGATCATAGAAGTCATCCTCTTCAAGTCCCGGCAACTCCTTAACTTCAACGCCTTCTTTGGTTCGTTGTTGGCCCTTACCGGCTAGGTGGCTTGTGATTGAAGCAGCTGGCTGTTCTGCATCTTTAAGAGGAAAACTACCTGTCCCGTTAGCTTTAAAATATGCCTTTAGTCGAGAGAACTTACCTCCCTCAGTGCTGATTGGATCGTTTGGACGATCGTTTGGACTTGGCTCCTTTGTCTCGGCTAAAACGGTCTCCGAGTAAAGTTCCTCGGCTACAACTGGTTCCGTGGCTGTGGGACAAAAACCACTCGTCCTGTTAGTCTTAGAATGGTCACTTGGACGAGAGAACTTACCTCCCTCAGTGACGATCAGGTCGTTCGGACGATCATCCGGTACATGCTCTTTTCTCTCGGCTAAGACTTGAAATGGGTCGTCTGGCCCGGGTGAATTGACGAAGGCCTGTATGGCCATCCCGAATCTTCTTCTGAGCTGTTTGGCCTTGGAACGGGTCATGGGACCTTCTGGGACGATGGGCATCTCATTTGGGTCGGTTCTAGAGCCGATGTCCTCATCATTCCCTCCCTCTTCAAGAGGTTTTGTCCACAAAACTGGATCTCCTGTATCAAAGGAAGATAAATCAGCAACATTGAATGTATGTGAGATGTTAAACTCACCTGGCAGCTCTAGCTTGTAGGCATTGTCGTTTATTTTGTCTAGAACTTTAAATGGGCCGTCGCCTCTTGGAGCGAGCTTGGATGCGCGCTTGTCCGCGAATCTTTCTTTGGTCATATGTAGCCAGACCCAATCTCCTGGTTCGAATGTGAGCTCCTTCCTGCCTTTGTCATGGCTCTTCTTGTACCCTTCGGTTTTCTTCTCAATATTGGCTTTAGCTCTCTCATGCAACTCCTTGATGAGCTCGGCACGCCTAAGCCCGTCTTGATTGACCTGTTCTATTTGAGGAAGAGGCACTAGATCTACTGGAGATAGAGGGTTAAATCCATAGACAACTTCAAAAGGAGATAGCTTAGTGGCCGAATGAACAGCCCTATTATACGCAAATTCTATGAATGGGATGCAATCAAGCCATGTTTTCATGTTGTTACCAAGAGTGGCTCTAAGTAAAGTGCCAAGTGTACGGTTTACCACTTCCGTTTGACCATCTGTTTGGGGGTGACAAGTAGTGGAGAAAAGGAGCTTGGTTCCTAGCTTTCTCCACAAGGTCCTCCAAAAGTGAGCCAAAAACTTGGTGTCGCGATCGGATACTATAGTTCTCGGGATTCCATGCAGGCGCACCACCTCCTTGAAGAACAAATTAGCAATGTTGGTCGCGTCATTTGTCTTGTCACACGGGATGAAGTGTGCCATCTTAGAGAACCGGTCCACAACAACAAAGATGCAATCGTGGTGTCGGATCTTGGGGAGTCCTAAAACAAAATCGATCGAAAGATCTACCCATGGGGCGTTAGGAATAGGTAAAGGAAGATAAAGACCGTGAGGATGTGACCTGGATTTAGCCTTGCGGCATTGGATGCATCTCGCACAATATCTCTTCACGTCTTTCTTGAGGTGTGGCCAATAGAAATGATCTTTCACTATGGCCAAGGTCTTATCTACACCGAAGTGTCCCATCAATCCTCCTCCATGTGCTTCACTAAGCACTAACTCTCTCATTGACCCCTGCGGAATACACAAACGTTTACCTCTAAAAAGAAAATCATTTTGGAGATAGAATAGACCGTATATTCCTTTGCCGTGATTAGCGTAGCATTCTTTGAAGTCCGGGTCATCTTTGTAGAGGTCTTTGATGTGTTCGAAGCCTAGCACTTTGGCCTCCATTGTTGATATGAGAGCATGCCTCCTTGACAAGGCATCGGCTACCACATTTTCCTTTCCCTTTTTGTATTTGATGACGTAGGGAAACGTCTCCACAAACTCAAGCCATTTGGCATGTCTTCTCTTTAGTGAGGTCTGTCCTCTCAAATGCTTAAGGGTCTCATGGTCCGTATGGATGATGAACTCCTTGGACAGCAAGTAATGTTGCCAAGTCTCTAAAGCCCGGACAAGAGCGTAGAGCTCCTTGTCATACGTCGGATAGTTCAGCGTGGCTCCACTTAGTTTCTCACTAAAGAATGCTACGGGTCTTTTCCTTTGATGTAGCACAGCTCCAATTCCTAAGCCGGATGCATCACACTCCACTTCGAACATTTCGTCGAAATCGGGCAAGGCAAGAACCGGTGCTTGAGTGAGTCGGTTCTTGAGGTCGTTGAAGGCGGTTTCTTGAGCTGCTCCCCATGTGAATGGCACGTTCTTTTTTATCACAGCTGTGAGTGGGGCAGCAACAGTACTGAAATCCCTCACAAACCGTCGGTAGAAGCTTGCCAAGCCATGAAAGCTCCGAACGTGTCCGATAGACGTCGGTGTGGGCCAATCTTTGATGGCCTTGATCTTCTCCTCGTCCACTTGTAGTCCCTGTTCACTCACTACAAAGCCTAAGAACACAAGTTGGTTAGTACAAAATGTGCACTTCTTAAGGTTAGCATAAAGGCATTCCTTGCGAAGTGATTTAAGCACTAGATCTAGGTGTTTGAGATGATCTTGTAGGTTCTTACTATATATAAGTATATCATCGAAATAGACCACTACAAATTTACTTATATAGGCACGAAGAACCTGGTTCATTAGTCGCATGAATGTACTCGGTGCATTGGTCAGGCCGAAGGGCATGACTAGCCACTCGTATAGCCCTTGCTTGGTCTTGAAGGCTGTTTTCCATTCATCTCCTTCACGCATCCTGACTTGGTGGTATCCACTTTTCAAATCTACCTTTGAGAAGATAGTAGACCCACTTAGTTCGTCTAGCATGTCGTCTAAGCGTGGGATAGGGTGCCGGTATTTGATGGTGATATTGTTGATAGCTCGGCAATCCACACACATTCTCCAAGTGCCATCTTTCTTTGGCACTAACAACACGGGAACCGCACACGGGCTAAGACTCTCTCGTATGTAGCCTTTGTCCAATAAGTCCCGGACTTGTTTTTCCAACTCCTTAGTCTCTTCGGGATTCATTCGGTATGCCGCCTTATTTGGTAAGGCCGAGCCTGGGACAAGGTTTATTTGATGTTCTATTCCCCGTAGAGGGGGCAGGCCTGGTGGGTTTTCTTCCAGGAAGAGATCTCGGAATTTGCTTAGCAAAGCATCCACTTCCGGCGGCAATGCTATTTCTCTGTTTTCTGTACTTAGACACTCTTTAAACAGCATTAGTAATATAGTGCCTTCGGCACTCATAGCACGGTTTAAACCACCAGCATTGATCTATAGATTAGAGACACTTACCTTGGTCTCCTTGCTCATCCTGGCTTGAAGCTCTTGTACTTCGGTCGGACTTAGAGGGGCTAAATTGTATTTGCGCTCCTTGTGTACGAATGAGTAGTAATTGGTCCGGCCATTGTGAAGTGTTGCACGGTCAAATTGCCACGGTCTCCCCAGCAGGAGATGGCCAGCTTGCATAGGAACTACGTCGCAAAGCACTTGGTCTTGATACTTACCAACGCTAAAGGGCACACTCACTTGCTCCGTCACTTTGAGCTCCGTGGTGTCATTGAGCCATTGTAGTTTGTAGGGCCTGGGGTGCTTAGTCTTTTCCAAGCCTAACCTGTCTACCATGTACTTGCTAGCCACATTAGCACAAGATCCTCCATCTATTACAAGATTACATACCTTGTTGTTAATGGTGCATCGGGTGTGGAACAAGTTTTCCCGTTGAACTTTTTCTTCGGGTTGAACCAGCATGCTAAGGACTCGCCTAGTTACTAGTAGTTCACCAGTATCTGGATACTCAACGTCGTCATCAGCTCCATCTACTTCTTCTTCGATCTCGTCTTGAGATTCATATCCACCACTTGCGGTAATGATCATGACTCTTTGGTTTGGGCAGTCTCGGGCATAGTGTCCTCTTCCCTGACATTTAAAACAAGTAATATCACGAGTTCGAGCTTGACTAGTGTTAGGGAACTTACCTTGGTCGGACCGGGATGCCTTAGAAAAATCATTGGTCCGGCTTTTGAATCGGGAGTCGATCTCGACAGCTTTGCCTTTGTCGACCGGCTTGCTGCCACTTGCTGGCCAAGGCGGGTTGCTTTTGGTTCTGTTGGCAAGTGAGGTCTTCCTCTTGATTTGTTGCTCTATTTGTACCGAGAGGTGTAGTAGCTCATGAAGCCCACTATACCTAGCTCTCTCCACCTTTCGAGCTATACGCTCTTGAAGGCCGTCAATGAATTGAGCCATCAAAGCCTCCTCGGATTCTTCTAACTCCAATGAGTTCATCAATTTTTCAAATTCTTCAAAATACTCCTCCACCGTCCGGTTGCCTTGTGCGAGCTTCCTGAAACGTTTTTGAAGATCACGGTGATAATGATCAGGCACGTACCTTAGTCGTAGGAGATATTTCATGTCGTGCCATGTTTGGACCGGCCCAAAAAGTTGCCTTCTTCTCTCGGCCACAGTCCTATCCCACCATGCAAGTGCATTTTCGGTGAGTTGTGCGGCTGCCAAGGCTATCTTCTTGCCTTCTCCATAGCCATAGCACTCGTAGATGTATTCCATGCGTCTTTCCCAATCCAAGTACACTTCCGGATTTGATTTTCCTGCAAAAGTAGGAGGTGACAATTTCATGTCATGATTGGGCTCATGTTCTCTTAGCCGAGGCCCTCTAATGGGGTCGCGTCTCCGTTGGTTCAGGTGACGTCTAGGATCAGGGGGAAATTCATCCTCCATCTCCGGCATGCTGTCACGGTCTTCATTAATCGCATCGTGCCGGTCATTCATAGGAGCATTCCTCCTCGCCGGTTGTTGAGCATCCTCGGCTCCTCTCGGTTGTGGCTGCTCAAGTTGGCCGAGTCTTTGGCCAAGTCCTCTCAGCTCTTCTCTCATGGCCGTAAGCATCTGCATCACGGCATCTTGGGGAACGTTGTCGGTTTCTTCGTCCATACCGGATCCTGTGTTCCTCGTTAACACTCAAAAACAACAGCTTCGTCAAATATCGAATGGGTTCACAAGTAAATTTCAGAAAAATTACTTAACCGATTTTAAAAACTTTGCCGAATTTACTAGAGGTTCTAACAAGGATACTAAATATTCGGCAAGCCTTAAACTCTCGGGAAAAATTTCTAAAATTCCCCCGGGGAACTTTCCAAAACTATTCGTATCGATAAGGCAAATTTCCCGAAAAAAATACTTAAGCGAATTTAAATTCTTTGCCAATTTTCCTGGATGATCTACCAAGTTTCCTAAACAACCGGTAATTTTTTAACCACGCGGGAAAAATTTCTAAAACTACTAAATCCGATACGGGGAGTTTTCCTTTTTTTTTTTTTTTTTTTTTGCGATATGGAAATCTACTACGATCTAAACTAAACTTCTATTTTTTTTTTTGTTGCTTTTCTTAAACTAAACAAGAAGACACGAGACTAGATCTAACAAAAACCCTAACAATTTTTTTTTTGTATTTTTCTTTTCTTAGACGACTCGATTCTAGCAACTTAACTATAAGAACTACGAAAATAACTTGAAACAAAGGGATAGAAAACCAAAGGTGGAACATTTGGCTCTGATACCAGATGGTGTAAGCCTCGGTGGTGAGGTCTTAACCGGGATAGTCGATGGGACTAAAGGCAGGCGGTCGCCCTCTCCTTTGGTCGAAAGATGGTCGATGGTGAATGGACTTGACACGATGGCGATCGCTTCTCTCGTGTGGAGTCGATGAGTGGGCTGTTGGTGGAGTGAATACACGACACAGAGGGGATGGTAAGATCTCTGATACGGTGCAGACTTGGTCTTGGTCGAGTCACACGAACAAGAACAAGAACAAAAGAGAAATCGCTTCTCAAGGGGAAAATGCGGCGTTTTTATTAATATCAAAGGTGCCCAAAAATACAAGCTGCAGGGGAACCTTATAAAGGGGTTCGACAGCTAGGGGACCCTTAGGTCAAATGAAAAAGCAAAAAGACATAAAAACCAAAACGAAACAAAATACAAATAACGAAAATCCGCATCCCTAGCTAAAAATCAAAGTGCAACGTTTCATTTAATCAAAAAAAAGGAAAGTATGGTCGCGGCTTCTAAAACTGCTCGTTTGATGTCGTTTTGACTTGATCTTTGGAGCTTGAAGTACCTGCAAAGACAGTGTATAATGTAAACATCTTACATTGGTGCGAGGTGGCCCAAGGTGGCGTGTGAGGCGCCTTTGAAGGTGACTCGGGCTTGGGTGCGTCCCATGTGTGCAGCAGCTTGGTGAAGTCTTCTAGGAGGTCTTCTTGATCATAGAAGTCATCCTCTTCAAGTCCCGGCAACTCCTTAACTTCAACGCCTTCTTTGGTTCGTTGTTGGCCCTTACCGGCTAGGTGGCTTGTGATTGAAGCAGCTGGCTGTTCTGCATCTTTAAGAGGAAAACTACCTGTCCCGTTAGCTTTAAAATATGCCTTTAGTCGAGAGAACTTACCTCCCTCAGTGCTGATTGGATTGTTTGGACGATCGTTTGGACTTGGCTCCTTTGTCTCGGCTAAAACGGTCTCCGAGTAAAGTTCCTCGGCTACAACTGGTTCCGTGGCTGTGGGACAATACCCACTCGTCCTGTTAGTCTTAGAATGGTCACTTGGACGAGAGAACTTACCTCCCTCAGTGACGATCAGGTCGTTCGGACGATCATCCGGTACATGCTCTTTTCTCTCGGCTAAGACTTGAAATGGGTCGTCTGGCCCGGGTGAATTGACGAAGGACTGTATGGCCGTCCCGAATCTTCTTCTGAGCTGTTTGGCCTTGGAACGGGTCATGGGACCTTCTGGGACGATGGGCATCTCATTTGGGTCCGTTCTAGAGCCGATGTCCTCATCAGATAGGATTGGCATAAGTGACGAAGTGTGGACTCTTTTTGAGAATATGGGGCTAAGGAAGCTCATGAGCATGAATAATGAAGCTTTAAGGGCACTCACCGGAAAGTTCCTAGCCACCCTTCGAGCTAAGTTCTACGAAACGGAAGATGCAAATTCCGGGTTTGGAATTTTATAGTTCAAACTCATGGGCACCACCTACACCGTCACTTTCCACGAGCTTTGCGAGATATTTGGGTTTCAAGAAGAAGGTACATACGGCGGACAATACTTTGATTATCCGAGACTCGAGCTCCGTAATCTTTGGGCAACGATTGCAAGCGAAGAATTTAGAGCTGGTGACTCTAAGAGTGCAAGCATACGGCACCCAGCTATCCGGTACGCACAAAAGGCGTTGGTCCACAATTTATACCACAAGGTGGAGATTAACACGGTTACTACGGAGGAGATGGAGTTGTTGGGGCTTGGTTTAAAGCCCATTCTCCCCGTTCTCGGAAATGGTAAAGCATTTGTGGGGCCGGAGAGACTTCCTTATCTCGCAACACTCTTGGTGAGACAATTATTCGCTTACCGGGATTGGGCTTGGAAGACAAAGTCGAAGAAAGCCGTGATTTGCCTCAGATGGATGATAACGCCTATTATCATGGCAAAGGGCATCAAAGTTTCACTTGGCCACTACGAGTGGAAATCTTTGGATGTGGCCTACCTTTCAAAGACTAAGTTCTTCAAGGGATATATAGAAGGCAAGATGGCTTACAACCTCCAACTCACCGAGACATCCGTGGCACAAGTCCCTTTGCCTAATCCCGCGCTCACCAACTTCCATGACCCGAGGAACGTCATGTTCATTCATCCCCAAGAGTACCTCTACAACTCCACCGTCGACCCACCTATGCAAGCATTATGAAGGTCAAAACGATCAAATATTTGAAGAAGACGGTTAAAGCCATGGGTCGAACCATCAATGAGCTCAAGGACGGAGGTTGTGGAGCGAGTTCATCAATGGCCGGTGAAGGAGTAGACGTCATCATGGACAGTAACCTCGCGCCTCGAGGAGATAACTGGGCATTGGTCATTAGCTTTAGCCGACCCACGGCCCGACCGGAAAAGGAACCAAAGAGGAGAGCAATGCGGTCCCCGTCTCCCGTCTCAAATAATCCATCTTACTCAACGGGGTCTACATCCCCATCTCCAAGCTTCTAGGTACGAATCCAAAACTCTTGTATATATTTTTTCTTTTAAGTCTTGCATTGTATAGTTATCTCTTGTTTTTGGTCCTTTCCTTAGGCATATTTCACACCGAGACGGTGTGATTTAAGTTTTGGGGGAGGGACCGGTATCTAATGACATTTACTTTGTCTTATTTTGAATTTGCATCTTGAGTCTCATGCATACATCTAAGGCATAGAAAAAACCAAACAAATTTGAAAAAAATTGAAAATGAAAAGACAAAAAGAAGTCATTTAAGACGCATTTGCACTTCATGTAGGATTGAGTCTAGATGCATAGCACGTAGATAATGCATTGCATGTGCATTAAGAGCTAGAATGATTCCTCCTTGTGAAGTGTCGCTTTAAGAGTTTAAGTCCTATGCTCTAGATCGTGTGTACGAAATCAAGGTCGAACCATGTTTTGATTTCATGTCCCATTACTTAGGTATTAGCCAAAGCAAGTTGATTTGAGTCCATTCCTACTTAAGTGATAACCATAATTTGACATTGTAATTATCATGATTGTGCATTGCATAGCGAATGCATGGTTACCACATACATATTTGGGCTATCTTATCCGCTTTGACTCTCTTGTTAGCCCGAATAGCCGATTCCCATCATTGGAATGGTTAACCACTCCTTTAACACAACCTCCTTTCAAGCCAAATGCTACTTGTGAGTGTTTGTGAGGCCTTTTTTGAATCAACTAGGCAAAAGGTGTTGAGTTTAGAACGACAAGGAAAAACTTCCGTGTAGAACTAGCTCGGCATCAATGAGCAAGGCATAAGATAAGGCTAGATAGGTTGGGAACTTGGGACAAGGGAAAGAAAAGAGATTGTGGGAATGAGAAAAAGGGATGAAGAAGAATAGGGGATAAGCAAAAAGCTTGAAATTGTTGGCGATAATCGTTTATGGGAAAAAGCTCTAAGTGAAATAGAAAAGAAAATAGTCTCTAGTTTTCAAAAGAACCAAGGAAAACCAAAAAGGCTAAAGCAAATAAAATAAATTAGAGAGACTAGAGAAAGTAAAGAAGAGCTAAGTAAAGAAAAATGTTGAAAGCCAAACCATTTGGTGAAGAAGGAAATACCCTAAGTGTTTAAGTGGAGAAGGAAGGTGAAAAGATATGAGTAGTAAAGGCAAAATACCTTGCGAAAAGGGTAGCTTAGGAAGGATCTTCATTAGGATTTAGAGATTAGGGGCCAAGTTCGATATGGGGGATTTGGGTAGATGGAAGTCAACCTTGTATGCATCTATTGTGCTTTACTCTTAGCATTTTGCATTAGTTGATTCCTTTTGAGAGAACCCCTTGCTCGGAAACCGTCACTTGTATTGAGAGCACCTTTATCTCGAAACCTTAACTTTAGCCAAATGCATTCACTAGCCTTGCATAAGCATGATTCACTTGGAAAAAGTCTAATGAATGTTAAAGGATTGGATAATTTGAAAGCTTGTGTAGGTTGAGATTTAAGCTTGGTTCATGTAAGGATGGACATGGCTAGCCCCTTTTGAGTAGACATGTTTGATCGTACCTTAGAGTTTGCACTTGGACTTGAACTCTTTTAGTGATGCTTTTGCTTGAGGACAAGCAAAGAAATAAGTTTGGTGGAATTGATATCACCGTATTTTGCATCATTCTATAATCCATTTCACTTAGGTTTCGAGTCATTTGCATATAGTTCATGTCATCTCTTAAGCATTTTAGTCATTTTAGGAGTCTAATGTGTCCACATTTAGTCCTAGAGAGTCCTCGCATATTTTGGATCGTATTTCAGGTGCTAAAGAGGAGATTCGAGACCCGAGGAGAGAAGACAGGGACCGTACCGACGTCACTGGTCGGTACTGGTCCTCGGTATGGAAGGCAGAAGGGTTGCACCGAGGTCACTGCTCGGTGCAACTGCTCGGTATAGAAGATGGAGGAAGCCAGCCCCAGTACCGACGTGCAATCCCGAGGAGTGACGTCGGTATCCAAGCCTCAGGAGATTGTACCAAGGTCACTGCTCGGTGCAACTGCTCGGTGCTGTTCTCGGAGGAAACCCGGGGAAAAAAATACCTTAATACCGAGCAACGATACCGAGGAGTGACCTCGGTATCCATTGAAGATCACCAAGCAACAACACCTCAATACCGACGCCACTGCTCGGTGCTCCTCGTCGGTACAAAAACCCAGGCTCAATACCGACGTGTTGCACCGAGCAGTGACCTCGGTATTGGCCAATCAGAACTTTTTATCCATTTTAACCGGGTCGACCCGGTTCGTCACTATTCACTATTATGCCCAAAAACCTAATCTTGATGGGCTAAGTCTTTTTCTTAAGCAAAAACCCTCTCTAAGAGTGTTTTGTAAGAGATTGATCCTTTGATTTATGCAATTTGAGTATTGTTTTCTTGATTAAATCATTCTATCTTCTACTTTCTAATCATCCAATCATCTTGATCATGAGTTTTAACTCTTCTTTTCTTGGATTTGTTGAACTCATGATGATTAGTGAGTAGTCCTTAGGATCTTGAGATGTGGTAGATTAGGGTGATCTAAAGCTTGATTAGTGGTGCTTAGGGTTAGATTATCTTAAATTCCTTCTTGTCTTGTTCCTCTAATGCTAGATATAGCTTGAAAAAGTGGATCTAGATCATGAGGCATTTCATTCACACCAAGTGTTTGATGAAATGCCTTGATGAACTAGACAAGAGACTTATGTTCCTAACCTAAGACATTAGTTGTTTAGGGCATATCTTTGGTTGATCTTGTTATGATTCTTAATGCTTGCTAGTTGTTAATCCACAAATGATGATTTGCTAATGGATTTAATAATTAATATAGTGATTAGTTGCTTGAAAGAGAACTAATCAAGATTAGAGATCTATTACCTAGGAATTAGCTTCTTCGAGTAACTGAACACCACTAATTCCACTCGGATCACCTTATATCAATAACCTCATCTCTAGTTCCGCCTTTGTTATTTGAATTACATCTCATTTAGTGTTTTCTTGCTATTCACTTGTTTCGAATCCCAGATTAACCACAAACAACCCTTGTTTAGCTTGACTTACTATAAGCACCTTACATTCTTATTGATTAGGATAAATCCCTTTATGGATTGATAACCTTCATACTACACGTATTGGAGTTATTGATACCTCCTAGAGACTAAAAAGTCTTGTATCACTAGCCGGTGAAAAGAATTTGTCAAGAAACGCTCGTTTGCAATCATCCCACGAGGTGATTGATCCTTGATGTAAGGTCTTTTCCCATTGGTGAGCCTTGTCACCTAAAGAGAACGGGAAGAGACGAAGCTTGAACCCATCTTCGGAGACCCCATTGATCTTAGTGAGACCACATATCCGGTCAAATTGGTCTATGTGGTCTAATGGATCCTCCATTGACAATCCGTAAAACTTGTTTGCTTGAACCATGTTGATCACCCCGGCTTCACTTCGAAGTTGTTGTTCTCCACCGGTGGAGCTTGAATGCCTTGCCGGTTTTGGTGAGCATTAGCGGTGTCACCTTCTCCAACAATGTTTCTAGCTCTTGGTGGATGTTGTGGATGGTTATGTTGGTGATGGTTTCCATTGCCACCACCTCCTTGGTTGTTCCCATTCCCACCGTTCCTTTGGTGGGGAATGTTCTCATGAATGTTCCCGAGTGGAATATCATGACGATCTTCCATTTCGTTACCAACTTCTTCTTGTACTCTTACTCGGCTTCGTGGTGCTCTTGAAACTCTATCAAGTTAATCAAAGTCGTCCCTCGGTTCTACTAGGTTAGTATTGCCACGGGAACGGGTATGCATGCACCTATAGAGAGAAAGAGCAATAAGAAGTAAAGAAGATTAGTAATCTTAGTAGAAAATAAGATTAGCAACGGCACCAAATTGATACTAAGATTTTTCGGTCTCAAAGAGGTATCAATAGCTCTAAATACAAGTAGTATAAGAGGTTATCAATCCGTACTAGGAGATGATTCTAAACATTGAGAATGCAAGGAACTTATGTAAGTTAAGCTAATAAAAAAGGTTTTGTGATTAAGTATCCAATTTAAAACAAGTAAATCAATTAAACAAGATGTAAATCAATAAGCAAAAGCGGATTCAAAGATGGGAGTAGGGATATAAGATGACTCAAGTTCAATTCATGATGTTCATTTACTCAAGCAAGCTAATCCCTAGGCATGAGACACTTAACTTGACTAATTCTCTTTCAAGCATTTAATCACTATGCTAATCACCTAATCTATTAAAAAATTCTCATTTGTGGATCATTGATTAGCAAGCATTAAGTTTGTATAAACAAGATCAACCAAAGATATACCCTAGACAACTATTATCATAGGCTAGGAGCATAAATCTCTTGTTTAGTTCATTAAGGCATTTCATCAAACACTTGGTGTGCATGAAATGCCTTATGATCTAGACCTACTTTTTCAAGCTAGATGTAACCTTAAGAACACTAAACAAGAAGGGATATAAGAATATCTAACCCTAAACACCATGAATCAAGCCTTAGATCATCCTAATCTACCAACCAAAATCGATATGGAGAGAGGTTGAATCCATGGATGAATGTTGAATAATCAAGATAGAAAGAAGATAGATGGAAGAGATTGATAGAAATAAGTTGTAGATTGCATAAAACAAAGGATCCTTCTTACAAATCTCAAGTTCTCTCTCAAATGTAAGGGTTTTATACTTAAGAAAAAGCATAATAAGCAAAAACTAGGTAAAGTGGTTTTTATATTGAATAGTGCTCGATCGGGTCGACCCGGAACAAACCGGGTTCCGACCCGGCCGAGTTGGATATTCTTGGCGAAAGCTTGCAGACCGCCCTCCTTCTGGCCGGTTGAGATGGGGCGGTTAGGGATCCTGTTCTTGGACCGGCTAAATCGGACCGACTGGATGCTGGCCGGTCTAGGCGATGAGGGGTGCTTGCTGGCTCGCAGACCGCCTTGCTTCGGGTCTGTCGAGATTTCTTCTTTGGCCGGTCCAAAACTATGTTCCGGGACCTCCTAAAATGGACCGTGCTGATCTTGGTAGGTCGGGTTTACCGTAGAATGATTTATGGCTTGGACCGCCCTCCTTCTGGTCGGTTGATATTTCATGAGTGGGGTGGTTAGGATTCCTGTTCCTGGATCGCCTGAAGTGGACCGTGCTGATCTTGGTAGGTCGGGTTCACGAAGATACTCCGGTTCCGTGCTATGTGCTTCTCCGAATCCGTAGCCGATTGTGCTTGAGCCTAGGGACTTTCAGAACATCTCCGAACCGCTCCAAAGTACCTAGATTATACTCCATAACATGCAAGAAATTCTAAGACCTAATGCAAACATCCTATTCTCTAAACAAGAAAAAAACATGCATGAAAGACCTAGATACGCTCGAATGTGACTTAAAATGAAAAGTGAAATGTTTGCTATGAAGGCTAAAATGAGAGGATATCATTGATTCATAGGTAACCACCATAAGTGTAGAATCTAAATGCCCGAATCGTTCATCTATAAGAGTGTGCTGCACCGTAAGATACAAAAGTATATTTGCAGAGTGCTGTGAAGTAAGAAGAACCAGCGCGAACACGATGATTTTCTGCGCGGCCAGAGACGAAACTATTGGTCGAGTATATAGATTGGTCGTGGGTAGGATGTATGAAAGTAGGCTATGCCGTTTATTCAGTTCAGTTCGTGGAGTTAAAATCTAGAAACTTTGTTACTAAAACCTTAGGGGCCGTGATTTTATTATTGTTTACAAATCGTTTTCCCGTTTAGTTTATGCCATCGATTTTTTTAGATTATTTTATAAGCAATTTTCCGTTTTTCCGTTCTTTACAATTTTTGTGACAAAACCCTATAAAAAAATTATTCTAGTTCTAGACTTCCTTGCTATTCTCTGTCTAGGGTCTCACAGAACAGTTTTCCCTCCCTGTGGACCGATACCTTAAGTATTACAACGCACGTCTGTGCACTTGCAGAACTTTTAGGTTTATAAATTTAAAACATGAAGTTTCGGAAATAATCCGACCGCATCAGGTATTCGGCTCGGCGATTAGAGGAGCTCGTCAAAGACAAAAATGATTTGGCTAGGCAGTTGATCTAACGAATGGACTCTTACCTCATCATAATTATCAATGAGTCTGACGAGCTTGTGTGGCTAGTTGTTTGGGTCGGTTTTCACCTAGCCGAGATCAACTATTCAAATGACTAACTATCAGGTATAGGCCTAGCCGAACTATGTGGGCATAGCCGAACCTTGAGGACTGGAGACGAGCCCACGAGCCGAACTAACACGATTTGGGCCGAGCCAAGATACTCAGAGACGTTGCGACACGTTTTGGGCCGAGTGATAACACCGGTTTTTGACCATTTTTATGGATCACTTTCATATTCTCTTGCAGGTGTTTTAACTCCATTTTCAAGTGATTTTCATATTTTAGAGATTTGAAAGACGTGTCAGGTAACTCGGAATAAAAGAGTGCATTTCGGAACAAAAGTACGTTTTTGGATAAACTTGGACTGTCAAGAAGTCTTGCAGCTAATGGAGAACTTTTCACTGTATGATCATCCCCAAATTTGGATACAACAAAGTAGACACAACCAGCTTTCAAATGCAATTGGATTGAAGGCAATCCAATAGTTGGATCCTTAAATATACCGAAGCACTGAAGGCAGATGAAGATGCCCCAAAGAGAAGCCCACTGCGTCTAGAGGAGCTGGAGCCGCGGCAAGGAGGCATTTCGCCACTCCCAGAAGCCCCGCACCCGCGACAAGGACATGTCGCGACCAAATCGACTCGTTTCTTCACCGAGGCCAAAACCGTCATTTCTCATCAAACCCTAAACGAAGATTAGCTCTATAAATACTTATTTTATGCCTCTTAAACAGTCACGTTACATTCTTATTACGCTTGAAGGCTGAAGCGAAGCTCTTGTGACTTGTGCACTTGTTTTCTTTGGTTTGGAGCAAAGGATTATCGATTCATGTTCTTCGATAGAGAAGCTTTCTTCATCCCTTTTTACTTACTGTTTTTATTTGATTTATTGAATATGATTACCTCAGCTATGGCTGAGTAATCTTCTTGTTGGGTGAAAGGGGTTTGAAGAGGAATTTATGGTTCGATTCTTATTAGATTTTTAGTCTAGGATACCGATTACGGTTCTTCGTTCTATCCTTGTTGTTAATGCGTTGCTTGACTAACCGTCTTAGCAACTGATATTAGGTTTTTTAGAGCCACAAGAGTGTTTTATCTAATCGCTTGACCTAGGGTAGACGAGCAAAGCCATCATAAGATTTTGAAAGTATACTTACGGAGGAATTGTGGGCGTAAACGACCTTTGAGAGTATCATTCACTACTTGCGCGGGCGGAGACAAAAGCTACCGTCCGAGTACTGAAGTGAGTAGGTGTGTAGGATTACGGTAGTATACTACACGCAGCGTACGTGTTCCAAGTTCAAGAACCCAAAGTCGACAAAAGTTGCTTTAGAAATCCTAGAAATTTCTTTGTAAAAATCGGCCACAAACCCTAGAAAATTTTCGATTGCCCAACGCTTCGTTAATTGATTTACAACCTCGAAATAATTATTGCTTACTACTGTTCACTTATATTAGATTTTTTATTCGGTTAGTTTAGCTTAGTTTAGTCTCGTTTGCTTTCTTATTTTCTCGCTTAGTTTAGTTTAGTCTAGTTTATTATAGTTTAGATTCCTAGTTTGGAGTTCGTGACAAAACCCTATACACATATATTCGTCTTAGGTTTATTTACTATACAGTGTCTAAGGTCTCGCAGAACAGCATTCCCTCCTTGTGGATCGATACCTTAAGTACTATAACGCACATCTGTTCACTTGCAGGCTTTAAGGTTTACAAATTTAAAACATGAAGTTTCGTAGACGAATCCGATTCGCATCAAGTTTTTGGCGCCGTTGCCGGGGAGGCAATCGCTACTCGTTTTGCCACACTTTAGAGGTTAGTAAATCGACACTAAGACAAGCTTTTTAAAACAAAATTTTGTTTTTCTTTTTCTTTGTTTCAGTCTTTGAAATATGGACTCGCCTCTGGAGCAAGATCACCGCTACGAGCAGAGTTACTACGACCCATCTTATGCTCACTACTCTCACGATTTATACACCAATTGTGATTCATACTACATGGATCGGAAACCGGCTTCTACCAACTACTCTTGAGAATGCTACGAGCCGCATCCTTACTTCGAGCATCGTTGCCTTCAAGGGGCTACTCTTGAGCCTCTCGATGATAAGGAGAAAACGAGTCTTCTTAAAGAACTCAACGAATCTATGCACGAAGATGAGGGGTACTACGTAATTTCCGAGATCGATGGAGAACCTGTATTCAAATTGGTTAGAAAGAAGGCATCAAATGAAAGTCCATTGGATTCTCAAGCTCATGTCGTTATAGAAGAACATCAAGGAGAAGAAGGACCTGTTTCTACTCCTGCTCCTCACCACGTTGAGCATGGGACATACCTCGTGAAGGATGAGACACTAACGGATACACCCGAGCTGCCATTGAAGACATTTTCTAAGGAGATGGATCCCGAAAGATTTGACGTTCCATGTTCGATCAAGGTAATAGAATTTTGTGACTCTCATTTTATAAACACATGCAGTGGAGATGAACCACTTTTATACCATGGAGGAGCTACAAAGAACGTTGAAAACGTTCTAGAAGAAGTTGCACCCATCACACTAGACGAAAACATTAAACCGACAATTTCAACGTACAAAGGGAACTCTTTTGATGCACATGATAAACACCGATTTTTGACCGTTTTTATGGATCACTTTCATATTCTTTTGCAGGTGTTTTAACTCCGTTTTCAAAGGTTTTCAAGTGATTTTCATATTTTAGAGATTTGAAAGACGTTTCATGAACTCAGAATAAAAGAGTGCATTTTGGACCAAAAGTACGTTTTTGGACCAAAAGTACGTTTTTGGATAAACTTGGACCGTCAAGAAGTCTTGCAGCTAATGGAGATTTTTTAACCGTCTGATCATCCCTAAATTTGGACACAACAAAGTATAGACAACCAGCTTTCAAATGCAATTCGATTGGAGGCAATCCAATGGTTGGATCCTTAAATATACCTGAAGCATTGAAGGCAGACGAAGTTGCCCCGGAGAGAAGCCCACCGCGCCTCCAGGAGCCGGACCCGCGGCCAAGAACCATTCCGCCACCCTTGGAGCCACTCTACCCGTGGCCAGAGCTCAGTTCGCCGCGGCCAGCCGCGACCAGGACCCTGCGCGACCAAAACGACTCGCTTCTTCACCGAGGCGAAAACCGTCATTTCCCATCAAACAATAAACGATATTAGCTCTATAAATACTTATTTTAGGCCTCTTAGACAGACACGTTACATTATTCTCACGCTTGAAGGTAGAACCGATGCTCTTGTGACTTGTGCACTTGTTTTCTTTGGTTTGGAGCAAAGGATTCTCGATTCGTGTTCTTCGATAGAGAACCTTTCTTCATCCCTTTTTACTTACTGTTTTTATTTGATTTATTGAATATGATTACCTCATCTATGGCTGAGTAATCTCCTTGTTGGGCATAGGGGTTTGAAGGGGAGCTTATGGTTCGACTCTTATTAGGTTTTTAGTCTATGATACCGACTAGGGTTCTTTGTTCTATCCTTGTTGTTAATGCGTTGCTTGACTAACCGTCTTAGCAACTGATATTAGGTATTTTAGAGCCATGGAAGTGCTGTATCTAATCGCTTGACCTAGGGTAGATGAGTAAATCCGTCGTAATATTTAGGACGCATACATACGGAAGAATTGTGGGCGTAGTAAACGACCTTTGAGAGTATCATTCACTTCTTGCGCGGGCGGAGTCGAAATCTACCGTCCGAGTACATAGGTGAGTAGGTGTGTAGGATTACGGTAGTAAACTACACGCAGCGTACGTGTTCCAAGTTCAAGAACCCAAAGACGACAGAAAGTCGCTTTAGAAAGTTTAGAAATCTCTTCGTAAAAATAGGCCATAAGCCCTAGGAAATTCCCGATTTCCCAACGCTTCGTTTAATTGATTCACAACCTCGATAAAATAATTAGTTAGCTACTGCCCTTCTTAGTTTAGTTTAAATTCCATAGATACGGCCGTAACCAAACCCAAAATATATTTACGTCTAGACATAAGTTAGAACTCGTTAGAAATTGGAAAACATATATCCCTGTGGATTCGATCCCTAAATTGATACGCACTCGGTTCCTTGATATGATCTCGGTTCCGATCTTCCCAAAATTGCACACTCTTGTCGGTATTGAAGCGGAATTGAAACGGGGATAATCCTTGAACGAGCAAGGCGGGGGAAGTGAATGGCTGCGTCGAGAGCTATGAACGGCACTCGGTAAACCCGAACCGAAGGCTAACCACCTAAGGAACGTTGTGACTCTTCGGCTAACCACCTCGGAATCGGATCGAATCTTAAAGCTAACCACCTTAAGAATCAGAAGTGACCAATGAGCTAACCACCCAAGGATCGAAATGATTTTCTTGGCTAACCACCAAAATAATCGAAAAGTTCACAAAGGAACAAAGGAGAGAAATCTCTAAAATGTTTATAAAATTTGATATAAATTGAAATGAAGATTACAAAGAGTATTTATAGAGAAAGAATGTGAAGGGATGAAGAAGAAAACACAAATTACAAGACATGGGGAATTACAAAGTCAAATTAAATCCTAAGACTAAGACCATTGACTTTGACTAGAAGTTTGAATGTCCCCTTGACTTCTTTGACTTAGACTTCCGCGAAAATAGAGAATCCCACCGGGAAAGTTCCGCGGAAAAATCCCTCGGAAAATATCCGCCGGGAAACAACTTGCGATTGGACCGGATATGAAGTGTAAGCCGTTGCCTCGTTAAAACCTCTACTCGGAAAACCCATTGGGACAAAACCGAGCATAGGAAAAAGAGTACAACAACTTACACTCGGCCAATCTCAAGCTGAATCCGCAAATGATAAAGAGATGACGGCGTAGTGCGTAAGTTGGTCTTCATCCTCGCTCCAAATGTCGTTGAGTAGTTTCCGAACAGCTCCGGCTAACTTCTTCGTCTTGGACCGCGTAACGGGGCCTTCGGGAATGATCAAAGCTTCCTCGGGAACCTCATCCGGATCCGGCGTGATCATGATCGTATCATAAATACTACTTCGTGTATTGTGCACTTGCGACTTAGATGTAAAGGGTAAAACCCCACGCCGGGGTAAATTCCCGTTGTGTCAGCCCACTCTGCCCTTGCTCATATGAGACGTGATGGAGACTTAAATGAAGCCTAGGAGAAACCAAATACTACCCTAGGAACAAAAGACATCATTGGAGACGAAGGAGACGACGAGCCGAGCAATTATGCCCAAGACACCTCCGCCGTGGTCGGGCCTTCTCCACCCGCGGCCAACCCTCCTTCCACCATTGGTGCACTTCACCGACCCGTGGCCAAGCCTCCCTTTGTCGCGGCTCCGCCTCCTCCACACGCGGCCAGCCTCTGTTCATCTCAACATCGATGTTTTGCATCCTGATCCTACTTCTTTGAGCAAGACTTCTTCTCCATCACCACTCAAGCTCTAACCAATGCCAGAACTGATCTAGAGCCTACCATCTATGCATCTTGCAACATGGCTCTACCATCTGAGAACATCAAAGAAAAAGAAGCATACTCCAAGGAAGCTCCAAATCTGATTTTCCATTGTGATCCCGGAGGAGATCACCATCTCAGACTTTATGACAGAAATCCCGAGTGGGAATGGCGTGATATGTTCTATATGAAGGATTACAAGGTTAAATCAAAGAAGACTTGTCGTAAGACATTGTCCTTCTACGACTAGGCACGCCTAGTTTCACCAAAAAGTCGAGCTAACGACTTTAACCAAAAGCGCTTAATGGGAGGCAACCGATTTGGTACATTTTTCTTTCTTTTATTTTTCTTTTTCTATTAAAGTTTTTCTTTTTAGTATTTCATACTTTATAAAAAACCAAAAAAAAAATCCAAAAACATTAAAACGACGAATGAACGAAGGAGTAAACGACCTGAGACGAAGGGCACTCGGTCGCACATGCTCGACCAGCGGCCAGCCTCATTTCGTCCCGAACTTCATCCCGACCATTCCCAACTGTTCTCGATACTAAACCGTGAACTCCCGAACATGTTCCCGACGTGAAATTGAACCAAACCCGGTTTAATTCCCGTCTCCCGCTAAGGTAAGTCACAAAAGTTTTTGAAAAACAGAAAACTTCTTTTTACATAAAAACAATTTTTCAAAGAACAAAAAGAGAATTTCAAGATTCAAGCTCTCTTTCTTCTTCTCTTCCAAAAGACTTGTAGATTTTGAGCAAGAACAACAATTTTCAATTCAAAAGTTTTTTCGAAAATTCTTCGGTCCATTCTCACTCTTTTTCGGAGAAGATTTCAATTTCTCACTCATCCTGTCAATTCCAACAAGGTACGAACCGAAACATCTACTTTTTTATATGAACAAGAACCTAGTGTTTTTCTTGAATTCACTAGATCTATGTATTTGATGGTTAAAAATCGTTAAAGAACTTAAGATTGAACTTCTAGTATGTCTAGACTTCAATTTTAGCACTTAATTCCCTTGGATTTGAGATTTTTGTGATTTAGAATTTTCAAACTTAAATAAAAACGAATTTGGAGATTAATTTTGATTAATTTGAACAAGTATAGTTATTTCATAAATTAGCAAACGGTAATCTACTGAAATTTGCATAAACTTGAACTTAAAATCGATATCAAGAAATGTTTATGCAAGAACGTCAAAAACCCAGAATTCACGATCATGAACTCGATTTGCTTAAACTTGTGATCAATTTTTCTCGTTTGATTGATTGAATTGATACTAAAATTAATATATTCGTATAATGAAATTTTCAATCACAACTATATTCATACTTTCTCCGAGAATTGTTTTCTATTTTGTAGGAACAATGGACCACGCAAGAACGAGAATAACTCGCTCAAAGAAGAGCGGATACGTAGGAGAGACTACCCGGAGATCATTTTCAATTAAACACGAGGAGAACCGACACTACAAGAAAACTGGTCGTTTACAACGGACAGAATCGATGTAAAATCGATGTAAAACAGGCTTTGGGACGATTTAGCGACGATTGTCAATTCTTCGTAAATCATTCGTCGTTAATCCCAAATCGTCGTAACTGTTGGGACGTTTACAAATCGTCGTTAAACATTCGTCGTAAAATCGTCGTAATATTACGACGATTTTACGATGTTTATACCAATGAGGTGTTACGACGATGTTACGACAATTTGTGTTACGACGATTTTACGACGATTATACCAATGAGGTGTTACGACGATCATATGACGCTTTGTGTTACGACGATCTTACGACGATGTTACGACGATTTGTGTTACGACGATTATACCAATGAGGTGTTACGACGATCATACGACGATTTGTGTTACGACGATTATACCAATGAGGTGTTACGACGATCATACGACGATTTGTGTTACGACGATGTTACGACGATTTGTGTTACGACGATGTTACGATGGTTTATCGAATTAGCATATTTAATAATTTAATTAATAAATATAATTAATTAAATAATAATTTAAATTATTAATATTAAAATTAAAAATAAATAATTATAAAATACAAATTAAAGTTTGAATTACATATTACAAAATCCTAATTAATACCAAACTGTCCAAAAAGCTCTTCGTCGGTTCGCCGCAACAATTCGTCTCGCTGTGCAGCGAGCGGATCCACATCCTGATCCGCATCCCTCGGTCCCGATGTCGATGCTTGCTGCGCTTTCAGGGCCTTCGCCAATGCGGGATTATCCACCGCAAGAAGCTCGAACAAAGAATCGTATCCTTGGATCGTCTTATCTAATCAAAGGATCTTCTGTTCGGATTCCGCTTGCTTCGCCCGTAAAGTGTTGATTTCGGTATGGGCGGTGTTCAACTAGTTTCTCAACCCAACCGGATCGTCGTGCGTATGATGTGCGGAAGATGAGGCAACAAAACTATATCGAATCGATCCCATCCCTAAAACTCTGCCCTTCTTCTTCGGGGCAACCTAAAAAAAACATTAAAATTAATAAATTAAATACGAAATAATTACGTAAAAATATAATATGATTACTATTACCTCTTCAAATATCTCGTCCATTTGGGCTGTGGTCAAAGCCGCGTTGGACTGAACCGAGCTACCTCCAGGTGATAGCTGCTGAGAGAGCTGAGTTTGACGCTCCTCAATCCGTGCTTGGGCGGTATTGTAGAGCAGCTCCGCTCGACGATCCACAAAAGAACCGTCTTTCTTTTTGTGAGTTTTCTCAAAAACTCTAGTCATCAGAGGAAGTTCGAAAATTAAATGACATTAAAAAAAAACGGTTAAAAATTAAATTTAATTAATTACAAACTAGGAAAACAAATATTCGAAAAAATCATACCATTTGAAGATGCCTTCCTGCAAATGACATCTGATCTGAAGTATGTGGCAACACCGCCGGACGACCGTCTGGACCGACAGTGTTCCGAGAAGCCGAACACTTAGCAGCCACTTGCTGCGAATGCGGATCCATCCAGTATGTCTTCAAGCCGTTCCAGACTTCGGAAGACATGTACGGGGGCTTCGCCGCATCGCCCTCAACCTCCCACTTCCGCTTCCAATCGGAGACGGTATTGTTGAGCCGCAATTTTCCCTTCGCCTTAAACTCCGTCTTCACCGTCTCGTTGATCGCAAAATCCCAGTGCCATTTTTGCTATAAAAACAAGAAAATAATTAGAAGTGATTAAATAAAATTAAATAATTAAATAAAAAAAAGTAAAACGACTATTACCGCAAAACATTTGAACCACATATCAACGACGTCGCCCGGAACGGCAGACCAACTGCGGTGAGGCTCCTCGAAGTAGGCTTTGATGGTGTTAGACACACTCCGCCCGACTTTGTTGTCCTCCTTAAACCTGAAATATAAAAATGTAATTATAAGTAAAAACAAAATATTTATGAAAAAAAAAATAAAAAAAATTAGCTTACATACAAAAAAGTATTCGGCTGCCGGAGCGGATCTAACCGGGGTAAACGATCATGACCCGGCGAATGCAAAATGTCATCGACCGTCAATCCCGCATATAGCGAAGCGGGTCGAGGTGCAGGTGCAGCTGGCGGAGGCGCCTGTGGGGCGGGACCGGAGACCGGAACCACAGACGGTGTGGCAGACGATGATGGGGCATTCGAATTAACACTCGGTCCCGAAGCGCCACCCATAAACACGGAATAGTGAGTCCTACGTGGCCCCATATCTAAAAAAAATATACGACTATCAAAAATATAATTCAATATAATTCCAATCCTATCTAATTCAAATCCTATCTAATAATTCCATTCCTATCTAATATTAACAATCATAAATACTTACCCAAAATATTTATATAAAAAAAATTACCTTCTAGAGAGAGAAAGCTCCGAGTTTAGAGAGAGAAAGAGTTTGTGAGTTGTGAGGGAAAAAATTGGGCTCGCGTATATATAGATTTTGTGGCCGTCGTAATTTTGATGGTACATTGGGCTCGTTGTAACCCATGAAACCAATCAGAATAATTAACCAACGCGAGAAATTTTTCATTCCACGCGGCAAAAGTAATTCTCGGTTACGACGCGTTTACGATGGATCCGTCGTAAAGTCGTCGTAATGTACCATCGAAATTACGACGAATCCGTCGTAACATCGTCGTAATATTAAAAATGTAAACCCTAAACCCTAAACCCTAAAACACATAACCGTTTTTTATTAACGAAATATATTTGTACATCATAAACTTTTCAATGTACACAATACAATCAATAATGACGATTGAATCTGACAAATATCAAATTTTCTTATATCTTCTTACTTCTCTATAACATTCGTTGTATAAGTTTCTTCATAACATGCATGAAGTATAAATTGTTAATAATTTTTGTATTATGTCAAACAACGAATCGAGAACTTATGTAAAACAATATAATTGATGATATACCAATAATTTACAACCTATACTCAACCTTAAAACCCTAAATCCTAAACCCTACATATTCGTCGTAATATCATCGTAAAAGAATCCGTCGTACAATCATCGTAATTGATAAATCGTCGTAAATTCGTCGTAGTTTTACGACGATGTTACGACGTAAATAGTGACATTGGTATCACAACGATTTCACGTCGACTCTGAGAGTTTGGTAAAACACGGTTTCTTATAGTTCACCTAATTATTTACATCAAATATTTTTGACGTAATGTCGTCGTATATTCGATGTAAAATCGTTGTAATGCTATCCGATGTAAAACCGTTGTAAATATTTGTTGCAAATCCGCTGGTAATTTCTAGAAAATTTCTATAAATACCTTCCACACCTTCAATGGTAACTCAAAAAACAAAATACACACTAAATATATACATACCTACGTTTCCTTGGATTCTTATGCTGATCATTGTGTTCCCACTTCTTGATGATCTTGCCAACAAAGAATCAAGTGGGATCTTGTTTTCATGTAAAGACAGTCTTCATTATAACAACTATAGGTGAATCATTCATAGAATTGGACATATATGTAAATCGTAATATAAGGATGTCCAATTCCAGGTATCTTTCAATTATGGTGGTTGGTCTTTATGTATCTTTCTTTGTTGGCCAGATCATCAGAAGTGGGAATACAACGGTCTGCTCCTTAACCCAAGATGACATTACGACGATATTACGTCGTAATATCAACGTAATATGCAGGAACCATATTCGTCGTAATTGCGATGTAATTTTACATCGAAATTACGACGACATATATTTACGACGAGTTTACATCGAATTTCGTCGTAAATTCGTCTTAACCCGTCGTAAAATATCACAGTTATCCACCAGCTATGGAACGTGTAATCGGACCGATAAATGCTATTTGGGCACGTTTTGGACCCATGATCTTTGTTCACGCTATTGGTCCGGGCACGTTCTGGACCCATGATCTTTCTCGGGTACCAGAGACGATCTAGGAAAGATCAATAGAAAGAAATCACGAGAAGGTTACCTTCGCTCGACGAAGGAATCGCGTTATTGCGGGGGCGTAGCTCCATCGCACCCAAAATCGCAAAATCGAGGAAAGATGAAATATTAGGGTTTATCAATCGTCGCTCTATCTTTCCAGAGGTATTAGTTACGAGGGCGTGATTGTGCGCAACTGTCGAGAACGGCGGGAAACACAAATCCCACGTGTCGACTTTCTATCCGTCCGTGAGGTATTAGAGTTTATATTTTAATAAATATCCTAAAATGACACACTTTTAATTTTTGTATACGGTTTGTAATCAATTAATGAATTAATAATATTCATGCATTAACTTTGAAAATTCAAATAAGCTAAAATTAAAATAAGTTATATTATACAAATTAAAATAAGAGCAATTACCTATATAAATCAATCAGAATCATCATCTCCACTCGGTTCATCATCTCCATTGGGTTCATCATCTTCAGGTTGCGAATCATCGTCACTCTCATCAAACTCATCGGAATTGCCTTCTGCTTCTGTGTCGTCAGGTAGATATTCAAGTTCCCTGTTGCGGGGGTCAATTAAAAGAACGTTCTCCGTAATCTCTGGTTCTGTAATGTCACAGCAAGAATCTTGTTGTATTGGAAGATCGTCAACACCAACAATTTTACCCCTTGGAGCAATTTTAATTACCGATAACCATGTGGGCCCAGTGGTTCGAACTCGCGGATATGGCACAAACGTTACTTGTTCTGCTTGTGATGCTAGGATAAATGGTTCAAACTTGTTGTATCGCCGTGCTTTGTTGACGTCGACCACACCAAATTTGTTTATTCGAACCCCTCGACCGACTGTTGGATTGAACCAATCACATTTGAAGATAACGCATTTCATACTAACCAAGCCGGGGTACTCCACTTCGATTATTTCCTGCAACACCCCATAAAACTCTATTTCAACCCTAACACAAACTCCATAGTTGGTAGTTGCCCGCCGAACGCCGTATTTGTATGTATGAAACACATAACCACGGGTGAAATACATGGGTGCAGTCGTTATCTTCCCGAGGGGGCCTAGTAGTAACTCATGAAACCATATTGGATATTTGGGGTCACCATGATCCACCTATGAAATTTGGGAATGTTAGATCGAGCATCAATATATATACTTGATGAAAAAAATTTATTACGTTAACTTACTTGCGTCTTCAACCACTTAGCAAAGTGACGATCTTTACGATCGTTTATTTCATCATCTGAAACGCCTTCAATGCATTCTCGTACCTGACTAACAAATAAACTGCATATACATATATATACATTTAAATGAACACCTTTATCTATATATATAATAAATTAGGAGTGGCTAATTAAATTGTCACGTTACCTCTTCAAAGGTTCCACTTCCTCGCAATTTAGGAGGATGTACGTATGTGCGCTGTGCCTGTCATTCTCGTTAGACCACCAAACTTCCTTCATTTTTCCACCAAGACGACCGATTGGTGAGAAGATGTCTGGGACACCCTCTACTGCATAAGTTCTTCCCACACCACCATCACCATATCGTCGGGGTTTCCGTTTGTGTGTGCTAACTTTCGTAGCGAAATAGTATGAAGTGAAGTGTGAAGTTTCTTCGGTCAAACTTCCCGCAACAATTGATCCTTCAACCCTTGCTAGATTTTTAGCCTTTCCCTTTAAATATTTCATGAACCGCTCGAATGGGTACGTCCACCTAAACTGAATAGGTCCGCCTAGTTTGCTTCGTGAGGGAGATGAATGAGAAGATGTTCCATGACATCAAAAAATGCCGGCGGGAATATCTTCTCCAGTTTGCACAACAATATTTGAATATTAGCATCCAACTGTGCAATTACATCTTCTGACAACGTCTGTGTACTAAGATCCCGGAAAAACCCTTCGATGCCTGCAACACCCAACAATTATATAGTACAATATTTGAACAAATTATATGTGATTTGATGATGTCTCTTACCTCCAATTGCTTCATGAACATTTCCTGGAAGGAGTTCGGCAAATGCGAAAGGAAGTAATCGTTGCCTAAACTTGTGGCAGTCATGACTCTTCATCCCTGAAAACTTTTGTCCTTTCTCAACAGATTTAGCCAGATTGGATACATACCCATCAGGAAACTTCACATCAGATGAAACCCAATTGAACAACGCTGCCTTTTGTTCGGCACCCAACCGAAATATAGGAACTGGTGATTTCCCATTGCTCATAATATGCAACTCATTTCTGTTGCAAATATCAGGCAAGTCCAACCTTGACTTTCCGATGTCTTTGGTTCTTCCTATCACGTTTAACACCGTATGCATGATGTTATCAAAAACGTTTTTCTCAATATGCATGACATCAAGATTGTGTCGCAGCAGATGATCTTTCCAGTACGAAAGTTCCCAAAAAATTCTTTTCTTGTGCCAATTGTGATTCTCCCCGTATCCATCAGGCATATTAGCTGGAGTGTGCCAATTTCCCCCACGATTTACTGTTTCTAGTCCCCCAAAATGATCTATTTGCGCTTCTAGATCTTCCCCAGATAGATACACTGGTGGGGGGACATGCACTATTTTGTTCTTCCTAAACAATCGCTTGTTTCTCCGATATGGATGGTGGATTGGTAGAAACTGACGGTGACAATCAAACCATCATATTTTTCAACCATGTTTCAGCTGAAACGCATATGTCCGATCGAGGCAATACGGACAAGATAACCTCCCATGCGTCGTCCAACCTGATAGCATCCCGTATGCAGGGAAGTCGCTTATTGTCCACATAAGCACAGCACGCATCGTAAAATTTTTCTTCCTCGAATAGTCGTATGTACGAACTCCTGTAGACGACAACTGTTTCAACTCATGTATGAGAGGATGTAAAAACACATCAAGGGAACACTTCGGATGCTTCAGACCATGTACTAATATACTCAAGAATAAAAATTCTCTTTGCATGCACATATCTGGAGGAAGTTTGTATGGCGTTAGGATTACTGGCCATAAAGAATATTGCCTACTAGACATACCGAATGGACTAAATCCATCTGTGCAGAGGCCAATATACACATTTCACTTAAATTTAGCAAATTCCGGGTGTACCGTGTTAAATTGTTTCCAAGCTTTTGCATCTGACGGGTGAGTCACTTCTCCTTCTCTTTGCGAATGTACTGCATGCCACCTCATCGATCCAGCTGTCCTTTCAGATTGATACAATCGTTTCAACCTATCAGTTATAGGAAGATACCACATCCGTTGGTACGGTATCTTACTACGCCCAGAAGTTTGTGGTCTGAATCTTGGCTTTTGGCAAAATCGACATTCATGCAGCTTATCATTATCTTTCCAAAACAGCATACAATTGTCAACACATACATCTATCATCTCAGAAGGCAACCCAAGACTAAACACCAACTTCTGTATCTCATATTATGTTTCGGCAGCCAAATTATCATCTGGCAAATACTCTTTAATAAGATCAGCCCAAATGTAACGCCCGCGTTCCGGAAAATAAATTAATTATTTAATTAATTTAATTGTTTCGGAATTTTCCTTCGGTTTTGAGCCTTAGACAAATCTGGAGAAATTGATTATTGGGGGAAATAATTAATTCGGGTTTGTTCCGGGGGTGTCATAAAGCGATTTGGAAGTTGTGGGGTTTTTCTCAAAGGTTGAATCTTTGTGTTGTCTTCTTCCTTATCCTCTTGTGGCGTGAAAAACCAGATCAAAAAGAAGGAGTTTGGTCGCGAGAGAGAGAGAGAGAGAGAGAGAGAGAGAGAGAGAGAGAGAGAGAGAGAGAGAGAGCGTGAGAAGAAGAGAGCTTGGGGAACTTGGATCTTGTGAGATCAAGAAGGGTTGAGCTTGGGAGAAGCTTGAGGAAGAGGTTGGTGGAGCTTGGTAAAGGCGTGAGCTTGGGAGGAAGGAGGGAGGTCTTCTTGAGCTTGGGGAAGTCTTCTAGAGCTCGATCCATCCGATTCAAGGTGAGTTGTGACCAAAGGTTAGCATTTAAGCTTGTGTGGAGCTAGTCTTCTTGTTGATTGTTTCGCGATTCATGCTGGTTCCCTTGTTGCTGTTTCGCGATCCATGCTCGTTCTTGTTGTTGTTGTTTCGCGGTTCTTGTTTGTCTTCTTGGTTGTGGATTTGCGATTCCGAGTTGTTCCCCTTTGTTGTTGTTTTGCGATCCGAGAAAGCTTAGCGGGAGTTGGATCGTTAAGCTTGTGTTTGGGTTATTCTTGGATTGCTAATTGCGTTGGGTTTCCTTTTAATGGTGATTAATTGTGATTAATTGTGATTAATTGCTAAGCTTGTGTTGGGATTTCCGTTAATTGTGATTAATGGTGATTAATTGTGTTGGGCTTTCCTTTAATTGCGATTAATTGCGATTAATTGTTAAGCTTGTGTTGGGTTCCTTTATTTGTGATTAATTGCGATTAATTGTTAAGCTTGAGTTGGTTATTCATTTATCTGGCGTAAATTGTTAATTGTTGATTATTTGTGCTTATTGGTAGCCTGTTGTTGGGATGATCAATCTCACTCCGCATTTGGTAAGCCAAATGTTGATGCATCACCTTTGTCGATGCAGGTAAAGATAAGGCGTGATCGTGGAATCAAGGCGGTGAAGAGGGGATGATTTGGACCCGGGTTTTCTTTTTGTTGTTGTTGTTATTGCGGTTGCTTGTGTTGTTATAGAACTGCTAGTTGGTATGAACTATAGAACTTGGTTTGTTCTTGTATTGTGTTGTTTAATTATTATTATGCAAAAAAAAAAATGAGTGCGGTCGTTTCATTTTGGTATCAGAGCCCTTACGGTTCTAGGAGCCTAGGTGGTTCTAGATTAAATTGGGTATTGTGTGGGGGTCTTAGAATCATCCTCTTCGAGCCTTGTGAGATTCCACGGTGAGTATCTTTATTGTGATGATTGTTTTTAGTTTTCTTAGTTTGTGCTTCTGCGCGTGTGCAGATGGTTAGAGGGCGCGGTAGGGGTCGTGGCCGTGGTAGAGGTCGTGGCCGTGTGCCGGCGGAGCAGGTCGAGGATTCGCGTGCGAGTCAGGTTGGGTCTGAGGGTGCGGCCGAAGTGAGTGCCGTTGGGGCTGGTGTGAGCGTCAGTGTGGCTGGTGTTCCAGCGGGTGCTGCGGGTGTAGCAGCGGGTGATGCTCGTGCCCGAGATGATCGCATAGCATATCTGTTGACAAGGTTGTTGGAGCGGTTACCAGAGAGGGTACCGGCTCAGGCTCCTGTGGCTCCGGTGGTGGTGGAGGCTCAGCCTCAGGCGGCAGCTGCGGTTGCTGAGGAGGTCCCATCCTATCTAAGGATGATGGAGCAGATGCTGAGGATTGGCACGGGGTTCTTTTCTGGAGGTGCTAATCCGGAGGACGCTGATGCGTGGTTGAGGAGGATAGAGAGGAATTTCCTCTCGAGTAGGTGTCCTGCGGGGTACCAGGTGGACATTGCGGTCCATTTTCTGGAGGGTGATGCGCATCTCTGGTGGAGGGGTGTGGCAGCACGGAGAGCGCAGGCCGCGATGGCTTGGGCGGATTTTGTGGAGGAGTTTAACTCCAAGTTCTTTCCTCAGGAGGCGTTCCACCGGTTAGGGGCGAGGCTTGCGAGTTTGACTCAGGGGGATCGGTCGGTACGCGAGTATGAGGTGGAGTTCGTCCGGCTCGGGTCTTATGTTAGACGAGCGGGTGAGAGTGAGTCGGCCCGCGTGCAGAGATTCTTGATGGGTCTTCGGGTTGACTTGAGGAACCGTTGCATGGTGAGGTCTTTTTGCACGGTGGATGAGTTGGTTGAGACTGCAGCTTTGCTTGAGGAGGGCCTGAGGGACGAGGTGGTAGTGGCTACACCGCGTTTTCAGGCGAGATCGGTACAGCCGCAGTCCGGTTCGAGCAGAGGCAGTAGTAAGCCGACGCACGGACAGAAGCGGAAGCGGGAGAGCGCTTCGAGTAGTAGTCGGGGTGGTCCGGGTTGCTTTGGTTGCGGGAGCATGGATCACCGAGTGGCGAGCTGTCCTCAGAAGGGCGGAGCGCGAGTGGATACTCGAGTGTGCTATCACTGCAAGGAGGCGGGGCACATCAGGCCTCAGTGTCCCCAGTTGCGGCAGAGGGAGACCTCGGTAATGCAGCCTCTCAGGCAGGTGGCATCAGCGCCTCGAGTGTACTCTATCACCGAGACCGGCGAGCCGAGTTCCAGGCCGATCACAGGTATTTTCTTAGACTCATCTAAGTTTAATTTTTTTTTGTGTTGGGGAATGTCGTGCTCGTCGGGGTGTTAAGGTTCTCGGCACATGTATATGTGCAGGGACCTTGTGTGTTGGAGGTGTAGAGTGTCATGTGTTGTTTGACACAGGAGCATCGCATTGCTTCGTTTCCCCGGAGATGGCCGAGAAGGCTAATCTCCGGAGCGAGCCCGGTGTGAGTTTGGGGTTCGTGGAGGTCGCCGGAGGGAAGCTCCTGAGGATTCACGGTCGGGTGCGAGACGTGGATGTTCAGGTAGCAGGAGAGTCCATGGCTGCCGATTTGATTATCTGCTCAGTGGAGCTGTACGATGTCATCTTGGGCATGGATTGGCTCGGGAAGTTTAGGGCGCATCTGGACTGTCACCGAGGGCGAGTTGAGTTCGACCAGGGGAAAGGGAAGTTGGTGTATCAGGGTGTGAGACCGACTTCCGGGAGTCTCGTGATCTCGGTTGTGCACGCGGAGCGTCTGATCGAGAGAGGTTGCGAGGCGTATTTGGCTACCATTTCCTTGCCGGAGGCCGTCGGAGAGGCTAGGGTTCAGGATATTCGCGTGGTTCGTGAGTTTCCGGATGTGTTCCAGTCGTTGCAGGGGTTGCCACCGTCTAGGTCGGATCCTTTCACGATCGAGTTGGAACCGGGGACGGCACCGATATCCAGGGCTCCTTATAGGATGGCTCCCGCAGAGATGGCAGAGCTGAAGAAGCAGCTGGAGGAGTTGTTGAGTAAGGGATTTATTCGTCCGAGTTCTTCACCGTGGGGAGCGCCAGTGTTGTTCGTGAAGAAGAAGGACGGGAGTTTTCGGTTGTGTATCGATTATCGGGGACTCAACCGAGTCACAGTGAAGAACAGGTATCCTCTTCCGCGGATTGATGAGTTGTTGGATCAGTTGAGAGGGGCTACTTGGTTCTCCAAGATTGACTTGGCGTCGGGTTATCATCAGATTCCCATCGATGAGGTAGATATCCGGAAGACGGCTTTCAGATCTCGTTATGGTCACTACGAGTTTGTGGTGATGCCATTTGGGTTGACTAATGCACCGGCTGCATTTATGAGATTGATGAACAGCGTTTTCCAGGAGTATCTAGATGAGTTCGTGATTATCTTTATCGATGACATCTTGGTGTATTCGAGGAGCCGGGAGGAGCATGAGGTTCATCTGCGTGTGGTTCTTTCGAGGCTGCGGGAACATAAGTTATTTGCTAAGTTGAGCAAGTGTAGCTTCTGGCAGCGGGAGATCGGTTTTCTGGGTCACATTGTCTCTGCGGAGGGAGTGTCGGTAGATCCGGGGAAGATCCAGGCCATTAGTACTTGGCCGAGGCCAAGGAATGCCACTGAGATTCGGAGTTTTCTTGGGTTGGCAGGGTATTATCGGCGGTTCGTCAAGGGTTTTGCGAGTTTGGCTAAGCCTATGACGAAGCTAACAGGGAAGGATGTTCCTTTCGTGTGGTCCTCAGAGTGTGAGAAGAGTTTCGCAGGGCTGAAGGCCATGTTGTCTAGTACTCCAGTATTGGCGTTGCCTGAGTCGGGTGAGCCTTACGTGGTGTACACCGATGCGTCGGGAGTGGGCCTGGGTTGTGTGTTGATGCAGCGGGGGAAGGTTATTGCCTATGCTTCGCGGCAGCTGCGGAAGCATGAGGGCAACTACCCTACCCATGACTTGGAGATGGCTGCAGTGGTTTTTGCATTAAAGATTTGGAGATCTTATCTTTATGGCGGGAAGGTGCAGGTGTTCACAGATCATAAGAGCTTGAAGTACATTTTCACTCAGCCTGAGTTAAATTTGAGGCAGAGGCGCTGGATGGAGCTAGTGGCCGACTATGATCTGGAGATAGCTTACCATCCTGGTAAGGCTAATCTGGTTGCGGATGCGTTGAGTCGGAAGCGGGTGGCTTTGGCTCGGGAGCTCGAGGTAGAGTCCTTGGTGAGCGAGATTAGCACATTGCGCTTATGTGTTGTATCTCAGGAACCTTTGGGCTTGGAGGCGGCTAACCAGGCAGATCTTTTGAGCAGGGTTCGGTTGGCTCAGGGAAAAGATGAGGGTTTGGTTAAGGCTTCGAGAGCAGAGGGTTCTGAGTATCAGGTATCTGCGAACGGCACTATCCTTGTTAGTGGGAGGGTATGCGTACCTTTGGATGAGGATTTGCGGCGAGAGATCCTGAGCGAGGCTCATTCGAGTATGTTTGCCATTCATCCCGGAGCGACTAAGATGTACCGCGATCTCAAGCGCTATTATCATTGGGTCAGGATGAAGAAGGATGTGGCTAACTGGGTTGCTTCGTGCAACGTGTGCCAGTTAGTGAAGGCGGAGCACCAGGTCCCGAGTGGTTTGTTGCGGAGTTTACCCATTCCAGAGTGGAAGTGGGATATGATCACGATGGATTTCGTGGTGGGATTACCAGTTTCTCGAACCAAGGATGCTATTTGGGTCATCGTCGATCGATTGACCAAGTGTGCGCGTTTTCTGGCCATTAAGAAGACCGATGGGGCGGCAGTTTTGGCTAGGAAGTACGTGCAAGAGATTGTGAGACTGTATGGAGTACCGGTGAGTATCGTTTCGGACCGGGACCCTAAGTTCACATCGGAGTTCTGGAATGCGTTTCAGGCAGAGATGGGCACGAAGGTGCACTTGAGCACGGCGTATCATCCTCAGACAGATGGGCAGTCCGAGCGGACCATTCAGACTTTGGAGGATTTGTTGAGGATGTGCGTGCTGGATTGGGGTGGTCATTGGGTGGATCACTTGAGCTTGGTTGAGTTTGCGTATAACAATAGTTACCAGGCGAGTATTGGCATGGCTCCATATGAGGCTCTGTATGGGAGGCCCTGTCGTACCCCCTTGTGTTGGACCCAAGTGGGGGAGAGGAGCACCTTGGGTGCGAGTTTTGTACAGGAAACTACAGAGAAGATCCGGATTTTGAAGCTGAACATGAAAGAGGCCCAGGATCGGCAAAAGAGTTATGCTGATAAGAGGCGGAAAGAGCTTGTGTTTGAGGTGGGAGATAGTGTGTATCTCAAGATGGCTTTGCTGAGAGGTCCGAACAGGTCCATTGTTGCGACTAAGTTGAGTCCGAGGTATATGGGACCGTTCCGGATTGTAGAGCGTGTTGGACCGGTAGCGTATCGGTTGGAGTTACCCGCGGTTATGCAAGCCTTTCATAAGGTATTCCATGTGTCGATGCTGAAGAAGTGTTTGCATAGGGGTGACGAGGTATTGGCTGAGATTCCGCCAGATCTCCAGCCCAATATGACCGTTGAGGCGAGACCTTTGAGAGTTCTCGAGCGGAGGGTCAAGGAGCTTCGTCGGAAGAAGATTCCGATGATGCGAGTTCTGTGGGACTGTGGCGGTGTTCAGGAGGAAACTTGGGAGCCAGAGGCTAGGATGGAAGCGAGGTTCCAGAAGTGGTTCCAGAAGCAAGCTGCGGCTTGAGTTCCGTCGAAAGGTTCCAGTTTCGGTCGTAGCTGTATGCTATGTATGTTTCATTTTGTATTGCCGTTGTGTAGAACGATGTTACATTATGATGTGTAATAAGATGAGTATTTCTTATTGGTGACTTGTGAGCGTTGCGTGTTTTCGTTAAGCTTGTTCGGGAAAATGAGTCGAGTGACGAGACCTGGTTATTTCACTTAGCGGTTCTATGTGGTGGGTTGGATTGCAGGCGTATGGTACTTGTTTGTTTTATTACGTTTGTATTGATGACTTACTGCAGAGAGTTGTTGGGTGTTAAAGATAGCCTAGTCGTAGTTGTCTTGGCAAGTTTTTCTAAAGCAAGCCGACACGGGAAGGTGCGCAAGGGAGGTGCGATGGCCGGGTTATTGGTCATGCACGGCAGATATTCCGGGTATGGAGTATAGTTCAGTCGAGATGCTTAGAGATATGTGATTTATTGCTCGTCGGGAGGACTGGTTCCTCCGGTGCCGATAGCTCGCAGGACTGTGTGTCTTGGGAGTGTAAGTGGCGATGTACCCAGTCTCGGGAGATTTATAGCCTAGAGTGATACGTGATACCGTGGATTCGTAAGGAGTATGTCCCAGACGTGGGATATATTGCCTAGAATTGAGTGGTATGGGGTATTGAGACTCTTGTAGGTTATATTACCGAGTGGAGTGGTACGGCATATACCTAGAACCCGGAGATGCTGCGGTGTCTTGGGTGATATGGTATGGTGGATATCCTGCGGGATATGGCTGATGCTCGGAACTCAGAGATGCTGCGGTGTCTTGAGTAATGGGGTTGGCCGGTGTTTGAGCAATAAGTGCATATAATGCCGCAGTGTTATAAGCATAGGGACTGAATGGGAAACCTCGTAGGTTGGTATTGGACCTCGTGTGAGTATTGAGATGGTCGGGTTTGGCCGAAGGTTGTGTGATCGTTGCGACGATAAGGTTCATTGGAGATGAACGGTATCGAAGATTCGAGGGCGAATCTATGTTAGTGGGGGAGAATTGTAACGCCCGCGTTCCGGAAAATAAATTAATTATTTAATTAATTTAATTGTTTCGGAATTTTCCTTCGGTTTTGAGCCTTAGACAAATCTGGAGAAATTGATTATTGGGGGAAATAATTAATTCGGGTTTGTTCCGGGGGTGTCATAAAGCGATTTGGAAGTTGTGGGGTTTTTCTCAAAGGTTGAATCTTTGTGTTGTCTTCTTCCTTATCCTCTTGTGGCGTGAAAAACCAGATCAAAAAGAAGGAGTTTGGTCGCGAGAGAGAGAGAGAGAGAGAGAGAGAGAGAGAGAGAGAGAGAGAGAGAGAGAGAGAAGAAGAGAGCTTGGGGAACTTGGATCTTGTGAGATCAAGAAGGGTTGAGCTTGGGAGAAGCTTGAGGAAGAGGTTGGTGGAGCTTGGTAAAGGCGTGAGCTTGGGAGGAAGGAGGGAGGTCTTCTTGAGCTTGGGGAAGTCTTCTAGAGCTCGATCCATCCGATTCAAGGTGAGTTGTGACCAAAGGTTAGCATTTAAGCTTGTGTGGAGCTAGTCTTCTTGTTGATTGTTTCGCGATTCATGCTGGTTCCCTTGTTGCTGTTTCGCGATCCATGCTCGTTCTTGTTGTTGTTGTTTCGCGGTTCTTGTTTGTCTTCTTGGTTGTGGATTTGCGATTCCGAGTTGTTCCCCTTTGTTGTTGTTTTGCGATCCGAGAAAGCTTAGCGGGAGTTGGATCGTTAAGCTTGTGTTTGGGTTATTCTTGGATTGCTAATTGCGTTGGGTTTCCTTTTAATGGTGATTAATTGTGATTAATTGCTAAGCTTGTGTTGGGATTTCCGTTAATTGTGATTAATGGTGATTAATTGTGTTGGGCTTTCCTTTAATTGCGATTAATTGCGATTAATTGTTAAGCTTGTGTTGGGTTCCTTTATTTGTGATTAATTGCGATTAATTGTTAAGCTTGAGTTGGTTATTCATTTATCTGGCGTAAATTGTTAATTGTTGATTATTTGTGCTTATTGGTAGCCTGTTGTTGGGATGATCAATCTCACTCCGCATTTGGTAAGCCAAATGTTGATGCATCACCTTTGTCGATGCAGGTAAAGATAAGGCGTGATCGTGGAATCAAGGCGGTGAAGAGGGGATGATTTGGACCCGGGTTTTCTTTTTGTTGTTGTTGTTATTGCGGTTGCTTGTGTTGTTATAGAACTGCTAGTTGGTATGAACTATAGAACTTGGTTTGTTCTTGTATTGTGTTGTTTAATTATTATTATGCAAAAAAAAAAATGAGTGCGGTCGTTTCACCAAATATCCATGCAAGCCTCAGCTAAGTTATGATCAGTTTTAATTGTCATCATCCTAGCTGCTAACGACAATTTAGACTGACCTTCTCTACATCCATCGTAGAATGGCTGATTTGCAGCGGCTAACATATCATAAAACCGCTTCGCATCTACATTGGGTTCCTCAACACTATTATCAACATTTGTTTCATGAAATGCATCATTGACCATTTCATGCATCCTATCATGATCTTGACCCTGCTGATCAAATTGATTTTCATGACCATGATGATAACTACTACACTGATCAAAATATACATGACCTTGATAATTACTACTACAATCAGCTTGATTAGTAGTACTACTTTCAAAACCCTCTCCATGTTGATACCAAACATAATACTGCGGCATAAACCCTCTATTTAATAAATGCTTCCACACCGTCTCAAAAAAAATATTTCTCGTATTCTTGCATTTACGACAAGGACAGAACATCTTACCGCTTTTGAGGGTTGTTTGCATATTTCCGGCATGATACATGAATATTTCAAGCCCCTCTTGGAATTCTTTCGTCAACGATCCCTACGAATCCTTTTGCGTATACATCCATCTTCGTAGTTCGTATATGGACATTTTATAAAAATAGTTTTTGAAGTGTTTTTTTATATAAGAGATTTTTTTTTTTGATAACTTTCGTTCGAAGTACCCAAGTATTTATAGAAATTTTTAGGATTTACCAACGGATTTACATCGAATTTACATCCAAATAAAATTTACAACGATTTTACATCGCATATACGACGGATTTACGACGAATATATTAGATGTAAATAATTAGGTAACCCTGCTTAAAAAACGTGCTCACCAACCTAGACACAATCGACGTAAACTCGTCGTAATTTACATCGAATACATGTCGTCGTAATATAGATGTACAATTACATCAATATTACGACGATATAAAAATCATCGTAATATCGTCGTAATGGCGATGTACAGTTACGACGATATTACGACGATCAATATTTACGATGAAATTACTTCAAATTTAAAATGAGTCGTAATGTCGTCGTAAACTCGATGTAAATTTACGACGGATAATATTCGATGTAAGATTTCATTGGTAATCACCTGTTTTCTTGTAGTGCGAGGAGGAGCGGACAAGTCAAGCGTGGAAGACGACACAAATATTGGCGAGTGATAGTAGGATTTTTACTAATCAATTACTCAAATTTCACTCATTTCATTGTGGTATTTAAGATATCGAACCAAAGAGGTGAGAGGCTAACACAATAGGAATCCAAGAAACTATATAAGCTAAGCAAATCAAGTGGTTTTAATCTAGCAACCTAATGATTCAAATTTAAGCAAGCAAGTGAACAAGACTAAACAAGCTCAAACGAGATTAACAAATTAATAAAGGCAAGCTCTTGGATGAGGTTATGGACTTTGGGGAGTTCTAAGATTAACTTATGACGTCTAAACATACAATCAAACATGTTTTCCTTAGCCTAGAACACTTAAACAAGACTAATCCACTCTCATGGTCTAAATCACTTTGCTAATCAACTAATCAAGAATAAACTCTCATTTGTGAAAATTTGATTACCAAGCATTAATTACATGTTCATATGGCCATAATACTCTTTAAACATCTACTCTCATAGGTTAAGTAAGTAAAACCTCTTATTTAGTTCTTGGGGAATTTCATCGAACACCTTGTTTCATGAAATTCCCTATTATCTAGATTAGCTTTCTCAAGCCTAATCTAACATTATGAACCCTAAATAAGAGATGAAACATGTAATTTAATCACTAGACATCATAGATCAAACAAGAAAACCCGTAATCAACCTCATACATCAGCTATAAAAGGACCTACTCACTAATCATGAATAACCCAACAAATCCCATTAAGAACATGTTAAATCTCATGGTTAGATTATTAGATGATTAAGAAAGAAGAGATAGATGATAAAGATTAAAGAAACAAAACTTAAATTGCATAAACAAAAGAAGATCTATCTTACAATCCTTTAGAACCCTAAAAGGGAAGGTATTTTTACCAAAGAAAAGAGATAAGATGGTTTAATTTGGTATCTTTAACATTTATACAAAGTGGGTTGAATGGGAAAGGATGGATCGATCTTTTTTGCTTCTGGTCGATCCTTTTTGTACCTGGTCTATCCTTTTAGCTCCTGGTCGATCATTTGTGCACCGATCGATCGATCCTTCCTTTTCCTCGTAGTCCGTATGCACACCAGGCAGACATATCCTCAGTAAAGCGGTCATATCTTTTATACCACACATCCGAATGACCTGAAGCCAACTCCATTAGACAGATAACTTCTTCCTCTATAACTTCTATGAAGATCGTTGACGCTGAATCAGACCGGAAGACCTTCGTCCAGCTACATCTTTGAGACACCTCGGGTGAACTCTTCCTTCTCTTAAGCTCAATCACTCCAATCATCCCAATTATCTCCAAAACACCTAGAAACACTCCAAATGCATGCAAGAATCACTAAGACCTAATGAAAACACTTAATACTCTAATTTATACCAAAATGCTATAAAAACTATGAAAGACACATGAATGAGACCTAAAACATTAACAAAAATGCATGCTAAAATGGGTAAAATATAGGAATATCAACTCCCCCAAACTTACTCTTTTGCTTTCCCTCAAGCAAACAAATAAGAATAAGAAGAGAGAGAGAGCTTGAAGTATGAGATTAAGTCCAAGAATATTAACAAAACAGTTCGAATCAATGCCCTTGAGAGTAGTTATATGATGCACAAACAATCTCTACTTTAAAGGATTTAGCCATACTCGTTGCTACACGAGTCTACGCCTTAGCATTCACAAGCATTCCTAAACCCACAACTCTTTAAAATTCATTAAGTTCAATGGTAGATCATGCTTATGCAAATCAAGTGAACTCATTTGTCTTAGGGAAATGTCTTGAGATAAAAGTGTTCTGAATCATGCGGGGATTCCAAAGCAAAAGGGATCTCTCAATAAAGAATGAACTTTGGCAAAATGGTAAGAGTAAGGAACAATCGATGCATACAAGGATGACTTTCATCTACCAAATTCCCCAATATGAACCCCACTCCAACCCATCAAGATCCATTCCTAAGCTACCCTTATCACAAGGCGTTTTTGCTTACTTAAACGCGCACTTCTCATCACTTTTCACTTAGGGGACTTCTTCTTCAAATTTGATTGGATTAGCTTCTCATCTTTTCTTTTCCTTTAGCTCCTCGTTGGCTTGTACGACTTGTCTCATTTTCATCCTTTGGATGCCTTAGCCATTTTTGGCCATTTTCTTTCTTTCACACTTAGAGATCCTTACAATTCATCACTTGGAGTTAAATCATTTTCTTGTTTCAAACCAATCCGACTTTTTCTTTTTCCCATTCCTTTCTCCAAATCTTTTGCTTTCTCCCAATTCTCTTTTTCTTTTCAACAACACCCAAAACTCCCAACCTATCTATCCTAGCCTATGTCTAGCTCATTGATGTGTGAGCGAGTTCTACATGAAAGCTTCTCCTTGTCGTCCCAAACTCAACACTTTTTGCTAAGTTCATTCGAAATTAGGCCTCGCGACACACACAAGAGATGAAGGTTTGAAGCAAGGTTTGGTTTAGGGTGTGGTTAACCGTTCCAAAGGTGGGAATCAGCTATTTGAACTAACAAGAGTGGTAAAAAGGGAAAAGATAGCTCAAGTCAAAATTAGAGTTCACTAGATAGAGTTGGGATCAAATCAAAGCATGCTTCAACCAAGACATAAACATTTAACCCGCAAGATCAAAGTACATATCATCCTTAACTTTGTGATCGCTCAAATGCATCAAAGAACTCCTAACGAGGGCATTAATTCAAGCTCTTAAGTTTACATTCCACATGGACATTTCTCCCAATGCAAGTGAGTGCAAACCTATATGCGCTATACTCAATCTTAATAATGCGAAATGCAACTACATTCTTCTTTTTATGTTCAAAGTTTTGTTGTTTTTATGCATTTGTTACTATGCATGAGACTCAAGTATGCAAAAGGAAAAATAAGAAAACAAAACACAAGGTTAAATGACACAAACCCCTCTCCCAAACTTGAATTGCACCGTCTTGGTGCAACAAAAGTCAAAGAGAGAGCAAAAATAATGCAACAAGATGAATGTACAATGAAATGAAGCGTAGTTCAAACCTTGGAGTGGAGAAAAGAGAGAGGTGGTGTGACTTTTAAGGAGAGACGCTTGAGCTCCGACATTGAGCACCTTTGTTGCTTTGACATGACCTTGAGACAATCAAAAACCTTGCAACCACTCAACAAAAACATCAAAAGGCCCTAGAAACACAAATCAAACTAGAAAGCAAAGATAATATATATAATGATAGACATGGGAATGTCTCCCAATTGCACTTTGTTTCAAGTCACTAAGTTTGACTTTGGTTACCCTTTTAGGAGGGTGATGGAGGAGTGTGAGCACTCTTTGGTGGGTCCTTGAGCTCAAGTTTGAGGACCGTGTTCATGATCTCTCGAAGACCCTTTGGACCTTTCTCCTTCAGCTCGGCGGTGAGGAATGCTTTAACCTTGGCAAAAGGCTTAGATCTTCCCATACACTTCACCTTGCACTCAACGGCTCCATTATCATACCTCCAAGTATGAGTGTCATTGTGTGAGGACATGGGTCAAGGGTGGGAGGGTGGTTATCATTGGGTTTCTTTTTCTTGGTCTTAGTGTCTTCCCCCTTGGTACTCTCTTTCTCATCCTCCATAGTGGTAGAGAAAAGAGATTCCAAGCTATCACCATCCAATGCAATGGCTTCTTCAACATTACCATAACCCAAAAATTTTGCCTCATGAGAGACTTTCTTCTTTTTACAACCTTTTGGGGGTGAAGAAACATCCATCATCTCATAACTACCCACAAACACCACTTCCTCAACATGAACTTCGTCTTTGGAGCCATGGAGAACTCTCTCAACCTCTCTTAAAGCCTCTTCACTCTCTTCATCCGGGAAGATAACTTTGTAATACTCACTTAGGCTTTCATCGACTTTACCCTTGAGTTCCTCCATGGGTTTACTAGAGAGGGGGCTTCCTTGAGTATCTTGATTCTCCAAATTTTTGAGCCTAGAAGTCATAGTCTTAAGCCTTGAGTTGAGATCATTGTAGGCACAATCTATCTTAGTTGAGGTTTCAACTTGACCTTTGAGAGTTTGTTTAAACACCCCCATTAAGATCCACATCTTATGGCACGGAAAATCTATGTTGCCCCTGAGGAACCAAACCTTGTGCAAAACGTTGTGAAGGAATAAGATTAGCATGGTTTCGAGGGGCACTGCTTTGGTTATCATTGAAGTCTTCAATAAAATGAACCGACCTTTTAGTAGCAATGAGAAGCTTATCTATAAGTGTAGATTGCATCTCAATCATGGTAAGTTGCTTGTCCATTTTTTCATGTAGAGCTTTCATCTCCACTCTACCTTGGTCTTCATGCCTTCCATTCCCTAGTGCAGACCTATAGTAGTCCTCTCCATAGTTCTCTCCGTTTTGGACAAAGTTCTCCACTAGTAGATCTCCTTGTTCCACGGTGAGGTTTGTAAAACTCCCATTGCTAGCCGCATCTAAGGTCCATTTGTGCTCTTGATCTACTCCCAAATAAAAGATGCTAATGATGGCTTCTTTCTTGAACCCTTGACGGGGACAATCTCGAGTATATCCTTTAAGTATTCCCCATGCCTTATGAAAGCTTTCATGCATGCCTTTCCTGAAATTCGAGATGTCCCTTCTAGTTTGGACCGTTCTTTGTGTGGAGTAGAACTTGTTGAGGAAAATCTCCTTGCAATCATCCCAAGAGTTTACCAAGTGAGATGGCAATCTTCTCTCCCATTGGCTTGCTTTTCCTCCAAGAGAAAACGGGAACAAGATGACCTTGATGCTATCATGGGGCACTCCTCCTGTTCTAAACGTGTCAGACAACCTCTCAAAGGAATCCAAGTGATCATAAGGGTTTTTCACCTTTGTCCCCAAGAATCTAGACTCTTGAATCAACCTAACAAAGCTTGTCTTGATATCATAGGCCTTGGTTTCAATTGGAGGAGGGTGGATTCCATACCTCAATCCACGACAACAACAAGTGTCAAAGCTTCCAACCGTTGGCTTATCCCTTTGATCTTGGGTTGGACTTGATGCCAACACTTGAGGTCGTGGTATTTCTTGAAGTTGTCGCATTTCTTGAGGTTTTGGAGCTTGATAAATGTTGCATTGGTCGTCCATCTCTTGAGGTTGTATAACCTCAAGAATGTCTTTTCGATTGACCACCTCAAACACCTCAATTGATCTTGTCTTTCCTTTTCTCTTCTTTTGATTTTGGTACCTTTGAAAGCACAATAGAACTAAGGAAGACAAGTTAGTAACAATAACTAAAAGAAATTTCATCATGTGATATGCTCAAATTAATACCCTAAAAGTACTAAGCAGTAGTTGCAGTAAAGTAGGGGTCGAACACAAGGACTCATAGAGACACACAATAGATTATAAAGATGAGAATTAAGCTAAGCGATCAATGATATAGAAAACAGAACGTAAATTAAAACGATTGTAAATTCCATTGGAGAAAGATAGGTTTAGGGTATTTCTCAGGAAATCAATGAATGCATATAAACTAACTAACAGGATTCAGATTTAGCGCAGTTCTTGAACTCAAATCACTAAAGTATAATTAACCAACTCTCGTTGCGAAAACTATCTAAGTTTAAATCCTAGAATTCCAAATCTCTTTGCGAATCCTAAAGTCTAAACCAGCTTTTAGTTCAAGTTTGATTTGTTCACAAAACAACTAAAACAAATCTCTTTGCGAATAGTTATTTTGCTCACCTAAGGTTATGTCAGGTAATTAATCGCACTCTCGTGCCTAATCAATTAGCCTAAGATCTAAGTTCTAGGTGATCAATCTAGAATTAGCTTTGGAAACAACCTATGGTGAAGAACTAATTCAGATAGTGAATCCTAATAACTAATCAACCTAGCATTCAGAGAAAACCCTTATGAGAACCCTAAACCTAACAAGAGATCTACTCAGACATGGAAATTGAAGCAATAAACATGTTTGAATAAATCATCAAATAAAATAGAAAGAGTAACAAGAGGGTTCGAAATCTTCTCTCGGACGAACAAAGTTTCAGACTTGTTTCCCTTCAAAAGCTCTCTCACAAAACCAGAATAAAATAAGGGTCGCCCTGAAAGTGGCTGTAAAATCCTATTAAATAACCTAAATCACGTTTTGGAGTTTCTTGTAAATAATAAAGACTTCTGGGCAATTTTGCAATTCTTCAACACTTCATTAAACTCGCGGGTCGTGTTTACATCGATGAGTGTCGACCGATACTAGACAGTATCGATCGACATTGATGCTTCAAATCGGGTACTTAGCTACACGACCTTCTCCTTTGATCCAAAATGCTCCAGAAAGCTCTTATATCTCCAATTATGCTCCAAACGTGCTAAAACCTGTATAAGACTCTAAACCACTACAAAATAGTAAAAGACCCGAGGAGAGAAGACAGGGACCGTACCGACGTCACTGGTCGGTACTGGTCCTCGGTATGGAAGGCAGAAGGGTTGCACCGAGGTCACAGCTCGGTGCAACTGCTCGGTATAGAAGACGGAGGAAGACAGCCCCAGTACCGACGTACAACACCGAGGAGTGACGTTGGTATCCAAGCCTCAGGGGATTGTACCGAGGTCACTGCTCGGTGATGTTCTCAGAGGAAACCCGGGGAAAAAAATCCTTTAATACCGAGCAACGATACCGAGGAGTGACCTCGGTATCCATTGAAGATCACCACGCAACAACACCTCAATACCGACGCCACTGCTCGGTGCTCTTCGTCGGAACACAAACTCAGGCTCAATACCGAGGTGTTGCACCGAGCAGTGACCTCGGTATTGGCCAATCAGAACTTTTTATCCATTTAAACCGGGTCGGTACCCGGTTTGTCCCGGGTCGACCCGGTTCGTCACTATTCACTATTTATGCCCAAAACCCTAATCTTGATGGGCTAAGTCTTTTTCTTAAGCAAAAACCTTCTCTAAAAGTGATATGTAAGAGATTGATCCTTTTGATTTATGCAATTTGAGTATTGTTTTCTTGATTGAATCATTATATCTTCTACTTTCTAATCATCCAATCATCTTGATCATGAGTTTTAACTCTTCTTTTCTTGGATTTGTTGAACTCATGATGATTAGTGAGTAGTCCTTAGGATCTTGAGATGTGGTAGATTAGGGTGATCTAAAGCTTGATTAGTGGTGCTTAGGGTTAGATTATCTTATATTCCTTCTTGTCTAGTGCCCCTAATGCTAGATCTAGCTTGAAAGAGTGGACCTAGAGCATGAGGCATTTCATGCACACCAAGTGTTTGATGAAATGCCTTGATGAACTAGACAAGAGACTTATGTTCCTAACCTAAGACATTAGTTGTTTAGGGCATATCTTTGGTTGATCTTGTTATGATTCTTAATGCTTGCTAGTTTTTAATCCACAAATAATGATTTGCTAATGGATTTAATAATTAACATAGTGATTAGTTGCTTGAAAGAGAACTAATCAAGATTAGAGATCTATTACCTAGGAATTAGCTTCTTCGAGTAAATGAACACCACTAATTCCACTTGGATCACCTTATATCAATAACCTCATCTCTAGTTCTGCCTTTGTTATTTGAATTACATCTCATTTAGTGTTTCTTCCTATTAACTTGTTTCGAATCCCAAATTAACCACAAACAACCCTTGTTTAGCTTGACTTACTATAAGCACCTTGCATTCTTAGTGATTAGGATAAATTCCTTTATGGATTGATAACCCTCATACTACACGTATTGGAGTTATTGATACCTCCTAGAGACTAAAAAGTCTTGTATCAATTTGGCGCCGTTGCCATATTAGGATATGTTTTTACATTGAGATTTAGGCTCTTTGTGAGATTAAGCTTTATTTGCTACAAAGTTACCAATCTTGTTTGCCTTCCATTGCTCTCTAAACCTATAGGTGCATGCATACGCGATCTCGAGGCCACGACAATCTAGTTGAACCAAGAGACGACATACATCGCTCATACCGAGGGGTTAGAACAAGGGAAGCACGTGTTAGACAACAAGAAGTTGAGAACGACATGGATCACTATAAAAATGTTCCACTTGGGGACATTCATGACAATGTAGGAAACAACCCCGCACAAGGTGGTAATGGAAACCACAACGCACAAGGAGGCCACGCCCACAATGCCCCACATCCACCCGGCCGGCAAATGAGAGGCCCTAACCATCCCCGAGGGCACAAAACGTGGTTGGTGTGGGTGATGCCGCCAATACCCATCAAAACCGTCAAGGGATACAAGTCCACCGGTTGAGAATAACAACTTCGAGGTGAAGCCGGGTTTGATCAACATGGTTCAAAGCAACAAATTCCACGGTCTATCTATGGAAGATCCATTGGATCATATCGATCAATTTTATAGGATATGTGGGTTAACCAAGATGAACGGTGTTTCGGAAGACGGTTTCAAGCTAAGACTCTTCCCATTCTCTCTTGGAGAGAAAGCTCATCAATGGGAAAAGAGTCTTCCTCAAGGTTTAATCACGTCTTTGGACGATTGCAAGCGAGCTTTCCTTGCAAAGTTCTTTTCTCCTTCAAGGACCGCCAAGTTGAGGAAAGAAATCTCGGGGTTCACACAACGTGGAAACGAATCCTTCAATGAATCTTGGGAACGGTTTAGAAGCTACCCCTCTCTATGCCCACATCATGGTTTCTCCAATGACTCTCTATTGAGTACCCTCTATCGCAGTGCTCTACACAAGATAAGGATGCTCTTAGACACGGCCTCTAACGGGAACTTCTTAGCCAAAGATGTGGACGAAGCCATGGAACTAGTGGAGAACTTGCCCCAAAGTGAAGGAACCTATGGTGATGACTATGACCGCGCCACAACGACAACAAGCGACTTTGATGAGAACAAGCGGGACAACGACATGAAAGCGCTTAATGAAAAATTGGACAAGCAAGCCAATTTGATTGATAAACTCCTAGTGTCTTCTCAAAAGACGGTCAACTTTGTGGATGCTTATGATGAGAACCAAGGTTGTTATCAAGAGCAGAACGTGGACATGAACACTCAAGAGGAGGTGAACTACGTGGGGAATCAAGGGAACTACCAAAACCAAGGAAATTACCAAAGACAAGGGTTCAACCAAAACTATAGGAACCACCCCAACTTCTCTTACCAGAACACAAATGTGGAGAACCCACAAGACCAAGTCTACCCTCCACAACCTACTCAAGCTCAAGGAACCCCACAAAAGCAATTCCAACCTCAAAGCCAAGCTTCTAATACCAACCAACAAGGCTTTGTCCCAAGGAACCAATTCCAAGGGAACCAAGGTGGATTTCAACCCAAAGCTCCACCCGGTTTTCAAGGCCACCAACAAGGGTTTGTGCCTCAAGGTCAAGCAACTACGTCTAAACCGCAAGAGTTGGATTTGAGCTCCATGTTCCAAAAATTACTCAAGGGACAAGCGGGGATCAATACGCTGGTGGATTGCTCTTACAACGACCTCAACACAAAGATTGAGGCTTTGAACTCCAAGGTAAAATACATGGAGAACAAACGTTTTGCTTCTTCTTCACGACCATAAGGTCAACTCCCGGGCAAATCCGAAGCTAATCCTAAGGAGTATGTAAACGCCATCACCTTAAGAAGTGGTATGGTCTTGCCTCCAAGAGAAGCTCCTTCTCCTCTCAATGCGGACATTGAGAACCAAAGTGGGTGGGGGGGGGGTGGAACTTCAAGAAGATGACTAACTGGTTAAAGATGAGGTAGTGGGAGAGCAACACAAGGTTGAAGAAGTTGAGAAGGGCAAGCCTAGGGTTGTTGTTGCTCAAGAGAAACCGAAGAAGAATGTGTTTCTCCCTAAGCCATACGTTCCTAAGCTACCTTTTCTCGGGCGGTTCAAGAAGCAACTTATGGACAAGTACAAATCCATCTTTGATAGGCAAATGGAGAAGGTGGAACTCACAATGCCTTTGGTTGATGCATTCTAGCTAGTCCCTCAATACGCCAAATTCTTGAAGGACGCCGTGAACGAGAGAGCTAAGGAAATGGAGTCCATGGTCATTCTAACTCACGATTGTAGTGCTATCAAACAAAAGAAAATGGTTCCAAAGAAGCTATGAGATCCGAGATCATTTACTCTACCTTGTGCACTTGGCCCTCTAGTTTTCAACCATTGTTTGTGTGATCTTGGAGCGAGTGTAAGCCTCATGCCATTTTCGGTAGCCAAGAGACTAGGCTTCACACGCTACAAGGCATGCAACATCTCCCTAATATTGGCGGATAGGAGTGTGAGAGTTTCAATTGGTTTGCTTGGGGACCTTCCTATTGTGGTGAAGGATTTCATTGTCCCCACGGACTTCGTGGTACTTGAAATGGATGAGGAACCAAAAGACACTCTTATCTTTGGTAGCCCGTTCCTAGCAACCGCGGGAGCGATAATCGATGTGAGGGAAGGCAAAATAGATTTCCATTTGGGTAAGGGAGAAGTCCTTGAGTTTGATATCAAAAAGGTGATGAAGAAGCCCACAATAGATGGCAAATGTTTCTACATAGAGACCATGGATGAGCTAGCTGACGAATTACTTGACGAAATGAGAATTAAAGACGGGTTGGAAGTGGTTTTGACTAAGGAGCGTGGAGATCATGGGTTCTTGAGCAAGGAGAGTCAAGCTTATGAGCTACTCATAGATTATCACAAGCCGATCGAAAAAGACGCACCATTTCTTGAGATGTGCATTCGAGGTACCGAGGGTCAATGTGGTTTAAGGGTTAGCATGGTTCAAGAGGGGTTTGTTCTAGCCATTGAAGAAACTAGCAAGGGTAAGCCTAGTCTTGAGGAGGACGATTGGAGCGAGCTCAAAGCCCCGAAGGTGGACCTAAAGCAACTTCCTGCGGGACTAAGGTACGCTTTCCTAGGTCCAAACGAGTCATACCCGGTTATTATAAATGATAGCTTGAATGAAAACGAACTATCCTCCCTTTTGGTTGAACTTAGAAAGTATAGGAAAGCTATTGGCTATTCTTTGAATGATATCAAGGGTATTTCCCCTAGTTTGTGCACACATAGAATCCATTTAGAGGATGAATCAAGGACCTCTATTGAACATCAAAGAATGTTGTATCCTAATTTTAAAGATGTTGTAAAGAGAGAGATTGTTAATCTCTTTGACGCGGGTATTATCTACCCAATATCGGATAGTGCTTGGGTCTCACCGGTTCATTATGTGCCTAATAAAAGGGGGATAACGGTTGTTAAAAATGAAAAGGATGAAATGATACCTACTAGGACAATAACCAGGCATATAATGTGCATTAACTATAGGAAGTTGAATTCATCCACTCGTAAAGATCATTTCCCGTTACCTTTCATAGATCAAATGCTTGAAAGTCTAGCTAATCATCCAGTTTATTGCTTTCTAGACGGTTATTCGGGTTTCCTTCAAATACCCATACACCCGAATGACCAAGAGAAAACAACATTCACATGCCCTTACGGCACCTTCGCATATCGAAGGATGTCATTTGGGTTGTGCAATGCTCCCGCAACATTCCAACGTTGCATGATGTCCATTTTCTCTGACCTTCTTGAAGATATGGTAAAAGTCTTCATGGACGACTTCTCCGTGTATGGGTCTTCTTTTTGTATTTGTTTGTCCAACCTTTGCAGGGTCTTGCAACGGTGCGAAGAAGCAAACTCGGTACTAAACTGGGAGAAATGCCACTTCATGGTGCGAGAAGGCATTTTGCTTGGGCATAAGATCTCCGAGAAAGGGATTGAGGTAGACAAGTCCAAGATCGATGTGATGGTTAGCTTGGAGCCGCCTAAGTTGGTCATGGACATCCGGTGTTTCTTGGGTCATGCGGGGTTCTACCGAAGATTCATCAAAGACTTCTCAAGGATCACAAGGCCTCATACAAGGCTGCTTTGCAAGGAGGTTGAGTTCGTGTTTGATGAAGAATGTATGGTAGCGTTTCTAGAGATCAAGAAGGCGTTCGTTAGTACTCCCATTTTCCAAGCTCCGGATTGGGACCTCCCTTTCGAGATCATGTATGATGCTAGTGACTACGCGGTTGGAGCAGTCTTGGGCCAAAAGAAGGACAAGAGAACCAATGTCATCTACTATGCAAGTAGGACCTTAGATGACACTCAAGCCCGGTATGCCACAATGTAAAAGGAGTTGCTAGCCGTTGTCTTTGCAATGGAGAAATTTAGATCTTATGTCATGGGGTCGAAGGTGATTGTCTACACCTATCACGCGGCCCTAAGATACATTCACACAAAGAAAGACACAAAGCCAAGGCTACTTCGTTTGATCTTGCTTCTTCAAGAGTTTGACTTAGATATAGTTGACAAGAAGGGGATATAGAATGGGGTCGCGGATCACTTGTCTAGAATGAGGATTGAATACCTTGTTCCGATTGATGATAAGCTCCCCGAGGATAGTCTCATGATTGTTGGTGTCTTGAGAAAAGGGGTTGAAACCGTGCGAGGACTAGAGAGTGTCAATGGGTTACAAGACAAGAAGCTACCGTGGTTTGCGGATCTTGTGAACTACTTAGTGTGCGGGAAGGAACCGCTTTTGGATGGGTATAAGAAGAAGAAGTTCATCCACGACGTGACAAGATACTATTGGGACGAGCCCTACTTATACAAGTTGTGCTCGGATGGTTTGTATAGGAAATGCGTGGCGGAAGAAGAAGTCCAAGGGATCCTACTCCATTGTCACGGGTCAAGCTATGACTGGCATCATGCATCATACAAAACCGCTACAAAGGTCTTGCAATCCAGTTTTTGGTGGCCTTCATTATTCAAGGATGCACACCTCTTTGTCTCCACATGTGATGCGTGACAAAGGAAAAGGAACATTGGGAGAAGAGATGAAATGCCCCAAAACCCAATCCTTGTGGTGGATATGTTTGACGTGTGGGGCATCGACTTAATGGGACCTTTGCCGTCATCATATGGTAACCAATACATATTGGTGGCGGTCGATTACGTCTCCAAATGGGTGGAAGGCATTGCAAGCCCGACCAACGATGCCAAGGTCGTTCTAAAACTATTCAAATCCATCATTTTCCCAAGGTTTGGAATTCTAAGGGTAGTCATTAGTGATGGAGGTAGCCATTTCATCAATAAGGTGTTTGAAAGCTTGCTTAATAAGCATTGTGTGAGGCATAAGGTAGCAACACCTTACCATCCTCAAACGAGTGGCCAAGTAGAAGTATCCAACCAGCAAATCAAGGCCATACTCGAGGAGATGATTGGGGGTTCAAGAAAGGATTGGGCCAACAAGTTAGATGATGCTTTGTGGGCATACCGAACCGCCTTCAAAACACCTATATGGACTACACCATTTAACTTGCTTTATGGGAAGTCATGCCATCTACCGGTTGAGTTGGAATACAAGGCCCTATGGGGGTTGAAGCTTCTTAACTTCGACATCAAAACCGCACAAGAGAGGCGGTTGATTCAACTTCAAGAGTTAGAGGAGACTAGGCTTGAAGCCTATGAGAGCTCGAGAATCTACAAGGAGAGGACCAAAGCATTCCATGACAATAGGATTGTGCACAAGGATTTTGAGGTTGGGGACCTAGTGTTGGTGTTCAATTCCCGGTTGAAGCTTTTTCCCGGGAAACTCAAGTCAAGGTGGTCGGGTCCGTTTGAGGTTAAAGAAGTAAGGCCATATGGAGTCGTGGTGCTTGTTAACAAGGAGGGCCAAGATTTTGTTTCAAATGGCCAAAGGCTCAAACTATACCGAGCGAATCAAATCGTCGAAAAGGGAGTCTCGATACCCCTCGATGATGTCCCTCTAGCTTGAGAACGGTAACAAACGTCGAAATTAGTGACGTTAAACAAAGTGCTCTTGGGAAACACCCCAAGCTTATCATTGTATATATTTTCTTTTCGTTTACCTCTTTTTCTGTCTTTGCTAGATCTTTTTGAATTTTTTGTTAAGTGTGCATAGGGGTTCCAAAGAAAAATGGCCAAACCGAGCAGTGGTACCGACGAGTGACCTCGGTATGGACTCACCAAGGGACAATACCGACGTCACAGACCGGTACAACACGTCGGTATGGAAACAGGGGAAAAATCCCTAAGCACCGATGTGTGGTACCGAGTAGTGACCTCGGTATGTCAATACCGATGTGCTGCACCGAGGAGTGACCTCGGTATGTCAACACCAATGTCCAATGTCGAAGAGACAATACCGACATCACAGGTCGGTACAACATGTCGGTATGGAAACAGGAGAAAAATCCCTTAACACCGAAGTGTGGTACCGAGGAGTGACCTCGGTCGTCGATACCGATGACCAACACCGAGGAGTGACATCAGTGTTCGCCGAATTTTTTTTAAAAATCCGTCAATACCGACATTGTACCTACAAATATCATTTCAAGCATCTAATCCAAATTCCCCAAGGTATTATTCAATAAAACTTTCGAAAACCATGGTTTTGTTCTTGAAGAAATATTGCTTGAATATGGTTTGATATTGTCTTTCACTTGTGCAAATACCTTGGGGATGGTTAATCTATGCTTACACTTGATGATTCATGTGCAAATTATTGATGGTTTGATGAAAAAGAGAAATTGGGATTTTGAGAATTAGGGATTGTGAATTGAGATAATGTGCTTGTTAGGTTTGAATTGTCACCTTGGTTTATTGCTCTTAGATCATCTTTTGGTGATCCCTTGTTGATTTGATAAGAAATTGTACCTATGCTCACAAATTGCCAAGGATATTTGTAGGTACAATGTCGGACAAGGGCGCTCCATCGACACGAGCACGGACTAAGGTTTCAACGGCTGGCAAAGGGAAATGAATTGCCCCAGCTACGGCCGCGGAAAAGGGAAAAGGGATTGCCAAAGCCCGTGCCAAGGCAAAGGCTAAAACCGCGGTTACGAGCTCTAAAACCAAGAAAACGGCAAAGGGAAAGGGCAAGAGAGTCGAAGAAGAGGTCGAGAGTGAGTGCTCAAGTGGAGAAATCCCAGTGCAGCAACGGACAAAGCCAAGCGAGCAAGATTACTTCGACAAATTTGGCCAAATGAAGTTCGAGCAAGGCAAATTTGTCGATGCTGAGACGATGGATAGGATGGGTATAAGTGACGAAGTGTGGACTCTTTTTGAGAATATGGGGCTAGGGAAGTTCATGAGCATGAAGCATGAAACTTTAATGGCACTCACAGGCAAGTTCCTAGCCACCCTTCGAGTTAAGTTCTACGAAACAGAAGTTGCAAATTCTGGGTTTGGAAATTTATAGTTCGGACTAACGGGCACCACCTACACCGTCATTTTCCACGAGCTTTGCGAGATATTTGGGTTTCAAGAAGAAGGTACATACGGTGGACAATACTTTGATTATCCGAGACTCGAGCTCTGTAATCTTTGGGCAACGATTGCAAGCGGAGAATTTAGAGCTGGTGACTCTAAGAGTGCAAGCATACGGCACCCAGCTCTCCGGTACGCACACAAGGCGTTGGTCCACAATTTCTACCACAAGGTGGAGATTGACACGGTTACTACGGAGGAGATGGAGTTGTTGGGGCTTGGTCTAAAGCCCATTCTCCCCGTTCTCGGAAACGGTAAAGCATTCGTGGGGTCGGAGAGACTTCCTTTTCTCGCAACACTCTTGGTGAGACACTTATTCGCTTACCGGGATTGGGCTTGGATGACAAAGTCGAAGAAAGCCGCTATTTACCTCGGATGGATGATAACGCCTATTATCATGGCAAAGGGCATCAAGGTTTCACTTGGCCACTATGAGTTGAAATCTTTGGATGCGGCCTACCTTTCAAAGACTAAGTTCTTCAAGGGATATATAGAAGGCAAGATGGCTTACAACCTCCAACTCACCGAGACATCCGTGGCACAAGTCCTTTTGCCTAATCTCGCGCTCACCAACTTCCATGACCCGAGGAACGTCATGTTCATTCCTCCCCAAGAGTACCTCAACAATCCCACCGTCGACCCGCCTATGCAAGAATTTCGAAAGAGAGCACAACGGAGAACCTCTACCGAGGAATCTATTGATCTCGACGAGGAAGTGCCGAATGAGTTGTCATCCGAGACCGTGTACGGTAGTGAGCGCTACCACTTTGACCCTTATGATGGGGCTATCACTAATGCGGCCACTAGACACGCTCACCACCAAACTCGTCTCCTCCAACGCATGTGCAAGTGGCAAAGCAAAAACATGAAGAATATGGTCAAAACGATCAAATCTTTGAAGAAGACTGTTAAAGCCATGGGTCGAACCATCAATGAGCTCAAGGACGGAGGTTGTGGAGCAAGTTCATCAAGGGCCGGTGAAGGAGGATACGTCGTCACGGACACTAACCTCGCGCCTCGAGAAGATGATTGGGCATTGGTCATGAGTTCTAGCCGACCCACGGCCGGACCGGAAAAGGCACCAAAGAGGAGAGCGATGCGGTCCCCGTCTCCGGTCTCAAGTAAGCCATCTTACCTAATGGGGTCTACATCCCCATCTCCAAGCTTCTAGGTACGAATCCAAAACTCTTGTATATATTTTTTCTTTTAAGTCTTTCATTGTATAGTTATCTCTTGTTTTTGGTCCTTTCCTTAGGCTTATTTCACACCGAGACGGTGTGATTTAAGATTGGGGGAGGGACCGGTATCTAATGACATTTACTTTGTCTTATTTTGAATTTGCATCTTGAGTCTCATGTATACATCTAAGGCATAGAAAAAACCAAAAAATTTTGAAAAATTTTGAAAATGAAAAGACAAAAAGAAGTCATTTAAGATGCATTTGCACTTCATGTAGTATTGAGTCTAGACGCATAGCACGTAGATAATGCATTGCATGTGCATTAAGAGCTAGAATGATTCCTCCTTGTAAAGTGTCGCTTTAAGAGTTTAAGTCCTATGCTCTAGATCTTGTGTACGAAATCAAGGTCGAACCATGTTTGGATTTCATGTCCCATTACTTATGTCTTCGCCAAAGCAAGTTGATTTGAGTCCATTCCTACTTAAGTGATAACCATAATTTGACATTGTAATTATCATGATTGTGCATTGCATAGTGAATGCATGGTTACCACATACATATTTGGGCTATCTTATCCGCTTTGCCTCTCTCTTGTTAGCCCGAATAGCCGATTCCCATCATTGGTACGGTTAATCACTCCTTTAACACAACCTCTTTTAAAGCCAAATGCTACTTGTGAGTGTTTGTGAGGCCTTTTTCGAATCAACTAGGCAAAAGGTGTTGAGTTTAGAACGACAAGGAAAAACTTCCGTGTAGAACTAGCTCAGCATCAATGAGCTAGGCATAAGATAAGGCTAGATAGGTTGGGAACTTGGGACAAGGGAAAGAAAAGAGATTGTGGGAATGAGAAAAAGGGATGAAGAAGAATAAGGGATAAGCAAAAATCTTGAAATGGTTGGCGATAATCGTTTATGGGAAATAGCTCTAAGTGAAATAGAAAAGAAAATAGTCTCTAGTCTTCAAAAGAACCAAGGAAAGCCAAAAAGGCTAAAGCAAATAAAAGAAATAAGAGAGACTAGAGAAAGTAAAGAAGAGCTAAGTAAAGAAAAATGTTGAAAGCCAAACCATTTGGTGAAGAAGGAAATCCCTTAAGTGTTTAAGTGGAGAAGGAAGGTGAAAAGATTCGAGTAGTGAAGGCAAAATGCCTTGCGAAAAGGGTAGCTTAGGAAGGATCTTTATTGGGATTTAGAGATTAGGGGCCAAGTTCGATATGGGGCATTTGGGTAGATGGAAGTCAACCTTGTATGCATATATTGGGCTTTACTCTTAGCATTTTGAATTAGTTGATTCCTTTTGAGAGAACCCCTTGCTCGAAAACCGTCACTTGTATCGAGATCACCTTTATCTCGAAACCTTAACCTTAGCCAAATGCATTCACTTGCTTTGCATAAGCATGATTCACTTGGAAAAAGTCTAATGAATGTTAAAGGATTGGATAATTTGAAAGCTTGTGTAGGTTGCGATTTAAGCTTGGTTCATGTAAGGATGGACATGGCTAGCCCCTTTTGAGTAGACATGTTTGATCGTACCTTAGAGTTTTCACTTGGACTTAAACTCTTTTAGTGATGCTTTTGCTTGAGGACAAGCAAATAAATAGGTTTGGGGGAATTGATATCACCATATTTTGCATCATTCTATAATCCGTTTCACTTAGGTTTCGAGTCATTTGCATATAGTTCATGTCATCTCTTTAGTATTTTAGTCATTTTAGGAGTCTAATGTATTCACATTTAGTCCTAGAGAGTCCTCGCATGTTTTGGATCGTATTTCAGGTGCTAAAGAGGAAATTCGAGACCCGAGGAGAGAAGACAGGGACCGTACCGAAGTCACTGGTCGGTACTTGTCCTCGGTATGGAAGGCAGAAGGGTTGCACCGAGGTCACTTTTCGGTGCAACTGCTCGGTATAGAAGACGGAGGAAGACAGCCCCAGTACCGACGTGCAACACCGAGGAGTGACTTCGGTATCCAAGCCTCAGGGGATTGTACCGAGGTCACTGCTCGGTGCAACTACTCGGTGCTGTTCTCGGAGGAAACCGGGCGAAAAAAATCCCTTAATACCAAGCAACGATACCAAGGAGTGACCTCCGTATCCATTGAAGATCACCAAGCAACAACACCTCAATACCGACACCACTGCTCGGTGCTCCTCGTCGGTACACAAACCCAGGCTCAATACCGAGGTGTTGCACCGAGCAGTGACCTCGGTATTGGCCAATAAGAACTTTTTATCCATTTAAACCGGGTCGACCCGGTTCGTTACTATTCACTATTTATGCCCAAAAACCTAATCTTGATGAGCTAAGACTTTTTCTTAAGCAAAAACCCTCTCTAAGAGTTATTTGTAAGAGATTGATCTTTTTGATTTATGCAATTTGAGTATTGTTCTCTTCATTGAATCATCTATCTTCTACTTTCTAATCATCCAATCATCTTGATCATGAGCTTTAACTTTTCTTTTCTTGGATTTGTTGAACTCATGATGATTAGTGAGTAGTCCTTAGGATCTTGAGATGTGGTAGATTATGGTGATCTAAAGCTTGATTAGTGGTGCTTAGGGTTAGATTATCTTATATTCCTTCTTGTCTAGTGCCCCTAATGCTAGATCTAGCTTGAAAGAGTAGATATAGATCATGAGGCATTTCATGCACACCAAGTGTTTGATCAAATGCCTTGATGAACTAGACAAGAGACTTATGTTCCTAACCTAAGAAATTAGTTGTTTAGGGCATATCTTTGGTTGATCTTGTTATGATTCTTAATTCTTGCTAGTTGGTAATCCACAAATGATGATTTGCTAATGGATTTAATAATTAACATAGTGATTAGTTGCTTGAAAGAGAACTAATCAAGATTATAGATCTATTACCTAGGAATTAGATTCTTCGAGTAAATGAACACCACTAATTCCACTTGGATCACCTTATATCAATAACCTCATCTCTAGTTCCGCCTTTGTTATTTGAATTACATCTCATTTAGTGTTTGCTTGCTATTCACTTGTTTCGAATCCCAAATTAACCACAAACAACCCTTGTTTAGCTTGACTTACTATAAGCACTTTGCATTCTTAGTGATTAGGATAAATCCCTTTATGGATTGATAACCTTCATACTACACGTATTGGAGTTATTGATACCTCATAGAGACTAAAATGTCTTGTATCACTATCCGGTGAAAAGAATTTGGCAAGAAACGCACGTTTGCAATCATCCCACGAGGTGATAGATCCTTGATGTAAGGTCTTTTCCCATTGGTGAGCCTTGTCACCTAAAGATAACGGGAAGAGACGAAGCTTGAACCTATCTTCAGAGACCCCATTGACCTTAGTGAGACCACATATCCGGTCAAATTGGTCTATGTGGTCTAATGGATCCTCCATTGACAATCCATGAAACTTGTTGGCTTGAACCATGTTGATCACCCCCGGCTTCACTTCGAAGTTGTTGTTCTCCACCGGTGGAGCTTGAATGCCTTGCTAGTTTTGGTGAGCATTAGCGGCGTCACCTTCTCCAACAACGTTTCTAGCTCTTGGTGGATGTTGTGGACGGTTTGGTTGGTGATGGTTTCCATTGCCACCACCTCCTTGGTTGTTCCCATTCCCACCGTTCCTTTGGTGGGGAATGTTCTCATGAATGTTCCCGAGTGGAATATCATGACGATCTTCCATTTCGTTACAAACTTTTTCTTGTACTCTTACTTGGCTTCGTCGTGCTCTTGAACCTCTATCAAGTTAATCAAAGTCGTCCCTCGGTTCTACTAGGTTATTATTGCCACAGGAACGGGTATGCATGCACCTATAGAGAGAAAGAGCAATAAGAAGTAAAGAAGATTAGTAATCTTAGTAGAAAATAAGATTAGCAACGGCGCCAAATTGATACTAAGATTTTTCAGTCTCAAAGAGGTATCAATAGCTCTAAATAAAAGTAGTATAAGAGGTTATCAATCCGTACTAGGATATGATTCTAAACATTGAGAATGCAATGAACTTATGTAAGTTAAGCTAATAAAAAAGGTTTTGTGATTAAGTATCCAATTTAAAACAAGTAAAGCAATTAAAGAAGATGTAAATCAATAAGCAAAAGCGGATTCAAAGATGGGAGTATGGATATAAGATGACTCAAGTTCAATTCATGATGTTCATTTACTCAAGCAAGCTAATTCCTAGGCATGAGACCCCTTAACTTGACTAATTCTCTTTCAAGCAATTAATCACTATGCTAATCACCTAATCCATTAACAAATTCTCATTTGTGGGTCATTGATTAGGAAGCATTAAGTTTGTATAAACAAGATCAACCAAAAATATACCCTAGACAACTATTATCATAGGCTAGGAGCATAAATCTCTTGTTTAGTTCATCAAGGCATTTCATCAAACACTGGGTGTGCATGAAATGCCTTATGATCTAGACCTACTTTTTCAAGCTAGATCTAACCTTAAGAACACTAAACAAGAAGGGATATAAGAATATCTAACCCGAAACACCATGAATATAGCCTTGGATCATCCTAATCTACCCCATCTCTAAACCCTAAAAGACTACTCAAGACCCATTAAGAACCAACCAAAATCGATATGGAGAGAGGTTGAATCCATGGATGAATGTTGAATAATCAAGATAGAAAGAAGATAGATGGAAGAGATTGATAGAAATGAGTTGTAGATTGCCTAAAACAAAGGATCCTTCTTACAAATCTCAAGTTCTCTCTCAAAGGTAAGGGTTTTATACTTAAGAAAAAGCATAATAAGAAAAAACTAGGTAAAGTGGTTTTTATATTGAATAGTGCTCGACCAGGTCGACCCGGAACAAACCGGGTTCCGACCCGGCCGAGTTGGATATTCTTGGCGAAGGCTTGTAGACCGCCCTCCTTCTGGCCGGTTGAGATGGGGCGGTTAGGGATCCTGTTCTTGGACCGGCTAAATCGGACCGACTGGATGCTGGCCGGTCTAGGCGATGAGGGGTGCTTGCTGGCTCGCAGACCGCCTTGCTTCGGGTCTGTCGAGATTTCTTCTTTGGCCGGTCCAAAACTCTGTTCCAGGACCGCCTAAAATGGACCGTGATGATCTTGGATGGTCGAGTTTCCCGGAGAATGATTTCTGGCTTGGACCGCCCTCCTTCTGCTCGGTTGATATTTCACGAGTGGGGTGGTTAGGATTCCTATTCCTGGACCGCCTCAAGTGGACCATTCAGATCTTGGTAGGTCGGGTTCACGAAGATACTCTGGTTCCGTGCTAATTCCTTCTCCGAATCCGTAGCCGATTGTGCTTGAGCCTCGGGACTTCCCGAACATCTCCAAACCGCTCCAAAGTACCTAGATTATACTCCATAACATGCAAGACATTCTAAGACTTAATGCAAACATCCTATTCTCTAAACAAGACCAAAACATGCATGAAAGACCTAGATACACTCGAATGTGACTCAAAATGCAAAGTGAAATGTATGCTATGAAGTTAAAATGAGAGGATATCATTGATTCATAGGTAACCACCATAAGTGTTCAATCTAAATGCCCGAATCGTTCATCTATAAGAGTGTATCGCGCCGTAAGATACCAAAATATACTTGCGGAGTGCCGTGAAGTAAGAAGAACCAGCGCGAACACGATGATGTTCTGCGCGGCCAGAGACGAAAGATATTGGTCGAGTATATAGATTGGTGGTGGGTAGGATGTATGAAAGTAGGCTATGCCGTTTATTCTATTCAGTTCGTGGAGTTAAAATCTAGAAACTTTGTTACTAAAAGCTTAGGGGCCGTGATTTTATTATTGTTTACAAATCGTTTTTCCGTTTAGTTTATGCCATCGATTTTTTTAGGTTATTTTATAAGCATTTTTCCGTTTTTCCGTTCTTTACAATTTTTGTGATAAAACCCTATAAAAAAATTATTCTCGTTCTAGACTTCCTTGCTATTCTCTGTCTAGGGTCTCACATAATAGCTTTCCCTCCCTTTGGACCGATACCTTAAGTATTACAACGCACGTCTGTGTACTTGCAGAACTTTTAGGTTTATAAATTTAAAACCTGAAGTTTCAAAAACAATCCGACCGCATCAGGTATTCGGCTCGACGATTAGACGAGCTCGTCAAAGACAAAAATGATTCGGCTAGGCAGTTGATCTAACGAATGGACTCTTACCTCATCATAATTATCAATGAGTCTGACGAGCTTGGGTGGCTAGTTAGTGGGGTCGGTTTCACCTAGCCGAGATCAACTATTCAAATGACTAAGTATCAGGTATTGGCCTAGCCGAACTCTGTGGGCATAGCCAAACCTTGAGGACTGGAGACGAGCCAACGAGCCAAACTAATACGATTTGGGCCGAGCAAAGATACTCAGAGACATTGCGACGCGTTTTGGGCCGAGTGATAACACCAGTTTTTGACCATTTTTATGGATCACTTTCATATTTTCTTGCAAGTGTTTTAACTTCGTTTTCAAGTGATTTTCATATTTTAGAGATTTGAAAGACGTTTCAGGTAACTCGGAATAAAAGAGTGCATTTCGGAGCAAAAGTACGTTTTTGGATAAACTTGGACTGTCAAGAAGTCTTGCAGCTAATGGAGAATCCCCAAATTTGGATACAACAAAGTAGACACAACCAGCTTTCAAATGCAATTGGATTGGAGGCAATCCAATAGTTGGATCCTTAAATATACCGAAGAACTGAAGGCAGATGAAGCTGCCCCAAAGAGAAGCCCACCGCGCCTGGAGGAGCTGGAGCCACAGCCAGGAGGCATTTCGCCACTCCTGGAGAGTCTCCACCCGCGGCCAGGAGGCGTTTCGCCACTCCCAGAAGCCCCGCACCCGCGGCCAGGGCTTGTCGCGACCAAATCGACTCGTTTCTTCACCGAGGCTAAAACCGTCATTTCTTATCAAACCCTAAACGAAGATTAGCTCTATAAATACTTATTTTATGCCTCTTAGACAATCACGTTACATTCTTATTACGCTTGAAGGCAGAAGCGAAGCTCTTGTGACTTGTGCACTTGTTTTCTTTGGTTTGGAGCAAAGGATTCTCGATTCATGTTCTTCGATAGAGAAGCTTTCTTCATCCCTTTTTACTTACTTCTTTTTATTTGATTTATTGAATATTATTACCTCATCTATGGCTGAGTAATCTTCTTGTTGGGTGAAAGGGGTTTGAAGATGAATTTATGGTTCGATTCTTATTAGTTTTTTAGTCTAGGATACGGATTACGGTTCTTCGTTCTATCCTTGTTGTTAATGCGTTGCTTAACTAACCGTCTTAGCAACTGATATTAGGTTTTTTAGAGCCACAAGAGTGTTGTATCTAATCGCTTGACCTAGGGTAGACGAGCAAAGCCGTCATAAAATTTCGAAAGTATACTTACGGAGGAATTGTGGGCGTAAACGACCTTTGAGAGTATCATTAACTACTTGCGCGGGCGGAGACAAAAGCTACCGTCCGAGTACTGAAGTGAGTAGGTGTGTAGGATTACGGTAGTATACTACACGCAGCGTACGTGTTCCAAGTTCAAGAACCCAAAGTCGACAAAAGTTGCTTTAGAAATCCTAGAGATTTCTTTGTAAAAATCGGCCACAAACCCTAGAAAATTTTCGATTGCCCAATGCTTCGTTAATTGATTTACAACCTCGAAATAATTATTGCTTGCTATTGTTCTCTTATATTAGATTTTTTATTCGGTTAGTTTAGCTTAGTTTAGTCTCGTTCACTTTCTTATTTTCTCGCTTAGTTTAGTTTAGTCTAGTTTAGTATAGTTTAGATTCCTAGTTTGGAGTTCGTGACAAAACCCTATACACATATATTCGTCTTAGGTTTATTTACTATACAGTGTCTAAGGTCTCGCAGAACAGCATTTCCTCCTTGTGGATCGATACCTTAAGTACTATAACGCACATCTGTGCACTTGCAGGCTTTAAGGTTTACAAATTTAAAACATGAATTTTCGGAGACGAATCCGATTCGCATCATGTTTTTGGCGCCGTTGCCGGGGAGGCAATCGCTACTCGTTTTGCCACACTTAAGAGGTTAGTAATTCGACTCTAAGGCAAGCTTTTTAAAACAAAATTTTGTTTTTGTTTTTCTTTATTTCAGTCTTTGAAACATGGACTGGCCTCTAGAGCGAGATCACCGCTACGAGCAGAGTTACTACGACCCATCTTATGCTCACTACTCTCACGATTCACACACCAATTGTGATTCTTACTACATGGATCGGAAACCAGCTTCTACCAACTACTCTCGAGAATGCTACGAGCCGCATACTTACTTCGAGCATCATTGCCTTCAAGGGGCTACTCTTGAGCCTCTCGATGATCAGGAGAACAAGATTCTTCTTAAAGAACTCAACGAATATATGCATGAAGATGAGGGGTACTACGTACTTTCCGAGCTCGATGGAGAACCTGTATTCAAATTGGTTAGAAAGAAGGCATCAAATGAAAGTCCCTTGGATTCTCAAGCTCATGTCATTATAGAAGAACATCAAGGAGAAGAAGGACCTGTTTCTACTCCTGCTCCTCACACGTTGAGCGTGGGACATACCTCGTGAAGGATGATACACTAACGGATACACCCGAGCTGCCATTGAAGACATTTTCTAAGGAGAAGGATCCTGAAAGATTTGACGTTCCATGTTCGATCAAGGTAATAGAATTTTGTGACTCTCATTTTATAAACACATACAGTGGAGATGAACCACTTTTGTACCATGGAGGAGCTACAAAGAACGTTGAAAACGTTCTAGAAGAAGTTGCACCCGTCACACTAGACGAAAACATTAAACCGACAATTTCAACGTACAAAAGGATCTCTTTTGATGCACATGATAACACCGGTTTTTGACCATTTTTATGGATCACTTTCATATTATTTTGCAGGTGTTTTAACTCCGTTTTCAAAGGTTTTCAAGTGATTTTCATATTTTAGAGATTGGAAAGACATTTCATGTAACTCGGAATAAAAGAGTGCATTTTGGACCAAAAGTACGTTTTTGGATAAATTTGGACTGTCAAGAAGTCTTGCAGCTAATGGAGTTTTTTTAACCGTCTGATCATACCCAAATTTGGACACAACAAAGTAGAGACAACGAGCTTTCAAATGCAATTCGATTGGAGGAAATCCAATGGTTGGATCCTTAAATATACCCGAAGTATTGAAGGCAGACGAAGTTCCCCCGAAGAGAAGCCCACCGCGGCTCGAGGAGCCGGACCCGTGGCCAAGCACCATTCCGCCACCCCTGGAGCCACTCCACCCATGGCCAGAGCTCATTTCGCCGCGGCCAGGACCCTGCGAGACCAAAACGACTCGTTTCTTCACCGAGGCGAAAACCGTCATTTCCCATCAAACCTTAAACGAGATTAGCTCTATAAATACTTATTGTATGCCTCTTAGACAGACACGTTACATTATTCTCATGCTTGAAGGTAGAACTGATGCTCTTGTGACTTGTGCAGTTGTTTTCTTTGGTTTGGAGCAAAGGATTCTTGATTCGTGTTCTTCGATAGAGAACCTTTCTTCATCCCTTTTTACTTACTGTTTTTATTTGATTTATTGAATATGATTACCTCATCTATGGCTGAGTAATCTCCTTGTTGGGCATAGGGGTTTGAAGGGGAGCTTATGGTTCGACTCTTATTAGGTTTTTAGTCTATGATACCGACTAGGGTTTTTTGTTCTATCCTTGTTGTTAATGTGTTGCTTGACTAACTGTCTTAGAAACTGATATTAGGCATTTTAGAGCCATGGAAGTGCTGTATCTAATCGCTTGACCTAGGGTAGACGAGTAAATCCATCGTAAGATTTAGGACGTATACATACGGAAGAATTGCTGGCGTAGTAAACGACCTTTGAGAGTATCATTCACTTCTTGCGCGGGCGGAGTCAAAATCTACCGTCCGAGTACACAGGTGAGTAGGTGTGTAGGATTACTATAGTAAACTACACGCAGCGTACGTGTTCCAAGTTCAAGAACCCAAAGACGACAAAAAGTCGCTTTAGAAATCTCCTTGTAAAAATAGGCCATAACCCTTAGGAAATTCCCGATTTCCCAACGCTTCGTTTAATTGATTCACAACCTTGATAAAATAATTAGTTAGCTACTGCCCTTCTTAGTTTAGTTTAAATTCCATAGATACGACCGTAACCAAACCCAAAATATATTTACGTCTAGACATAAATTAGAACTCGTTAGAAATTGGAAAACATATATCCATGCGGATTCGATCCCTAAATACTACTTCGTGTGTTTAGTATTTCATGCTTTATGGAGACGATCCCTTTTTCTTTTTCTATTAAAGTTTTTCTTTTTAGTATTTCATGCTTTATATAAAACCAAAAACAAAATCGAAAAACATTAAAAAAACAAAATCAGAAAACATTAAAAAAATGAAGACGATGTTCGAAACATATCGTAAAACGACGAATGAACGAAGGAGTAAACGACCTGAGACGAAGGGCACTCTGTCGCGCATTCCCGACCAGCGGCCAGCCTCATTTCGTCCCGAACTTCATCCCGACCATTCCCAACTGTTCTCGACACTAAACCGTGAAATCCCAAACATTTTCCCGACATGAAATTGAACCAAACCCGGTTTAATTCCCGTATCCCGCTAAGGTAAGTCACCAAAGTTTTTGAAAAACAGAAAACTTCTTTTTACATAAAAACAATTTTTCAAAGAACAAAAAGAGAATTTCAAGATTCAAGCTCTCTTTTTTCTTCTCTTCCAAAAGACTTGTAGATTTTGAGCAAGAACAACATTTTTCAATTCAAAAGTTTTTTCGAAAATTCTTCGGTCCATTCTCACTCTTTTTCGGAGAAGATTTCAATTTCTCACTCATCCTGTCAATTCCGACAAGGTATGAACCGAAACATCTACTTTTTTATATAAACAAGGACCTAGTGTTTTTCTTGAATTCACTAGATATATATCTTTGATGGTTAAAAATCATTAAAGAACTTAAGATTGAACTTCTAGTATGTCTAGACTTTAATTTTAGCACTTAATTCCCTTGGATTTGAGATTTTTGTGATTTAGAATTTTCAAACTTAAATAAAAATGAATTTGGAGATTAATTTTGATTAATTTGAACAAGTCTAGTTATTTCGTAAATTAGCAAACGGTAATCTACTGAAATTTGCATAAAGTTGAACTTAAAATCGATATATAGAAATTTTTATGCAAGAACGTCAAAAACCCGGAATTCATGATCATGAACTCGATTTGCTTAAACTTGTGATCAATTTTTCTCGTTTGATTGATTGAATTGATACTAAAATTAATATATTCGTATAACGAAATTTTTCAATCACAACCATATTCATACTTTCTCCGAGAATTGTTTTCTTTGTAGGAACAATGGACCACGCAAGAACGAGAATAACTTGCTCAAAGAAGAGCGGATACGTAGGAGAGACTACCCGGAGATCATTTTCAATTAAACACGAGGAGAACCGAGGAGGAGCGGACACGTCAAGCGTGGAAGACGACACAAATATTGGCGAGTGATAGTTGGATTTTTACTAATCAATTAATCAAATCTCACTCATGTCATTGTGGTATTTAAGATATCGAACCAAGGAGGTGAGAGGCTAACACAATAGGAATCCAAGAAAATATATAAGCTAAGCAAATCAAGTGGTTTTAATCTAACAACCTAATGATTCAAATTTAAGCAAGCAAGTGAACAAGACTAAACAAGCTTAAACGAGATTAACAAATTAATAAAGGCAAGCTCTTGGATGAGGTTATGGACTTTGGGGAGTTCTAAGATTAACTTATGATGTCTAAACATACAATCAAACATGTTTTCCTTAGCCTAGAACACTTAAACAAGACTAATCCACTCTCATGGTGTTAATCACTTTGCTAATCAACTAATTAAGAACAAACTCTCATTTGTGAAAAGTTGATTACCAAGCATTAATTACATGTTCATATGGCCATAATACTCTTTAAACATCTACTCTCATAGGTTAATCAAGTAAAACCTCTTATTTAGTTCTTGGGGAATTTCATCGAACACCTTGTGTGCATGAAATTCCCTATTATCTTGATTAGCTTTCTCCAGCCTAATCTATCATTATGAACCCTAAATAAGAGAGGAAACATGTAATCTAATCACTAGAAATCATAGGTCAAACAAGAAAACCCATAATCAACCTCATACATGAGCTATAAAAGGACCTACTCACTAATCATGAATAACCCAACAAATCCCATCAAGAACATGTTAAATCTCATGGTTAGATGATTAGATGATTAAGAAATAAGAGATAGATGATAAAGATTAAAGAAACAAAACGTAAATTGCATAAAAAAAGAAGATCTATCGTACAATCCTTTAGAACCCTAAAAGGGAAGGTATTTTTGCCAAAGAAAAGAGATAAGATGGTTTAATTTGGTATCTTTAACATTTATACAAAGTGGGTCGAATGGGAAAGGATGGATCGATCCTTTTGGCTTATGGTCGATCCTTTTTGTACCTGGTCTATCCTTTTAGCTCCCGGTCGATCATTTGTGCACCAATCGATCGATCCTTCCTTTTACTCGTAGTCCGTATGCACGCCAGGCAGACTTGTCCTCCGTAAAGAGGTCATATCTCTTGACCCACACATGATAATGACCTGAATCCAACTCCATTAGACAGCTAACTTCTTCCTCTATAACTTCTATGACGACCGTTGATGCTGAATCAGACCGGAAGGCCTTCGTCCAGCTGCATCTTTGAGACACCTCGGGTGAACTCTTCCTTCTCTTAAGCTCAATCACTCCAATCATCCCAATTATCTCCAAAACACCTAGAAACACTCCAAATGCATGCAAGAATCACTAAGACCTAATGAAAACACCTAATACTCTAATTTATACCAAAATGCTATAAAAACTATGAAAGACACATGCATGAGACCCAAAACATTAACAAAAATGCATGCTAAAATGGGTAAAATATAGGAATATCAACTCCCCCAAACTTACTCTTTTGCTTTCCCTCAAGCAAACAAATAAGAATAAGAAGAGAGAGAGAGGTTGAAGTAGGAGATTAAGTCCGAGAATATTAACAAAACAGTTCGAATCAATGCCCTTGAGAGTAGTTATATGATGCACAAACAATCTCTACTTTAGAGGATTTAGCCATACTCGTTGCTACACGAGTCTACGCCTTAGCATTCACAAGCATTCCTAAACCCACAACTCTTTAACATTCATTAAGTTCAATGGTGGATCATGCTTATGCAAATCAAGTGAACTCATTTGGCTTAGGGAAATGTCTTGAGATAAAAGTGTTCTGAATCATGCGGGGATTCAAAAGCAAAAGGGATCTCTCAATAAAGAATGAACTTTGGCAAAATGGTAAGAGTAAGGAACAACCGATGCATACAAGGATTGCTTTCATCTACCCAATGCCCCAATATGAACCCCACTCCTATCTCTAAACCCATCAAGATCCATTCCTAAGCTACCCTTATCACAAGGCGTTTTTGCTTTCTTAAACGCGCACTTCTCATCACTTTTCACTTAGGGGACTTCTTCTTCAAACTTGATTGGATTAGCTTCTCATCTTTTCTTTTCCTTTAGCTCCTCGTTTGCTTGTACGACTTGTCTCATTTTCATCATTTGGATGCCTTAGCCATTTTTGGCCTTTTTCTTTCTTTCACACTTAAAGATCCTTACAATTCATCACTTGGAGCTAAATCACTTTCTTGTTTCAAACCAATCCGACTTTTTCTTTTCCCCATTCCTCTCTCCAAATCTTTTGCTTTCTCCCAATTCTCTTGTTCTTTTCAACAACACCCAAAACTCCCAACCTATCTATCCTAGCCTATGTCTAGCTCATTGATGTGTGAGCTAGTTCTACATGAAAGCTTCTCCTTGTCGTCCCAAAGTCAACACTTTTTGCTAAGTTCATTCGAAATTAGGCCTCGTGACACACACAAGAGATGAATGTTTGAAGCAAGGTTTGGTTTAGGGTGTGGTTAACCGTTCCAAAGGTGGGAATCGGCTATTTGAGCTAGCAAGAGTGCTAAAAAGGGAAAAGATAGCTCAAGTATGTATATGGTATCCATGAGTCCACTCTTCAATGTATAAGTATGATAATTTCAAGTCAAAATTAGAGTTCACTAGATAGAGTTGGGATCAAATCAAAGCATGCTTCAACCAAGACATAAACATTCAACCCGAAAGATCAAAGCACATATCATCCTTAACTTCGTGATCGCTCAAATGCATCAAAGAACTCCTAACGAGGGCATTAATTCAAGCTCTTAAGTTTACATTCCACATGGACATTTCTCCTAATGAAAGTGAGTGCAAACCTATATGCGCTAGACTCAATCTTAATCATGCGAAATGCAACTACATGCTTCTTTTTATGTTCAATGTTTTGTTGTTTTTATGCATTTGTTACTATGCATGAGACTCAAGTATACAAAAGGAAAAATAAGAAAACTAAACACAAGGTCAAATGACACAAACTCCTCCCCCAAACTTGAATTGCACCGTCTTGGTGCAACAAAAGTCAAAGAGAGAGCAAAAATAATGCAACAAGATGAATGTACAATGAAATGAAGCGTAGGTCAAACCTTGGAGTGGAGAAAATAGAGTGGTGGTGTGACTTTTAAGGAGAGACGCTTGAGCTCCGACATTGAACACCGTTGTTTCTTTGCCATGACCTTGAGACCATCAAAAACCTTGCCACCACTCAACAAAAACATCAAAAGGCCCTAGAAACACAAATCAAACTAAAAAGCAAAGATAATATATACAATGATAGACATGGGAATGTCTCCCAATTGCACTTTTTTCGAGTCACTAAGTTTGACTTTGGTTACCCTTTTAGGCGGGTGATGGAGGAGTGTGAGCACTCCTTGGTGGGTCCTTGAGCTCAAGTTTGAGGACGTGTTCATGATCTCTCGAAGACCCTTTGGACCTTTCTCCTTAACCTTGGCAAATGGCTTAGATCTTCCCATACACTTCACCTTGTACTCACCGGCTCCATTATCATACCTCCAAGGTATGAGTGTCATTGTGTGAGGACATGGTTCAAGGGTGGGAGGGTGGTTATCATTGGGTTTCTTCTTCTTGGTCTTAGTGTCTTCCCCCTTGGTACTCTCTTTCTCTTCCTCCATAGTGGTAGAGAATAGATATTTCAAGCTATCACCATCTAATGCAATGGCTTCTTCAACATTACCATAACCCAAAACTTTTGCCTCATGAGAGACTTTCTTCTTTTTACAACCTTTTGGGGGTGAAGAAACATTCATCATCTCTTAACTACCCACAAACACTACTTCCTCAACATGAACTTCGTCTTTGGAGCCATGGAGAACTTTCTCATCCTCTCTTAAATCCTCTTCACTCTCTTCATCCAAGAAGATAACTTTGTAATACTCACTTGGGTTTTCATCGACTTTACCCTTGAGTTCCTCCATGGGTTTACTAGAGAGGGGGCTTCCTTGAGTATCTTGATTCTCCAAATTTTTGAGCCTAGAAGTCATAGTCTTAAGCCTTGAGTTGAGATCCTTATAGGCACAATCCATCTTAGTTGAGGTTTCAACTTGACCTTTGAGAGTTTGTTTAAACACCCCATTAAGATCCACATCTTATGGCATGGAAAATCTATGTTGCCCTTGAGGAACCAAACCGTGTGCAAAACGTTATGGAGGAATAAGAGGAGCATGGTTTCGAGGGCCACACCTTTGGTTATCATTGAAGTCTTCAATAAAATGAACCGACCTTTTAGTAGCAATGAGAAGCTTGTCTATAAGTGTAGATTGCATCTCAATCGTGGTAAGTTGCTTGTCCGTTTTTTCATGTAGAGCTTTCATATCCTCTCTACCTTGGTCTTCATGCCTTCCACTCCCTAGTGGAGACCTAGAGTAGTCCTCTCCATAGTTCTATCCGCTTTGGACAAAGTTCTCCACTAGTAGCTCTCCTTGTTCCATGGTGAGGTTTGTAAAACTCCCATTGCTAGCCGCATCTAAGGTCCATTTGTGCTCTTGATCAACTCCCAAATAAAAGACGCTAAGGATGGCTTCTTTCTTGAACCCGTGACGGGGACAATCTCGAGTATATCCTTTAAGTATTCCCCTTGCCTTATGAAAGCTTTCATGCATGCCTTGCTTGAAATTCGAGATGTCCCTTCTAGTTTGGACCGTTCTTTGTGTGGAGTAGAACTTGTTGAGGAAAATCTCCTTGCAATCATCCCAAGAGTTTACCAAGTAAGATGGCAATGTTCTCTCCCATTGGCTTGCTTTTCCTCCAAGAGAAAACGGGAACAAGATGAGCTTGATGCTATCATGGGGCACTCCTCCTGTTCTAAACGTGTCAGACAACCTCTCAAAGGAATCCAAGTGATCATAAGGGTTTTTCACCTTTGTCCCCAAGAATATAGACACTTGAATCAACCTAACAAAGCTTGTCTTGATATCATAGGCCTTGGTTTCAATTGGAGGAGGGTGGATTCCATACCTCGATCCACGACAATAACGAGTGTCAAAGCTTCCAACTGTTGTCTTGTCCCTTTGATCCTGGGTCGGACTTGATGCCAACACTTGAGGTCGTGGTATTTCTTGAAGTTGTGGCATTTCTTGAGGTTTTGGAGCTTGATAAATGTTGCATTGGTCGTCCATCTCTTGAGGTTGTATAACCTCAAGAATGTCTTTTCGATTGACCACCTCAAACACCTCAATTGATCTTGTCTTTCCTTTTCTCTTCTTTTGATTTTGGTACCTTTGAAAGCACAATAGAACTAAGGAAGACAAGTTAGTAACAATAACTAAAAGAAATTTCATCATGTGATATGCTCAAATTAATACCATAAAAGTACTAAGGAGTAGTTGCAGTAAAGTATGGGTCGAACACAAGGACTCACAGAGACACAAAATAGATTATAAAGATGAGAATTAAGCTAAGCGATCAATGATATAGAAAACAGAACGTAAATTAAAACGATTGTAAATTCAATTGGAGAAAGATAGGTTTAGGGTATTTCTCAGGAAATCAATGAATGCAGATAAACTAACTAACATAATTCAGATTTAGCGCGGTTCTTGAACTCAAATCACTAAAGTATAATTAACCAACTCTCGTTGCGAAAACTATCTTAGTCTAAATCCTAGAATTCTAAATCCCTTTGCGAATCCTAAAGTCTAAACCAGCTTTTAGTTCAAGTTTGATTTGTTCACAAAACAACCAAACCAAATCTCTTTTCGAATAGTTATTTTGCTCACCTAAGGTTATGTCAGGTAATTAATCGCACTCTCGTGCCTAATCAATTATCCTAAGATCTAAGTTCTAGGTGATCAATCTAGAATTAACTTTGGAAACAACTTATGGTGAAGTACTAATTCAGATAGTGAATCCTAATAACTAATCAACCTAGCATTCAGAGAAAACCCTTATGAGAACCCTAAACCTAACAAGAGATCTACTCAGATATGGAAATTGAAGCAATAAACATGTTTAAATAAATCATCAAATAAAATAGAAAGAGTAACAAGAGGGTTCGAAATCTTCTCAGGGACGAACAAAGTTTCAGGCTTGTCTCCCTTCAAAAGGTCTCTCACAAAACCATAATAAAATAATGGTCGCCCTGAAAGTGGCTGTAAAATCCTATTAAATAACATAAATCACGTTTTGGGGCTTCTTGTAAATAATAAAGACTTATGGTCAATTTTGCAATTCTTCAACTCTTCATTAAACTCGCGGGTCGTGTTTGCTTCGATGAGTGTCGACCGATACTAGGCAATATCGATCGACACTGATGCTTCAAATCGGGTACTTAGCTACACGACCTTCTGCTTTGATCCAAAATGCTCCAGAAAGCTCCAATATCTCCAATTATGCTCCAAACGTGCTAAAACCACAGTTTTCAGTCACTGCTTGCTCACATAAGTGTTGCTGCAAAACTCCTCATTCGTCGGGACTCTTCTCCCTTTGACAGAACTTTTCTGTCGTTCTCCCGGACATAGATTTTTCTCCGGGTAATGATTTGAACGGCTTTTTACTCCTCACATATTGAAACATAGTTGCCTTTCCTTCTGGCTTTTATTAGACTACTTTAAGACTCTTAGACTTTTATTTCCTTTCCTTTTGGTTTTTATTTGTATTTTTTTTTCGAAAGGGAAAACGCCTTTAAACGAGAGCCTTACAGAGTACGAAAATTACCAGTTACAAACGATTTCCAAGGCAAAATTTTAGCTTGATTTTTTGATACCTCTACAACCGAATCCCTCTAGTCTCTTGTCTTCTCGAGTGACTGAAAAACTGTGTCGTTCCTCCCTCTCCGGCATTTTTGCACATATCTGCACATAAGTCAACAAGAGAGTTGCATGAGGTTTGAACAAAGGTTAAGTTTCGGGTGGGATACCGGCGAAAGATGAACCAACCATCTGGGACAACAAAGAGTGGTAAAAATGAAAAAGATGTCCTAGATGTATGACTCGTTGTCTCCCCTAAAATAATTGATAAGAAAATTAATTATAGATTAAGTCCAAATAAAATGAGCTAGTATATCCTGTTAGAAAGAATTTCAATGTCTCGAAATCCTATGGGGATGTCGCATTGAAAGCATTCTAGCTACCTCCAAGTCTAGTACTAAACCACAAAAGAGCTAGCACGAGGAAATAGCGTAGAAGCATACTGGTCTATATCATCATAGATTTTGTTCTTATATTCCTGAAAAATACTTAATAAAAATACTACTACACTAGGTCTTAAAAATTCAGCGAGAATTAAAAAGATCCAAAGAAAAAAAAAAATAGATTAGTAATGGATAAACATCCTCCCCCAAACTTAAATCACACTGTCCTCAGTGTGAAAAAGTTGGTGAAAGGATGGTAAAATCATTAAAATAAAAGATAAGGTGGAAGGGATGGATTAAACCATGGTGGTGAAGTGCATGGCTAGGCGTCGCCTGAGCCATATGTCTCGGAGTCGGGCGTGTTGCCATCGAACTGGTGGTGCTCTTCGAGGAAACGCATCATGCGCATGTATCGTCTCTTGTTGTGTTATCTTCTTCTACATGGCTGCGTATTCTGGTCCGTGTTCGGGAGATCAACTCGCGGATGGTGCACGGGCCTATGATTTTTGAAGTAGTCGAGCACGCTCTGCCTCGGCGTCTCGGTTGGCATTGGCCACTAAGAACTGTCCAATCGTGTATTGTAGGCGTGGGGCTGTAGGTATGTAGTACATCTCCTCCGGTATCCATCTAGGTGATGCTCCTTCTCGGAGTCTAGAGACAGAGTTAGAAATTAAGAAGACAAAGTAGGACTTACCGACATTAGTGCAATATTTGTAACAAAATCTGTCGGGGTCAAGTGAATCGCGAGATATCGTGCGGTCTCGGGAGAATTGCATCAAGTCGAACCATCTTCCTTAGAGTGGAACCTCATTCGAGAAATCGAAATGCACGGCTTGTAGAATCGCCATGATGATGCTTCCGAAGGCGGTAGTAGTGTCCTCGGGTTTTGTGGCGGGCGCGTCGTGTTTCATCTTCACCAAGTTCTTCGCGACGATACAAGCATAGCAGCATAGCGCGAGTCGTCGGTGACAAGGTCGCCTTTGAGGACACTCCCCACGTTCGCTCTCGAGAATATGGTGTGCGCTAAGAGCTTTTGTGTATAGCGGACAGCGGGATGCGTGAGTAGGGCGGCTTTGGACCGTCCGCTGTCGTAGACGCCTTGTCCCATTATGATCCATAGATCTTCATCGGGATTTTCCTCGGGGTGAATCTCATCGAGATATTGAAGCTTCAAAGCTTCACAAAGTTTTGGGATCGTTAGAGCATAAGAATATCCGTGAATGGTAAAAGTAAGTGTACCGTCGTTTGCTCTCGGATTAGAGCGTCTCTCGTAGCACATGGTGACGGTCGATAAGAATTCTTTGGTGAGGTCTTCGTAGGTATGGAGATTGAGCTCCATGAAAGTTCGAAGGTTAAGTGCGTCGAGATACCAAATCATGTCTTCTCTAATCCCGAGCGTGTCGAGAGTCGAATAATCTATGCGAGGTGTTGATTTGATAACCATCTTGTTGAGTTTCTCAAGGTAATCGATATTCGGGTCCATAGGTTTCCCGACATACCGTACCTTGGTCTTCACTCCGGAGGTGGTGTTGGTTCAAGTGGAGGAGAAGGAGCTGGGTCACGTCGAGGAATCAGCACGCGAGTTCCTATATTTTACCCATTTTAGCATGCATTTATGTTAATGTTTTGGGTATCATGCATGTGTCTTTCATAGTTCTTACAACATTTTGGTCTAAATTAGAGTATTAGGTGTTTGCATTAGGTCCTAGTGAGTCTTTCATACATTTGTAGTGTTTCTATGTGTTTTGGAGATAATTGGGATGATTGGAGTAATTGAGCTTAAGAGAAGGAAGAGTTCACCCGATCTGTCTCAAAGATGAGGCTAGATGAAGGCCTTCCGATCTCATTCAGCTTGTCTTCATGGAAGTTATATAGGAAGGAGTTAGCTGTCTAATGGAGTTAGATTCAGGTCATTTGGATGTGTGGTTCGAGAGATATGGCCGCTTTACTAAGGACATGTCTGTCTGGCGCGCATACGGACCACGAGGAAAAGGATCGATCGATCGGTGAACAAATGATCGACCAGGAGCTCAAAGGATCGACCAGGAGCAAAAAATATCGACCATAAGCAAAAAGGATCGATCCATCCTTTCCCATTCGACCCACTTTTGTATAAATGTTAAAGATACCAAATTAAACCATCTTATCTCTTTTATTTGGTAAAAATACCTTCCCTTTTAGGGTTCTAAAGGATTGTAAGAGATATCTTTTTTTGTTTATGCAATTTAAGCTTTGTTTCTTTAATCTGTATCATCTATCTCTTCTTTCTTAATCATCTAATCATCTAACCATGAGATTTAACATGTTCTTGATGGGATTTGTTGGGTTATTCATGATTAGTGAGTAGGTCCTTTTAGAGCTCATAGATGAGGTTGATTAGGGGTTTTCTTGTTTGATCTATATGTGTCTATTGATTAGATTACATGTTTCCTCTCTTATTTAGGGTTCATAATGCTAGATTAGGCTTGAGAAAGCTAATCTAGATCATAGAGAATTTAATGCCCACAAGGTGTTCGACGAAATTCCCCAAGAACTAAATAAGAGGTTTTAGTTGCTTAACCTATGAGAGTAGATGTTTAAGGAGTATTATGGCCATATGAACATGTAATTAATGCTTGGTAATCAACTTTTCACAAATGAGAGTTTGTTCTTGATTAGTTGATTAGCAAAGTGATTAAGACCATGAGAATGGATTAGTCTTGTTTAAGTGTTATAGGCTAAGGAAAAATTATTTGATTTTCTGTTTATACATCATAGGTTAATCATAGAACTCTCCAAAGTCCATAACCTCATCCAAAAGCTTGCCTTTATTAATTTGTTAATCTCGTTTAAGCTTGTTTAGGCTTGTTCACTTGCTTGCTTAAATTTGAATATTAGGTTGCTAGATTAAAACCACTTGGTTTGCTTAACCACTTGGTTTGCTTACCTTATATAGTTAATTGGATTCCTATTGTGTTAGCCTCTCACCTCTTTGGTTCGATATCTTAAATACCACAATGACATGAGTGGGATTTGAGTAATTGATTAGTAAAAATACTACTATCAATTTGGCGCCGTTGTCGGGGACGCGAGACCCCGAGGCAGAGCGTGCTCGACTACTTTCGCCGGTATCCCACCCGAAACTTAACCTTTGTTCAAACCTCATGCAACTCTCTTGTTGACTTATGTGCAGATATGTGCAAAAATTTCGGAGAAGGAGGAACGACACAGTTTTTCAGTCACTCGAGAAGACAAGAGACTAGAGGGATTCGGTTGTGGAGGTATCGAAAAATCAAGCTAAAATGTTGCCTTGGAAATCGTTTGTAACTGGTAATTTTCGTACTGTGTAAGGCTCTCGTTTAAAGGCGTTTTCCCTTTCGAAAAAAAATAAAAATAAAAACAAAAAGGAAAGGAAATAAAAGTCTAAGAGACTTAAAGTAGTCTAATAAAAGCCAAAAGGAAAGGCAACTATGTTTCAATATGTGAGGAGTAAGAAGCCGTTCAAATCATTACCCGGAGAAAAATCTATGTCCCGGAGAACGACAGAAAAGTTCTGTCAAAGGGAGAAGAGTCCCGACGAAGGAGGAGTTTTGCAGCAACACTTATGCGAGCAAGCAGTGACTGAAAACTGTGGGTACCAACAGCTCCATCCTCTCTTGCTGATTTGCATAATATCTAGCATCCTCGGAAGAAAATATGGTAACCCGAAACACTATTAGCCTCACCTTTAAATTGCCCTTAAATACCTAGCACCGATTGTCTTGTCTAATATTTTTGGTAAGAATCACACAATCTTTAATGAATGTTAAGAGCTAGTTGACTGAAAGTTATGATCTATGTGGTTAGACTTTCACATGACGGATACCGTGGATTAGCATTGTAGTACTTTGGTGAGAATTTTCTAGACTAAGCTCGATTGATGCATTACATTGGTTATGGTTTAGAAGGACGGTCACTCAGAATTTTGTTAGTACCTATATTAAAACATCTTTCCGAGTTTAGATTTTTGTTTTGTTTGAGGACAAACAAAGATCTAAGTATATGGGAGTTGATAACACGGGTTTTTGACCATTTTTATTGATCACTTTCTTATTCTTTTGCAAGTGTTTTAACTCTGTTTTCAATGGGTTTCAAGTGATTTTCATATTTTAGAGATTTGAAAGACGTTTTAGGTAACTCGGAATAAAATAGTGCATTTCGGGGTAAAAGTACGTTTTTGGATAAACTTGGACCGTCAATAAGTCTTACAGCTAGTGGAGACCTTTTCATGGTCTGATCATCCCCGAATTTGTACACAACAAATCAGACACAACCAGCTTTCAAATGCAATTGGATTGGAGGCAATCCAATGGTTGGATCCTTAAATATACCTAAGCACTGAAGGTAGATGAAGCTGTCCCGAAGAGAACCCACCGCCCCTGGAGGAGCAGGAGCTGCGGCCAGGAGGCATTTCGCCAATCCTGGAGAGTCTCCACCCGCAGCCAGGAGGCGTTTCGCCAATCCCAGAAGCCCCGCACGCACGGCATGGGCATGTCGCGACCAAATTGACTCATTTCTTCACCGAGGCCAAAACCGTCATTTCTCATTAAACCTTAAACGAAGATTAGCTCTATAAATACTTATTTTATACCTCTTAGACAGACACGTTACATTTTTATTACGCTTGAAGGCAGAAGCGAAGCTCTTGTGACTTGTGCACTTGTTTTCTTTGGGTTGGAGCAAAGGATTCTCGATTCGTGTTCTTCGATAGAGAAACTTTCTTCATCCCTTTTTACTTACTGTTTGTATTTGATTTATTGAATCTGGTTACCTCAGCTATGGCTGAGTAATATCCTTGTTGGGTGAAAGAGGTTTGAAGGGGAATTTATGGTTCGATTCTTATTAGGTTTTTAGTCTAGGTTACCGATGGATACCGATTAGGGTTCTTCGTTCTATCCTTGTTGTTAATTTGTTGCTTTACTAACCGTCTTAGCAACTGATATTAGGTGTTTTAGAGCCACGAGAGTGTTGTATCTAATCGCTTAACCTAGGGTATACGAGCAAAGCCGTCATAAGATTTTGAATTGTGGGCGTAAACGACCTTAGAGAGTATCATTCACTACTTGTGCGGGCGGAGACAAAATCTACCGTCCGAGTACTGAAGTGAGTAGGTGTGTAGGATTTTGGGAGTGATAGATAGGATTTTTACTAGTCAATTACTCAAATCCCACTCATGTCATTGTGGTATTTAAGATATCGAACCAAGGAGGTTAAGTTTGAAACACTAGGAATACATGAATCTTCCTAAGCTAGAGCAAATGTTTTAGATTTTTATATTTTTAGATTAGAATGTAAAATGCAAGAAAGAAAACAAAGATATAAGTGTTGGATCATGGAATGAACTATCAAATGAATGATTAACAATCAAATAATGATGACAAAAATTGCATTAAACACTATCCTAGAACATGTGATTCACAATTATGACTAATCCACTTTCGCGGCACTGATCACTCTGTTAAACACCAAATCAAGAACAAACCATCGTTTGTAATAAGATGGTTAACAAGCATTAATCCCCAATCCCAATTAGTTCACTAATCACCCTTTACATCAACTCTCATTGGCAAGGATGTGAAAAGCTCACAAAAGATTCGGTTCAAGCAATTCATTTAAACTCTGGTTAGGAGTGAAATGCCTAAGTCAAGACTCGAATGGATAAATCTAATCTAGCACTAACACCGTTTACTCGAATCTCTCCCTAATGCATGGGATGAGACCATAAATTCTAGGGTGTAGCTCTAGATTGGTTTATCACGCCAACTAGAACTAGCTAATCTAGGTGCAGTTCTAAACTTTGGTTTATCTGATCAAATATAGCATTAAGAACCAACCTAAGTGAAAGATTTAACAAAGATCAACCTAAATCATCATCATCTAATCATCAAGACAATTAACTAATGATGCTAATACACATAATCAATGCTAATCCTTAGGTTAAGATCACTAATCTTGACTAGTTCTCTTTCAAGCAACTAATCACTATGATAATCACTCAATCCATTAGCAAACTCTCATTTGTGGATCAATGATTAGCAAGCATTAAGAATATAAACAAGATCAACCAAAATACACCCTAGACAACTAATCTCTTAGGCTAGGAGCATAAATCCCTTGAATAGTTCATCAAGGCATTTCATCAAACACTTGGTGTGCATGAAATGCCTTATGATCTAGATCTACTTTGTCAAGCTAGATCTAGCATTAGGAACACTAAACAAGAAAGAGAAGCAAGGATTAAGAACATAAGCATCAAGAATCAATCACCAAATCATCAAAATCAAGCTAAATCCAAAATCCAACAAAAAGGGGTCTAAAGCCTAAACATGAAGAACAAAGAAGAACACAAGAGAAAAAGAGACATAAAGATAAAGATAAAGATTAAATAAACATAATATAAAGATAGGTTGAAGAATCCTTCACTAGAGTGGCATGAATGATGAAGATCCATCCAAAATCATCATACGAAGAGTTTGGGAGAAAACCCAACTCTAGGAAAAGAAAGCTTAGATCTAAAAATCCTAGGGTTTTCAATATTTAAATGAGTTTGGGTCGGACCGGGTCAACCCGGAACAAACCGGGTTTTGACCCGGTCAAGTCTTTGATATGTATTTAGTGAATCGATCATAACTCCTGCACCTGATATCCGAATGACCTGAATCAAATTTCTGTAGACAGCTAACTCGTCTTTCTACAACTCATTTCAAGACCTTTTAAGTTGATTCATACCGGAAGACGTTCATATTTCCAGTTCTTTAGACGGTGTCATCTTCTCTCGGCTAGACGGATATACATTCAGTAAATCCGTCTTATCTCCCTATCCATAAGTCCAAATAACCCGATTCAAACTCCAGTTTAAAGCTGATTTATTCCTCTACAGCTTCGATGAATAAAGTTGAAACTGAATCGGATTGTAAGGTCCCCGTCTAGCCACATCGTTGAGACACTTTGGATGAGAGATGTAGCACCGGGCGGCTTCTGGCCGGGATGGGAGGCCGGGAAACTCCATGGTCAGGTGATGGTCTGGCACCGGGCGATGCTGGGCCGGTGCATGGGTTCGGGATTCTCCCTATCCTCGGCAAACTCCAACACCGGGCAAGTGCATGGTGTTGTCCCGGCCGGTGCATGTTCTCATCCAGGCAGAGACGTCTTCAGTAAATCTGCGGTAACTCCTTAACCAGATGGCCAAATGGCCTGAATCTAACTCCTGTAGATAGATAACTCACTCCTAAACAACTCCCATGAAGAGCTTCAAGATTGATTCATATCGGAGGTCCTTCGTCCAGCTACATCTTTTCGGCGTCTCGGATGGGCTTTGCAATCCACTTACGTCCAACACTCCAACTATGCCCAATTGCCTCCAATCACCTAGGAAATACTCCAAAACATGCAAGAATGCACTAAACCTAATGCAAATACCTAATACTCTAAGTGAGACCTAAATGCAAGACAAGACCATGATTACACATGCGAATTACACAAAACTCTAAATGAAATGCATGCTAAAACATGCTATATATGAGTATATCAGGGAGTAGACTACACGCAGCGTACATGTGCCAAGTTCAAGAACCCAAAGTCGACAAAAATCACTTTAGAAATTCTAGAAATTTCCTTGTAAAAATCGGCCATAAACCCTAGAAAATTCCCGATTGCCCAACGCTTCGTTAATTGATTTACAACCTCGTAATTATTATTGCTTGCTATTGTTTACTTAGATTAGATTTATTTATTCGGTTAGTTTAGCTTAGTTTAGTCTCGTTCTCTTTCTTATTTTCTCGTTTAGTTTAGTTTAGTCTAGTTTAGTATAGTTTCGAGTTCGTGAAAAAACCATAAAACTTATTCTCGTCTTAGGTTTCCTTGCTAAATCTTTTTCTAAGGTCTCGCAGAACAACATTCCCTCCCTGTGGATCGATACATTAAGTACTACAACGCACATCTGTGCACTTGCATGCTTTAAGGTTTACAAATTTAAAACCTGAAGTTTCGCAGATGAATCCGATACACATCAAGTTTTTGGTGCCGTTTCCGGGGAGGAAATCGCTACTTGTTCTGCCACACTTTAGAGGTTAGTAAATCGACTCTAAGACAAACTTTTTCTTTTTAATTTTTGTTTTTTTTCTTCGTTTCAGGCTTTGAAACATAAACTCGCCTCTGGTGCGAGATGACTACTACGAGCAGGGTTCCTACGACCCATAATATGCACACTACTCTCAAGATTCACACCACTACCGTAATTAGTACTACATGGATCGGAAACTGGCACCGATCAACTACTCTCAAAGATGCTACGAACCTCATTACTACGAAGATGAGCCTTTTGAGCCTCCGTTTGTCGACTCACAACAAAGTCCATACGGTCTTCCTCATCAAACCTCGGACCAGCACGATGATATCTTGGAAATTAGGATTCATTTGGAGCGACTCGATGCAATGATCATATACCTTGCTTCGAAAGATTATGATCTTAAAACCCCTTGGCTCAACCATTAACCTCAACAAATCGATGAAGATTATGAGAAGCCGATGGTCTACAAGGCACAAATGGAGGATATTCTTCAAGAACTCAACGAATATATGCACGAAAATGATGGTTTCAACGAAGCAAAACATCAAGGAAAAGAAGGACTTGTTTCTATTCCAAGTGACGATGTTATCTCTATCGATTCGTTCGAGAGTTTTGAAAACGACAAAAAATACCACAAGCTGCCTCCACTCGACGAACCAAAGCCTTCTCCTCCTTCTGCTCCTCACCACGTTGAGTTTGAGACAGACCTCGTGAAGGATGAGACACTAACGGATACACCCGAACCGCCATTGAAGACATTTTCTAAGGAGAAGGATCCCCAAAGATTTGACGTTTCATGCTCGATCAAGGTAATAGAATTTCATGACTCTCATTTTATGAACACATGCAGTGGAGATGAACCACTTTTAGACCCTGTAGGAGCTACAAAGAACGTTGAAAACGTTTTAGAAGAAGGTGCACCCGTCATACTTGAAGAAAACATCAAACCGACGAGTTCGACGTACAAAAGGATTCCTTTTGATGCACACTATGCCCTTGCTCATTTGAGACGTGATGGAGACTCAATTAAAGCTAAGGTGAAGCTTAAATGGCACTCAAGGCTCTTCCATCAAGACTCTTAACAAGAAAGACGAGGTGGAGACGAGAAACTTGACGAACCGAGCAAATCTTCCCGAGATCTCTCCACCGTGGTCGCACCTCCTCCACCGGCTGCCAACCTTCCTTCCACCGTGGGTGCGCATCACCGACCCGTGGCGAAGACTACTTTTGTCGCAGCTCCGCTGATTCGAATCGGATTCGTCTTCGAAACTTCAGATCTTAAATATATAAACCTTAAAGCCTGCAAGTGCACATATGTTCGTTGTAGTACTTGAGGTATCGATCCAAGGGAGAGGGTGTTGTTCTATGAGACCTTAGACTCTGTATAGTAAATAAACCTAGAACGAATATATTTTTATAGGGTTTTTGTAACTAGAATTGTAAAGAACAAAAAACGGAAAATTTCTACTAAATTGTTTCTAAGGAAATCGATGGCTACTTTAATCTAGGGGAATCTAATTTCTAATCTAACACTAAGAGACTCTAAACCTAATCATAAGAAATTCGAAGACTAACCTAATACCTAACAAAATTGACTACTAACCTAAACCTAATGAAATCGATAACTAAACTACTTATGTGGACTCTATTGCTAAACTACTCTACTAGAGACGATTGTAACTATTCTAAAACGTTGCTGGGTCGAGAGGAATATCTCGGGGGTATGCTCAATTCAATTAAACGGCCCCTAGCTCATTAGTAACCGGTGTTTTTAGATTATAACTCCACGAACATGACCTAATAATGACGTAGTCTACTCCCGTACAACCTATGTCCTAAAATCTATTCACTCGACCAGTAGCTTTCGTCTCTGGCCGCGCGTAATATTGTTATTTGCTAGTGTGTCCATAGGTTCACGGCACTCTGTAAGTATACTTTCGAAATCTTACGACGCGCACGGTTTGTGGATGCACTTTGCTGGTGATTAGATGCAGCATTTTCATAGTTCTAAACTCCCCTTATCAGCCTCTAGTTCATGACATAGAATTTCCACAACTTTCCACAAGAAAGAGCTCTAGAAATCGGCTAGGGTTTACCGAGTAAAATCCTTATCGAACATAGAATTTCCCTCGATAATCCTTGAAACCCAACAATCTAAACTACTCGCACCTACTGAAAAAGGCATAATTAAATTAAACATGAGATTGGTGAAGACGCCTCACGAATTCAAGAACTAAGCTCGGTGAGAAAGCTCCTCACCAATCCCGAAAATCCCAACGCAAGAGTACAAGAATGAAAGCAAAACTAATGTGTAGAAGGTTGTCCACAAAATTTTTGTCTGAAACAAGTATTTATAGGTCTTCAACATGATTGGGTCATTTTAGGGTTTGATGGGAAAAGACGGTTTTGGCCTCGGGTTAAGAAACGGATCATTTTGGGCGGAACTGGGCTTGGCCGTGGTTGCGTAGCTCCTGGCCGTGCCAAAATGGACCCTGGCCGCGGGTGGAATGGCTCCAGAGGCGGCGAACTGATGCTTGGCCGCGGCTGGGAGTCCTCTTGGTGCGGTGAACTGCTTCTTCAGGGCAACTTCATTTGTCTTCAGGGATTCGGGTATAATTAAGGATCCAACTGTCGGATTGTCTCCAATCCACTTGCATTTGAAAGCTGGTTGTCTCTACTTTGTTGTATCCAAATTTGGGGGTTATCGGATGGTGAAAAGGTCTTCATAATCTGCAAGAATTCTTGACGGTTCAAGTTTATCCAAAAACGTACTTTTGCTCCAAAATGCACTCTTTAATCCCGAGTTACCTGAAAAGAGTCTTAAAACTGCAAACATGTGAAATTCGTAATAAAAGCATCGAAAACCAAGTGGAACACTTATTAAAGTGTTCTTAAATATAGCAAAACGGGTAAAGATACGGTGTTATCACATCCCCACACTTAAACCTTGTTTGTCCTCAAACAAGACAAAGCTCAAGCTTGGAAATGATCAAACGAAAATCATCAGGAACTAGGAATCTTAGAGACCGTCCTTCTAGACCATAACCATCGAACTACATCAACCGCAATCTAGCCTAGAAAATTTTCACTAGAAGTTCTCGTAACACTAGTCCACGGTATCCTTCATACGAAATATAAACTTTCAAAATCCAAAAATCAGTTCAACTAGCTCTCTACATTCATTAAGTATAGGCGTAGGTTTCTAATCAAAAGGATTAAACCAAGACAATCAATGCTATGTATTAAAGGCATTTAGAGGTGTGGTTAAAAGTGTTTCGGGTTACCGTAATTTTACCGGAAGGTGCGATATATTATGCAAAACAACAACAGAAAAAGGACCTATTGATCACCACAACTTCCAGTCACTTCTTCTTGCGTAAAAATGTTACACTTCCTTCTTTCTGGAAAAACAGAAGTTTTATGTCATTCCCCCAGACTTAGAATTTTCTGTGGGCTCGGAATGACATACTTCTAACAAACGAACCATGGATGCTTCATAAGTATTTCAACCAACCTATACTCTTTTAAGGCCCTTGTTTCCTTTCCCTTTCACTTATTTTCGATTTCGTTTTTTTTCGAGAGGGGGAAACGCCTTTTATTGAAGTAGAGTCTTAGAGGCACGAAATTTTACCATGATTTTGAGTTTCTCCAAGGCATAGCTAAGCTCGCATCTTTGTTAAATTCACCACCACCGATCGCGTATAGTCTTCGTCTTTAGTGACTGAAAGATGTGTCGTTCCTCCCTCTCCGGCGTTTTTGGACATATCTTCACATAGGTCAAAAAGAGAGTTGCATGAGGTTTGAACAAAGGTTAAGTTTCAGGTGGGGTACCAACTAAAGATGAGTTAGCCATTCATGTACGACAAAGAGTGGTAAAAGGTAAATGTACGTCATGAATGTATGGTTCGTTATCTTTGCCTAAACCTTTGATAAGAAAATTAAGTCAAGATTAAGTCCAAATAAAATAGAGCTAGCATATTCCATCCTAAAGAACCTCTACGGTCTAAATTCATATAGGGATTTCGCATTAAATGAAACTCTAGCTACCGCCTAGTCTAGAACCAAACTACGAAAGAGCAAGTTACTAGGAGATATCATAGAAACACACTGGTCGGTTATCGTCACATATTCCTTTCATCATTCCCTCAAAATGTATTCTTACGCTTTTCGAAAAACTTAAATTTTTTTAAGAAATACGACAAAAAATGCAAAAACAAATGAAAGAAGTGGTGGTTAGTAAGGGATGGAATACTCCCCCAGACTTAAATCCCACTGTCCTTAGTTTGAAATAAATCGGGTAAGGAAGAATAAATAAATGGATGTAAATAATTGAACAAAAAAGTTTAAGGGAAAAAGAAAACTTACCTGAATGCGGTTGGGGAATGGATGTGGGGATGGAATGGTGTTGAATAGGGATGGTAGATGGTGATATGGTAATTGGAATGGATGTGGGGATGTTTGGTAATGGTTGGGAATCAATCGGGGATCGAACGGAGTCGACTGGGATCGTTAGGGGGCTGGCCGCGGGTTGGGATCGTTCAGCCGCGGCCACTGGCAAGCCGGCCGCGGGTCGGTTGATCGCGACCGCGCCCAAGGGCTGGTTCGCCGCGGGTCGGTGAGATGCACCCGCGGTCGAGCTTCTTCATGCGGTCAAGTACTTCCTTCTGGTTCGGGTTGGACTGAGCAACTTCGAACCGTGTCTCTATCTTTTTGTTTTTTTGGTTTTATTTTATTAAATTTTTTTTTTGTATAAAGCTGAAACTATGAAAAGAAAAAATTAGTAGAAAAAGAAAGAAAAACTAAAAAGAAAAATGTACCTAAAATCGGTTGCCTCCCATTGAGCGCTTTGGTTTAAAGTCGTTTATCTCGATGTTGGTATCAAGGTGAGCTCAGTCGTAGAAATACAGTGTCTTACGACAAGTCTTCTTCGATCTTCTTATGGTTTCCTCGTCATGTGAATCATCGCTTGTTCGTGGATAGGGATCCATCGTACTAGAACGTCTTTCTTCTACTTTTTTAAGTGGTACGGCATTGTAGAACACATCTTTGTCTATGTTAGCGAATGAAACACGTCGATTTGGCCAATCCATGATGGCTCCAACGGTTGATAAGAACGACCATCCTTAAATTATCGGTATTGCATATATCTTCGTTGTTTGGATGATGTACAAATCTACGGGGGCTATGCAATCTCCTATTCTTATTGGCATGTCTCGGGAAATCGCATAACAGTCGCCATTTGGCGATCAATATACGACTATTTTGGAGGGTCGCATAGCAGTCGGTAATTAGTCGTAAAGACCGGTGAAAAACATGTGTTATTCGTTTTGGGGTTGGTGTAACGATTTTATCCAACTATAAGATGTAGTCGCCTTTCATACGCCGTGTAGTAGCTATTTAGTCGGCAGAAATGTCTATATAAGCTCAATTCATCCCATTTCTTCTCCTCATTCGATCTTCAACACAAAATCAAACATATATCTTCTCCTCATTCTATTTTCAGCTATATAATGTCAGAAAATTTTAATTATAATAATTTCCACGAGTGGATGTATAAGAGGTTCGATGAAGAGACGGGAAATTTCTCAGAAGAGTTCATAACGGGGGTGGATGGATTCATGACATTTGCAAATAGCCAGCCTCTATCACAGAGTAATGGCGGTAAGTTTTTATGCCCTTGTAGTGTTTGCAAGAACGAGAAATTTATCCCGGGGACAAGAATTTGGAATCATCTTTATAGCAGAGGAATTATGCCATATTATTATGTTTGGTATAAGCATGGAGAAGAAATCAATATGGATTTAGGATCGAGTTATGTTGATACGCCATATATAAGTGGAAGTGAAAATGTGGGAAATGTAGTAGAAGATAGATATATGGATATGGTGAATGATGCATTTCGTCATAACGTGAGTTTTGATAACTATCATCAGGATGGTAGTTATCAGAATGTAGAAGAACCGGTACGTAACGATTCAAAGAAATTTTACGACTTGTTATAAGGTGAAAAGAATCCATTATATGATGGTTGTCGTGAAGGTCACTCGCAGTTATCCTTAGCTGCTCGAGTCATGCAAAATAAGGCAGAATATAATATGAGTGAAAAGTTAGTCGATTCGGTTTGCGAACCCTTGACAGACTATTTACCAGAAGGAAACAAGTCAACCGGATCACATTACGAGACAGAAAAATTGATGCACAATTTAGGCCTCCCATATCATAAAATTGATGTTTGTATTAACAATTGTATGATCTTCTCGAAAGATGACGAGAAGGAAGATAAATGTTTGTTTTGTGGTGCACAAAGATGGAAGCCTAAGAACGACCGACGTAGAACCAAAGTACCATACAGTCGTATGTGGTATCTACCTATTGCTGACAGATTGAAGAGAATGTATCAGAGCGAGAAGACTGCCGCGACAATGAGATGGCATGCCGAGCACCAATCAAAGGAGGGAGAAATGTGTCATCCTTCTGATGCGGCAGAGTGGAGATATTTTCAAGATCAAAATCCCCGGTTTTCCGAAGAACCCCGTAACGTTAATCTTGGATTATGTACCGATGGGTTCAATCCATTTGGCATGTCTCGTAATCATTCGATGTGGCCTGTGATCTTGACTCCATATAATTTACCCCTTAGTATGTGCATGAGTACATAGTATTTATTTCTTACAATTCTGAATTCTGGGCCAAATCATCCGCGAGCTAGTCTCGATATCTTCCTCCGACCTCTTATTGAGGAGTTAAAAGAGTTGTGGTCTAATGGAGTCGATGCATACGATGTGTCCTTGAATCAAAATTTTAATCTAAAAGCAGTGCTTATGTGGACGATAAGCGACTTTCCGGAGTATAGCATGTTATCCGGATGGACAACCCATGGTAAATTGTCTTATCCAGTTTGCATGGAAAATACAAAGTCATTTTATCTACAAAATGGAAGGAAGACGTGTTGGTTTGATTGTCACCGAAGATTTCATCCTCATGGTCATCCACTAAGGAGGAATAAAAAAGACTTCCTGAAGGGAAAAGGCGCTTCGAGAGAGTATCCACCTCAGTCTTTGACCGGTGAGCAAGTTTATTGCGAGCGGTTGGCTGGTTTAAATCCATCAAAAACAAAGGACGTCGGTGGAAACGGGCATGAGAAGAAGAAGTCGGGCTATGTGAAGCAACATAACTGGCACAAGGATAGCATATCCAAGGAGCTACCGTACTGGAGGGACCTCAATCTCCGACATTGTCTTGATGTGATGCATATAGAGAAGAATTTTTTTGACAACATCATGAATAATCTTATGAGTGTGAATGGTAAATCGAAAGACAACATCATGTCAAGGTTGTATATTGAACAATTTTGTTCTCGGCCACACTTACATATTGATAGTGAGGGTAAGGCTCCTTTTCTAGCCTTAACATTGACAGAAGAAGCTAGAAAAAGTTTACTGGAATGTGTGAAACATGCAGTTAAATTCCCAGATGGTTATTCCTCAGACTTAGAGACTTGTGTTGATATGAACAACCAAAACTTATCAGGTATGAAGAGTCATGACTACCATGTTTTTATGGAGCGGTTACTTCCATTTATCTTGCAGACCTCCTAGATCGGAATGTCCACCTTGTGTTATCATGTACTAATTATTTACGACTATTTCTTTAAATAAATATTATTATAGTAATTTATATAGTAACCGCTCCGCAATTTTCACGTATATTGTAGGGGTTGGAGCATTTTTCCGGGACTTATGTTCGAGAACTTTGCATAAAACTCGCGTTCCAATTCTAAAACAAAACATAGTTTTGATCCTATGCAATTTGGAAAAGATCTTTCCACCTTCATTTTTTGATGTGATGGAGCACCTGCCTATACATCTCCCTTATGAAGCTGAATTAGGAGGCCCTGTCCAATATAGGTGGATGTATCCTTTTGAAAAGTTTTTCAAAAAGTTGAAAGGGAAAGCAGAGAACAAAACATATGCGGCATGATCAATTATTGAATCATATATCAATGACGAGATTGCTTATTTCTCAGAGCACTACTTTGCCGCGAATATACAAATGAAATCAAGGTAAATGCTAAATTCAATCACTTCATGTTCACTATCCCATTTATATTGTATACACATGCTATGTATTTTAATGTGAATTACTTTTCACTCATTCGGTCAGGTTAACAAGATTCGATGAAGGTGAAGTCCCCGTATATCATGTCCCTGGGGTACCTTCTATATTTACGCACGTAGGACGTCCAAGTGGAGAAATTCATGAAATATTGCTCTCAGAAAGAGACTATCAATGCACACATGCATATGTTTTACGAAATTGTGTCTATTTTCAGCAAATTGAGAGGTATATAAGTTGGCATCTCTCGCACCATGCGTTTTAATATATATTCCACTATATTTTGTCATTTTTGTGTTGGTCTTGTATAGTATGTTCGAGGAGTATATTTCTGCAAAATACACAAGATTATCCGAAAAAGAACTCTCCGCGAAAAGAGCTGACGAATATCATATATGGGTGAAAGAATATGTATGTCTAAATAATATTCATAACTATGCATACATTTATACTTATAAATATTGATACTATTGTTTATATATATGCATGTTGCTTACTAGAACACCACGAATCCATTTCCTACTTGGGTTCAAGAGATAGTACATGGACCTTTGAATAAGGCCAAAACATGGCCAATGTATTTTTCAAGAGGCTATTTGTTTCATACGCAAAATCACGGCGCTGGACGAAAGACATGTAACTATGGGATATGTGTTAAAGGTGAAAATTACATTGATGCATCTGATGAAGCGGATTTCTACGGGACCTTAACTGATATCATAGAACTCGAGTACGAGGGGATGGTCAATTTGAGAATCACACTTTTTTATGGGTACGGAATATAACAAACTTGCTCCGCTTGCGAGGCTGTTTTCAATATATGTTATACATATGTATATATATGATATCGACATTAATAAAAATGCTATATATATATATATATAGCATTTTTATTAATGTCGATATCATATATATACATATGTATAACATATATTGAAAACAGCCTCGCAAGCGGAGCAAGTTTGTTATATTCCGTACCCATACACAAAGAAACCGAAGCAGTTGTGGCTCAATGTTCTAAAAGTGAATCCGAGGGGAAATATTTCAGGGGAATATGATAAAAAAGAACCGACTCTTTTGCAAACAGAAAATGATGATGCTGTATTGATGACTACAATTGAAGATCTCGAACTCGAAAATTTCGTACAAGGAGTAAACCCAATAAACCTCGATTACGATGTCGGAGATGCAGAACCAGAAGATGAATTCGATGTAATTTGTCGTCTTCTGATGAAGAACCAGATGATGAAGAACCCTACTAATTAACTATGTTACGTATGTCACAATGTTAATTATGTTATTTATGTCAAATTTGAAAACTAAAATTCTAAAAATTTGTCGTTTACATTATTCTACTCAAAAATAAACTTTTCAAATTAATTTAACATAACATTCTAATAAAAACAATTTTCAAATTAATTTAATAGAACCAATTAACCATTGATTTTTGGTTGAACCTTTGTACCAATGAGTTTTTTTTATTACTGTCAACATAATTTATTGTCAACATAATTTATGTCAAACTTGAAAACAAAAATTCTAAAAATTTGTGGTTTACAATATTGTAATCAAAAATAAAATTTTCACATTAATTTAATCTTTGTATCAACGAGCCTAACCAAACCGGTTCAGTCAATTACAACATCTCTAAAACATCCCAGGAACTCGGTACTGACGTAAACCTGATGCAAAATTCGGCTCTTCCTTTTCCTGACTCTGTTCTGACCATTCGTCATAATTTTATTACAATATTAGGCTCATGATATATATTACAATTATATATATTATATATATATATTGATGCAGGTTTTTTGTCAGGATATGATGTTGGTATATATATATATATATATATATATATATTAACATAAACTTCTAATAAAATCTAAATGAAAGATTTAAAACAGTTTGGAATCTCAAAAGATTTTCTGCGGTGAATCCTTGCCTTATTTGAAAAATTAGATGTGTACATGACAGTTGAGAATCTTACCGATGCAACTGTTTCCTCCTTTTTAGGCTTCCTCGACTCTTCCGCTTCTCAACTCTTCGGCAACCTAGTAATGTTACAATAAATATATCTCAAAAGATTTCCTGCGGTGAATCACTGCCAATTTTGAAAAATGGGATGTGTACATAACAGTTGAGAATCTTACCGATGCAACTGTATCCTCTTTTTTAGGCTTCCTCGACTCTTCCGCTTCTTAACTCTTCGGCAACCCTAGTAATGTTACAATATATATATATATATATATATTGTAACCAAAAGTTACAACTACTTACATATTGTCCTGCCGAAAAAGAAAAAAAATTCTCAGAACTCAAGATAACTGGAAATGGCAAACGAAGCTTCCCACTTTCTATCACAAATCAACACATCTAAAACAGTTTGGAATCTGAAAGTCAAGATCTTGCGTGTTTGGACAAGAGAATGGGATTTGTCTGGACCAACTATGAATCTACTACTTTGTGATGAAGAGGTAATATCTATCTTCTATTCTTTTATAGTTCATCTAAAAACTAGCTATTTTGTCTTCAGGGAACAAGAATATAAGCACACGTTTCAGGAGAGACATTGAGATCGTTTTCTTGGGTGAAGCACTTTGAACGTTACTGGTTCAAACTCAAGGTTTTTTTGTGATGTTTAGCGATATTCTTGGTAAAACCAATCGCCACAGCTATCAAATTTATTTAAAGGATGACACAGAATTCACCTTACTCAAAGATTATCTAAACTACAATCATTTCTTGGTTTTCACTCCTATCATTGACATCATCTGAGGCCTTGTCACAGAACGCTATCCTATTGGTATCTTCATTTAGATTCAAAAAATATTCATTTAGATCATAATATTTTGTATTGTTTATATAGTAATATTTTTGTTGTTATAGATGTTATAGGAGTAATAATGTGGGTTGGAAAGAAGGAAAGAAGATGGTCAGATGAATCTTCTTATCAGATTCCAAGGATAAATCAAGTGTTCAGTTTACTATCCGAGACAGAGAGTAAGTGAAATATAATTATTTGCTAGAATTAACAAACTAGAATACGTTTCTAAATGAATATTCCTATATGACATGTTTAAAAGGTTAAAGTGTTTGGCATATGGTGAATTGACTGACCAATTATCATCAAGTTTTACAAGTGCTCATGAATGGCACATTTTATGTATTTTAAGATGTTTCCGTGTCCAAAAATTCTGCAGTGAGTTTATCTAGTTTCTATTATATCACACACCTTAATAACAACCACAAACTCTTTCAACTATAGGTAATACATGGCTAACAGCAGAAGAAGGCCTTTCCAATATAGAGTTTGAAGATTATAGTTTCCCAGAACTCTACACATTTATGAACGGGTAAGATAAATGTATAACTTAGTTGTAAAACGTTTCCTAAGTAATCTTAAGCTCTTGTATTGAGCTCTAGATCCACCGGAATGACCACTCTAAGCATATGTTTGTTCTGGTTGTCATAGCCGTGAATCTGTGCCTCTTCTCCGACAACAACAAATTGGCCTAACAACAAAAGAACAATAGAATTTAAGAAATAAAACAAAATCATATCAAATATTTGTCCAGATTGATCTATGAACCCACTCTTGCGGGCTAGATTTTACCTCTACAGATTGATCTATGAAACCACGATTGAAAGCCTATCTCACTTCCTATCTCTTAAATTTTTTTTTTATGTGTAGATAAAAAGTCTGGATGCGTGAGACAACAAATATCTCATGTTTAGCAACTAAGTTACGACTACTAAACACAAAAACATACAAATTTGGGTTGAGGCCCAAACCAATTTCTCAAAAACAGAACCAAATGTCCCACAAAGCCCGTGAACCTAACTACGGAGTCCTAAGTCAAGCTTTTTGTTCTTCCCCTTCGTCTTCGATTCCTCTTCCATTCCTCTCCTTTGATTCCCCTTTTGCTATAAACTTCTTCGATTCTGCTTCGATTCAACTTCTTCGACTCCTCTTCTTCATATATCAGAGAAGATCACACGATGCCTAGAGAGAAGGGCCGTAACGGACAGAAGAGAAAAATCGTTCCCAACGTTTCTCAGAGAGCCGGAGGGTCAAATTGCTCCGTCTCTTCATCGCGAACACCCAACCATCTACCGCAGCAGTACAATTTCACGCCGGCACCACCTCAACTCCCCGTCCACGATAAACCATCAACGTCAGCACCAAATGTCCGGAGCTTTCCACCGCCACAACAACTTTGCGAGAACTCCATGCGTCAACACCGTGGACAAGAACTCCCTGCGACAGCTTCGGCTCCACTAGAGGACGCTCCTGGGTCACCACTTCGTGACTCTCATGGTCAGAGTCATCCTTCTTCTCAAGGACACATCTGCCATGACGAAACTGCTCTAGTGTTGCCGGATCTCCTTATGGACACGCTCCGGGCTCTGAATGCTCTGCTTATGGTGCCAGATCGGGATAAGTTCACCACCGTGCTCTCTCCCACACCAATGCCGAACACGACTTGGTAATTGTATCGCATCTGGTAAATGCGATTGTATTGTTCAGTTAATCTGACTTGGTAATTGTATCACATCTTGTTCAGTAAATGTGATTGTATTGTTCACCACTGTCTCTTGTTAAGTGTTAGATTATTGTTCTAGCTGATTTGAATCATTATTGTTCTAGCTGTTTTGGAAGATTACTGTCTTTTGAAGTCGTCTCTTGCTAAGTGTTACATCCTAGCGGTCTCTTATTTGTATTGTTCTAGCTGTTTCTTAACTGATATCTGGTAAGTTTATCGCATCTCAAGGTTGCTTTCTTGGTTTGTTTCTGCTAAGTGTTAGATTATAAGTGTTAGATTCTAGCTAAGTTTCTGATTGTAGGTAAGTGTTGGATTCTGCTAAGTTTTAGATTATGCTAAGTGTTTGATTCTCAATGTTGGTTTCGTGGTTTGTTTATGCTAAGTGTTACATTCTAAGTGTTAGATTCTAGCTAAGTGTTGGATTGTAAGTGTTTGTTTCTTTGTTTGTTTTAATGGGGGAAAAATGCTTCTCTTTCTGTTGCCTTTGCTTATTGGCTTAGCTTCCAGTCATTGTCTTTGTGTTGCGGTTGGTTAATCTTAGGGTCAGTTTGGTGTCTAAGTGTAGAAACATGCTTCTGGTTTCATGTTTCATGTTTGATTGTATACTTTCCTTAATTGTCTTGTCAAATCTGAAATGTGTAGTATTGATCACAAGGCATGTAAGAGATATCTCTTACATGCTTCTGTCTTCATGTATCTGGTTTGCAGGTTAATTATGTTTCATGTTTCTGGTTTCATGTTTTCTGGTTTGCAGGTTAATTATGTTTCATAGTTATGGTTTCATGTTTTCTGGTTTCATGTTTCATATTTGATTGGTTTCATTTTTCTGGATTACATGCTTCTGGTTTGTATTATGTCCTTCTTTATTTCATGTGTGTTTGCAGGTTTACTCGTGACAAGGGATCGAAACTGGTTACAAACAAATTCGATGCTCCCTACTATAGATGGACATATGTGCCTCTGGACAGACAAGAAAGTAACTTCCTCGAGTTCGCGGTACAGTTTTCTGTCCTATAGCCTTCACATATAGGGTTGCTTGTGATGTTTTCACTAACATCATTCTATTCTCTTTGTATTGTATAAAACCCACACATGGGATCCCTTGATAACATGGACAGTTCAAGGGTATTTCGAGGAGATCTGTCAACGCCGGATGAAAGACATGGTTAGCACCGCGAGGACTAGTCGTGAGCGACCAAATTGGATCGGCGACCCTCTCTGGAAAACGATGACCGACTACTGGGACACTGAAGAAGCAAAGCAAAAGAGACTCACCTATTCCAATGCTCGTATGTCTTACCATAAAGGTCTCGGTCCTCACATCCACTTATCATGGCAAAAGTCGCATCAACAAATTCAACAAGAAATGGTTAGTTACTTTAATTTTTTCTTACTCCTTAACAACTTTAAATTATGTTTCTGGTTTCATGTTTCTGGTTTCATGTTTCATGTTTGATTGGTTTCATGTTTCTGGTTTACTTGCTATCCTTGCTTATTTTGTAACATTGCACGAAGAGGAATTGGGAAGACCGGTTAGTCTTGGTGATGTTTTCATTAGGACACATACAAGGCCAGATGGTACGTATGTCGATAGGAAGGCGGAAAAAATCGTTCAAACATATGAGCAGAAGGTGCAAGAGAAGTTGTCTGAGCTCGTGACAGAGCCATCATAAGTTTCGGACAGTGCTTCGCAACCTCGTGCGCTAACAACAGATGAATATACAAGCATCTTTCTTCAGGTAAAATAACATTTTTAACAGTTCACATTTATAGAGTCTTGGATTTTGTCATTATGGTTTTTCTCTTACTTTTCACAGTCCACTGAGTTGGATTCACGAGGAACTCCTTATGGAGTTGGAAGCCTCAAGGAGACTCTTCTCAATGCACTACAAGAAAACTGGTCGTTTACAATAGACATAATCGATGTAAAATTTATGTAAAACAGGTTTTGGGATGGTTTAGCGACGATTGTCAATTCGTCGTAAATCGTTCGTCGTTAATCCCAAATCGTCGTAACATCGTCGTTAAACATTCGTCGTAAAGGCGTCGTAATATTACGACGATTTTACGACGTTTATACCAATGAGGTGTTACGACAATTTGTGTTACAACGATTTTACGACGATTATACCAATGATGTGTTACGACGATTTTACGACGATCATCCGATGATTTGTGTTACGACTATGTTACGACGATTTGAGTTATGCCGATTATACCAATGAGGTGTTACGACGATGTTACAACGATCATACGACGATTTGTGTTACGACTATGTTACGACGATTTGTGTTACGACTATTTTACGACGATTATACCAATGAGGTGTTACGACGATCATACGACGATTTGTGTTACGACGATGTTACGACGATTTGTGTTACGACGATTTGTGTTACGACGATTTTACGACGATGTTACGATGGTTTATCGAATTAGCATATTTAATAATTTAATTAATAAATATAATTAATTAAATAAAAATTTAAATTATTAATGTTAAAATTAAAATAAATATTTATAAAATACAAATTAAAGTTTGAATTACATATTACAAAATCCTAATTACTACCAAACTGTCCAAAAAGCTCTTCGTCGGTTTGCCGCAACAATTCGTCTCACTGTGCAGCGAGCGGATCCACAGCCTGATCCGCATCCCTCGGTCCCGATGTCGATGTTCGCTGCGCTTTCAGGGCCTTCGCCAATGCGGGATTATCCATCGCAAGAAGCTCGAACAGAGAATCGTATCCTTGGATCTTCTTATCTAATCCAATGATCTTCTGTTCGGATTCCGCTTGCTTCGCCCATAAAGTTTTGATCTCGGTATGGGCGGTTTTCAACTCGTTCCTCAACCCAACCGGATCGTCGTGCGGATGATGTGCGGAAGACGAGGCAACAAAACTATCTCGAATCGATCCCATCCGTAAAACTCTGCCCTTCTTCTTCGGGGCAACCTAAAAAAAACGTTAAAATTAATAAATTAAATACGAAATAATTACGTAAAAATATAATATGATTATTATTACCTCTTCAAATATCTCGTCCATTTGGGCTGTGGTCAAAGCCGCGTTGGACTGAACTGAGCTACCTCCAGGTGATAGCTGCTGAGAGAGCTGAGTTTGACGCTCCTCAACCCGTGCTTGGGCGGTATTGTAGAGCAGCTCCGCTCGAGGATCCGCAAAAGAACCGTCTTTCTTTTTGTGAGTTTCCTCAAAAACTCTAGTCATCTGAGGAAGTTCGCCTCCGTTTCCCTAAACAAATGACATTAAAAAAAAAACGGTTTAAAAATTAAATTTAATTAATTACAAACTAGGAAAAAAAATATTAAAAACAAATCATACCATTTGAAGACGCCTTCCCGCAAATGACGTCTGACCTGAAGTATGTGGCAACACCGCCGGATGACCGTCTGGACCGACAGTGTTCCGAGAAGCCGAACACTTAGCAGCCACTTGTTGCGAATGCGGATCCATCCAGTATGTCTTCAAGCCGTTTCAGACTTCGGAAGACATGTACGGTGGCTTCGCCGCATCGCCCTCAACCTCCCACTTCCGCTTCCAATCAGAGACGGTATTGTTGAGCCGCAATTTTCCCTTCGCCTTAAACTCCGTCTTCACCGTCTCGTTGATCGCAAATTCCCAGTGCCATTTTTGCTATAAAAACAAGAAAATAATTAGAAACGATTAAATTAAATTAAATAATTAAAAAAAAAAAAAACGACTATTACCGCGAAACATTTGAACCACATATCAACGACGTCGCCCGGAACGGCAGACCAATTGCGGTGAGGCTCATCGAAGTAGGCTTTGATGGTGTTAGACACACTCCGCACGACTTTGTTGTCCTCCTTAAACCTGAAATATAAAAATGTAATTATAAGTAAAAACAAAATATTTATGAAAAAAAAAAAAAAATTAGCTTACATACCAAAAAGTATTCGGCGGCTGGAGCGGATCTAACCGGGGTAAACTATCATGACCCGGCGAATACAAAATATCCTCGACCGTCAATCCCGCATATAGAAAAGCGGGTGGAGGTGCATGTGCAGGTGCAGGTGCAAGTGCAAGTGCAGCTGGCGGAGGCGCCTGTGGGGCGGGACCGGAGACCGAAACCACAGACGGTGTGGCAGACGATGATGGGGCATCCGAATTAACACTCGGTCCCGAAGCGCCACCCATAAACGCGGAATAGTGAGTCATACGTGGCCCCATATCTAAAAAAAATAAACGACTATCAAAAATATAATTCAATATAATTCCAATCCTATCTAATTCAAATCCTATGTAATTCAAATCATATCTAACAATTACATTCCTATCTAATATTAACAATCATAAATACTTATCTAAAATATTTAAAAAATAAAAAATAAAAAATTTACCTTTTTAGAGAGAGAAAGTTCCGATTGTAGAGAGATAGAGGGATTGTGAGTTGTGAGGAAAAATCTGGGCTCGCGTATATATAGATTTTGTGGCCATCGTAATTTCGATGGTACAATCGTCGTAAAATCGTCGTAACCCATGAGACCAATCAGAATAATTTACCAATGCGGGAAATTTTTCATTCCACGCGGCAAAAGTAATTCCCGGTTACGACGCGTTTACGACGGATCCATCGTAACATCGTCGTAATATTACGACGAATCCGTCGTAATGTACCATCGAAATTACGACGAATCCGTCGTAACATCGTCGTAATATTAGCAAAGTAAACCCTGAACCCTAAAACACATAACCGTCTTTTATTAACGAAATATATTTGTACATCATAAACTTTTTAATGTACACAATACAATCAATAATGACGATTGAATCTGACAAATATCAAATTTTCTTATATCTTCTTACTTCTCTATAACATTCGTTGTATAAGTTTCATCGTAACATGCATGAAGTATAAATTGTTAATAATTTTTGTATTATGTCAACCAACGAATCGAGAACTTATGTAAAATAATATAATTGATGATATACCAATCATTTACAACCTATACTCAACCTTAAAACCCTAAACCCTAAACCCTAAACCCTACATATTCGTCGTAATCTCGTCGTAAAAGAATCCGTCATAAAATCGTCGTAATTCACAAATCGTCGTAAATTCGTCGTAGTTTTACGACGATGATACGACGTAAATAGTGACATCGGTATCACGACGAATTTACGACGACTCTGAGAGTTTGGTAAAACACTAGTTCTTATAGTTCACCTAATTATTTACATCAAATATTTTTGACGTAATGTCGTCGTATATTCGATGTAAAATCGTTGTAATGCTATTCGATGTAAAACCGTTGTAAATATTCTTTGCAAATCTGTTGGTAATTTCTAGAAAATTTCTATAAATACCTTCCACACCTTCAATGGTAACTTAAAAAAAAAACAATACACACTAAATATATACATACCTACGTTTCCTTGGGTTCTTATGCTGATCATTGTGTTCCCACTTCTTGATGATCTTGCCAACAAAGAATCATGTGGGATCTTGTTTTCATGTAAAGACAGTCATCATTATAACTACCATAGGTGAATGATTCATAGAATTGGACATCTATGTAAATCGTAATATGAGGATGTCCAATTTTATGTATCTTTCACTTATGGTGGTTGGTCGTTATGTATCTTTTTTTGTTGGCCAAATCATCAGAAGTGGGAATACAACGATTTGCTCCTTAGCCCAAGATGACATTACGACGATATTACGTCGTAATATCAACGTAATATGCAGAAACCATATTCGTCGTAATTGCGATGTAATTTTACATAGAAATTACGACGACATATATTTACGATGAGTTTACATCGAATTTCATCGTAAATTCGTCGTAATTGACAAATCGTCGTAAATCCATCGTAAAATAGCACAATTATCCTCCAGATATGGAACGTGTAATCGGAGCGATAAATGCTATTTGGGCACGTTATGGACCCATGATCTTTGTTCACGCTATTGGTCCGGGCACGTCTGGACCCTTGATCTTTCTCGGGTACCAGAGAATATCAAGGAAGGATCAATAGAAAGAAATCACAAGAAGGTTACCTTCGCTCGACGAAGTAATTGCGTTATTGCGGGGGCGTAGCTCCATCGCACCCAAAATCGCAAAATCGAGGAAAGATGAAATATTAGGGTTTATCAATCGTCGCTGTATCTTTCCAGAGGTATTAGTTACGAGGGCGTGACTGTGCGCAACTGTGGAGAACGGCAGGAAACACAAATCCCACGTGTCGACTTTCTATCCGTCTGTGAGGTATTAGAGTTTATATTTTAATAAATATCCTAAAATGACACACTTTTAACTTTTGTATACGGTTTGTAATCAATTAATGAATTAATAATTTTCATGCATTAACTTTGAAAATTCAAATAAGCTAAAATTAAAATAAGTTATATTATACAAATTAAAATAAGAGCAATTACATATATAAATCAATCAGAATCATCAAATCCGCTCGGTTCATCATCTTCATTGGGTTCATCATCTTCAGGTTGTGAATCATTGTCACTCTCATCAAACTCATCGGAATCGCCTTCTGCTTCTGTGTCGTCAGGTAGATATTCAAGTTCCCTGTTGCGGGGATCAATTAAAATAACGTTCTCCGTAATATCTGGTTCTATAATGTCACAGCAAGAATCTTGTTGCATTGGAAGATCGTCAACACCAACAATTTTACCCCTTGGAGCAATTTTAATTACCGATAACCATGTGGGCCCAGTGGTTCGAACTCGCGGATATGGCACGAACGTTACTTGTTCTGCTTGTGATGCTAGGATAAATGGTTCAAACTTGTTGTATCGCCGTGCTTTGTTGGCGTCGACCACACCAAATTTGTTTATTCGAACCCTTCGACCGACTGTTGGATCGAACCAATCACATTTGAAGATAACGCATTTCATACTAACCAAGCTGGGGTACTCCACTTCGATTATTTCCTGAAACACCACATAAAAATCTATTTCACCCCTAACACAAACTCTGTAGTTGGTAGTTGCCTGCCGAACGCTATATTTGTATGTATGAAACACATAACCACGGGTGAAATACATGGGTGCAGTCGTTATCTTCCCGAGGGGGCCTAGTAGTAACTCATGAAACCATATTGGATATTCGGGGTCACCATGATCCACCTATGAAATTTGGGAATGTTAGATCGAGCATCAATATATATACTTAATGAAAATTTTTATTACGTAAACTTACTTGCGTCTTCAACCACTTAGCGAAGTGAAGATCTTTACGATCGTTTATTTCATCATCTGAAACGCCTTCAATGCATTCTCGTACCTCACTAACAAATAAACTGCATATACATATATATACATTTAAATTAACACCTTTATCTATATATATATAATAAATTAGGAGTGGCTAATTAAATTGTCACGTTACCTCTCCAAAGGTTCCACTTCTTCGCAATTTAGGAGGATGTAGGTATGTGCGCTGTGCCTGTCATTCTCGTTAGACCACCAAACTTCCTTCACTTTTCTACCAAGACGACCGATTGGTGAGAAGATGTCTGGGACACTCTCTACTGCATAAGTTCTTCCCACACCACCATCATCATATCGTCGGGGTTTCCGTTTGCGTGTGCGAACTTTCGTAGCGAAATAGTATGAAGTGAAGTGTGAAGTTTCTTCGGTCAAATTTCCCGCAACAATTGATCCTTCAACCCTTGCTAGATTTTTAGCCTTTCCCTTTAAATGTTTCATGAACCGCTCGAATAGGTACATCCACCTAAACTGAACAGGCCCGCCTAGTTCTGCTTTGTGAGGGAGATGAATGGGAAGATGTTCTATGACATCAAAAAACGCCGGCGGGAATACCTTCTCCAGATTGCACAATAATATTGGAATATTAGCATCCAACTGTGCAATTACATCTTCTGACAACGTCCGTGTACTAAGATCCCAGAAAACCCCTCTGATGCCTGCAACACCCAACAATTATATAGTGCAATATTTGAACAAATTATATGTGATTTGATGATGTCTGTTACCTCCAATTGCTTCATGAACATTTCCTGGAAGGAGTTCGGCAAATGCGAAAGGAAGTAATCGTTACATAAACACGTGGCAGTCATGACTCTTCATCCCTGAAAACTTTTGTCCTTTCTCAACAGATTTAGCCAGATTGGATACATACCCATCAGGAAACTTCACATAAGATGAAACCCAATTGAACAACGCTGCCTTTTGTTCGGCACCCAACCGAAATATAGGAACTGGTGATTTCCCGTTGCTCATAATACGCAACTCATTTCTGTTGCAAATATCAGGCAAGTCCAACCTTGACTTTCTGCTGTCTTTGGTTCTTCCTTTCACGTTTAACACCGTATGCATGATGTTATCAAAAAAAAAATTCTCAATATGCATGACATCAAGATTATGTCGCAGCAGATGATCTTTCTAGTACGGAAGTTCCCAAAAAATGCTTTTTTGTGCCAATTGTGATTCTCCCCGTATCCATCAGGCATATTAGCTGGAGTGTGCCAATTTCCCCCACGATTTATAGTTTCTAGTCCCCCAAAATGATCTATTTGCGCTTCTAGATCTTCCCCAGATAGATACACTGGTGGGGGGACACACATGATTTTGTTCTTCCTAAACAATCGCTTGTTTCTCCGATATGGATGGTTGATTGGTAGAAACCGACGGTGACAATCATACCAGCATGTTTTTCGACCATGTTTCAGCTGAAACGCATATGTCCGATCGAGGCAATACGAACAAGATAACCTCCCATGCGTCGTCCAACCTGATAGCATCCCGTATGCAGGGAAGTCGCTTATTGTCCACATAAGCACAGCACGCATCGTAAAAATTTTCATCCTCGAAAAGTCATATGTACGAACTCCTGTAGACCACAACTGTTTCAACTCATGTATGAGAGGCTGAAAAAACACATCAAGGGAACGCTTCAGATGCTTCGGACCAGGTACTAATATACTCAAGAATAAAAATTCTCTTTGCATGCACATATCTGGAGGAAGGTTGTATGGCGTTAGGATTACTGGCCATAAAGAATATTGCCTACCAGACATACCGAATGGACTAAATCCATCTGTGCAGAGGCCAAGATACACATTTCGCTTAAATTTAGCAAATTCCGGGTGTACCGTGTTAAAGTGTTTCCAAGCTTTTGCATCTGATGGGTGAGTCACTTCTCCTTCTCTCTGCGAATGTTCTGCATGCCACCTCATCGATCCAGCTGTCCTTTCAGATTGATACAATCGTTTCAACCTATCAGTTATAGAAAGATACCACATCCGTTGGTACGGTATCTTACTACGCCCAGATGTTTGTGGTCTGAATCTCGGCTTTTGGCAAAATCGACATTCATGCAGCTTATCATTATCTTTCCAAAACAGCATACAATTGTCAACACATACATCTATCATCTCAGAAGGCAACCCAAGACTAAACACCAACTTCTGTATCTCATAGTATGTTTCGGCAGCCAAATTATCATCTGGCAAATACTCTTTAATAAGATCAGCCCAATCATCCATGCAAGCCTCAGCTAAGTTATGATCAGTTTTAATTGTCATCATCCTAGCTGCTAACGACAATTTAGACTGAACTTCTCTACATCCATCGTAGAGTGGCTGATTTGCAGCGGCTAGCATATCATAAAACCGCTTCGCATCTACATTGGGTTCCTCAACACTATTATCAACATTTGTTTCATGAAATGCATCATTGACCATTTCATGCATCCTATCATGATCTTGACCCTGCTGATCAAATTGATTTTCATGACCATGATGATAACTACTCCCCTGATCAAAATCTACATGACCTTGATAATTACTACTACAATCAGCTTGATCACTAGTACTCCTTTCAAAACCCTCTCCATGTTGATACCAAACATAATATTTCGGCATAAACCCTCTATTTAGTAAATGCTTCCACACCGTCTCGATAAAAATATATCTCGTATTCTTGCATTTACGACAAGGACAGAACATCTTACCGCTTTCGAAGGTTGTTTGCATATTTCCGGCCTGATACATGAATATTTCAAGCCCCTCTTGGAATTCTTTCGTCAACAATCCCTCTGAATCCTTTTGCGTATACATCCATCTTCGTAGTTCGTATATGGACATTTTATAAAAATAGTTTTTTTAGAAGAGATTGTTTTTTTTTTTATAACTTTCGTTCGAAGTACGCAAGTATTTATAGAAATTTTTAGGATTTACCAACGGATTTACATGGAAAGCTTACATCGAATTTACATCCAAATAAAATTTACAACGATTTTACATCGCATATACGACGGATTTACGACGAATATATTAGATGTAAATAATTAGGTAACCCTGCTTAAAAAACGTGCTCACCTACCTAGACACAATCGACGTAAACTCGTCGTAATTTACATCGAATACATGTCGTCGTAATATCGATGTACAATTACATCGACATTACGACGATATAAAAATCATCGTAATATCGTCGTAATGGCGATGTACAGTGACGACGATATTACGACGATCAATATTTATGACGAAATTACATCGAATTTAAAATGAGTCGTAATGTCGTCGTAAACTCGATGTAAATTTACGACGGCTAATATTCGATGTACGGAATATCTTAGTACGTTTTTTCGGGATCTTAGTACACGGACGTTGTCAGAAGATGTAATTGCACAACTGGCTGCTAATATTCCAATCTTTTTGTGCAATTTGGAGAAGATATTCCCCCCTGCGTTTTTTGATGTTATGGAACATCTTCCCATTCATCTCCCCCACGAAGCAGAACTAGGAGGCCCTGTTCAGTTTAGGTGGATGTACCCATTCGAGCGCTTCATGAAACATTTAAAGGGAAAGGCAAAAAATCTAGCAAGGGTTGAAGGATCAATTGTTGCGGGAAGTTTGACAGAAGAAACTTCACACTTCACTTCATATTATTTCGCTCCAAAAGTCCGTACACGCAAACGGGCTCCCCGACGATACGATGATGGCGGTGTGGGACGAATTTATGCAGTAGAGGGTGTCCCAGATATATTCTCACCAATTGGTCGTCTTAGTGGAAAATTGAAGGAAGTTTGGTGGGATAACGAGCATGACAGGCACATCGCATATACGTACATCCTCCTAAACTGTGATGAAGTGAGTCCTTTCGAAAGGTATAATAACAAAACTATTTAATTAATCAGTCATTAATAATTAATAATTAATATAATTATAATTAAATGTGTTGATTTTTATGTCTATATATGTATTTTGCAGCTTATTTGATACCCAGGTACGAGAATGCATTGAAGGGGTTTCAGATGATGAAATAAACGACCGTAAAGATCGTCACTTTGTTGAGTGGTTGAAGACGCAAGTAAGTTAATATAGTTATAAATATTTCATTTAATTATATCGGCTTTCAATCTAACTTTTACACTTATCAAAGGTTGATCATGGCGATCCCGCATATCCATTTTGGTTTCATGAGTTACTCCTAGGCCCCATCGGGAAGATAACGACCGCACCCATGTATTTTACCCGTGGTTATGTGTTTCATACATACAAGTATGGCGTTCGTCGAGCAACTACCAACTACGGAGTATGTGTTAGGGGTGAAATAGATTTTTATGGGATTTTGCAGGAAATAATTGAAGTGGAGTACCCCGGACTGGTTAGGTTGAAATGGGTTCTCTTCAAATGTGATTGGTTCGATCCAACAGTCGGTCGAGGGGTGCGAATTAACAAATTTGGTGTGGTTTACGTCAACAAAGCACGACGTTACAACAAGTTTGAGCCATTCATCCTAGCATCACAAGCAGAACAAGTAACGTTCATTCCATATCCGCGAGTTCGAACATCTGGGATCTCATGGTTATCGGTTATTAAAATAGCTCCAAGGGGTAAAATTGTTGGTGTTGATGATCTTCCAATGCAACAAGATTCTTGCCTTGATATTACAGACCCAGAGATTACGGAGAACGTTCTTTTAATTGATCCACGAAACAGGTAACTTGAATATCTACCTAACGACACAGAAGAAGAAGGCGATTCCGACGAGTTTGAAGAAACTGACGATGATGATGGACCTGAAGATGATGAACCCAATCAAGATGATGAACCCAACGAAGATGATGATTCTGATTGAAAGCTTATATATATATATATATATATATATATATATATATATATATATATATATATATATGTAATTTTCGGTTTGTTAGATGTTTAAGTTTTTGTTGTAAAATTATATATTAAACGAAATTACGACGTATTCGGCGATTAAATTCATGATTTTCCCCAAGAATTGCTTGATGCCAAAACAATTCGTCCAGACCGCACCGAAACACATACACCACTTCACTATTTCGGCGATTTCTCGGGTACCAGAGACGATCAAGGAAGGATCAATAGAAAGAAATCACAAGAAGGTTACCTTTGCTCGATGAAGGAATCGCGTTATTGCGGGGCCGTAGCTCCATCGCACCCAAAATTGCAAAATCGAGGAAAGATGAAATATTAGGGTTTATCAATCGTCGCTCTATCTTTCCAGAGGTATTAGTTACGAGGGCGTGACTGGTGCGCAACTGTCAAAGTCGGATTTTCTGTGGTATAATTGTTTATAATCTTCGTTTATGCAAATTTTGAAAATGAATGGAGGTATATCCAATAGCTATAAAGATTTAGGGTTTAGGGTAAAATTACAACGATTTTACGACGAATACGTCGTAATTTCGTCGTAATACCCAAAATATTTTAATTTACCCGCGTGGGGGAAATTTCGATAGGTTGAATTTTTGGTTACAGTTTTACGACGATTTTACGACGAATTCGTCGTAAAATCATTGTAATTGACCAACGATTTTACGACGGATCCGTCGTAATTTCGTTGTAATACCCAAATATTTAATTTACCGCGTGGGGGGAAATTGCGATAGGTTGAATTTTTGGTTTCAGTATTACGACGATTTTACGACTATTCCGTCGTAATATCGTCGTAAGGTCATCTTGGGTTTAGGAGTAGATCATTGTATTCCCGCTTCTGATGATCTGGCCAACAAAGAATTCTGGAGATCAAGTTTTCTATTTTCATAAAGACAAACCACCATAAGTGAAAGATACATAGAATTGGACATCCTTATATTACGAAAGATTTACATAGATGTCCAATTCTATGAATCATTCACCCTATGGTAGTTGAAGACAGTCTTTACTTGAAAACAAGATCATACAGGATTATTTGTTGGCCAGATCATCAAGAAGTGGAAACACAATGATCAGTGTAAAAACTCAAGGAAATTTGTGTTTTTTTTTTTAGTTAACATTGAAGGTGTGGAACGTATTTATAGAAATATTTAAGAAATTACAAACGGATTTGCAACGAAAATTTACAACGGTTTTACATCGATTAGCATTACAATGATTTTACATCGAATATGCGACGAAATTACGTCTACAAATTGCGATGTAAATAATTAGGTGACCTATTAAAAAACCGTATTTTACCAAACTCTCAGAGTCGACGTGAAATCGTCGTTATTTTACGACTGGTTTACGATGATTTAGAAATTACCAACGGATTTGTAACGAAAATTTACAACGGTTTTACATCGATTAGCATTACAACGATTTTACATCAAATATGTAGGTTTACAACGATTTTACGACGAATCCGTCATAAAATCGTTGTAATACTTAAAATATAGGGTTTAGGGTTTGATTTACTTGTTTAGATTTTTTTTTATCTTATATCTTGTTTTACGTAAGTTCTAATCATAGTATAAACAATTTTATGTTTTTACAAAATCATTTACATTATTTAAGTCATGCATGTTACGAATATACTTATAAGAACGAATGCTATACATTATTATGTAAAATAAGGAAATCGACGACGATATAGATTCAATCGTCGTTATTGAATCTATTGTTAAATATTAGAAGTATTAGATGCACAAATATACTTCGTTCTTACGTCCAGGATATGTGTATTGTGATTTAGGGTTTAAGGTATAGATTTAATCTATTACAACGAAATTACGACGAATCCGTCGTAAAATCGTTGTAATACTTAAAATATAGGGTTTAGGGTTTGATTTACTTGTTTAGTTTTTTTTATCTTATATCTTGTTTTACGTAAGTTCTAATCATATAATAAACAATTTTATGTTTTTACAAAATCATTTACATTATTTAAGTCATGCATGTTACGAATATACTTATAAGAACGAATGCTATACATTATTATGTAAAATAAGGAAATCGACGACGATATAGATTCAATCGTCGTTATTTAATCTATTGTTAAATATTAGAAGTATTAGATGCACAAATATACTTCGTTCTTACGTCCATGATATGTGTATTGTGATTTAGGGTTTAGGGTATAGATTTAATCTATTACAATGAAATTACGACGGATTCGTCGTAAAATCGTTGTAATACTTAAAATATAGGGTTTAGGGTTTGATTTACTTGTTTAGTTTTTTTTTATCTTATATCTTGTTTTACGTAAGTTCTAATCATAGTATAAACAATTTTATGTTTTTACAAAATCATTTACATTATTTAAGTCATGCATGTTACGAATATACTTATAAGAACGAATGCTATACATTATTATGTAAAATAAGGAAATCGACGACGATATAGATTCAATCGTCGTTATTGAATCTATTGTTAAATATTAGAAGTATTAGATGCACAAATATACTTCGTTCTTACGTCCAGGATATGTGTATTGTGATTTAGGGTTTAGGGTATAGATTTAATCTATTACAACGAAATTACGACGGATTCGTCGTAAAATCGTTGTAAAATTACAACGATTGTACGACGGATCCGTCGTAAAATCGTTGTAATACCCAAATATTTAATTTACCGCGTGGGGGGAAATTGCGATAGGTTGAATTTTTTGTTACAGTTTTACGACGATTTTACGACGAATTCGTCGTAAAATCGTTGTAAATGACCAACGATTTTACGACGAATCCGTCGTAAAATCGTTGTAAATTACCAACGAGTTTACGACGACTACAAAATCTATATATACGCGATCAAATTTTTCCTCCCTCCCTCACAATCTCTCGACACTCTCTCTCTCTCTCAAATCTTAATCTCTCAACTCTCTCTCTCTCTCTCTAAAATCTCTGCCCTCTCTCTAAAAAAAGGTAACATTTTTTTTTTGTATTTATAAATTATATTATCGTTCTAAGGATTTTGAATTGTTAGTTAGGATTGTAATATTTATTAGTTAGGATTGGAATTATTAGTTAGGAATGAATTGTATTATACTAAAATTGAGTTATTTTTAAATATTTTTTAGATATGGCGCCACGTAAGTCACACTATCAGCAGTTTCTCGAGACGGGGCCGAGTGAAAATCCGCATCTCCCGTCATCTTCTGCGACACAATCCGCTGTTCCGGATTCTTTTTCCGGACCAGCGCCGCCTCCAGAAGCAGTTGCTCGACCGCCGTTGTTGTATGCAGGATTGACGGTCGAAGATATTTTGCAGTCGCCGGGGCATGATTCTTTAGACCGGTTAGATCCGCGACGGCTCCCGAATACTTTTTGGTACGTACCTACAATTTTTTTTTTAATAACATTATGAATTTGTTTTTTTTACTAATAATTTTTGTTTTTTTTCTCAGGTTTAAGGAAGATAACAAAGTTGGACGGAGTGTGGCTGACACCATTAAAGCCTATTTCATGGAGCCTCACCGCAATTGGTCTTCGGTTCCGGAAGACGTTGTCGAGACATGGTTTAAATGTTTCGCGGTAAAATTTTTTTTTTTAATTCAATATTATTTTGGAGAATTCTTTATCTTTAATATATCGTTTCTAATTTTTTTTTTTTTTTTGTATAGCAAAAATGGCATTGGGACGTTACGATCAACGAGACAGTGAAGGCGGAATTCAAAAAGAAGGGAAAATTGCGGCTCAACAATACCATTTCCGATTGGAAGAGGAAGTGGGAGGTTAAAGGCGATCATGGGAAGCCGCCATACATGTCTTCCGATGTTTGGAACGGCTTGACGGCATACTGGAGAGATCCACATGCGCAGCAAGTGGCAGCTAAGTGTTCGGCTTCTCGAAACACTATGGGTCCAGACGGTCTTCCAGCTCTTATGCCTCATACGTCGGGTCAAACATCTTTTGCGGGAAGACGCCTTCAAATGGTAATAATTTTTTCGCTTATAATTTTATTTATGTAATTTTAATTTGTTATTAATTTATATTATCTAGCAACGGTTTGATTTCTTTTTTAATGTCTTTTTTGTTAGGCAAATGGAGGCGAACTTCCTCCGATGACCCGAGTTTTTGCGGAAACTCACAAGAAGAAAGACGGATCTTTTGTAGATCCTCGAGCTGATGCAATCTACAATGACGCGCATGCAAGGATCGGCGAGCGTCAAACTCAGCTTTCTCAGCAGCTATCACCTGGGGGTAGTTCGGTCCAATCCACTGCGACTTTGACGGTTGCCCAGATGGACGACATATACGCAGAGGTAATTTAATGTTTTTTTTTTTACAAAAGTTAATGTTTTTTTATACAATTTATTAAATTTTTCGTTTCTTTTTTAAAAGGTTGCCCCGAAGAAAAAGGGCAGAGTTTTAGGGATGGGATCGATCGTAGATAGTGCCGCCGCGTCGTCCCGTCGTTAGCTTTTCGATGATCCGGTTATTTTGCGGACGGAGTTAAACAACGCCAACTCCGAGATCAACAATTTGCGGTCGAAGCAGGTGATATACGATGAGAAGATCCAAGGATACGATAAATCGATCCAAGGATACGATAAAACAATCCAAGGATACAACACTCTCTTCGAAATTATTGCCCTGACTAACCCGACTTTGGCGGCTGCACTAAGGCAGCAGGAAGGATCGACATCGGGCCAGCCAACTGATCCGCTCGCGCAAGAACGAGCGAATATGGAGCAGAATGGATCAGACGACGAACTTTTTGATAATTTACGTTTTTCGGCTAGGAAATAGTTTGTAATAAAAATTTTATTTTGTATTTTAAATTTTATTTTATATTTTGAATTTATTTAAAAAATTTAATTTTTAAATATAATTTTTTAAATATCAGTTTTTAATTTTTTTTTTTAATTTTATTTAATTTATATAAAAATTATATTTAAATTACGACGAATTTACATCGAATATTTTACATCGATTTTACAGCGTTCCATAATTTACATCGATTTTATATCAATAGTTTTACATCGATTTTACATCGTTACAAAGTTACGACGAATTTACATCGAATATTTTACATCGATTTACCAACGTATTTACAGCTACATATTACGACGAATTTACGACGAATCCGTAAAAACAGAAATTTTATAATTCGTTGTAAATTCGATGTAATGTTTCATCCTATTACGACGAATTTACGACGGTTTGTCGAAAAACAAATTGTATAATTCGATATAAAATCGATGTAATGTTTTATCGTTATATCGTCGTAAAATCGATGTAATTTATTCGTCGTAAAATCGATGTAATATATTCGTCGTACATTCGATGTAAATATACAACGATTTTACGACGAATATATTACATCGATTTTACGACGATTTTTAGTCCTCCTTAATAGTACGACCAATTTACGACGATTTACGATTAACGACGATCATATTACGACGAATTGTTAATCGTCGCTAATCCGTCGTAAATCATGTTTTACGACCGATTTACGACGATTATGTTTGTTGTAAAAAGGCGGTTTTCTTGTAGTGCTGGAACAAGACTTCATTGCACCATGCAACATAGTTTTATCAGACCAATCTTCTAATGAAGTCGGAGGACAATACTCCGAAGAAGAAGGCTCAAGGTTATTCTTTCGAAAATCAGATTTCAGCTTGTTGAGTGACTCTGACCTTGCACCAACACGTCCACCAAGTCCAATAACGAAAGAGCCAAGGACAGAATGCATCACCCGAGAGAGATTGATCGAGTTTAATAGATTTGTGAAATCAATCCCGATGTACACCTCATTCGAAGAAGTTTGGGAAAAAGGACCCATAATCTACCTAGAGGTACTACTTTTGCTAGAGCTTACATGGATCATATGATTGGTCATTTCTTTTGTGAAAGCAAATAGTCCATAACGGAGAGATAAGATCTTTTCAACAATGCCACGAACGGAAAACCCGTTAGGAGTATCGACAAAATAAAAGAACAAGGTCATTTCCTTATCACTTGTAACATCCGTGGAGTTGAACTTAAGAACGTTCTTTGTGATTCCAGAGCTTGCTTGAGCATCATGTCAAAATCGACCTCAAAGCGCATCGGTATTAAGCACATACACCGTACCCGGAATAAAATCAGCATGGCCGACGAGACTTGTGCCACACCAAAAGGGATTTCCCGAGACATGCCAATAAGAATAGGAGATTGCATAGCCCCCGACGTCGATTTTTACATCGTCCAAACAACGAAGAAAGATGCAACACCGATAATTCTAGGATGGCCGTTCTTATCAACCATTGGAGCCATCATGGATTGGCCGAATCGACGTGTTTCATTCGCTAACATCAACAAAGACTTTTTCTACACTGCCATACCACTCAAAAAAGGAGAAGAAAGACTTTCTAGCACGATGGATCCCGAACTTGATCCCAATCCCGATTCACGAACAAGCGATGATTCACATGACGAGGAAACAAAAAGAAGATAAAAAAAGACTTGTCGTACGACATTGTCCTTCTACGACTAAGCTCACCTCGATACCTACGTCGAGCTAAACGACTTTAAACAAAAGCTTCCATGTAGAACTAGCTCACATGGAAGCTTCCATGTAGAACTAGCTCACACAACATTGAGCTAGACATAGGCTAGGGTGGATAGGTTTGGGTTTTGGGCGATTGATTGAAAGAAAAGAGGGTATGGAGAAATGGATAGAGACATGGAGACAGGAATGGGGAAAAACAAAAGATCGATTGGTTTGAAACAAAAAAGTGATTTAGCTCCAAGTGTTGAATTGTAAGGATTTCTAAGTGTGAAGGAAAGAAAAGAGCCAAAATGGCTAAAGCATCCAAAGGATTGAAATGGAGACAAGTCGTGCAAGCACAAGAGGAGATAAAGGAAAAGAAAAGACAAGAAGCCAATCCAATCAAGTTTGAAGAAAAAGTCCTGAAAGGAAAAGAAGTGATGAAACATTGTGGTTTAAGAAGGCAAATGGCCTTGTGAAAAAAGGGTAGCTTAGGAAATGTCACCTTGGGTTTAGAAGTAGGAGTGAAGTTCATATCGGGGCATTGGGTAGATGGAAGTCATCCTTGTATGCATCGGTTGATCCTTACTCTTAATATTTTGTCAAAGTACGTTCTTTCATGAGAGATCCTTGCATCGGAACACCCACATTGTTTGAGATCACTTTTATCTCAAGACCTCTCCCTTAGCCAAATGAGTTCACTTGATTTGTATGAACATGATTCACCATTTGCACTTAATGAATGTCAAAGAGTTGGATGATAGGAATGCTTGTGGATGCTAAGGCTTAGACCCATTTCGTTTTGAAAAGAGTATGGCTAAATCTTTTAAAGTAGAGGTTGTTTGTGCATCATATAACTTCTCTCAAGGGCATTGATTCAAATTCTTTTGTTAATATTCTCGGATTTTATCTACCACTTTCAAACCTCTCTCTCTACTTGTTTGTTTGCAGGAGTTGATATTCCCATATTTTGCATCTCTTATATATCATGCATTCTTGATATTGTTTTGTGTCTCATACATGTGTCTTGCATTGTTTTTATAGCATTTTAGTCTTTATTAGAGTATTAGGTGTTTGCATTAGGTCCTAGTGAGTTTCCCATGCATTTGGAGTGTTTTTAGGTGTTTTGGAGACAGTTGATGATGTTTGGAGTTATGGAGCATAAGAGAAGGAATAGTCCATCCGGAGTGTCCGAGAGAACGGTTCGGACAAAGGGTTTCCAGTCGGATTCAGCCTCAACGGTCTTCATGGAATATGTAGAGGAATGAGTTAGCTGTCTACCGGAGATGTATTCAGTCATTCGGACATATGCTTCTAGAGATATGGCCGATTTTCTAAGGAGTCTCCGTCTGGCCGCGAAACTACACCGGGCCAATCTTGTCCGGTGTCACCGTCAAGTGTTGAACCTCAGCATGGACAGGAGATATGCCAGCCCAGTTACACCCGGTACTGCCGACCGGTACTGCTACTTTCCTCGACCAGGGGAAATACCGGCCCCTTGTGCCGCCCCAATCTCGCCCGGCGTGGAAGCTCTCACCGAAGCCAGCCAAACTATATGAAACACCAGGCTGGACGAAGTATCTACACTAGGATTTAGCTCCTAAATCCTTCATAGAACTTGTAGGTGATTGAGTTAGATGTCTTCTGGAGGTTGATACAAGTCCTTCTGATCAGTGGTTTGAAAGATACATCCGATTTAGCAGGGACATATCTGACTGGTGCCCAAACGAGTTATGCTAAAAAAAACCCAAAGTCTCCATACCGGCCACACATACCGGTCCCGATTCGCCCGGTATGGAAAGTTCGACCAAAGACTTGACCAGGTCAAAACCCGGTTTATTCTGGGTTGACCCAGTCCGACCCAAACTCATTTAAATATTGAAAACCCTAATTTTTTAGATCTAAGCTTTCTTTTCTCTAGAGTTGGGTTTATCCCAAACTCTTCTTATGATGATTTTGGATGGATCTTCATAATTCATGCCACTCTAGTGAAAGATTCTTCAACCTATCTTTATATTATGATTATTTAATCCTTGTTCTTTATCTTTATGTCTCTTTTTCTCTTGTGTTCTTCCTTGTTCTTCATGTTTAGGCCTTAGACCCCTTTTTGTTAGATTTTGGATTTCGCTTGATTTGGATGGTTTGATGGTTGATTGTTGATGCTTAGGATTAGATAAACATTTGTTCTCATGTTAAGAAGGATCTTAATGCTAGGATTGAATTGAAAACTCATTTTCTAGAACTTAAACATTTCATGCACACAAGGTGTTCGATGAAATGTCTAGAAAACTTCTAAGCATGCTTTTCATTCTAAGTGATCGGTGGATGTTGACTTTAGGATGTATTGTTGACTAACATGGACTTTTGGTAAATTATGGATTATCTAAGTGATCGGTGGATTCTGACTTTAGATGATTCGTACAATGATTAGTGTCATGGAAGTGAACTAATATACTTGAAAGTGTTCCATGTCATAAGAATAAATGTGCATTGAATGTTTAGGCATCGTTAGTCAATTGTCTTGATGGTTAAATGATGATAATTTAGGTTGCATCTTGTTAGAACCTTCACTTAGGTTGATCTTAAAGCTATTTTTTTATTGAGAGATCAAAGCTAGAGCTTAAGCATTTCACGCCCGATAGGTGTTCGATGAAATGCTTGAACCAAACCTTTTATGAGCTTTTCATGCCTAGCCAATGAGAGTTGATGTCTAGGGTGTTTAGTGAACTAAGTGGGATTGGTGATTAAAGCTTGTTAATCATCTTATCACAAACGAGAGTTTGATCTTGATTTGGTGATTAACAAAGTGATTAGTGCTACGAGAGTGGATTAGTCAAAATTGTGAATTATATGTTTTAGGATAGTGTTTAATTCAATGTTTGTCATCATTGTTTGTTCATTAATCATCTTCTTGATAGTTAATTCATTTTCCAACACTTCTATCTTTTGTTTTCTTTCTTACATTTTACATTCTTTGTTTAAAAATATAAAAACCCAAAAGGTTTGCTCTAGATTAGGAAGATTCATGTATTCTTGGTGCATTGATCTTAACCTCTTTGGTTCGATCTTCAAATACTACAATGATATGAGTAGGTTTGAGTAATTGATATGAACTTAACACTAACCAAAATCTCAACTATCAAGACTCTTTTCAGATAACTAGGGATTAAAAAGTGCATTTCGGAGCAAAAGTACGTTTTTGAATAAACTTGGACCGTCAAGAAGTCTTGCAATCAAAGAAGACATTTTCACCGTCCGATCATCACCAAATTTAGATTCAACAAATTAGAGACAACCAGCTTTCAAATGCAATTAGTTTGGGGATAATCCAATGGTTGGATCCTATAATATACCCGAAGCACTAAGGACCGATGAAGATACCCGAAGAAGCAGTCCACCGCGGGTCGTGGAGCTGGACCCGCAGCCAAGCACTGTTCTGCCGCCCCTGGAGCCACTCCATCCGCGGCCAAGGTCCAGTCCGCCGTTGCCAAAAGCAACGGACCCGCAGCCTAGCCTAATTCCGCCCAAGATGATTTGTTTCTTCACCCGATGCCAAAACCGTCTTTTTCCGTCAAACCCTAAAACGACCCAAGCATGTTGAAGACCTATAAATACTTGTTTTAGACAGAATTTTTGTGCAACCAACCTTAGATATATTCTACACACTAGTTTTACTTTCATTCTTGTACTCTTCCATCGAGATTTTTGGGATTGGTGAGGAGGTTTCTCGCCGGGCTTAGCTCTAGAATTCGTGAGGCTTCTTCACCAATCTCATGTTTAATTTAATTATGTCTTTTTCCAGTATGTGTGAGTAGTTTATATTGTTGGGTTTTTTAAAGGATTATCGAGGGAAATTCTATGTTCGATAAGGATTTAACTCGGTAAACCCTAGACGATTTCTAGAGCTCTTCTTGTGGAAAGTTGTTAATGCATAAATCTAGTGTCATAAACTATAAGCTAATAGAGGGAGTTTAGAACCACAAAATTGTTGCATCTAATCACCAGCAAAGTTCATCCACAAGGCGTGCGCGTCGTAAGATTTCGAAAGTATACTTACGGAGTGCTGTGAGCCTATGGACCCACTAGCATATCACAATCTTACGCGCGGCCAGAGACGGAAGCTACTGATCGAGTGAATAGATTGTAGGACGTAGGTTATACGAAAGTAGACTACGTCATTATTATGTCATGTTCGTGGAGTTATAATCGAGAAACACTAGTTACTAATGAGCTAGGGGCCGTTTGATTGAATCAAGCATACCCTGAGATATTCCTCTCGACCCAGCAACGTTTTGGAATAGTTACAACCGTTTCTAGTAGTGTAGTTTATCAATAGAGTCCGTAGAAGTAGTTTAATTATCGATTTCATTAGGTTTAGGTTAGTAGTCGATTTTCTTAGGTATTAGGATAGTCTTAGTTTTTCTTAGGATATGTTTAGTTTCTCTTAACATTAGTTTAGTAGTTAAAATTCCCTTAGTTTAGAGTAGCCATCGATTTTCTTAGATTAGTTTAGTAGAAGTTTTCCGTTTCTCGTTCTTTACAATTCTAGTTACAAAAACCCTATAAAAATATATTCGTTCTAGGTTTATTTACTATACAATATCTAAGGTCTCATAGAACAACACCCTCTCCCTGTGGATCGATACCTCAAGTACTACAACGCACATCTCTGCACTTGCAGGCTTTAAGGTTTATAAATTTAAGACCTGAATTTTTGGATACGAATCTGATACGCATCACAAGTCCACTTCAATTTCATCAATTCCACCAAGGTATGATCCTAAATCTTGACTTTTTCATTGAGCTAAACCATAAGGGTTTTCTTAAATTTTCTAGATTCATGTCTAGGATTGCTAGAAATTATTGGAGAACTCTAGATTGAACTTCTAGAATGATAGAATTTCAGTTTTAGCACTTAATTATTATGGATTTGAGATTTTTAGAACTTGAAATTTTCAAGCTTGAATAAAATGAATTTGGAGATTAATTTGAACAAGTCTTGATATATTGATAATTAGTAAAGGGTAATCTACTGAAATTTCATGAAGATGAACTAAGACGAGCGGATACGTAGGAGAGACTTCCCGGAGTTCATTTTCAATTCAACACGAGGAGAACCGGGGAGGAGCGTACACCGCAAGCGTGGAAGACGACACAAATATTGGCGAGTTCTTTGCAAGTCGACGACGATCAACTAGAACCAAAACCATAATATTTTTCAATCTTTTCAAAAACCAAAACCATAATATTTTGTTTTAGCTTAATTTTATTCTTATAAATTTGTAGTACAACTTGAGGTCTCTATGGATCGATCCCACCTATATTATTTTGATTTGCTATGCGATTGCCGGTAGTAGAAGTTGGGTGAAAACTGTACCCACATCAAGTTTTATAGCGCCGTTGCCGGGGACCTTTATAGATTGTCTACAAGTTTCGGATTATAATTTAGTTTAAAACGTTTTTCAGTTTTTTCTTTTATTTTGCAGATTTTTTTTTTTTTGGTTTTATCTTTGATTGTTTCAGGTGAAAGTTCGAGCGAAGATGGCTGAGATCATTCATGACCAGCAACTACCGTACTTTGCTAAACCCCCTGGAGTAATTCCCGTTAACCAGCAGCCTCGTAATGGAGTCCAAAATCCCCTTGCACAAGTCGGATTCGGACAGCTACATATTCACGTCGGTTTGCAACAACAACAAGCTCATGATAACCAACAGTTGGCGCATAATAATGAGACCATTGCAGATTTCGATTCAACACCAGCACTTTTCAATGATCGAAATTCAATCCTCCCTTCACCTCTTCAAGATCAAGACTTCGAGATAAAACTACAAGTCAATGCTTTAGTGCAGCAACGTGCTTCAAAACAAGATTCCGGAGAAATTAGACGATCCGGGCAGTGTTTCCCGTACATGCAAAATCGAAGGTACGAATTTTAGGCGTTCTCTCTGTGACTTGGGGTCTAGTGTTAACTAGATGCCATACACTGTGGCAAAGCATCTCGGCATTACAAATTCAAGCCCACGAAAATTCAATTGGTGTTTGCGGATCATTTAGTCAAATGCCCCGTTGGAGTTGTTCTCGATATACAAGTCATGATTGGGAACTGCTTAATCCCAACTGACTTTGTTGTGCTTGAATTGGATCAAGAGCCTAGATATCCTCGTATCCTTGGATGTCCCTTTCTAGCGACTACTGGTGCCATCATCGATGTCAAAAGAGGAAAGATCGACCTAGTATTTAGGATGTTCGCGTGAGTTTCATCTCGTTAGCTAGTTACAACATTATGTTTGGGTTTCTTCATTACAATTGAGGGTTCAGGTTATGCATGCTATATGTCTCTTATGACTAACCTATTGTACACTAATCAGTTCGGGTTCACTAATCCCTGACTAGGGTTTAACGTTTAGGGTTTAAATATGTTCCTTATTGACATATTGTATACTAATCGGTTTGGGTTCACTAATCTTTGACTAGGGTTTAACGTTTAGGGTTTAGTGTTTAGATATGTTTCTTATTAACCTATTGTACACTAATCAGTTTGGGTTCACCAATTCTTGAATAGGGTTTAGCGTTCTCTCATTGAAGGGATTAGATCTCATTAGGTAATTACAACATTATGTTTGACCCACTATAAATTAACTTGTTTGGGTTTACCAATATTTGAATATAGTTAATGTAAATATTTATAGAGTTTTGTAAATTTTCTAAGAAAAAATAAATGTTTATATATATGTTTTTGTTAACCTTTGTCCAAATATATTACTGGATATGGCGGGAGCATTTTCAGAAATAGTCAACTTAGTTACAATAACATTGTTAGAAAAAGTTATGAGCATAAAGATAAAATAATCACAAAAACATATTTACTTAATATATTTTTATTGGGGTTTAGTTTTGCATATTATTTTTGGTCAACAAGACTATTTGACAAAATGCCCCTATTTTTACTTATAAATTGTATGTAACAAAATCCAATTTTATTACTTTATAGTTATTAAATTTATGCAAAATATCTACATAGATTAAATGCTTTACAAATACAAGTTCATACACAACCATCATAAGAATATCAGATAAGATCTCCACGACATACAATAAAAAAACACTAGTTCGTTGACATAAAGAAAAATCAAACAAGAAAGAGCAAGTGGTTCAGTGGTTGCTATACCTCTGCTGCCATCTTACCAGTGTCGAATTCGATTCCATCTGCCATCCATGTGTCGGTGTATTTAACTATTAGGCCGGCCGGTTGTGGTCCAAAATAATGATAAAAAAAAAAAAAAACCAAACAAAAACCAAGATGAAGGCAGACTCCCCTCCATTGATTCACCTTCCAATCGACGATTGACCCTCGTTGACTTCGAAAACATTTTCTAGTGACTCAGATTAGCCTTTACTGCCCATTGTAGGCATTTTTTAGTGACTCATATAAGAGTCTGTCTTTTTGTGTGTGTTGGGTTACTTCGCCGATTGGGCAATAATTAATTTTATAATACTATTTTTTTTTTATAAATAGAAAAAAAAAATTTCCAAGAAAAAAAAAATGCAAACCGAGAATACATATGGAATTATGGGGTTACCCGTGTGGTAGCTAACCGGGTATCTCTCGAAGCATGTGTACATTGAAGAAAACAAACAAAAAATGGCCATAAAGAAAAAACCGTTGACCATCATTGGTGATAAAATGAACAATCGACAAAAGTTAAAAATACAAAATGAAAAAACACAAAATTTATTTGTTAACAATCGCATCGCCTCTCTCTTTGGATAATTGTTATTCTCTCTAGCCAAAATTAAACCCATTAAATATGATTCTTTTACTATTAAATTGTATTATATAGTATATTATATATATATATATATATATCTATATATTTGAATATAAAATTATGTAATATTTTATTTTTCAAAAAAATTGTTTGATTTTGTAATTTCGATTTGAAATTAATGAATCATTTTCCCTGAAAAAATAACTTAAGAAATATAAAATTGATTCTCTATACATCACTACATTGCAACTTTTGTTGCTAGTATTGATAATAATGGACACATATCATTTAGGACATACATGCCAACTATTTTGTTGCTAGTATGTGTTTGAATGCAAGACTTGACTCTTACCATTTCATTTGCTGCTCTTGAATCATATTATCATTCCTTACAAAACCATGGAGAATCCCAGGAATAATAGTTGTATGAATCCGATTTGGTCGGACAGATCCCTTTAATTAGTGGGACAGATCCCTGACTCACTGGGTCGACTAAGCCGACTCGTTGGGTCAACTAAACCGACTCGTTAATTTAGACTTAAGAGAATTAGAACCATTAAGAAGAAATGAAAAGATAACAAAATCCTTAAAAACAAAAGAAAAGAAATGTTCGGTTTTTACAATCGAAATCTGGATTGTTTAATCAAAGGATGGAGGAAGGAGGTAAGAGCGACTAAAGAAACGAGAAAGGAGAAGAAGAAAAAAAAATTTTAATTAGAAATAATTATTATAAGTAATTAATTAATTAAATTAATTTTTAATATATATATATATATTTTTTTAAAAAAATCCACGTCATTATATATAACAAAAAAAACCAGTGTTCCGTTATGTTCTGTTAACAGAGATAACAGTTATGTTATTTTTTTTTGGTGGCCCAAAGTGAGAAGCGAGTTTGATGGTTTTAAGTGAGAATTTCTTTAATTTGATGGTTTGAAATGAGAGTGTAATTCTCTCAAGGGTTAAAGTGCTAGTGAGTTGTACTTTGAAGGTTAAAAAGATGATTTTCTCCATAGAAATAATAGAAAAGACTGCAATATTCTTTTTTTCATTCATTATTTTATTAAACTATATTTGATGATAATTTATAGATAACAAATAAAATTCAATTTTTGCAATTAAAAGTGCAGAGACAGTTTTTGCTTTGCGCTATACACTTGCCCGATCCTTTCCACTTCGAAGTACACTGAGCAGCACACTGTTTAGCTTCACAAATATTTGTTCCTGTAAAATATTCATGACACCATTCTGTTCCTTGCGACTCCACTGTCACCATCCCTAATAATAAATATTTAAAACATATACTAATATCATCTCAATTTTTTCGTTATAAAACAAAATTGAGATAAAGAAAACATTATCACATAAAATTATAAAAGAGAAGAAACATGGAAAATATTTGATATATTTTAAGTGTAAAACAAACCTACAACAAGGAGAACCATGAAGATAGCAAGAACGGTGGCTTTAGTCATATTTGATGATATAATTAAAATACAAAAACGATGGGTGTAATTGTATTGTATTCGTGATATATATAAAATCAGATGCAAGCATATATATTTATTAGAATATCATAAAACTATAAAAGGTAGACGGAACAAAAAAATCAACTAGTAATTAATTAGATGATTGAAATGGAAAAAGATCATAAAAATAAATAAATAGGAAAGATATCTAGAAATCAATTAAAAATTTTAATAGATAAGAACGTAATTACCCACAACAAATAATATTATATCACATATGAATAAAATTTTGAAGAAGTCAACAATCTATAAATATATGCTGGAAAATCATAAAAATATAAAGCTGAAAGATATTTAGAATTTAATGAAACCAACTTAGTCATTCATACTTAATATGGTTTGAATCCTTTTTATTAAGTGTGATAGAATTTAAAATATTTTAGAAAAGACATGGGTCAATAAATTCAAAGTTAATTGATTTTAATTAAAAATTCATACATATGGTATGAAAATCTAGATTGTTGATCAAAGAAGAGTGGTCAAAGTAGGATTAATTGACATCATAAAGTGTAATTTGATTTGAGAGGGACATATAAAAAAAATCAACTCGAAAGTGGAAGAAATACATTTGGAAACCAATCTACTCAACCATAGAATTAAACAGAATTTGGATAAAAATGATTTGTTATTATTGTTATTCATTTAACATTTTTGGAAGGTTGTTGATATTGTTACTAATGCTACAATCAAAATGGAAGCAATGCATTTGAAAAGCTATCTATTCAAGCCACATAGTTTAATAGAATATATGAATCAAAACATCGAGTAACTACTTTGGAAGCAATCTATATGTAAAAAATATATTCAACTAGGGATGTGTATCCGGTTATTCGGTTTGGATTATTTGGATTTCAGTTTTATTCTGAGTTTCGAAAAATAGATCTTATTCCAGATCAAAATAATTGGTTTCGGCTCGATTTGGGGAAAAAATTATAACAAAAATAAAATAATTAATTAATTTAATTTAAAATTGTTGATTTTTAATTTCCAACATATTTTATATATTTAATTCAAAACACACAAAAATTAATGAATTTTGGTTCATTCGTTTATTTTAGTTAATTTTATTTGATTTCATAAATTTTTTGTTCAATTACGATTTGGTTCGGATAGTTCATAATAAAAATTCCATTTCATTTGTGTTATTTTGTAATTCGGTTCGAGTTTGGATTCAAAAAATTTAGTTAGAGAATTTCAGTTTGGTTCCGGAATTTTGTCCAACCCTATTTTCAATCGAAGAATTTAACAGAATTTCAGTCAAAATATAGTTTATATTATATATGTAATAATTAAAATTGAAGCAATACATTTAGAAACCAATCTATTCAACTATAGAGAAATCTTGAGACAATACCCTTCTAATTTCCCAGTATATTTTTGAAGATATTCTGAGCATTTGCTTACACTGCAAGAACAACTCATTGTAATTATCAAAATTCTATCGATGGCAAAATTATCAAAACACCCTTTATATGTTTTGTGTAAAATCAGAACCATGTCAATTTTTGATGTCGTATGCGAAATAAAAATAATATATATAATATTTTATTAAATTTTCTATAATAAAATAATATAAAATTATTCAATTTTTATTTTTTATTTATTTTTTGTCAACAGCCTAAATACCTACACCGATTCAATAAACCAAACCGGGGGTATTGAGTGTACATAAGTAAAATCTGCTGGATTGACTCGAGCATCTCATGCTAGCTTGTCCGCCACTGTGTTGTAAGCGCGTGGGATGTGTGTGATTGAGAAAAAGGTGAATTCCTCCTTACTCCTCGCGAACTCCTCCAAATGTAGAGTAAAGGCCGGCCACTCCTTTGGTGTAGACACCATCTTCACCAACTCTGAGCAGTCTGTTGCAAAAGCTATCGCCGTCTTCTGATTTGCAATCATTCAATGCATCGCCCAGATGAGCGATTCCAGTTCTACGTGTAGTGGGGAGAGACTTCTTCGCAGATTTCGTGACCCCATCATCGTTCCTTCAACTCCTTCCTGAAAACAGTGCCATCCTTAACCAGAATACTTGTCTGTCTCCTTCCACGATCCATCGATGTAGCATCTCAATCCATCGTAATCATCATTTTGAGCCATCTTCGTATTAAGGCCAATTTGTTGAGATATTCTGTCTGGTTCACTACTTTGTGTCATTTCCCAAGTTATGGCCTTCGTCTCCGCTATCCGCAGTATCTCTTGTGGGTTCCTATCCACATTTGAGAAAACCTTATCATTTCTTGCTTTCCATATATTCCACACAATCCAGGGGAAAAGTGCGTTCTTGTCCGCTTTTGGGAATTTCCAAAAAAGATGATCAAAGTTAGAGTAAACCGATGTCATCGGGAAAGCTCCCGGGGCCGATGGAATATGAGAGAGTGCCCATGTTTGTAAAGCCGGTGGGCACTCAAAAAGAACATGATTAATCGTTTCCCCGTCCATTCCACACCGCGCACATTGAGTATCACAATTTATTCCTCTAGAACATAGATTCGCTGAGACCGAGAGGCAGCCCGAAATGGCCTGCCAAATGAAATGTCTCAATTTCAGTGGGCAGGCTAATTTCCATGTATGTGCCTGTAATTTCGTCACGCCAGACCGTAGAGGCCATTCCCGATGTTGTCTGGTTTTTGTTGCTCGATCTGATATCCCAACTTAACCGTATATTTTCCTGTCTTTGTATAATGCCAACCAAGAGTATCTGGTGGATAAGAGCTACTGAAAGGTAGACAGCGAATGATTTTCGCATCGTCCGGGTCGATAATTTCATTTATCAACTCCATATTCCACGTTTGTGTCGCTGGGTCAACCAAGTGATTGACCCTTAGATTTGGGTAATAATTATACCCCTTAAATGTTGATGACCTCGGGGAAGATGATGGTATCCATGGATCGTTCCATACTGAGATAGACCCACCTGAACCAACTCTTTTAATGAGCCCTTTTGCAACCAGAGATCTATCCGAAATAATGCTCCTCCATCCAGAAGACGGGGAGTATGATCTAATAGGATCTAGTGGGTATATGTTCCGAAAGTAACGACCCTTAAAAACCCGAGCGAATAACGATTCCGGCTAATCCATTAGCCGCCATAATTGTTTTGCCATAAGTGATGTGTTAAAATCCTCTATTGATCTAAACCTAATTTCACCGTCTGATTTGCTCCGACACATCTTCCTCCAAGCTAGCCAGTGCATTCATTTCTGTTGTCTGTCAGAGCTCCACAAGAATCTCCCTGCCGCACTAGTCAGTTTTGCGGTAACATACTTGGGTAAGCGAAAACATGAGATAACGAAAGTGGGCATAGCCGATGCCCCTGATTTAATGAGAACCTCTTTGCCTCATTTGGTCAGTAATCTTGATGTCCAACCATTTATTCGATCATTGTGTCTCTCGACGACGAAATTAAAAATTTTACTTTTTGTTCCTCCGAGACTTTCCGGGAGACCCAGATAAGAGCCCATCCCTCCCATATTTGGAATTCCTAGCAACTGTTTAATCTCATCCTGTACCGCATCTTGGTATGTCCGAAATTTAAGGATGATTTTGAAAAGTTGATTTGTTGCCCTGAGACCGACTCATACTCTTTAAGTATATGTAAGATGGTTTGACACTCCTGCACCGTAGCCTTGCAGAAAAACAAACAATCATCCGCCAAGAGTAAGTGTGAGACTGCGGGGCCTGCCCTAGCTACTTTTAACCCCGTAAGTGATTTATCCCTCTCTGCTTTCCATATATTGGCTATCAAAACCTCCGTACAAAGTATGAATAAATATGGTGATAATGGGTCGCCTTGCCGCAACCCTCTGTGTGGATTTATGTGGCCTTTAGGTTTACCGTTAATAAGTACCTTGTATTGTACCGATTGGATGCACCACATCATCCATGAAATCCATTTTTCAGCAAAACCAAATTTCTTTAACAGCTGTTCGATGAATGGCCACTCTACCCGGTCATATGCTTGGCTCATTTCCGTCTTAATCGCCATAAATTTACTTTTGCAAGATTTGTTGGTTCGTAAGCCGTGAAACATCTCTTGGGCGATCAGGATGTTATCGGAGATCAGTCTCCCTGATACAAAGGCTGATTGAGTCTCTGAGATCAGGTCCGGTAACAATATCTTCCTAATATTGGCGGAGAAGATGAGGCTAAGGAAGTTCATGAGCATGAAGCATGAAGCTTTAAGGGCACTCACCGGCAAGTTCCTAGCCACCCTTCGAGCTAAGTTCTACGAAACGGAAGTTGCAAATTCCGGGTTTGGAATTTTATAGTTCGGACTCATGGGCACCAACTACACCGTCACTTTCCACGAGCTTTGCGAGATATTTGGGTTTCAAGAAGAAGGTACATACGGCGGACAATACTTTGATTATCCGTGACTCGAGCTCCGTAATCTTTGGGCAACGATTGCAAGCGGAGAATTTAGAGCTGGTGACTTTAAGAGTGCAAGCATACGGCACCCAGCTCTCCGGCACGCACACAAGGCATTGGTCCACAATTTCTACCACAAGGTGGAGATTGACACGGTTACTACGGAGGAGATGGTGTTGTTGGGGCTTGGTTTAAAGCCCATTCTCCCCGTTCTCGAAAACGGTAAAGCATTCATGGGGCCGGAGAGACTTCCTTTTCTCGCAACACTCTTGGTGAGACACTTATTCGCTTACCGGGATTGGGCTTGGATGACAAAGTCAAAGAAAACCACGATTTACCTCGGATGGATGATAACGCCTATTATCATGGCAAATGGCATCAAGGTTTCACTTGGCCACTATGAGTTGAAATCTTTGGATGCGGCCTACCTTTCAAAGACTAAGTTCTTCAAGGGATATATAGAAGGCAAGATGGCTTACAACCTCCAACTCACCGAGACATCCGTGGCACAAGTCCTTTTGCCTAATCCCGCGCTCACCAACTTCCATGACCCGAGGAACGTCATTTTCATTCCACCCCAAGAGTACCTCTACAACTCCACCGTCGACCCGCCTATGCAAGCATTCCGAAAGAGAGCACAACGGAGAACCGCTAACGAGGAATCTATTGATCTCGGCGAGGAAGTACCGAATGAGTCGTCACCTGAAACCGTGTACGGTAGTGAGCGCTACCACTTTGACCCTTATGATGGAGATATCACTAATGCGGCCACAAGACACGCTCACCACCAAACTCGTCTCCTCCAACGCATGTGCAAGTGGCAAAACAAAAACATGAAGAAGATGGTCAAAACGATCAAATCTTTGAAGAAGACTGTTAAAGCCATGGGTCGAACCATCAATGAGCTCAAGGACGGAGGTTGTGGAGCGAGTTCATCAAGGGCGGGTGAAGGAGGAGACGTCGTCACGGACACTAACCTCGCGCCTCGAGGAGATGATTGGGCATTGGTCATGAGTTCTAGCCGACCCACGGCCCGACCGAAAAAGGCACCAAAGAGGAGAGCGATGTGGTCCCCGTCTCCCATCTCAAGTAATCCATCTTACCTAATGGGGTCTACATCCCCATCTCCAAGCTTCTAGGTACGAATCCAAAACTCTTGTATATATTGTTTCTTTTAAATCTGGCATTGTATAGTTATCTCTTGTTTTTGGTCCTTTCCTTAAGCGTATTTCACACCGAGACGGTGTGATTTAACTTTGGGGGAGGGACCGGTATCTAATGACATTTACTTCGTCTTATTTTGAATTTGTATCTTGAGTCTCATGCATACATCTAAGGCATAGAAAAAACCAAAAAATTTTGAAAAATTTTGAAAATGAAAAGACAAAAAGAAGTCATTTAAGACGCATTTGCACTTCATGTAGGATTGAGTCTAGACGCATAGCACGTAGATAATGCATTGCATGTGCATTAAGAGCTAGAATGATTCCTCCTTGTGAAGTATCGCTTTAAGAGTTTAAGTCCTATGCTCTAGATCTTGTGTACGAAATCAAGGTCGAACCATGTTTGGATTTCATGTCCCATTACTTAGGTCTTAGCCAAAGCAAGTTGATTTGAGTCCATTCCTACTTAAGTGATAACCATAATTTGACATTGTAATTATCATGATTGTGCATTGAATAGTGAATGCATGGTTCCCACATACATATTTGGGCTATCTTATCCGCTTTGCCTCTCTCTTGTTTGCCCGAATAGCCGATTCCCATCATTGGAACGGTTAACCACTCCTTTAACACAACCTCCTTTCAAGCCAAATGCTACTTGTGAGTGTTTGTGAGGCCTTTTTCGAATCAACTAGGCAAAAGGTGTTGAGTTTAGAACGACAAGGAAAAACTTTCGTGTAGAACTAGCTCGGCATCAATGAGCTAGGCATAAGATAAGGCTAGATAGGTTGGGAACTTGGGAAAAGGGAAAGAAAAGAGATTGTGGGAATGAGAAAAAGGGATGAAGAATAATAGGGGATAAGCAAAAAGCTTGAAATGGTTGGCGATAATCGTTTATGGGAAAAAGCTCTAAGTGAAATAGAAAAGAAAATAGTCTCAAGTCTTCAAAAGAACCAAGGAAAGCCAAAAAGGCTAAAGCAAATAAAAGAAATAAGAGATACTAGAGAAAGTAAAGAAGAGCTAAGTAAAGAAAAATGTTGAAAGCCAAACCATTTGGTGAAGAAGGAAATCCCCTAAGTGTTTAAGTGGAGAAGGAAGGTGAAAAGATATGAGTAGTGAAGGCAAAATGCCTTGCGAAAAGGGTAGCTTAGGAAGGATCTTCATTGGGATTTAGAGATTAGGGGCCAAGTTCGATATGGGGGATTTGGGTAGATGGAAGTCAACCTTGTATGCATCTATTGGGCTTTACTCTTAGCATTTTGCATTAGTTGATTCCTTTTGAGAGAACCCCTTGCTCGGAAACCGTCACTTGTATCGAGATCACCTTTATCTCGAAACCTTAACCTTAGCCAAATGCATTCACTTACTTTGCATAAGCATGATTCACTTGGAAAAAGTCTAATGAATGTTAAAGGATTGGATAATTTGAAAGCTTGTGTAGGTTGAGATTTAAGCTTGGTTCATGTAGGGATGGACATGGCTATCCCCTTTTGAGTAGACATGTTTGATCGTACCTTAGAGTTTGCACTTGGACTTGAAGTCTTCTAGTGATGCTTTTGCTTGAGGACAAGCAAAGAAATAAGTCTGGGGGAATTGATATCACCGTATTTTGCATCATTCTATAATCCGTTTCACTTAGGTTTCGAGTCATTTGCATATAGTTTAGCATTTTAGTCATTTTAGGAGTCTAATGTGTCCACATTTAGTCCTAGAGAGTCCTCACATGTTTTGGATCGTATTTTAGGTGCTAAAGAGGAGATTCGAGACCCGAGGAGAGAAGACAGGGACCGTACCGACGTCACTGGTCGGTACTGGTCCTCGGTATGGAAGGCAGAAGGGTTGCACCGAGGTCACTGCTCGGTGCAACTGCTCGGTATAGAAGACAGAGGAAGACAGCCCCAGTACCGACGTGCAACACCGAGGAGTGACGTCGGTATCCAATCCTCAAGGGATTGTACCGAGGTCACTTCTCGGTGCAACTGCTCGGTGCTGTTCTCGGAGGAAACCCGGGGAAAAAAATCCCTTAATACCGAGCAACGATACCGAGGAGTGACCTCGGTATCCATTGAAGATCACCAAGCAACAACACCTCAATACCGACGCCACTGCTCGGTGCTCCTCGTCGGTACACAAACCCAGGCTCAATACTGAGGTGTTGCACCGAGCAGTGACCTCGGTATTGGCCAATAAAACTTTTTATCCATTTAAACTGGGTCGAACCGGTTCCTCACTATTCACTATTTATGCCCAAAAACCTAATCTTGATGGGCTAAGTCTTTTTCTTAAGCAAAAATCCTCTCTAAGAGTGATTTGTAAGAGATTGATCCTTTTGATTTATGCAGTTTGAGTATTGTTCTCTTGATTGAATCATTCTATCTTCTACTTTCTAATCATCCAATCATCTTGATCATGAGTTTCAACTCTTATTTTCTTGGATTTGTTGAACTCATGATGATTAGTGAGTAGTCCTTAGGATCTTGAGATGTGGTAGATTAGGGTGATCTAAAGCTTGATTAGTGGTGCTTAGGGTTAGATTATCTTATATTCCTTCTTGTCTATCACCCCTAATGCTAGATCTAGCTTGAAAGAGTGGATCTAGATTATGAGGCATTTCATGCACACCAAGTGTTTGATGAAATTTCTTGATGAACTAGACAAGAGACTTATGTTCCTAACCTAAGACATTAGTTGTTTAGGGCATATCTTTGGTTGATCTTGTTATGATTCTTAATGCTTGCTAGTTGGTAATCCACAAATGATGATTTGCTAATGGATTTAATAATTAACATAGTGATTAGTTGTTTGAAAGAGAACTAATAAAGATTAGAGATCTATTACCTAGGAATTAGCTTCTTCGAGTATATGAACACCACTAATTCCACTTGGACCACCTTATATCAATAACCTCATCTCTAGTTCCGCCTTTGTTATTTGAATTATATCTCTTTTAGTGTTTGCTTGCTATTCACTTGTTTCGAATCCCAAATTAACCACAAACAACCCTTGTTTAGCTTGACTTACTATAAGCACCTTGCATTCTTAGTGATTAGGATAAATCTCTTTATGGATTGATAACCTTCATACTACACGTATTAGAGTTATTGATACCTCCTAGAGACTAAAAAGTCTTGTATCACTAGCCGGTGAAAAGAATTTGGCAAGAAACGCATGTTTGCAATCATCCCATGAGGTGATAGATCCTTGATGTAAGGTCTTTTCCCATTGGTGAGCCTTGTAACCTAAAGAGAACGGGAAGAGACGAAGCTTGAACCTATCTTCGGAGACCCCATTGACCTTAGTGAGACCACATATCCGGTCAAATTGGTCTATGTGGTCTAATGGATCCTCCATTGACAATCCGTGAAACTTGTTGGCTTGAACCATGTTGATCACCCCCGACTTCACATTGAAGTTGTTGTTCTCCACCGGTGGAGCTTGAATGCCTTGCCGGTTTTGGTGAGCATTAGCGGCGTCACCTTCTCCAACAACGTTTCTAGCTCTTGGTGGATGTTGTGGATGGTTTGGTTGGTGATGGTTTCCATTGCCACCAACTCCTTGGTTGTTCCCATTCCCACCGTTCCTTTGGTGGGGAATGTTCTCATGAATGTTCCCGAGTGGAATATCATGACGATATTCCATTTCGTTACTAACTTCTTCTTGTACTATTACTCGGCTTCGTCGTGCTCTTGAACCTCTATCAAGTTAATCAAAGTCGTCCCTCGATTCTACTAGGTTAGTATTGCCACGGGAACGGGTATGCATGCACCTATAGAGAGAAAGAGCATTAAGAAGTAAAGAAGATTAGAAATCTTAGTAGAAAATAAGATTAGCAACGGCGGCAAATTGATACTAAGATTTTTCGGTCTCAAAGAGGTATCAATAGCTCTAAATACAAGTAGTATAAGAGGTTATCAATCCGTACTAGGATATGATTCTAAACATTGAGAATGCAAGGAACTTATGTAAGTTAAGCTAATAAAAAAGGTTTTGTGATTAAGTATCCAATTTAAAACAACTAAAGCAATTAAACAAGATTTAAATCAATAAGCAAAAGCGGATTCAAAGATGGGAGTATGGATATAAGATGACTCAAGTTCAATTCATGATGTTCATTTACTCAAGCAAGCTAATCCCTAGGCATGAGTCCCTTAACTTGACTAATTCTCTTTCAAGCAATTAATCACTATGCTAATCACCTAATCCAATAACAAATTCTCATTTGTGGGTCATTGATTAGCAAGCATTAAGTTTGTATAAACAAGATCAACCAAAGATATACCCTAGACAACTATTATCATAGGCTAGGAGCATAAATCTCTTGTTTAGTTCATCAAGACATTTCATCAAACACTTGGTGTGCATGAAATGCCTTATGATATAGACCTACTTTTTCAAGCTAGATCTAACCTTAAGAACACTAAACAAGAAGGGATATAAGAATATCTAACCCTAAACATCATGAATCAAGCCTTGGATCATCCTAATATACCCCATCTCTAAACCCTAAAAGACTACTCAAGACCCATTAAGAACCAACCAAAATCGATATGGAGAGAGGTTGAATCCATGTATGAATGTTGAATAATCAAGATAGAAAGAAGATATATGGAAGAGATTATTAGAAATAAGTTGTAGATTGCCTAAAACAAAGGATCCTTCTTACAAATCTCAAGTTCTCTCTCAAAGGTAAGGGTTTTATACTTAAGAAAAAGCATAATAAGCAAAAACTAGGTAAAGTGGTTTTTATATTGAATAGAGTTCGACCGGGTCGACCCGGAACAAACTGGGTTCCGACCCGGCCGAGTTGGATCTTCTTGGCGAAGGCTTGCAGACCACCCTCCTTCTGGCCGGTTGAGATGGAGCGGTTAGGGATCCTGTTCTTGGACCGGCTAAATCGGACCGACTGGATGCTGGCCGGTCTAGGCGATGAGGGGTGCTTGCTGGCTCGCAGACCACCTTGCTTCGGGTCTGTCGAGATTTCTTCTTTGGCCGGTCCAAAACTCTGTTCCGGGACCGCCTGAAATGGACCGTGCTGATCTTGGTAGGTCGAGTTTCCCGGAGAATGATTTCTGGCTTCGACCGCCCTCCTTCTGGTCGGTTGATATTTCACGAGTGGGGTGGTTAGGATTCCTGTTCCTGGACCGCCTGAAGTGGACCATGCGGATCTTGGTAGGTCGGGTTCATGAAGATACTCCGGTTCCGTGCTAAGTCCTTCTCCGAATCCGTAGCCGATTGTGCTTGAGCCTCGGGACTTCCCGAACAACTCCGAACCCCTCCAAAGTACCTAGATTATACTCCATAACATGCAAGACATTCTAAGACCTAATGCAAACATCCTATTCTCTAAACAAGACCAAAACATGCATGAAAGACCTAGATACGCTCGAATGTGACTCAAAATGCAAAGTGAAATGTATGCTATAAAGGCTAAAATGAGAGGATATCATTGATTCATAGGTAACCACCATAAGTGTTGAATCTAAATGCCCGAATCTTTCATCTATAAGAGTATATCGCGCCGTAAGATACGAAAATATACTTGCGGAGTGCCGTGAAGTAAGAAGAACCAGCGCGAACACGATGATTTTCTGCGCGGCCAGAGACGAAAGCTATTGGTCGAGTATATAGATTGGTGGTGGGTAGGATGTATGAAAGTAGGATATGCCATTTATTCTATTCAGTTCGTGGAGTTAAAATCTAGAAACTTTGTTACTAAAATCTTAGGGGCCGTGATTTTATTATTGTTTACAAATCGTTTTTCCGTTTAGTTTATGCCATCGATTTTTTTAGGTTATTTTATAAGCAATTTTCCGTTTTTCCGTTCTTTACAATTTTTGTGATAAAACCCTATAAAAAAATTATTCTCGTTCTAAACTTCCTTGCTATTCTCTGTCTAGGGTCTCACAGAACAGCTTTCCCTCCCTATGGACCGATACATTAAGTATTACAACGCACTTATGGGTACTTGCAGAACTTTTAGGTTTATAAATTTAAAACCTGAAGTTTCGAAAACAATCCGACCACATCAGGTATTCGGCTCGACGATTAGAGGAGCTCGTCAAAGACAAAAATGATTCGGCTAGGCAGTTGATCTACCGAATGGACTCTTACCTCATCATAATTATCAATGAGTCTGACGAGCTTGGGTGGCTAGTTGTTGGGGTCGGTTTTCACCTAGCCGAGATCAACTATTCAAATGAATAAGTATCAGGTATGGGCCTAGCCGAACTATGTGGGCATAGCCGAACCTTGAGGACTGGAGACGAGCCCACGAGCTGAACTAACACGATTTGGGTCGAGCCAAGATACTCAGAGACATTGCGACGCGTTTTGGGCCGAGTGATAACAGCGGTTTTTGACCATTTTTATGGATCACTTTCATATTTTCTTGCAAGTGTTTTAACTCCGTTTTCAAGTGATTTTCATATTTTAGAGATGTGAAAGACGTTTCAGGTAACTCGGAATAAAAGAGTGCATTTCGGAACAAAAGTACGTTTTTGGATAAACTTGGACTTTCAAGAAGTCTTGCAGCTAATGGAGAACTTTTCACTGTATGATCATCCCCAAATTTGGATACAACAAAGTAGACACAACCAGCTTTCAAATGAAATTGGATTGGAGGCAATCCAATAGTTGGATCCCTAAATATACCGAAGCACTGAAGGCAGATGAAGCTGCCCCAAAGAGAAGCCCACCGCGACTGGAGGAGCTTGAGCCACGGCCAGGAGGCATTTCGCCACTCCTGGAGAGTCTCCACCCGCGGCCAGGAGGCGTTTCGCCACTCCTAGAAGCCCCGCACCCGCGGCCAGGGCATGTCGCGACCAAATCGACTCGTTTCTTCACCGAGGGTAAAACTGTCATTTCTCATCAAACCCTAAACGAAGATTAGCTCTATAAATATTTATTTTATGCCTCTTAGACAGTCACATTACATTCTTATTACCCTTGAAGGCAGAAGTGAAACTCTTGTGACTTGTGCACTTGTTTTCTTTGGTTTGGAGCAAAGGATTCTCGATTCATGTTCTTCGATAGAGAAGCTTTCTTCATCCCTTTTTACTTACTGCTTTTTATTTGATTTATTGAATATGATTACCTCAGCTATGGCTGAGTAATCTTCTTGTTGGGTGAAAGGGTTTTGAAGAGGAATTTATGGTTCGATTCTTATTAGGTTTTTAGTCTATGATACGGATTACGGTTCTTCGTTCTATCCTTGTTGTTAATGCGTTGCTTGACTAACCGTCTTAGCAACTGATATTAGGTTTTTTAGAGCCACAAGAGTGTTGTATCTAATCGCTTGACCTAGGGTAGACGAGCAAAGCCGTCATAAGATTTCGAAAGTATACTTACGGAGGAATTGTGGGCGTAAACGACCTTTGAGAGTATCATTCACTACTTGCGCGGGCGGAGACAAAAGCTACCGTCCGAGTACTGAAGTGAGTAGGTGTGTAGGGTTACGGTAGTATACTACACACAGCGTACGTGTTCCAAGTTCAAGAACCCAAAGTCGACAAAAGTTGCTTTAGAAATCCTAGAAATTTCTTTGTAAAAATCAGCCACAAACCCTAGAAAACTTTCTATTGCCCAACGCTTCGTTAATTGATTTACAACCTCGAAATAATTATTGCTTGCTACTGTTCACTTATATTAGATTTTTTATTCGGTTAGTTTAGCTTAGTTTAGTCTCGTTCACTTTCTTATTTTCTCGCTTAGTTTAGTTTAGTCTAGTTTAGTATAGTTTAGATTCCTAGTTTGGAGTTCGTGACAAAACCCTATACACATATATTCGTCTTAGGGTTATTTACTATACAGTGTCTAAGGTCTCGCAGAACAGCATTCCCTCCTTGTGGATCGATACCTTAAGTACTATAACGCACATATGTGCACTTGCAGGCTTTAAGTTTTACAAATTTAGAACATGAAGTTTCGGAGACGAATCCGATTCGCATCAAGTTTTTGGCGCCGTTGCCGGGGAGGCAATCGCTACTCGTTTTGCCACACTTTAGAGGTTAGTAAATCGACTCTAAGGCAAGCTTTTTAAAACAAAATTTTGTTTTTGTTTTTCTTTGTTTCAGTTTTTGAAACATGGACTCGCCTCTGGAGCGAGATCACCGCTAAGAGCAGAGTTACTACGACCCATCTTATGCTCACTACTCTCATGATTCACACACCAATTGTGATTCGTACTACATGGATCGGAAACCGGCTTCTACCAACTACTCTCGAGAATGCTACGAGTCGCATCCTTACTGCGAGCATCGTTTCCTTCAAGGGGCTACTCTTGAGCCTCTCGATGATCAGGAGAACACGAGTCTTCTTAAAGAACTCAATGAATATATGCATGAAGATGAGGGGTACTACGTACTTTCCGAGCTCGATGGAGAACCTGTTTTCAAATTGGTTAGAAAGAAGGCATCAAATGAAAGTCAATTGGATTCTCAAGCTCATGTCATTATAGAAGAACATCAAGGAGAAGTTAGACCTGTTTCTACTCCTGCTCCTCACCACGTTGAGCGTGGGACATACCTCGTGAAGGATGAGACACTAACGGATACACCTGAGCTGCCATTGAAGACATTTTCTAAGGAGAAGGATCCCGAAAGATTTGACGTTCCATGTTCGATCAAGGTAATAGAATTTTGTGACTCTCATTTTATAAACACATGTAGTGGAGATGAACCACTTTAATACCGTGGAGGAGCTACAAAGAACGTTGAAAACGTTCTAGAAGAAGTTGCACCCGTCACACTAGACGAAAACATTAAACCGACAATTTCAACGTACAAAAGGATCTTTTTTGATGCACATGATAACACCGGGTTTTGACCATTTTTATGGATCACTTTCATATTATTTGGCCAGGACCCTGCGAGACCAAAACGACTCGTTTCTTCACCGAGGCGAAAACCGTCATTTCCCATCAAACCCTAAACGAGATTAGCTCTATAAATACTTATTTTATGCCTCTTAGACAGACACGTTACATTATTCTCATGCTTGAAGGTAGAACCGATGCTCTTGTGACTTGGGCACTTGTTTTCTTTGGTTTGGAGCAAAGGATTCTCGATTCATGTTCTTCGATAGAGAACCTTTCTTCATCCCTTTTTACTTACTGTTTTTATTTGATTTATTGAATATGATTACCTCATATATGGCTGAGTAATCTCCTTGTTGGGCATAGGGGTTTGAAGGGGAGCTTATGGTTCGACTCTTATTAGGTTTTTAGTCTATGATACCGACTAGGGTTCTTTGTTCTATCCTTGTTGTTAATGCGTTGCTTGACTAACTGTCTTAGCAACTGATATTAGGCATTTTAGAGCCATGGAAGTGTTGTATCTAATCGCTTGACCTAGGGTATACGAGTAAATTCCTCGTAAGATTTTGGACGTATACATACGGAAGAATTGTGGGCATAGTAAACGACATTTGAGAGTATCATTCACTTCTTGCGCGGGCTGAGTCGAAATCTACTGTCCGAGTACAGAGGTGAGTAGGTGTGTAGGATTACGATAGTAAACTACATGCAGCGTACGCGTTCCAAGTCAAGAACCCAAAGACGACAAAAAGTCGCTTTAGAAATCCTAGAAATCTCCTCGTAAAAATAAGCCATAACCCCTTGGAAATTCCCGATTTCCCAACGCTTCGTTTAATTGATTCACAACCTCGATAAAATAATTAGTTAGCTACTGCCCTTCTTAGTTTAGTTTAAATTCCATAGATACGACCGTAACCATATCCAAAATATATTTACGTCTAGACATAAGTTAGAACTCATTAGAAATTGGAAAACATATATCCCTGTGGATTCGATCCCTAAATACTACTTCGTGTGTTGTGTACTTGCGGCTTAGATGTAAAGGGTAAAACCCCACGCCGGGGTAAATTCCCGGTGTGTCAGCCCACTCTGCCCTTGCTCATATGAGACGTGATGGAGACTTAAATGAAGCCAAGGAGAAACCAAATACTACCCTAGGACCAAAAGACATCATTGGAGACGAAGGAGATGACGAGGCGAGCAATTATGCCCAAGACACCTCCACCGCGGTTGGGCCTTCTCCACCCGCGGCCAACCCTCCTTCCACCGTGGGTTCACTTCACCGACCCGCGGCCAAGCCTCCTTTTGCCGCGGCTCCGCCTCCTCCACATGCGGCCAGCCTCTGTTCATCTCAACATCGATGTTTTGCATCCTGATCCTACTTCTTTGAGCAAGACTTCTTCTCCATCAACACTCAAGCTCTAACCAAGGCCAGAACTGATCTAGAGCCTACCATCTATGCATCTTGCAAAATGGCTCTACCATCTGAGAACATCAAAGAAAAAGAAGCATACTCCAAGGAAGCTCCAAATCTGATTTTCCATTGTGATCCCGGAGGATATCACCACCTCAGACTTTATGAAAGAAATCCCGAGTGGGAATGGCGTGATATGTTATATACGAAGGATTACAAGGTTAAATCAAAGAAGACTTGTCGTAATACACTGTCCTTCTACGACTATGCACGCCTAGTTTCACCAAAAAGTCGAGCTAACGACTTTAACCAAAAGCTCTTAATGGGAGGCAACCGATTTGGTACATTTTTCTTTCTTTTATTTTTCTGTTTCTATTAACGTTTTTCTTTTTAGTATTTCAGGCTTTATATAAAACCAAAAAAAAAATCCATAAACATTCAAAAACAAAAATCAGAAAACATTAAAAAAATGAAGACGACGTTCGAAACATATCGTAAAACGAGGAATGAACGAAGGAGTAAATGACCCGAGACGAAGGGCACTCGGTCGCGCATGGTCGACCAGCGGCCAGCCTCATTTCGTCCCGAACTTCATCCCGACCATTCCCAACTGTTCTCGACACTAAACCGTGAAATCCCGAACATGTTCCCGACGTGAAATTGAACCAAACCCGGTTTAATTCATGTCTCCCGCTAAGGTAAGTCACAAAAGTTTTTGAAAAACATAAAACTTCTTTTTACATAAAAACAATTTTTCAAAGAACAAAAAGAGAATTTCAAGATTCAAGCTCTCTTTCTTCTTCTCTTCCAAAAGACTTGTAGATTTTGAGCAAGAACAACATTTTTCAATTCAAAAGTTTTTTCGAAAATTCTTCAGTCCATTCTCACTCTTTTTCGGAGAATATTTCAATTTCTCACTCATCCTGTCAATTCCAACAAGGTATGAACCGAAACATCTACATTTTTATATGAACAAGAACCTAGTGTTTTTCTTGAATTCACTAGATATATGTCTTTGATGGTTAAAAATCGTTAAAGAGCTTAAGATTGAACTTCTAGTATGTCTAGACTTTAATTTTAGCACTTAATTCCCTTGGATTTGAGATTTTTGTGATTTGGAATTTTCAATCTTAAATAAAAACGAATTTGGAGATTAAGTTTGATTAATTTGAACAAGACTAGTTATTTCGTAAATTAGCAAACGGTAATCTACTGAAATTTGCATAAAGTTGAACTTAAAATCGATATATATATAATTTTTTATGCAAAAACGTCAAAAACCCGGAATTCACGATCATGAACTCGATTTGCTTAAACTTGTGATCCATTTTTCTCGTTTGATTGATTGAATTGATACCAAAATTAATATATTTGTATAATGAAAATTTTCAATCACAACCATATTCATACTTTCTCCGAGAATTGTTTTCTATTTTGTAGGAACAATGGACCACACAAGAACGAGAATAACTCGCTCAAAGAAGAGCGGATACGTAGGAGAGACTACCCGGAGATCATTTTCAATTAAACACGAGGAGAACCGAGGAGGAGCGGACACGTCAAGCGTGGAAGACGACACAAATATTGGCGAGTGATAGTAGGATTTTTACTAATCAATTACTCAAATCTCACTCATGTCATTGTGGTATTTAAGATATCAAACCAAGGAGGTGAGAGGCTAACACAATATGAATCCAAGAAACTATATAAGCTAAGCAAATCAAGTGGTTTTAATCTAGCAACCTAATGATTCAAATTTAAGCAAGCAAGTGAACAAGACTAAACAAGCTTAAACGAGATTAACAAATTAATAAAGGCAAGCTCTTGGATGAGGTTATGGACTTTGGGGAGTTCTAAGATTAACTTATGATGTCTAAACATACAATCAAACATGTTTTCCTTAGCCTAGAACACTTAAACAAGACTAATCCACTCTCATGGTCTTAATCACTTTGCTAATCAACTAATCAAGAACAAACTCTCATTTGTGAAAAGTTGATTACCAAGCATTAATTACATGATCACATGGCCATAATACTCTTTAAACATCTACTCTCATAGGTTAAGCAAGTAAAACCTCTTATTTAGTTCTTGGGGAATTTCATCGAACACCTTGTGTGCATGAAATTCCCTATTATCTAGATTAGCTTTCTCAAGCCTAATCTATCATTATGAACCCTAAATAAGAGAGGAAACATGTAATCTAATCACTAGACATCAAAGGTCAAACAAGAAAACCCATAATCAACCTCATACATGAGCTATAAAAGGACCTACTCACTAATCATGAATAACCCAACAAATCCCATCAAGAACATGTTAAATCTCATGGTTAGATGATTAAGAAAGAAGAGATAGATGATAAAGATTAAAGAAACAAAACTTAAATTGCATAAACAAAAGAAGATCTAATTACAATCCTTTAGAACACTAAAAGGGAAGGTATTTTTTCCAAAGAAAAGAGATAAGATGGTTTAATTCTGTATCTTTAACATTTATACAAAGTGGGTCTAATGGGAAAGGATGGATCGATCCTTTTGGCTTCTGGTCGATCCTTTTTGTACCTAGTCTATCCTTTTAGCTCCTGGTCGATTATTTGTGCACCGATCGATCGATCATTCCTTTTCCTCGTAGTCCGTATGCATGCCAGGCAGACATGTCCTCAGTAAAGTGGTCATATCGTTTGAACCACACATTCTAATGACCTGAATCCAACTCCATTATATAGCTAACTTCTTCCTCTATAACTTCTGTGACGACCGTTGATGCTGAATCAGATCGGAAGGCCTTCGTCCAGCTACATCTTTGAGACATCTCGAGTGAACTCTTCCTTCTCTTAAGCTCAATCACTCCAATCATCCCAATTATCTCCAAAACACCTAGAAACACTCCAAGTGCATGCAAGAATCACTAAGACCTAATAAAAACACCTAATACTCTAATTTATACCAAAATGCTATAAACACTATGAAAGACACATGCATGAGACCCAAAACATTAACAAAAATGCATGCTAAAATGGGTAAAATATAGGAATATCAACTCCCCCAAACTTACTCTTTTGCTTTCCCTCAAGCAAATAAATAAGAATAAGAAGAGAGAGAGAGAGGTTGAAGTAGGAGATTAAGTCCGATAATATTAACAAAACAGTTTGAATCAATGCCCTTGAGAGTAGTTATATGATGCACAAACAATCTCTATTTTAAAGGATTTAGGCATACTCGTTGCTACACGAGTCTACGCCTTAGCATTAACAAGCATTCCTAAACCCACAACTCTTTAACATTCATTAAGTTCAATGGTGGATCATGCTTATGCAAATCAAGTGAACTCATTTGGCTTAGGGAAATGTCTTGAGATAAAAGTGTTCTGAATCATGCGGGGATTCCAAAGCAAAAGGGATCTCTCAATAAAGAATGAACTTGGGCAAAATGGTAAGAGTAAGAAACAACCGATGCATACAAGGATTACTTTCATCTACCCAATGCCCCAATATGAACCCCACTCCTATCTCTAAACCCATCAAGATCCATTACTAAGCTACCCTTATCACAAGGCGTTTTTGCTTTCTTAAACGCGCACTTCTCATCACTTTTCACTTAGGGGACTTCTTCTTCAAACTTTATTGGATTAGCTTCTCATCTTTTCTTTTCCTTTAGCTCCTCGTTTGCTTGTACGACTTGTCTCATTTTCATCCTTTGGATGCCTTAGCCATTTTTGGCCTTTTTCTTTCTTTCACACTTAGAGATCCTTACCATTCATCACTTGGAGCTAAATCACTTTCTTGTTTCAAACCAATCCGAATTTTTCTTTACCCCATTCCTTTCTCCAAATCTTTTGCTTTCTCCCAATTCTCTTTTTCTTTTCAACAACACCCAAAACTCCCAACCTATCTATCCTAGCCTATGTCTAGCTCATTGATGTGTGAGCTAGTTCTACATGAAAGCTTCTCCTTGTCGTCCCAAACTCAACACTTTTTGCTAAGTTCATTCAAAATTAGGCCTCGCGACACACACAAGAGATGAAGGTTTGAAGCAATGTTTGGTTTAGGGTGTGGTTAACCGTTCCAAAGGTGGGAATCGGCTATTTGAGCTAACAAAAGTGCTAAAAAGAAAAAAGATAGCTCAAGTATGTATATGGTATCCATGAGTCCACTCTTCAATGTATAAGTATGATAATTTCAAGTCAAAATTAGAGTTCACTAGATAGAGTTGGGATCAAATCAAAGCATGCTTCAACCAAGACATAAACATTCAACCTGCAAGATCAAAGCACATATCATCCTTAACTTCGTGATCGCTCAAATGCATCAAAGAACTCCTAACGAGGGCATTAATTCAAGCTCTTAAGTTTACATTCCACATGGACATTTCTTCCAATGCAAGTGAGTGCAAACCTATATGCGCTAGACTCAATCTTAATCATGCGAAATGCAACTACATGCTTCTTTTTATGTTCAATGTTTTGTTGTTTTTATGCATTTGTTACTATGCATGACACTCAAGTATGCAAAAGGAAAAATAAGAAAACAAAACACAAGGTAAAATGACACAAACCCCTCCCCTAAACTTGAATTGCACTGTCTTGGTGCAACAAAAGTCAAAGAGAGAGCAAAAATAATGCAACAAGATGAATGTACAATGAAATGAAGCGTAGTTCAAACCTTGGAGTGGAGAAAAGAGAGTGGTGGTGTGACTTTTAAGGAGAAACGCTTGAGCTCCGACATTGAACACCGTTGTTGCTTTGCCATGACTTTGAGACCATCAAAAACCTTGCAACCACTCAAAAAAAATATCAAAAGGCCCTAGAAACACAAATCAAACTATAAAGCAAAGATAATATATACAATGATAGACATGGGAATGTCTCCCAATTGCACTTTGTTTCGAGTCACTAAGTTTGACTTTGGTTACCCTTTTAGGCGGGTGATGGAGGAGTATGAGCACTCCTTGGTTGGTCCTTGAGCTCAAGTTTGAGGACCGTGTTCATGATCTCTCGAAGCCCCTTTGGACCTTTCTCCTTAAGCTCGGCGGTGAGGAATGCTTTAACCTTGGCAAAGGGCTTATATCTTCCCATACACTTCACTTTGTACTCAACGGCTCCATTATCATACCTCCAAGGTATGAGTGTCATTGTGTGAGGACATGGGTCAAGGGTGGAGGGTGGTTATCATTGGGTTTCTTCTTCTTGGTCTTAGTTTCTTCCCCCTTGGTAGAAAAAAGAGATTCCAAGCTATCACCATCCAATGCAATGGCTTCTTCAACATTACCATAACCCAAAACTTTTGCCTCATGAGAGACTTTCTTCTTTTTACAACCTTTTGGGGGTGAAGAAACATCCATCATCTCATAACTACCCACAAACGCCACTTCCTCAACATGAACTTCGTCTTTGGAGCCATGGAGAACTCTCTCAACCTCTCTTAAAGCCTCTTCACTCTCTTCATCCGAGAAGATAACTTTGTAATACTCACTTGGGCTTTCATCGACTTTACCCTTGAGTTCCTCCATGGGTTTACTATAGAGGGGGCTTCCTTGAGTATCTTGATTCTCCATAGTTTTGAGCCTAGAAGTCATAGTTTTAAGACTTGAGTGGAGATCATTGTAGGCACAATCTATCTTAGTTGAGGTTTCAACTTGACCTTTGAGAGTTTGTTTAAACACCCCATTAAGATCCGCATCTTATGGCATGGAAAATCTATGTTGCCCTTGAGGAACCAAACTTGTGCAAAACGTTATGGAGGAATAAGAGGAGCATGGTTTCGAGGGGCACACCTTTGGTTATCATTGAAGTCTTCAATAAAATGAATCGACCTTTTAGTAGCAATGAGAAGCTTGTCTATAAGTGTATATTGCATCTCAATGATGGTAAGTTGCTTGTCCATTTTTTCATGTAGAGCTTTCATCTCCTATCTACCTTGGTATTCATGCCTTCCACTCCGTAGTGGAGACCTATAGTAGTCCTCTCCATAGTTCTCTCCGCTTTGGACAAAGTTCTCCACTAGTAGCTCTCCTTGTTCCACGGTGAGGTTTGTAAAACTCCCATTGCTAGCCGCATCTAAGGTCCATTTGTGCTCTTGATCAACTCCCAAATAAAATACGCTAAGGATGGCTTCTTTCTTGAACCCGTGACGGGGACAATCTCGAGTATATCTTTTATGTATTCCCCATGCCTTATGAAAGCTTTCATGCATGCCTTGCTTGAAATTCGAGATGTCCCTTCTAGTTTGGACCGTTCTTTGTGTGGAGTAGAACTTGTTGAGGAAAATCTCCTTGCAATCATCCCAAGAGTTTACCAAGTGAGATGGCAATGTTCTCTCCCATTGGCTTGCTTTTCCTCCAAGAGAAAACGGGAACAAGATGAGCTTGATGCTATCATGGGGAACTCCTCCTGTTCTAATTGTGTCAGACAACCTCTCAAAGGAATCCAAGTGATCATAAGGGTTTTTCACCTTTGTCCCCAAGAATCTAGACTCTTGAATCAACCTAACAAAGCTTGTCTTGATATCATAGGCCTTGGTTTCAATTGGAGGATGGTGGATTCCATACCTCAATCCACGACAACAACGAGTGTCAAAGCTTCCAACCTTTGGCTTGTCCCTTTGATCTTGGGTCGGACTTGATGCCAACACTTGAGGTCGTGGTATTTCTTGAAGTTGTGGCATTTTTTGATGTTTTGGAACTTGATAAATGTTGCATTGGTCGTCCATCTCTTGAGGTTGTATAACCTCAAGAATGTCTTTTCGATTGACCACCTCAAACACCTCAATTGATCCTGTCTTTCTTTTTCTCTTCTTTTGATTTTGGTACCTTTGAAAGCACAATAAAACTAAGGAAGACAAGTTAGTAACAATAACTAAAAGAAATTTCATCATCTGATATGCTCAAATTAATACCCTAAAAGTACTAAGCAGTAGTTGCAGTAAAGTAGGGGTCGAACACAAGGACTCACAGAGACACACAATAGATTATAAAGATGAGAATTAAGCTAAGCGATCAATGATATAGAAAACAGAACGTAAATTAAAACGATTGTAAATTCAATTGGAGAAAGATAGGTTTAGGGTATTTCTCAGGAAATTAATGAATGCAAATAAACTAACTAACATGATTCAGATTTAGCGCGGTTCTTGAACTCAAATCACTAAAATATAATTAACCAACTCTCGTTGCGAAAACTATCTAAGTCTAAATCCTAGAATTCCAAATCTCTTTGCGAATCGTAAAGTCTAAACCAGCTTTTAGTTCAAATTTGATTTGTTCACAAAACAACTAAACCAAATCTCTTTGCGAATCAATTACTCAAATCCCACTCATGTCATTGTGGTATTTAAGATATCGAACCAAAGAGGTGAGAGGCTAACATAATAGGAATCCAATTAACTATATAAGCTAAGCAAATCAAGTAGTTTTAATCTAGCAACCTAATATTCAAATTTAAGCAAGCAAGTGAACAAGACTAAACAAGCTTAAACGAGATTAACAAATTAATAAAGGCAAGCTCTTGGATGAGGTTATGGACTTTGGAGAGTTCTATGATTAACCTATGATGTATAAACATAAAATCAAACATTTTTTCCCTAGCCTATAACACTTAAACAAGACTAATCCACTCTCATGGTCTTAATCACTTTGCTAATCAACTAATCAAGAACAAACTCTCATTTGTGAAAAGTTGATTACCAAGCATTAATTACATGTTCATATGGCCATAATACTCCTTAAACATCTACTCTCATAGGTTAAGCAACTAAAACCTCTTATTTAGTTCTTGGGAAATTTCATCGAACACCTTGTGGGCATGAAATTCTCTATGATCTAGATTAGCTTTCTCAAGCCTAATCTATCATTATGAACCCTAAATAAGAGAGGAAACATGTAATCTAATCAATAGACACATAGATCAAACAGGAAAACCCCTAATCAACCTCATCTATGAGCTCTAAAAGGACTTACTCACTAATCATGAAGAACCCAACAAATCCCATCAAGAACATGTTAAATCTCATGGTTAGATGATTAGATGATTAAGAAAGAAGAGATAGATGATAAAGATTAAAGAAACAAAGCTTAAATTGCATAAAAAAAAAAACATATCTCTTACAATCCTTTAGAACCCTAAAAGGGAAGGTATTTTTACCAAATAAAAGAGATAAGATGGTTTAATTTGGTATCTTTAACATTTATACAAAAGTGGGTCGAATGGGAAAGGATGGATCGATCCTTTTTGCTTCTGGTCGATCCTTTTTGCTCCTGGTCGATCCTTTGAGCTCCTGGTTGATCATTTGTTCACCGATCGATCGATCCTTTTCCTCGTGGTCCGTATGCGCACCAGACAAACATGTCCTTAGTAAAGCGGCCATATCTCTCGAACCACACATCCGAATGACCTGAATCTAACTCCATTAGACAGCTAACTCCTTCCTCTATAACTTCCATGAAGACAAGCTGAATGAGATCGGAAGGCCTTCATCCAGCCACATCTTTGAGACAGATCGGGTGAACTCTTCCTTCTCTTAAGCTCAATTACTCCAATCATCCCAATTATCTCCAAAACACATAGAAACACTACAAATGTATGAAAGACTCACTAGGACCTAATGCAAACACATAATACTCTAATTTAGACCAAAATGTTGTAAGAACGATGAGAGACACATGCATGATACCCAAAACATTAACATAAATGCATGCTAAAATGGGTAAAATATAGGAACTCGCGTGATGATTCCTCGACGTGACCCAGATCCTTCTCCTCCACGTGAACCAACACCACCTCCGGAGTGAAGACCAAAGGTACGATATGTCGGGAAACCTATGGACCCGAATATCGATTACCTTGAGAAACTCAAAAAGATGGTTATCAAATCAACACCTCGCATAGATTATTCGACTCTCGACACGCTCGGGATTAGAGAAGACATGATTTGGTATCTCGACGCACTTAACCTTCGAACTTTCATGGATCTCAATCTCCCTACCTACGAAGACCTCACCAAATAATTCTTATCGACCGTCACCATGTGCTACGAGAGACGCTCTAATGCGAGAGCAAACGACGGTACACTTACTTTTAACATTCACGGATATTCTTATGCTCTAACGATCCCAGAACTTTGTGAAGCTTTGAAGCTTCAATATCTCGATGAGATTCACCCCGAGGAAAATCCCAATGAAGGTCTATGGATAATAATGAGACAAGGCGTCTACGACAGCGGACGGTCCAAAGCCGCCCTACTCACGCATCCTGCTGTCCGCTATACACACAAGCTCTTAGCGCACACCATATTCTCGAGAGCGAACGTGGGGAGTGTTCTCAAAGGCTAGATTGTCACCGACGACTCGCGCTACGCTGCTATGCTTGTATCGTCGCGAAGAACTTGGTGAAGGTGAAACACGACGCGCCCGCCACAAAACCCGAGGACACTACTACCGCCTTCGGAAGCATCATCACGGCGGTTCTACAAGCCGTGCATTTCGATTTCTCGAACGAGGTTCCACTCTAAGTAAGCTGGTTCGACTTGATGCAATTCTCCTGAGACCGCACGATCTCTCGCGCTTCACTTGACCCCGACAGATTTTGTTACAAATATTGCACTAACGTCGGTAAGTCCTACTTTGTCTTCTTAATTTCTAACTTTGTCCCTAGACTCCGAGAAGGAGCATCACCTAGATGGATACCGGAGGAGATGTACTACATACCTACAGCCCCACGCCTACAATACACGATTGGACAGTTCTTAGTGGCCAGGGCCAACCAAGACGCCAAGGCAGAGCATGCTCGACTACTTCAAAAATCATAGGCTCGTGCACCATCCGCGAGTTCGTCTCATGAACACGGACCAGAATACGCAGCCATGGAGAAGAAGATAACACAACAAGAGAGACGATACATGCGCATGATGCGTTTCCTAGAAGAGCACCACCAGTTCGATGGCAACACGCCCGACTCCGAGACAGATGGCTCAGGCGACGCCTAGCCATGCACTTCACCACCATGGTTTAATACATACTTTCCACCTTATCTTTTATTTTAATGATTTTACCATCCTTTCATCAACTTTTTCACACTGAGGACAGTGTGATTTAAGTCTGGGGGAGGATGTTTATCCATTACTAATCTATTTTTTTTTCTTTGGATCTTTTTAATTCTCGCTGAATTTTTAAGACCTCGTGTAGTAGTATTTTTATCAAGTATTTTTCAGGAATATAAGAACAAATTCTATGATGATATAGACCAGCATGCTTCTACGCTATTTCCTCGTGCTAGCTCTTTTGTGGTTTAGTACTAGATTAGGCGGTAGCTAGAGAGCTTTCAATGCGACATCCCCATAGGATTTCGAGACATTGAAATTCTTTCTAACAAGATATACTAGCTCATTTTATTTGGACTTAATCTATAATTAATTTTCTTATCAATTATTTTAGGGGAGACAACGAGTCATACATCTAGGACATCTTTTTCATTTTTACCACTCTTTTTTGTCCTAGATGGTTGGTTCATCTTTCGCCGGTATCCCACCCAAAACTTAACATTTGTTCAAACCTCATGCAACTCTCTTGTTGACTTATGTGCAGATATGTGCGAAAATGCCGGAGAGGGAGGAACGACACAGTTTTTCAGTCACTCGAGAAGACAAGAGACTAGAGGGATTCGGTTGTGGAGGTATCGAAAAATCAAGCTAAAATGTTGCCTTGGAAATCGTTTGTAACTGGTAATTTTTTTACTCTGTAAGGCTCTCGTTTAAAGGCGTTTTCCCTTTCGAAAAAAAATAAAAATAAAAACCAAAAGGAAAGGAAATAAAAGTCTAAGAGTCTTAAAGTAGTCTAATAAAAGCCAAAGGGAAAGGCAACTATGTTTCAATATGTGAGGAGTAAGAAGCCGTTCAAATCATTACCCGGAGAAAAATCTATGTCCGGGAGAACGACAGACAAGCTCTGTCAAAGGGAGAAGAGTCCCGACGAAGGAGGTGTTTTGCAGCAACACTTATGCGAGAAAGCAGTGACTGAAAACTGTGGGTACCAACAGCTCCATCCTCTCTTGCTGTTTTGCATAATATCTAGCATCCTCGGAAGAAAATATGGTAACCAGAAACACTATTAGCCTCACCTTTAAATTGCCTTTAAATACCTAGCACAGATTGTCTTGTCTAATATTTTTGGTAAGAATCACACAATCTTTAATGAATGTTAAGAGCTAGTTGACTGAAAGTTATGATCTATGTGGTTAGACTTTCACATGACGGATATCGTGGATTAGCGTTGTAGTACTTTGGTGAGAATTTTCTAGACTAAGCCCGATTGATGCATTACATTGGTTATGGTTTAGAATGACGGTCACTCAGAATTTTTTTAGTACCTATATTAAAACATATTTCCGAGTTTAGAGTTTTGTTTTGTTTGAGGACAAACAAAGATCTAAGTATATGGGAGTTGATAACACCGGTTTTTGACCATTTTTATGGATCACTTTCTTATTATTTTGCAAGTGTTTTAACTCTGTTTTCAATGGTTTTCAAGTGATTTTTATATTTTAGAGATTCGAAAGACGTTTCAGGTAACTCGGAATAAAATAGTGCATTTCGGGGCAAAAGTACGTTTTTGGATAAACTTGGACCGTCAATAAGTCTTGCAGCTAGTGGAGACCTTTTCATGGTCTGATCATCATCCCCAAATTTGTACACAACAAATCAGAGACAACCAGCTTTCAAATGCAATTGGATTGGAGGCAATCCAATGGTTGGATCCTTAAATATACCGAAGCACTGAAGGTAGATGAAGCTGCCCCGAAGAGAATCCCACTTCCCCTGGAGGAGCTGGAGCTGCGGCCAGGAGGCATTTCGCCACTCCTGGAGAGTCTCCACCCGTGGCCAGGAGGCGTTTTGCCAGTCCCAGAAGCCCCGCACCCACGGCATTGACATGTGGCGACCAAATTGACTCATTTCTTCACGAGGCCAAAACCATCATTTCTCATCAAACCCTAAACGAAGATTAGCTCTATAAATACTTATTTTATACCTCTTAGACAGACACGTTACATTTTTATTACGCTTGAAGGCAGAAGCGAAGCTCTTGTGACTTGTGCACTTGTTTTCTTTGGGTTGGAGCAAAAGATTCTCGATTCGTGTTCTTCGATAGAAAAACTTTCTTCATCCCTTTTTACTTACTGTTTGTATTTGATTTATTGAATATGGTTACCTCATCTATGGCTGAGTAATATCCTTGTTGGGTGAAAGAGGTTTGAAGGAGAATTTATGGTTCGATTCTTATTAGGTTTTGAGTCTAGGATACCGATGGATACCGATTAGGGTTCTTCGTTCTATCCTTGTTGTTAATGTGTTTCTTGACTAACCGTCTTACCAACTGATATTAGGTGTTTTAGAGCCACGATAGTGTTGTATCTAATCGCTTAACCTAGGGTATATGAGCAAAGACGTCATAAGATTTTGAATTTTGGGCGTAAACGACCTTAGAGAGTATCATTCACTACTTGTGCGGGCGGAGACGAAAGCTACCGTCCGAGTACTGAAGTGAGTAGGTGTGTAGGATTATGGGAGTGATAGATAGGATTTTTACTAGTCAATTACTCAAATTCCACTCATGTCATTGTGGTATTTAAGATATCGAACCAAGGAGGTTAATATTGAAACACTAGGAATACATGAATCTTCCTATGCTAGAGCAAATGTTTTGGATTTTTATATTTTTAGATTAGAATGTAAAATGCAAGAAAGAAAACAAAAATATAAGTGTTGGATCATGGAATGAACTATCAAATTAATGATTAACAATCAAATAATGATGACAAAGATTGCATTAAACACTATCCTAGAACATGGGATTCACAATTATGACTAATCCACTTTCGCGGCATTAATCACTTTGTTAAACACCAAATCAAGAACAAACCATCGTTTGTGATAATATGGTTAACAAGCATTAATCTCCAATCCCAATTAGTTCACTAATCACCCTTTACATCAACTCTCATTGGCAAGGATGTGAAATGCTCACAAAAGATTCGGTTCAAGCAATTCATTTAAACTCTGGTTAGGAGTGAAATGCCTAAGTTCAAGACTCGAATGGATAAATCTAATCTAGCACTAATACCGTTTACTCGAATCTCTCCCTTATGCATGGGATGAGACCATAAATTCTAGGGTGTAGCTCTAGATTGGTTTGTCACGCCAACTAGAACTAGCTATTCTAGGTGCAGTTCTAAACTTTGGTTTATCTGATCAAATCTAGCATTAAGAACCAACCTAAGTGAAAGATTTAACAAAGATCAACCTAAATCATCATCATCTAATCATCAAGACAATTAACTAATGATGCTAATACACATAATCAATGCTAATCCTTAGGTTAAGATCACTAATCTTGACTAGTTCTCTTTCAAGCAACTAATCACAATGCTAATCACTCAATCCATTAGCAAACTCTCATTTGTGGATCAATGATTAGCAAGAATTAAGAATATAAAAAAGATCAACCAAAATACACCCTAGACAACTTATCTCTTAGGCTAGGAGCATAAATCCCTTGAATAGTTCATCAAGGCATTTCATCAAACACTTGGTGTGCATGAAATGCCTTATGATCTAGATCTACTTTGTCAAGCTAGATCTAGCATTAGGAACACTAAAAAAGAAAGAGAATCAAGGATTAAGAACATAAGCATCAAGAATCAATCACCAAATCATCAAAATCAAGCTAAATCCAAAATCCAACAAAAAGGGGTCTAAAGCCTAAACATGAAGAACAAAGAAGAACAAAAGAGAAAAAGAGACATAAAGATAAAGATAAAGATTAAATAAACATAATATAAAGATAGGTTGAAGAATCCTTCACTAGAGTGGCATGAATGATGAAGATCCATCCAAAATCATCATAAGAAGAGTTTGGGAGAAAACCCAACTCTAGGAAAAGAAAGCTTAGATCTAAAAAATTAGGGTTTTCAATATTTAAATGAGTTTGGGTCGGACCGGGTCAACCCGGAACAAACCGGGTTTTGACCCGGTCAAGTCTTTGATACGTCTTTAGTGAATCAATCATAACCCCTTGTCTCAACCATTAACCTCAACAAATCGATGAAGATTATGAGAAGCCGATGGTCTACAAGGCACAAATGGAGGATATTCTTCAAGAACTCAACGAATATATGCACGAAAATGATGGTTTCAACGAAGCAAAACATCAAGGAAAAGAAGGACTTGTTTCTATTCCTAGTGACGATGATATCTCTATTCGAGAGTTTTGAAAACGACAAACAATACCACAAGCTGCCTCCCCTCGACGAACCAAAGCCTTCTCCTCCTTCTGCTCCTCACCACGTTGAGTTTGAGACAGACCTCGTGAAGGATGAGACACTAACGGATACACCCGAACCGCCATTGAAGACATTTTCTAAGGAGAAGGATCCCCAAAGATTTGACGTTTCATGCTCAATCAAGGTAATAGAATTTTGTGACTCTCATATTATGAACACATGCAGTGGAGATGAACCACTTTTAGACCCTGGTGGAGCTACAAAGAACGTTGAAAACATTTTGAAGAAAACATCAAACCGACGAGTTCGACGTACAAAAGGATTCCTTTTGATGCACACTCTGCCCTTGCTCATATGAGACGTGATGGAGACTCAATTAAAGCTAAGGTGAAGCTTAAATGGCCCTCAAGACTCTTCCATCAAGACTCTTCAAAAGAAAGACGTGGTGGAGACGAGAAACCTGATGAACCGAGCAAATCTGCCCGAGATCTCTCCACAGCGGTCGCACCTCCTCCACCGGCGGCCAACCTTCCTTCCACCGCGGGTGCGCATCACCGGCCCGTGGCGAATGCTACTTTTGCCGCAGCTTCGCTGATGCGAATCGGATTCGTCTTCAAAACTTCAGGTCTTAAATATATAAACCTTAAAGCCTGCAAGTGCACATATGTTCGTTGTAGTACTTGAGGTATCGATCCACGGGGAGAGGGTGCTGTTCTATGAGACCTTAGACTCTGTATAGTAAATAAACCTAGAACGAATATATTTTTATAGGGTTTTTGTAACTAGAATTGTAAAGAACGAAAAACGGAAAATTTCTACTAAACTATTTCTAAAGAAATCGATGGCTACTTTAATCTAGGCGAATCTACTTTCTAATCTAACACTAAGAGACTCTAAACCTAATCATAAAAAATTCTAAGACTAACATAATACCTAACAAAATTGACTACTAACCAAAACCTAATGAAATCTATAACTAAACTACTTATGTGGACTCTATTGCTAAACTACACTACTAGAGACGATTGTAACTATTCTAAAACGTTGCTGGGTCGATAGGAATATCTCGGGGTATGCTCAATTCAATCAAACGGGCCCTAGCTCATTAGTAACCGGTGTTTTTCGATTATAACTCCACGGACATGACCTAATAATGACGTAGTCTACTCCCGTACAACCTATGTCCTACAATCTATTCACTCGACCAGTAGCTTTCGTCTCTGGCCGCGCGTAAGATTGTTATTTGCTAGTGTGTCCATAGGTTCACGGCACTCTGTAAGTATACTTTCGAAATCTTACGACGCGCACGCCTTGTGGATGCACTTTGCTGGTGATTAGATGCAGCACTTTCATAGTTCTAAACTCCCCTTATCAGCCTCTAGTTCATGACATAGAATTTCCACAACTTTCCACAAGAAAGAGCTCTAGAAATCGGTTAGGGTTTACCGAGTAAAATCCTTATCGAACATAGAATTTCCCTCGATAATCCTTGAAACCCAACAATCTAAACTACTCGCACCTACTGAAAAAGGCATAATTAAATTAAACATGAGATTTGTGAAGACGCCTCACGAATTCAAGAACTAAGCTCGGTGAGAAACCTCCTCACCAATCCCGAAAATCCCAACGCAAGAGTACAAGAATGAAAGCAAAACTAGTGTGTAGAAGGTTGTCCACAAAATTTCTGTCTGAAACAAGTATTTATAGGTCTTCAACATGCTTGGGTCAGTTTAGGGTTTGACGGGAGAAGACGGTTTTGGCATCGGGTTAAGAAACGGATCATCTTGGGTGGAACTGGGCTTGGCCGTGGTTGCGTAGCTCCTGGCCGTGGCAAAATGGACCCTGGACGCGGGTGGAATGACTCCTGAGACGGCGAACTGATGCTTGGTCGCGGCTGGGTGTCCTCTAGGTGCGGTGAACTGCTTCTTCAGGGCAGCTTCATTTGTCTTCAGGGATTCAGGTATAATTAAGGATCCAACTGTTGGATTGTCGCCAATACACTTGCATTTTAAAGCTGGTTGCCTCTACTTTGTTGTATCCAAATTTGGGGATGATCGGACGCTGAAAAGGTCTTCATAATCTGCAAGAATTCTTGACGGTTCAAGTTTATCCAAAAACGTACTTTTGCTCCAAAATGCACTCTTAAATCCCGAGTTACCTGAAAAGAGTCTTAAAACTGCAAACATGCGAAATTCGTAATAAAAGCATAGAAAACCAAGTGGAACACTTATTAAAGTGTTCTTAAATATAGCAAAACGGGTAAAGATACGGTGTTATCACACCCCTACACTTAAACCTTGTTTGTCCTCAAACAAGACAAAGCTCAAGCTTGGAAATGATCAAACGAAAATCATCGGGAACTAGGAATCTTAGAGACCGTCCTTCTAGACCATAACCATCGAACTACATCAACCGCAATCTAGCCTAGAAAATTTTCACTAGAAGTTCTCGTAACACTAGTCCATGGTATCCTTCATACGAAATATAAACTTTCAAAATCCAAAAATCAGTTCAACTAGCTCTCTACATTCATTAAGTATAGGGGTAGGTTTCTAATCAAAAGGTTTAAACCAAGACAATCAATGCTATGTATTAAAGGCATTTAGAGGTGAGGTTAAGAGTGTTTCGGGTTACCGTAATTTTACCGAAGGGTGCGAGATATTATGCAAAACAACAACAGAAAAGGACCTATTTATCACCACAACTTCCAGTCACTTCTTCTTGCGTAAAAATGTTACACTTCCTTCTTTCTGGAAAAACAGAAGTTTTATGTCATTCCTCTAGACTTATAATTTTCTGTGGGCTCAGAATGACATACTTCTCACAAACGAATCATGGATGCCTCATAAGTATTTCGACCAACCTATACTCTTTTAAGGCCCTTGTTTCCTTTCCCTTTCACTTATTTTCGATTTTATTTTTTTCGAAAGGGGGAAACGCCTTTTATTGAAGTAGAGTCTTAGAGGCACGAAATTTTACCATGATTTTGAGTTTCTCCAAGGCATAGCCAAGCTCGCATCTTTGTTAAATTCACCACCACCGATCGCGTATAGTCTTCGTCTTTAGTGACTGAAAGATGTGTCGTTCCTCCCTCTCCGGCGTTTTTGGACATATCTTCACATAGGTCAAAAAGAGAGTTGCATGAGGTTTGAACAAAGGTTAATTTTCAAGTGGGGTACCAACTAAAGATGAGTTAGCCATTCATGTACGACAAAGAGTAGTAAACGGTAAAATTACGTCATGAATGTATGGTTCGTTATCTTTGCCTAAACCTTTGATAAGAAAATTAAGTCAAGATTAAGTCCAAATAAAATAGAGCTAGCATATTCCATCCTAAAGAACCTCTACGGTCTAAATTCCTCTGGGAATTTCGCATTAACAGAAACTCTAGCTACCGCCTAGTCTAGAACCAAATTACGAAATAACAAGTTACTAGGAGATAGCGTAGAAACACACTGGTCGGTTATCGTCACATATTCCTTTCATCATTCCTTCAAAACGTATTCTTACGCTTTTCGAAAAACTTGAATTTTTTTAAGAAAAACGACGAAAAATGCAAAAACAAATGAAAGAAGTGGTGGTTAGTAAGGGATGGAATACTCCCCCAAACTTAAATCCCACTGTCCTCAGTTTGAAATAAATCGGGTATGGACGAATAAATAAATGGATGTAAATAATTGAACAAAAATGTTTAAGGGAAAAAGAAAACTTACCTGAATGCGGTTGGGGAATGGATGTGGGGATGGAATGGTGTTGAATGGGGATGGTAGATGGTGATATGGTAATTGGAATGGATGTGGGGATTTTTGGTAATGGTTGGGAACCAATCGGGGATCGAACGGAGTCGACTGGGATCGTTAGGGGGCTGGCCGCTGGTCGGCTCGTTCAGCCGCGGCCATTGGCAAGCCGGCCGCTGGTCGGTTGATCGCGACCGCGCCCAAGGGCTGGTGCGTCGCGGGTCGGTGAGATGCACCTGCGGTCGAGCTTCTTCATGCGGTGAAGTACTTCCTTCTGGTTCGGGTTGGACTGAGCAACTTCGATCCGTGTCTCTATTCTTTTTGTTTTTTGGTTTTATTTTATTAATTGTTTTTTTGTATAAAGTTGAAACTATGAAAAGAAAAAATTAGTAGAAAAAGAAAGAAAACCTAAAAAGAAAAATGTACCTAAAATCGGTTGCCTCCCATTGAGCCCTTTGGTTTAAAGTTGTTTAGCTCGATGTTGGTATCGAGGTGAGCTCAGTCGTAGAAAGACAGTGTCTTATGACAAGTCTTCTTCGATCTTCTTATGGTTTCCTCGTCATGTGAATCATCGCTTGTTCGTGGATAGGGATCCATCGTGCTAGAACGTCTTTCATCTCCTTTTTTGAGTGGTACGGCAGTGTAGAACACTTCTTTGTCTATGTTAGAGAATGAAACACGTCGATTTGGCCAATCCATGATGGCTCCAACGGTTGATAAGAACGACCATCCTTAAATTATCGGTATTGCATATATCTTCGTTGTTTGGACGATGTACAAATCGACGGGGGCTATGCAATCTCCCATTCTTATTGGCATGTCTCGGGAAATCGCATAACAGTCGCCATTTCGCGATCAATATACGACTATTTCGGAGGGTCGCATAGCTGTCGGTAATTAGTCGTAAAGACCAGTGAAAAACACGTGTTATTCGTTTTGGGGTTGGTGTAACGATTTTATGCGACTACAAGATGTAGTCGCCTTTCAGACGCCGTGTAGTAGCTATTTAGTCGGCAGAAATGTCTATATAAGCTCAATTCATCCCATTTCTTCTCCTCATTCGATCTTCAACACAAAATCAAACATATATCTTTGCAAATTTGCAAATAGCCAGCCTCTATCACAGAGTAATGGCGGTAAGTTTTTATGCCCTTGTAATGTTTGCAAGAACGAAATTTATCCCGGGGACAAGAATTTGGAATCATCTTTATAGCAGAGGAATTATGCTAGATTATTATGTTTGGTATAAGCATGGAGAAGAAATCAATATGGATTTAGGATTGAGTTATGTTGATACGCCATATATAAGTGAAAGTGAAAATGTGGGAAATGTAGTAGAAGATAGATATATGGATATGGTGAATGATGCATTTCGTCATAACGTGAGTTTTGATAACTATCATTAGGATGGTAGTTATCAGAATGTAGAAGAACCGGTACGTAACGATTCAAAGAAATTTTACGACTTGTTATAAGGTGCAAAAAATCCATTATACGATGGTTGTCGTGAAGGTCACTCACAGTTATCCTTAGCTGCTCGAGTCATGCAAAATAAGGCAGAATATAATATGAGTGAAAAGTTAGTCGATTCGGTTTGCGAAACCTTGATAGACTATTTACAAGAAGGAAACAAGTCAAACGGATCACATTACGAGACAGAAAAATTGATGCGCAATTTAGGCCTCCCATATCATACAATTGATGTTTGTATTAACAATTGTATGATCTTCTGGAAAGATGACGAGAAGGAAGATAAATGTTTGTTTTGTGGTGCACAAAGATGGAAGCCTAAGAACGACCGACGTAGAACCAAAGTACCATACAGTCGTATGTGGTATCTACCTATTGCTGACAGATTGAAGAGAATGTATCAGAGCGAGAAGACTGCAGCGGCAATGAGATGGCATGCCGAGCACCAATCAAAGGAGGGAGAAATGTGTCATCCTTCTGATGCTGCAGAGTGGAGATATTTTCAAGATCAAAATCCCCGGTTTGCCGAAGAACCCCGTAACGTTTATCTTGGATTATGTACCGATGGGTTAAATCCATTTGGCATGTCTCGTTATCATTCGATGTGGCCTGTGATCTTGACTCCATATAATTTACCCCCTAGTATGTGCATGAATACAGAGTATTTATTTCCTACAATTCTGAATTCTGGGCCAAATCATCCGCGAGCTAGTCTCGATATCTTCCTCCGACCTCTTATTGCGGAGTTAAAATAGTTGTGGTCTAATGGAGTCGATGCATACGATGTGTCATTGAATCAAAATTTTAATCTAAAAGCAGTGCTTATGTGGACGATAAGCGACTTTTCGGCGTATAGCATGTTATCCGGATGGACAACCCATGGTAAATTGTCTTGTCCAGTTTGCATGGAAAATACAAAGTCATTTTATCTACCTAATGGAAGGAAGACGTGTTGGTTTGATTGTCACTGAAGATTTCTTCCTCATGGTCATCCACTAAGGAGGAATAAAAAAGACTTCCTGAAGGGAAAAGACGATTCGAGAGAGTATCCACCTCAGTCTTTGACCGGTGAGCAAGTTTATTGCGAGCGGTTGGCTGGTGTAAATCCATCAAAAACAAAGGACGTCGGTGGAAACTGGCACGAGAATAAGAAGTCGGGCTATGTGAAGCAACATAACTGGCACAAGGATAGCATATTCTGGGAGCTACCGTACTGGAGGGACCTCAATCTCCGACATTGTCTTGATGTGATGCATATAGAGAAGAATTGTTTTGACAACATCATGAATACTCTTATGAGTGTGAAGGGTAAATCGAAAGAAAACATCATGTCAAGATTGGATATTGAACAATTTTGTTCTCGGCCACACTTACATATTGATAGTGAGGGTAAAGCTCCTTTCCTAGCCTTCACATTGACAGAAGAAGCCAGAAAAAATTTACTAGAATGTGTGAAATATGCAGTTAAATTCCCAGATGGTTATTCCTCAGACTTAGCGACTTGTGTTGATATGAACAACCAAAAAATTTCAGACATGAAGAGTCATGACTGCCATGTTTTTATGGAGCGGTTACTTCCATTTATCTTTGCAGACCTCCTAGATCGGAATGTCCACCTTGTGTTATAATGTACTAATTATTTACGACTATTTCTTTAAATAAATATTATTATAGTAATTTATATAGTAACCGCTCCGCAATTTTCACGTATATTGTAGGGGTTGGAGCATTTTTCCGGGACTTATGTTCGAGAACTTTGCATAAAACTCGCGTTCCAATTCTAAAACATAACATAGTTTTGATCGTATGCAATTTGGAAAAGATCTTTCCACCTTCATTTTTCGATGTGATGGAGCTATACATCTCCCTTATGAAGCTGAATTAGGAGGCCCTGTCCAATATAGGTGGATGTATCCTTTTGAAAAGTTTTTTAAAAAGTTGAAAGGGAAAGCAAAGAACAAAACATATGCGGCATGATCGATTATTGAATCATATATCAATGACGAGATTGCTTATTTCTCAGAGCACTACTTTGCCGCGAATATACAAACAAAATCAAGGTAAATGCTAAATTCAATCACTTCATGTCCACTATCCCATTAATATTGTATACACATGCTATGTATTTTAATGTGTATTACTTTTCACCCATTCGGTCAGGTTAACAAGATTCGATGAAGGTGAAGTCCCCGTATATCATGTCCTTGGGGTACCTTCTATATTTACGCACGTAGGCCGTCCAAGTGGAGAAATTCATGAAATATGGCTCTCGGAAAGAGACTATCAATGCACACATGCATATGTTTTACGAAATTATGACTATTTTCAGGCAATTGAGAGGTATATAAGTTGGCATCTCTCGCACCATGCGTTTTAATATATATTTCACTATATTTTGTCATTTTTGTGTTGGTCTTGTATAGTATGTTCGAGGAGTATATTTCTGCAAAATACACAAGATTATCCGAAAAAGATTTCTCCACGAAAAGTGCTGGCGAATATCATATATGGGTGAAAGAATATGTATGTCTAAATAATATTCATAACTATGAATACATTTATACTTATAAATATTGATACTATTGTTTATATATATGCAGGTTGCTTACTAGAACACCACGAATCCATTTCCTACTTGGGTTCAAGAGATAGTACACGGACCTTTGAATAAGGCCAAAACATGGCCAATGTATTTTACAAGAGGCTATTTGTTTCATACGCAAAATTACGGCGCTGGACGAAAGACATGTAACTATGGGATATGTGTTAAAGGTGAAAATTACATTGATGCATCTGATGAAGCGGATTTCTACGGGACCTTAACTGATATCATAGAACTCGAGTACGAGGGGATGGTCAATTTGAGAATCACACTTTTTAAGTGTAATTGGTATGACCCTGTTATCGGTACATGCACTCGGAGGAGCAATGGTGGCGTTGTAGACGTTCTTTCATCGAGAAAATACAATAAATACGAACCATTTATTCTAGGTACGTACTTATATATATATATAGCATTTTATTAATGTCGATATCATATATATACATATGTATAACTTATATTGAAAACAGCCTCGCAAGCGGAGCAAGTTTGTTATATTCCGTACCCATACACAAAGAAACCGAAGCAGTTGTGGCTCAATGTTCTAAAAGTGAATCCGAGGGGAAACATTTCAGGGGAATATGATAAAAAGAACCGACTCTTTTGCAAACAGAAAATGATGATGATGTATTGATGACTACAATTGAAGATCTCGAACTCGACAATTTCGTACAAGGAGTAAACCCAATAAACCTCGATTACGATGTCGGAGATGCAGAACTAGAAGATGAATTTCGGTGTAATTTGTCATTTTCGGATGAAGAACCATATGACGAAGAACCCTACTTATTAACTATGTTACGTATGTCACAATGTTAATTATGTTATTTATGTCAAATTTGAAAACTAAAATTCTAAAAATTTGTCGTTTACATTATTCTACTCAAAAAATAAACTTTTCAAATTAATTTAACATAAATTCTAATAAAAAAAAAAATTCAAATTAATTTAACAGAACCAATTAACCATTGATTTTTGGCTGAACCTTTGTACCAATGAGTTTTTTTTTTTATTATTATTGTCAACATAATTTATTTCAAACTTGAAAACGAAAATTCTATAAATTTGTGGTTTACAATATTGTAATCAAAAATAAAATTTTCACATTAATTTAATCTTTGTACCAATGAGCCTAACCAAACCGGTTCAGTCAATTACAACATCTCTAAAACATCCCAGGAACTCGATACTGACGTAAACCTGATGCAAAATTTGGCTCTTCCTTTTCCTGACTCTGTTCTGACCATTCATCATAATTTTATTACAATATTAGGCTCATGATATATATTACAATTATATTATATATATATATATATATTGATGCAGATTTTCTGTCAGGATATGATGTTGGTATATATATATATATATTAACATAAACTTCTAATAAAATCTAAATGAAAGATTTAAAACAGTTTGGAATCTCAAAAGATTGTCTGCGGTGAATCATTGCCTTATTTGAAAAATTAGATGTGTACATGACAGTTGAGAATCTTACTGATGCAACTGTTTCCTCCTTTTTAGGCTTCCTCGACTCTTCCGCTTCTCAACTCTTCAGCAACCTAGTAATGTTACAATAAATATATCTCAAAATATTTCCTGTGGTGAATCACTGCCAATTTTGAAAAATGGGATGTGTACATAACAGTTGAGAATCTTACCGATGCAACTGTATCCTCTTTTTTAGGCTTCCTCGACTCTTCCCCTTCTAAACTCTTCGGCAACCCTAATAATGTTACAATATATATATATATATATATATTGTAACCAAAAGTTACAACTACTCACATATTGTCCTGCCGTAAAAGAAAAAAATTCTCAGAACTCAAGATAACTGGAAATGGCAAACGAAGCTTCCCACTTACTATCACAAATCAACACATCTAAAACAGTTTGGAATCTTAAAGTCAAGATCTTGCGTGTTTGGACAAGAGAATGGGATTTGTCTGGACCAACTATGAATCTGAAAGTCAAGTGATGAAGAGGTAATATCTATCTTCTATTCTTTTATAGTACTTCTAAAAACTATCTATTTTGTCTTTAGGGAACAAGAATATAAGCACACGTTTCAGGAGAGACATTGAGATCGTTTTCTTGGGTGAAGCACTTTGAACGTTACTGGTTCAAACTTAAGGTTTTTTTGTGATGTTTAGCGATATTCTTGGTAAAACCAATCGCCACAGCTATCAAATTTATTTCAAGGATGACACAGAATTCACCTTATTCAAAGATTATCTAAACTACAATCATTTCTTGGTTTTCACTCCCATCATTAACATCATCTGAGGCCCTGTTACAGAACGCTATCCTATTGGTATCTTCATTTATATTCAGAAAATATTCATTTAGATCATAATATTTTGTATTGTTTATATAGTCATATTTTTGTTGTTATAGATGTTATAGGAGTAATAATGTGGGTTGGAAAGAAGGAAAGAAGATGGTCAGATGAATCTTCTAATCAGATTCCAAGGATGAAATCAAGTGTTCAGTTTACTATCCGAGACAGAGAGTAAGTGAAATATAATTATTTGCTAGAATTAACAAACTAGAATACGTTTCTAAATGAATATTCCTATATGACAGGTTTAAAGGGTTAAAGTGTTTGGCATATGGTGAATTGGCTGACCAATTATCCTCAAGTTTTACAAGTGCTCATGAATGTCACATTTTATGTATTTTAAGATGTTTTCGTGTCCAAAAATTCTGCGGTGAGTTTATCTAGTTTCTGTTATATCACACACCTTACTAACAACCACAAACTCTTTCAACTATAGGTCATACATGGCTAACAGCAGAAGAAGACCTTTCCAATATAGAGTTTGAAGATTATAGTTTCCCAGAACTCTACACATTTATGAACGGGTAAGATAAATGTATAACTTAGTTGTAAAACGTTTCCTAAGTAATATGTATTTTCGGATTACAGCTTGAAGGTTATAGTTTCAGATTTGATGTTGAAGATTATAGTTTCAGATTATAGGACAGTAAACTATACTGAGTTTGATGTTGATTATAGTTTCAGATTATAGGACAGAAAACTCAGATTAGAGTTTGAAGATTATAGTTTCAGAATTGAGGTTGAAGATTCTAGTTTCAGATTATAGGATAGAAATTTGTACTGAGTTTGATGTTGATTTGAGTTTGAATATTATAGTTTCAGATTTGATGTTGTTTACTAATTTTGTAAACCTTTAAATGTTTACAGGTACCCATATCCTCTACCAGAAAGTTACAACAATGAACACAAGATTGGATTTAAGCAATTCTAAGACATGTTTGTCTTTGTTTTCAGAGTTTAAATCTTGCTTCATCTCATCTTGTTCATTGTCTCGGGTATTCGGATATTTTGGTTGTGGTTGTGGTTGTTGTTGGTCGTGAACTCAAAACTCATTTCGGATATTGTTGTTATTTTAAGTAATTATGTTTTCAAGCAAAAAAAATTATAATTCTGTTTTCAAGTCATTCATTTTTCAATATATCTTATCTAGATCTTAATGAAGTGTTGAGCAAAGTAGACATGATAACAGGAATGATTGCGGTCAGAATTTTACCTTAAGCTCTTGTATTGAGCTCTAGATCCACCGGAATGACCACTCTAAGCATATGTTTTTTCTGGTTGTCGTAGCCGTGAATCCGTGCCTCTTCTCCGACAACAACAAATTGGCCTAACAACAAACGAACAATAGAATTTAAGAAATAAAACAAAATCATATCAAATATTTGTCCAGATTGATCTATGAACCCACTCTTGCGGGCTAGATTTTACCTCTACAGATTGATCTATGAAACCACGATTGAAAGCCGATCTAACTTCCTATCTCTTAAAAAAAAAATTTTTATGTGTAGGTAAAAAGTCTGGATGCGTGAGACAACAAATATCTCACGTTTAGCCACTAAGTTACGACTACTAAACACAAAAACATACAAATTTGGGTTGAGGCCCAAACGAATTTAGCAAAAACTGAACCTAATTTTCCACAAAGCCCGTGAACCTAACTACGGAACCCTAAGTCAAGCGTTTTGCTCTTCCCCGTCGTCTTCGATTCCTCTTCCATTCCTCTCCTTTGATTCCCCTTTTGCTATAAACTTCTTCGATTCTGCTTCGATTCCACTTCTTCGACTCCTCTTCTTAGATTCCTCTTCTTCATATATCAGAGAAGATCACACGATGCCTAGAGAGAAGGGCCGTAACGGACAGAAGAGAAAAATCGTTCCCAACGTTTCTCAGAGAGCCGGAGGGTCAAATTGCTCCGCCTCTTCATCGCGAACACCCAACCATCTACCGCAGCAGTACAATTTCACGCCGGCACCACCTCAACTCCCCGTCCACGATAAACTGTCAACGTCAGCACCAAATGTCCGGAGCTTTCCACCGCCACAACAACTTTTTGAGAACTCCATGCCTCAACACCGTGGACAAGAACTCCCTACGACTGCTTCGGCTCCACTGGAGGACGCTCCTGGGTCACCACTTCGTGACTCTCATGGTCAGAGTCATCCTTCTTCTCAAGGAAACAGCTGCCATGACGAAACTGCTCTAGTGTTGCCGGATCTCCTTATGGACACGCTCCGGGCTCTGAATGCTCTGCTTATGGTGCCAGACCGGGATAAGTTCACCACCGTGCTCTCTCCCACACCAACGCCGAACTTGACTTGGTAATTGTATCGCATCTGGTAAATGCGATTGTATTGTTCAGTTAATCTGACTTGGTAATTGTATCACATCTTGTTCAGTAAATGCGATTGTGTTTTTCACCACTGTCTCTTGTTAAGTGTTAGATTATTGTTCTAGCTGATTTGAATCATTATTGTTCTAGCTGTTTTGGAAGATTACTGTCTTTTGAAGTCGTCTCTTGCTAAGTGTTACATCCTAGCGGTCTCTTATTTGTATTGTTCTAACTGTTTCTTAACTGATATCTGGTAAGTTTATCGCATCTCAAGGTTGCTTTCTTGGTTTGTTTCTGCTAAGTGTTAGATTATAAGTGTTAGATTCTAGCTAAGTTTTTGATTGTAGGTAAGTGTTGGATTCTGCTAAGTTTTAGATTCTGCTAAGTGTTTGATTCTCAATGTTGGTTTTGTGGTTTGTTTCTGCTAAGTGTTACATTTTAAGTGTTAGATTTTAGCTAAGTGTTGGATTGTAAGTGTTTGTTTCTTGGTTTGTTTTAATGGGGGAACAATGCTTCTCTTTCTGTTGCCTTTTCTTATTGGCTTAGCTTCCAGTCATTGTCTTTGTGTTGCGGTTGCTTAATCTTAGGGTCAGTTTGGTGTCTAAGTGTAGAAACATGCTTCTGGTTTCATGTTTCATGTTTCATGTTTGATTGTATTCTTTCCTTAATTGTCTTGTCAAATCTGTAATGTGTAGTATTGATCACAAGGCATGTAAGAGATATCTCTTACATGCTTCTGTCTTCATGTATATGGTTTGCAGGTTAATTATGTTTCATGTTTCTGGTTTCATGTTTTCTGGTTTGCAGGTTAATTATGTTTCATATTTATGGTTTCATGTTTTCTGGTTTCATGTTTCATGTTTGATTGGTTTCATGTTTCTGGATTACATGCTTCTGGTTTGTATTATGTCCTTCTTTATTTCATGTGTGTTTGCAGGTTTATTCGTGACAAGGGATCGGAACTGGTTTGGGCAATTACTAAAGTGGTTACAAACAAATTCGATGCTCCCTACTATAGCTGGACATGTGTGCCTCTGGACAGACAAGAAAGTAAATTCCTCGAGTTCGCGGTATAGGTTTCTGTCCTATAGCCTTCACATATAGGGTTGCTTGTGATGTTTTCACTAACATCATTCTATTCTCTTTGTATTGTAGAAAACCCACACATGGGATCCCTTGATAACATGTACAGTTCAAGGGTATTTCGAGGAGTTGTGTCAACGCCGGATGAAAGACATGGTTAGCACCGCGAGGACTAGTCGAGAGCGACCTAATTGGATCGGCGACACTCTCTGGAAAACGATGACCGACTACTGGGACACTGAAGAAGCAAAGCAAAAGAGTCTCACCTATTACAATGCTCGTATGTCTGACCGTAAAGGTCTCGGTCCTCACATCCACTTATCATGGCAAAAGTCGTATCAACAAATCCAACAAGAAATGGTTAGTTACTTTAATTTTTTCTTACTCCTTAACAACTTTAAATTATGTTTCTTGTTTCATATTTCATGTTTGATTGGTTTCATGTTTCTGGTTTACTTGCTATCCTTGCTTATTTTGTAACATTGCAGGAAGAGGAATTGGGATGACCGGTTAGTCTTCGTGATGTTTTCATTAGGAAATAGACATGGCCAGATGGTACGTATGTCGATAGGAAGGCGGAGAAAATCGTTCAAACATATGAACAGAAGGTGCAAGAGAAGTTGTCTTAGCTCGTGTCAGAAGTTTCGGACAGTGCTTCGCAACCTCGTGCGCTAACAACAGATGAATATACAAGCATCTTTCTTCAGGTAAAGTAACATTTTTAACAGTTCACATTTATAGAGTCTTGGATTTTGTCATTAAGGTTTTTCTCTTACTTTTCACAGTCCACTGAGTTGGATTCACGAGGAACTCCTTATGGAGTTAGAAGCCTCAAGGAGACTCTTCTCAATGCACTACAAGAAAACTGGTCGTTTACAACGGACATAATCGATGTAAAATCGATGTAAAACAGGCTTTGGGACGATTTAGCGATGATTGTCAATTCGTCGTAAATCGTTGGTCGTTAATCCCAAATCGTCGTAACATCGTCGTAACTGTTGGGACGTTTACAAATCATCGTTAAACATTCGTCGTATAGGCTTCGTAATATTACGACGATTTTACGACGTTTATACCAATGAGGTGTTACGACGATTATACCAATGAGGTGTTACGATGATTTTACGACGATCATACGATGATTTGTGTTACGACTATGTTACGACGATTTGTATTACGACGATTATACCAATGAGGTGTTACGACGATGTTACGACGATCATACGACGATTTGTGTTACGACGATTTTACGACGATTATACCAATGAGCTGTTACGACGATTTATGTTACGACGATGTTACGACGATTTGTGTTACGACGATTTTACGACGATGTTATGATGGTTTATCGAATTAGCATGTTTAATAATTTAATTAATTAAATAATAATTTAAATTATTAATATTAAAATTAAAATTAAAATACATATTTATAAAATACAAATTAAAGTTTGAATTACATATTACAAAATCCTAATTACTACCAAACTGTCCAAAAAGTTATTCGTCGGTTCGCCGCAACAATTCGTCTCGCTGTGCAGCGAGCGGATCCACATCCTGATCCACATCCCTCGGTCCCGATGACGATGCTTGCTGCGCTTTCAGGGCCTTCGCCAATGCGGGATTATCCACCGCAAGAAGCTCGAACAGAGAGTCGTATCCTTGGATCGTCTTATCTAATCCAAGGATCTTCTGTTCGGATTCCGCTTGCTTCGCCCGTAAAGTGTTGATCTCGGTATGGTTGGTGTTCAACTCGTTCCTCAACCCAAGCGGATCGTCGTGCGGATGATGTGCGGAAGACGAGGCAACAAAACTATCTCGAATCAATTCCATCCCTAAAACTCTGCCCTTCTTCTTCGGGGCAACCTAAAAAAAAACGTTAAAATTAATAAATTAAATACGAAATAATTACGTAAAAATATAATATGATTATTATTACCTCTTCAAATATCTCGTCCATTTGGGCTGTGGTCAAAGCCGCGTTGGACTGAACCGAGCTACCTCCAGGTGATAGCTGCTGAGAGAGCTGAGTTTGACGCTCCTCAATCCGTGCTTGGGCGGTATTGTAGAGCAGCTCCGCTCGAGGATCCAAAAAAGAACCGTGTTTCTTTTTGTGAGTTTCCTCAAAAAATCTAGTCATCGGAGAAAGTTCTCCTCCGTTTGCCTAAAAAAATGACATTGAAAAACAAAAAATGGTTAAAAACTAAATTTAATTAATTACAAACTAGAAAAAAAAATATTAGAAAAAATTATACCATTTGAAGACGCCTTCCCGCAAATGACGTCTGACCTGAAGTATGTGGCAACACCGATGAACGACCGTCTGGACCGACAGTGTTCTGAGAAGCCGAACACTTAGCAGCCACTTGCTGCGAATGCGGATCCATCCAGTATGTCTTCAAGTCGTTCCAGACTTCGGAAGACATGTACGGGGGCTTCGCCGCATCGCCCTCAACCCCCCACTTCCGCTTCCAATCGGAGACGGTATTGTTAAGCCGCAATTTTTCCTTCGCCTTAAACTCCGTCTTCACCTTCTCGTTGATCGCAAAATCCCAGTGCCATTTTTGCTATAAAAACAAGAAAATAAATAGAAACGGTTAAATAAAATTAAATAACTAAATAAAAAAAGTAAAACGACTATTACCGCGAAACATTTGAACCACATATCAACGACGTCGCCCGGAACGGCAGACCAATTGCGGTGAGGCTCATCGTAGTAGGCTTTGATGGTGTTAGACACACTCCGCCCAACTTTGTTGTCCTACTTAAACCTGAAATATAAAAATATAATTATAAGTAAAAACAAAATATTTATGAAAAAAAAATAAAAAATAGCTTACATACCAAAAAGTATTCGGTGGCCGGAGCGGATCTAACCGGGGTAAACTATCATGACCCGGCGAATGCAAAATGTTTTCGACCGTCTATCCCGCATATAGCAAAGCGGGTCGAGGTGCAGGTGCAGGTGCAGGTGCAGGTGCAGGTGCAGGTGCAGGTGCAGCTGGCGGAGGCGCTTATGGGGCGGGACCGGAGACCGGAACCACAGACGGTGTGGCAGACGATGATGGGGCATCCGAATTAACACTCGGTCCCAAAACGCCACCCATAAACGCGGAATAGTGAGTCCTACGTGGCCCCATATCTAAAAAAAATAAACGACTATCAAAAATATATTTCAATATAATTTCTATCATATCTAATTCAAATCCTATCTAACAAATTCATTCCTATCTAATATTAACAATCATAAATACTTATCTAAAATATTTAAAAAAAAAAAAAAAATTTACCTTTTTAGAAAGAGAAAGTTCAGATTGTAGAGAGAGAGAGAGATTGTGAGTTGTGAGGAAAAATCTGGGCTTGCGTATATATAGATTTTGTGGCCGTCGTAATTTCGATGGTACATTACGACGATTTTACGACGGATCCGTCGTAAAATAGTCGTAACCCATGAAATCAATCAGAATAATTTACAAACGCGAGAAATTTTTCATTCCACGCGGCAAAAGTAATTCCCGGTTACGACAAGTTTACGACGGATCCGTCGTAAAATTATCGTAATGTACCATCGAAATTACAACGAATTCGTCGTAACATCGTCATAATATTAGAAAAGTAAACCCTAAACACTAAACCCTAAAACACATAACCGTCTTTTATTAACGAAATATATTTGTACATCATAAACTTTTCAATGTACACAATACAATCAATAATGACGATTGAATCTGACAAATATCAAATTTTCTTATATCTTCTTACTTCTCTATAACATTCGTTGTATAAGTTTCTTCGTAACATGCATGAAGTATAAATTGTTAATAATTTTTGTATTATGTCAACCAACGAATCGAGAACTTATGTAAATCAATATAATTGATGATATACCAATCATTTACAACCTATACTCAACCTTAAAACCCTAAACCCTAAAACATAAACCCTACATATTCGTCGTAATATCGTCGTACAAGAAACCGTCGTAAAAGCGTCGTAATTCACAAATTGTCGTAAATTCATCGTAGTTTAACGACGATGTTACGACATAAATAGTGACATCAGTATCACGACTCTGAGAGTTTGGTAAAACACGAGTTCTTATAGTTCACCTAATTATTTACATCAAATATTTTTTACGTAATGTCGTCGTATATTCGATGTGAAATCGTTGTAATGCTATTCGATGTAAAACCGTTGTAAATATTCGTTGCAAATCCGTTGGTAATTTCTAGAAAATTTCTATAAATACATTCCACACCTTCAATGGTAACTCAAAAAAAAAAACAATACACACTAAATATATGCATACCTACGTTTCCTTGGGTTCTTATGCTGATCATTGTGTTCCCACTTCTTGATGATCTTGCCAACAAAGAATCATGTGGTATCTTGTTTTCATGTAAAGACAGTCTTCATTATAACTACCATAGGTGAATGATTCATAGAATTGGACATCTATGTAAATCGTAATATAAGAATGTCCAATTCTATGTATCTTTCACTTATGGTGGTTGGTCTTTATGTATCTTTCTTTGTTGGCCAGATCATCAGAAGTGGGAATACAACAGTTTGCTCCTTAACCTAAGACGACATTACAACGATATTACGCCGTAATATCAACGTAATATGCAGAAACCATATTCGTCGTAATTGCGATGTAATTTTACATCAAAATTACGACGACATATATTTACGACGAGTTTACATCGAATTTCGTCGTAAATTCGTCGTAATTGAAAAATCGTCGTAAATCCGTCGTAAAATAGCACAATTATCCACCAGATATGGAACATGTAATCGGAGCGATAAATGCTATTAGGGCACGTTCTGGACCCATGATCTTTGTTCATGCTATTTGTCCGGGCACGTTCTTCACCCATGATCTTTCTCGGGTACCAGAGACGATCAAGGAAGGATCAATAGAAAGAAATCACAAGAAGGTTACCTTCGCTCGACAAAGGAATCGCGTTATTGCGGGGGCGTAGCTCCATCGCACCCAAAATCGTAAAATCGAGGAAAGATGAAATATTAGGGTTTATCAATCGTCGCTCTATCTTTCCAGAGGTATTAGTTACGAGGGCGTGACTGTGAGCAACTGTCAAGAACGGCGGGAAACACAAATCCCACGTGTCAACTTTCTATCCGTCCGTGAGGTATTAGAGTTTATATTTTAATAAATATCCTAAAATGACACACTTTTAACTTTTGTATACGGTTTGTAATCAATTAATGAATTAATAATATTCATGCATTAACTTTGAAAATTCAAATAAGCTAAAATTAAAATAAGTTATATTATACAAATTAAAATAAGAGCAATTACCTATATAAATCAATCAGAATCATCATCTTCGCTCGGTTCATCATCTTCAGGTTGTGAATCATCTTCACTCTCATCAAAATCATCGGAATCGCCTTCTGCTTCTGTGTCGTCAGGTAGATATTCAAGTTCCATGTTGCGGGGATCAATTAAAAGAACGTTCTCCGTAATCTCTTATTCTGTAATGTCACAGCAAGAATCTTGTTGCATTGGAAGATCGTCAACACCAATAATTTTACCCCTTGGAGCAATTTTAATTACCGATAACCATGTGGGACCAGTGGTTCGAACTCGCGGATATGGCACGAACGTTACTTGTTCTGCTTGTGATGTTAGGATAAATGGTTCAAACTTGTTGTATCGCCTTGCTTTGTTGACGTCGACCACAACAAATTTGTTTATTCGAACCCCTCGACCGACTGTTGGATCGAACCAATCACATTTGAAGATAACGCATTTCATACTAACCAAGCCGGTGTACTCCACTTCGATTATTTCCTGCAACAGCACATAAAAATCTATTTCACCCCTAACACAAACTCCGTAGTTGGTAGTTGCCCGCCGAACGCCGTATTTGTATGTATGAAACACATAACCACGGGTGAAATACATGGGTGCAGTCGTTATCGTCCCGAGGGGGCCTAGTAGTAACTCATGAAACCATATTGGATATTCGGGGTCACCATGATCCACCTATGAAATTTGGGAATGTTAGAACGAGCATCAATATATATACTTAATGAAAAATTTTTATTACGTAAACTTACTTGTGTCTTTAACCACTTAGCAAAGTAACGATCTTTACATCGTTTATTTCATCATTTGAAACGCCTTCAATGCATTCTCGTACCTGACTAACAAATAAATTGCATATACATATATATACATTTAAATTAACATCTTTATCTATATATATAATAAATTAGGAGTGGCTAATTAAATTGTCACGTTACCTCTCCAAAGGTTCCACTTCCTCACAATTTAAGAGGATGTACGTATGTGCGATGTGCCTGTCATTCTCGTTAGACAACCAAACTTCCTTCACTTTTCCACCAAGACGACCGATTGGTGAGAAGATGTCTGGGACACCCTCTACAGCATAAGTTCTTCCCACACCACCATCATCATATCGTCGGGGTTTCCGTTTGCGTGTGCGAACTTTCGTAGCGAAATAGTATGAAGTGAAGTGTGAAGTTTCTTTGGTCAAACTTCCCGCAACAATTGATCCTTCAACCCTTGCTAGATTTTTAGCCTTTCCCTTTAAATGTTTCATGATTCGCTCGAATGGGTACATCCACCTAAACTGAACAGGCCCGCCTAGTTCTGCTTCATGAGGGAGATGAATGGGAAGATGTTCCATGACATCAAAAAAACGCCGGCGGGAATATCTTCTCCAGATTGCACAATAATATTGGAATATTAGCATCCAACTGTGCAATTACATCTTCTGACAACGTCCGTGTACTAAGATCCCGGAAAAACCCTCTGATGCCTGCAACACCCAACAATTATATAGTGCAATATTTGAACAAATTATATGTGATTTGATGATGTCTCTTACCTCCAATTGCTTCATGAACATTTCCTGGAAGGAGTTCGGCAAATGCGAAAGGAAGTAATCGTTGCATAAACACGTGGCAGTCATGACTCTTCTTCCCTGAAAACTTTTGTCCTTTCTCAACAGATTTAGCCTGATTGGATACATACCCATAAAGAAACTTCACATCAGATGAAACCCAATTGAACAACGCTGCCTTTTGTTCGGCACCCAACCGAAATATAGGAACTGGTGATTTCTCATTGCTCATAATATGCAACTCATTTCTGTTACAAATATCAGGCAAGTCCAACCTTGACTTTCCGCTGTCTTTGGTTCTTCCTTTCATGATTAACACCGTATACATGATGTTATCAAAAACGTTTTTTTCAATATGCATGACATCAAGATTGTGTCGCAGCAGATGATCTTTCCAGTACGGAAGTTTCCAAAAAATGCTTTTTTGTGCCAATTGTGATTCTCCCCGTATCCATCAGGCATATTAGCTGGAGTGTGCCAATTTCCCCCATGATTTACAGTTTCTAGTCCCCCAAAATGATCTATTTGCGCTTCTAGATCTTCCCCAGATAGATACACTGGTGGGGGGACACGCACGATTTTGTTCTTCCTAAACAATCGCTTGTTTCTCAGATATGGATGGTTGATTGGTAGAAACCGACGGTGATAATCAAACAAGCATGTTTTTCGACCATGTTTCAGCTGAAACGCATCTGTCCGATCGAGGCAATACGGACAAGATAACCTCCCATGCGTCGTCCAACCTGATAGCATCTTGTATGCAGGGAAGTCGCTTATTGTCCACATAAGCACAGCACGCATCGTAAAATTTTTCTTCCTCGAACAGTCGTATGTACGAACTCCTGTAGACCACAACTGTTTCAACTCATGTATGAGAGGTTGCGAAAACACATCAAGGGAACGCTTCGGATGCTTCGGACCAGGTACTAATATACTCAAGAATAAAAATTCTCTTTGCATGCACATATCTGGAGGAAGGTTGTATGGCGTTGGGATTACTGGCCATAGAGAATATTGCCTACCAGACATACCGAATGGACTAAATCCATCTGTGCAGAGGTCAAGATACACATTTCGCTTAAATTTAGCAAATTTCGGGTGTACCGTGTTAAAGTGTTTCCAAGCTTTTGCATCTGACGGGTGAGTCACTTCTCCTTCTCTCTGCGAATGTTCTGCATGCCACCTCATCGATCCAGCTGTCCTTTCAGATTGATACAATCGTTTCAACCTATCAGTTATAGGAAGATACCACATCCGTTGGTACGGTATCTTACTACGCCAAGAAGTTTGTGGTCTGAATCTCGGCTTTTGGCAAAATCGACATTCATGCAGCTAATCATTATCTTTCCAAAACAGCATACAATTGTCAACACATACATCTATCATCTCAGAAGGCAACCCAAGACTAAACACCAACTTCTGTATCTCATAGTATGTTTCGGCAGCCAAATTATCATATGGCAAATACTCTTTAATATGATCAACCCAATCATCCATGCAAGCCTCAGCTATGTTATGATCAGTTTTAATTGTCATCATCCTAGCTGCTAACGACAATTTAGACTGACCTTCTCTACATCCATCGTAGAGTGGCTGATTTGCAGCGGCTAACATATCATAAAACCGCTTTGCATCTACATTGGGTTCCTCAACACTATTATCAACATTTGTTTCATGAAATGCATCATTGACCATTTCATGCATCCTATCATGATCTTGACCCTGCTGATCAAATTGATTTTCATGACCATGATGATAACTACTACCCTGATCAAAATCTACAAGACCTTGATAATTACTACGACAATCAGCTTGATCAGTAGTACTCCTTTCACCTCTCCATGTTGATACCAAACATAATATTTCGGCATAAACCCTCTATTTAGTAAATGCTTCCACACCGTCTCGATAAAAATATATCTCGTATTCTTGCATTTATGACAAGGACAGAACATCTTACCGCTTTCGAGGGTTGTTTGCATATTTCCTGCCTGATACATGAATATTTCAAGCCCCTCTTGGAATTATTTCGTCAACGATCCCTCCGAATCCTTTTGCGTATACATCCATCTTCGTAGTTCGTATATGGACTACATTTTATAAAATTAGTTTTTAAAGTGTTTTTTTCTTATAAGAGATTGTTTTTTTTTTTTGATAACTTTCGTTCGATGTACGCAAGTATTTATAGAAATTTTTAGGATTTACCAACGGATTTACATCGAAAGTTTACATCGAATTTACATCCAAATAAAATTTACAACGATTTTACATCGCATATACGATGGATTTACGACGAATATATTAGCTGTAAATAATTTTGAACCCTGCTTAAAAACGTTCTCACCTACCTAGACACAATCGATGTAAACTCGTCGTAATTTACATCGAATACATGTCGTCGTAATATCGATGTAGAATTACATCGACATTACGACGATATAAAAATCGTCGTAATATGGTCGTAATGGCGATGTACAGTTACGACGATATTACGACGATCAATATTTACGACGAAATTACTTCGAATTTAAAATGAGTCGTAATATCATCGTAAACTCGATGTAAATTTACGACGGCTAATATTCGATGTAAAATTTCGTTGGTAATCGCCTGTTTTCTTGTAGTGATGGCAAGCGCAAGCAACCTGGAGACTCTTCATCATTTGTTGCACTGCAAGAGCAACTGAAGGAAGCTCAACAGAAAATCGAAGAGCAGGCAGCTTATAATGAACGGCGTGATGCTGAGATTGCTGTCCGTGAAGCAGAGCACTCCCAAGCTGCAGCTGAGCAAAAGGACAAGCTAGAGCACTTCTCCTTGGTGGAAAAGTACCTGCGACAAACTGATCTGGGGTTTCTAAACTTCTTGGCTTCTCACTCAGCTCCAGCAACAACTGCTTTGCTTCCATCAGCCAATCGTGTCGACCAGATCCAAGTACAACCCCATCTTATTCTGCTTCTTAGGTTTTGTGCTTACTTTTTCTGAACCTTGTTACTTGTGAACTCATGAATTTTGTTATTTTTGTTTATGTTTTGGCATTTGTTATGGAGGTTGAATACTTTAGTTAATATTTTTAATCAAATGTTAGTTTGCATCAAATTTCTTTAATTTTGTAACACAGATTACCATTTGAGAAACAAAACGAACACCAATCTGACACACCATATTCTTAATTTGATTACAATTTTAGTCACTAAACAATAGCCTATTAGTCGCCAAATAGCCGCAGAAGAATAACTTATTTGTCGCAAAATATTTACATTTTCGAAACTTGATGTTCCAATTAGTCGCCAATTAGTCGTTCATTTAGTCATAGAATGGTCGCTAAATAGTAACTAACATTTACGACTACTTTGAGACTAAAACTATCCGACTGCATCTATACACATTCCATAGTCGTTAACTAGTCGCAAACGTAGTCCCCTATTAGTCGCAGAAGAGTAGCTAATTAGTCACACAATATTTACATCTTCGAAACTTGATATTCCTATTAGTCGCCAAATAGTCGTTCCATTAGTCATAGAATAGTCGGTAAATAGTAACTGAAATGTACGACTATTTAGTGACTAAAACTATCCGACTGCATCTAGACCCTTTCTATAGTCGTTACCTAGTCGCAAAAGTAGTCGCCGATTAGTCGTAAAGTTTTGCGAATACTTTACGACTATTGAACGGCTACACATTGTTCTTGTGGTATAGTCGTAATGTAGTCGGCATTTGGCGACTAATTTTACGACTACATACTTTAGCGACTAAATATTAACGACTACATGGTTTAGTCGCATTGTAGTCGTAACACACCTTTTAGCGACTAATTGGCGACTACTTCTACAGTGGCCAAAATGTTGTTTTCTTGTAGTGACAAGTGATGAGGAAATGACCTTGTTCTTCAATTTTGTCGAGACTCCTAAAGGGTTTTCCGTTCGTGGCATTGTTGAAAAGATCTTCTCTCTCCGTTATGGACTATTTGATTTCACAAAAGAAATGACCAATCATATGATCCATGAAAGCTCTAGCAAAAGAAATGACCAATCATATGATCCATATTATGGACCACGTTGTTGAGTTCCTCTAACTTCTCTCGGCTTATCTTGTTCGGGTACTCTCGGTACTTCTCGAGATGGTAGATTCGGATAGCATGAGAAGCGGCATAGGGTGTTGTTGAACGTCTCGCTCTCATGAAATAGGCGTGAATGTCTTCCTTGCTCTCATTGCTGCAGCGGAAGAAAGCGTATATAGGTCCTTTTTCCCAAACTTCTTCAAAGGAGGTGTACATCGGGATTGATTTCACAAATCTATTAAACTCGATCAATTTCTCTCGGGTGATGCATTATGTCCTTGGCTCTTCCGGTATTTGACTTGGTGGAGGTGTTGGTTCAAAGGCTGAGTAGGGCATATAGGGCATGTAGATCATCCTTGGTGGGATCCTTTGAAGTGTTGTTGATGAAGGGGATGAGACTTCTTCATGATCTTGAATCACCTTGCAAGGTGCATATAAATCTGGTTCCAGGTCGCTTGAAGGCTCATTTGAAATGTGAATGTCAATGGAGAATGTAGCTTGCTCAAGATAAAGTGTACGGGACTCAAACGGTTCAAGGGTAGACGAGAAGAGGCTGGCTGCGGGTCCAAGGAATGGAGGCGCGGTGGATCGGAGGTTGGCCGCGGGTCTGGAGGACGGAGGCGCGGCGAGAGGACGGCTGGCCGCGGCTGGAAGGCTCGCACCAGTGATGAGAGGAGTACGTGGGGACTTGTTCGGTTCGTCGTCTTCTTCATCTCCTTCGGTGTTTTCCTCCTCCAAATGATCATTTGGCTTCTCTTCCATGTCATGGACATGTACTTCAAGTGTTGTATCATGCTCCTCATGATCTTTAGTTTTCTCCACTTTCTCTTCTACTTCATCGATAGCATAAAGGAGTAGGTCTAGTGTAAGATCGAGCTCTCTCGTTTTGTCCTCAACTTCTCCTACTCCTTCCCACGGCTCAAGGGTGTAGTTGTAGGTGGTGTTACTGTTGTCATTGACGGAGTTATCCAAATCATCAAGCTGGTAGTTCAAAGTACGTACCCCATCATTAGCTTTCCGGATATCGGACTTTTGTCTTCCTTGTTCTTCTTCAACGAGTTCCATCCTCTCGTTTATAGTTGTAGCGTCTTTAAGGGTACGTTCTTCAAGGATTTTGACGTGGGCTGTAAGGTCATCGAAATTCTTGTAGAATTAGATGGAGATGGAATCTATTCTCTCATTTAAAATGGCTCCGAACTTGGCTTGGGACTTGATGGTTTTGTTGATAACATCTTCTATTCGCTTCAAACGAGCGTTGAATTACAAACTTTCATCGTGCTAGTTCAAGATTTGGTGAGGAAGACGGTATGCTTGTTGTCTAGAGTTAACAACTGGAGACGCAAAAGGCTCGTCTCGGTAGAAAGAAAGCTTGTGGCTTCCTTGAGAGTAGTTGGTCGGTGCCGGTTTCTGATCCATGTAGAACGAGTCACGCACAGCATGTGATTCGTGACACTGGTGAGCACAAGATGGGTCATAGTAACCCCACTCGTAGTAGCAATCTCGCTCCTGAGGCGAGTTCATGTTTCAAAGCCTGAAACGAAGAAAAACAAAACCAAAATTCAAATAGAAAAAGTTTGTCCTAGAGTCGTTCTACTAACCTCTAAGGTGTGATAGAGACTGTACCGATCTCTCCCCGGCATCAGCGCCAAAAACTTGATGCGAATCGGATTCGTCTCCGAAACTTCAGGTCTTAAATTTATATACCTTAAAGCCTGCAAGTGTATATATGTGCATTGTAGTACTTGACGTATCGATCCACAGGGAGAGGGTGCTGTTCATTCAGACCTTAGACACTGTATAGTAAATAAACCTAGAACGAATATATTTTTATAGGGTTTTTGTAACTAGAATTGTAAAGAACGAAAAACGGAAAATTTCTACTAAACTATTTCTAAGGACATCGATGGCTACTTTAATCTAGGGGAATCTAATTTCTAATCTAATACTAAGAGATTCTAAACCTAATCCTAAGAAATTCTAAGACTAACCTAATACCTAAGAAAATCGACTACTAACCTAAACCTAATGAAATCGATAACTAAACTACTTCTACGGACTCTATTGCTAAACTACACTACTAGAGACGGTTGTAACTATTCTAAAACATTTCTGGGTTGAGAGGAATATCTTGGGGTATGTTCGATTCAATCAAACGGCCCATAGCTCATTAGTAACCAATGTTTCTAGATTATAACTCTACGAACAGGACATAATAATGACGTAGTCTACTCCCGTACAACCTACGTCCTACAATCTATTCACTCGACCAGTAGCTTTCGTCTCTGGCCGCGCGTAAGATTGTGATTTGCTAGTGGGTCCATAGGTTCACGGTACTCCGTAAGTATACTTTCAAAATCTTACAACGCGCACGCCTTGTGGATGCACTTTGCTGGTCATTAGATGCAGCACTTTCGTGGTTCTAAACTCCCCTTATCAGCCTATAGATTATGACACTAGATTGATGCATTACCAACTTTCCACAAGAAGAGCTCTAGAAATCGGCTAGGCTTTACCGAGTGAAATCCTTATCGAACATATAATTTCCCTCGATTATCCTTTAAACCCAACAATCTAAACTACTCGTACCTACTGGAAAAAGACATAATTATATTAAACATAAGATTGGTGAAGAAGACTCAGGAATTTAAGAACTAAGCTTAGTGAGAAACCTCCTCACCAATCCCGAAAACCTCAATGCAAGAGTACAAGAATGAAAGCAAAACTAGTGTGTAGAAGGTTGTCCACAAAATTTATGTCTAAAACAAGTATTTATAGGTCTTCAACATGCTTGGGTCGTTTTAGGGTTTGACTGGAAAAGACGGTTTTGGCCTCGGGTTAAGAAACAGATCATCTTAGGCGGAACAGGGCTTGGCCGCGGGTGAGTAGCTCCTGGCTGCGGCGAAATGGACCCTTGCCGCGGCGAAATGGACCCTGGCCGTGGGTGGAATGGCTCCAGAGATGGCGAACTGATGCTTGGCCACGGCTGGGAGTCCTCTAGGTGCGGTGAACTGTTTCTTCAGGGCAGCTTTATTTGTCTTCAGTGCTTCGGTATAATTAAGGATCCAACTGTTGGATTGTCTCCAATCCACTTTCATTTGAATGCTGATTGTCTCTACTTTGTTGTATTCAAACTTTGGGGATGATCGGGCTGTGAAAAGGTCTTCATAAGTTGCAAGAATTCTTGACGGTCCAAGTTTATCCAAAAACGTATTGTTGCTCCGAAATGCACTCTTTAATCCCGAGTTACATGAAAAGAGTCTTAAAACCGCAAACATTCGAAACCCGTAATAAAAGCATTGAAAACCAAGTGGAATAATTATTAAAGTATTCTAAAATATATAGCAAAATGGGTAAACATACGGTGTTATCATCCGCCTCCTCCTCACACGGCCAGCCCCTGTTCATCTCAACTTCGACGTTTTGCATCCCGATCTACTTCCTCGAGCAAGACTTCTTCTCCATCAACACTAAAGCTCCAACCAAGACCAGAACTGATCTAGAGCCTACCATCTATCCATCTTGCAACATGGCTCTACCATCCGATAATACCAAGGAAGATGAAGCATACTCCAAGGAAGCTTCAAATCTGATTTTTCATTGTGATCCCGAAGGAGATAACAACTTCGAACTTGATGACAAAAATCCCGAGTGGAAATGGCATGATAAGTTGTATATGAAGGATTACAAGGTTAAATCAAGAAAAACTTGTTTTCAGACAAGATCTTTCTTCAAATAAGCTCACCGAGCTACCGACGTCGAGCTAAACGACTTTAAACAAAAGCACTCAATGGGAGGCAACCCATTTTAGGTACGTTTTTCTCTTTAGTTTTTCTTTCTCTTTCAACTAACTTTTTCTTTTCTTAGTTTTCAGTTTTCTAACAAACAAAAAAAATAAAAATAAACCAAAAAAATAAAAAAATAAACCGAAAAAAAGATGGAGACATGGTTCGAAGCTGCTCGGTCCAGCCCGAACCGGGAGGAAGGACTTGACTGCAAAAGAGGATCGACCGCGGGTGCGCTCACCGACCCACAGCGAACCACCCCTTGGCCGCGGTCGCGATCAACCGACCCGCGGTCAGCTTGCCAATGACCGCGGCTGCACGAGCCCGACCCACGGCCAGCCCTCTGCCGATCACGAACGATTTGTTTCGATCCCCGATTGATTCAAAACACATTCCCAATCACCCCCACATCCATTCCCATCACCATATCACCATCTACCATCCCACATTCACCACCATTCCATCCCCACATCCATTCTCCGACCGCATCCAGGTAGGTTTTCTTTTTCTCTTACACCTTTTCAATTATTACATCCATCTATTTATTTGTCCTTACTCGATTTATTTCACACTGAGGATAGTGTGATTTAAGTCTGGGGGAGGATTCCATCCCTTACTAACCACCACTTCTTTCATGTATCTTTGCATTTTACATTTTTCGACGTTTATTAAAAAAAATTCAAAGTTTTTCGAAAAGCGTAGGAATACGTTACAAGGGAATGATGAAAGAAATCCATGACGATAACCGACCAGTGTGCTTTTACGCTATCTCCTAGTAACATGCTCTTTGGTAATTTGGTTCTAGACTAGGCGGTAGCTAGAGTTTTTGTTAATGTGAAATTCCCAGAGGAATTTAAACCGTAGAGATTCTCTAGGATGGAACATGCTAGATCTATTTTAATTGGACTTAATCTTGACTTAATATTCTCATCAAAGGTATAGGCAAAGATAACGAATCATACATTCATGACGTTCTTTCACCTTTTACCAGTCTTTGTCGTACATGAATGGCCAGCTCATCTTTAGTTGGTACCCCACCCGAAACTTAACCTTTGTTCAAACCTCATGCAACTCTCTTTGTGACATATGTGCAGATATGTGCAAAAACGTCGGAGAGGGAGGAACGATACATCTTTCAGTCACTAAAGACGAAGACTATACGCGATCGGTGTTGGTAAATTCAACAAAGATGCGAGCTTGGTTATGCCTTGGAAACACTTAAAATCATGGTAAAATTTTGTGCCCCTAAGACCCTACTTCAATAAAAGGCATTTCCCCCTTTCGAAAAAAAAGAAAAAAAAAGAAATCAAAAATAAGTGAAAGGGAAAGGAAACATGAGCCTTAAAAGAGTCTAGGTTGGTCGAAATACTTATGAGGCATCCATGGTTCGTTTGTGAGAAGTCAGTCATTCCGGGCCCACAGAAAATTCTAAGTCTGGGGGAATGACAGAAAACTTCTGTTTTTGGAGAAAAGAGGAAGTGCAACATTTTTACGCAAGAAGAAGTGACTGGAAGTTGTGGTGATCAATAGGTCCTTCTTCTCTTGCTGTTTTGCATAATATCTCGCACCCTCCGGTAAAATTACGGTAACCAGAACCACTCTTAACCTCACCTCTAAATGCCTTAAATACCTAGCATCAATTGTCTTGGTTATATCCTTTTGATGAGAAACCCACGCCTATACTTAATGAATGTAGAGAGCTAGTTGACCTGATTTTTGGATTTTGAAAGTTTATATTTCGTTTGACGGATACTGTGGACTAGTGCTACGGGAACTTCTAGTGAGAATTTTCTAGGCTAGATTACGATTGATGTAGTTCGATGGTTATGGTTTAGAATGACAGACTCTGAGATTCCTAGTTCCCGATGATTTTTGTTTGATCTTTACAAGTTTTGGTTTTGTTTTGTTTGAGGACAAACAAAGTCTGAAGTCTAGGGGAGTTGATAACACCGGTTTTTGACGAGTTTTATGGTTCACTTTCATATTCTTTTGCATGTGTTTTAACTCTGTTTTCAATAGTTTTCAAATCATTTCCATGTTTTAGTGTTTTGAAAGACGTTTTAGGTAACTCGGAGTAAAATAGAGCATTTCGGAACAAAAGTACATTTTTGGATACACACGAACCGTCAGAAGTCTTGCCATCATAGAAGGCATTTCCACCGTCTAATCATCACCAAATTTGGATACAACAAAGTATAGACAACTAACTTTCAAATGAAATTGGATTGGGGACAATCCAATGGTTGGATCCTAAAATATACTGAAGCATCGAAGACCGACGAATCTGCCGAGAAGCAGTCCACCGTGGGTCGAGAGCTCCCACCCACCGCCAAACACCAGTTCGCCACTCATGGAGAGCACGGACCCGCAGCCAAACACCTGCTCGCTACTCCTAGAAAGAACAGACCCGTGGCAAGAGCGAATTTCGCCTAACTCAAGTCGTTTCATTACCCGAGGCCAAAACCGTCTTTTTCCGTCAAACCCCAACACGACCAAAACGAGTTGAAGATCTATAAATACTTGTTTTACAGCCACAATTTCGTGACCCCCTTTTGTTACACTTTTTGCCTTGTTTTGCACCAAATTTTTGCTCTTGTTCTTTGTTCTTTGTTCTTTGATTAGGGAGATATGGATTTCCCTTGAACCCGTTTGTTTGATTTCTTATCTATTGATTGTGCAATTCAGAAGTTTGATTTTCTCTTGCATGGTCGCGGCTGAAGAATCTCCTTGTTGGGTATAGGGGTTTGAAAGGGCTCTCATGGTTCGATTTTTGATTGAGTTTTTCGACTAGGATACCGATTATGGTTCTTCGTTCTATCCTTGTTGTTAATGTGTTGCTTGACTAATTGTCTTAGCAACTGATATTAGGTGTTTTAGAGCCACGAGAGTGCTGAATCAAATCACTTGACCTAGGATAGACGAGCAAATCCGTCGTACGATTTCGAAAGTATACTTACGGAGGAATTAACGGTGTAAACGACCTTTGAAAGTATCATTAATTTCTTGCGCGGACGGAGACGCAAGCTACCGTCCGAGTACTGAAGTGAATAGGTGTGTAGGATTACAGGAGTAGACTACACACAGCGTACGTGTTCCAAGTTCAAGAACCCAAAGACGACAAAAGTCGCTTTAGAAATCCTAGCGAATTCTGGGTGAAAATCGGCCATGAACCCTAAAGAATTCTCGATTGCCCAACGCTTCGTTAATTGATTTACAACTTCGAAATAATTATTTCTTGCTACTGTTCACTTAGATTAGATTTATTTATTCGGTTTGGTTAGCTTAGTTTAGTCTCGTTTGCTTTCTTATTTTCTCGCATAGTTTAGTTTAGTGTAGTTTAGTATAGTTTAGAGTCCTAGTTTCAAGTTCGTGAAAAAACCATAAAACTTATTCTCGTCTTAGGTTTCCTTGCTAACTCTTTTTCTAAGGTCTCGGAGAACAGCATTCCCTCCATGTGGATCGATACCTTAAGTATTACAACGCACATCTGTGCACTTGCAGGTTTTAAGGTTTACAAATTTAAAACCTGAAGTTTCGGAGACGAATCCGATACGCATCAGAGATCCAACTCATTGAGAAACAAAATCCAAAGTTTTCATCAACAACCGATGGAGTCTTTCTATGAAGCGTGTGAACGTTTCAAGGAGTACGAGAGATATTGCCCTCATCACAATTTCTCAGGTCCGAATTTTCCCAACACTTCCTACCGAGGATTACTACCGAAATATCAACTTTCTCTCGACACGGCCAGCAATGGAGACTTCTCCATGAAGACCATCAACCAAGGAAGAGCACTCATCGAAAATTTTGCTTTGTCGAATAGCAACAATTCTCTAGACTACGATAGATCGACTAGATCGAATGTGTCGGAATCCAAGGAACATGATGAACCGACTTCTCAACAACCAAAATCGCCAAGTGCATGCTTGTGAAGCTACTGTTGGAGGCGAAGACGATGCTTACTACGAACCCGACAACAATTGTTCGTATTTTGAAGAAGAAGAAGTTAACTATGTTGGAGCACAAAACTCCTACCAAAGTCGTTTCTACAACGGATTCAACAACAACTTCCACAACGCCAACTTCAACAATCTCTCATATCGAAACCCAAACGTGGATAACACTCAAGATCAGCCTTACCTACAACAATTGAAGCCATACCAAAACCGGTTCCAAAACGGGAACTATGGAGGAAATGGGAACTTCCAACCGAGATCACCCTTCAATGCTCAAGCCGCTCCTTACAACAACTCAAACATGCAGCAACAAGGTATCTCTAACTCTCAACTTGCTGCCCAAATAGTAACGCTCGAGCAATCAATTCAACTCCTCGCTCAAAGCAACGAGAAGACGACGAAAGACTTTAAAGTCAAGGTCGATTGTATGTACAACGACTTGAATGGGAAATTTGAATCTCTTTCAAACCATGTCAAGAAGTTGGATATGCAAGTCTCTCAAACCGCTGGCTCCACTAAAGACCGAGCAGAATTTTATCCGGAAGAGTGGAAGATAACCCGAAGAGATTTTGCGATATGATTTCCACCATACCCGAGAAGGAAGTCGATGCTAAGATGGAGCCTAGAGAAGTTCCAAAATTCGTCCCACTCTATGGACGAGTAGTTACCATATCCAAGATGATCCAAAAACCACCATTCGAGGTACCGAAACTAATCCCGCTTTAAAGGCTTAGAAAAGCCGATGATCCAGGACGTTTTTCTTTTTCTTGGTGGATTTCGGAAATTTATTTTGCAGATTGTTTGTGTGGTTCCGGAGTCAACGTCAACATCATGTATAAGACATTTGCCGAGAAACTCGGTATAATGAATCTCGCACCATCTACTGTGAGCGTAATTTTTGTGGACTCATCACAAAAGAAACCTGAAGGAGCGATCCATGATCTTCAAATACTCATTGGAAACAAGATCGTTTCCGCTGATTTTCACGTTCTCGAAATATAACGTGACAAGGATAGACCGTTGATTTTTGGTTGACCCTTCTTAGCTACCATTGGCGCCATTCTTGATCACGCCAACCGTCAAGCCGTCTTCTTGAATGTGGATCGAAGGAGGTTGTATCCTACTGTCCCGAACGAAATTCCAAACCCGAGGGACGGACATAAGATGAAAAACTCGATTCTCCCTAAAGGAAAAGAGAAAGATGAGTCGATTAAGACGGAACCCCCAAAGGTTAGTCCACCATTCACTTCTAAACCATTTGCAAAAGTTAAGACCAATATTCTACCAGATTTAAGAGATACCAAGGAACAACGGTTGGAATAAATGGTTGAGAAGACGAATCAAGCTCTTCGAGAAGTGATAATACCAAAAAAACGCGGAAAGAAGAAGGTGATACCGAAGAAATACGAACCACGTCATAAACAAGACGATGCCAAAGGAATATTTGTTCCCGAGACATATACTGCTCACACCTAGTCTCACCAAAAAGTTGAGCTAACAGCTTTAACCAAAAACGCTTGATGGGAGGCAACCCATTCGATACATTTTTCTTTTAGTTTTTCTTTCTTTTTCTATTGACGTTTTTTTTTTAGGATTTCAGGCTTTATATAAAAACCAAAAAACCCAAAAACATTCAAAAAATCAGAAATCACAAAAACATTGGAGAAGACATTCGAAACAGATCGTGAAACGACAAAGGAACGAAGGAGAAAAATGACCCGAGACGAAAGCCACTCGGACGAGGCTGGAACGAGCCATCCCGCGGCGAGGAGGCCATCGACTGCTCCTTCGTTGGACGGTCACGTGGCCGATAAATGATCGCCGCAGCTGGAGCTAGCCGACCCGCAGCAAAGAAGCAGTTGGCCGCAATCGCGTGTGTTCGACCTGCAGCCAACCTCAATCCGTCCCGAACCTCATCCCGACCATTCCCAACCTTTCCCGACTTTAAACCATGCAATCCCGAACATGTTTCCGACATGAAATTGTACCAAACCCGGTTTAATTCCCGTGTCCCGCTAAGGTAAGTCACAAAAGCTTTTGAAAAACAGAAAAAAAATTCTTACATAAAAATAATTTTTCAAAGACAAAAAGAGAATTTCAAGATTCAAGCTCTCTTTCTTCTTCTCCTCCAAAAGACTTGGAGATTTTGAAAAAGAACACCTTTTTCAATTCAAAAGCTTTTACAAAAATTCTTTGGTCCATTCTCACTCTTACTCAAAGGAGATTTCAATTTGATAACACCGTATTTTTACCCGTTTTGCTATATATTTTAGAACACTTTAATAAGTATTCCACTTCGTTTTCTATGTAATTTATTACGGGTTTTGCATGTTTGCAGTTTTAAGACTCTTTTCAGGTAACTCGGGATTAAAGAGTGCATTTCGGAGCAAAAGTACGGTTTTGGATAAACTTGGACCGTCAATAAATCTTGCAATCAAAGAAGACCTTTTCATCGTCTGATCATCACCAAATTTGAATACAACAAAGTAGAGACAACCAAATTTCAAATGCAATTAGATTGGGGACAATCCAATGGTTGGATCCTAAAATATAACCGAAGCACTAAAGACCGATGAAGCTGCTCGAAGAAGCAGTCCACCGCGTGTCGACCGCTGCCAAGCATCATTCCGCCCCTGGAGCCACTACACCCGCGGCCAAGGTCATGTTCGCCGTGGCGAGAAGCAACAGACCCGCGGCCAAGCCTAATTCCGCCCAAGATGATTTGTTTCTTCACCCGAGGCCAAAATCGTGTTTTCCCGTCAAACCCTAAAACGACCCAAGGATGTTAAAGACCTATAAATACTTGTTTTAGACAGAATTTTCATGCATCCAACCTTAGATACATTATACACACTTGTTTTGGTTTCATTCTTGTACTCTTGCATCGAGATTTTTGGGATTGGTGGGAGGTTTCTCATTGAACTTAGCTCTTGAATTCGTGAGGCTTCTTCACCAATCTCATGTTTAATTTAATTTTGTCTTTTTCCAGTATGTGTGAGTATTTTATATTGTTGGGTTTAAAGGATTATCGAGGGGAATTCTATGTTCGATAAGGATTTCACTCGGTAAACCCTAACCGATTTCTAGAGCTCTTCTTGTGGAACTTTTTTAATGCATGAATCTAGTGTCATAAACAAGAGGTTGATAGGGGGAGTTGCATCTAATCATTAGCAAAGTTCATCCACAAGGCGTGCGCGTCGTAAGATTTCAAAAGTATACTTACGGAGTGCCGTGAACCTATGGACCCACTAGCATATCACAATCTTACGTGTGGCCAGAGACGTAACCTACTGGTCGAGTGAATAGATTGTAGGACGTAGGTTATATGGAAGTAGACTACGTCATTATTCTATCCTGTTCGTGGAGTTATAATCTAGAAACATCGGTTACTAATGAGCTAGGGGCCGTTTGATTGAATCGAGCATACCCCGAGATATTCCTCTCTACCCAGCAACGTTTTAGTATAGTTACAACCGTTTCTAGTAGTGTAGTTCAGCAATAGAGTCTGTAGAAGTAGTTTAATTATCGATTTTCTTAGGTTTAGGTTAGTAGTCGATTTTCTTTGGTATTAGGATAGTCTTAATTTTTCTTATGATAGGTTTAGTTTCTCTAAGCATTAGTTTAGAGTAGCCATCGATTTTCTTAGATTAGTTTAGTAGAAGTTTTCCGTTTCTCGTTCTTTACAATTCTAGTTACAAAAACCCTATAAAAATATATTCGTTCTAGGTTTACTATACAGTGTCTAAGGTCTCATAGAACATCACTCTCTCCCTATGGATCGATACCTCAAGTACTACAACGCACATCTGTGCACTTGCTGGCTTTGTGGTTTATAAATATAAGACATGAAGTTTCGGAGACGAATCCGATACGCATCAAGTTTTTGGCGCCGTTGCCGGGGAGAGATCGCTACAGCTTATATCACACTTTAGAGGTTAGTAAAATGACTCTAGAACAAACTTTTTTCATTTGATTTTTAGTTTTGTTTTTCTTTGTTTTAGGCTTTGAAACATGAACTCGCCTCTGGAGCGAGATTGCTACTACGAGTGGGGTTACTATGACCCATCTTGCGCTCACCACTGTCACGACTCACATGCTGTGTGTGACTCGTTCTACATGGATCGGAAACCGGCGCCGACCAACTACTCTCATGGAAGCCACGAGCCTCCTTACTACCAAGACGAGCCATTTGCGTCTCTCGTTGTCAACTCTAGACAACGTTCGTACCATCAACAACACCAAATCTTGAACCAGCACGATGAAAGCTTAGAATTCAGTGCTCGTTTGAAGCGAATAGAAGACGTCATCAACAAAACCATCGAGTTCCAAGCCAAGTTCGGAGCCATTTTAAATGAAAGAATATATTCCATCTCCGTCGAATTCAACAAGAAGTTCTATGACCTTATTGCCCACGTCAAAATCTTTGAAGACCAGACCCTTACATACGCTACAACACTAAACGAGATGATGGAACTTGTTGAAGAATAACAAGGAAGACAAAAGTTCGATATCCGGAAAGCTAATGATGGGGTACGTACTTTGAACTACAAGTTTCATGATTTAGATAACTCCGTCAATGAAAATAGTAACACCACCTACAACTACACCCTCGAGCTGTGGGAAGGAGTAGGGGAAGTTGAGGATAAAACGAGAGAGCTCGATCTTACACTAGACCGACTCATTTATGCTATCGACGAAGTAGAAGAGAAAGTGGAGAAACTATCTAAAGATCATGAGAAGCATGATTCAACACTTGATGCCCATGTTACTGACCTAGAGGAGAAGCCAAATGACTCTCAAGAACAAGAAAACACAGAAGGAGATGAAGAAGACGACGAACCGGTCAAATCCCCAAAGACTCCTCTCACCACTAGCGCGAGCCTTCCAGCCGCGGCCAGCCCTCCCTCCGCCGTGGGTTCAACCACCAGACCCACGGCCACGCCACCATCTACCGCGCCGCCGTTCCTTGGACCCGCGGACAGCTCTTGTTCGTCTCCCTCCGCACCGTTGGAGTCCCGAACGCTCTTCTTCGAGTAAGCTGCACTCTCTACTGATTCTCAAGCCTCAACATAGCCTACAACCAACCTGGAACAAGACTTCATTGCACCATGCAACATAGTTTTATCAGACCAATCTTCTAATGAAGTCGGAGGACAATATTCCGAAGAAGAAGACTCAAGGTTATTCTTTCGAAAATCAGATTTCAGCTCGTTGAGTGACTCTGACCTTGCACCAACACGTCCACCAAGTCCAATAACGAAAGAGCCAAGGACATAATGCATCACCCGAGAGAGATTGATCGAGTTTAATAGATTTGTAAAATCAATCCCGATGTACACTTCATTCGAAGAAGTTTGGGAAAAAGGACCTATATACGCTTTCTTCCGCTACAGCAATGAGAGCAAGGAAGACATTCACGCCTATTTCATGAAAGCGAGACTTTCAACAACACCCTATGTTGCTTGCCATGCTATCTGAATCTACCATCCCGAGAAGTACCGAGAGTACCCGAACAAGATAAGCCGAGAGAAGTTAGAGGAATTCAACAACGTGGCCCATAATCTACCTAGAGGTACTACTTTTGCTAGAGCTTACATGGATCATATGATTGGTCATTTCTTTTGTGAAAGAAAATAGTCCATAACGGAGAGATAAGATCTTTTCAACAATGCCACGAACGAAAAACCCGTTAGGAGTCTCGACAAAATAAAAGAACAAGGTCATTTCCTTATCACTTGTAACATCGGTGGAGTTGAACTTAAGAACATTCTTTGTGATTCCGGAGCTTGCTTGAGCATCATGTCAAAATCGACCTCAAAGCGCATCGGTATTAAGCACATACACCGTACCCGGAATAAAATCAGCATGGCCGACGAGACTTGTGCCACACTAAAAGGGATTTCCCAAGACATGCCAATAAGAATAGGAGATTTCATAGCCCCCGACGTCGATTTTTACATCGTCCAAACAACAAAGAAAGATGCAACACCGATAACTCTAGGATGGCCGTTCTTATCAACTATTTGAGCCATCATGGATTGGCCGAATCGATGTGTTTCATTCGCTAACATCGACAAAGACTTTTTCTACACTGCCATACCACTCAAAAAAGGAGAAGAAAGACTTTCTAGCACGATGGATCCCGAACTTGATCCCGATACCGATTCACGAACAAGCGATGATTCACATGATAAGGAAACAAAAAGAAGATCAAAAAGACTTGTCGTACGACACTGTCCTTCTACGACTAAGCTCACCTCGATACCTACATCGAGCTAAACGACTTTAAACAAAAGCTTCCATATAGAACTAGCTCACATGGAAGCTTCCATGTAGAACTAGCTCACACATCATTGAGCTAGACATAGGCTAGGGTGGTTAGGTTTGGGTTTTGGGCGATTGATTGAAAGAAAAGAGGGTATGGAGAAATGGAAAGAGATATGGAGACAGGAATATGGGGAAAAACAAAAGATTGATTGGTTTGAAACAAAAAAGTGATTTAGCTCCAAGTGTTGAATTGTAAGGATTTCTAAGTGTGAAGGAAAGAAAAGAGCCAAAATGGCTAAAGCATCCAAAGGATTGAAATGGAGACAAGTCGTGCAAGCAAAAGAGGAGATAAAGGAAAAGAAAAGACAAGAAGCCAATCCAATCAAGTTTGAAGAAGAAGTCCTCAAAGGAAAAGAAGTGATGAAACATTGTGGTTTAAGAAGGCAAACGGCCTTGTGAAAAAAGGGTAGCTTGGGAAAGGTCACCTTGGGTTGAGAAGTAGGAGTGAAGTTCATATCGGGGCATTGGGTAAATGGAAGTCATCCTTGTATGCATCGGTTGATCCTTACTCTTAGCATTTTGTCAAAGTTCGTTCTTTCATGAGAGATCCTTGCATCAGAATACCCACATTGTTTGAGATCACTTTTATCTCAAGACCTCTCCTTTAGCCAAATGAGTTCACTTGATTTGTATGAACATGATTCACCATTTGCACTTAATGAATGTCAAAGAGTTGGATGATAGGAATGCTTGTGGATGCTAAGGCTTAGACCCATTTAGTTTTGAAAAGAGTATGGCTAAATCTTTTAAAGTAGAGGTTGTTTGTGCATCATATAACTTCTCTCAAGGGCATTGATTCGAATTTTTTTGTTAATATTCTCAGATTTTATCTACCACTTTCAAACCTCTCTCTCTACTTGTTTGTTTGTTTGAGGACAAGCAATTGAATAAGTTTGGAGGAGTTGATATTCCCATATTTTGCATCTCTTATATATCATGCATTCTTGATATTATTTTGTGTCTCATACATGTGTCTTGCATTGTTTTTATAGCATTTTGGTCTTTATTATAGTATTAGGTGTTTGCATTAGGTCCTAGTGAGTTTCCCATGCATTTGGAGTGTTTTCAGGTGTTTTGGAGACAGTTGATGATGTTTGGAGTTATGGAGCATAAGAGAAGGAAGAGTCCATCCGGAGTGTCCGAAATAACGGTTGAGACAAAGGGTTTCCAGTCGGATTCAGCCTCAACGGTCTTCATGGAATATGTATAGGAATGAGTTAGCTGTCTACCGGAGATGTATTCAGGTCATTCGGATATATGCTTCTAGAGATATGACCGATTTTCTAAGGAATCTCCGTCTGGCCACGAAACTACACCGGGCCAATCTTGTCCGGTGTCACCGTCAGGTGTTGAACCTCAGCATGGACAGGAGATATGCCGGCCCAGTTACACCCGGTACTGCCGACCGGTACTGCTCCTTTCCTCGACCAGGGGAAATACCGGCCCCTTGTGCCGCCCCAATCTCGCCCGGCGTGGAAGCTCTCACCGAATCCAGCCGAAGTGTCTGAAACACCAGGCTGGACGAAGTATGTACGCTAGGATTTTGCTCCTAAATCCTTCATAGAAGTTGTAGGTGATTGAGTTAGCTGTCTTCTGGAGGTGGATTCAAGTCCTTCTGTCGGTGGTTTGAAAGATATATCCGATTTAGCAGGGACATATCTGACTGGCGCCCAAACGAGTTATGCTAAAAAAATGCAAAGTCTCCATACCAGCCACACATACCGGCCCCGATTTGCCCGGTATGGAAATTTCGACCAAAGACTTGACCGGATCAAAACCCGGTTTGTTATGGGTTGACCCAGTCGGACCCAAACTCATTTAAATATTGAAAACCCTAATTTTTTAGATCTAAGCTTTCTTTTCTCTAGAGTTGGGTTTATCCCAAACTCTTCTTATGATGATTTTGGATGGATCTTCATCATTCATGCCACTATAGTGAAGGATTCTTCAACCTATCTTTATATTTTGCTTATTTAATCCTTGTTCTTTATCTTTATGTCTCTTTTTCTCTTGTGTTCTTCCTTGTTCTTCATGTTTAGGCCTTAGACCCCTTTTTGTTGAATTTTGGATTTTGCTTGATTTGGATGGTTTGATGGTTGATTGTTGATGCTTAGGACTAGATAAACATTTGTTCTCATGTTAGGAAGGATCTTAATGCTAGGATTGAATTTAAAACTCACAAGGTGTTCGATGAAATGTCTAGAAAACTTCTAAGCATGCTTTTCATTCTAAGTGATCGGTGGATGTTGACTTTAGGATGAATTGTTGACTAACATGGACTTTTGGTAAATTATAGATTATCTAAGTGATCGGTGGATTCTGACTTTAGATGATTCGTACAATGATTAGTGTCATGGAAGTGAACTAATATACTTGAAAGTGTTCCATGTCATAAGAATAAATGTGCATTGAATGTTTAGGCATCGTTAGTCAATTGTCTTGATGGTTAGATGATGATGATTTAGGTTGCATCTTGTTAGAACCTTCACTTAGGTAGATCTTAAAGCTAGTTTTGGATTGAGAGATCAAAGCTAGAGCTTAAGCATTTCACGCCCGATAGGTGTTCGATGAAATGCTTGAACCAAACCTTTTGTGAGCTTTTCATGCCTAGCCAATGAGAGTTGATGTCTAGAGTGATTAGTGAACTAAGTGGGATTGGAGATTAAAGCTTGTTAATCATCTTATCACAAACGAGTGTTTGATCTTGATTTGGTGATTAACAGAGTGATTAGTGCCACGGGAGTGGATTAGTCAAAATTGTGAATTCTATATTCTAGAATAGTGTTTAATTCAATCTTCATCATTGTTTGTTCATTAATCATCTTCTTGATAGTTAATTCAATTTCCAACACTTCTATCTTTTATTTTCTTTCTTGCATTTTACATTCTTTGTTTAAAAATATAAAAACCCAAAAGGTTTGCTCTAGATTAGGAAGATTCATGTATTCTTGGTGCATTGATCTTAACCTCTTTTGTTCGATCCTCAAATACTACAATGATATGAGTAGGTTTGAGTAATTGATATGAACTTAACACTAACCAAAATCTCAACTATCAAGACTCTTTTCAGATAACTAGGGATTAAAAAGTGCATTCCGGAGCAAAAGTACGTTTTTGGATAAACTTGGACCGTCAAGAAGTCTTGCAATCAAAGAAGACATTTTCACAGTCCGATCATCACCAAATTTGGATTCAACAAAGTAGAGACAACCAGCTTTCAAATGCAATTAGATTGGTGATAATCCAATGGTTGGATCCTATAATATACCCGAAGCACTAAGGACCGATGAAGCTACCCGAAGAAGCAGTCCACCGCGGGTCGAGGAGCCGGACCCGCGGCCAACCACTGTTCTGCCGCCCCTGGAGCCACTCCATCGGCGGCCAAGGTCTAGTTCGCCGTTCCCAAAAGCAACGGACACGCAGCCTAGCCTAATTCTGCCCAAGATTATTTGTTTCTTCACCCGATGCCAAAACCGTCTTTTTCCGTCAAACCCTAAAACGACCCAAGCATGTTGAAGACCTATAAATACTTGTTTTAGACAGAATTTTCGTGCAACCAACCTTAGATATATTCTACACACTAGTTTTGCTTTCATTCTTGTACTCTTCCATCGAGATTTTTGGGATTGGTGAGGAGGTTTCTCGCCGAGCTTAGCTCTTGAATTCGTGAGGCTTCTTCACCAATCTCATGTTTAATTTAATTATGTCTTTTCCAGTATGTGTGAGTAGTTTAGATTGTTGGGTTTTTTAAAGGATTATCGAGGAAAATTCTATGTTCGATAAGGATTTAACACGGTAAACCCTAGCCGATTTCTAGAGCTCTTCTTGTGGAAAGTTGTTAACGCATGAATCTAGTGTCATAAACTATAAGCTGATAGAGGGAGTTTAGAAACACAAAAGTGTTGCATCTAATCACCAGCAAAGTTCATCCACAAGGCGTGCGCGTCGTAAGATTTCGAAAGTATACTTACGGAGTGCTGTGATCCTATGGACCCACTAGCATATCACAATCTTACGCGCGGCCAGAGACAGAAGCTACTGATCGAGTGAATAGATTGTAGGACGTAGGTTATACGAAAGTAGACTACGTCATTATTATGTCATGTTCGTGGAGTTATAATCGAGAAACACTAGTTACTAATGAGCTAGGGGCCGTTTGATTGAATCAAGCATACCCTGAGATATTCCTCTCGACCCAACAACGTTTTGGAATAGTTACAACCGTTTCTAGTAGTGTAGTTTAGCAATAGAGTCCGTAGAAGTAGTTAATTATCGATTTCATTAGGTTTAGGTTAGTAGTCGATTTTCTTAGGTATTAGGATAGTCTTAGTTTTTCTTATGATATGTTTAGTTTCTCTTAACATTAGTTTAGTAGTTAAAATTCCCTTAGTTTAGAGTAGCCATCGATTTTCGTAGATTAGTTTAGTAGAAGTTTTCCGTTTCTCGTTCTTTACAATTCTAGTTACAAAAACCCTATAAAAATATATTCGTTCTAGGTTTATTTACTATACAATGTCTAAGGTCTCATAGAACAACACCCTCTCCCTGTGGATCGATACCTCAAGTACTACAACGCACATCTCTGCACTTGCAGGCTTTAAGGTTTATAAATTTAAGACCTGAATTTTCGAAGACGAATCTGATACGCATCACAATTCCACTTCAATTTCATCAATTCCACCAAGGTATGATCCTAAATCTCGACTTTTTTATTGAGCTAAACCATAAGGGTTTTCTTAAATTTTCTAGATTCATGTCTAGGATTGCTAAAAATTATTGGAGAACTCTATATTGAACTTCTAGATTATTGTAGAACTCTAGATTGAACTTCTAGATGATTGGAGAACTCTAGATTGAACTTCTAGCTAGAATTTCAGTTTTAGCACTTAATTATTTTGGATTTGAGATTTTTGGAACTTGAAATTTTCAAGCTTAAATAAAAACGAATTTGGAGATTAATTTGAACAAGTCTTGATATATTGATAATTAGTAAAGAGTAATCTACTGAAATTGCATGAAGATGAACTAAGAAGAGCGGATACGTAGGAGAGACTTCCCGGAGTTCATTTTCAATTCCACACGAGGAGAACCGAGGAGGATCGTACACCGCAAGCGTGGAAGACGACACAAATATTGGCGAGTTCTTTGCATGTCGACGACGATTAACTAGAACCAAAACCATAATATTTTTCAATCTTTTCAAAAATCAAAACCATAATATTTTGTTTTAGCTTAATTTTATTCTTATCAATTTGTAGTACAACTTGAGGTCTCTGTGGATCGATCCCACCTATATTATTTTGATTTGCTATGCGATTGCCGGTAGTAGAAGTTGGGTGAAAAACCAAACAAAAAAGAGCAAGTGGGTCAGTGGTTGCCACACCTCTGTTGCCATCTTACCGGTGTCAAGTTCGATTCTATCTGCCATTCATGTGTCGATGTATTTAGCTATTAGGCCGGCCGATTGTGGTCCAAAATAATGATAAAAAAAAAAAACCAAACAAAAACCAAGATGACGGCAGACTCCCCTCCATTGATTCACCTTCCAATCGACTATTGACCCTCGTTGACTTCGAAAACATTTTCTAGTGACTCAAATTAGCCTTTACTGCCCATTTTAGGCATTTTTTAGTGACTCATATAAGAGTCTATCTTTTTGTGTGTGTTGGGTTACTTCGCCGATTGGGCAATAATTAATTTTATAATACTATTTTTTTGTTATAAATAGAAAAACAAAATTTCCAAGAAAAAAAAAATGCAAACCGAGAATACATATGGAACTATGGGGTTACCCGTGTGGGAGCTAACCGGGTAGCTCTCGAAGCATGTGTACATTGAAGAAAACAAACAAAAAATGGCCACAAAGAAAAAACCGTTGAACATCATTGGCGATAAAATGAACAATCGACAAAAGTTAAAAATACAAAATGAAAAAACACAAAATTTATTTGTTAACAATCGCATCGCCTCTCTCTTTGGATAATTGTTATTCTCTCTAGCCAAAATTAAACCCATTAAATTTGATTCTTTTACTATTAAATTGCTATTATATAGTATATTATATATATATATATATATCTATATATTTGAATATAAAATTATGTAATATTTTATTTTTCAAAAAATTGTTTTATTTTGTAATTTCGATTTGAAATTAATGAATCATTTTCCCTGAAAAAATAACTTAAGGAATATAAAATTGATTCTCTATACATCACTACATTGCAACTTTTGTTGCCAGTATTGATAATAATGGACACATATCATTTAGGACATACATGCCAACTATTTTGTTGCTAGTATGTGTTTGAATGCAAGACTTGACTCTTACCATTTCATTTGCTGCTCTTGAATCATATTATCATTCCTTACAAAACCATGGAGAATCCCAGGAATAATAGTTGTATGAATCCGATTTGGTCGGACAGATCCCTTTAATTAGTGGGACAGATTCCTGACTCATTGGGTCGACTAAGCCGACTCGTTGGATCGACTAAACCGACTCGTTAATTTAGACTTAAGAGAATTAGAACCATTGAGAAGAAATGAAAAGATAACAAAATCCTTAAAAACGAAAGAAAAGAAATGTTTTTACAATCGAAATCTGGATTGTTTAATCAAAGGATGGAGGAAGGAGGTAAGAGCGACTAAATAAACGAGGAAGGAGTAGAAGAAAAAAAATTTTAATTAGAAATTATTATTATAAATAATTAATTAATTAATTTAATTTTTAATATATATATATTTTTAAAAATCCAGGTCATTATATATAACAAAAAAACCAGTGTTCCGTTATGTTCTGTTAACAGAGATAACAATTCTGTTATTTTTTTTTGGTGGTGCAAAGTGAGAAGCGAGTTTGATGGTTTTAAGTGAGAAATTCTTTAATTTGATGGTTTAAAATGAGAGTGTAATTTTCTCAAGGTTTAAAATGCTAGTGAGTTGTACTTTGAAGGTTAAAAATATGATTTTCTCCATAGAAATAATAGAAAAGACTGCAATATTCTTTTTTTTTTCAATTCATTATTTTATTAAACTATATTTGATGATAGTTTATAGATAACAAATAAAATTCAATTTTTGCAATTAAAAGTGCAGAGACAGTTTTTGCTTTGTGCTATACACTTGCCCGATCCTTTCCACTTCGAAGTACACTGAGCAGCACATTGTTTAGCTTCACAAATTTCTGTTCCTGTAAAATATTCATGACACCATTCTGTTCCTTGTGACTCCACTGTCACCATCCCTAATAATAAATATTTAAAACATATACTAATATCATCTCAATTTTTTCGTTATAAAACAAAAAAGAGATAAAGAAAACATTATCACATAAAATTATAAAAGAGAAGAAACATGGAAAATATTTGATATATTTTAAGTGTAAAACAAACCTACAACAAGGAGAACCATGAAGATAGCAAGAACGGTGTCTTTAGTCATATTTGATGATATAATTAAAATACAAAAATGATGGGTGTAATTGTATTGTATTCGTGATATATATAAAATCAGATGCAAGCATATATATTTATAAGAATATCATGAAACTATAAAAGGTAGACGGAACAAAAAAATCAACTAGTAATTAATTAGATGATTGAAATGGAAAAAGATCATAAAAATAAATAAATAGGAAAGATATCTAGAAATCAATTAAAAATTTTAATAGATAAGAACGTAATTACCCACAACAAATAATATTATATTACATATGAATAAAATTTTGAAGAAGTCAACAATCTATAAATATATGCTGGAAAATCATAAAAATATAAAGCTGAAAGATATTTAGAATTTAATGAAACGAACTTAGTCATTCATACTTAATATGGTTTGAATCCTTGTTATTAAGTGTGATAGAATTTAAAATATTTTAGAAAAGACATGGGTCAATAAATTCAAAGTTAATTGATTTTAATTAAAAATTCATACATATGGTATGAAAATCTAGATTGTTGATCAAAGAAGAGTGGTCAAAGTAGGATTAATTGACATCATAAAGTGTAATTTGATTTGAGAAGGACATATAAAAAACATCAACTCGAAAGTGGAAGAAATACATTTGGAAACCAATCTATTCAACCATAGAATTAAACAGAATTTGGATAAAAATGATTTGTTATTATTGTTATTCATTTAACCTTTTTGGGAGGTTGTTGATATTGTTACTAATGCTAGAATCAAAATGGAAGCAATGCATTTGAAAAGCTATCTATTCAAGCCACAGAGTTTAATAGAATATGAATCAAAACATGGAGTATAACTACTTTGGAAGCAATCTATATGTAAAAAAATATTCAACTAGGGATGTGTATCCGGTTATTCGGTTTGAATTATTTGGATTTCTGTTTTATTCTGAGTTTCAAAAAATAGATCTTATTCCAGATCAAAATAATTTGTTTCGGCTCGATTTGGGGAAAACATTATAACAAAAATAAAATAATTAATTAATTTAATTTAAAATTGTTGATTTTTAATTTCTAACATATTTTTATATATTTTATTCAAAACACAAAAAAATTAATGAATTTTGGTTCATTCATTTATTTTAGTTAAATTTATTTGATTTCATAAAATTCTTGTTCAGTTACGATTTGGTTCAGATAGTTCAGAATAAAAATTCCATTTCATTTGTGTTATTTTGTAATTCGGTTCGAGTTTGGATTCAAAAAATTTAGTTAGAGAATTTCAGTTTGGTTCCGGAATTTTTTCCAACCCTATATTCAATCGAAGAATTTAACAGAATTTCAGTCAAAATATAGTTTATATTATATATGTAATAATTAAAATTGAAGCAATACATTTAGAAACCAATCTATTCAACTATAGAGAAATCTTGAGACAATACCTTTCTCATTTCCCAGTATATTTTTGAAGATATTCTGACCATTTGTTTACACTGCAAGAACAACTCATTGTAATTATCAAAATTCTATCGATTGCAAAATTATCAAAACACCCTTTATATGTTGTGTAAAATCAGAACCATGTCTATTTTTGATGTCGTATGCGAAATAAAAATAATATATATAATATTTTATTAAAATTTTCTATAATAAAATAATATAAAATTATTCAATTTTTATTTTTTATTTATTTTTTGTCAACAGCCTAAATAACTATACCGATTCAGTAAACCAAACCAGGGGTATTGAGTGTACATAAGTAAAATCTGCTGGGTGGACTCGAGCATCTAATGCTAGCTTGTCCGCCACTGTGTTGTAAGCGCGTGGGATGTGTATGATTGAGAAAAAGGTGAACTCCTCCTTACTCCTCGCGAACTCCTCCAAATGTAGAGTAAAGGCCGGCCACTCCTTTGGTGTAGACACCAATCTTCACCAACTCTGAGCAGTCTGTTGCAAAAGCTATCGCCGTCTTCTGATTTGCAATCATGCAATGCATCGCCCAGATGAGAGATTCCATTTCTACGTGTAGCGGGGAGAGACTTCTTCGCATATTTCATGACCCCATCATCGTTCCTTAAACTCCTTCCTGAAAACAGTGCCATCCTTAACCAGAATACTTGTCTGTCTCCTTCCACGATCCATCGATGTAGCATCTCAATCCATCGTAATCATCATTTTGAGCCATCTTCGTATTAAGGCCAATTTGTTGAGATATTCTGTCTGGTTCACTACTTTGTGTCGTTTCCCAAGTTATGGCCTCCGTCTCCGCTATCCGCAGTATCTCTTGTGGGTTCCTATCCACATTTGAGAAAACCTTATCATTCCTTGCTTTCCAGATTTCCAGATATTCCACACAATCCAGGGGAAAAGTGCGTTCTTGTCCGCTTTTGGGAATCTCCCAAAAAGATAATCAAAGTTAGAGAAAACCGATGTCATCGGGAAAGCTCCCGGGGCCGATGGAATATGGGAGAGTGCCCATGTTTGTAAGGCCGGTGGGCACTCGAAAAGAACATAGATTCGCTGAGACCTAGAGGCAGCCCGAAATGGCCTGCCAAATGAAATGTCTCAATTTCGGTGGACATGCTAATTTCCATGTATGTGCTTGTAATTTCGTCACGTCGGACCGTAGAGGCCATTCCCGATGTTGTCTGGGTTTTGTTGCTCGATCTGATATCCCAACCTAACCGTATATTTTCCTGTCTTTGTATAATGCCAACCAAGAGTATCTAGTCGATAAGAGCTACTGATAGGTAGACAGCGAATGATTTTCGAATCGACCGGGTCGATAATTGCATTTATCAACTCTATATTCCACGTTTGTTTCGCTGGATCAACCAAGGGATTGACCCTTAGATTTGGGTAATAATTATACCCCTTACATGTTGCTGACCTCGGGGAAGATGATGGTATCCATGGATCGTTCCATACTGAGATAGACCCACCTGAACCAACTCTTTTAATGAGCCCTTTTGCAACCAGAGATCTATCCGAAATAATGCTCCTCCATCCAGAAGACGGGGAGTATGATCTTATAGGATCTAGTGTGTCTGTGTTCCGAAAGTAACGACCCTTAAAAACCCGAGCGAATAACGATTCCGGCTCTTCCATTAGCCGCCATAGTTGTTTTGCCAGAAGTGATGTGTTAAAATCCTCTATTGATCTAAACCTAATTCAACCGTCTGATTTGCTCCGACACATCTTCCTCCAAGCTAGCCAGTGCATTCCTTTCTGTTGTCTGTCAGAGCTCCACAAGAATCTCCCTGTCGCACTAGTCAGTTTTGCGGTAACGGACTTGGGTAAGCGAAAACATGACATAAGGAAAGTGGGCATAGCCGATGCCCCTGATTTAATGAGAACCTCTTTACCTCATTTGGTCAATAATCTTGATGTCCAACCATTTATTCGATCATTGTGTCTCTCGACGACGAAATTAAAAATTTTACTTTTTGCTCCTCCGAGACTTTCCGGGAGACCCAGATAAGAGCCCATCCCTCCCATATTTGGAATTCCTAGCAACTGTTTAATCTCATCCTGTACCGCATCTTGGTATGTCCGAAATTTAAGGATGATTTTGAAAAGTTGATTTGTTGCCCTGAGACCGACTCATACTGTTTAAGTATATGTAAGATGGTTTGACACTCCTGCACCGTAGCCTTGCAGAAAAACAAACTATCATCTGCCAAGAGTAAGTGTGAGACTGCGGGGCCTGCCCTAGCTACTTTTAACCCCGTAATGATTTATCCCTCTCTGCTTTCCATATATTGGCTATCAAAACCTCCGTACAAAGTATGAATAAATATGGTGATAATGGGTCGCCTTGCCGCAACCCTCTGTGTGGATTTATGTGGCCTTTAGGTTGACCGTTAATAAGTACCTTGTATTGTACCGATTGGATGCACCACATCATCCATGAAATCCATTTTTCAGCAAAACCAAATTTCTTCAACAGCTGTTTGATGAATGGCCACTCTACCCGGTCATATGCTTTGCTCATTTCCGTCTTAATCGCCATAAATTTACTTTTGCAATATTTGTTGGTTCGTAAGCCGTGAAACATCTCATGGGCGATCAGGATGTTATCGGAGATCAGTATCCCTGATACAAAGGCTGATTGAGTCTCTAAGATCAGGTCCGGTAACAATATCTTTAACATCTGACATAAAACCTTTGAAATAATGTTATAGCCCACATTGCACATACTTATAGGTCTTAATTCCGTCATACGAGTGGGGCGTCCTGTCTTCGGGATTAGACAAATATTTGTCATATTCAGTCGTTGATCAAAAGACCCCTTTCCCAGGAAACCGTTAACCAATCCTGCTACATCTGTTTTTACAATCTGCCATGATCGCTGGAAAATAATGTCGTCATCCCGTCCGGGCCCGGCGCCTTTTCGGGGTGCATCATGAAAAGAGCCCTTCGAACTTCCTCTTCCGTTGCCATTGCCGTGAGCATGTCATTATCCTGATCTGAAACTAGAACCGGAATATCACTTAGCGCAATCTCAAATTCCGTCATAGAAGTTGAGGTGAATAATTCCTCGAAGTAATTAACCGCCACTTGTTCCACCTCTTTATCCGAGATAACCTAAGATCCTGACGCGTTATGTAGGCCCGTAATCCGATTTCTCGCCCGTCTTTGCTTAACTTGCGCGTGATAGAATATTGTATTTCTATACCCCGCCGTTGCCCATCAAGTACGACTTTTCTGTTGCCAGAATATTTCCTCATCTATATAAGCCTCTTTTAGTTTCCGTGTAATATCCAGTAGTTCTTCATTGGTGTTATTATCGTCATTCTGGATCTCCACTAACGCTTGTTGTAATTCCTTAATTTTCTCCTTGTCGTATGGTAAATTGTTTTTCCACCATTTTGATATTTCTCACCGACAATTTGATATTTTTTCTATAAAGGATGACTCATTTCCACCTGGATTAATTCCCCAGCCCTTTGAAATTGTATCCATAAGGCCGTCCCGTCCAATCCACCGTTTATCAAATCAAAACTGGCCCCGTTTCCACGGGATTTTATCCTCGATGATAGCGACAATTGGTTTATGATCCGACCCAATTATTGCTAAGTATTTGACATATGAATGAGAAACAATTTCGTGCCAATCTTCATTTGCCAAGGCTCTATCGAGACGACACCGAGCTATTTTCGAATTCCGTCTTCCCCTCCAGGACATGGTATTTCCAAAACACTTAAATTCTAGAAAACAGCAGTGTTGAATCATGAGATTGAAGGACATAAAGGAAGAAGCCGGTCTTATGTTGCCTCCTTGTTTTTCGTTATTCCCCGTAATTTCATTTAAATCCCCAATTATAAACCATGGTTCCAATTGAGTTATGCTTGTTCGTGTTAATCGCTCCCAAACTTGAACTCGATTTTTCGGTACCGGATCACCATAAAGAAATGATAAGAAGACCTTTTTTCCTTGAATAGTCGCCTCGATATCAATAATTCGATTACTTGAAAATAAAACACTAACATCCAAAGAATCATCATAAAATAAAGCGAGTCCGCCACTCGCACCAAGCGGCTCGACCGTGTACAGTTTATTATAACCGAAATGAAATTGAAAATTTTGCAAAAAAGAAAACTCTTGTTTGGTTTCTGAAATAAATAAAAACTCTGGTTTATGTTTCTTCCAAACCTCCCTTAGATATCCTATCGTGTTCTTATTCCCGAGTCCCTGACAATTCCAAATCATAATCCTCATAATTAACTACGTCATTTTCCCTGAACCTGTCTTCGGGTTTGATGAAGCCCTCGGACCTACCACCTCAGTCTCCTCTCCAATACGAACCAGAACCTTTGCCATCATCTTCTTGCGCGGAGAAATCATTGCTTGAACGATCCTCTTCTTAGATCCACCGCCATAAATCATTGAACCTGTTTTATTGAGTTTTTTTCTTTCATACTGGTTTGAATCTCCTTTTACTCCTTGTGTTTCAGCCTGCGCCATCAGCTCCTGCATCACGTCATCAGCCTTAATCTCGCCCACATTCCCTTCTAAAACATCACCACATCCCGTCCAAACGCTTGCCTCTGTTCAAACTCAGAATCCCACATAATCTCTGTGGACGAAGCTTTAGATTTGCCGCAATCCTACTTTCCAAATCACTAAGGATACGATATCCAGCTGTAAGGAACCATTGTCCTCTCCGAATCCTTGACAGCGTACATTGATTTCCCGATATTGATACCGTTGATTTCCGGATTTGCTCTTGACTGAGCGAATCTCCGACCTCTATTCCGTTGCTATCCCGATTCCATATCCCTTTGAAAGCTAACCGTAGTATAAACCATATCTGGGATATTCCCCTTGATGGATGTGTTCCCATCTCATGTCGCCGGCGCAATCGCCTTTCTATAGAGAAAATTAGGTTTTTTATTGTCTAAAATGTGTGACTTTAAAAAAAATAAAATGTGTAACTTTTTATTCAATTTTATGAAATAATTTTTTAATAGAAAAGTTTACAATTATATACATATTTTTATTTTATTTTTAATTTAGAAATATAAAACCATAACATACCAAATATAGTCTTTTATAATTTTTTTTATTTTTACATCTTATTATATAAAGTTGAATCTCTCAACGTGGGCTCGACACGTAAAATAATTATAACTCACCAGATCGTGACATGTGGCATCGTTGTGTTTGATCGTGACATGTGTCAATGTATTAAAATAAACTTTCTTATTCTTTATTTATTTCAAAAAGGAAAAATAACAGGTACACAAATTTAAATGGAAATTACTAAAATAGAAAAAAAAAACAGAAACTACAATATAATGAAAATTATGTTTTTGGAACTCTATAGTTTGTTAGAGTGATTATTTATTAGATTTATGAATAATATGGACCAATTTCTAATTAATAAATTGCATGGATAACTTAACAGAATCTTAATTTATAATCTAACTATATTAGTACCCGCATATATGCGATTTGTAATTTAATATTTAGTAACCCGTAAAAAACGAAAAAATGGAAAACAAAATTAGTTCACCCGTGAAAATAAATTGTATACAATTTAGAAACAAAACTTTCGATGAAATAAATATATAACTTGAAGGATGAATTTGGTGGAGCACCTGTAGTAAATAGTTTTGGATACAATTATTGAACTTTTATTTTTTTGGTGTGTAATTGACATACTACTATTGTATTTTTTAGAATTCTTTTCCTTTCATAATTAGTAGTCTATTGTTTAGTTTATTTATTTTAAATGGAAAAACTAAAGAATTTTGTTTTCCCTTTTTCCTTTTAAGATAAATTTTTTTTTTAGTATTATTATTTTTATTTAGTAATTTTATCTTTTATGATTATTAAACGGTTATTAATTTTTCTAAATTTTGAAGTTTTCCTTTTTTTATTAATTGAATATTAATCAAATTTAATGTTTTCCATTATTAATTTTTGATTTTTTCCTTTTTATTAACTTTGATTTTTGGGATAAATTTACTTCTTTTTTTATATTAATTGTACTTTTTAGAAATCGATTATAAACTTATGATTCTATTGTTAATGTTATGTGTCAAAAATTAATTGATTTTTTTAACACATGTCAGAATCTGATCGTTTGACTTGACACATGTCGCGATCAAATGAGTCAGCTATTTTGAAACATTCACCTTTATATAATAAGATTTTAGAAATCATAATTACGCGGGTTATCAATTTTAAAATTTGGATATTTTATTATTTTCTCGTGTATCATGCAAGACCTAATCTAGTTATGATATAATCTTTAATGAACATCTAAAGATAAATAATAATAGAAAAAGAAGAAAGCTTTTTTTTTAATAAGTGGATCACGTAAAATAATTCATGTATTTTTTTGAGTAATCTGAAAAATTTGTGTATTTTTCTAGTAAATATTATATAGTTGGTGTATTTTTAAATTTTTTATTTATATTTATAAACATGCCATCTAAGTTTTACATAAAAAAAAAATACTTGACGTATGCAAATGCTTATAATTTACTTCACTAGGTACGGCCATGTGTAAGATCACTTGGATTTTCAAATCTCACGCAAATCCCGTCACAAATAAGTAACACGGTGCATGAAAAGTTAAACGCCCATAGCTAGTTATAGGGGTGTCAAAACTAGCCTAGTTATAATTATATTATTAGCACGTCCATAAATTCTGTTTACCGGTATTTTCATATAATATGTTTGAAAACAAAACATTATTATACGAATTATAGGTATCTATATATAAAAAGTTACATTTGCTCTCTTCTCCTTCCGCCACCTCAGTGTCCACATAGGCGGAAAGAGCAAAGGTAACCTCAGTGTCCACATAGTTTATCACACAATATATATAGATTAAGGTAACCTCAAATAGATTATCACACATTATATATAGATTATCACACATTATATATAGATTTAGGTAACCTCACATTGATTATCACACATTATCAAACATTATTACAGACATAATAGATACCCATTATGTCCATTTCAACAATTTAATGAGTAGACAAATCCTCTTCTGACCTTTGCAAAAAGTTCCCATATGATTCAAAGTTAGCAACAAAATCATCACTTGAAAAACTAAAACTTCATAAACAATGAGATTTCGGGTTTGCTTGTGATCAATATTGTACTTCAAATCTGATTGAGAAAATCACACTTACATGAGATTAGAAACCACACCAAGTAAAAGACCGAGAATAAGAGTGGTCGAGTAGCCAACACAGAGATAAAACACCATCGATTCTTTACTTCAACCATAAGATGCTAACTCCAATTTTCCATATACCGACAAAAAATATGGAATAACTGCAAGAATTCCAATTGATGAATTCAATTGCAGCGAAGATCGAATTTGGTTTCAAAACCAGAAATTGAAATCCCCCGAATGCATCTAAATAATTCAAAGATTCTTATTATAATAATAAATTATGAGAGCTCAATCATCAATGGCTCAATCATCAATGATTGAGCTCAAATAAATGATGAGATCCCTCTTTTTAATGTGAGGGAAAAGGTAGATGGGATTCTTCTTCATGGAATTAGTTTTTCAGAGTGTGTAAGTACTTTTCTTCTCCAGAATTCTTTCTTTTGTTAAGACAAAAAAACATGCATAACAAAAGAGAAATCACGTGTTCTTTATTTATCATAAACATGTGACATATACGATCAACTTATCGGGACAGGTGATGGATACAAAATTAGTTTACTTCCTCAAATGAATGAAACAACTCAAACTAAAAAAAAAAGATGTTCCTCAAATTCCAAAATAATAGTGCAGCAAGCATAAGAAATAGAAAAAAATAATAATAATTGCAGATTTCGATTTCGTTTGGTTCATATTTACATAAAATTTGGAAACCCATACATACATCAAATTTGTTGAAATCTATATGATGTTACCTGAAGAACCATCAACTTATTTGTCATTCAAGTCCACAACAAACTATTTAGACTCAAAGGGGAGTGGCCCAGAAGTGTAGAGACTCTTCCTCCCATCAAAGGCGGGAATCTTTTTCCCCAAGTGTGATTCTCCATAGGTACGCACCAGATTTGTCATCACGTCCCTGTTCACCTTCTTCGATATCACCTCATGACTGATTGAAACATGTTAGCTATTCGGTGTAGATATAGTCCACAAAATAGACGACCAAAACAGACAAAATTAACACCAAAAAAAAGGAAACAATACATAACATAAATCTTAATAAACATGGTGCAACACCAGAGGAATTTACTGTTCATCAAGAAATAAGAAGATCGGCTACACAGACACATGTATATACATCCACGGGGAGATTATAAATCAGCAACCATGAAATAAATATCAAGCAGGAAATCAGAAGTCGGGGAAAAGTTTCAAAAACTAACAAAAAACAAGAGGGTCCAATAAAAATCAATCAATCGCAAGCGTAATTCCAATGCTGTAATCAATAGCTTTTCCGGTTGAACAGACCGAGCAAAATCAGACCCTAAATTCAACTAGCGCGATAAAATGTGAATAGTAAAATAACAAAATTGAGCTCCAAAACCCCTAACATCGAGAGTTTTAGGTTCACAGTGCCAGTAAAAGGAGAAGGGTGTATACGGAGGAGGAAGAGGATAACACTGCCCAATTCGCAATTATATATGAAGATAGTGTTATTAAAAAAACACTTCAGAATAACAATAATATTATAAACAATACATATGACTGAAATTGGAGGTAAACAATAGTAGAAAGAAAATCATATCAATTCAGAGTAATCCAAAAACCTATAGGGGAAAATTACTCTGAAAACTTCATGGAATACTAAAATTCAAACAATTCCCCCAAAAGCATCATTCATTTACAGTGGTATAAACATTAATGATCCAAATAACAGAAGCCTAATTAAAAGCAAACCGCATAAACTGAAAGGAAGAAGAAGAAATGGATCACCGTGTGATTGAAATTGAAAGTGAAATATCACCGGCGATGAGGGAAGATATCGGAGAAGACAAGGGTTTTAGAAGAGTGGGTAATGTGTTTTTACAAGATAATCCTATCCACAAGAAGTTTCTCTCTCTCTCTCTCTTGAAAAGTTTTATCTGATAGATCGACGCTCGACCCTATATTTCTTATACTTTTTCAAATCAGCCCATATTATCTCAAATGTTCTCATTAACCCATACATCTACGATGAATTTGATAGTAAATTAGTTATAGAAATTAAATCGTTTTCAAATAAAATTAGATTCATTTTTTAGTCACCAACACTAGATCATCGAAGATGAATAATAGTAAATTCTGAACAATTTATTAGTATTCGGTTTTAGGTAAAAATAGATAAAAATACATGGACCTATTTCGAAGTACTTTTTTAATAATTTCGGAGAATTTTAAATTCACAAAACTAAATTTCCTTTTATTAGTATTCGAAATAACTTTGGGAGTATACAAAACTATCCCAATTTTAAAGTTTTTATTTTATTAGTATTTGGTTGGGTTAAAAAATATACAATTTCCAAAACTTTAAAATGACAAAAACTTAACTTTTAAAAACCAACTAATTGAATAAATAGACAACCAAAGAAAAAAAAATCAAATTGTGGATCACCCACTAAACAAACACATAAATAAACATAAAATAAAAAAAATAGAAAACAAACTTAAGAATAAATAATCTACATTTCTTAAGCTAATAAAGACAAATCCATTAACAACCATACTACTAAAATTAAAATAATATTATACCAAATTTTTTATTAAAAAAAAATTGTGTTCACGTACACGCTATTATAAATATAAAATTAGATATACTGAGGTCAATATGCCAAAATTTACCAATTATTAATATAAAACATATATATATAAAGGATGTCAAATGACTAAACTATACCAATTATGTTAGTAAATCTATAATATTTATTTATAATTAAAAAATATATCTCTATAATAGTATTTTTTGTATATTTGTAGTTTAAGACTCTATTCAAGTTACTTAGGCAAAAACATTGCAAATTGAAGAAAAACCAGATTTTCAATCGGCTCAAAGTCAAACCGTCAGAAGTTCAATTACTAAAGAGGTTCTTCTCACCGTCTGATCCAGCCCAATTTTTGAGATATTCAAGAAGGACCATTTACCTTTCCATTCCAACAGATTTGAGGACAATCCAACGATTTAATCAAAAGATACATGAAGATCAAGAAGTCCCATAAGGCCACTCCCAAAGCAGTCCAGCCGCGGCCAAGGGGCAATCAGCCGCGGCCAGGAAGCCTCCACCCGCAGCCAAGTGAAGGTTCGCCGTGGCCAGATACCCTGGACCGGCAGCCATGCTAATTTGAACCTGAAAGCCGAATTTCAAGGCCCGTTCAAATCCCGTCAAGGAGAAACTCTATAGACCGACGAAAGCATAGCTCAAGACCTATATATATGCGTTTTAAAGACAAAATTTTGTGTGCTTCTTTTTGTACCACACTTTGCCCTATTATTTTTACTTTACGTTACTTCTTTCGAGTCTTTGTTCTTTACTTTCGAGATTGGTGAAGAAGTTCTCTCCAGACATCGTTCTTAAATTCGAGATACTCTTTCACCAATCTCATGTTTTATTTAATCATGTCTTTTAATTCCATTATGTGCGATTAGTTTAATCATTGGGTTTAAAGGGATTATCAAGGAGAATTCTATGTTCGATAAGGATTTCACATGATAAAACCCTAGCCGATTTCTAGAGCTTTTTCTTATAGATCGTTGTCAATGCATGAATCTAGCGTCATGAACTAGAGACTGATTCATAGGTGTTTAAGAATCACCATAACACTACAAGAAAACAGGCTAGAATCGATGGCCAAATCCGTCGAAAATGGCCATTTCCAAGGAAATTTCGGACGGATTTCCGAGGGAGAAATTTACAGATGGATTTTCCGAGGGACAATCAGTTGGGGATAAATCCGACGGATTTCCGAGGACTAATTGATATGCTTAAATTAATTCCCTAAAAAGTACTAAAGCAGTTGATGCAGTAAAGTAGAGGTCGAACACAAGGACTCAGAGAAATCACACAATAGATTGTATAGTATCGAATCAAGCTAAGCAGTTCAGATGAAAGTTAAAGCGATAAGCAGTAAACGAGTTGTAATTCGATTGGGAGAAAGATAGTTTCAGGGATATTTCTCGGGAAATCAATGAATGCAAAATAAATTAACTAATCAGGGTTCAGGTTATTCACGGTTCTCGAACTCAAATCATTGTGTTATAATTAACCAATTTTCGTTGCGAGAATTATCTAAATCTAAACTTCAGAATCACAAATTTCTTTGCGAATTCCTAAGAATAAATCAGCCTTAATATCGAGTTTGATATGTTCACAAATCAACTAAACCAAATCTCTTTGCGAATAGTTAATTTGCTCACCCTAAGTTCTATCAGGTAATTAATCGCACTGTCGTGCCTAATCAATTATCCTAAGATCTAAGTTCTAGGTGATCAATCCAGAATTAGCTTTGAGAACAACCTAAGGCGAAGAACTAATTCAGTAGTGAACCCTAAACAATAAATCAACCTAGCATTCAAAGAAATCCCTTATGAGAATCCCTAAACCTAACAAGAGATCTACTCAGACATGGAAATTGAAGCAATAAACATGTTTGAATAAATAATCCATAGAAAAAAAGAAAGAGTAACAAAAGGGTTCGATGTAAATATTAAAGTCTTCTGGGCAAGTTCTGCAATTCTTCAAACTTCATTAAAAGTTGTGGGTCGTAATCTGCTCGATGGGTGTCGATCGATACCCAGGGGTATCGATCGATGCTTGACGCTTTGATCAGGCACTTAGTCACCAGACTTCAGTTTTGCTCCAGAATGCTACATAAAACTCCAATATCTCCAATAATGCTCCAAAAGTGCTAAAACCTGTAAAAAACTCTAAAACACTATGAAATAGTAGAAAGACTCTATAAAATGGACTTATATCATGGCTTAAACGGGGTAAAAACCATGATATATCAACTCCCCCAGACTTAGCCTTTTGCTTGCCCTCAAGCAAATAGAAAACTAAACCAGAGAAAGAGGTTTGAAAACGTAGAGACTCACCTGTTAATGAAACGTTGCAATGACCCTTTTTCCAAGCACCCAAATGTCACCTAACCAGCTTTTTTATCTAACCACCATGTACTTCTCCGTAGACATCCGCAGCTTCCCATACTACACACATTATCTCACAGCATCGTTCAATCAAGCCATCCTCGCCAGTTTCATCGCTGTATATTAATATCAAGAACCTTCTAGATTCTTTTCCATACAATATCATGACAAGGAACCACCCTTTTTCACACTTTTTGTATCGATTTCTGTCCCCCAAACTTATTTCTTATTATATTTTCTTCTCTTTTTTTAGATCTTCATATACATATCAAGGTATGAGACGCGAGTATTGATGGTGTTTGCCACCAAATCCATGGTTCTTCCCTCTCAATGTATCAAATGATGTAGGCGAATAATGGCATCATAGGAATATCCTAGCCTCGCTTCCGATCCTTTGTGTGATCATTCCCTCTAAAGTAGAATAATGGGATCGCTGGAAATTTTCCAAACCCTCTACTTAGAAGAAAATCATTTCATCTTTTAATGCACTTATTTATTAATTAACTTGAAACAGGGAGATAAATACCATTATTTTAAACACGTGGGTTCCTTTGTCAGATACGAATGAGGAATCAAGCTCTATGAATACTAACCACATCGATGAAGTGCAAAAATTTGGCTCAGGCTTTAAGAAACTTTGCTGGAAACATGAGTGTCTTTTGGTTAACCGGTCAGTCTTTGGATTTTTCATTATTCGATCTAGAGCTGATTCTATAACAATGGTCACTTAGAGGCAAGGTCAGATCAATAGGTTCAAGAAAAACATCACAGTCTCAGACAAAGTTTTGACTCAATAAAACAACGAATAACTCAAAAACGACTGACTCTAAGAAAAACAAAAACAAAGTCAGCGACTACCTCCCCCAGACTTGAAAAACACTGTCCCCAGTGTTATCTAGCCTAGAGTAGGTAAAAGAAAACAAAAGAACAGAATAGAACGAAGAGAAACAAGAAGTTACCGTGCTGGAACATTGAGTATCGATCGACACACAGCTTGGTATCGGACGATACCAAGCTTAAACCGATACATATCCTTTCATTCGCGTAGGGTGTAGACCGATACTCAAGGGTATCGATCGACACTCAGGCGATTCCGAGTTTTTGCTTCTTGTTTATCCTGACACAGACACAAAACGAAAAATAAAAAGAAAAAGACTCAAAAACACACTCACCAGTGGGTTGGCTCCCACCAAGCGCTTGTTTTACGTCACGATCTTGACTATACGGACGATCAGTCAGGAGAAACTTGAGAGCTGAATCCAAAACAAGCTCCATAATTTGACATCGCCAGCTTCAGAGTTCTGCTCATCATGCCCTCCACAAACTCCATTCCTTTCTCTTTCAGCTCCGAAGTAAGAAGAACTCTAGCCTTAGAGAATGGTTTCGAGGCACCTTTGCACTTCACCTAGTATTCAATCGAATCCCCAGCACACTTCTGAGGGATTAATGTCATAGAAGGAGCACCCTTCACTCCTTTGCTTTTTGCCTTCTTCTTTCCGTTAGACGTTTTGACGCCTTTCTTGGTGATGATAGAAGGACTATTTAGAACGTCTGTGACAGTTGGTTTGTCAGGAGGCTCTTCCAAAAGATTAACTACCAACGTCTCATCTGTAACAACATCGATGCAAGAGACACGTGTGGGGGTTCCTCTAGGGATAGCTTTGTGGTACACCTCCTTGTAAATGTATGAGAATGAGATTTGCTTGCTGGGTGTGTCCATAATGGCACCAACCGTAGCCATGAACGGTCTTCCGAGAATAAACTGCATATGAGATTGTGCACTCATCTCCACAAAATGAAAATCAGCAGGAACCAGACAGTCTCCTACTTTAACCAGCAAATCAGGGATTGTACCATGTGGAAGTGAGGTGGAACAATTCGCGAATGTGATAGATGACATGGGCGGTCAAATATCAGCTCCCAATCTCTATGTAATTGCCCTTGACACTACATTGACGCTAGCCCCTGAGTCAATGAGAGACTCGTTGAATGCAACTCCAGAGATGAAGCATGAAACGGAGAATATGCCTGGGTATTCCCTCTTGGTCAACTGCCTCAGCGGTAGTGACTTGCTTCTTGCCTTGATGAAGAGTACTTCGATCTCTTCCAGGGTTTCTCTGCAATCTTTGAAGTGACTTAGCAGAGGCCAGCCCTCTAGAGCTTCTTCAAAAGTGGATGAGTGGGGTATCCTTCGTACCATCTTCTCAAAGCCACACAGCTGCTTTGGAGTGATGGGGGCTCGGAGGTGTTGGGGAATATGATTCAGTTTATTGGGCTTGCGAAGTCTGTCAACACTCATACGTAGCTCCTTTGCTGTATCTGGGTGATTATCGATCGATACAGAGAGGGTGTCGATCGATGCTTGCTCTTTCGAGACGTCCTTGACAGATTCTTGGACGGGTGTCGATCGATACAAGAGAGTATCGGTCGATACCGGAGTGGTGTTTGAATTCTCAACATCAGATATATCATCGACAAAAGGAAACTCCACAACTAACTTATCCAACATAGCTTTTCATCTGGCGTCCTCCCATTCCTTCTTTGTCATCTTAGGAGGCATTGGATAAGGTAATTTGGGTTTGTACACCCTCTCCTTGACAATCTCGGGCTCTTTCTCGATCTGCGTCTCAGCATCGATCGATACTGGAGTAGTATCGATCGATACACGAGATTTTGGATCACGTGCAGGTGTATGGGCTGGTATCGATCGACACTGGCTGGTATCGATCGATACACGGAGATTTTCTGTCAGCACAAAATTTTTTGCTATTCGAGTTTCCAGCATCTTCTGATGAATACTGAGAGACTCAATTTTCCCATTCAGATCTGTGTACATAACGTCCATCTTCCCATTGAGGTTTAGTGTCATCTTCTGCTGTCCCTGAAGAAGTTGTTCAAGCATGGATTCCATCTTACTCTCAGAAGGTCTGGGTGGTGTGGGTGGGAATTGATACCTTTGATCTTGAAATCCATCTCCATCAATGTGGTTAACAAATTCCACTTCATATGTTTTAGCAAAACGGACAGCCTTCTGCTGCTTGTCCATCAACAAATCTAACTTAGCATTCACCTCAGCAATGTGACTGAATCCAAGTTACCAACTTTCTTCTTGCGCTCCATGTCTGCTTTCTTGGTACTATTGCTAGAAACCAAGTTCTCAATAAGCACATATGCATCGTTAGGATATCTCGTGTAGACATTTACATTGCTCGCATCATCTAGAGCCATCTGATACCTCCAATCGATTCCTCTGTAGAAAGTACCCAGCAGCTGAACTTGAGTGAACCCATGGTGCGGACAATCTATCTGAAATGACTTGAAACGAATCCAAGCAGCCTTGAGTGCCTCAGTCGGTCCTTGAGAAAACAGAGAAATCTTGTTCCTGAGATCCTCGGATCGTGCATCATCGTAGAAGTTTTTCAGGAACGCATTCTTCGTCTCATCCCATGTAGTCAGCAAACCAGGAGACAACTGCTTCAGCCAGTAAGTTGCATCTCCACCAAGAGAGTATGGGAAGAGCTTGCAAAAGAGGTAATCATAGGACACTCCATTGCTCTTGATGCTTGTAACCAGATCCTCAAACCTCTCAATGTGATCCATAGGGTGTTCATGAGGAAAACCATGAAAACGATGCTGACCCACAAGAGTGTAGTATGTAGGTTTCATCTCAAAGTCATCCCTCTGAAAAGCAGGAAGGCGAATCGCTGATCGATTGGCATAAAACTGATATGGCATGTTGTATTCACCAATCGTTCTACCGCGAGCAGCCACAGCATTCCCTGCATTCACAGCAATTGCAGGGACAATGATATTTCCAGCGACAACAGGAGCAGGTGGAATGATGTTCCCCTCTCCATCCAGACGTTGTCCTCTATCGTTGCACAACTGACCCTCTTGCTCTCTCAAAGTTCCAGCAGCATCCTGAATCAGAATCATCGTGTTGTTCATCTCTGCTGGCTTCTTTTCTTTCATGTTTGCACGTTACAAATTCACACCTGAAACACACTAGGCAAAGCACGTAAGTAACAAAAAACACGTTGAGTATCGATCGACACTGGGTGGTGTCGATCGATATCAACAAAAGAAGACGATGAGTATCGACCGATACGAGGTAGTATCGGTCGATACTGACGAACTTAGTCAAAATTCTCAGACTAAAATCTAATGGCGAATTGAGTCTCCGTCAACGTCGCCAAATTTGATATGCTCAAATTTATACCCTAAAAAGTACTAAAGCAGTTGCTGTAGTAAAGTAGAGGTCGAACACAAGGACTCAGAGAAATCACACAATATATTGTATAGTATCGAATCAAGCTAAGCAGTTCAGATGAAAGTAAAAGCGATAAGCAGTAAACGAGTTGTAATTCGATTGGGATATTTCTCGGGAAATCAATGAATGCAAAATAAATTAACTAATCAGGGTTCAGGTTATGCACGGTTCTCGAACTCAAATCACTGAGTTATAATTAACCAACTGTTGTTGCGAGAATTATCTAAATCTAAACTTCAGAATCCCAAATTTCTTTGCGAATTCCTAAGAATATATCAGCCTTAATATGATTAATCGTGGTAGGAAAATTGGTGAATCGTGGTAATCCAAATTTCTTTACGAATTCCTAAGAATCTATCAGCGAATTCTTTGCAAATTTCTTTGCGAATTCCTAAGAATTTCTTTGAGATTATCGCAGGGAATGATGCGATTAATCGTGGTAGGACAATTGGTGAGCACAACAGACCTGGTCAGTTCTACGCTAATCATTCTACGATTCGCCCTCCTGCTTTTCTGAGAAACAACTTTGAACTGAAGCCTGCTTACTACACTCTTTTGGGTCAGCATCCTTTCCATGGTCTTTCCAATGAACACCCTATGGATCACATTGAGAGGTTTGAGGATTTGGTTACAAGCATCAAATGCGATGGAGTATCCTATGATTACCTTTTCTGCAAGCTTTTACCTTATTCTTTAGGTGGAGATGCGACTTGCTGGCAGAAGCAATTACCTCCTGGATCACTGACTACCTGGGAAGAGACTAAGACTGCTTTCTGAATAACTTCTATGATGATGCACGATCTGAAGATCTTAGGAACAAGATCTCCCAGTTTTCTCAAGGCCCTACTGAGGCGTTCAAGGCTGCTTGGACGAGATTCAGGTCATATCAGAGAGATTGTCCACATCACGGGTACTCTGACGTTTAGCTGATGGGGTTTTTCTTCAGAGGCATTGATTGGCGGTATTAGATGGCCTTGGATGCTTCGAGCAATGGAAACTTCAACACCAGGTATCCTGAAGATGCTTATGTGCTGATTGAGAACTTGGCGTCTAGCAATAGCACCAAGAATGCAGACTTTGAGCGCAGGAATCAAGTTGGTAGCATGGACGGTTCACAGATTGCTGAGGTTCAAGCCAAGTTAGATTCTATGCACAATCTTCTGATGGGCAAGACAACAAAGGCTGTTCACTTTGCTGAAGATATTGAGGTATTCGATGAGGATAAAGCAGAGGATGTTAACTATATTGGTGGTTATAGTTTTCAAGGTCAGAGGAATCAATTCAACAACAACCGAAACTTCAACAACAATTCTCAGCAAGGAGGTTCGAATCAGTTTGTCCAGAAACCATCTCAAAACAGTTGGTATACCAGGAAATATGGAAATTCATCTTATCAGCCTATACCTGCTAAAACCCTTGAGAGCAAGATCGAGTCTATGTTCGAACAACTTACTCAAGGACAGCAGCAGATAACAGTGGATTTCTATGGAAAGATAGATGGTTTGTACAAGGATCTGAGTGGAAGGATCGAGGCTCTCAGTACTTATCAGAAGATGCTGGAAACTCAAATAGCTCAAACTGCAGCAGTTGTCAAGGGAAAGATGGTTCATTCACATAATGAATACGTCAATGCGATCACCTTAAGAAGTGCAGGAAATTTCGAAAACACTGTAGTAGATGACGATGAGGATTCTGAAATCTTCCTGTATCGATCGATACCCTTCCTGTATCGATCGATACCCTCTCTGTGGTCGATACCACTACTTGTGTCGATCGACACCCCTCACATACTGAGCCAGAAATTGAGAAGAAGCCTGAGATGACAGAGGAACGTGTTTACAAGCCTAAGGTGACATACCCTCGACCACCTAGACATCTCATGAATCCCATCACTGCAGAGAAGTTGCTCGCTTTTGTGAAGATGGTGAGGAGAATTCCCCATACTATGTCCTTTGAAGAAACTTTTAAAAATCGCCCTTTGGATTGTTACTTACGAGATTGCAGAGAAACTGAGGAAGTTATCAAGGCAATCTTCATCAAGGCAAGAAGCACACCATCAACTATGAAGCAGTTGACTAAGAGGGAAGACCCAGGAAAATTTTCAGTTCCATGCTCTATCTTTGGAGTTGAATTCAAAGAGTCTCTCGTTGATTGAGGGTCGAGCGTTAATGTCATGTCAAAGGCACTTGCAGAGAGATTGAAAATTAGTGATATTAGATCTACTCAGATGACTCTCGCATTCGCGAACTCTTCCACCTCAGTCCCATACGGTACAATCCCTTATTTGCTGGTTAAAGTAGGAGATTGTCTTGTTCATGCTGATTTTCAGGTTGTGGAGATGAGCGCAAGATCTAGTACGCCTTTGATTCTTGGAAGACCGTTCATGGCTACGGTTGGTGAAGTTATAGACACGCCCAGTTTGAGGATCTCGTTCTCATACATTTACGAACAGGTCTCTTACAAAGCCATTCCTTCTAAAAGAGCTCCCAAACATATCTCTTGCATCACTGTTGTCACAGGAGAGACATTGATGGTTGATCTTTTGGACGAGCCCTATGATGAGCATTCTGTCATACACATCTTAGATGGTCCTTCTATCATCTCCAGGAAAGATATCAACAACGGCTAAGGCAAAGAAGAAGGTGATGAACAAAAGAGTCGAGAGTGCTACCCATGTGACCTTAATCCCTCAGAAGTGTGATGGAGATTCGATTGAATATAAGGTGAAGTGCAAGGGAACTTCGAAACCATTCTCTAAGGTTAGAGCTATTCTCACTTCAGAGCTGAAAGAGAAAGGAACGTATGTTGTGAAGGGTATGTTGAACAGAATTCTGAAGCTGGAGATGTCAAGTTGTGGAGCTTGTTTTGGATCAAGTTCTCATTCTTATCCTGACTGATCATCCGTAAAGTCAAGCTCGTGACGTAAAACAAGCGCTTGGTGGGAGGCAACCCACTGGTAAGTATGTATATAAGTATTTTATTTATGTATTTTTCATTTTTGTGTTTTGTGTTTTCGTGTGAATCAGATGAAAAAGGTCTGTGTCGACCGATACCATCATTGGTATCGATCGACACCAGTAAAAACAGACGTTGCATCGACCAATGGTCCTTGTATCGATCGATACCAGTAATCGTATCGGTCGATACCCAACGCACAAGTAACTTCTCTGATTTTCACATCTTCACTCAGTTCTTTTGGTTTCTTTTACCGACTCTAGACTAGATAACACTGGGGACAGTGTTGTTTAAATCTAGGGGAGGTAGTTGCTGACAGCGTGTTTGTTTTTCTTAGAGTCAGTCGTTTTTGAGTCAGTTGTTGTTTTATTGAGTCAAAACCTGTTGGAGATGATGGTATTTTTCTTGAATCTATTGTGCTGACTTTGCTTCTAAGTGACCATTATTACATAATCAGTTCTAGATCGGACTAATGAAAAATCCAAAGGCTGACCAGTTAACTAGAAAACATTTGTGTTTCCAGCAGAGTCCATTAAAGCCTGAGCTAAATTTTTGCACTTCATCGATGCGGTTGATCTTGATAGAGCTTGATTCCTCATTCATATCTGACAAAGAACCCATGTGTTTAGAGTTATGGTATCACTCTCCCCTGTTCTAAGTTAATAAATAAGAGCATAAAATGATGAAATGATTTTCTTCTGAGTAGAGGGTTAGGAAAATTTCCAGCGATCCCATTATTCTACTTGTGAAGGAATAATCACACAAAGGTTGGAAGCGAGGTTAGGAAAATTTCCCGTGATAACACTATTTGCCTACGCCTTTGATACATAGAAAGGGAAGAACCGGGGATTCGGTGGCAAACACCATCAATACTCACGTTTCGGACCTTAATGTGTATATGCAGATCTAAAAAAAAAAAGAACATAATAAGAAATAAGTCTGGGGGAAAGAAAATAGTACTAGAAAGTGTGAAATTGGGTGGTTCTCTTGTCATGATATTGTATGGGAAAGAATCTAGAAGGTTCTTGGTATTAATCACAGCGATGAAACTGGCGATGAGGGCTTTATTGAACAATGCTGTGAAATAATGTGTATAGTCTGGGAAGCTGTGAATGTCTACGGAGAAGTACATGGTGGTTAGATTTGAAACTGGTTATGTGATATGTGGAGCACTAAGGAAAAAGTTCATTGCAATGTTTCAAGAACATGTGAGTCTATATGTTTTCAAACCTCTTTCTCTGGTTTAGTTTTCTATTTTGCTTGAGGGCAAGTAAAGGCTAAGTCTGGGGGGTTGATATATCATGTTTTTTACCCATTTTAAGCCATGATATAAGTCCTTTTATAGAGTTTTTCTAGTATTTTGGAGTCTTTTAGAGTCCTTTCAGGTTTTAGGAATGTTTGGAGCACTATTAGAGATACTGAAGCATTTTGGAGCATTTTGGAGTCAAGCAGAGACATGTAGCTGAGACGCCGAATTATTGCACGAGTGTCGATCGATACACTTATAGTATCGATCGATACCCGTCGAAGAGACAGAAGGATCGCGACTTATTTGAAGATTTAAGAAACTGCAAATTGCCCCAGAAGACTTTATTATTTACAAGAAACCCCAAAACGTGACTTAGGTTATTTATTAGGATTTACAGCCACTTTGATGGCTATGCTTTATTTTACTTTGGTTTTGTAAGAGAGCTTTGGAAGGGAGACAAGTCTGAAACTCTGTTCGTCCGAGAGAAGATTTTGAACCCTCTTGTTACTCTTTCTTATTATTTATTCAAGTACTTATTCAGTCATGTTTATTGTTGCAATCTCCATGTCTGCGTAGTGATAGTAGGATTCTTACTAATCAATTACTCAAATCCCATTCATTTCATTGTACTATTTGAGATATCGAACCACGGAGGTTAAGATGGAAGCACTAGGAATACATGAATCTTCCTAATCTAGAGCAAATGTTTTTGGGTTTTATGTTTATGGGAAAAGAAACAAATGCAAGAAAGAAACAAAGATAGAGGTGTTGGATCATGGAATGAACTATAAAATGAATGATTGATTAACAATCAAACAATGAATCATTTGGAAGCATTAATCACTATCCTAGAACATGAAATTCACAATTACGACTAATCCACCGTCGTGGCACTAATCACTTTTTAATCACCAAATCAAGAACAAACCATCGTTTGTGATAAGATGATTAACAAGCATTAATCTCCAATCCCACTTAGTTCACTAATCACCCTAGACATCAACTCTCATTGGCTAGGCATGAAAAGCTCACAAAAGGTTTGGTTCAAGCATTTCATCGAACACCTATCTGGCGTGAAATGCTTAAGCTCTAGCTTTGATCTCTCAATCCAAAACTAGCTTTAAGATTAACCTAAGTGAAGGATCTAACAAGATGCAACATAAATCATCATCATCTAATCATCAAGACAATTAACAAATAAAACCTAAACATTCAATGCACATTTATTCTTATGACATGGAACACTTTCAAGTAGATTAGTTCACTTCCATGACACTAATCATTGTACGAATCATCTAAAATCAGCATCCACCGATCACTTAGATAATCCATAATTTACCACAATTCCATTTAAGTCAACAATTCATCCTAAAGCCAGCATCCACCGATCACTTAGAATGAAAAGCATGCTTAGAAGTTTTCTAGACATTTCATCGAACACCATGTGTGCATGAAATGTCTAAGTTCTAGAAATGAGTTTTCAATTCAATCCTATAATTGAGATCCTTCCTAACATGAGAACAAATGTTTATCTAGTCCTAAGCATCAACAATCAACCATCAAACCATCCAAATCAAGCAAAATCCAAAATCCAACAAAAGGGGTCTAAAGCCTAAACATCAAGAACAAGGAAGAACACAAGAGAAAAAGAGACATAAAGATAAAGAACAAGGATTAAATAAACATAATATAAAGATAGGTTGAAAATCTTTCACTAGAGTGGCATGAATAATGAATATCCATCCAAAATCAACATAAGAAGAGTTTGGGAGAAAACCCAACTCTAGAGAAAAAAAGTTTGGATCTAAAAATTAGGTTTTTCGCTATTTAAAGAAGTTTGGGTCGGACCGGGTCAACCCGTAACAAACCTGGTTTTGACCCGGTAAAGTCTTTGATACGTCTTCAGTGAATCGGTCATAACTCATGCACCTGATATCCGAATGACCTGAATGAAACTCTTGTAGACAGCTAAGTCATCCCTATACAACTCTTATGAAGACTGTTTGAGTTGATTCATAACGAAAGGCCTTCGTTTTGCCGGTTCTTTGGACGGTATCATCTTCTCTCGGCCAGACGGACATACCCTCAGTAAATTGGCCATATCTAACGAACCAAGTATTAGAATGATCCGAAACCACCCCCTGCAGTCAGATAACGCACTTGGCTACATACTTAATGAAGACATCAGATTAAACTGGATAAGGGAAGGTCTTCATTTGGCCTGATCTTTGAGTCACTTCGGCTGGTGCCGTATCTTGGATGTTCGGACCGACCAGAGCTAACCGAGGTGATGGAGGTCGGTTATGATCTTGGTCTTTAAGGACCGAACTCATTATGGGCGGTGTGATTTGGTCGGTCGATTTCCCTGTGCAAGGACCAACCCAATTAGACCGTGCCGATGGTGCAAGGTCCGTTTTCTCGGACAGGCGGATACGTCTTCCTTAAAACGGCGATAACTCCCTAACTAGATTTCCGAATGACCTGATTCAAACTCTCCTGGACATCTTACTAACTCCTCTAAAATTTCCATGAAGGTTGTGAAAGCTGATTCATAACGGAGGGCCTTCGTCCAGCTACATCTTTCTGACGTCTCGGATTGGCTTTGCATTCCTCTAATGCTCCATAACTCCAAACACCATCAATTGTCTCCAAGACACCTAGAAACACTCCAAATGTATGCCAAACTCACTAAGACCTAATGCAAACACCTATTACTCTAAATGAGACCTAAATGCTATAAAAGATATGCGAGACACATGCATGAGACACAAAACACCAAATAATATGCATGCTAAAAGATGTAAAATATCAGTTTATCAAGTAGATCTCCTGTTAGGTTTAAGGTTCTCATAAGGGATTTCTTTGAATGCTAGGTTGAATTGTTGATTAGGGTTCATAATCTGAATTAGTTCTTTGCCTTAGGTTGTTCTCAAAGCTAATTCTGGATTGATCACCTAGAACTTAGATCTTAGGTTAATCGATTAGGCACAAGAGTGCAATTGATAAACCTGATAGAATTTAAGGTGATCAAAATAACTATTCGCAAAGAGATTTGGTTTAGTTGTTTTGTGAACAAATCAAACTTGAACTAAAAGCTGGTTTAGATTTTAGGATTCGCAAAGAGATTTGGAATTCTAGGATTTAGCTAGACGTAGATAATTCTCGCAACGAGAGTTGGTTAATTATACTTCAGTGATTTGAGTTCAAGAACCATACTTAAACTTAACCCTGATTTGTTAGTTTAATTTCATTCATTGATTTCCTGAGAAATACACCGAACCTATCTTTCTCCCAATCGAATCACAACTTGTTTAATTTATGTATTTGCTTTCAATTCCATTGATCACTTAGCTTAATTTTCATCTATACAATCGATTGTGTGTCTTTTTGAGTCTCTGTGGATTCGACCCCTAAGTATTATAACCGACAAAGCTTTAGTACTTATAGGGTATTAATTTGAGCTTATCCGTTTTCACCTAATCGAGATCAACTATTAAAATGAATAAGTATCAGGAATGGGTCTAACCGAACTATGTGGGCATAGCCGAACCATGAGGACTGGCGACGAGCCCACGATCTGAACTAACATGATTTAGGCCGAGCCAAGATACTCAGAGCCGGTGCGACGCATTTTGGGCCGAGCCAAGGTCTTCATGGGCCGATCTACAAATCAGAGACACCTTGGGCACTCCATATTGCATGTTTTACTCAATAACGACCCGTTCTTAGCATTTTGGCCATATATTGCCGTTTTTGTCTGAATTGGACCGTTTACTAGACAAAATCCTGTTTTTCAAATTCTCATAGGGACTTTTAAGTTTCTTCAAAGAAATGAGTAAACAAGTAATGGATGCTTCTCATTCCTCCTTTAGGAGGCTCTAGTTCTTATTTATATACTCAATACTCCATATTGCATGTTTTACTCAATAACGATCCGTTCTTAACATTTTGGCCATATATTCCCGTTTTGGGTCTGAATTGGACCGTTAACTAGACAAAATCTTGTTTTTCAAATTCTCATACGGACTTTGAGGTTTCTTCAAAGAAATGAGTAAACAAGTAATGGATGCTTCTCATTCCTCCTTTAGGAGGCTCTAGTTCCCATTCCTAGTCTCAGCATTCCATATTGCATGTTTTACTCCATAACAGTCCGTTCTTTACATTTTTGCCATATTATGCCATTTTGGGTCTGAATTGGGCCGTTTACTAGACAAAATCCTGTTTTTCGAATTCTCATAGGGACTTTGAGGTTTCTTCAAATAAATGAGTAAACAATTAATGGATGATTCTCATTCCTCCTTTAGAAAACAAAGAAATGAGCAAACTCCTATGAGAATCACCAATTTTCTAATGGGCATAACATGCCTTAATGTACAACTCTCGGGGATCTAACAGAGGTGAAACTGTTTCTTCGGATGGAATGCCGATTGAGGACCACTTCCTCCCAATGGCCAAACTAGCTGGGAAAGAAAGAAGCGACAGTGAATTAACAGGCAAGGATGAGGAAGGGGGGGGGGGGGGGGGGGGCGATCCAGGATCCTAATTCTTTTCAAAAAGGCAGGAGGTAGAAAACTTATGTTAGTTTTGACTTGTCTTAGAGTTTTTCATGTTTGGTTCTGTAACCGTAAAATATTTTTAACATCACTGGGTATTTCCAAACACAAAAAGTAGATAGCGGCATTGACTAAGGGCGAGAGAAACAAGGAAGATGCTAGGGAGCCCACACAACTGGTTTTGTGTAATGAGGTATTCAGGAATCCCGGTTTTTGACCATTTTTATGGATCACTTTCATATTCTTTTGCAGGTGTTTTAACTCCGTTTTCAAAGGTTTTCAAGTGATTTTCATATTTTATAGATTTGAAAGACGTTTCAGGTAACTCTGAATAAAAGAGTGCATTTCGGAGCAAAAATACGTTTTTGGATAAATTTGAACCGTCAAGAAATCTTGCAGCTAATGGAATCTTTGTCACCGTCTGATCATCCTCAAATTTGGACACAACAAATTAGAGACAACCAGCTTTCAAATGCAATTGGATTGGGGGCAATCCAATGGTTGAATCTTTAAATATACTGAAGCACTGAAGGCAGATGAAGCCGCCCCGAAAAGAAGCCCACCGCGCCTGGAGGAGCTGGGGCCGCGGACAACTGCCAATCCGCCACTCCTAGAGAGTCTCCACCCATGGCTAATCATGGTTTTGCCACTCCTGGATAGCCCACAACTGCGGCCAGGGCATGTCGTGACCAATTCGACTTGTTTCTTCACCGAGGCCAAAACCGTCATTTCTCGTCAAACCCTAAACGTAGAATACATCTATAAATACTTATTTTATGCCTCTTAGACAGAGATATTAGATAATTTTTCTCGCTTTTTGGCAGAGGTAAATTCCTAACAACTTGTGTTCTTGGTTTTTCAAGGATTGGAAGAATGATTCTTCATCAGTGTTCTTCGATAGAGAAACTTTCTCCATCCCTTTTTATGCACTGTTTTCTTTTGAATTTATTAAATATGTTTACGTAATTTTCTTGTTGGATGAAAGGGGTTTGAAGGGGAATTTATGGTTCGATTCTTATTAGGTTTTTAGTCTAGGATACCAATTAGGGTTCTTCGTTCTATCCTTGTTGTTAATGCATTGCTTGACTAACCGTCTTAGCAACTGATATTAGGCATTTTAGAGCCACTAGAGTGCTGTATCTAATCGCTTGACTTAGGGTAGACGAGCAAAACCATCACAAGATTTTGGAAGTATACTTTTTGGAGGAGTTGTGAGCGTAACCGACCTTTGAGAATATCATTCACTTCTTGCGCGGGCGGAGACGAAAGCTACCGTTCGAGTACTGAAGTGAGTAGGTGTGTAAGATTACGGGAGTAGATTACACACACCGTACGTGTTCTAAGTTCAAGAACCCAAATACGACAAAAAGTCGCTTTAGAAATCCTAGCGAATTCTCGGTGAAAATCGGCCAGGAACCCTAAAGAATTTCCGATTGCCCAACGCTTCGTTAATGGATTTACAACTTCGAAATAATTATTGCTTGCTACTGTTAACTTAGATTATATTTATTTATTGGGTTAGTTTAGCTTAGTTAGTCTCGTGCTCTTTCTTATTTTCTCGCTTAGTTTAGTTTAGTCTAGTTTAGTATAGTTTAGAGTCCTAGTTTCGAGTTCGTGAAAAAACCATAACTCTTTTTCTAAGGTCTAGCCGAACAACATTCCCTCCATGTGGATCGATACCTTAAGTACTACATTGCACATATGTGCACTTTTAGGCTTTAAGGTTTACAAATTTAAAACCTGAATTTTCGGAGACGAATCCGATACGCATCAAGTTTTTGGCGCCATTTCCGGGGAGGCAATCGCAACTTGTTCTGCCGCACTTTAGAGGTTAGTAAATCGACTCTAACACAAACTTTTTATTTTTAATTTTCGTTTTTTTTTCTTCGTTTTAGGCTTTGAAACATGAACTCGTCTCTGGTGCGAGATGACTACTACGAGCATCGTTCCTACGACCCATCTTATGCTCACTACTTGATAGTAGGATTTTTACTAGTCAATTACTCAAATCCCACTCATGTCATTGTAGTATTTGAGATATCGAACCAAGGAGTTTAAGATTGAAGCACTAGGAATACATTAATCTTCCTAAGCTAGAGCAAATTATTTTAGGTTTTTATGTTTTTAAACTAACGAAAACAATTGCAAGAAGGAAAACAAAGATAGAAATGTGGATCATGGAATGCACTATCAAATGAATGATTAACAATCAAACAATGAATCATTTGGAAGCATTAAACACTATCCTAGAACATGGGATTCACAATTATGACTAATCCACTCTCGTGGCATTAATCACTTTATTAATCACCAAATCAAGATCAAACTCTCGTTTGTGATAAGATAGTTAACAAGCATTAAAATCCAATCCCAATTAGTTCACTAATCACCCTAGACATCAACTCTCGTTGGCTAGGCAAGAAAAGCTCACAAAAGGTTCGGTTCAAGCAATTCATTTAAACTCGGGTTAGGAGTGAAATGCCTAAGTTCGAGACTCGAATCGATAAATCTAATCTAGCACTAACACTTTTTACTCGAATCTCTCCCTAATGCATGGGATGAGACCATAAATCATAAGGTGTAGCTCTAGATTGGTATGTCACGCCAACTAGAGCTTCCTAATCTAGGTGTAGTTCTAAACTTTGGTTTATCTTATCAAATCTAGCATTAAGAACCAACCTAAGTGAAGTATCTAACAAGAATCAACCTAAATAATCATCTAATCATCAAGACAATTAACTAATGATGCTAATACACACAATCAATGCTAATCCTTAGGTTAAGATCTGTAATCTTGATTAATTTATTTCAAGCAACTAATCACTATGCTAATCACTCAATCCATTAGCAAACTCTCATTTGTGGATCAATGATTGGCAAGCATTAAGAATATAAACAAGAACACACTAGGCAACTAATCTCTTAGGCTAGGAGCATAAATCCCTTGAATAGTTCATCAAGGCATTTCATCAAACACTTGGTGTGCATGAAATGCCTTATGATCTAGATCTACTTTTTCAAGCTAGATCTAGAATTAGGAACACTAAACAAGAAAGGAAAACAAGGATTAAGAACATGAGCATCAAGACTCAATCCCCAAATCATCAAAATCAAGCTAAATCTAAGATCCAACAAAAAGGGGCCCAATGCCTAAACATGAAGAACACAAGAGAAAAAAGACATAAAGATAGATAAAATGCATTAATATAAAGATAAGGGTGAAGAAATCTTCTCTAGAGTGGCATTTGTATGAAGAACAATCAAAATCCCTCCAAAATCATAAGAAGAGTTTGGGATAAAACCCAACTCTAGAAAGAAGAAAGCTTGGATCTAATAAAAATGGGTTTTCAATATTTAAATGGGTTTGGGTCGGACCGGGTCAACCCGGAACAAACCGGGTTTTGACCCGGTCAAGTCTTTGGGACGTCTTCAGTGAATTGGTCATAACTCCTGAACCTGACCTCCGAATGACCTGAATTCAACTCCTGTAGACAGCTAACTCGTCCCTCTACAACCCTTATGAAGATCATTTGAGTTGATTCATAGCGGAAGGCCTTCGTTTTTCCGGTTATTTTGACGGTGTCGTCTTCTCACGGCCAGACGGACATACCTTCAGTAAATACGTCTTATCTCCCTATCCATATGTCCAAATAACCCGATTCAAACTCCTGTGCAAAGCTAATTCACTCCTATACAACTTTGGGGAACACCACCGAGGCTAATTCGGGCCCTTCAATACTGATGTCTCAAATCGGTATTGTACATCAGTACTAAGGGAATTTTCCCTCTGTTTCCACACCGAGCAGTTGCACCGACCAGTGACCTCGCTATTGAAGAAACCGTCTCGGCCAGGCGGACCTGTCTCTGGTAAATCAGCAATATCTCTCAAACCACACATTCGAATGACTTGATTCTAACTCCTATGGATATCTAACTTACTGCTCTACAACTTCCATGAAGATCCTTGAAGCTGATTCAGATCGGAAGGCTTCCGTTCAGTCACATCTTTCCGGTGTCTTGGATGGTCTTTGCATTCTACTTCGGCCCATTTCTCCAAATATCATCAATTGTCTCCAAATCACCTAAAAACACTCCAAATGCATGCAAAGACTCACTAGGACCTAATGCAAACACCTAATATTCTAAGAAATACCAAAATGCTATAAAAACTATGAAAGACACATGCATGAGACACAAAACAATAACAAGAATGCATGCTAAAAAGAGGTAAAATATGAGAATATCAATTCCCCCAAACTTAAACATTTGCTTGTCCTCAGGCAAACAAGAATAAAGAAAGGGAGAAGACTAAAAATGGGAGCTCAAATCCAAAAGTGCCATAAAAAGAATTCAACTCAATGTCCAAGTTACTAGCTCTAAGATGCGATCAAACAAGTCTACTCAAAAAGAGCTAGCCATATCCTTCCCTATACGAATCAAATTCAAGCCTCAACCTACACAAGTATTCATGTCATCCAATCCTTTAACATTCATTAATCGTTTCAAGTGAATCATGCTTATGCAAGGCAAGTGAATCTATTTGGCTAGGGTGAAGGTCTTGAGATAAAGATGATCTCAAATGTATGGGATTACTCTAATGCAAGGGATCTCTCAAGGAATGAGCAAGCTTTAGCAAAATGCTAAGAGTAAAAGGCAATCTATACATACAAGGATAGACTCACATCTAACCAATGCCTAAATCATCTCTAACCCTAGCATATCTACCTATGAAGTCTTCATCCTAAGCTACCCTTTTCTCACTTGGCCTTTTTGCCGTCATGTCCCATACTTGATCTCCTTCTTCCACTTCATCTTTTCTCACTTGGGGAATTTCTTCTTCTCCATTGAATCTTGTGGTCTCTTGCTTCTTTTTGTTGTTTCTTTAGTTCTTCTTTCTTTCTTTTTCTTTGCCTTGCCTCATCATTTACCAATTGATGCCGTAGCCAATTTTTGGCTTTTTCCTTTGTTTCTATGAGGCTATAACTATCACTAAGAGCTATTCTTGATAACTTTCACTAACCACATCACAATATTGCATTCCCCTTTCACCTTCACTTCTTTCTTTTGAACTCACTTCCTTCTTATCCACAATCCCATTAGTCACACCATTTCGTTCACACCAAACCCAAAACTTCCCTTTCCCACGAGCCTAACCTAGTATAGCCTTTGATGTTCGGCTATATCTACATGAAAACCTATCCTTGTCGCCCTAAATTCAACATTTTTTGCCAAGCTTACTCAAAAAATTAGGCCTCACATACGCACACTAAAGATTTTGGCTTGAACGGAGGGTAGGTTAAACGTATGTTAAACCGTTCCAATGATGGGAATTGGCTACTTGGACTAGAAAAAGAGTGGTGGAAAGGATAAGAGAGCCCAAGTATGTATATGGTAACCATGAATTCACTATGCAATGCACAATCATGATAATTTCAATGTCAAAATTATGGTTTTCACTTAGGTAGGATTGGAATCAAATCAAAACTTGCTTTAGCTAAGACCCTAGTAATGAAACGCAAGATCGAGTTATGGTTCATCATTGATTTCAACACGAGATCAAAAGCATCAAACAATAAGCAACGAGGGCATTGAATCAAGCTCTAAAAATGATACTTTACAAGGATAATCTATCATTGCTCCTAATGCTCATGCAAAGCTACCTAATATGATATGCATCTAGACTCAATCCTAGATATGAAATGCAAACAATTTCAAAAAATTTCAAAATTATTGAAATTGCATGAGATTCAAGATGCAAAAGGCAAAATAAGATCACAAAACACATAATTAGACCCCGGTCCCTCCCCCAAACTTAAGTCACAACGTCTCGGTGTGAAATAAGTTCACGAGAGAGACCAAAAAGGAAAGATAAAAATGCAAAGATACACAAAACGAAAGAAGTACTTACAAATGAGGAGTGAGGCTAGATGAATGGAGATGAAGGAAGAGCTTTCGAAATAACCACCAATGAGCCTTGCCACGACCTTGGACCCAGAAGACCCTTATTGATTGCTTGTTTTGTGTCTCAAGCTCGACAATGGATAGGCTTGGGGAGGTCCCCAAGCGAGCGTTTAACGTCACTAGCTTGACGGTTGCTTCCTCATTGTCACTCCCTTCATGAAAATCACAAGAAAAGTGAAAATATTAGCAACAAAATAAAATAAAAAGCTTTAGTCTCAAAAAGAATCAAAATCCTAATGATCAATGCTAAACCTCCCCGGCAACGGCGCCAAATTGATAGTAGGATTTTTACTAGTCAATTACTTAAATCTCACTCATGTCATTGTAGTATTTGAGATATCGAACCAAGGAGGTTAAGATTGAAGCACTAGGAATACATTAATCTTCCTAAGCTAGAGCAAATGTTTTTAGGTTTTTATGTTTTTAAACTAAAGAAAACAATTGCAAGAAGGAAAACAAAGATAGAATTGTGGATCATGGAATGAACTATCAAATGAATGATTAACAATCAAACAATGAATCATTTGAAAGCATTAAACACAATCCTAGAACATGGGATTCACAATTATGACTAATCCACTCTCGTGGCATTAATCACTTTGTTAATCACCAAATCAAGATCAAACTCTTGTTTGTGATAAGATGGTTAACAAGCATTAAAATCCAATCCCAATTAGTTCACTAATCACCCTAGACATCAACTCTCGTTGGCTAGGCAAGAAAAGCTCACAAAAGATTCGGTTCAAGCAATTCATTTAAACTCAGGTTAGGAGTGAAATGCCTAAGTTCGAGACTCGAATCGATAAATATAATCTAGCACTAACACCGTTTACTCGAATCTCTCCCTAATGCATGAGATGAGACCATAAATCCTAAGGTGTAGCTCTAGATTGGTTTGTCACGCCAACTAGAGCTACCTAATCTAGGTGTAGTTCTAAACTTTGGTTTATCTTATCAAATCTAGAATTAAGAACCAACCTAAGTGAAGTATCTAACAAGAATCAACCTAAATCACCATCATCTAATCATCAAGACAATTAACTAATGATGCTAATACACACAATCAATGCTAATCATTAGGTTAAGATCACTAATCTTGATTAATTTCTTTCAAGCAACTAATCACTATGCTAATCACTCAATCCATTAGCAAACTCTCATTTGTGGATCAATGAATAGCAAGTATTAAGAATATAAACAAGATCAACCAAAATACACACTAGGCAAATAATCTCTTAGGCTAGGAGCATAAATCCCTTGAATAGTTCATAAAGGTATTTCATCAAATACTTGGTGTGAATGAAATGCCTTATGATCTAGATCTACTTTCTCAAGCTAAATCTAGCATTAGGAACACTAAACAAGAAAGGAAAGCAAGGATTAAGAACATGAGCATCAAGAATCAATCACCAAATCATCAAAATCTAGCTAAATCTAAGATCCAACAAAAAGGGGCCTAAGGTCTAAACATGAAGAACACAAGAGAAAAAAGACATAAATATAGATAAAATGCATTAATATAAAGATAAGGGTGAAGAAATCTTCTCTAGAGTGGCATTTGTATGAAGAACAATCAAAATCCCTCCAAAATCATAAGAAGAGTTTGGGATAAAACCCAACTCTAGAAAGAAGAAAGCTTGGATCTAATAAAAAAGGGTTTTCAATATTTAAATGGGTTTGGGTCGGACCGGGTCAACCCGGAACAAACCGGGTTTTGACCCGGTCAAGTCTTTGGGACGTCTTCAGTGAATTGGTCATAACTTCTGAACCTGACCTCCGAATGACCTGAATTCAACTCCTGTAGACATCTAACTCGTCCCTCTACAACCCTTATGAAGATCATTTGAGTTGATTCATAGCGGAAGGCCTTCGTTTTTCCGGTTATTTGGACGGTGTCGTCTTCTCACGGCCAGACGGACATACCTTCAGTAAATCCGTCTTATCTCCCTATCCATATGTCCAAATAACCCGATTCAAACTCCTGTGCAAAGCTAATTCACTCCTATACAACTTTGGTGAACACCACCGAGGCTAATTCGGAGTGGAGACCCTTCAATACTGATGTCTCAAATCGGTATTGTACAACAGTACTAAGGGAATTTTCCCTCTGTTTCCACACCGAGCAGTTGCACCGACCAGTGACCTCGGTATTGAAGAAACCGTCTCGGCCAGGCGGACCTGTCTCTGGTAAATCAGACATATCTCTCAAACCACACTTTCGAATGACTTGATTCTAACTCCTATGGACAGCTAACTTACTGCTCTACAACTTCCATGAAGATCATTGAAGCTGATTCAGATCGGAAGGCTTCCGTTAAGTCACATATTTCCGGTGTCTTGGATGGTCTTTGCATTCTACTTCGGCCCATTTCTCCAAATATCATCAATTGTCTCCAAATCACCTAAAAACACTCCAAATGCATGCAAAGACTCACTAGGACCTAATGCAAACACCTAATATTCTAAGAAATACCAAAATGCTATAGAAACTATGAAAGACACATGCATGAGACACAAAACAATAACAAGAATGCATGCTAAAAAGAGGTAAAATATGAGAATATCAATTCCCCCAAACTTAAACATTTGCTTGTCCTCAAGCAAACAAGAATAAAGAAAGTGAGAAGACTAAAAATGGGAGCTCAAATCCAAAAGTGCCATAAAAAGAATTCAACTCAATCTCCAAGTTACTAGCTCTAAGATGCGATCAAACAAGTCTACTCAAAAACAGCTAGCCATATCCTTCCTTATACGAATCAAATTCAAGCCTCAACCTACACAAGTATTCATGTCATCCAATCCTTTAACATTCATTAATCGTTTCAAGTGAATCATGCTTATGCAAGACAAGTGAATCCATTTGGCTAGGGTGAAGGTCTTGAGATAAAGATGATCTCAAATGTATGGGATTACTCTAATGCAAGGGATCTTTCAAGGAATGAGCAAGCTTTAGCAAAATGCTAAGAGTAAAAGGCAATCTATACATACAAGGATAGACTCACATCTACCCAATGCCTAAATCATCTCTAACCCTAGCATATCTACCTATGAAGTCTTCATCCTAAGCTACCCTTTTCTCACTTGGCCTTTTTGCCGTCATGTCCCATACTTGATCTCCTTCTTCCACTTCATCCTTTCTCACTTGGGGAATTTCTTCTTCTCCATTGAATCTTGTGGTCTCTTGCTTCTTTTTTTTTGTTTCTTTAGCTCTTCTTTCTTTCTTTTTCTTTGCCTTGCCTCATAATTTACCAATTGATGCCGTAGCCAATTTTTGGCTTTTTCCTTTGTTTCTATGAGGCTATAACTATCACTAAGAGCTATTCTTGATAACTTGCACTAACCACATCACAATATTGCATTCCCCTTTCACCTTCACTTCTTTCTTTTGAACTCACTTCCTTATTATCCACAATCCCATTAGTCACACAATTTCGTTCACACCAAACCCAAAACTTCCCTTTCCCACGAGTCTAACCTAGTCTAGCCTTTGATGTTCGGCTATATCTACATGAAAACCTATCATTGTCGCCCTAAACTCAACATTTTTTGCCAAGCTTACTCAAAAAATTAGGCCTCACATACGCACACTAAAGATTTTGGCTTGAACGGAGGGTAGGTTAAAGGTATGTTAAACCGTTCCAATGATGGGAATCGGCTACTTGGACTAGAAAAAGAGTGGTGGAAAGGATAAGAGAGCCCAAGTATGTATATGGTAACTATGAATTCCCTATGCAATGCACAAGCATGATAATTTCAATGTCAAAATTATGGTTTTCACTTAGGTAGGATTGGAATCAAATCAAAACTTGCTTTAGCTAAGACCCTAGTAATGAAACGCAAGATCGAGTTATGGTTCATCATTGATTTCAACACGAGATCAAAAGCATCAAACAACAAGCAACGAGGGCATTGAATTAAGCCCTAAAAATGATACTTTACAAGGATAATCTATCATTGCTCCTAATGCTCATGCAAAGCTACCTAATATGATATCCATCTAGACTCAATCCTAGATACGAAATGCAAACAATTTCAAAAAATTTCAAAATTATTGAAAATGCATGAGACTCAAGATGCAAAAGGCAAAATAAGATCACAAAACACATAATTAGACCCCGGTCCCTCCCCCAAACTTAAGTCACAACGTCTCGGTGTGAAAGAAGTTCAAGAGAGAGACCAAAAAGAAAGATAAAAATGCAAAGAGACTCAAAAGGAAAGAAGTACTTACAAATGAGGAGTAAGGCTAGATGAATGGAGATGAAGGAAGAGCTTTCGAAATAACCACCAATGAGCCTTGCCACGACCTTGGACCCAAAAGACCCTTATTGATTGCTTGTTTTGTGTCTCAAGATCGACAATGGATAGGCTTGGGGAGGTCCCCAAGCGCGCGTTTAACGTCACTAGCTTGACGGTTGCTTCCTCATTGTCACTCCCTTCATGAAAATCACAAGAAAAGTGAAAATATTAGCAACAAAAGAAAATAAAAAGCTCTAGTCTCAAAAAGAATCAAAATCCTAATGATCAATGCTAAACCTCCCCGGCAACGGCGCCAAATTGATAGTAGGATTTTTACTAGTCAATTACTTAAATCTCACTCATGTCATTGTAGTATTTGAGATATCGAACCAAGGAGGTTAAGATTGAAGCACTAGGAATACATTAATCTTCCTAAGCTAGAGCAAATGTTTTTAGGTTTTTATGTTTTTAAACTAAGAAAACAATTGCAAGAAGGAAAACAAAGATAGAATTGTGGATCATGGAATGAACTATCAAATGAATGATTAACAATCAAACAATGAATCATTTGAAAGCATTAAACACAATCCTAGAACATGGGATTCACAATTATGACTAATCCACTCTCGTGGCATTAATCACTTTGTTAATCACCAAATCAAGATCAAACTCTTGTTTGTGATAAGATGGTTAACAAGCATTAAAATCCAATCCCAATTAGTTCACTAATCACCCTAGACATCAACTCTCGTTGGCTAGGCAAGAAAAGCTCACAAAAGATTCGGTTCAAGCAATTCATTTAAACTCGGGTTAGGGGTGAAATGCCTAAGTTCGAGACTCGAATCGATAAATCTAATCTAGAACTAACAACGTTTACTCGAATCTCTCCCTAATGCATGATATGAGACCATAAATGCTAAGGTGTAGCTCTAGATTGGTTTGTCACGCCAACTAGAGCTACCTAATCTAGGTGTAGTTCTAAACTTTGGTTTATCTTATCAAATATAGAATTAAGAACCAACCTAAGTGAAGTATCTAACAAGAATCAACCTAAATCATCATCATCTAATCATCAAGACAATTAACTAATGATGCTAATACACACAATCAATGCTAATCCTTAGGTTAAGATCACTAATCTTGATTAATTCTCTTCCAAGCAACTAATCACTATGCTAATCACTAAATCCATTAGCAAACTCTCCTTTGTGGATCAATGAATAGCAAGTATTAAGAATATAAACAAGATCAACCAAAATACACACTAGGCAACTAATCTCTTAAGCTAGGAGCATAAATCCCTTGAATAGTTCATCAAGTTATTTCATCAAATACTTGGTGTGAATGAAATGCCTTATGATCTAGATCTACTTTCTCAAGCTAAATCTAGCATTAGGAACACTAAACAAGAAAGGAAAGCAAGGATTAAGAACATGAGCATCAAGAATCAATCACCAAATCATCAAAATCAAGCTAAATCTAAGATCCAACAAAAAGGGGCCTAAGGCCTAAACATGAAGAACACAAGAGAAAAAGACATAAAGATAGATAAAATGCATTAATATAAAGATAAGGGTGAAGAAATCTTCTCTAGAGTGGCATTTGTATGAAGAACAATCAAAATCCCTCCAAAATCATAAGAAGAGTTTGGGATAAAACCCAACTCTAGAAAGAAGAAAGCTTGGATCTAATAAAAAAGGGTTTTCAATATTTAAATGGGTTTGGGTCGGACCGGGTCAACCCGGAACAAACCGGGTTTTGACCCGGTCAAGTCTTTGGGACGTCTTCAGTGAATTGGTCATAACTCCTGAACCTGACATCCGAATGACCTGAATTCAACTCCTGTAGACAGCTAACTCGTCCCTCTACAACCCTTATAAAGAACATTTGAGTTGATTCATAGCGAAAGGCCTTCGTTTTTCCGGTTATTTGGACGGTGTCGTCTTCTCACGGCCAGAGGGACATATCTTCAGTAAATCCGTCTTATCTCCCTATCCATATGTCCAAATAACCCGATTCAAACACCTATGCAAAGCTAATTCACTCCTATACAACTTTGGTGCACACCACCGAGGCTAATTCGGAGTGGAGACCCTTCAATACTGATGTCTCAAATCGGTATTGTACAACAGTACTAAGGGAATTTTCCCTCTATTTCCACACCGAGCAGTTGCACCGACCAGTGACCTCGGTATTGAAGAAACCGTCTCGGCCAGGCGGACCTGTCTCTAGTAAATCAGACATATCTCTCAAACCACACTTTCGAATGACTTGAGTCTAACTCCTATGGACAGCTAACTTACTGCTCTACAACTTCCATGAAGATCATTGAAGCTGATTCAGATCGGAAGGCTTCCGTTCAGTCACATATTTCCGGCGTCTTGGATGGTCTTTGCATTCTACTTCGGCCCATTTCTCCAAATATCATCAATTGTCTCCAAATCACCTAAAAACACTCCAAATGCATGCAAAGACTCACTAGGACCTAATGCAAACACCTAATATTCTAAGAAATACCAAAATGCTATAAAAACTATGAAAGACACATGCATGAGACACAAAACAATAACAAGAATGCATGCTAAAAAGAGGTAAAATATGAGAATATCAATTCCCCCAAACTTAAACATTTGCTTGTCCTCAAGCAAACAAGAATAAAGAAAGTGAGAAGACTAAAAATGGGAGCTCAAATCCAAAAGTGCCATAAAAAGAATTCAACTCAATGTCCAAGTTACTAGCTCTAAGATGCGATCAAACAAGTCTACTCAAAAACAGCTAGCCATATCCTTCCTTATACGAATCAAATTCAAGCCTCAACCTACACAAGTATTCATGTCATCCAATCCTTTAACATTCATTAATCGTTTCAAGTGAATCATGCTTATGCAAGGCAAGTGAATCCATTTGGCTAGGGTGAAGGTCTTGAGATAAAGATGATCTCAAATGTATGGGATTACTCTAATGCAAGGGATCTCTCAAGGAATGAGCAAGCTTTAGCAAAATTCAAAGAGTAAAAGGCAATCTATACATACAAGGATAGACTCACATCTACCCGATGCCTAAATCATCTCTAACCCTAGCATATATACCCATGAAGTCTTCATCCTAAGTTACCCTTTTCTCACTTGGCCTTTTTGCCGTCATGTCCCATACTTGAACTCCTTCTTCCACTTCATCCTTTCTCACTTGGGGGAATTTCTTCTTCTCCATTGAATCTTGTGGTCTCGTGCTTCTTTTTGTTGTTTCTTTAGCTCTTCTTTCTTTCTTTTTCTTTGCCTTGCCTCATCATTTACTAATTGATGCCGTAGCCAATTTTTTTGCTTTTTCCTTTGTTTCTATGAGGCTATAACTATCACTAAGAGCAATTCTTGATAACTTGCACTAACCACATCACAATATTGCATTCCCCTTTCACCTTCACTTCTTTCTTTTGAACTCACTTCCTTCTTATCCACAATCCCATTAGTCACACCATTTCGTTCACACCAAACCCAAAACTTCCCTTTCCCATGAGCCTAACCTAGTCTAGCATTTGATGTTCGGCTAGATCTACATGCAAACCTATCCTTGTAGCCCTAAACTCAACATTTTTTGCCAAGCTTACTCAAAAAATTAGGCCTCACATACGCACACTAAAGATTTTGGCTTGAACGGAGGGTAGGTTAAAGGTATGGTAAACCGTTCCAATGATGGGAATCGGCTACTTGGACTAGCAAAAGTGTGGTGGAAAGGATAAGAGAGCCCAAGTATGTATATGGTAACCATGAATTACTATGCAATGTACAAGCATGATAATTTCAATGTCAAAGTTATGGTTTTCACTTAGGTACGATTGGAATCAAATCAAAACTTGCTTTAGCTAAGATCCTAGTAATGAAACGCAAGATCGAGATATGGTTCATCATTGATTTCAACCCGAGATCAAAAGCATCAAACAACAAGCAACGAGGGCATTGAATCAAACTCTAAAAATGATACTTTACAAGGATAATCTATCATTGCTCCTAATGCTCATGCAAAGCTACCTAATATGATATGCATCTAGACTCAATCCTAGATATGAAATACAAACAATTTCAAAAAAATTCAAAATAATTGAAAATGCATGAGACTCAAGATGCAAAAGGCAAAATAAGATCACAAAACACATAATTAGACCCCGGTCCCTCCCCCAAACTTAAGTCACAACGTCTCGGTGTGAAAGAAGTTCAAGAGAGAGACCAAAAACGAAAGATAAAAATGCAAAGAGACTCAAAAGGAAAGAAGTACTTACAAATGAGGAGTGAGGCTAGATGAATGGAGATGAAGGAAAAGCTTTCGAAATAACCACCAATGAGCCTTGCCACGACCTTGGACCCAAAAGACCCTTATTGATTGCTTGTTTTGTGTCTCAAGCTCGACAATGGATAGGCTTGGGGAGGTCCCCAAGGGCGCGTTTAACGTCACTAGCTTGACGGTTGCTTCCCCATTGTCACTCCATTCATGAAAATCACAACAAAAGTGAAAATATTAGCAGCAAAAGAAAATAAAAATCTCTAGTCTCAAAAAGAATCAAAATCCTAATGATCAGTGCTAAACCTCCCCGGCAACGGCGCCAAATTGATAGTAGGATTTTTACTAGTCAATTACTCAAATCTCACTCATGTCATTGTTGTATTTGAGATATCGAACCAAGGAGGATAAGATTGAAGCACTAGGAATACATTAATCTTCCTAAGCTAGAGCAAATGTTTTTAGGTTTTTATGTTTTTAAACTAAAGAAAACAATTGCAAGAAGGAAAACAAAGATAGAATTGTGGATCATGGAATGAACTATCAAATGAAGGATTAACAATCAAACAATGAATCATTTGAAAGCATTAAACACAAATCCTAGAACATGGGATTCACAATTATGACTAATCCACTCTCGTGGCATTAATCACTTTGTTAATCACCAAATCAAGATCAAACTCTCGTTTGTGATAAGATGGTTAAAAAGCATTAAAATCCAATCCCAATTAGTTCACTAATCACCCTAGACATCAACTCTCGTTGGCTAGGCAAGAAAACCTCATAAAAGATTCGGTTCAAGCAATTAATTTAAACTCGGGTTAGGAGTGAAATGCCTAAGTTCGAGACTCGAATCGATAAATCACTTATGATCTAGATCTACTTTCTCAAGCTAAATCTAGCATTAGGAACACTAAACAAGAAAGGAAAGCAAGGATTAAGAACATGAGCATCAAGAATCAATCACCAAATCATCAAAATCAAGCTAAATCTAAGATCCAACAAAAATGGGCCTAAGGCCTAAACATGAAGAACACAAGAGAAAAAAGACATAAAGATAGATAAAATGCATTAATATAAAGATAAGGGTGAAGAAATCTTATCTAGAGTGGCATTTGTATGAAGAACAATCAAAATCCCTCCAAAATCATAAGAAGAGTTTGGGATAAAACCCAACTCTAGAAAGAAGAAAGCTTGGATCTAATAAAAAGGGTTTTCAATATTTAAATGGGTTTGGGTCGGACCGGGTCAACCCGGAACAAACCTGTTTTTGACCCGGTCAAGTCTTTGGGACGTCTTCAGTGAATTGGTCATAATTCCTGAAACTGAAATCCGAATGACCTGAATCCAACTCCTGTAGACAACTAACTAGTCCCTCTACAACCCTTATGAAGATCATTTGAGTTAATTCATAGCGGAAGGCCTTCGTTTTGCCGGTTATTTGGAGGGTATTGTCTTCTCTCGGCCAGACGGACATACCTTCAGTAAATCCGTCTTATCTCCCTATCCATATGTCCAAATAACCCGATTCAAACTCCTGTGCAAAGCTAATTCACTCCTATACAAGTTTAGTGAACACCACCGAAGCTAATTCGGAGTGTAGACCCTTCAATACTGCTGTCTCAAATCGGTATTGTACATCAGTACTAAGGGAATTTTCCCTCTGTTTCCACACCGAGCAGTTGCACCGACCAGTGACCTCGGTATTGAAGAAACAATCTCGGCCAGGCGGACCTGTCTCTGGTAAATCAGCCATATCTCTCAAACAACACGTTCGAATGACTTGATTCTAACTCCTATGGATAGCAAACTTACTGCTCTACAACTTCCATGAAGATCATTGAAGCTGATTCAGATCGGAAGGCTTCCGTTCAGTCACATCTTTCCGGCGTCTAGATGGTCTTTGCATTCTACTTCGGCCCATTTCTCCAAATATCATTAATTGACTCCAAATCACCTAAAAACACTCCAAATGCATGCAAAGACTCACTAGGACCTAATGCAAACACCTAATATTCTAAGAAATACCAAAATGCTATAAAAACTATGAAAGACACATGCATGAGACACAAAACAATAATAAGAATGCATGCTAAAAAGAGGTAAAATATGAGAATATCAATTCCCCCAAACTTAAACATTTGCTTGTCCTCAAGCAAACAAGAATAAAGAAAGGGAGAAGACTAAAAATGGGAGCTCAAATCCAAAAGTGCCATAAAAAGAATTCAACTCAATGTCCAAGTTACTAGCTCTAAGATGCGATCAAACAAGTTTACTCAAAAAGAGCTAGCCATATCCTTCCCTATACGAATCAAATTCAATCCTCAACCTACAAAAGTATTCATGTCATCCAATCCTTTAACATTCATTAATCGTTTCAAGTGAATCATACTTATGCAAGGCAAATGAATCCATTTGTCTAGGGTGAAGGTCTTGAGATAAAGATGATCTCAAATGTATGGGATTACTCTAATGCAAGGGATCTCTCAAGGAATGAGCAAGCTTTAGCAAAATGCTAAGAGTAAAAGGCAATCTATACATACAAGGATAGACTCACATCTACCCAATGCCTAAATCATCTCTAACCCTAGCATATCTACCCATGAAGTCTTCATCCTAAGCTACCCTTTTCTCACTTGGCCTTTTTGCCGTCATGTCCCATACTTGAACTCCTTCTTCCACTTCATCCTTTCTCACTTGGGGAATTTCTTCTTCTCCATTGAATCTTGTGGTCTCGTGCTTCTTTTTGTTGTTTCTTTAGCTTTTCTTTCTTTCTTTTTCTTTGCATTGCCTCATCATTTACCAATTGATGCAGTAGCCAATTTTTGGCTTTTTCCTTTGTTTCTATGAGGCTATAACTATCACTAAGAGCTATTCTTGATAACTTGCACTAACCACATCACAATATTGCATTCCCCTTTCACCTTCACTTCCTTCTTTTGAACTCACTTCCTTCGTATCCACAATCCCATTTGTCACACCATTTCGTTCACACCAAACCCAAAACTTCCCTTTCCCACGAGCCTAACCTAGTCTAGCCTTTGATGTTCGGCTAGATCTACATGCAAACCTATCCTTGTCGCCATAAACTCAACATTTTTTGCCAAGCTTACTCGAAAAATTAGGCCTCACATACGCACACTAAATATTTTGACTTGAACGGAGGGTAGGTTAAAGGTATGGTAAACCGTTCCAATGATGGGAATCGGCTACTTGGACTAGCAAAAGAGTGGTGGAAAGGATAAGAGAGCCCAAATATGTATATGGTAACCATGAATTCACTATGCAATGCACAAGCATGATAATTTCAATGTCAAAATTATGGTTTTCACTTAGGTAGGATTGGAATCAAATCAAAACTTGCTTTAGATAAGACCCTAGTATTGAAGCGCAAGATCGAGATTTGGTTCATCATTGATTTCAACACGAGATCAAAATCATCAAACAACAAGCAACGAGGGCATTGAATCAAGCTCTAAAATGATACTTTACAATAATAATCTATCATTGCTCCTAATGCTCATGCAAAGCTACCTAATATGATATGCATCTAGACTCAATCCTAGATACGAAATGCAAACAATTTCAAAAAATTTCAAAATTATTGAAAATGCATGAGACTCAAGATGCAAAAGGCAAAATAAGATCACAAAACACCTAATTAGACCACGGTCCCTCCCCCAAACTTAAGTCACAACGTCTCGGTGTGAAAGAAGTTCAAGGGAGAGACCAAAAACGAAAGATAAAAATGTAAAGAGACTCAAAGGAAAGAAGTACTTACAAATGAGGAGTGAGGCTAGATGAATGGAGATGAAGGAAGAGCTTTCGACATAACCACCAATGAGCCTTGCCACAACCATGGACCCAAAAGACCCTTATTGATTGCTTGTTTTGTGTCTCAAGCTCGACAATGGATAGGCTTGAGGAGGTCCCCAAGGGCGCGTTTAACGTCACTAGTTTGACGGTTGCTTCCTCATTGTCACTCCCTTCATGAAAATCACAAGCAAAGTGAAAATATTAGCAGCAAAAGAAAATAAAAAGCTCTAGTCTTAAATAGAATCAAAATCCTAATGATCAATGCTAAACCTCCCCGGCAACGGCGCCAAATTGATAGTAGGATTTTTACTAGTCAATTACTCAAATCTCACTCATGTCATTGTAGTATTTGAGATATCGAACCAAGGAGGTTAAGATTGAAGCAATAGGAATACATTAATCTTCCTAAGCTAGAGCAAATGTTTTTAGGTTTTTATGTTTTTAAACTAAAGAAAACAATTGCAAGAAGGAAAACAAAGATAGAATTGTGGATCATGGAATGAACTATCAAATGAATGATTAACAATCAAACAATGAATCATTTGAAAGCATTAAACACAATCCTAGAACATGGGATTCACAATTATGACTAATCCACTCTCGTGGCATTAATCACTTTGTTAATCACCAAATCAAGATCAAACTCTCGTTTGTGATAAGATGGTTAACAAGCATTAAAATCCAATCCCAATTAGTTCACTAATCACCCTAGACATCAACTCTCGTTGGCTAGGCAAGAAAAGCTCACAAAAGATTCGGTTCAAGCAATTCATTTAAACTCGGGTTAGGAGTGAAATGCCTAAGTTCGAGACTCTAATCGATAAATCTAATTTAGCACTAACACCGTTTACTCGAATCTCTCCTTAATGCATGGGATGAGACCATAAATCCTAAGGTGTAGGTCTAGATTGGTTTGTCACGCCAACTAGAGCTACCTAATCTAGGTGTAGTTCTAAACATTGGTTTATCTTATCAAATCTAGCATTAAGAACCAACCTAAGTGAAGTATCTAACAAGAATCAACCTAAATCATCATCATCTAATCATCAAGACATTTAACTAATGATGCTAATACACACAATCAATGCTAATCCTTAGGTTAAGATCACTAATCTTGATTAATTCTCTTCCAAGCAACTAATCACTATGCTAATCACTCAATCCATTAGCAAACTCTCATTTGTGGATCAATGATTAGCAAGAATTAAGAATATAAACAAGATCAACCAAAATACACACTAGGCAACTAATCTCTTAGGCTAGGAGCATAAATCCCTTGAATAGTTCATCAAGGCATTTCATCAAACACTTGGTGTGCATGAAATGCCTTATGATCTAGATCTACTTTTTCAAGTTAGATCTAGCATTAGAAACACTAAACAAGAAAGGAAAGCAAGGATTAAGAACATGAGCATCAAGAATCAATCACCAAATCATCAAAATCATGCTAAACATGAAGAACACAAGAGAAAAAAGACATAGAGATAGATAAAATGCATTAATATAAAGATAAGGGTGAAGAAATCTTCTCTAGAGTGGCATTTGTATGAAGAACAATCAAAATCCCTCAAAAATCATAAGAAGAGTTTGGGATAAAACCCAACTCTAGAAAGAAGAAAGCTTGGATCTAATAAAAAAGAGTTTTCAATATTTAAATGGGTTTGGGTCGGACCGGGTCAACCCGGAACAAACCGGGTTTTGACCCGGTCAAGTCTTTGGGACGTCTTCAGTGAATTGGTCATAACTCCTGAACATGACATCCGAATGACCTGAATCCAACTCCTTATGAAGACCATTTGAGTTGATTCATACCGTAGGCCTTAGTTTTTCCGGTTATTTGGACGGTGTCGTCTTCTCTCGGCCAGATGGACATACCTTCAGTAATTCTGTCTTATCTCCCTATCCATATGTCCAAATAACCCGATTCAAACTCCTGTGCAAAGCTAATTCACTCCTATACAACTTTGGTGAACACCACCGAGGCTAATTCAGAGTGGAGACCCTTCAATACTGATGTCTCAAATCGGTATTGTACATCAGTACTAAGGGAATTTTCCCTCTGTTTCCACACCGACCAGTTGCACCGACCAGTGACCTCAGTATTGAAGTAACCGTCTTTGCCAGGCAGACCTGTCTCTGGTAAATCAGCCATATCTGTCAAACCACACGTTCGAATGATTTGATGCTAACTCCTATAGACAGCTAACTTACTGCTCTACAACTTCCATGAAGATCATTGAAGCTGATTCAGATCGGAAGGCTTCCGTTCAGTCACATCTTTCCAGCGTCTTGGATGGTCTTTGCATTCTACTTCGGCCCATTTCTCCAAATATCATCAATTGTCTCCAAATCACCTAAAAACACTCCAAATGCATGCAAAGACTCACTAGGACCTAATACAAACACCAAATATTCTAAGAAATACCAAAATGCTATAAAAACTATGAAAGACACATGCATGAGATACAAAACAATAACAAGAATGCATGCTAAAAAGAGGTAAAATATGAGAATATCAATTCCCCCAAACTTAAACATTTGCTTGTCCTCAATCAAACAAGAATAAAGAAAGGGAGAAGACTAAAAATGGGAGCTCAAATCCAAAAGTGCCATAAAAAGAATTCAACTCAATGTCCAAGTTACTAGCTCTAAGATGCGATCAAACAAGTCTACTCAAAAAGAGCTAGCCATATCCTTCCCTATACGAATCAAATTCAAGCCTCAACCTACACAAGTATTCATGTCATCCAATCCTTTAACATTTATTAATAGTTTCAAGTGAATCATGCTTATGCAAGGCAAGTGAATCCATTTGGCTAGGGTGAAGGTCTTGAGATAAAGATGATCTCAAATGTATGGGATTACTCTAATGCAAGGGATCTCTCAAGGAATGAGCAAGCAATAGCAAAATGCTAAGAGTAAAAGGCAATCTATACATACAAGGATAGACTCACATCTACCCAATGCCTAAATCATCTCTAACCCTAGCATATCTACCCATGAAGTCTTCATCCTAAGCTACCCTTTTCTCACTTGGCCTTTTTGCCGTCATGTCCCATACTTGAACTCCATCTTCCACTTCATCCTTTCTCACTTGGGGAATTTCTTCTTCTCCATTGAATCTTGTGGTCTCGTGCTTCTTTTTGTTGTTTCTTTAGCTCTTATTTCTTTCTTTTTCTTTGCCTTGCCTCATCATTTACCAATTGATGCAGTAGCCAATTTTTGGCATTTTCCTTTGTTTCTTTGAGGCTATAACTATCACTAAGAGATATTCTTGATAACTTGCACTAACCATATCACAATATTGCATTCCCCTTTCACCTTAACTTCCTTCTTTTGTACTCACTTCCTTCTTATCCACAATCCCATTAGTCACACCATTTCGTTCACACCAAACCCAAAACTTCCCTTTCCCACGAGCCTAACCTAGTCTAGCCTTTGATGTTCGGCTAGATCTACATGCAAAACTATCCTTGTCTCCCTAAACTCAACACTTTTTGCCAAGCTTACTCGAAAAATTAGGCCTCACATACGCACACTAAAGATTTTGGCTTGAACGGAGGGTAGGTTAAGTGTATGGTAAACCCAGTGAACGGAGGGTAAACCCAATCGAGCATACCCCGAGATATTCCTCTCGACCCAGCAACGTTTTAGTATAGTTACAACCGTTTCTAGTAGTGTAGTTCAGCAATAGAGTCTGTAGAAGTAGTTTAATTATCGATTTTCTTAGGTTTAGGTTAGTACTCGATTTTCTTAGGTATTAGGATAGTCTTAGTTTTTCTTATGATAGGTTTAGTTTCTCTAAGCATTAGTTTAGAGTAGCCATCGATTTTCTTAGATTAGTTTAGTAGAAGTTTTCCGTTTCTCGTTCTTTACAATTCTAGTTACAAAAACCCTATAAAAATATATTCGTTCTAGGTTTACTATACAGTGTCTAAGGTCTCATAGAACATCACTCTCTCCCTATGGATCGATACCTCAAGTACTACAACGCACATATGTGCACTTGCTGGCTTTGAGGTTTATAAATATAAGACATGAAGTTTCGGAGACGAATCCGATACGCATCAAGTTTTTGGCGCCGTTTCCGGGGAGAGATCGCTACAGCTTATATCACACTTTAGAGGTTAGTAAAACGACTCTAGAACAAACTTTTTCCATTTGATTTTTAGTTTTGTTTTTCTTTGTTTTAGGCTTTGAAACATGAACTCGCCTCTGGAGCGAGATTGCTACTACGAGTGGGGTTACTATGACCCATCTTGCGCTCACCACTGTTACGACTCACATGCTGTGTGTGACTCGTTCTACATGGATCGGAAACCGGCGCCGACCAACTACTCTCATGGAAGCCACGAGCCTCCTTACTACCAAGACGAGCCATTTGCGTCTCTCGTTGTCAACTCTAGACAACGTTCGTACCATCAACACCACCAAATCTTGAACCAGCACGATGAAAGCTTAGAATTCAGTGCTCGTTTGAAGCGAATAGAAGACGTCATCAACAAAACCATCGAGTTCCAAGCCAAGTTCGGAACCATTTTAAATGAAAGAATAGATTCCATCTCCGTCGAATTCAACAAGAAGTTCTATGACCTTATTGCCCACATCAAAATATTTGAAGACCAGACCCTTACATACGCTACAACACTAAACGAGATGATGGAACTCGTTGAAGAATAACAAGGAAGACAAAAGTTCGATATCCGGAAAGCTAATGATGGGGTACGTACTTTGAACTACAAGCTTGATGATTTAGATAACTCCGTCAATGACAATAGTAACACCACCTACAACTACACCTTCGAGCTGTGGGAAGGAGTAGGGGAAGTTGAGGATAAAACGAGAGAGCTCGATCTTACACTAGACCGACTCATTTATGCTATCGACGAAGTAGAAGAGAAAGTGGAGAAACTATCTAAGGATCATGAGAAGCATGATTCAACACTTGATGCCCATGTTACTGACCTAGAGGAGAAGCCAAATGACTCTCAAGAACAAGAAAACACCGAAGGAGATGAAGAAGACGACGAACCGGTCAAATCCCCACAGACTCCTCTCACCACTAGCGCGAGCCTTCCAACCGCGGCCAGCCCTCCCTCCGCCGTGGGTTCAACCACCAGACCCACGGCCACGCCACCATCTACCGCGCCGCCGTTCCTTGGACCCGCGGCCAGCTCTTGTTCGTCTCCCTCCGCACCGTTGGAGTCCCGAACGCTCTTCTTCGAGTAAGCTGTACTCTCTACTGATTCTCAAGCCTCAACATAGCCTAAACCAACCTGGAACAAGACTTCATTGCACCATGCAACATAGTTTTATCAGACCAATCTTCTAATGAAGTCGGAGTACAATATTCCGAAGAAGAAGACTCAAGGTTATTCTTTCGAAAATCAGATTTCAGCTCGTTGAGTGACTCTGACCTTGCACCAACACGTCCACCAAGTCCAATAACGAAAGAGCCAAGGACATAATGCATCACCCGAGAGAGATTGATCGAGTTTAATAGATTTGTAAAATCAATCCCGATGTACACTTCATTCGAAGAAGTTTGGGAAAAAGGACCTATATACGCTTTCTTCCGCTATAGCAATGAGAGCAAGGAAGACATTCACGCCTATTTCATGAAAGCGAGATGTTCAACAACACCCTATGCTGCTTGCCATGCTATCCGAATCTACCATCCCGAGAAGTACCGAGAGTACCCGAACAAGATAAGCCGAGAGAAGTTAGAGGAATTCAACAACGTGGCCCATAATCTACCTAGAGGTACTACTTTTGCTAGAGCTTACATGGATCATATGATTGGTCATTTCTTTTGTGAAAGCAAATAGTCCATAACGGAGAGATAAGATCTTTTCAACAATGCCACGAACGGAAAACCTGTTAGGAGTATCGACAAAATAAAAGAACAAGGTCATTTCCTTATCACTTGTAACATCCGTGGAGTTGAACTTAAGAACGTTCTTTGTGATTCCAGAGCTTGCTTGAGCATCATGTCAAAATCGACCTCAAAGCGCATCGGTATTAAACACATACACCGTACCCGGAATAAAATCAGCATGGCCGACGAGGCTTGTACCACACCAAAAGGGATTTCCCGAGACATGCCAATAAGAATAGGAGATTGCATAGCCCCCGAAGTCGATTTTTACATCGTCCAAACAACGAAGAAAGATGCAACACCGATAATTCTAGGATGGCCGTTCTTATCAACCATTGGAGCCATCATGGATTGGCCGAATCGACGTGTTTCATTCGCTAACATCGACAAAGACTTTTTCTACACTGCCATACCACTCAAAAAAGGAGAAGAAAGACTTTCTAGCACGATGGATCCCAAACTTGATCCCGATCCCGATTCACGAACAAGCGATGATTCACATGACGAGGAAACAAAAAGAAGATAAAAAAAGAATTGTCGTACGACATTGTCCTTCTACGACTAAGCTCACCTAGATACCTACGTCGAGCTAAACGACTTTAAACAAAAGCTTCCATGTAGAACTAGCTCACATGGAAGCTTCCATGTAGAACTAGCTCACACAACATTGAGCTAGACATAGGCTAGGGTGGATAGGTTTGAGTTTTGGGAGATTGATTGAAAGAAAAGAGGGTATGGAGAAATGGAAAGAGACATGGAGACAGGAATGGGGAAAAACAAAAGATCGATTGGTTTGAAACAAAAAAGTGATTTAGCTCCAAGTGTTGAATTGTAAGGATTTCTAAGTGTGAAGGAAAGAAAAGAGCCAAAATGGCTAAAGCATCCAAAGGATTGAAATGGAGACAACTCGTGCAAGCAAAAGAGGAGATAAAGGAAAAGAAAAGACAAGAAGCCAATCCAATCAAGTTTGAAGAAAAAGTCCTCAAAGGAAAAGAAGTGATGAAACATTGTGGTTTAAGAAGGCAAATGGCCTTGTGAAAAAAGGGTACCTTAGGAAATGTCACCTTGGGTTTAGAAGTAGGAGTGAAGTTCATATCGGGGCATTGGGTAGATGGAAGTCATCCTTGTATGCATCGGTTGATCCTTACTCTTAACATGTTGTCAAAGTACGTTCTTTCATGAGAGATCCTTGCATCGGAACACCCACATTGTTTGAGATCACGTTTATCTCAAGACCTCTCCCTTAGCCAAATGAGTTCACTTGATTTGTATGAACATGATTCACCATTTGCACTTAATGAATGTCAAAGAGTTGGATGATAGGAATGCTTGTGGATGCTAAGGCTTAGACCCATTTCGTTTTGAAAAGAGTATGGCTAAATCTTTTAAAGTAGAGGTTGTTTGTGCATCATATAACTTCTCTCAAGGGCATTGATTCAAATTCTTTTGCTAATATTCTCGGATTTTATCTACCACTTTCAAACCTCTCTCTCTACTTGTTTGTTTGCTTGAGGACAAGCAATTGAATAAGTTTGGAGGAGTTGATATTCCCATATTTTGCATCTCTTATATATCATGCATTCTTGATATTGTTTTGTGTCTCATACATGTGTCTTGCATTGTTTTTATAGCATTTTAGTCTTTATTAGAGTATTAGGTGTTTGCATTAGGTCCTAGTGAGTTTCCCATGCATTTGGAGTGTTTTAGGTGTTTTGGAGACAGGTGATGATGTTTGGAGTTATGGAGCATAAGAGAAGGAATAGTCCATCCGGAGTGTCCGAGAGAACGGTTCGGACAAAGGGTTTCCAGTCGGATTCAGCCTCAACGGTCTTCATGGAATATGTAGAGAAATGAGTTAGCTGTCTACTGGAGATGTATTCAGTCATTCGGACATATGCTTCTAGAGATATGGCCGATTTTCTAAGGAGTCTCCGTCTGGCCGCGAAACTACACCGGGCCAATCTTGTCCGGTGCCACCGTCAGGTGTTGAACCTCAGCATGGACAGGAGATATGCCAGCCCAGTTACACCCGGTACTGCCGACCGGTACTGCTCCTTTCCTCGACCAGGGGAAATACCGGCCCCTTGTACCGCCCCAATCTCGCCCGGCGTGGAAGCTCTCACCGAAGCCAGCCAAACTATCTGAAACACCAGGCTGGACGAAGTATCTACGCTCGGATTTAGCTCCTAAATCCTTCATAGAAGTTGTAGGTGATTGAGTTAGATGTCTTCTGGAGGTTGATACAAGTCCTTCTGATCGGTGGTTTGAAAGATACATCCGATTTAGCAGGGACATATCTGACTGGTGCCCAAACGAGTTATGCTAAAAAAAACCGAAAGTCTCCATACCGGCCACACATACCGGTCCCGATTCGCCCGGTATGGAAAGTTCGACCAAAGACTTGACCAGGTCTAAACCCGGTTTATTCTGGGTTGACCCAGTCCGACCCAAACTCATTTAAATATTGAAAACCCTAATTTTTTAGATCTAAGCTTTCTTTTCTCTAGAGTTGGGTTTATCCCAAACTCTTCTTATGATGATTTTGGATGGATCTTCATAATTCATGCCACTCTAGTGAAAGATTCTTCGATCTATCTTTATATTATGATTATTTAATCCTTGTTCTTTATCTTTATGTCTCTTTTTCTCTTGTGTTCTTCCTTGTTCTTCATGTTTAGGCCTTAGACCCCTTTTTGTTGGATTTTGGATTTCGCTTGATTTGGATGGTTTGATGGTTGATTGTTGATGCTTAGGATTAGATAAACATTTGTTCTCATGTTAAGAAGGATCTTAATGCTAGGATTGAATTGAAAACTCATTTTCTAGAACTTAAACATTTAATGCACACAAGGTGTTCGATGAAATGTCTAGAAAACTTTTAAGCATGCTTTTCATTCTAAGTGATCGGTGGATGTTGACTTTAGGATGAATTGTTGACTAACATGGACTTTTGGTAAATTATAGATTATCTAAGTGATCGGTGGATTCTGACTTTAGATGATTCGTACAATGATTAGTGTCATGGAAGTGAACTAATATACTTGAAAGTGTTCCATGTCATAAGAATAAATGTGCATTGAATGTTTAGGCATCGTTAGTAAATTGTCTTGATGGTTAAATGATGATAATTTAGGTTGCATCTTGTTAGAACCTTCACTTAGGTTGATCTTAAAGCTATTTTTGGATTGAGAGATCAAAGCTAGAGCTTAAGCATTTCACGCCGGATAGGTGTTCGATGAAATGCTTGAACCAAACCTTTTATGAGCTTTTCATGCCTAGCCAATGAGAGTTGATGTCTAGGGTGATTAGTGAACTAAGTGGGATTGGAGATTAAAGCTTGTTAATCATCTTATCACAAACGAGAGTTTGATCTTGATTTGGTGATTAACAAAGTGATTAGTGCTACGAGAGTGGATTAGTCAAAATTGTGAATTCTATGTTTTAGGATAGTGTTTAATTCAATTTTTATCATCATTGTTTATTCATTAATCATCTTCTTGATAGTTAATTCATTTTCCAACACTTCTATCTTTTGTTTTCTTTCTTGCATTTTACATTCTTTGTTTAAAAATATAAAAACCCAAAAGGTTTGCTCTAGATTAGGAAGATTCATGTATTCTTGGTGCATTGATCTTAACCTCTTTGGTTCGATCCTCAAATACTACAATGATATGAGTAGGTTTGAGTAATTGATATGAACTTAACACTAACCAAAATCTCAACTATTAAGACTCTTTTCAGATAACTAGGGATTAAAAAGTGCATTTCGGAGCAAAAGTACTTTTTTGAATAAACTTGGACCGTCAAGAAGTCTTGCAATCAAAGAAGACATTTTCACCGTCCGATCATCACCAAATTTAGATTCAACAAATTAGAGACAACCAGCTTTCAAATGCAATTAGGGGATAATCCAATGGTTGGATCCTATAATATACCCGAAGCACTAAGGTCGTGGAGCTGGACCCGCGGCCAAGCACTGTTCTGCCGCCCCTGGAGCCACTCCATCCACGGCCAAGGTCCAGTTCGCTGTTGCCAAAAGCAACGGACCCGCAGCCTAGCCTAATTCCGCCCAAGATGATTTGTTTCTTCACCCGATGCCAAAACCGTCTTTTTCCGTCAAACCCTAAAACGACCCAAGCATGTTGAAGACCTATAAATACTTGTTTTAGACAGAATTTTTGTGCAACCAGCCTTAGATATATTCTACACACTAGTTTTGCTTTCATTCTTGTACTTTTCCATCGAGATTTTTGGGATTGGTGAGGAGGTTTCTCGCCGGGCTTAGCTCTTGAATTCGTGAGGCTTCTTCACCAATCTCATGTTTAATTTAATTATGTCTTTTTCCAGTATGTGTGAGTAGTTTATATTGTTGGGTTTTTTAAAGGATTATCGAGGGAAATTCTATGTTCGATAAGGATTTAACTCGGTAAACCCTAGCCGATTTCTAGAGCTCTTCTTTTGGAAAGTTGTTAATGCATGAATCTAGTGTCATAAACTATAAGCTGATAGAGGGAGTTTAGAACCACAAAATTGTTGCATCTAATCACCAGCAAAGTTCATCGACAAGGCGTGCGCGTCGTAAGATTTCGAAAGTATACTTACGGAGTGCTGTGAGCCTATGGACCCACTAGCATATCACAATCTTACGCGCGGCCAGAGACGGAAGCTACTGATCGAGTGAATAGATTGTAGGACGTAGGTTATACGAAAGTAGACTACGTTATTATTATGTCATGTTCGTGGAGTTATAATCGAGAAACACTAGTTACTAATGAGCTAGGGGCCGTTTGATTGAATCAAGCATACCCTGAGATATTCCTCTCGACCCAGCAGCGTTTTGGAATAGTTACAACCGTTTCTAGTAGTGTAGTTTAGCAATAGAGTCCGTAGAAGTAGTTTAATTATCGATTTCATTAGGTTTAGGTTAGTAGTCGATTTTCTTAGGTATTAGGATAGTCTTAGCTTTTCTTAGGATATGTTTAGTTTCTCTTAACATTAGTTTAGTAGTTAAAATTCCCTTAGTTTAGAGTAGCCATCGATTTTCTTAGATTAGTTTAGTAGAAGTTTTCCGTTTCTAGTTCTTTACAATTCTAGTTACAAAAACCCTATAAAAATATATTCGTTCTAGGTTTATTTACTATACAATGTCTAAGGTCTCATAGAACAACACCCTCTCCCTGTGGATCGATACCTCAAGTACTACAACGCACATCTCTGCACTTGCAGGCTTTAAGGTTTATAAATTTAAGACCTGAATTTTTGGAGACGAATCTGATACGCATCACAAGTCCACTTCAATTTCATCAATTCCACCAAGGTATGATCCTAAATCTTGACTTTTTCATTGAGCTAAACCATAAGGGTTTTCTTAAATTTTCTAGATTCATGTCTAGGATTGCTAGAAATTATTGGAGAACTCTAGATTGAACTTCTAGAATGATAGAATTTCAGTTTTAGCACTTAATTATTATGGATTTGAGATTTTTGGAATTTGAAATTTTCAAGCTTAAATAAAACGAATTTGGAGATTAATTTGAACAAGTCTTGAGCGGATACGTAGGAGAGACGGATACGTAGGAGAGACTTCCCGGATAATTAGTAAAGGGTAATCTACTGAAATTTCATGAAGATGAACTAAGAAGAGCGGATACGTAGGAGAGACTTCCCGGAGTTCATTTTCAATTCAACACGAGGAGAACCGGGGAGGATCGTACACCGCAAGTGAAACGACCGCACTCATTTTTTATTTTTTTTATAATTAAACAACACAATTACAAGAACAATCCAAGTTCTACAGTTACACAAACTAACAGTTCTATAACATCACAGCAACCACAATAATAACAACAACAAAAGAAACCCCGGGTCCAAATCATCCCCTCTTCACCGCCTTGATTCCACGATCACGCCTTATCTTTACCTGCATCGACAAAAGTGATGCATCAACATTTGGCTCGCCAAATGCTGAGTGAGATTGATCATCCCAACAACAGGCTACCAAATAAGCACAATCAATCAACAATTAATCATACGAAGAATTAATTAACACCAATTAAAAGAAAACCCGACACCAATAGCAATTAATCACCAATAATCAACAATTATTCACAATAATCAACAATTATTCACAATAATCAACAATTATTCACAATAATCAACAATTATTCACAATAATCAACAATTATTGCAATAATCAACAATTATTCACAATAATCAACAATTATTGCAATAATCAACAATTAATCACAAGAAGGAAATAACTCAACACCAACTTGCAATCAATCACGGTTAATCACAATTAACAGAACAACCCAACGCAAGCTTAGCGATTCCGCTCCCTACAAGCTTTCACGAACCGCAACAACAACAAAGGGAACCACTCGGATCGCCACCACAACAAGAAGAACAAAATGGAATCCATCACAAGAAAACAAGCTCGGATCAATCATCAAGAAGGCAAGCTCGGCCCAAAAAAAAACAAGAGACGAGCTCGGCTCAATCAACAAGAGACAAGCCCGGCTCAAACAACAAAAGACGAGCTCGGATCGCGAAACCAACAACCAAAAAGACATGCTAGAGTCGCGAATCCAACAGCCCATAACCAAGCAAGAGTTGCGATATCAAGCATCAAGAAGAATGGGCATGGATCGCGAATCAACAACAAGAAGAACAAGTATGAATCGCGAGTCAACAACGAAGAACAAGCAAGAACGCGAAGCAACAACGAAGAACCAGCATGAATCGCGAATCGACACAAGAAGAGCAAGCTCGGAACAAGCTTAAATGCTAGCCTTTAGTCACAACTCACCTTAGACACGATGGATTGAGCTCTAGAGTGACTTCCCCAAGCTCAAGAAGACCTCCCAAGCTCACGCACAAACCCAGGCCGCCAACCTCTTCTTCAAGCTTCGATCGATCTCGCAAGACCCAAGCTTCACCAAGCTTCACCTCTCTCTCACGCTCTCCCTCTCTCTCTCTCTCTCTCTTTCTCGCGACCAATCTTCTTCTCTTATCCAAGATCTGGTTTCTACGCAAGAGATGAGAGGAAGAAGAAGACAAGAAAAAGACTAAACTTTGAGAAAAACCCCACAACTTCTGAATCGGTTTATGACACCCCCGGAACAAACCCGAATTAATTATTTCCCCCAATAATTAATTTCTCCAGATTTGTCTAAGGCTCAAAACCCGAAGGAAAATTCCGAAACAATTAATTAATTACTTTAATTAATTTATTTTTTTCCGGAACGCGGGCGTTACAATTCTCCCCCACTAACATAGATTCGTCCTCGAATCTTCGATACCGTTCATCTCCCATGAACCGTTCATCTCCAATGAACCTTATCGTCGCAACGATTACACAACCTTTGGCCAAACCCGACCATCTCAATACTCACATGAGGTCCGATACCAACCTCCGAGGTTTCCCACTCAGCCCCTATGCTTATAACACCGCGACATCATATGTACTTATTGCTCAAATACCGGCCAACCCCATTACTCAAGACACCGCAGCATCTCTGAGTTCCGAGCATCGGCCATATCCCGCAGGATATCCACCATACCACATCACCCAAGACACCGCAGCATCTCCGAGTTCTAGGTATATGCCGTACCACTCCACTCAGTAATATAACCTACAAGAGTCTCAATACCCCATACCACTCAATTCTAGGCAATATATCCCACGTCTGGGACATACTCCTTACGAATCCACGGTATCACGTATCACTCTAGGCTATAAATCTCCCGAGACTGGGTACATCGCCACTCACACTCTCAAGACACACAGTCCTGCGAGCTATCGGCACCAGAGGAACAAGTCCTCTCAACGAGCAATAAATCACATATCTCTAAGCATCTCGACTGAACTACCTCTCGTGATCCGTGTAAATCCTCGCAAGGCAACACCGGCATCACCCATATTCCATACCCGGAATATCTGCCGTGCATGACCAATAACCCGGCCATCGCACCTCCCTTGCGCACCTTCCAGTGTCAGCTTGCTTTAGAAAAACTTGTCAAGACAACTACGACTAGGCTACCTTAAACACCCAACAACTCTCTGCAATAAGTCTTCAATACAAACGTAATAAAACAAACAAGTACCATACGCCTGCAATCCGACCCACCACATAGAACCGCTAAGTGAAATAACCCGGTCTCGTCACTCGACTCATTTTCCCGAACAAGCGTAACTAAGACACGCAATGCAACCCGCGACTCACAAGTCACTAATAAGAAATACTCATCTTATTACACATCATAATGTAACATCGTTCTACACAACGGCAATACAGAATGAAACATACATAGCATACAGCTACAACCGAAACTGGAACCTCTCGATGGAACTCAAGCCGCAGCTTGCTTCTGGAACCACTTCTGGAATCTCGCTTCCATCCTAGCCTCTGGCTCCCAAGTTTCCTCCTGAACACCGCCACAGTCCCACAGAACTCGCATCATCGGAATCTTCTTCCGACGAAGCTCCTTGACCCTCCGCTCGAGAACTCTCAAAGGTCTCGCCTCAACGGTCATATTGGGCTGGAGATCTGGCGGAATCTCAGCCAATACCTCGTCACCCCTATGCAAACACTTCTTCAGCATCGACACATGGAATACCTTATGAAAGGCTTGCATGACCGCGGGTAACTCCAACCGATACGCTACCGGTCCAACACGCTCTACAATCCGGAACGGTCCCATATACCTCGGACTCAACTTAGTCGCAACAATGGACCTGTTCGGACCTCTCAGCAAAGCCATCTTGAGATACACACTATCTCCCACCTCAAACACAAGCTCTTTTCGCCTCTTATCAGCATAACTCTTTTGCCGATCCTGGGCCTCTTTCATGTTCAGCTTCAAAATCCGGATCTTCTCTGTAGTTTCCTGAACAAAACTCGCACCCAAAGTGCTCCTCTCCCCCACTTGGGTCCAACACAAGGGGGTACGACAGGGCCTCCCATACAGAGCCTCATATGGAGCCATGCCAATACTCGCCTGGTAACTATTGTTATACGCAAACCCAACCAAGCTCAAGTGATCCACCCAATGGCCACCCCAATCCAGCACGCACATCCTCAACAAATCCTCCAAAGTCTGAATGGTCCGCTCAGACTGCCCATCTGTCTGAGGATGATACGCCGTGCTCAAGTGCACCTTCGTGCCCATCTCTGCCTGAAACGCATTCCAGAACTCCGATGTGAACTTAGGGTCCCGGTCCGAAACGATACTCACCGGTACTCCATACAGTCTCACAATCTCCTGCACGTACTTCCTAGCCAAAACTGCCGCCCCATCGGTCTTCTTAATGGCCAGAAAACGCGCACACTTGGTCAATCGATCGACGATGACCCAAATAGCATCCTTGGTCCGAGAAACTGGTAATCCCACCACGAAATCCATCGTGATCATATCCCACTTCCACTCTGGAATGGGTAAACTCCGCAACAAACCGCTCGGGACCTGGTGCTCCGCCTTCACTAACTGGCACACGTTGCACGAAGCAACCCAGTTAGCCACATCCTTCTTCATCCCGACCCAATGATAATAGCGCTTGAGATCGCGGTACATCTTAGTCGCTCCGGGATGAATGGCAAACATACTCGAATGAGCCTCGCTCAGGATCTCTCGCCGCAAATCCTCATCCAAAGGTACGCATACCCTCCCACTAACAAGGATAGTGCCGTTCGCAGATACCTGATACTCAGAACCCTCTGCTCTCGAAGCCTTAACCAAACCCTCGTCTTTTCCCTGAGCCAACCGAACCCTGCTCAAAAGATCTGCCTGGTTAGCCGCCTCCAAGCCCAAAGGTTCCTGAGATACAACACATAAGCGCAATGTGCTAATCTCGCTCACCAAGGACTCTACCTCGAGCTCCCGAGCCAAAGCCACCCGCTTCCGACTCAACGCATCCGCAACCAGATTAGCCTTACCAGGATGGTAAGCTATCTCCAGATCATAGTCGGCCACTAGCTCCATCCAGCGCCTCTGCCTCAAATTCAACTCAGGCTGAGTGAAAATGTACTTCAAGCTCTTATGATCTGTGAACACCTGCACCTTCCCGCCATAAAGATAAGACCTCCAAATCTTTAATGCAAAAACCACTGCAGCCATCTCCAAGTCATGGGTAGGGTAGTTGCCCTCATGCTTCCGCAGCTGCCGCGAAGCATAGGCAATAACCTTCCCCCGCTGCATCAACACACAACCCAGACCCACTCCCGACGCATCGGTGTACACCACGTAAGGCTCACCCGACTCCGGCAACGCCAATACTGGAGTACTAGACAACATGGCCTTCAGCCCTGCGAAACTCCTCTCACACTCTGAGGACCACACGAAAGGAACATCCTTCCCTGTTAGCTTCGTCATAGGCTTAGCCAAACTCGCAAAACCCTTGACGAACCGCCGATAATACCCTGCCAACCCAAGAAAACTCCGAATCTCAGTGGCATTCCTTGGCCTCGGCCAAGTACTAATGGCCTGGATCTTCCCCGGATCTACCGACACTCCCTCCGCAGAGACAATGTGACCCAGAAAACCGATCTCCCGCTGCCAGAAGCTACACTTGCTCAACTTAGCAAATAACTTCTGTTCCCGCAGCCTCGAGAGAACCACACGCAGATGCACCTCATGCTCCTCCCGGCTCCTCGAATACACCAAGATGTCATCGATAAAGATGATCACGAACTCATCTAGATATTCCTGGAAAACGCTGTTCATCAATCTCATAAATGCAGCCGGTGCATTAGTCAACCCAAATGGCATCACCACAAACTCGTAGTGACCATAACGAGATCTGAAAGCCGTCTTCCGGATATCTGCCTCATCGATGGGAATCTGATGATATCCCGACGCCAAATCAATCTTGGAGAACCAAGTAGCCCCTCTCAACTGATCCAACAACTCATCAATCCGCGGAAGAGGATACCTGTTCTTCACTGTGACCCGGTTAAGTCCCCGATAGTCGATACACAACCGAAAACTCCCGTCCTTCTTCTTCACGAACAACACTGGCGCTCCCCACGGTGAAGAACTCGGACGAATAAATCCCTTACTCAACAACTCCTCCAGCTGCTTCTTCAGCTCTGCCATCTCTGCGGGAGCCATCCTATAAGGAGCCCTGGATATCGGTGCCGTTCCCGGTTCCAACTCAATCGTGAAGGGATCCGACCTAGATGGTGGCAACCCCTGCAACGACTGGAACACATCCTGGAACTCACGAACCACGCGAATATCCTGAACCCTAGCCTCTCCGACGGCCTCCGGCAAGGAAATGGTAGCCAAATACGCCTCGCAACCTCTCTCGATCAGACGCTCCGCGTGCACAACCGAGATCACGAGACTCCCGGAAGTCGGTCTCACACCCTGATACACCAACTTCCCTTTCCCCTGGTCGAACTCAACTCGCCCTCGGTGACAGTCCAGATGCGCCCTGAACTTCCCGAGCCAATCCATGCCCAAGATGACATCGTACAGCTCCACTGAGCAGATAATCAAATCGGCAGCCATGGACTCTCCTGCTACCTGAACATCCACGTCTCGCACCCGACCGTGAATCCTCAGGAGCTTCCCCCCGGCGACCTCCACGAAACCCAAATTCACACCGGGCTCGCTCCGGAGATTAGCCTTCTCGGCCAACTCCGGGGAAACGAAGCAATGCGATGCTCCTGTGTCAAACAACACATGACACTCTACACCTCCAACACACAAGGTCCCTGCACATATACATGTGCTGAGAACCTTAACACCCCGACGAGCACGACATTCCCCAACACAAAAATTAAACTTAGATGAGTCTAAGAAAATACCTGTGATCGGCCTGGAACTCGGCTCGCCGGTCTCGGTGATAGAGTACACTCGAGGCGCTGATGCCACCTGCCTGAGAGGCTGCACTACCGAGGTCTCCCTCTGCCGCAACTGGGGACACTGAGGCCTGATGTGCCCCGCCTCCTTGCAGTGATAGCACACTCGAGTATCCACTCGCGCTCCGCCCTTCTGAGGACAGCTCGCCACTCGGTGATCCATGCTCCCGCAACCAAAGCAACCCGGACCACCCCGACTACTACTCGAAGCGCTCTCCCGCTTCCGCTTCTGTCCGTGCGTCGGCTTACTACTGCCTCTGCTCGAACCGAACTGCGGCTGTACCGATCTCGCCTGAGAACGCGGTGTAGCCACTAACACCTCGTCCTTCAGACCCTCCTCAAGCAGAGCTGCAGTCTCTACCAACTCATCAACCGTGCGAAAGGACCTCACCATGCAACGGTTCCTCAAGTCAACCCGAAGACCCATCAAGAATCTCTGCACACGGGCCGACTCACTCTCACCCGCTCGTCTAACATAAGACCCGAGCCGGACGAACTCTACCTCATACTCGCGTACCGACCGATCCCCCTGAGTCAAACTCGCAAGCCTCGCCCCTAACCGGTGGAACGCCTCCTGAGGAAAGAACTTGGAGTTAAACTCCTCCACAAAATCCGCCCAAGCCATCGCGGCATGCGCTCTCCGTGCTGCCACACCCCTCCACCAGAGATGCGCATCACCCTCCAGAAAATGGACCGCAATGTCCACCTGGTACCCCGCAGGACACCTACTCGAGAGGAAATTCCTCTCTATCCTCCTCAACCACGCATCAGCTTCCTCCGGATTAGCACCTCCAGAAAAGAACCCCGTGCCAATCCTCAGCATCTGCTCCATCATCCTTAGATAGGATGGGACCTCCTCAGCAACCGCAGCTGCCGCCTGAGGCTGAGCCTCCACCACCACCGGAGCCACAGGAACCTGAGCCGGTACCCTCTCTGGTAACCGCTCCAACAACCTCGTCAACAGATCCGCTATGCGATCATCTCGGGCACGAGCATCACCCGTTGCTACACCCGCAGCACCCGCTGGAACACCAGCCACACTGACGCTCACACCAGCCCCAACGGCACTCACTTCGGCCGCACCCTCAGACCCAACCTGACTCGCACGCGAATCCTCGACCTGCTCCGCCGGCACACGGCCACGAACTCTACCACGGCCACAACCCCTACCGCGCCCTCTAACCATCTGCACACGCGCAGAAGCACAACTAAGAAAACTAAACACAATCATCACAATAAAGATACTCACCGTGGAATCTCACAAGGCTCGAAGAGGATGATTCTAAGACCCCCACACAATACCCAATTTAATCTAGAACCACCTAGGCTCCTAGAACCGTAAGGGCTCTGATACCAAAATGAAACGACCGCACTCATTTTTTTTTTTTTTTTTATAATTAAACAACACAATTACAAGAACAATCCAAGTTCTACAGTTACACAAACTAACAGTTCTATAACATCACAGCAACCACAATAATAACAACAACAAAAGAAACCCCGGGTCCAAATCATCCCCTCTTCACCGCCTTGATTCCACGATCACGCCTTATCTTTACCTGCATCGACAAAAGTGATGCATCAACATTTGGCTCGCCAAATGCTGAGTGAGATTGATCATCCCAACAACAGGCTACCAAATAAGCACAATCAATCAACAATTAATCATACGAAGAATTAATTAACACCAATTAAAAGAAAACCCGACACCAATAGCAATTAATCACCAATAATCAACAATTATTCACAATAATCAACAATTATTCACAATAATCAACAATTATTCACAATAATCAACAATTATTCACAATAATCAACAATTATTGCAATAATCAACAATTATTCACAATAATCAACAATTATTGCAATAATCAACAATTAATCACAAGAAGGAAATAACTCAACACCAACTTGCAATCAATCACGGTTAATCACAATTAACAGAACAACCCAACGCAAGCTTAGCGATTCCGCTCCCTACAAGCTTTCACGAACCGCAACAACAACAAAGGGAACCACTCGGATCGCCACCACAACAAGAAGAACAAAATGGAATCCATCACAAGAAAACAAGCTCGGATCAATCATCAAGAAGGCAAGCTCGGCCCAAAAAAAAACAAGAGACGAGCTCGGCTCAATCAACAAGAGACAAGCCCGGCTCAAACAACAAAAGACGAGCTCGGATCGCGAAACCAACAACCAAAAAGACATGCTAGAGTCGCGAATCCAACAGCCCATAACCAAGCAAGAGTTGCGATATCAAGCATCAAGAAGAATGGGCATGGATCGCGAATCAACAACAAGAAGAACAAGTATGAATCGCGAGTCAACAACGAAGAACAAGCAAGAACGCGAAGCAACAACGAAGAACCAGCATGAATCGCGAATCAACACAAGAAGAGCAAGCTCGGAACAAGCTTAAATGCTAGCCTTTAGTCACAACTCACCTTAGACACGATGGATTGAGCTCTAGAGTGACTTCCCCAAGCTCAAGAAGACCTCCCAAGCTCACGCACAAACCCAGGCCGCCAACCTCTTCTTCAAGCTTCGATCGATCTCGCAAGACCCAAGCTTCACCAAGCTTCACCTCTCTCTCACGCTCTCCCTCTCTCTCTCTCTCTCTCTCTCTCGCGACCAATCTTCTTCTCTTATCCAAGATCTGGTTTCTACGCAAGAGATGAGAGGAAGAAGAAGACAAGAAAAAGACTAAACTTTGAGAAAAACCCCACAACTTCTGAATCGGTTTATGACACCCCCGGAACAAACCCGAATTAATTATTTCCCCCAATAATTAATTTCTCCAGATTTGTCTAAGGCTCAAAACCCGAAGGAAAATTCCGAAACAATTAATTAATTACTTTAATTAATTTATTTTTTTCCGGAACGCGGGCGTTACAGCAAGCGTGGAAGACGACACAAATATTGGCGAGTTCTTTGCAAGTCGACGACGATCAACTAGAACCAAAACCATAATATTTTTCAATCTTTTCAAAAACAAACACCATAATATTTTGTTTTAGCTTAATTTTATTCTTATAAATTCTATGGATCGATCCCACCTATATTGTTTTGATTTGCTATGCGATTACCGGTAGTAGAAGTTGGGTGAAAACTGTACCCACATCAAGTTTTATAGCGCCGTTGCCGGGGACCTTTATAGATTGTCTACAAGTTTCGGATTAGAATTTAGTTTAAAACCTTTTTCAGTTTTTTCTTTTATTTTGCAGATTTTTTTTTTTTTGGTTTTATCTTTGATTGTTTCAGGTGAAAGTTCGAGCGAAGATGGCTGAGATCATTCATGACCAGCAACTACCGTACCTTGCTAAACCCCCTGGAGTAATTCCCGTTAACCAGCAGCCTCGTGATGGAGTCCAAAATCCCCTTGCACAAGTCGGATTCGGACAGCTACATATTCACGTCGGTTTGCAACAACAACGAGCTCATGATAACCAACAGTTGGCGCATAATAATGAGACCATTGCAGATTTCGATTCAACACCAGCACTTCTCAATGATCGAAATTCAATCCTCCCTTCACCTCTTCAAGATCAAGACTTCGAGATAAAACTACAAGTCAATGCTTTAGTGCAGCAACGAGCTTCAAAACAAGATTCCGGAGAAATTAGACGATCCGGGCAGTGTTTCCCTTACATGCAAAATCGAAGGTACGAATTTTAGGCGTTCTCTCTGTGACTTGAGGTCTAGTGTTAACTTGATGCCATACACTGTGGCAAAGCATCTCGGCATTACAAACTTCAAGCCCACGAAAATTCAATTGGTGTTTGCGGATCATTTAGTCAAATGCCCCGTTGGAGTCGTTCTCGATATACAAGTCATGATTGGGAACTGCTTAATCCCAACTGACTTTGTTGTGCTTGAATTGGATCAAGAGCCTAGATATCCTCGTATCCTTGGACGTCCCTTTCTAGCGACTACTGGTGCCATCATCGATGTCAAAAGAGGAAAGATCGACCTAGTATTTAGGATGTTCGCGTGAGTTTCATCTCGTTAGCTAGTTACAACATTATGTTTGGGTTTCTTCATTACAATTGAGGTTTCAGGTTATGCATGCTATATGTCTCTTATGGCTAACCTATTGTACACTAATCAGTTCGGGTTCACTAATCCTTGACTAGGGTTTAACGTTTAGGGTTTAAATATGTTCCTTATTGACATATTGTATACTAATCGGTTTGGGTTCACTAATCTTTGACTAGGGTTTAACGTTTAGGGTTTAGTGTTTAGATATGTTTCTTATTAACCTATTGTACACTAATCAGTTTGGGTTCACCAATTCTTGAATAGGGTTTAGCGTTCTCTCATTTAAGGGATTAGATCTCATTAGGTAATTACAACATTATGTTTGGTCCACTATAAATTAACTTGTTTGGATTTACCAATATTTGAATATAGTTAATGTAAATATTTATAGAGTTTTGTAAATTTTCTAAGAAAAAATAAATGTTTATATAAATGTTTTTGTTAACCTTTGTCCAAATATATTACTGGATATGGCGGGAGCATTTTCAGAAATAGTCAACTTAGTTACAATAACATTGTTAGAAAAACTTATGAGCATAAAGATAAAATAATCACAAAAACCTATTTACTTAATATATTTTTATTGGGGTTTAGTTTTGCATATTATTTTTGGTCAACAAGACTATTTGACAAAATGCCCCTATTTTTACTTATAAATTGTATGTAACAAAATCCAATTTTATTACTTTATAGTTATTAAATTTATGCAAAATATCTACATAGATTAAATGCTTTACAAATACAAGTTCATACACAACCATCATAAGAATATCAGATAAGATCTCCACGACATACAATAAAAAAACACTAGTTCGTTGACATAAAGAAAAATCAAACAAGAAAGAGCAAGTGGGTCAGTGGTTGCTATACCTCTGCTGCCATTTTACCGGTGTCGAATTCGATTCCATCTGCCATCCATGTGTCGGTGTATTTAACTATTAGGCCGGCCGGTTGTGGTCCAAAATAATGATAAAAACAAAAAAACCTAACAAAAACCAAGATGACGGCAGACTCCCCTCCATTGATTCACCTTCCAATCGACGATTGACCCTCGTTGACTTCGAAAACATTTTCTAGTGACTCAGCTAAGCCTTTACTGCCCATTGTAGGCATTTTTTAGTGACTCATATAAGAGTCTGTCTTTTTGTGTGTGTTGGGTTACTTCGCCGATTGGGCAATAATTAATTTTATAATACTATTTTTTTGTTATAAATAGAAAAAAAAAATGCAAACCGAGAATACATATGGAATTATGGGGTTAGCCGTGTGGTAGCTAACCGGGTATCTCTCGAAGCATGTGTACATTGAAGAAAACAAACAAAAAATGGCCACAAAGAAAAAACCGTTGACCATCATTGGTGATAAAATGAACAATCGACAAAAGTTAAAAATAAAAATGAAAAAACACAAAATTTATTTGTTAACAATCGCATCGCCTCTCTCTTTGGATAATTGTTATTCTCTCTAGCCAAAATTAAACCCATTAAATTTGATTCTTTTACTATTAAATTGCTATTATATAGTATATTATATATATATATATATCTATATATTTGAATATAAAATTATCTAATATTTTATTTTTCAAAAAAATTGTTTGATTTTGTAATTTCGATTTGAAATTAATGAATCATTTTCCCTGAAAAAATAACTTAAGAAATATAAAATTGATTCTCTATACATCACTACATTGCAACTTTTGTTGCTAGTATTGATAATAATGGACACATATCATTTAGGACATACATGCCAACTATTTTGTTGCTAGTATGTGTTTGAATGCAAGACTTGACTCTTACCATTTCATTTGCTGCTCTTGAATCATATTATCATTCCTTACAAAACCATGGAGAATCCCAGGAATAATAGTTGTATGAATTCGATTTGGTCGGACAGATCCCTTTAATTAGTGGGACAGATCCCTGACTCACTGGGTCGACTAAGCCGACTCGTTGGGTCAACTAAACCGACTCGTTAATTTAGACTTAAGAGAATTAGAACCATTAAGAAGAAATGAAAAGATAACAAAATCCTTAAAAACAAAAGAAAAGAAATGTTCGGTTTTTACAATCGAAATCTGGATTGTTTAATCAAAGGATGGAGGATGGAGGTAAGAGCGACTAAAGAAACGAGAAAGGAGAAGAAGAAAAAAAAAATTTAATTAGAAATTATTATTATAAGTAATTAATTAATTAAATTAATTTTTAATATATATTTTTTAAAAAAAAATCCACGTCATTATATATAACAAAAAAAACCAGTGTTCCGTTATGTTCTGTTAACAGAGATAACAGTTCTGTTATTTTTTTTGGTGGCGGAAAGTGAGAAGCGAGTTTGATGGTTTTAAGTGAGAATTTCTTTAATTTGATGGTTTGAAATGAGAGTGTAATTCTCTCAAGGTTTAAAGTGCTAGTGAGTTGTACTTTGAAGGTTAAAAATATGATTTTCTCCATAGAAATAATAGAAAAGACTGCAATATTCTTTTTTTTTTCATTCATTAGTTTATTAAACTATATTTGATGATAATTTATAGATAACAAATAAAATTCAATTTTTGCAATTAAAAGTGCAGAGACAGTTTTTGCTTTGCGCTATACACTTGCCCGATCCTTTCCACTTTGAAGTACACTGAGCAGCACACTGTTTAGCTTCACAAATATCTGTTCCTGTAAAATATTCATGACACCATTCTGTTCCTTGCGACTCCACTGTCACCATCCCTAATAATAAATATTTAAAACATATACTAATATCATCTCAATTTTTTCGTTATAAAACAAAATAGAGATAAAGAAAATATTATCACATAAAATTATAAAAGAGAAGAAACATGGAAAATATTTGATATATTTTAAGTTTAAAACAAACCTACAACAAGGAGAACCATGAAGATAGCAAGAACGGTGGCTTTAGTCATATTTGATGATATAATTAAAATACAAAAACGATGGGTGTAATTGTATTGTATTCGTGATATATATAAAATCAGATGCAAGCATATATATTTATAAGAATATCATGAAACTATAAAAGGTAGACGGAACAAAAAAATCAACTAGTAATTAATTAGATGATTGAAATGGAAAAAGATCATAAAAATAAATAAATAGGAAAGATATCTAGAAATCAATTAAAATTTTTAATAGATAAGAACGTAATTACCAACAACAAATAATATTATATCACATATGAATAAAATTTTGAAGAAGTCAACAATCTATAAATATATGCTGGAAAATCATAAAAATATAAAGCTGAAAGATATTTAGAATTTAATGAAACGAACTTAGTCATTCATACTTAATATGGTTTGAATCCTTGTTATTAAGTGTGATAGAATTTAAAATATTTTAGAAAAGACATGGGTCAATAAATTCAAAGTTAATTGATTTTAATTAAAAATTCATACATATGGTATGAAAATCTAGATTGTTGATCAAAGAAGAGTGGTCAAAGTAGGATTAATTGACATCATAAAGTGTAATTTGATTTGAGAGGGACATATAAAAAAAATCAACTCGAAAGTGGAAGAAATACATTTGGAAACCAATCTACTCAACCATAGAATTAAACAGAATTTGGATAAAAATGATTTGTTATTATTGTTATTCATTTAACATTTTTGGAAGGTTGTTGATATTTTTACTAATGCTACAATCAAAATGGAAGCAATGCATTTGAAAAGCTATCTATTCAAGCCACATAGTTTAATAGAATATGAATCAAAACATCGAGTAACTACTTTGGAAGCAATCTATATGTAAAAAATATATTCAACTAGGGATGTGTATCCGGTTATTCGGTTTGGATTATTTGAATTTCAGTTTTATTCTGAGTTTCGAAAAATAGATCTTATTCCAGATCAAAATAATTTGTTTCGGCTCAATTTGGGGAAAAAATTATAACAAAAATAAAATAATTAATTAATTTAATTTAAAATTGTTGATTTTTAATTTCTAACATATTTTTATATATTTAATTCAAAACACACAAAAATTAATGAATTTTGCTTCATTCGTTTATTTTAGTTAATTTTATTTGATTTCATAAAATTTTTGTTCAGTTACGATTTGGTTCGGATAGTTCAGAATAAAAATTCCATTTCATTTGTGTTATTTTGTAATTCGGTTCGAGTTTGGATTCAAAAAATTTAGTTAGAGAATTTCAGTTTGGTTCCGGAATTTTGTCCAACCCTATATTCAATCGAAGAATTTAACATAATTTCAGTCAAAATATAGTTTATATTATATATGTAATAATTAAAATTGAAGCAATACATTTAGAAACCAATCTATTCAACTATAGAGAAATCTTGAGACAATACCCTTCTCATTTCCCAGTATATTTTTGAAGATATTCTGACCATTTGCTTACACTGCAAGAACAACTCATTGTAATTATCAAAATTCTATCGATGGCAAAATTATCAAAACACCCTTTATATGTTTTGTGTAAAATCAGAACCATGTCAATTTTTGATGTCGTATGCGAAATAAAAATAATATATATAATATTTTATTAAATTTTCTATAATAAAATAATATAAAATTATTCAATTTTTATTTTTTATTTATTTTTTGCCAACAGCCTAAATACCTACACCGATTCAGTAAACCAAACCGGGGGTATTGAGTGTACATAAGTAAAATCTGCTGGGTTGACTCGAGCATCTCATGCTAGCTTGTCCGCCACTGTGTTGTAAGCGCGTGGGATGTGTGTGATTGAGAAAAAGGTGAATTCCTCCTTACTCCTCGCGAACTCCTCCAAATGTAGAGTAAAGGCCGGCCACTCCTTTGGTGTAGACACCATCTTCACCAACTCTGAGCAGTCTGTTGCAAAAGCTATCGCCGTCTTCTGATTTGCAATCATTCAATGCATCGCCCAGATGAGCGATTCCAGTTCTACGTGTAGTGGGGAGAGACTTCTTCGCAGATTTCGTGACCCCATCATCGTTCCTTCAACTCCTTCCTGAAAACAGTGCCATCCTTAACCAGAATACTTGTCTATCTCCTTCCACGATCCATAGATGCAGCATCTCAATCCATCGTAATCATCATTTTGAGCCATCTTCGTATTAAGGCCAATTTGTTGAGATATTCTGTCTGGTTCACTACTTTGTGTCGTTTCCCAAGTTATGGCCTCCGTCTCCGCTATCCGCAGTATCTCTTGTGGGTTCCTATCCACATTTGAGAAAACCTTATCATTTCTTGCTTTCCAGATATTCCACACAATCCAGGGGAAAAGTGCGTTCTTGTCCGCTTTTGGGAATCTCCAAAAAAGATGATCAAAGTTAGAGTAAACCGATGTCATCGGGAAAGCTCCCGGGGCCGATGGAATATGAGAGAGTGCCCATGTTTGTAAAGCCGGTGGGCACTCGAAAAGTACATGATTAATCGTTTCCCCGTCCATTCCACACCGCGCACATTGAGTATCACAATTTATTCCTCTAGCACATAGATTCGCTGAGACCGAGAGGCAGCCCGAAATGGCCTGCCAAATGAAATGTCTCAATTTCAGTGGGCAGGCTAATTTCCATGTATGTGCCTGTAATTTCGTCACGCCAGACCGTAGAGGCCATTCCCGATGTTGTCTGGTTTAATTTCTAGATGCGAAAATTTAATTTTTGTTGCTCGATATGATATCCCAACCTAACCGTATATTTTCCTGTCTTTGTATAATGCCAACCAAGAGTATCTGGTCGATAAGAGCTACTGAAAGGTAGACAGCGAATGATTTTCGCATCGTCCGGGTCGATAATTGCATTTATCAACTCCATATTCCACGTTTGTGTCGTTGGGTCAACCAAGTGATTGACCCTTAGATTTGGGTAATAATTATACCCCTTACATGTTGATGACCTCGGGAAGAAGATGGTATCCATGGATCGTTCCATACTGAGATAGACCCACCCGAACCAACTCTTTTAATGAGCCCTTTTGCAACCAGAGATCTATCCGAAATAATGCTCCTCCATCCAGAAGACGGGGAGTATGATCTTATAGGATCTAGTGGGTATGTGTTCCGAAAGTAACGACCCTTAAAAACCCGAGCGAATAACGATTCCGGCTAATCCATTAGCCGCCATAATTGTTTTGCCAGAAGTGATGTGTTAATATCCTCTATTGATCTAAACCTAATTTCACCGTCTGATTTGCTCCGACACATCTTCCTCCAAGCTAGCCAGTGCATTCCTTTCTGTTGTCTGTCAGAGCTCCACAAGAATCTCCCTGCCGCACTAGTCAGTTTTGCGGTAACAGACTTGGGTAAGCGAAAACATGAGATAACGAAAGTGGGCATAGCCGATGCCCCTGATTTAATGAGAACCTCTTTGCCTCATTTGGCCAGTAATCTTGATGTCCAACCATTTATTCGATCATTGTGTCTCTCGACGACGAAATTAAAAATTTTAATTTTTGTTCCTCCGAGACTTTCCGGGAGACCCAGATAAGAGCCCATCCCTCCCATATTTGGAATTCCTAGCAACTGTTTAATCTCATCCTGTACCGCATCTTGGTATGTCCGAAATTTAAGGATGATTTTGAAAAGTTGATTTGTTGCCCTGAGACCGACTCATACTCTTTAAGTATATATAAGATGGTTTGACACTCCTGCACCGTAGCCTTGCAGAAAAACAAACTATCATCCTCCAAGAGTAAGTTAGAGACTGCGGGGCCTGCCCTAGCTACTTTTAACCCCGTAAGTGATTTATCCCTCTCTGCTTTTCATATATTGGCTATCAAAACCTCCGTATATGAATAAATATGGTGATAATGGGTCGCCTTGCCGCAACCCTCTGTGTGGATTTATGTGGCCTTTAGGTTTACCGTTAATAAGTACTTTGTATTGTACCGATTGGATGCACCACATCATCCATGAAATCCATTTTTCAGCAAAACCAAATTTCTTTAACAGCTGTTCGATGAATGGCCACTCTACCCGGTCATATGCTTTGCTCATTTCCGTCTTAATCGCCATAAATTTACTTTTGCAAGATTTGTTGGTTCGTAAGCCGTGAAACATCTCCTGGGCGATCAGGATGTTATCGGAGATCAGTCTCCCTGATACAAAGGATGATTGAGTCTCTGAGATCAGGTCCGGTAACAATATCTTCCTAATATTGGCGGAGAAGATGAGGATAAGGAAGTTCATGAGCATGAAGCATGAATCTTTAAGGGCACTCACCGGCAAGTTCCTAGCCACCCTTAGAGCTAAGTTCTACGAAACGGAAGTTGCAAATTCCGGGTTTGGAATTTTATAGTTCGGACTCATGGGCACCACCTACACCGTCACTTTCCACGAGCTTTGCGAGATATTTGGGTTTCAAGAAGAAGGTACATACGGCGGACAATACTTTGATTATCCGAGACTCGAGCTCCGTAATCTTTGGGCAACGATTGCAAGCGGAGAATTTAGAGCTGGTGACTCTAAGAGTGCAAGCATACGGCACCCAGCTCTCCGGCACGCACACAAGGCGTTGGTCCACAATTTCTACCACAAGGTGGAGATTGACACGGTTACTACGGAGGAGATGGTGTTGTTGGGGCTTGGTTTAAAGCCCATTCTCCCCGTTCTCGGAAACGGTAAAGCATTCATGGGGCCGTAGAGACTTCCTTTTCTCGCAACACTCTTGGTGAGACACTTATTCGCTTACCGGGATTGGGCTTGGATGACAAAGTCGAAGAAAACCGCGATTTACCTCGGATAGATTCTAGCTAAGTGTTGGATTGTAAGTGTTTATTTCTTGGTTTGTTTTAATGGTGGAACAATGCTTCTCTTTCTGTTGCCTTTGCTTATTGGCTTAGCTTCCAGTCATTGTCTTTGTGTTGCGGTTGCTTAATCTTAGGGTCAGTTTGGTGTCTAAGTGTAGAAACATGCTTCTGGTTTCATGTTTCATGTTTCATGTTTGATTGTATTCTTTCCTTAATTGTCTTGTCAAATCTGTAATGTGTAGTATTGATCACAAGGCATGTAAGAGATATCTCTTACATGCTTCTGTCTTCATGTATATGGTTTGCAGGTTAATTATGTTTCATGTTTCTGGTTTCATGTTTTCTGGTTTGCAGGTTAATTATGTTTCATATTTATGGTTTCATGTTTTCTGGTTTCATGTTTCATGTTTGATTGGTTTCATGTTTCTGGATTACATGCTTCTGGTTTGTATTATGTCCTTCTTTATTTCATGTGTGTTTGCAGGTTTACTCGTGACAAGGGATCGGAACTGGTTTGGGCAATTACTAAAGTGGTTACAAACAAATTCGATGCTCCCTACTATAGCTGGACATGTGTGCCTCTGGACAGACAAGAAAGTAACTTCCTCGAGTTCGCGGTACAGGTTTCTGTCCTATAGCCTTCACATATAGGGTTGCTTGTGATGTTTTCACTAACATCATTCTATTCTCTTTGTATTGTAGAAAACCCACACATGGGATCCCTTGATAACATGTACAGTTCAAGGGTATTTCGAGGAGTTCTGTCAACGCCGGATGAAAGACATGGTTAGCACCGCGAGGACTAGTCGAGAGCGACCTAATTGGATCGGCGACACTCTCTGGAAAACGATGACCGACTACTGGGACACTGAAGAAGCAAAGCAAAAGAGTCTCACCTATTACAATGCTCGTATGTCTGACCGTAAAGGTCTCGGTCCTCACATCCACTTATCAAGGCAAAAGTCGTATCAACAAATCCAACAAGAAATGGTTAGTTACTTTAATTTTTTCTTACTCCTTAACAACTTTAAATTATGTTTCTGGTTTCATGTTTCATGTTTGATTGGTTTCATGTTTCTGGTTTACTTGCTATCCTTGCTTATTTTGTAACATTGCAGGAAGAGGAATTAGGAAGACCAGTTAGTCTTCGTGATGTTTTCATTAGGAAACAGACAAGGCCAGATGGTACGTATGTCGATAGGAAGGCGGAGAAAATCGTTCAAACATATGAACAGAAGGTGCAAGAGAAGTTGTCTGAGCTCGTGTCAGAAGTTTCGGACAGTGCTTCGCAACCTCGTGCGCTAACAACAGATGAATATACAAGCATCTTTCTTCAGGTAAAGTAACATTTTTAACAGTTCACATTTATAGAGTCTTGGATTTTGTCATTAAGGTTTTTCTCTTACTTTTCACAGTCCACTGAGTTGGATTCACGAGGAACTCCTTATGGAGTTAGAAGCCTCAAGGAGACTCTTCTCAATGCACTACAAGAAAACTGGTCGTTTACAACGGACATAATCGATGTAAAATCGATGTAAAACAGGCTTTGGGACGATTTAGCGACGATTGTCAATTCGTCGTAAATCGTTCGTCGTTAATCCCAAATCGTCGTAACATCGTCGTAACTGTTGGTACGTTTACAAATCATCGTTAAACATTCGTCGTATAGGCTTCGTAATATTACGACGATTTTACGACGTTTATACCAATGAGGTGTTACGACGATGTTACGACGATTATACCAATGAGGTGTTACGATGATTTTACGACGATCATACGATGATTTGTGTTACGACTATGTTACGACGATTTGTGTTATGACGATTTTACGACGATTATACCAATGAGGTGTTACGACGATGTTACGACGATCATACGACGATTTGTGTTACGACGATTATACCAATGAGGTGTTACGACGATTTATGTTACGACGATGTTACGACGATTTGTGTTACGACGATTTTACGACGATGTTATGATGGTTTATCGAATTAGCATATTTAATAATTTAATTAATAAATATAATTAATTAAATAATAATTTAAATTATTAATATTAAAATTAAAATTAAAATTAAAATACATATTTATAAAATACAAATTAAAGTTTGAATTACATATTACAAAATCCTAATTACTACCAAACTGTCCAAAAAGTTATTCGTCGGTTCGCCACAACAATTCGTCTCGCTGTGCTACATCCTGATCCGCATCCCTCGGTCCCGATGACGATGCTTGCTGCGCTTTCAGGGCCTTCGCCAATGCGGGATTATCCACCGCAAGAAGCTCGAACAGAGAATCGTATCCTTGGATCGTTTTATCTAATCCAAGGATCTTCTGTTCGGATTCCGCTTGCTTCGCCCGTAAAGTGTTGATCTCGGTATGGTTGGTGTTCAACTCGTTCGTCAACCCAAGCGGATCGTCGTGCGGATGATGTGCGGAAGATGAGGCAACAAAACTATCTCGAATCAATTCCATCCCTAAAACTATGCCCTTCTTCTTCGAGGCAACCTAAAAAAAATGTTAAAATTAATAAATTAAATACGAAGTAATTACGTAAAAATATAATATGATTATTATTACCTCTTCAAATATCTCGTCCATTTGGGCTGTGGTCAAAGCCGCGTTGGACTGAACCGAGCTACCTCCAGGTGATAGCTGCTGAGAGAGCTGAGTTTGACGCTCCTCAATCCGTGCTTGGGCGGTATTGTAGAGCAGCTCCGCTCGAGGATCCACAAAAGAACCGTGTTTCTTTTTGTGAGTTTCCTCAAAAAATCTAGTCATCGGAGAAAGTTCGCCTCCGTTTGCCTAAACAAATGACATTCAAAAACAAAAAATGGTTAAAAATTAAATTTAATTAATTAAAAACTAGGAAAAAAAATATTAGAAAAAATCATACCATTTGAAGACGGCTTCCCGCAAATGACGTCTGACCTCAAGTATGTGGCAACACCGCTGAACGACCGTCTGGACCGACAGTGTTCCGAGAAGCCGAACACTTAGCAACCACTTGCTGCGAATGCGGATCCATCCAGTATGTCTTCAAGCCGTTCCAGACTTCGGAAGACATGTACGGGGGCTTCGCCGCATCGCCCTCAACCTCCCACTTCCGCTTCCAATCGGAGACGGTATTGTTGAGCAACAATTTTTCCTTCGCCTTAAACTCCGTCTTCACCGTCTCGTTGATCGCAAAATCCCAGTGCCATTTTTGCTATAAAAACAAGAAAATAAATAGAAACGGTTAAATAAAATTAAATAATTAAATAAAAAAAGTAAAACGACTATTACCGCGAAACATTTGAACCACATATCAACGACGTCGCCCGGAACGGCAGACCAATTTCGGTGAGGCTCATCGTAGTAGGCTTTGATGGTGTTAGACACACTACGCCCAACTTTGTTGTCCTACTTAAACCTGAAATATAAAAATGTAATTATAAGTAAAAACAAAATATTTATGAAAAAAAAAAAAATAGCTTACATACCAAAAAGTATTCGGCGGCCGGAGCGGATCTAACCGGGGTAAACTATCATGACCCGGCGAATGCAAAATGTTTTCGACCGTAAATCCCGCATATAGCAAAGCGGGTCGAGGTGCATGTGCATGTGCAGGTGCAGGTGCAGGTGCAGGTGCACCTGGCGGAGGCGCTTATGGGGCGGGACCGGAGACCGGAACCACAGACGGTGTGGCAGACGATGATGGGGCATCCGAATTAACACTCGGTCCCAAAACGCCACCCATAAACGCGGAATAGTGAGTCCTACGTGGCCCCATATCTAAAAAAAAATAAACGACTATCAAAAATATATTTCAATATAATTTCTATCATATCTAATTCAAATCCTGTCTAACAAATTCATTCCTATCTAATATTAAAAATCATAAATACTTATCTAAAATATTTAAAAAAAAAAAAAAAAATTTACCTTTTTAGAGAGAGAAAGTTCCGATTGTAGAGAGAGAGAGAGAGAGGTTGTGAGTTGTGAGGAAAAATCTGGGCTTGCGTATATATAGATTTTGTGGCCATCGTAATTTCGATGGTACATTACGATGATTTTACGACGGATCCATCGTAAAATCGTCGTAACCCATGAAACCAATCAGAATAATTTACAAACGCGGGAAATTTTTCATTCCACGCGGCAAAAGTAATTCCCGGTTACGACGCGTTTACGACGGATCCGTCGTAAAATTGTCGTAATGTACCATCGAAATTACGACGAATCCGTCGTAACATCGTCATAATATTAGAAAAGTAAACCCTAAACACTAAACCCTAAAACACATAACCGTCTTTTATTAACGAAATATATTTGTACATCATAAACTTTTCAATGTACACAATACAATCAATAATGACGATTGAATCTGACAAATATCAAATTTTCTTCTATCTTCTTACTTCTCTATAACATTCGTTGTATAAGTTTCTTCGTAACATGCATGAAGTATAAATTGTTAATAATTTTTGTATTATGTCAACCAACGAATCGAGAACTTATGTAAAACAATATAATTGATGATATACCAATCATTTACAACCTATACTCAACCTTAAAACCCTAAACCCTGAACCCTAAACCCTAAACCCTACATATTCGTCGTAATATCGTCGTACAAGAAACCGTCGTAAAAGCGTCGTAATTCACAAATTGTCGTAAATTCATCGTAGTTTTACGACGATGTTATGACGTAAATAGTGACATCAGTATCACGACGAATTTACGACGACTCTGAGAGTTTGGTAAAACACGAGTTCTTATAGTTCACCTAATTATTTACATCAAATATTTTTGACGTAATGTCGTCGTATATTCGATGTGAAATCGTTGTAATGCTATTCGATATAAAACCGTTGTAAATATTCGTTGCAAATCCGTTGGTAATTTCTAGAAAATTTCTATAAATACCTTCCACACCTTCAATGGTAACTCAAAACAAAAAACAATACACACTAAATATATGCATACCTACGTTTCCTTGGGTTCTTATGCTGATCATTGTGTTCCCACTTCTTGATGATCTTGCCAACAAAGAATCATGTGGTATCTTGTTTTCATGTAAAGACAGTCTTCATTATAACTACCATAGGTGAATGATTCATAGAATTGGAAATCTATGTAAATCGTAATATAAGGATGTCCAATTCTATGTATCTTTCACTTATGGTGGTTGGTCTTTATGTATCTTTCTTTGTTGGCCAGATCATCAGAAGTGGGAATACAACAGTTTGCTCCTTAACCTAAGACGACATTACGACGATATTACGCCGTAATATCAACGTAATATGCAGAAACCATATTCGTCGTAATTGCGATGTAATTTTACATCAAAATTACGACGACATATATTTACGACAAGTTTACATCGAATTTCGTCGTAAATTCGTCGTAATTGACAAATCGTCGTAAATCCGTCGTAAAATAGCACAATTATCCACCAGATATGGAACATGTAATCGGAGCGATAAATGCTATTTGGGCACGTTCTGGACCCATGATTTTTGTTCACGCTATTGGTCCGGGCACGTTCTTCACCCATGATCTTTCTCGGGTACCAGAGACGATCAAGGAAGGATCAATAGAAAGAAATCACAAGAAGGTTACCTTCGCTCGACAAAGGAATCGCGTTATTGCGGGGGCGTTGCTCCATCGCACCCAAAATCGCAAAATCGAGGAAAGATGAAATATTAGGGTTTATCAATCGTCGCTCTATCTTTCCAGAGGTATTAGTTACGAGGGCGTGACTGTGAGCAACTGTCAAGAACGGCGGGAAACACAAATCCCACGTGTCGACTTTCTATCCGTCCGTGAGGTATTAGAGTTTATATTTTAATAAATATCCTAAAATGACACACTTTTAACTTTTGTATACGGTTTGTAATCAATTAATGAATTAATAATATTCATGCATTAACTTTGAAAATTCAAATAAGCTAAAATTAAAATAAGTTATATTATACAAATTAAAATAAGAGCAATTACCTATATAAATCAATCAGAATCATCATCTTCGCTCGGTTCATCATCTTCATTGGGTGCATCATCTTCAGGTTGTGAATCATCGTCACTCTCATCAAAATCATCGGAATCACCTTCTGCTTCTGTGTCGTCAGGTAGATATTCAAGTTCCATGTTGCGGGGATCAATTAAAAGAACGTTCTCCGTAATCTCTTGTTCTGTAATGTCACAGGAAGAATCTTGTTGCATTGGAAGATCGTCAACACCAACAATTTTACCCCTTGGAGCAATTTTAATTACCGATAACCATGTGGGACCAGTGGTTCGAACTCGCGGATATGGCACGAACGTTACTTGTTCTGCTTGTGATGCTAGTATAAATGGTTCAAACTTGTTGTATCGCCTTGCTTTGTTGACGTCGACCACACCAAATTTGTTTATTCGAACCCCTCGACCGACTGTTGGATAGAACCAATCACATTTGAAGATAACGCATTTCATACTAACCAAGCCGGTGTACTCCACTTCGATTATTTCCTGCAACACCCCATAAAAATCTATTTCACCCCTAACACAAACTCCGTAGTTGGTAGTTGCCCGCCGAACGCCGTATTTGTATGTATGAAACACATAACCACGGGTGAAATACATGGGTGCAGTCGTTATCATCCCGAGGGGCCCTAGTAGTAACTCATGAAACCATATTGGATATTCGGGGTCACCATGATCCACCTATGAAATTTGGGAATGTTAGAACGAGCATCAATATATATACTTAATGAAAAAATTTTATTACGTAAACTTACTTGTGTCTTTAACCACTTAGCAAAGTAACGATCTTTACATCGTTTATTTCATCATTTGAAACGCCTTCAATGCATTCTCGTACCTGACTAACAAATAAATTGCATATACATATATATACATTTAAATTAACATCTTTATCTATATATATAATAAATTAGGAGTGGCTAATTAAATTGTCACGTTACCTCTCCAAAGGTTCCACTTCCTCACAATTTAGGAGGATGTATGTATGTGCGATGTGCCTGTCATTCTCGTTAGACCACCAAACTTCCTTCACTTTCCACCAAGACGACCGATTGGTAAGAAGATGTCTGGGACACCCTCTACTGCATAAGTTCTTCTCACACCACCATCATCATATCGTCGGGGTTTCCGTTTGCGTGTGAGAACTTTCGTAGCAAAATAGTATGAGGTGAAGTGTGAAGTTTCTTCGGTCAAACTTCCCGCAACAATTGTTCCTTTAACCCTTGCTAGATTTTTAGCCTTTCCCTTTAAATGTTTCATGATTCGCTCGAATGGGTACATCCACCTAAACTGAACAGGCCTGCCTAGTTCTGCTTCGTGAGGGAGATGAATGGGAAGATGTTCCATGACATCAAAAAACGCCGGCGGGAATATCTTCTCCAGATTGCACAATAATATTGGACTATCACTACAAGAAAACAGTCGATTTGCAATGGAATTTGCGATGGATATAATCCGTCGCAAATTTGCGACGGATTTGCGACGGATTTGCGAGTGACTAACTTGTCGTCGCAAATCCGTCTCTATTTTGCGAGGGAAAAAGTCGTCGCAAATTGCGACGATTTTGCAACAAATTTGCGACGAACGTGCGAGGGAATATCTAGGGTCGCAAATCCCTCGCAAATTTGCGAGGGCCAAACGGGCGTCGCAAATGCGTTGCAAAATTGCGACGAATTTGCGAGGGATTAGCGAGGACTACAGTGGTCGTCGCAACTCCGTCGCAAAATTGCGACGGTAAATGTCCCTCGCAAAATTGCGACGGATTTGCAACGGATTTTTGCAAGGGATTTGCGATGGAAGCAGTTAGGTGGAGTTAGGTGAGGTAGATGGAACACGTTTAAAAGAAAAATTAATTTCCATCGCAAAGTTGTTGCAAATCCCTTGCAAATCCTTTTCCGTAGCAAATCCATTGCAAATTTCCGTAGCAAATCCGTCTCAAATCCGTCGCAATTTATTTTGAAATCCTATAAATACAGATCACGTTGAGAGCTTTCATAACACAAAAAAAAAAATTCGAAAAAAAAAAAAAAAAAAAAAAAAAAAAATTTTTGATATATATATTTTGAGTGGTGAATGTTTAAAAAATGTCTTCGGGGCACGAAATATACGCATTACGATCATGGATGTACAATCAAAGAGATCCAGAGACGGGTGAAGTGACGAAAGAGTATCGGGACGGGTTGCGAGCATTCATGTACCAGGCGACAAGCCAACCATGTGCGACTCGTGACGGTAAAATTTTCTGTCCATGTAGAAAGTGCAAGAACACCCAATATGTGGATATTGATACTGTGAAGAGGCATCTATATAATAGAGGATTTAAGCCAAACTATTATATCTGGTTTTCGCATGGGGAAGGTTGTAGTGTTGATGCTGGAAGTAGTAGTACGAGTCATGGCGTTGATCAACCTAGTTATAATTATGGGAATGATCATTTATTCGGAAATATTGATGAAGGGTATCAACAGGGAAATAGGTTTCATGATATGGTTACAGATGCATTTCATGAAAGTACAACTGCATTTGCTGATGATAATACTAGGGAAGAACCCAACATAGAAGCAAAGCGTTTTTATGATATGTTAGACGCTGCGAAGCAGCCCATTTACGATGGATGTAGAGAAGGGCAGTCTAAACTATCATTGGCATCTAGGATGATGACAATTAAAAGTGATCATAACCTAAATGAGATTTGCATGGATTCATGGGCTGAGCTAATTAAAGAGTATTTGCCACAAGATAATATTTCCGCTGAGAGTTACTATGAAATACAGAGGTTGGTTGCGAGTCTTGGGTTACCATCAGAAATGATTGACGTATGCATAGACAATTGCATGATTTTCTGGAAAGATGATGATAAGTTGCAGGAATGTCGATTTTGTGGGAAGCCGAGATATCAACCAACTACTGGAAGGACCCGCGTTGCATACCAACGTATGTGGTACTTGCCAATCACCGATAGGTTGAAACGGTTATACCAATCAGAAAGGACATCGGCGGCAATGAGATGGCATGCACAACATACCACGGAGGATGGGGAGGTTACGCATCCGTCAGATGCAAAGGCGTGGAAACACTTTCAGACTGTACATTCAGACTTTGCTAACGAGAGCAGGAATGTCCATCTTGGCTTATGCACCGATGGGTTTAGTCCATTTGGTATGTCCGGGAGACAATATTCTCTATGGCCTGTCATTTTGACGCCATACAATCTTCCTCCAGAAATGTGCATGCAACGGGAATTTTTGTTCATGAGTATTCTAGTACCCGGTCCTAAGCATCCGAAGCGATCCCTTGATGTATTCCTCCAACCTTTGATTCATGAGTTGAAACAGTTGTGGTATACAGGTGTTCGCACATTCGATTATTCGCAGCAAAGGAACTTCAAGATGCGTGCTGTGCTATTGTGGACCATTAGTGACTTCCCGGCGTATGGAATGTTATCGGGGTGGACTACGCATGGAAGGTTATCGTGTCCATATTGCCTTGATCGGTCAGAGGCCTTCCAGTTGAAGCATGGAAGGAAACCATGTTGGTTTGACTGTCATCGTCGGTTTCTTCCCATGCATCATCCGCATCGCAAGAACAAGAAGTTGTTTAGGAAGAACAAGGTCGTGCGTGTTCCCCCCCCCGTCTATCTTTCAGGGAATGATTTGTTAGAGCAGATTGATTATTACGGTGCTCAAGAAACATGTAAACGTGGGGGCAATTGGCACACTAAGGCAAACATGCCTGACGGATATAACGTTTCTCACAATTGGCACAAACAAAGTATTTTTTGGGAACTGCCATATTGGAAGGATCTTCTATTACGGCATAATCTTGATGTGATGCACATCGAAAAAAATTTCTTCGATAACATCATGAATACGATTTTGAATGTCAAGGGAAAGACTAAAGACAAAATGAAATCAAGGTTGGACATGGCCGAAATATGTGTAAGAAGCGAGTTGCATATTACACAAAACGGAAAAATGCCGATTCCAACTTTTCGATTGTCTACGGATGCGAAACGAGCGTTGTTTGACTGGGTTGGTTCAGAAGTAAAGTTCCCTGATGGATATGTGTCCAAATTCACAATTAGATGCATAGAGCAAGGCAATAAATTTTCCGGTATGAAGAGCCACGATTGCCATGTATTCATGCAGCGATTACTACCATTTGCATTACTCGAGCTCTTACCGACAGCTGTTCACGAAGCAATTGCGGGTAAACAAGTATTAATTTAAATATGTATTTATAATATAATTTTCTTATTTAATTACTGATATATATATTATTTGTAGGCATTGGAGCATTTTTCAGGGATCTATGCACTCGAACACTGACTGAGGATGGCATAGCGCAATTACTCAATAATATACCTGTTTTGCTGTGTAATTTAGAAAAAATATTTCCACCTTCATTTTTTGACGTAATGGAACATCTCCCAATCCACCTACCACATGAAGCAGCTCTTGGGGGGCCCGTGCAATTCCGATGGATGTACCCGTTCGAGCGATTCATGGGACATTTGAAAGGAAAGGCCAAAAATCTTGCAAGAGTGGAGGGTTCCATCGTTGCAGGTAGTTTGACCGAGGAAACATCTCACTTCACGTCATACTACTTTAGCCCAACCGTCAAAACGAAAAAAACCGCTCCTAGAAGATATGACGATGGTGGGGTTGCACCTAAGTATAACGTTGATGTCCCGGATATCTTCGCCCAAATAGGGAGACTTGCTGGAAAGTTGAAAGAAGTTTGGTGGGAAGACCATGAACATTGTCGTGCAGCTCACAATTATATATTGCGAAATTGTGATTATGTTCAACCGTTTGAGAGGTAATAATTAATTAGCTGCACTTAGATTACTTACATTTATATATCTCACTCGTTGTTTAATTAGTTTTATAAAAAATTATTGCAGCGTTTTCGACATCCAGATCCGAGAAGCCTATCCCGGTTTACTTGAAAAAGACTATGAGAAGTACAAAGAACGTGACTTTGCTGGATGGTTAAAATACTATGTACGTAAGATATATATATACATATATATATATAAGTTATCTATCATTTCACGAATATTTTTAATATAATTTGTTAAAATTAATTAATTGTTATTCAAATTATGTATATGTAGGTAATGAATGGATGTGCAAACCAGCCCTTGCCACTATGGTTGCACGAGGTTGTTCAAGAACCAATTGCGAAGATCACTACTGCCCCAATGTACTTCACTCGCGGATACACATTTCATACATATAAGCATGGCTCTCGAAGGTCAACCGCAAATTATGGAATCCATGTGCCAGGTGAAAACGACTACTACGGCGTATTGCAAGAAATTATAGAAGTCACATATCCTGGAATTATCGGTTTGAAATGCATTTTATTTAAATGCGATTGGTACGATCCAACAGTCGGTCGAGGGGTCCGCACAAACAACATAGGGGCGATCGATGTCAATGCAAACCGACGTTTTTCCAAGTTCGAACCCTTCATCCTAGCATTGCAAGCAGAACAAGTGTGTTTCATTCCATATCCTCGGATTAAGCAAAGACGTGAGACATGGTTATCGGTGATAAAAGTGAACCCAAGAGGCCGTATAATTGGGTTAGGCATCGAAGATGCTCTGCAAAATGAAAGAGTCGGAGAAGTCTCCATCGCAGTCGAAACATCAGAAGATATCATACATATCGATCCACAAAACAGAGAAGTTGAAGACATCGTGGATGATTCAAGCGAAGATGCAGCCGCATCTGACGAGTTCGAGGAGAACGATAGCGGAGAAAACAATGATGAGCATAGTGAACACTCTAATATGTCTGAAAATGAATCTGAAAACGATTCGGAATAATGTGTTAAATGTACTATAATGTAATTTTTAAAATAAAAATATGTATATGTTGTAAATCCGTAAAAAAAATAAAAACTTTATTATGATGATAATACATATACCATAAACCATAAATCTTATAAAAATAAAACATTATTATGTACTATTAAACGTATACCCTAAACCCTAAACATTAAAAAAAAAAATCACGAATTTGCAACGGATTTGCGATGGATCCGTCGCAAATCCGTTGCAAATAAAGACCCCATCGCAAATCCATTGCAAATTTGCAATGGAATTGCGATGGATCCGTCGCAAATCCGTTGCAAATAAAGGATCCATCGCAAATCCGTTGCAAATTTGCAATGGAATTGCAAGGGATTCATTCCTTATTTCCGGAGAAGATAAAAACGTGATAAGCGTCTAACGGTTTTAAAAGTGAATCTCAAAAAATTATATTTCTAAAGTTATTTAATCATGTGCATTCATAAATTGTGAAAATTTGGAAATGTCCCCGTATGATATATAAAACGTCATATATCCGTATATGTTGTTTATGAATATATATATATATATATATATATATATATATAAGTTCAACATTCCTCGTACCCTCAAATTCATTATATTTGTGAAAAAAATATGCTTATGATCATGACTCTTATGAGATTATAAACCGTAAACTTTATTATGTACTATTAAACGTATACCCTAAACCCTAAACATTAAAAAAAAAATCACGAATTTGCAACGGATTTGCGATGGATCCGTCGCAAATCCGTTGCAAATAAAGACCCCATCGCAAATCCGTTGCAAATAAAGGATCCATCGCAAATCCGTTGCAAATTTGCAATGGAATTGCAAGGGATTCATTCCTTATTTCCGGAGAAGATAAAAACGTGATAAGCGTCTAACGGTTTTAAAAGTGAATCTCAAAAAATTATATTTCTAAAGTTATTTAATCATGTGCATTCATAAATTGTGAAAATTTGGAAATGTCCCCGTATGATATATAAAACGTCATATATCCGTATATGTTGTTTATGAATATATATATATATATATATATATATATATATATATATAAGTTCAACATTCCTCGTACCCTCAAATTCATTATATTTGTGAAAAAAATATGCTTATGATCATGACTCTTATGAGATTATAAACCGTAAACTTTATTATGTACTATTAAACGTATACCCTAAACCCTAAACATTAAAAAAAAAAAATCACGAATTTGCAACGGATTTGCGATGGATCCGTCGCAAATCCGTTGCAAATAAAGACCCCATCGCAAATCCATTGCAAATTTGCAATGGAATTGCGATGGATCCGTCGCAAATCCGTTGCAAATAAAGGATCCATCGCAAATCCGTTGCAAATTTGCAATGGAATTGCTAGGGATTCATTCCTTATTTCCGGAGAAGATAAAAACGTGATAAGCGTCTAACGGTTTTAAAAGTGAATCTCAAAAAATTATATTTCTAAAGTTATTTAATCATGTGCATTCATAAATTGTGAAAATTTGGAAATGTCCCCGTATGATATATAAAACGTCATATATCCGTATATGTTGTTTATAAATATATATATATATATATATATATAAGTTCAACATTCCTCGTACCCTCAAATTCATTATATTTGTGAAAAAAATATGCTTATGATCATGACTCTTATGAGATTATAAACCGTAAACTTTATTATGTACTATTAAACGTATACCATAAACTCTAAACATTAAAAAAAAAAACTCACTAATTTGCAACGGATTTGCGATGGATCCGTCGCAAATCCGTTGCAAATTAGTGATCCATCGCAAATCCGTTGCAAAATGTTTTTTGGAAATTTGGTACGAAAATTGAATTTTTTCAGCGCATGTTGGGCCAAAATTTAACCGCGAATTTTGCGATGGATTTGCGATGGATCCGTCGCAAATCCGTTGCAATGTTTGGATCCATCGCAAATCCATTGCAAATCCATCGCTTTTTAGTTTATAAACCGACTGTTTATCTTCTTCTTCCTTTCTCCCTTCTCAATCCCTTCAATCTCCCATTGCAAATCCGTCGATTCCTGCGATCCCACTTCTCCTCCTCCGGCGATCGGTTCCTCTTCCTCCGGCGAACGGTTCCTCTTCCTCCGGCGATCAGTTTCTCTTCCCTTCCTCTCTACTCTCCTCCGCGACCTCCTCCCTTCACCTCGCGAGCGAGCTCTTTCTTCTCCTCCTCCGCCGGCGAGCACTCCTCTCCCTCCGGCGACCTCCTCTCCCTCCGGCGACCTCCTCTCCCTCCGGCGAGTCCCCTCCCTCCGGCGAGTCCCCTCCTCTCCCCTCTCCCTCCGGCGACCTCTTCTTCTCCTGGGCGAAGGTAAGTTGATTTTTTAATTTCATTTTTTATTTCATTTTTTATTTCAAAATTATATGTTGTTATCTTAGAAAAAAAAATTATTGGATTTGTGAACTTTGTTTGATTTGTTAGATTTGTGAACTTTGTTAGATTTGTGAAAAAAAAATTAGATTTGTTAGATTTGGATTTGTATTTAATTTAGATTTTTTGATTTTTAGAATTGTTAGATTTTGTTAGATTATTTAGTTTCTTAGATTTGTTAGATTATTTAGTTTTTTAGTTTTTTAGTTTTTTAGATTTGTTAAAAAATTATATTTATTATATTTGTATTTATTAGGATGAATTTAGATTGTTAGATTTAGATATGTTATATATTAGGTTGTTAAATTTGTATTTTAATTAGTATGAATTTACATTAGATAATTTTATAATTATTATGACATTATATAAAATTATTAGTTTGATTGTAATTTTTTTGTATTTTCTAAATTATAATATAATTATATGAATTAATTATTAAATTTTTTTTTGTAGATGTCGGGATTTCGAGGTAACGACTATACTCGATTTCTTTCGATGGGTTCCACAAGTACTCCTCCTGTTATACAGATGGATTTTGCGACTACTGCTGTTCCTGAGACCGTGGAGCCTGCCCCAGCACCGGAGGATCCCGCACCGTCTAACCCCGCGGCTGACTCCATCCCCATTGATATTGTGATAGAGCAGATTCTCGAGAGTCCTGGTCATGATAGTCTACCACGACTCGATCCAGGCCGTCCTCCAGGAACGTTATGGTAAAATTTATATTTTCTAAGTTATTTATGTTTTTGTTTACAATTATCATAATTTTATTTTTAAAATTTACTATATTTTCTAATTTCAGGTTTGATGATGACGGAGCTGTGGCTGCTCAGATCCGTTCGATCTTTGAAACGGATTTCAAAGAACCGCATGCCAATTACTCGCAAACACCGGAATATATCATTGAACGTTGGTATAAAACGTTTGCTGTAAGTTTTCTAAATTTTATTAAATTTATTTTTATTATTAATAATAATATTTTTTATGCATTTAACTTCTTATTTTTTTTGTTATAGCAATCGTTTCATTGGGATTTTACAATTAACGGCGAGGTCCGTAAAAAATTTGAAAAGAAGTTGAAGGCTCGTATGTGCGGTCAGGTTGGGCGTTGGAAAGAAAAGTGGAAGATTAAAGGCGATGAGTCGAAGCCTAAGTGGATGGATCCGACTGTTTGGAACGGTCTTGTTCGATATTGGATGGATCCAAAGAGCAAGAAGAAGAGTGACGATAGTCGCAAGGCCCGATACTCTGATCCTGATGGTTACGGGCCTTCTAAGCATCGTTCAGGACAAACCTCGTTTAAAGCACGGGGCCGAAACATAGTAAGTTTTTTTTTAAAAAAAAAATCTTACATACGTAATTTAATTTAATGTTATGAATTTATGAATTTTTTTTAGGCCGCAAAGACCGGATCATCAGTTCCGGATTTGTTAGCGGTTCTCGAGGAGACAAAACGGAAACCGGATGGCTCTTTTATCGATGGACGCTCGGAGAAGATCTACCACGATGTCACTTCGCGGCTCGAACTGTTATCTCAGACCGTCGATAGTGATGATCCCGAGAGCACAGCATCTTGCGGCCTTACTCCTTTCGTGAAGAACCAAATTTTTACCGAGGTACGTATTTAAAAATTAAATTGTTGTATTGTATTTAAATATTTCTAATTATAATGTTTGTTTTTTTGTCTTTCATAGGTTGCTCCCCGCAAAAAAGGAAGAATTTACGGTGTCGGTTCGCTTCAACCGCAAATTGAAGCTTCTTCTACATCGGCTTCGCGTCCATCCCATGACGATTTACACCGGATCATAACGAGTCAGGCCGAGATGCTATCGAGTCAGGCCGAGATGCTAACGAATCAGGCCGAGAAGATTAATTCCTATGATGCTTTCATGGATTACTTTGCTGAGAAGGATCCGGCTTTTGCAAGACTTCGCGAAGCACGTAACTCTTCGGGATCGGGATCCGGAACCGGTACCGAAACCGGAACCGGAACCGGAAGCGGAACCGGAACCGGAACCGGATCCGGAACCGGAACCGGATCCGGAACCGGAACCGGATTGTAAACATTTTATTTTGTTTTTTTTTAAAAACAATTATGCACTTTTTGTAATAACTAAATTATATAATTATGTTTTTAAATTTAATATGTTAATTATTTTAATTATTATTCAATTTTTAAATTAAATTTTTAATTTACAAAATTCAATTTTCCTTGCATTTCCATTGCAATTTTGCGAGGGATTCGCGAGGGAAAGTTGCCTTCGCAAATTTGCGAGGGAATTATCTCGTCGCAAATTTGCGACGGATTTGCGAGGGAAAGTTGCCTTTGCAAATTTGCGAGGGAATTATCTCGTCGCAAATTTGCGACGGATTTGCGAGGGAAAACTGCCTTTGCAAATTTGCGAGGGAATTATCTCGTCGCAATATTGCGACGGATTTGCGAGGGAAAGTATCCGTCGCAACTTTGCGACAGACTTGCGAGGGATTATTTATCATCGCAAATTTGCGACGGATTTGCAACGGATATTTGCCGTTGCAAATTTGCGAGGGAAAATGGTTCGTCGCAAATTTGCGACGGATTTGCGAGGGAAACTGTTTTGCGACGACTGATTTGCGACGGAAATCGTGTCGTCGCAATTCCGTCGCAAAACGTGATTTGCGACGGATTTGCTATGGATTTGTCCATCGCAAATCCGTTGTTTTCTTGTAGTGTATTAGCATCCAACTGTGCAATTACATCTTCTGACAACGTCCGTGTACTAAGATCCCGGAAAAACCCTCTGATGCCTGCAACACCCAACAATTATATAGTGCAATATTTGAACAAATTATATGTGATTTGATGATGTCTCTTACCTCCAATTGCTTCATGAACATTTCCTGGAAGGAGTTCGGCAAATGCGAAAGGAAGTAATCGTTGCATAAACACATGGCAGTCATGACTCTTCTTCCCTGAAAACTTTTGTCCTTTCTCAACAGATTTAGCCTGATTGGATACATACCCATAAGGAAACTTCACATCAGATGAAACCCAATTGAACAACGCTGCCTTTTGTTCGGCACCCAACCGAAATATAGGAACTGGTGATTTCTCATTGCTCATAATATGCAACTCATTTCTGTTACAAATATCAGGCAAGTCCAACCTTGACTTTTCGCTGTCTTTGGTTCTTCCTTTCATGTTTAACACCGTATGCATGATGTTATCAAAAATGTTTTTTTCAATATGCATGACATCAAGATTGTGTCGCAGCAGATGATCTTTCCAGTACGGAGTGATTCTCCCCGTATCCATCAGGCATATTAGCTGGAGTGTGCCAATTTCCCCCACGATTTACAGTTTCTAGTCCCCCAAAATGATCTATTTGCGCTTCTAGATCTTCCCCAGATATATACACTGGTGGGGGGACACGCACGATTTTGTTCTTCCTAAACAATCGCTTGTTTCTCAGATATGGATGGTTGATTGGTAGAAACCGACGGTGATAATCATACAAGCATGTTTTTTGACCATGTTTCAGCTGAAACGCATCTGTCCGATCGAGGCAATACGGACAAGATAACCTCCCATGCGTCGTCCAACCTGATAGCATCTTGTATGCAGGGAAGTCGCTTATTGTCCACATAAGCACAGCACGCATCGTAAAATTTTTCTTCCTCGAACAGCCGTATGTACGAACTCCTGTAGACCACAACTGTTTCAACTCATGTATGAGAGGCTGCAAAAACACATCAAGGGAACGCTTCGGATGCTTCGGACCAGGTACTAATATACTCAAGAATAAAAATTATCTTTGCATGCACATATCTGGAGGAAGGTTGTATGGCGTTAGGATTACTGGCGATAGAGAATATTGCCTACCAGACATACCGAATGGACTAAATCCATCTGTGCAGAGGCCAAGATACACATTTCGCTTAAATTTAGCAAATTCCGGGTGTACCGTGTTAAAGTGTTTCCAAGCTTTTGTATCTGACGGGTGAGTCACTTCTCCTTCTCTCTGCGAATGTTCTGCTTGCCACCTCATCGATCCAGCTGTCCTTTCAGATTGATACAATCGTTTCAACCTATCAGTTATAGGAAGATACCACATCCGTTGGTACGGTATCTTACTACGCCCAGAAGTTTGTGGTCTGAATCTCGGCTTTTGGCAAAATCGACATTCATGCAGCTAATCATTATCTTTCCAAAACAGCATACAATTGTCAACACATACATCTATCATCTCAGAAGGCAACCCAAGACTAAACACCAACTTCTGTATCTCATAGTATGTTTCGGCAGCCAAATTATCATCTGGCAAATACTCTTTAATATGATCAGCCCAATCATCCATGCAAGCCTCAGCTAAATTATGATGAGTTTTAATTGTCATCATCCTAGCTGCTAACGACAATTTAGACTGACCTTCTCTACATCCATCGTAGAGTGGCTGATTTGCAGCGGCTAGCATATCATAAAACCGCTTCGCATCTACATTGGGTTCCTCAACACTATTATCAACATTTGTTTCATGAAATGCATCATTGACCATTTCATGCATCCTATCATGATCTTGACCCTGCTGATCAAATTGATTTTCATGACCATGATGATAACTACTACCCTGATCAAAATCTACATGACCTTGATAATTACTACGACAATCAGCTTGATCAGTAGTACTCCTTTCACCTCTCCATGTTGATACCAAACATAATATTGCGGCATAAACCCTCTATTTAGTAAATGCTTCCACACCTTCTCGATAAAAATATATCTTGTATTCTTGCATTTACGACAAGGACAGAACATCTTACCGCTTTCGAGGGTTGTTTGCATATTTCCGACCTGATACATGAATATTTCAAGCCCCTCTTGGAATTCTTTCGTCAACGATCCCTCCGAATCCTTTTGCGTATACATCCATCTTCGTATTTCGTATATGGACATTTTATAAAAATAGTTTTTGAAGTGTTTTTTTCTTATAAGAGATTGTTTTTTTTTTTTGATAACTTTCGTTCGATGTACGCAAGTATTTATAGAAATTTTTAGGATTTACCAACGGATTTACATCGAAAGTTTACATCGAATTTACATCCAAATAAAATTTACAACGATTTTACATCGCATATACGACGGATTTATGACGAATATATTAGCTGTAAATAATTTGGAACCCTGCTTAAAAAACGTGCTCACCTACCTAGACACAATCGACTTAAACTCGTCGTAATTTACATCGAATACATGTCGTCGTAATATCGATGTAGAATTACATCGACATTACGACGATATAAAAAATCGTCGTAATGGCAATGTACAGTTACGACGATATTACGACGATCAATATTTACGACGAAATTACTTCGAATTTAAAATGAGTCATAATGTCGTCGTAAACTCGATGTAAATTTACGACGGCTAATATTCGATGTAAAATTTCGTTGGTAATCGCCTGTTTTCTTGTAGTGATGGCAAGCGCAAGCAACCGGGAGACTTTTCATCGTATGTTGCACTGCAAGAGCAACTGAAGGAAGCTCAACAGAAAATCGAAGAGCAGGCAGCTTATAATGAACGGCGTGATGCTGAGATTGTTGTCCGTGAAGCAGAGCACTCCCGAGCTGCATCTGAGCAAAAGGACAAGCTAGAGCACTTCTCCTTGGTGGAAAAGTACCTGCGACAAACTGATCCGGGGTTTCTAGACTTCTTGGCTTCGCACTCAGCTCCAGCAACAACTGCTTTGCTTCCATCAGCCAATCGTGTCGACCAGATCCAAGTACAACCCCATCTGGTTCTGCTTCTTAGGTTTTGTGCTTACTTTTTCTGAACCTTGTTACTTGTGAACTCATGAATTTGTTATTTTTGTTTATGTTTTGGCATTTGTTGTGGAGGTTGAATACTTTAGTTAATATTTTTAATCAAATGTTAGTTTGCATCAAATTTCTTTAATTTTGTAACACAGATTACCATTTGAGAAACAAAACGAACACCAATCTGACACACCATATTCTTAATTTGATTACAATTTTAGTCACTAAACAATAGCCTATTAGTCGCCAAATAGCCGCAGAAGAATAACTGATTTGTCGCAAAATATTTACATCTTCGAAACTTGATGTTCCAATTAGTCGCCAATTAGTCGTTCATTTAGTCATAGAATGGTCGCTAAATAGTAACTAACATTTACGACTACTTCGAGACTAAAACTATCCGACTGCATCTATACCCATTCCATAGTCGTTAACTAGTCGCAAACGTAGTCCCCTATTAGTCGCAGAAGAATATCTAATTAGTCGCACAATATTTACATCTTCGAAACTTGATGTTCCTATTAGTCGCCAAATAGTCGTTCCATTAGTCATAGAATAGTCGGTAAATAGTAACTGAAATGTACGACTATTTAGTGACTAAAACTATCCGACTGCATCTAGACCCTTTCTATAGTCGTTACCTAGTCGCAAACGTAGTCGCCGATTAGTCGTAAAGTTTTGCGACTACTTTACGACTATTGAACGGCTACACATTGTTCTTGTGGTATAGTCGTAATGTAGTCGGCATTTGGCGACTAATTTTACGACTACATACTTTAGCGACTAAATATTAACGACTACATGGTTTAGTCGCATTGTAGTCGTAACACACCTTTTAACGACTAATTGGCGACTACTTCTACAGTGGCCAAAATGTTGTTTTCTTGTAGTGACAAGTGATGAGGAAATGACCTTGTTCTTCAATTTTGTCGAGACTCCTAAAGGGTTTTCCGTTCGTGGCATTGTTGAAAAGATCTTCTCCCTCCGTTATGGACTATTTGATTTCACAAAAGAAATGACCAATCATATGATCCCTGTAAGCTCTAGCAAAAGAAATGACCAATCATATGATCCATATTATGGACCACGTTGTTGAGTTCCTCTAACTTCTCTCGGCTTATCTTGTTCGGGTACTCTCGGTACTTCTCGAGATGGTAGATTAGGATAGCATGAGAAGCGGCATAGGGTGTTGTTGAACGTCTCGCTCTCATGAAATAGGCGTGAATGTCTTCCTTGCTCTCATTGCTGCAGCGGAAGAAAGCGTATATAGGTCCTTTTTCCCAAACTTCTTCAAAGGAGGTGTACATCGGGATTGATTTCACAAATCTATTAAACTCGATCAATTTCTCTCGGGTGATGTATTATGTCCTTGGCTCTTCCGGTATTGGACTTGGTGGAAGTGTTGGTTCAAAGGCTGAGTAGGGCATGTAGATCATCCTTGGTGGGATCCTTTGAAGTGTTGTTGATGAAGGGGATGAGACTTCTTCATGATCTTGAATCACCTTGCAAGGTGCATATAAATCTGGTTCCAGGTCGCTTGAAGGCTCATCTGAAATGTGAATGTCAATGGAGAATGTAGCTTGCTCGAGATAAAGTGTACGGGACTCAAACGGTTCAAGGGTAGACGAGAAGAGGCTGGATGCGGGTCCAAGGAATGAAGGCGCGGTGGATCGGAGGTTGGCCGCGGGTCTGGAGGACGGAGGCGCGGCGAGAGGACGGCTGGTCGCGGCTGGAAGGCTCGCACCAGTGATGAGAGGAGTACGTGGGGACTTGTTCGGTTCGTCGTCTTCTTCATCTCCTTCGGTGTTTTCCTCCTCGAAATGATCATTTGGCTTCTCTTCCATGACAGGGACATGTACTTCAAGTGTTGTATCATGCTCCTCATGATCTTTAGTTTTCTCCACTTTCTCTTCTACTTCATCGATAGCATAAAGGAGTCGGTCTAGTGTAAGATCGAGCTCTCTCGTTTTGTCCTCAACTTCTCCTACTCCTTCCCACGGCTCGAGGGTGTAGTTGTAGGTGGTGTTACTGTTGTCATTGACGGAGTTATCCAAATCATCAAGCTGGTAGTTCAAAGTACGTACCCCCATCATTAGCTTTCCGGATATCGGACTTTTGTCTTCCTTGTTCTTCTTCAACGAGTTCCATCCTCTCGTTTATTGTTGTAGCGTCTTTAAGGGTACGTTCTTCAAGGATTTTCACGTGGGCAGTAAGGTCATCGAAATTCTTGTAGAATTCGATGGAGATGGAATCTATTCTCTCATTTAAAATGGCTCCGAACTTGGCTTGGGACTTGATGGTTTTGTTGATAACTTCTTCTATTCGCTTCAAACGAGCGTTGAATTACAAACTTTCATCGTGCTAGTTCAAGATTTGGTGAGGAAGACGGTATGCTTGTTGTCTAGAGTTAACAACTGGAGACGCAAAAGGCTCGTCTCGGTAGAAAGAAAGCTCGTGGCTTCCTTGAGAGTAGTTGGTCGGTGCCGGTTTCTGATCCATGTAGAACGAGTCACACACAGCATGTGATTCGTGACACTGGTGAGCACAAGATGGGTCATAGTAACCCCGCTCGTAGTAGCAATCTCGCTCCTGAGGCGAGTTCATGTTTCAAAGCTTGAAACGAAGAAAAACAAAACCAAAATTCAAATAGAAAACGTTTGTCCTAGAGTCGTTCTACTAACCTCTAAGGTGTGATAGAGACTGTAGCGATCTCTTCCCGGCATCAGCGCCAAAAACTTGATGCGAATCGGATTCGTCTCCGAAACTTCAGGTCTTAAATTTATATACCTTAAAGCCTGCAAGTGCACATATGTGCGTTGTAGTACTTGAGGTATCGATCCACAGGGAGAGGGTGCTGTTCATTCAGACCTTAGACACTGTATAGTAAATAAACCTAGAACGAATATATTTTTATAGGGTTTTTGTAACTAGAATTGTAAAGAACGAAAAACGGAAAATTTCTACTAAACTATTTCTAAGGACATCGATGGCTACTTTAATCTAGGGGAATCTAATTTCTAATCTAATACTAAGAGACTCTAAACCTAATCCTAAGAAATTCTAAGACTAACCTAATACCTAAGAAAATCGACTACTAACCTAAACTACTTCTACGGACTCTATTGCTAAACTACACTACTAGAGACGGTTGTAACTATTCTAAAACATTGCTGGGTTGAGAGAAATATCTTGGGGTATGTTCGATTCAATCAAACGGCCCCTAGCTCATTAGTAACCAATGTTTCTAGATTATAACTCTACGAACAAGACATAATAATGACGTAGTCTACTCCCGTACAACATACGTCCTACAATCTATTCACTCGACCAGTAGCTTTCGTCTCTGGCCGCGCGTAAGATTGTGATTTGCTAGTGGGTCCATAGGTTCACGGTACTCCGTAAGTATACTTTCAAAATCTTACAACGCGCACGCCTTGTGGATGCACTTTGCTGGTCATTAGATGCAGCACTTTAGTGGTTCTAAACTCTCCTTATCAGCCTATAGTTTATGACACTAGATTGATGCATTACCAACTTTCCACAAGAAGAGCTCTAGAAATCGGCTAGGCTTTACCGAGTGAAATCCTTATCGAACATATAATTCCCCTCGATTATCCTTTAAACCCAACAATCTAAACTACTCGCACCTACTGGAAAAAGACATAATTATATTAAACATAAGATTGGTGAAGAAGCCTCAGGAATTTAAGAACTAAGCTCAGTGGGAAACCTCCTCACCAATCCCGAAAACCTCAATGGAAGAGTACAAGAATGAAAGCAAAACTAGTGTGTAGAAGGTTGTCCACAAAATTTATGTCTAAAACAAGTATTTATAGGTCTTCAACATGCTTGGGTCGTTTTAGGGTTTGACTGGAAAAGACGGTTTTGGCCTCGGGTTAAGAAACAGATCATCTTAGGCGGAACAGGGCTTCGCCGCGGGTGAGTAGCTCCTGGGTGCGGCGAAATGGACCCTTGCCGCGGCGAAATGGACCCTGGCCGTGGGTGGAATGGCTCCAGAGATGGCGAACTGATGCTTGGCCACGGCTTGGAGTCCTCTAGGTGCGGTGAACTGTTTCTTCAGGGCAGCTTTATTTGTCTTCAGTGCTTCGGTATAATTAAGTATCCAACCGTTGGATTGTCTCCAATCCACTTTCATTTTAAAGCTGATTGTCTCTACTTTGTTGTATTCAAACTTTGGGGATGATCGGGCTGTGAAAAGGTCTTCATGAGTTGCAAGACTTCTTGACGGTCCAAGTTTATCCAAAAACGTATTGTTGCTCCGAAATGCACTCTTTAATCCCGAGTTACATGAAAAGAGTCTTAAAACCGCAAACATTCGAAACCCGTAATAAAAGCATAGAAAACCAAGTGGAATACATATTAAAGTATTCTAAAATATATAGCAAAACGGGTAAACATACGGTGTTATCATCCGCCTCCTCCACACACGGCCAGCCCCTGTTCATCTCAACTTCGACGTTTTGCATCCCGATCTACTTCCTCGAGCAAGACTTCTTCTCCATCAACACTAAAGCTCCAACCAAGACCAGAACTGATCTAGAGCCTACCATCTATCCATCTTGTAACATGGCTCTACCATCCGATAATACCAAGGAAGATGAAGCATACTCCAAGGAAGCTTCAAATCTGATTTTCCATTGTGATCCCGAAGGAGATAACAACTTCGAACTTGATGACAAAAATCCCGAGTGGAAATGGCATGATAAGTTGTATATGAAGGATTACAAGGTTAAATCAAGAAAAACTTGTTTTCAGACATGATCTTTCTTCAAATAAGCTCACCGAGCTACCGACGTCGAGCTAAACGACTTTAAACAAAAGCACTCAATGGGAGGCAACCCATTTTAGGTACGTTTTTTCTTTAGTTTTTCTTTCTCTTTCTACTAACTTTTTCTTTTCTTAGTTTTCAGTTTTCTAACAAACAAAAAAAATAAAAATAAACCAAAAAAAATAAAAAAATAAACCGAAAAAAAGATGGAGACATGGTTCGAAGCTGCTCGGTCCAGCCCGAACCGGGAGGAAGGACTTGACTGCAAAAGAGGATCGACCGCGGGTGCGCTCACCGACCCACAGCGAACCAGCCCTTGGCCGCGGTCGCGATCAACCGACCCGCGGTCAGCTTGCCAATGACCGCGGCTGCACGAGCCCGACCCACGGCCAGCCCTCTGCCGATCACGAACGATTTGTTTCGATCCCCGATTGATTCAAAACACATTCCCAATCAACCCCACATCCATTCCCATCACCATATCACCATCTACCATCCCACATTCACCACCATTCCATCCCCACATCCATTCTCCGACCGCATCCAGGTAGGTTTTCTTTTTCTCTTACACCTTTTCAATTATTACATCCATCTATTTATTTGTCCTTACTCGATTTATTTCACACTGAGGACAGTGTGATTTAAGTTTGGGGGAGGATTCCATCCCTTACTAACCATCACTTCTTTCATGTATCTTTGCATTTTACATTTTTCGACGTTTTTTAAAAAAAATTCAAAGTTTTTCGAAAAGCGTATGAATACGTTACAAGGGAATGATGAAAGAAATCCATGACGATAACCGACCAGTGTGCTTTTACGCTATCTCCTAGTAACATGCTCTTTCGTAATTTGGTTCTAGACTAGGCGGTAGCTAGAGTTTCTGTTAATGTGAAATTCCCAGAGGAATTTAAACCGTAGAGATTCTATAGGATGGAACATGCTAGATCTATTATAATTGGACTTAATCTTGACTTAATTTTCTCATCAAAGGTTTAGGCAAAGATAACGAATCATACATTCATGACGTTCTTTCACCTTTTACCAGTCTTTGTCATACATGAATGGCCAGCTCATCTTTAGTTGGTACCCCACCCGAAACTTAACCTTTGTTCAAACCTCATGCAACTCTCTTTGTGACATATGTGCAGATATGTGCAAAAACGTCGGAGAGGCAGGAACGATACATCTTTCAGTCACTATACGCGATCGGTGTTGGTAAATTCAACAAAGATGCGAGCTTGGTTATGCCTTGGAAACACTTAAAATCATGGTAAATTTTTGTGCCCATAAGACCCTACTTCTATAAAAGGCATTTCCCCCTTTCGAAAAAAAGAAAAAAAAAGAAATCAAAAATAAGTGAAAGGGAAAGGAAACAAGAGCCTTAAAAGAGTCTAGGTTGGTCGAAATACTTATGAGGCATCCATGGTTCGTTTGTGAGAAGTCAGTCATTCCGGGCCCACAGAAAATTCTAAGTCTGGGGGAATGACAGAAAACTTCTATCTTTGGAGAAAAGAGGAAGTGCAACATTTTTACGCAAGAAGAAGTGACTGGAAGTTGTGGTGATCAATAGGTCCTTCTTCTTTTGCTGTTTTGCATAATATCTCGCATCCTCCGGTAAAATTACGGTAACCAGAAACACTCTTAACCTCACCTCTAAATGCCTTTAATACCTAGCATCGATTGTCTTGGTTTAATCCTTTTGATGAGAAACCCACGCCTATACTTAATGAATGTAGAGAGCTAGTTGACCTGATTTTTGGATTTTGAAAGTTTATATTTCGTTTGACGGATACTGTGGACTAGTGCTACGGGAACTTCTAGTGAGAATTTTCTAGGCTGGATTACGATTGATGTAGTTCGATGGTTATGGTTTAGAATGACAGACTCTGAGATTCCTAGTTCCCGATGATTTTTGTTTGATCTTTACAAGCTTTGGTTTTGTTTTGTTTGAGGACAAACAAAGTCTAGGGGAGTTGATAACACCGGTTTTTGACGAGTTTTATGGTTCACTTTCATATTCTTTTGCATGTGTTTTAACTCTGTTTTCAATAGTTTTCAAATCATTTCCATGTTTTAGTGCTTTGAAAGACGTTTTAGGTAACTCGGAGTAAAATAGTGCATTTCGGAACAAAAGTATATTTTTGGATACACAAGAACCGTCAGAAGTCTTGCCATCATAGAAGGCATTTTCACCATCTAATCATCACCAAATTTGGATACAACAAAGTATAGACAACTAACTTTCAAATGAAATTGGATTGGGGACAATCCAATGGTTGGATCCTCAAATATACTGAAGCATCGAAGACCGACGAAGCTGCCGAGAAGCAGTCCACCGTGGGTCGAGAGCTCCCACCCGCCGCCAAACACCAGTTCGCCACTCATGGAGAGCACGGACCCGCAGCCAAACACCTGCTCGGTACTCCTGGAGAGCACAGACCCGCGGCAAGAGCCAATTTCGCCTAACTCAAGTCGTTTCATCACCCGAGGCCAAAACCGTATTTTTCCGTCAAACCCTAACACGACCAAAACGAGTTGAAGATCTATAAATACTTGTTTTACAGCCACAATTTCGTGACCCCCTTTTGTTACACTTTTTGCCTTGTTTTGCACCAAATTTTTGCTCTTGTTCTTTGTTATTTGTTCTTTGATTAGGGAGATATGGATTTCCCTTGAACCCGTTTGTTTGATTTCTTATCTAATGATTGTGCAATTCAGAAGTTTGATTTTCTCTTGCATGGTCGCGGCTGAAGAATCTCCTTGTTGGGTATAGGGGTTTGAAAGGGCTCTCATGGTTCGATTTTTGATTGAGTTTTTCGACTAGGATACCGATTATGGTTCTTCGTTCTATCCTTGTTGTTAATGTGTTGCTTGACTAATTGTCTTAGCAACTGATATTAGGTGTTTTAGAGCCACGAGAGTGCTGAATCAAATCACTTGACCTAGGATAGACGAGCAAATCCGTCGTAAGATTTCGAAAGTATACTTACGGAGGAATTAACGGTGTAAACGACCTTTGAAAGTATCATTAATTTTTTGCGCGGGCGGAGACGAAAGCTACCGTCCGAGTACTGAAGTGAATATGTGTGTAGGATTACGGGAGTAGACTACACACAGCGTACGTGTTCCAAGTTCAAGAACCCAAAGACGACAAAAGTCGCTTTAGAAATCCTAGCGAATTCTGGGTGAAAATCGGCCATGAACCCTAAAGAATTCCCGATTGCCCAACGCTTCGTTAATTGATTTACAACTTCGAAATAATTATTGCTTGCTACTGTTCACTTAGATTAGATTTATTTATTCGGTTTGGTTAGCTTAGTTTAGTCTCGTTTGCTTTCTTATTTTCTCGCATAGTTTAGTTTAGTGTAGTATAGTATAGTTTAGAGTCCTAGTTTCAAGTTCGTGAAAAAACCATAAAAAATATTCTTGTCTTAGGTTTCCTTGCTAACTATTTTTCTAAGGTCTCGGAGAACAGCATTCCCTCCCTGTGGATCGATACCTTAAGTACTACAACGCACATCTGTGCACTTGCAGGTTTTAAGGTTTACAAATTTAAAACCTGAAGTTTCGGAGACGAATCCGATACGCATCAGAGATCCAACTCATTGAGAAACAAAATCCAAAGTTTTCATCAACAACCGATGGAGTCTTTCTATGAAGCGTGGAAACGTTTCAAGGAGTACGAGAGAGATTGCCCTCATCACGATCTCTCTGGTCTGAATTTTCCCAACACTTTCTACCGAGGATTACTACCGAAATATCAACTTTCTCTCGACACGGCCAGCAATGGAGACTTCTCCATGAAGACCATCAACCAAGGAAGAGCACTCATCGAAAATTTTGCTTTGTCGAATAGCAACAATTCTCTAGACTACGATAGATCGACTAGATCGAATGTGTCGGAATCCAAGGAACATGATGAACCGACTTCTCAACAACCAAAATCGCCAAGTGCATGCTTGTGAAGCTACTGTTGGAGGCGAAGACGATGCTTACTACGAACCCGACAACAATGGTTCGTATTTTGAAGAAGAAGAAGTTAACTATGTGGGAGCACAAAACTCCTACCAAAGTCGTTTCTACAACGGATTCAACAACAACTTCCGCAACGCCAACTTCAACAATCTCTCATATCGAAACCCGAACGTGGATAACACTCAAGATCAGCCTTACCAACAACAATTGAAGCCATACCAAAACCGGTTACAAAACGGGAACTATGGAGGAAATGGGAACTTCCAACCGAGATCACCCTTCAATGCTCAAGCCGCTCCTTACAACAACTCAAACATGCAGCAACAAGGTATCTCTAACTCTCAACTTGCTGCCCAAATAGTAACGCTCGAGCAATCAATTCAACTCCTCGCTCAAAGCAACGAGAAGACGACGAAAGACTTTAAAGTCAAGGTCGATTGTATGTACAACGACTTGAATGGGAAATTTGAATCTCTTTCAAACCATGTCAAGAAGTTGGATATGCAAGTCTCTCAAACCGCTGACTCCACTAAAGACCGAGCGGAATTTTATCCGGAAGAGTGGAAGATAACCCGAAGAGATTTTGCGATATGATTTCCACCATACCCGAGAAGGAAGTCGATGCTAAGATGGAGCCTAGAGAAGTTCCAAAATTCGTCCCACTCTATGGACGAGTCATTACCATATCCAAGATGATCCAAAAACCACCATTCGAGGTACCGAAACTAATCCTGCTTTAAAGGCTTAGAAAAGCCGATGATCCAGGACGTTTTTCTTTTTCTTGGTGGATTTCGGAAATTTATTTTGCAGATTGTTTGTGTGGTTCCGGAGTCAACGTCTACATCATGTCTAAGACATTTGCCGAGAAACTCGGTATAATGAATCTCGCACCATCTACTGTGAGCGTAATTTTTGTGGACTCATCACAAAAGAAACCTGAAGGAGCGATCCATGATCTTCAAATACTCATTGGAAACAAGATCGTTTCCGCTGATTTTCACGTTCTCGAAATATAACGTGACAAGGATAGACCGTTGATTTTTGGTTGACCCTTCTTAGCTACCATTGGCGCCATCCTTGATCACGCCAACCGTCAAGCCGTCTTCTTGAATGTGGATCGAAGGAGGCTGTATCCTACTGTCCCGAACGAAATTCCAAACCCGAGGGACGGACATAAGATGAAAAACTCGATTCTCCCTAAAGGAAAAGAGAAAGATGAGTCGATTAAGACGGAACCCCCAAAGGTAAGTCTACCATTCACTTCTAAACCATTTGCAAAAGTTAAGACCAATATTCTACCAGATTTAAGAGATACCAAGGAACAACGGTTGGAATAAATGGTTGAGAAGACGAATCAAGCTCTTCGAGAAGTGATAATACCAAAAAAACGCGGAAAGAAGAAGGTGATACCGAAGAAATGCGAAACACGTCATAAACAAGACGATGCCAAAGGAACATTTGTTCCCGAGACATATACTGCTCACACCTAGTCTCACCAAAAAGTTGAGCTAACGGCTTTAACCAAAAACGCTTGATGGGAGGCAACCCATTCGATACATTTTTCTTTTAGTTTTTCTTTCTTTTTCTATTGACGTTTTATTTTTTTTGGGATTTCAGGCTTTATATAAAAACCAAAAAACCCAAAAACATTCAAAAAATCAGAAATCACAAAAACATTGGAGAAGACATTCGAAACAGATCGTGAAACGACAAAGGAACGAAGGAGAAAAATGACCCGAGACGAAAGCCACTCGGACGAGGCTGGAACGAGCCATCCCGCGGCGAGGAGGCCATCGACTGCTCCTTCGTTGGACGGTCACGTGGCCGATAAACGATCGCCCGCAGCTGGAGCTAGCCGACCCGCAGCAAAGAAGCAGTTGGCCACAATCGCGTGTGTTCGACCTGCGGCCAACCTCAATCCGTCCCGTACCTCATCCCGACCATTCCCAACCTTTCCCGACTTTAAACCATGCAATCCCGAACATGTTTCCGACATGAAATTGTACCAAACCCGGTTTAATTCCCGTGTCCCGCTAAGGTAAGTCACAAAAGCTTTTGAAAAACAGAAATAAATTTCTTACATAAAAAATTTTTTTCGAAGACAAAAAGAGAATTTCAAGATTCAAGCTCTCTTTCTTCTTCTCTTCCAAAAGACTTGGAGATTTTGAACAAGAACACCTTTTTCAATTCAAAATCTTTTACAAAAATTCTTTGGTCCATTCTCACTCTTTTTCAAAGGAGATTTCAATTTGATAACACCGTATTTTTACCTGTTTTGCTATATATTTTAGAACACTTTAATAAGTATTCCACTTCGTTTTCAATGTAATTTATTACGGGTTTTGCTTTTTTGCTGTTTTAAGACTCTTTTCAGGTAACTCGGGATTAAAGAGTGCATTTCGGAGCAAAAGTACGGTTTTGGATAAACTTGGACCGTCAATAAATCTTGCAATCAAAGAAGACCTTTTCACCGTCTGATCATCACCAAATTTGAATACAACAAAGTAGAGACAACCAAATTTCAAATGCAATTAGATTGGGGACAATCCAATGGTTGGATCCTAAAATATAACCGAAGCACTAAAGACCGATGAAGCTGCTCGAAGAAGCAGTCCACCGCGTGTCGACCGCGGCCAAGCATCATTCAGCCCCTGGAGCCACTACATCCGCGGCCAGGGTCATGTTCGCCGTGGCGAGAAGCAACAGACCTGCGGCCAAGCCTAATTCCGCCCAAGATGATCTGTTTCTTCACCCGAGGCCAAAATCGTGTTTTCCCGTCAAACCCTAAAACGACCCAAGGATGTTGAAGACCTATAAATACTTGTTTTAGACAGAATTTTCATGCATCCAACCTTAGATACATTATACACACTTGTTTTGGTTTCATTCTTGTACTCTTGCATCGAGATTTTTGGGATTGGTGGGAGGTTTCTCATTGAACTTAGCTCTTGAATTCGTGAGGCTTCTTCACCAATCTCATGTTTAATTTAATTTTGTCTTTTTCCAGTATGTGTGAGTATTTTATATTGTTGGGTTTAAAGGATTATCGAGGGGAATTCTATGTTCGATAAGGATTTCACTCGGTAAAACCTAACCGATTTCTAGAGCTCTTCTTGTGGAACTTTTTTAATGCATGAATCTAGTGTCATAAACAAGAGGCTGATAGGGGGAGTTGCATCTAATCACTAGCAAAGTTCATCCACAAGGCGTGCGCGTCGTAAGATTTCAAAAGTATACTTACGGAGTGCCGTGAACCTATGGACCCACTAGCATATCACAATCTTACGTGTGGCCAGAGACGTAACCTACTGGTCGAGTGAATAGATTGTAGGACGTAGGTTATATGGAAGTAGACTACGTCATTATTCTATCCTGTTCGTGGAGTTATAATCTAGAAACATCGGTTACTAATGAGCTAGGGGCCGTTTGATTGAATCGAGCATACCCCGAGATATTCCTCTCGACCCAGCAACGTTTTAGTATAGTTACAACCGTTTCTAGTAGTGTAGTTCAGCAATAGAGTCTGTTGAAGTAGTTTAATTATCGATTTTCTTAGGTTTAGGTTAGTAGTCGATTTTCTTAGGTATTAGGATAGTCTTAGTTTTTCTTATGATAGGTTTAGTTTCTCTAAGCATTAGTTTAGAGTAGCCATCGATTTTCTTAGATTAGTTTAGTAGAAGTTTTCCGTTTCTCGTTCTTTAAAATTCTAGTTACAAAACCCCTATAAAAATATATTCGTTCTAGGTTTACTACACAGTGTCTAAGGTCTCATAGAACATCACTCTCTCCCTATGGATCGATACCTCAAGTACTACAACGCACATCTGTGCACTTGCTGGCTTTGAGGTTTATAAATATAAGACATGAAGTTTCGGAGACGAATCCGATACGCATCAAGTTTTTGGCGCCGTTGCCGGGGAGAGATCGCTACAGCTTATATCACACTTTAGAGGTTAGTAAAACGACTCTAGAACAAACTTTTTCCATTTGATTTTTAGTTTTGTTTTTCTTTGTTTTAGGCTTTGAAACATGAACTCGCCTCTGGAGCGAGATTCCTACTACGAGTGGGGTTACTATGACCCATCTTGGGCTCACCACTGTCACGACTCACATGCTGTGTGTGACTCGTTCTACATGGATCGGAAACCGGCGCCGACCAACTACTCTCATGGAAGCCACGAGCCTCCTTACTACCAAGACGAGCCATTTGCGTCTCTCGTTGTCAACTCTAGACAACGTTCGTACCATCAACACCACCAAATATTGAACCAGCACGATGAAAACTTAGAATTCAATGCTCGTTTGAAGCGAATAGAAGACGTCATCAATAAAACCATCGAGTTCCAAGCCAAGTTCGGAGCCATTTTAAATGAAAGAATAGATTCCATCTCCGTCGAATTCAACAAGAAGTTCTATGACCTTATTGCCCACGTCAAAATCTTTGAAGACCAGACCCTTACATACGCTACAACACTAAACGAGATGATGGAACTCGTTGAAGAATAACAAGGAAGACAAAAGTTCGATATCCGGAAAGCTAATGATGAGGTACGTACTTTGAACTACAAGCTTGATGATTTAGATAACTCCGTCAATGACAATAGTAACACCACCTACAACTACACCCTCGAGCTATGGGAAGGAGTAGGGGACGTTGAGGATAAAACGAGAGAGCTCGATCTTACACTAGACCGACTCATTTATGCTATCGACGAAGTAGAAGAGAAAGTGGAGAAACTATCTAAGGATCATGAGAAGCATGATTCAACACTTGATGCCCATGTTACTGACCTAGAGGAGAAGCCAAATGACTCTCAAGAACAAGAAAACACCGAAGGAGATGAAGAAGACGACGAACCGGTCAAATCCCCACAGACTCCTCTCACCACTAGCACGAGCCTTCCAGCCGTGGCCAGCCCTCCCTCCGCCGTGGGTTCAACCACCAGACCCACGGCCACGCCACCATCTACCGCGCCGCCGTTCCTTGGACCCGCGGCCAGCTCTTGTTCGTCTCCCTCCGCACCGTTGGAGTCCCGAACGCTCTTCTTCGAGTAAGCTGCACTCTCTACTGATTCTCAAGCCTCAACATAGCCTACAACCAACCTGGAACAAGACTTCATTGCACCATGCAACATAGTTTTATCAGACCAATCTTATAATGAAGTCGGAGGACAATATTCCGAAGAAGAAGACTCAAGGTTATTCTTTCGAAAATCAGATTTCAGCTCGTTGAGTGACTCTGACCTTGCACCAACACGTCCACCAAGTCCAATAACGAAAGAGCCAAGGACATAATGCATCACCCGAGAGAGATTGATCGAGTTTAATAGATTTGTAAAATCAATCCCGATGTACACTTCATTCGAAGAAGTTTGGGAAAAAGGACCTATATACGCTTTCTTCCGCTACAGCAATGAGAGAAAGGAAGACATTCACGCCTATTTCATGAAAGCGAGACGTTCAACAACACCCTATGCTGCTTGCCATGCTATCTGAATCTACCATCCCAAGAAGTACCGAGAGTACCCGAACAAGATAAGCCGAGAGAAGTTAGAGGAATTCAACAACGTGGCCCATAATCTACCTAGAGGTACTACTTTTGCTAGAGCTTACATGGATCATATGATTGGTCATTTCTTTTGTGAAAGAAAATAGTCCATAACGGAGAGATAAGATCTTTTCAACAATGCCACGAACGGAAAACCCGTTAGGTGTCTCGACAAAATAAAAGAACAAGGTCATTTCCTTATCACTTGTAACATCAGTGGAGTTGAACTTAAGAACGTTCTTTGTGATTCCGTAGCTTGCTTGAGCATCATGTCAAAATCGACCTCAAAGCGCATCGGTATTAAGCACATACACCGTACCCGGAATAAAATCAGCATGGCCGACGAGACTTGTGCCACACCAAAAGGGATTTCCAAAGACATGCCAATAAGAATAGGAGATTGCATAGCCCCCGACGTCGATTTTTACATCGTCCAAACAACGAAGAAAGATGCAACACCGATAACTCTAGGATGGCCGTTCTTATCAACTATTGGAGCCATCATGGATTGGCCGAATCGATGTGTTTCATTCGCTAACATCGACAAAGACTTTTTCTACACTGCCATACCACTCAAAAAAGGAGAAGAAAGACTTTCTAGCACGATGGATCCCGAACTTGATCCCGATCCCGATTCACGAACAAGCGATGATTCACATGATGAGGAAACAAAAAGAAGATCAAAAAGACTTGTCGTACGACACTGTCCTTCTACGACTAAGCTCACCTCGATACCTACGTCGAGCTAAACGACTTTAAACAAAAGCTTCCATATAGAACTAGCTCACATGGAAGCTTCCATGTAGAACTAGCTCACACATCATTGAGCTAGACATAGGCTAAGGTGGTTAGGTTTGGGTTTTGGGCGATTGATTGAAAGAAAAGAGGGTATGGAGAAATGGAAAGAGATATGGAGACAGGAATGGGGAAAAACAAAAGATTGATTGGTTTGAAACAAAAAAGTGATTTAGCTCCAAGTGTTGAATTGTAAGGATTTCTAAGTGTGAAGGAAAGAAAAGAGCCAAAATGGCTAAAGCATCCAAAGGATTGAAATGGAGACAAGTCTTGCAAGCAAAAGAGGAGATAAAGGAAAAGAAAAGACAAGAAGCCAATCCAATCAAGTTTGAAGAAGAAGTCCTCAAAGGAAAAGAAGTGATGAAACATTGTGGTTTAAGAAGGCAAACGGCCTTGTGAAAAAAGGGTAGCTTGGGAAAGGTCACCTTGGGTTGAGAAGTAGGAGTGAAGTTCATATCGGGGCATTGGGTAAATGGAAGTCATCCTTGTATGCATCGGTTGATCCTTACTCTTAGCATTTTGTCAAAGTTCGTTCTTTCATGAGAGATCCTTGCATCAGAATACCCACATTGTTTGAGATCACTTTTATCTCAAGACCTCTCCCTTAGCCAAATGAGTTCACTTGATTTGTATGAACATGATTCACCATTTGCACTTAATGAATGTCAAAGAGTTGGATGATAGGAATGCTTGTGGATGCTAAGGCTTAGACCCATTTAGTTTTGAAAAGAGTATGGCTAAATCTTTTAAAGTAGAGGTTGTTTGTGCATCATATAACTTCTCTCAAGGGCATTGATTCGAATTGTTTTGTTAATATTCTCGGATTTTATCTACCACTTTCAAACCTCTCTCTCTACTTGTTTGTTTGTTTGAGGATAAGCAATTGAATAAGTTTGGAGGAGTTGATATTCCCATATTTTGCATCTCTTATATATCATGCATTCTTGATATTGTTTTGTGTCTCATACATGTGTCTTGCATTGTTTTTATAGCATTTTGGTCTTTATTATAGTATTAGGTGTTTGCATTAGGTCCTAGTGAGTTTCCCATGCATTTGGAGTGTTTTCAGGTGTTTTGGAGACAGTTGATGATGTTTGGAGTTATGGAGCATAAGAGAAGGAAGAGTCAATCCGGAGTGTCCGAAAGAACGGTTGAGACAAAGGGTTTCCAGTCGGATTCAGCCTCAACGGTCTTCATGGAATATGTAGAAGAATGAGTTAGCTGTCTACCGGAGATGTATTCAGGTCATTCGGACATATGCTTCTAGAGATATGGCCGATTTTCTAAGGAATCTCCGTCTGGCCACGAAACTACACCGGGCCAATCTTGTCCGGTGTCACCGTCAGGTGTTGAACCTCAGCATGGACAGGAGATATGCCGGCCCAGTTACACCCGGTACTGCCGACCGATACTGCTCCTTTCCTCGACCATGGGAAATACCGGCCCCTTGTGCCGCTCCAATCTCGCCCGGCGTGGAAGCTCTCACCGAATCCAGCCGAAGTGTCTGAAACACCAGGCTGGACGAAGTATGTACGCTAGGATTTTGCTCCTAAATCCTTCATAGAAGTTGTAGGTGATTGAGTTAGCCGTCTTCTGGAGGTGGATGCAAGTCCTTCTGTCGGTGGTTTGAAAGATATATCCGATTTAGCAGGGACATATCTGACTGGCGCCCAAACGAGTTATGCTAAAAAAATGCAAAGTCTCCATACCGGCCACACATACCGGCCCCGATTTGCCCGGTATGGAAATTTCGACCAAAGACTTGACCAGATCAAAACCCGGTTTGTTCTGGGTTGACCCAGTCCGACCCAAACTCATTTAAATATTGAAAACCCTAATTTTTTAGATCTAAGCTTTCTTTTCTCTAGAGTTGGGTTTATCCCAAACTCTTCTTATGATGATTTTGGATGGATCTTCATCATTCATGCCACTCTAGTGAAGGATTCTTCAACCTATCTTTATATTATGCTTATTTAATCCTTGTTCTTTATCTTTATGTCTCTTTTTCTCTTGTGTTCTTCCTTGTTCTTCATGTTTAGGCCTTAGACCCCTTTTTGTTGGATTTTGGATTTTGCTTGATTTGGATGGTTTGATGGTTGATTGTTGATGCTTAGGACTAGATAAACATTTGTTCTCATGTTAGGAAGGATCTTAATGCTAGGATTGAATTTAAAACTCACAAGGTGTTCGATGAAATGTCTAGAAAATTTCTAAGCATGCTTTTCATTCTAAGTGATCGGTGGATGTTGACTTTAGGATGAATTGTTGACTAACATGGACTTTTGGTAAATTATGGATTATCTAAGTGATCGGTGGATTCTGACTTTAGATGATTCGTACAATGATTAGTGTCATGGAAGTGAACTAATATACTTGAAAGTGTTCCATGTCATAAGAATAAATGTGCATTGAATGTTTAGGCATCGTTAGTCAATTGTCTTGATGGTTAGATGATGATGATTTAGGTTGCATCTTGTTAGAACCTTCACTTAGGTAGATCTTAAAGCTAGTTTTGGATTGAGAGATCAAAGCTAGAGCTTAAGCATTTCACGCCCGATAGGTGTTCGATGAAATGCTTGAACCAAACCTTTTGTGAGCTTTTCATGCCTAGCCAATGAGAGTTGATGTCTAGAGTGATTAGTGAACTAAGTGGGATTGGAGATTAAAGATTGTTAATCATCTTATCACAAACGAGTGTTTGATCTTGATTTGGTGATTAACAGAGTGATTAGTGCAACGGGAGTGGATTAGTCAAAATTGTGAATTCTATGTTCTAGGATAGTGTTTAATTCAATCTTTATCATCATTGTTTGTTCATTAATCATCTTCTTGATAGTTAATTCATTTTCCAACACTTCTATCTTTTGTTTTCTTTCTTGCATTTTACATTCTTTGTTTAAAAATATAAAAACCCAAAAGGTTTGCTCTAGATTAGGAAGATTCATGTATTCTTGGTGCATTGATCTTAACCTCTTTGGTTCGATCCTCAAATACTACAATGATATGAGTAGGTTTGAGTAATTGATATGAACTTAACACTAACCAAAATCTCAACTATCAAGACTCTTTTCAGATAACTAGGGATTAAAAAGTGCATTTCGGAGCAAAAGTACGTTTTTGGATAAACTTGGACCGTCAAGAATTCTTGCAATCAAAGAAGACATTTTCACAGTCCGATCATCACCAAATTTTGATTCAACAAAGTAGAGACAACCAGCTTTCAAATGCAATTAGATTGGTGATAATCCAATGGTTAGATCCTATAATATACCCGAAGCACTAAGGACCGATGAAGCTACCCGAAGAAGCAGTCCACCGCGGGTCGAGGAGCCGGAGCCGCGGCCAACCACTGTTCTGCCGCCCCTGGAGCTACTCCATCGGTGGCCAAGGTCTAGTTCGCCGTTGCCAAAAGCAACGGACCCGCAGCCTAGCCTAATTCTGCCCAAGATGATTTGTTTCTTCACCCGATGCCAAAACCGTCTTTTTCCGTCAAACCCTAAAACGACCCAAGCATGTTGAAGACCTATAAATACTTGTTTTAGACAGAATTTTCATGCAACCAACCTTAGATATATTCTACACACTAGTTTTGCTTTCATTCTTGTACTCTTCCATCGAGATTTTTGGGATTGGTGAGGAGGTTTCTCGCCGAGTTTAGCTCTTTAATTCGTGAGGCTTTTTCACCAATCTCATGTTTAATTTAATTATGTCTTTTTCCAGTATGTGTGAGTAGTTTAGATTGTTGGGTTTTTTAAAGGATTATCGAGGAAAATTCTATGTTCGATAAGGATTTAACTCGGTAAACCCTAGCCGATTTCTAGAGCTCTTCTTGTGGAAAGTTGTTAACGCATGAATCTAGTGTCATAAACTATAAGCTGATAGAGGGAGTTTAGAACCACAAAAGCGTTGCATCTAATCACCAGCAAAGTTCATCCACAAGGCGTGCGCGTCGTAAGATTTCGAAAGTATACTTACGGAGTGCTGTGAGCCTATGGACCCACTAGCATATCACAATCTTACGCGCGGCCAGGGACAGAAGCTACGGATCGAGTGAATAGATTGTAGGACGTAGGTTATACGAAAGTAGACTACGTCATTATTATGTCATGTTCGTGGAGTTATAATCGAGAAACACTAGTTACTAATGAGCTAGGGGCCGTTTTATTGAATCAAGCATACCCTGAGATATTCCTCTCGACCCAGCAACGTTTTGGAATAGTTACAACCGTTTCCAGTAGTGTAGTTTAGCAATAGAGTCCGTAGAAGTAGTTAATTATCGATTTCATTAGGTTTAGGTTAGTAGTCGATTTTCTTAGGTATTAGGATAGTCTTAGTTTTTCTTAGGATATGTTTAGTTTCTCTTAACATTAGTTTAGTAGTTAAAATTCCCTTAGTTTAGAGTAGCCATCGATTTTCGTAGATTAGTTTAGTAGAAGTTTTCCGTTTCTCGTTCTTTACAATTCTAGTTACAAAAACCCTATCAAAATATATTCGTTCTAGGTTTATTTACTATACAATGTCTAAGGTCTCATAGAACAACACCCTCTCCCTGTGGATCGATACCTCAAGTACTACAACGCACATCTCTGCACTTGCAGGCTTTAAGGTTTATAAATTTAAGACCTGGATTTTCGGAGACGAATCTGATACGCATCACAATTCCACTTCAATTTCATCAATTCCACCAAGGTATGATCCTAAATCTCGACTTTTTTATTGAGCTAAACCATAAGGGTTTTCTTAAATTTTCTAGATTCATGTCTAGGATTGCTAAAAATTATTGGAGAACTCTAGATTGAACTTCTAGATTATTGGAGAACTCTAGATTGAACTTCTAGATGATTGGAGAACTCTAGATTGAACTACTAGCTAGAATTTCAGTTTTAGCACTTAATTATTATGGATTTGAGATTTTTGGAACTTGAAATTTTCAAACTTAAATAAAAACGAATTTGGAGATTAATTTGAACAAGTCTTGAAATATTGATAATTAGTAAAGAGTAATCTACTGAAATTGCATGAAGATGAACTAAGAAGAGCGGATACGTAGGAGAGACTTCCCGGAGTTCATTTTCAATTCCACACGAGGAGAACCGAGGAGGATCGTACACCGCAAGCGTGGAAGACGACACAAATATTGGCGAGTTCTTTGCATGTCGACGACGATTAACTAGAACCAAAACCATAATATTTTTCAATCTTTTCAAAAACCAAAACCATAATATTTTGTTTTAGCTTAATTTTATTCTTATCAATTTGTAGTACAACTTGAGGTCTCTGTGGATCGATCCCACCTATATTATTTTGATTTGCTATGCGATTGCCGGTAGTAGAAGTTGGGTGAAAACTGTACCCACATCATGTTTTATAGTGCCATTGCCGGGGACATTTATAGATTGTCTACAAGTTTCGGATTAGAATTTAGTCTAAAAAGTTTTTCTGTTTTTTCTTTTATTTTGCTGATTTTTTTTTTTGGTTTTATCTTTGATTGTTTAAGGTGAAAGTTCGAGCGAAGATGGCTGAGATCATTCATGACCAGCAGCTACTGTACCTTGCTAAACCCCCTGGAGTAATTCCCGTTAACCAGCAGCCTCGTGATGGAGTCCAAAATCCCCTTGCACAAGTCGGATTCGGACAGCTACATATTCACGTCGGTTTGCAACAACAACAAGCTCATGATAACCAACAGTTGGCGCATAATAATGAGACCATTGCAGATTTCGATTCAACACCAGCACTTCTCAATGATCGAAATTCAATCCTCCCTTCACCTCTTCAAGATCAAGACTTCGAGATAAAACTACAAGTCAATGCTTTAGTGCAGCAACGTGCTTCAAAACAAGATTCCGGAGAAATTAGACGATACGGGCAGTGTTTCCCTTACATGCAAAATCGAAGGTACGACTTTTAGGCGTTCTCTCTGTGACTTGGGGTCTAGTGTTAACTTGATGCCATACACTGTGGCAAAGCATCTCGGCATTACAAACTTCAAGCCCACGAAAATTCAATTGGTGTTTGCGGATCATTTAGTCAAATGCCCCGTTGGAGTCGTTCTCGATATACAAGTCATGATTGGGAACTGCTTAATCCGAACTGACTTTGTTGTGCTTGAATTGGATCAAGAGCCTAGATATCCTCGTATCCTTGGACGTCCCTTTCTAGCGACTACTGGTGCCATCATCGATGTCAAAGGAGGAAAGATCGACCTAGTATTTAGGATGTTCGCGTGAGGTTCATCTCGTTAGCTAGTTACAACATTATTTTTGGGTTTCTTCATTACAATTGAGTGTTCAGGTTATGCATGCTATATGTCTCTTATGGCTAACCTATTGTACACTAATCAGTTCGGGTTCACTAATCCTTGACTAGGCTTTAACGTTTAGGGATTAAATATGTTCCTTATTGACATATTGTATACTTATCGGTTTGGGTTCACTAATCTTTGACTAAGGTTTAACGTTTAGGGTTTAGATATGTTTCTTATTAACCTATTGTACACTAATCAGTTTGGGTTCACCAATTCTTGAATAGGGTTTAGCGTTCTCTCATTTAAGGGATTAGATCTCATTAGGTAATTACAACAATATGTTTGGCCCACTATAAATTAACTTGTTTGGGTTTACCAATATTTGAATATAGTTAATGTAAATATTTATAGAGTTTTGTAAAATTTCTAAAAAAAAATAAATGTTTATATATATGTTTTTGTTAACCTTTGTCCAAATATATTACTGGATATGGCGGGAGCATTTTCAGAAATAGTCAACTTTGTTACAATAACATTGTTAGAAAAAGTTATGAGCATAAAGATAAAATAATCAGAAAAACCTATTTACTTAATATATTTTTATTGGGGTTTAGTTTTTCATATTATTTTTGGTCAACAAGACTATTTGACAAAATGCCCCTATTTTTACTTATAAATTGTATGTAACAAAATCCAATTTTATTACCTTATAGTTATTAAATTTATGCAAAATATCTACATAGATTAAATGCTTTACAACATTAGTTGTAAATAAAAACACAGAACTTGTAAGGATCCATACACAACCATCATAAGAATATCAGATAAGATCTCCACGACATACAAAAAAAAAAACACTAGTTCGTTGACATAAAGAAAAACCAAACAAAAAAGAGTAAGTGGGTCAGTGGTTGCCACATCTCTGCTGCCATTTTACCGGTGTTAAGTTCGATTCCATCTGCCATTCATGTGTCGATGTATTTAGCTATTATGCCGGCTGATTGTGGCCCAAAATAATGATAAAAAAAAAACCAAACAAAAACCAAGATGACGGCAGACTCCCCTCCATTGATTCACCTTCCAATCGACTATTGACCCTCCTTGACTTCGAAAACATTTTCTAGTGACTCAAATTAGCCTTTACTGCCCATTTTAGGCATTTTTTAGTGACTCATATAAGAGTCTATCTTTTTGTGTGTGTTGGGTTACTTCGCCGATTGGGCAATAATTAATTTTATAATACTATTTTTTTGTTATAAATAGAAAAACAAAATTTCCAAGAAAAAAAAAATGCAAACCGAGAATACATATGGAATTATGGGGTTACCCGTGTGGGAGCTAACCGGGTAGCTCTCGAAGCATGTGTACATTGAAGAAAACAAACAAAAAATGGCCACAAAGAAAAAACCGTTGAACATCATTGGCGATAAAATGAACAATCGACAAAAGTTAAAAATACAAAATGAAAAAACACAAAATTTATTTGTTAACAATCGCATCGCCTCTCTCTTTGGATAATTGTTATTCTCTCTAGCCAAAATTAAACCCATTAAATTTGATTCTTTTACTATTAAATTGCTATTATATAGTATATTATATATATATATATATATATCTATATATTTGAATATAAAATTATGTAATATTTTATTTTTCAAAAAATTGTTTGATTTTGTAATTTCGATTTGAAATTAATGAATCATTTTCCCTGAAAAAATAACTTAAGAAATATAAAATTGATTCTCTATACATCACTACATTGCAACTTTTGTTGCCAGTATTGATAATAATGGACACATATCATTTAGGACATACATGCCAACTATTTTGTTGCTAGTATGTGTTTGAATGCAAGACTTGACTCTTACCATTTCATTTGCTGCTCTTGAATCATATTATCATTCCTTACAAAACCATGGAGAATCCCAGGAATAATAGTTGTATGAATCCGATTTGGTCGGACAGATCCCTTTAATTAGTGGGACAGATTCCTGACTCATTGGGTCGACTAAGCCGACTCGTTGGATCGACTAAACCGACTCGTTAATTTAGATTTAAGAGAATTAGAACCATTAAGAAGAAATGAAAAGATAACAAAATCCTTAAAAACGAAAGAAAAGAAATGTTTTTACAATCGAAATCTGGATTGTTTAATCAAAGGATGGAGGAAGGAGGTAAGAGCGACTAAATAAACGAGGAAAGAGTAGAAGAAAAAAAATTTTAATTAGAAATTATTATTATAAGTAATTAATTAATTAAATTAATTTTTAATATATATATTTTTTTTTAAATCCAGGTCATTATATATAACAAAAAAAACCAGTGTTCCGTTATGTTCTGTTAACAGAGATAACAATTCTGTTATTTGTTTTTGGTGGCGCAAAGTGAGAAGCGAGTTTGATGGTTTTAAGTGAGAAATTCTTTAATTTGATGGTTTAAAATGAGAGTGTAATTATCTCAAGGTTTAAAATGCTAGTGAGTTGTACTTTGAAGGTTAAAAATATGATTTTCTCCATATAAATAATAGAAAAGACTGCAATATTCTTTTTTTTTTCAATTCATTATTTTATTAAACTATATTTGATGATAGTTTATAGATAACAAATAAAATTCAATTTTTGCAATTAAAAGTGCAAAGACAGTTTTTGCTTTGTGTTATACACTTGCCCGATCCTTTCCACTTCGAAGTACACTGAGCAGCACACTGTTTAGCTTCACAAATTTCTGTTCCTGTAAAATATTCATGACACCATTCTGTTCCTTGTGACTCCACTGTCACCATCCCTAATAATAAATATTTAAAACATATACTAATATCATCTCAATTTTTTCGTTATAAAACAAAAAAGAGATAAAGAAAACATTATCACATAAAATTATAAAAGAGAAGAAACATGGAAAATATTTGATATATTTTAAGTGTAAAACAAACCTACAACAAGGAGAACCATGAAAATAGCAAGAACGGTGGCTTTAGTCATATTTGATGATATAATTAAAATACAAAAATGATGGGTGTAATTGTATTGTATTCGTGATATATATAAAATCAGATGCAAGCATATATATTTATAAGAATATCATGAAACTATAAAAGGTAGACGGAACAAAAAAATCAACTAGTAATTAATTAGATGATTGAAATGGAAAAAGATCATAAAAATTAATAAATAGGAAAGATATCTAGAAATCAATTAAAAATTTTAATAGATAAGAACGTAATTACCCACAACAAATAATATTATATTACATATGAATAAAATTTTGAAGAAGTCAACAATCTATAAATATATGCTGGAAAATCATAAAAATATAAAGCTGAAAGATATTTAGAATTTAATGAAACGAACTTAGTCATTCATACTTAATATGGTTTGAATCCTTTTTATTAATTGTGATAGAATTTAAAATATTTTAGAAAAGACATGGATCAATAAATTCAAAGTTAATTGATTTTAATTAAAAATTCATACATATGGTATGAAAATCTAGATTGTTGATCAAAGAAGAGTGGTCAAAGTAGGATTAATTGACATCATAAAGTGTAATTTGATTTGAGAGGGACATATAAAAAACATCAACTCGAAAGTGGAAGAAATACATTTGGAAACCAATCTATTCAACCATAGAATTAAACAGAATTTGGATAAAGATGATTTGTTATTATTGTTATTCATTTAACCTTTTTGGGAGGTTGTAGATATTGTTACTAATGCTAGAATCAAAATGGAAGCAATGCATTTGAAAAGCTATCTATTCAAGCCACAGAGTTTAATAGAATATGAATCAAAACATGGAGTATAACTACTTTGGAAGCAATCTATATGTAAAAAAAATATTCAACTAGGGATGTGTATCCGGTTATTCGGTTTGGATTATTTGGATTTCTGTTTTATTATGAGTTTCGAAAAATAGATCTTTTTCCAGATCAAAATAATTTGTTTCGGTTCGATTTGGGGAAAACATTATATCAAAAATAAAATAATTAATTAATTTAATTTAAAATTGTTGATTTTTAATTTCTAACATATTTTTATATATTTAATTCAAAACACACAAAAATTAATGAATTTTGGTTCATTCGTTTATTTTAGTTAAATTTATTTGATTTCATAAAATTCTTGTTCAGTTACGATTTGGTTCGGATAGTTCAGAATAAAAATTCCATTTCATTTGTGCTATTTTGTAATTCGGTTCGAGTTTGGATTCAAAAAATTTAGTTAGAGAATTTCAGTTTGGTTCCGGAATTTTGTCCAACCCTATATTCAATCGAAGAATTTAACAGAATTTCAGTCAAAATATAGTTTATATTATATATGTAATAATTAAAATTGAAGCAATACATTTAGAAACCAATCTATTCAACTATAGAGAAATCTTGAGACAATACCCTTCTCATTTCCCAGTATATTTTTGAAGATATTCTGACAATTTGCTTACACTGCAAGAACAACTCATTGTAATTATCAAAATTCTATCGATGGCAAAATTATCAAAACACCCTTTATATGTTGTGTAAAATCAGAACCATGTCTATTTTTGATGTCGTATGCGAAATAAAAATAATATATATAATATTTTATTAAATTTTTCTATAATAAAATAATATAAAATTATTCAATTTTTATTTTTTATTTATTTTTTGTCAACATCCTAAATACCTATACCGATTCAGTAAACCAAACCAGGGGTATTGAGTGTACATAAGTAAAATCTGCTGGGTGGACTCGAGCATCTCATGCTAGCTTGTCCGCCACTGTGTTGTAAGCGCGTGGGATGTGTGTGATTGAGAAAAAGGTGAACTCCTCCTTACTCCTCGCGAACTCCTCCAAATGTAGAATAAAGGCCGGCCACTCCTTTGGTGTAGACAACAATCTTCACCAACTCTGAACAGTCTGTTGCAATAGCTATCGCCGTCTTCTGATTTGCAATCATGCAATGCATCGCCCAGATGAGCGATTCCAGTTCTACGTGTAGCGGGGAGAGACTTCTTCGCATATTTCGTGACCCCATCATCGTTCCTTAAACTCCTTCTTGAAAACAGTGCCATCCTTAACCAGAATACTTGTCTGTCTCCTTCCACAATCCATCGATGTAGCATCTCAATCCATCGTAATCATCACAATCCATCGATGTAGCATCTCAATCCATCATATTAAGGCCAATTTGTTGAGATATTTTGTCTGGTTCACTACTTTGTGTCGTTTCCCAAGTTATGGCCTCCGTCTCCGCTATCCGCAGTATCTCTTGTGGGTTCCTATCCACATTTGAGAAAACCTTATCATTACTTGCTTTCCAGATATTCCACACAATCCAGGGGAAAAGTGCGTTCTTGTCCGCTTTTGGGAATCTCCAAAAAAGATAATCAAAGTTAGAAAAAACCGATGTCATCGGGAAAGCTCCCGGGGCCGATGGAATATGGGAGAGTGCCCATGTTTGTAAGGCCGGTGGGCACTCGAAAAGAACATAGATTCGCTGAGACCTAGAGGCAGCCCGAAATGGCCTGCCAAATGAAATGTCTCAATTTCGGTGGACAGGCTAATTTCCATGTATGTGCTTGTAATTTCGTCACGCCGGACCGTAGAGGCCATTCCCGATGTTGTCTGGGTTTTGTTGCTTGATCGGATATCCCAACCTAACCGTATATTTTCCTGTCTTTGTATAATGCCAACCAAGAGTATCTGGTCGATAAGAGCTACTGATAGGTAGACAGCGAATGATTTTCGAATCGTCCGGTCGATAATTGCATTTATCAACTCCATATTCCACGTTTGTGTCGCTTTATCAACCAAGTGATTGACCCTTAGATTTGGGTAATAATTATACCCCTTACATGTTGCTGACCTCGGGGAAGATGATGGTATCCATGGATCGTTCCATACTGAGATAGACCCACCTGAACCAACTCTTTTAATGAGCCCTTTTGCAACCAGAGATCTATCCGAAATAATGCTCCTCCATCCAGAAGACGGGGAGTATGATCTTATAGGATCTAGTGGGTCTGTGTTCCGAAAGTAACGACCCTTAAAAACCCGAGCGAATAACGATTTCGGCTTATCCATTAGCTGCCATAGTTGTTTTTCCAGAAGTGATGTGTTAAAATCCTCTATTGATCTAAACCTAATTTCACCGTCTGATTTGCTCCGACACATCTTCCTCCAAGCTAGCCAGTGCATTCCTTTCTGTTGTCTGTCAGAGCTCCACAAGAATCTCCCTGTCGCACTAGTCAGTTTTGCGGTAACGGACTTGGGTAAGCGAAAACATGACATAACGAAAGTGGGCATAGCCGATGCCCCTGATTTAATGAGAACCTCTTTACCTCATTTGGTCAATAATCTTGATGTCCAACCATTTATTCGATCATTATGTCTCTCGACGACGAAATTAAAAATTTTACTTTTTGCTCCTCCGAGACTTTCCGGGAGACCCAGATAAGAGCCCATCCCTCCCATATTTGGAATTCCTAGCAACTGTTTAATCTCATCCTGTACCGCATCTTGGTATGTCCGAAATTTAAGGATGATTTTGAAAAGTTGATTTGTTGCCCTGAGACCGACTCATACTATTTAAGTATATGTAAGATGGTTTGACACTCCTGCACCGTAGCCTTGCAGAAAAACAAACTATCATCCGCCAAGAGTAAGTGTGAGACTGCGGGGCCTGCCCTAGCTACTTTTAACCCCATAAGTGATTTATCCCTCTCTGCTTTCCATATATTGGCTATCAAAACCTCCGTACAAAGTATGAATAAATATGGTGATAATGGGTCACCTTGCCGCAACCCTCTGTGTGGATTTATGTGGCCTTTAGGTTGACCGTTAATAAGTACCTTGTATTGTACCGATTGGATGCACCACATCATCCATGAAATCCATTTTTCAGCAAAACCAAATTTCTTCAATAGCTGTTTGATGAATGGCCACTCTACCCGGTCATATGCTTTGCTCATTTCCGTCTTAATCGCCATAAATTTACTTTTGCAATATTTGTTGGTTCGTAAGCCGTGAAACATCTCCTGGGCGATCAGGATGTTATCGGAGATCAGTATCCCTGATACAAAGGCTGATTGAGTCTCTGAGATCAGGTCCGGTAACAATATCTTTAACATCTGACATAAAACCTTTGAAATAATCTTATAGCCCACATTGCACATACTTATAGGTCTTAATTCCGTCATACGAGTGGGGCGTCCTGTCTTCGGGATTAGACAAATATTTGTCATATTCAGTCGTTGATCAAAAGACCCCTTTCCCAGGAAACCGTTAACCAATCCTACTACATATGTCTTTACAATCTGCCATGATCGCTGGAAAATAATGTCGTCATCCCGTCCGGGCCCTGCGCCTTTTCGGGGTGCATCATGAAAAGAGCCCTTCGAACTTCCTCTTCCGTTGCCATTGCCGTGAGCATGTCATTATCCTGATCTGAAACTAGAACCGGAATATCACTTAGCACAATCTCAAATTCCGTCATAGAAGTTGAGGTGAATAATTCCTCGAAGTAATTAACCGCCACTTGTTCCACCTCTTTATCCGAGATAACCTAAGATCCTGACGCGTTATGTAGGACCGTAATCCGATTTCTCGCCCGTCTTTGCTTAACTTGCGCGTGATAGAATATTGTATTTCTATACCCCGCCGTTGCCCATCAAGTACGACTTTTCTGTTGCCAGAATATTTCCTCATCTATATAAGCCTCTTTTAGTTTCCGTGTAATATCCAGTAGTTCTTCATGGGTGTTATTATCGTCATTCTGGATCTCCTCTAACGCTTGTTGTAATTCCTTAATTTTCTCCTTGTCGTATGGTAAATTATTTTTCCACCATTTTGATATTTCTCACCGACAATTTGATATTTTTTCTATAAAGGATGACTCATTTCCACCTGGATTAATTCCCCAGCCCTTTGAAATTGTATCCATTAGGCCGTCCCGTCCAATCCACCGTTTATCAAATCAAAATTGGCCCCGTTTCCACGGGATTTTATCCTCGATGATAGCGACAATTGGTTTATGATCCGATCCAATTATTGCTAAGTATTTGACATATGAATGAGAACCAATTTCGTGCCAATCTTCATTTGCCAAGGCTCTATCCAGACGACACCGAGCTATTTTCGAATTCCGTCTTCCCCTCCAGGACATGGTATTTCCAAAACACTTAAATTCTAGAAAACCGCAGTGTTGAATCATGAGATTGAAGGACATAAAGGAAGAAGCCGGTCTTATGTTGCCTCCTTGTTTTTCGTTATTCCCCGTAATTTCATTTAAATCCCCAATTATAAACCATGGTTCCAATTGAGTTATGCTTGTTCGTGTTAATCGCTCCCAAACTTGAACTCGATTTTTCGGTACCGGATCACCATAAAGAAATGATAAGAAGACCTTTTTTCCTTGAATAGTCGCCTCGATATCAATAATTCGATTACTTGAAAATAAAACTCTAACATCCAAAGAATCATCATAAAATAAAGCGAGTCCGCCACTCGCACCAAGCGGTTCGACCGTGTACAGTTTATTATAACCGAAATGAAATTGAAAATTTTGCAAAAAAGAAAACTCTTGTTTGGTTTCTGAAATAAATAAAAACTCTGGTTTATGTTTCTTCCAAACCTCCCTTAGATATCCTATCGTGTTCTTATTCCCGAGTCCCTGACAATTCCAAATCATAATCCTCATAATTAACTAAGTCATTTTCCCTGAACCTGTCTTCGGGTTTGATGAAGCCCTCGGACCTACCACCTCAGTCTCCTCTCCAATACGAACCGGAACCTTTGCCATCATCTTCTTGCGCGGAGAAATCATTGCTTGAACGATCCTCTTCTTAGATCCACCGCCATAAATCATTGAACCTGTTTTATTGAGTTTCTTTCTTTCATACTTGTTTGAATCTCCTTTTACACCTTGTGTTTCAGCCTGCGCCATCAGCTCCTGCATCATGTCATCAGCCTTAATCTCGCCCACATTCCCTTCTGAAACATCACCACATCCCGTCCAAACGCTTGCCTCTGTTCAAACTCAGAATCCCACATAATCTATGTGGACGAAGCTTTAGATTTGCCGCAATCCTACTTTCCAAATCACTGAGGATATGATATCCAGCTGTAAGGAACCATTGTCCTCTCCGAATCCTTGACAGCGTACATTGATTTCCCGATATTGATACCGTTGATTTCCGGATTTGCTCTTGACTGAGCGAATCTCCGACCTCTATTCCGTTGCTATCCCGATTCCATATCCCTTTGAAAGCTAACCGTAGTATAAACCATATCTGGGATATTCCCCTTGATGGATGTGTTCCCATCTCATGTCGCCGGCGCAATCGCCTTTCTATAGAGAAAATTAGGTTTTTTATTGTCTAAAATGTGTGACTTTAAAAAAAAAAAATGTGTGACTTTTTATTCAATTTTATGAAATAATTTTTTAATAGAAAAGTTTACAATTATATACATATTTTATTTTATTTTTAATTTAGAAATATAAAACCATAACATACCAAATATAGTCTTTTATAATTTTATTTTATTTTTACATCTTATTATATAAAGTTGAATCTCTCAACGTGGGCTCGACACGTAAAATAATTATAACTCACCAGATCGTGACATGTGGCATCGTTGTGTTTGATCGTGACATGTGTCAATGTATTAAAATAAACTTTCTTATTCTTTATTTATTTCAAAAAGGAAAAACAACAGGTATCCAAATTTAAATGGAAATTATTAAAATAGAAAAAAAAACAGAAACTACAATATAATGAAATTTATGTTTTTGGAACTCTATAGTTTGTTATAGTGATTATTTATTAGATTTATGAATAATATGAACCAATTTCTAATTAATAAATTGCATGGATAACTTAACAGAATCTTAATTTATAATCTAACTATATTAGTACCCTCATATATGCGATTTGTAATTTAATATTTAGTAACCCGTAAAAAACGAAAAAATGGAAAACAAAATTAGTTCACCCGTGAAAATAAATTGTATACAATTTAGAAACAAAACTTTCGATGAAATAAATATATAACTTGAAGGATGAATTTGGTGGAGCACCTGTAGTAAATAGTTTTGGATACGATTATTGAACTTTTATTTTTTTGGTGTGTAATTGACATACTACTATTGTATTTTTTAGAATTCTTTTCCTTTCATAATTAGTAATCTATTGTTTAGTTTATTTTATTTAAATGTAAAAACTAAAGAATTTTGTTTTCCCTTTTTCCTTTTAAGATAAATTTTTTTTTAGTATTATTATTTTTATTTAGTAATTTTATCTTTTATGATTATGAAACGGTTATTAATTTTTCTAAATTTTTAAGTTTTCATTTTTTTATTAATTGAATATTAATCAAATTTAATGTTTTCCATTATTAATTTTTGATTTTTTCCTTTTTATTAACTTTGATTTTTTGGATAAATTTACTTCTTTTTTTATAGTAATTGTACTTTTTAGAAATCGATTATAAACTTATGATTCTATTGTTAATGTTATGTGTCAAAAATTAATTGATTTTTTTAACACATGTCAGAATATGATCGTTTGACTTGACATATGTCGCGATCAAATGTGTCAGCAATTTTGAAACATTCACCTTTATATAATAAGATTTTAGAAATCATAATTACGCGGGTTATCAATTTTAAAATTTGGATATTTTATTATTTTCTCGTGTATCATGCAAGACCTAATCTAGTTATGATATAATCTTTAATGAACATCTAAAGATAAATAATAATAGAAAAAGAAGAAAGCTTTTTTTTTTAATAAGTGGATCACGTAAAATAATTCATGTATTTTTTTGAGTAATCTGAAAAATTTGTGTATTTTTCTAGTAAATATTATATAGTTGGTGTATTTTTAAATTTTTTTATTTATATTTATAAACATGCCATCTAAGTTTTACATAAAAAAAAAATACTTGACGTATGCAAATGCTTATAATTTACTTCACTAGGTACGGCCATGTGTAAGATCACTTGGATTTTCAAATCTCACGCAAATCCCGTCACAAATAAGTAACACGGTGCATGAAAAGTTAAACGCCCATAGCTAGTTATAGGGGTGTCAAAACTAGCCTAGTTATAATTATATTATTAGCACGTCCATAAATTCTGTTTACCGGTATTTTCATATAATATGTTTGAAAACAAAACATTATTATACGAATTATAGGTATCTATATATAAAAAGTTACCTTTGCTCTCTTCTCCTTCCGCCACCTCAGTGTCCACATAGGCGGAAAGAGCAAAGGTAACCTCAATGTCCACATAGTTTATCACACATTATATATAGATTAAGGTAACCTCAAATAGATTATCACACATTATATATAGATTTAGGTAACCTCACATTGATTATCACACATTATCAAACATTATTACGGACATAATAGATACCCATTATGTCCACTTCCCCAATTTAATGAGTAGACAAATCCTCTTCTGACCTTTGCAAAAAGTTCCCATATGATTCAAAGTTAGCAACAAACTCATCACTTGAAAAACTAAAACTTCATAAACAATGAGATTTCGGGTTTGCTTGTGATCAATATTGTACTTCAAATCTGATTGAGAAAATCACACTTACATGAGATTAGAAACCACACCAAGTAAAAGACCGAGAATAAGAGTGGTCGAGTAGCCTACACAGAGATAAAACACCATCGATTCTTTACTTCAACCATAAGATGCTAACTCCAATTTTCCATATACCGACAAAAAATATGGAATAACTGCAAGAATTCCAATTGATGAATTCAATTGCAGCGAAGATCGAATTTGGTTTCAAAACCAGAAATTGAAATCCCCCGAATGCATCTAAATAATTCAAAGATTCTTATTATAATAATAAATTATGAGAGCTCAATCATCAATGGCTCAATCATCGATGATTGAGCTCAAATAAATGATGAGATCCCTCTTTTTAATGTGAGGGAAAAGGTAGATGGGATTCTTCTTCATGGAATTAGTTTTTCAGAGTTTGTAAGTACTTTTCTTCTCCAGAATTCTTTCTTTTGTTAAGACAAAAAAAATTCATAACAAAAGAGAAATCACGTGTTCTTTATTTATCATAAACATGTGACATATACGATCAACTTATCGGGACATGTGATGGATACAAAATTAGTTTACTTCCTCAAATGAATGAAACAACTCAAACTAAAAAATAAAAAGATGTTCCTCAAATTCCAAAATAATAGTGCAGCAAGCAGAAGAAATAGAAAAAAAAAATAATAATTGCAGATTTCGATTTCGTTTGGTTCATATGTACATAAAATTTGGAAACCCATACATACATCAAATTTGTTGAAATCTATATGATGTTACCTGAAGAACCATCAACTTATTTGTCATTCAAGTCCACAACAAACTATTTAGACTCAAAGGGGAGTGGCCAAGAAATGTAGAGACTCTTCCTCCCATCAAAGGCGGGAATCTTTTTCCCCAAGTGTGATTCTCCATAGGTACGCACCAGATTTGTCATCACGTCCCTGTTCACCTTCTTCGATATCACCTCATGACTGATTGAAACATGTTAGCTATTCGGTGTAGATATAGTCCACAAAATAGACGACCAAAACAGACAAAATTAACACCAAAAAAAAGGAAACAATACATAACATAAATCTTAATAAACATGGTGCAACACCAGAGGAATTTACTGTTCATCAAGAAATAAGAAGATCGGCTACACAGACACATGTATATACATCCACGGGGAGATTATAAATCAGCAACCATGAAATAAATATCAAGCAGGAAATCAGAAGTCGGGGAAAAGTTTCAAAAATTAACAAAAAACAAGAGGATCCAATAAAAATCAATCAATCGCAAGCGTAATTCCAATGCTGTAATCAATAGCTTTTCCGGTTGAACAGACCGAGCAAAATCAGACCCTAAATTCAACTAGGGCGATAAAATGTGAATAGTAAAATAACAAAATTGAGCTCCAAAACCACTAACATCGAGAGTTTTAGGTTCACAGTGCCAGTAAAAGGAGAAGGGTGTATACGGAGGAGGAAGAGGATAACACTGCCCAATTCGCAATTATATATGAAGATAGTGTTATTAAAAAAACACTTCAGAATAACAATAATATTATAAACAATACACATGATTGAAATTGGAGGTAAACAATAGTAGAAAGAAAATCATATCAATTCAGAGTAATCCAAAAACCTATAGGGGAAAATTACTCTGAAAACTTCATGGAATACTAAAATTCAAACAATTCCCCCAAAAGCATCATTCATTTACAGTGGTATAAACATTAATGATCCAAATAACATAAGCCTAATTAAAAGCAAACCGCATAAACTGAAAGGAAGAAGAAGAAATGGATCACCGTGTGATTGAAATTGAAAGTGAAATATCACCGGCGATGAGGGAAGATATCGGAGAAGACAAGGGTTTTAGAAGAGTGGGTAATGTGTTTTTACAAGATAATCCTATCCACAAGAAGTTTCTCTCTCTCTCTCTCTCTTGAAAAGTTTTATCTGATAGATCGACGCTCGACCCCATATTTCTTATACTTTTCCAAATCAGCCCATATTATCTCAAATGTTCTCATTAACCCATACATCTACGATGAATTTGATAGTAAATTAGTTATAGAAATTAAATCGTTTTCAAATAAAATTAGATTCATTTTTTAGTCACCAACACTAGATCACCGAAGATGAATAATAGTAAATTCTGAACAATTTATTAGTATTCGGTTTTAGGTAAAAATATATAAAAATACACGGACCTATTTCGAAGTACTTTTTTAATAATTTCGGAGAATTTTAAATTCACAAAACTAAATTTCCTTTTATTAGTATACGAAATAACTTTCGGAGTATACAAAACTATCCCAATTTTAAAGTTTTTATTTTATTAGTATTCGGTTGGGTTAAAAAATATACAATTTCCAAAACTTTAAAATGACAAAAACTTAACTTTTAAAAACCAACTAATTGAATAAATAGACAACCAAAGAAAAAAAAATCAAATTGTGGATCACCCACTAAACAAACACATAAATAAACATAAAATAAAAAAATAGAAAACAAACTTAAGAATAAATAATCTAAATTTCTTAAGATAATAAAGACAAATCCATTAACAACCATACTACTAAAATTAAAATAATATTATACAAATGTTTTATTAAAAAATAAATTGTGTTCACGTACACGCTATTATAAATATAAAATTAGATATACTGAGGTCAATATGCCAAAATTTACCAATTATTAATATAAAACATATATGTATATATAAAGGATGTCAAATGACTAAACTATACCAATTATGTTATTAAATCTATAATATTTATTTACAATTAAAAAATATATCTCTATAATAATATTTTTTGTATATTTGTAGTTTAAGACTCTATTCAAGTTACTTAGGCAAAAACATTGCAAATTGAAGAAAAACCAGATTTTCAATCGGCTCAAAGTCAAACCGTCAGAAGTTCAATTACTAAAGAGGTTCTTCTCACCGTCTGATCCAGCCCAATTTTGGAGATATTCAAGAAGGACCATTTACCTTTCCATTCCAACAGATTTGAGGACAATCCAACGATTTAATCAAAAGATACATGAAGATTAAGAAGTCCCATAAGGCCACTCCCAAAGCAGTCCAGCCGCGGCCAAGGGGCAATCAGCCGCGGCCAGGAAGCCTCCACCCGCAGCCAAGTGAAGATTCGCCGAGGCCAGACACCCTGGACCGGCAGCCATGCCAATTTGAACCTGAGAGCCGAATTTCAAGGCCCGTTCAAATCCCGTCAAGGAGAAACTCTAAAGACCGACGAAAGCATAGCTCAAGACCTATATATATTCGTTTTAAAGACAAAATTTTGTGTGCTTCTTTTTGTACCACACTTTGCCCTATTATTTTTACTTTACGTTACTTCTTTCGAGTCTTTGTTCTTTACTTTCGAGATTGGTGAAGAAGTTCTCTCCAGACATCGTTCTTAAATTCGAGATACTCTTTCACCAATCTCATGTTTTATTTAATCATGTCTTTTAATTCCATTATGTGCGATTAGTTTAATCATTGGGTTTAAAGGGATTATCAAGGAGAATTCTATGTTCGATAAGGATTTCACATGATAAAACCCTAGCCGATTTCTAGAGCTTTTTCTTATAGATCGTTGTCAATGCATGAATCTAGCGTCATGAACTAGAGGCTGATTCATATGTGTTTAAGAATCACCATAACACTACAAGAAAACAGGCTAGAACCGATGGCCAAATCCGTCGGAAATGGCCATTTCCAAGGAAATTTCCGACGGATTTCCGAGGGAGAAATTTACAGATGGGTTTTCCGAGGGACAATCCGTTGGGGATAAATCCGACGGATTTCCGAGGAATAATTGATATGCTCAAATTAATACCCTAAAAAGTACTAAAGCAGTTGCTGCAGTAAAGTAGAGGTCGAACACAAGGACTCAGAGAAATCACACAATAGATTGTATAGTATCGAATCAAGCTAAGCAGTTCAGATGAAAGTTAAAGCGATAAGCAGTAAATGAGTTGTAATTCGATTGGGAGAAAGATAGTTTCAGGGATATTTCTCGGGAAATCAATGAATGCAAAATAAATTAACTAATCAGGGTTCAGGTTATTCACGGTTCTCGAACTCAAATCACTTCAGAATCCCAAATTTCTTTGCGAATTCCTAAAAATAAATCAGCCTTAATATCGAGTTTGATATGTTCACAAATCAACTAAACCAAATCTCTTTGCGAATAGTTAATTTGCTCACCCTAAGTTCTATCAGGTAATTAATCGCACTGTCGTGCCTAATCAATTATCCTAAGATCTAAGTTCTAGGTGATCAATCCAGAATTAGCTTTGAGAACAACCTAAGGCGAAGAACTAATTCAGATGTGAACCCTAAACAATAAATCAACCTAGCATTCAAAGAAATCCCTTATGAGAATCCATAAACCTAACAAGAGATCTACTCAGACATGGAAATTGAACCAATAAACATGTTTGAATAAATACTCAATAGAAAAAAAGAAAGAGTAACAAAAGGGTTCGATGTAAATATTAAAGTCTTCTGGGCAAGTTCTGCAATTCTTCAAACTTCATTAAAAGTTGCGGGTCGTAATCTGCTCGATGGGTGTCGATCGATACCAAGGGGTATCGATCGATGCTTGACGCTTTGATCAGGCACTTAGTCACCAGACTTCAGTTTTGCTCCAGAATGCTACATAAAACTCCAATATCTCCAATAATGCTCCAAAAGTGCTAAAACCTATAAAAGACTCTAAAACACTATGAAATAGTAGAAAGACTCTATAAAATGGACTTATATCATGGCTTAAACGGGGTAAAAACCATGATATATCAACTCCCCCAGACTTAGCCTTTTGCTTGCCCTCAAGCAAATAGAAGACTAAACCAGAGAAAGAGGTTTGAAAACGTAGAGACTCACCTGTTAATGAAACGTTGCAATGACCTTTTTTCCAAGCACCCAAATGTCACCTAACCAGCTTTTTGATCTAACCACCATGTACTTCTCCGTAGACATCCGCAGCTTCCCATACTACACACATTATCTCACAGCATCGTTCAATCAAGCCATCCTCGCCAGTTTCATCGCTATAAATTAATATCAAGAACCTTCTAGATTCTTTCCCATACAATATAATGACAAGGAACCACCCTTTTTCACACTTTTTGTATCGATTTCTCTCCCCCAGACTTATTTCTTATTATATTTTCTTCTCTTTTTTTAGATCTGCATATACATATCAAGGTATGAGACGCGAGTATTGATGGTGTTTGCCACCAAATCCCTGGTTCTTCCCTCTCAATGTATCAAATGATGTAGGCGAATAATGGCATCATAGGAAAATCCTAGCCTCGCTTCCGATCCTTTGTGTGATCATTCCCTCTAAAGTAGAATAATGGGATCGCTGGAAATTTTCCAAACCCTCTACTTAGAAGAAAATCATTTCATCTTTTAATGCACTTATTTATTAATTAACTTGAAACAGGGAGATAAATACCATTATTTTAAACACGTGGGTTCCTTTGTCAGATACGAATGAGGAATCAAGCTCTATGAATACTAACCACATTGATGAAGTGCAAAAATTTGGCTCAGGCTTTAAGAAACTTTGCTGGAAACATGAGTGTCTTCTGGTTAACCGGTCAGTCTTTGAATTTTTCATTAGTCGATCTAGAGCTGATTCTGTAACAATGGTCACTTAGAGGCAAGGTCAGATCAATATGTTCAAGAAAAAGATCACTGTCTCAGACAAAGTTTTGACTCAATAAAACAACGAATAACTCAAAAACGACTGACTCTAAGAAAAACAAAAACAAAGTCAGCGACTACCTCCCCCAGACTTGAAAAACACTGTCTCCAGTGGTATCTAGCCTAGAGTAGGTAAAAGAAAACAAAAGAACAGAATAGAACGAAGAGAAACAAGAAGTTACCGTGCTGGAACATTGAGTATCGATCGACACACAGCTTGGTATCGGACGATATCAAGCTTAAACCGATACATATCCTTTCATTCGCGTAGGGTGTAGACCGATACTCAAGGGTATCGATCGACACTCAGGCGATTCCGAGTTTTTGCTTCTTGTTTATCCTGACACAGACACAAAACGAAAAATAAAAAGAAAAAGACTCAAAAACACACTCACCAGTGGGTTGGCTCCCACCAAGCGCTTGTTTTACGTCACGAGCTTGACTGTACGGACGATCAGTCAGGAGAAACTTGAGAGCTGAATCCAAAACAAGCTCCACAATTTGACATCGCCAGCTTCAGAGTTCTGCTCATCATGCCCTCCACAAACTCCATTCCTTTCTCTTTCAGCTCCAAAGTAAGAAGAACTCTAGCCTTAGAGAATGGTTTCGAGGAACCTTTGCACTTCACCTAGTATTCAATCGAATCCCCAGCACACTTCTGAGGGATTAAAGTCATAGAGGGAGCACCCTTCACTCCTTTGCTTTTTGCCTTCTTCTTTCCGTTAGACGTTTTGACGCCTTTCTTGGTGATGATAGAAGGACTATCTAGAACGTCTATGACAGTTCGTTTGTCAGGAGGCTCTTCCAAAAGATTAACTACCAACGTCTCATCTGTAACAACATCGATGCAAGAGACACGTGTGGGGGTTCCTCTAGGGATAGCTTTGTAGTACACCTCCTTGTAAATGTATGAGAATGAGATTTGCTTGCTGGGTGTGTCCATAATGGCACCAACCGTAGCCATGAACGGTCTTCCGAGAATCAAGTGCATACGAGATTGTGCACTCATCTCCACAACATGAAAATCAGCATGAACCAGACAGTCTCCTACTTTAACCAGCAAATCAGGGATTGTACCATATGGAAGTGAGGTGGAACAATTCGCGAATGTGATAGATGACATGGGCAGTCGAATATCAGCTCCCAATCTCTATGCAATTGCCCTTGACACTACATTGACGCTAGCCCATGAGTCAATGAGAGACTCTTTGAATGCAACTACAGAGATGAAGCATGGAACGGAGAATATGCATGGGTCTTCCCTCTTGGTCAACTTCCTCAGCGGTAGTGACTTGCTTCTTGCCTTGATGAAGAGTACTTCGATCTCTTCCAGGGTTTCTCTGCAATCTTTGAAGTGACTTAGCAGAGGCCAGCCCTCTAGAGCTTCTTCAAAAGAGGACGAGTGGGGTATCCTTCGTACCATCTTCTCAAAGCCACACAGCTGCTTTGGAGTGATGGGGGCTCGGAGGTGTTGGGGAATAGGATTCAGCTTCTTGGGCTTGCGAAGTCTGTCAACACTCATACGTAGCTCCTTTGCAGTATCTGGGTGAGTATCGATCGATATAGAGAGGGTGTCGATCGATGCTTGCTCTTTCGAGACGTCCTTGACAGATTATTGGACGGGTGTCGATCGATACAAGAGAGTATCGGTCGATACAGGGGTGGTGTTTGAATTCTCAACATCAGATATATCATCGACAAAAGGAAACTCCACAACTAACTTATCCAACATAGCTTTTCATCTGGCGTCCTCCCATTCCTTCTTTGTCATCTTATGAGGCATTGGATAAGGTAATTTGGGTTTGTACACCCTCTCCTTGACAATCTCGGGCTCTTTCTCGATCTTCATCTCAGCATCGATCGATACTGGAGTAGTATCGATCGATACAAGAGATTTTGGATCACGTGAAGGTGTATGGGCTGGTATCGATCGACACTGGCTGGTATCGATCGATACACGGAGATTTTCTGTCAGCACAAAATTTTCTGCTATTTGAGTTTCCAGCATCTTCTGATGAATACTGAGAGACTCAATTTTCCCATTCAGATCTGTGTACATAACGTCCATCTTCCCATTGAGGTTTAGTGTCATCTTCTGCTGTCCCTGAAGAAGTTGTTCAAGCATGGATTCCATCTTACTCTCAGAAGGTCTGGGTGGTGTGGGTGGGCATTGATACCTTTGATCTTGAAATCCATCTCCATCAATGTGGTTAACAAATTCCACTTCATCGTTTTTAGCAAAACGGACAGCCTTCTGCTGCTTGTCCATCAACAAATCTAACTTAGCATTCACCTCAGCAATCTGACTGCAATCCAAGTTACCAACTTGCTTTTTGCGCTCCATGTCTGCTTTCTTGGTACTATTGCTAGAAACCAAGTTCTCAATAAGCACATAGGCATCGTTAGGATATCTCGTGTAGACATTTACATTGCTCGCAGCATCTAGAGCCATCTGATACCTCCAATCGATTCCTCTGTAGAAAGTACCCAGCAACTGAACTTGAGTGAACCCATGGTGCGGACAATCTCTCTGAAATGACTTGAAACGAATCCAAGAAGCCTTGAGTGCCTCAGTCGGTCCTTGAGAAAACAGAGAAATCTTGTTCCTGAGATCCTCGGATCGTGCATCATCGTAGAAGTTTTTCAGGAACGCATTCTTCGTCTCATCCCATGTAATCAGCAAACCAGGAGACAACTGCTTCAGCCAGTAAGTTGCATCTCCACCAAGAGAGTATGGGAAGAGCTTGCAAAAGAGGTAATCATAGGACGCTCCATTGCTCTTGATGCTTGTAACCAGATCCTCAAACCTCTCAATGTGATCCATAGGGTGTTCATGAGGAAAACCATGAAAACGATGCTGACCCACAAGAGTGTAGTATGTAGGTTTCAGCTCAAAGTAATCCCTCTGAAAAGCAGGAAGGCGAATCGCTGATCGATTGGCATAGAACTGATATGGCATGTTGTATTCACCAATCGTTCTACCGCGAGCAGCCACAGCATTCCCTGCATTCACAGCAATTGCAGGGACAATGATATTTCCAGCGACAACAGGAGCATGTGGAATGATGTTCCCCTCTCCATCCAGACGTTGTCCTCTATCGTTGCACAACTGACCCTCTTGGTCTCTCAAAGTTCCAGCAGCATCCTGAATCTGAATCATCGTGTTGTTCATCTCTGCTGGCTTCTTTGCTTTCCTGTTTGCACGTTACAAATTCACACCTGAAACACACTAGGCAAAGCACGTAAGTAACAAAAAACACGTTGAGTATCGATCGACACTGGGTGGTGTCGATCGATATCAACAAAAGAAGACGATGAGTATCGACCGATACGAGGTAGTATCGATCGATACCGACGAACTTAGTCGAAATTCTCAGACTAAAATCTAATGGCGAATTGAGTCCCCGTCAATGGCGCCAAATTTGATATGCTCAAATTAATACCCTAAAAAGTACTAAAGCAGTTGTTGTAGTAAAGTAGAGGTCGAACACAAGGACTCAGAGAAATCACACAATAGATTGTATAGTATCGAATCAAGCTAAACAGTTCAGATGAAAGTAAAAGCGATAAGCAGTAAACGAGTTGTAATTCGATTGGGATATTTCTCGGGAAATCAATGAATGCAAAATAAATTAACTAATCAGGGTTCAGGTTATGCACGGTTCTCGAACTCAAATCACTGAGTTATAATTAACCAACTGTTGTTGCGAGAATTATCTAAATCTAAACTTCAGAATCCCAAATTTCTTTGCGAATTCCTAAGAATATATCAGCCTTAATATGATTAATCGTGGTAGGACAATTGGTGAATTGTGGTAGCCCAAATTTCTTTACGAATTCCTAAGAATCTATCAGCGAATTCTTTGCAAATTTCTTTGCGAATTCCTAATAATTTCTTTGAGATTGTCGCAGGGAATGATGCGATTAATCGTGGTAGGACCATTGGTGAGCACAACAGACCTGGTCAGTTCTACGCTAATCATTATGCGATTCGCCCTCCTGCTTTTCAGAGAAACAACTTTGAACTGAAGCCTGCTTACTACACTCTTTTGGGTCAGCATCCTTTCCATGGTCTTTCCAATGAACACCCTATGGATCACATTGAGAGGTTTGAGGATTTGGTTACAAGCATCAAATGCGATGGAGTATCCTATGATTACCTTTTCTGCAAGCTTTTACTTTATTCTTTAGGTGGAGATGCGACTTGCTGGCTGAATCAGTTACCTCCTGGATCACTGACTACCTGGGAAGAGACTAAGACTGCTTTCTGAATAACTTCTATGATGATGCACGATCTGAAGATCTTAGGAACAAGATCTCCTAGTTTTCTCAAGGCCCTACTGAGGCGTTCAAGGCTGCTTGGACGAGATTCAGGTCATATCAGAGAGATTGTCCACATCACGGGTACTCTGACGTTTAGCTGATGGGGTTTTTCTTCAGAGGCATTGATTGGCGGTATTAGATGGCCTTGGATGCTTCGAGCAATGGAAACTTCAACACCATGTATCCTGAAGATGCTTATGTGCTGATTGAGAACTTGGCGTCTAGCAATAGCACCAATAATGCAGACTTTGAGCGCAAGAAGCAAGTTGGTAGCATGGACGGTTCACAGATTGCTGAGGTTCAAGCCAAGTTAGATTCTACGCACAATCTTCTGATGGGCAAGACAACAAAGGCTGTTCACTTTGCTGAAGATATTGAGGTATTCGATGAGGATAAAGCAGAGGATGTTAACTATATTGGTGGTTCTAGTTTTCAAGGTCAGAGGAATCAATTCAACAACAACCGAAACTTCAACAACAATTCTCAGCAAGGAGGTTCGAATCAGTTTGTCCAGAAACCATCTCAAAACAGTTGGTATACCAGGAACTATGGAAATTCATCTTATCAGCCTATACCTGCTAAAACCCTTGAGAGCAAGATCGAGTCTATGTTCGAACAACTTACTCAAGGACAGCAGCAGATAACAGTGGATTTCTATGGAAAGATAGATGGTTTGTACAAGGATCTGAGTGGAAGGATCGAGGGTCTCAGTACTTATCAGAAGATGCTGGAAACTCAAATAGGTCAAACTGCAGCAGTTGTCAAGGGAAAGATGGTTCATTCACATAATGAATACGTCAATGCGATCACCTTAAGAAGTGCTGGAAATTTCGAAAACACTGTAGTAGATGACGATGAGGATTCTGAAATCTTCCTGTATCGATCGATACCCTTCCTGTATCGATCGATACCCTCTCTGAGGTCGATACCACTACTTGTGTCGATCGACACCCCTCGCATACTGAGCCAGAAATTGAGAAGAAGCCTGAGATGACTGAGGAACGTGTTTACAAGCCTAAGGTGACATACCCTCGACCACCTAGACATCTCATGAATCCCATCACTGCAGAGAAGTTGCTCGCTTTTGTGAAGATGGTGAGGAGAATTCCCCATACTATGTCCTATGAAGAAACTTTTAAAAATCGCCCTTTGGATTGTTACTTCCGAGATTGCAGAGAAACTGAGGAAGTGATCAAGGCAATCTTCATCAAGGCAAGAAGCACACCATCACCTATGAAGCAGTTGACTAAGAGGGAAGACCCAGGAAAATTTTCAGTTCCACGATCTATCTTTGGAGTTGAATTCAAAGAGTCTCTCGTTGATTGAGGGTCGAGCGTTAATGTCATGTCAAAGGCACTTGCAGAGATATTGAAAATTAGTGATATTAGATCTACTCTGATGACTCTCGCATTCGCGAACTCTTCCACCTCAGTCCCATACGGTACAATCCCTTATTTGCTGGTTAAAGTAGGAGATTGTCTTGTTCATGCTGGTTTTCAGGTTGTGGAGATGAGCGCAAGATCTAGTACGCCTTTGATTCTTGGAAGACCGTTCATGGCTACGGTTGGTGAAGTTATAGACACACCCAGTTAGAGGATCTCGTTCTCATACATTTACGAACATGTCTCTTACAAAGCCATTCCTTCTAAAAGAGCTCCCAAACATATCTCTTGCATCACTGTTGTCACAGGAGAGACATTGATGGTTGATCTTTTGGACGAGCCCTATGATGAGCGTTCTGTCATAGACATCTTAGATGGTCCTTCTATCATCACCATGAAAGATATCAACAACGGCTAAGGCAAAGAAGAAGGTGATGAACAAAAGAGTCGAGAGTGCTACCCATGTGACCTTAATCCCTCAGAAGTGTGATGGAGATTCGATTGAATATAAGGTGAAGTGCAGGGGAACTTCGAAACCATTCTCTAAGGTTAGAGCTATTCTCACTTCAGAGCTGAAAGAGAAAGGAACGTATGTTGTGAAGGGTATGTTGAACAGAATTCTGAAGCTGGAGATGTCAAGTTGTGGAGCTTGTTTTGGATCAAGTTCTCATTCTTATCCTGACTGATCATCCGTAAAGTCAAGCTCGTGACGTAAAACAAGCGCTTGGTGGGAGGCAACCCACTGGTAAGTCTGTATATAAGTATTTTATTTATGTATTTTTCATTTTTGTGTTTTGTGTTTTCGTGTGAATCAGATGAAAAAGGTCTGTGTCGACCGATACCATCATTGGTATCGATCGACACCAGGAAAAACAGACGTTGCATCGACCAATGGTCCTTGTATCGATCGATACCAGTAATCGTATCGGTCGATACCCAACGCACAAGTAACTTCTCTGATTTTCACATCTTCACTCAGTTCTTTTGGTTTCTTTTACCGACTCTAGACTAGATAACACTGGGGACAGTGTTGTTTAAGTCTAGGGGAGGTAGTTGCTGACAGCGTGGTTGTTTTTCTTAGAGTCAGTCATTTTTGAGTCAGTTGTTGTTTTATTGAGTCAAAACCTGTTGGAGATGATGATATTTTTCATGAATCTATTGTGCTGACTTTGCTTCTAAGTGACCATTATTACATAATCAGTTCTAGATCGGATTAATGAAAAATCCAAAGGCTGACCAGTTAACTAGAAAACATTTGTGTTTCCAGCAGAGTCCATTAAAGCCTGAGCTAAATTTTTGCACTTCATCGATGCGGTTGATCTTCATAGAGCTTGAATCCTCATTCATATCTGACAAAGAACCCATGTGTTTAGAGTTATGGTATCTCTCTCCCCTGTTCTAAGTTAATAAATAAGAGCATAAAAAGATGAAATGATTTTCTTCTGAGTAGAGGGCTAGGAAAATTTCCAGCGATCTCATTATTCTACTTGTGAAGGAATAATCACACAAATGTTGGAAGCGAGGTTAGGAAAATTTCTAGTGATACCACTATTTGCCTACGCCTTTGATACATAGAAAGGGAAGAACCGGGGATTCGGTGGCAAACACCATCAATACTCATGTTTCGGACCTTAATGTGTATATGCAGATCTAACAAAAAAAAAGAACATAATAAGAAATAAGTCTGGGGGAAAGAAAATAATACTAGAAAGTGTGAAATTGGGTGGTTCTCTTGTCATGATATTGAATGGGAAAGAATCTAGAAGGTTCTTGGTATTAATCACAGCGATGAAACTTGCGATGAGGGCTTTATTGAACAATGCTGTGAAATAATGTGTGTAGTCTGGGAAGCTGTGAATGTCTACGGAGAAGTACATGGTGGTTAGATTTGAAACTGGTTATGTGATATGTGGAGCATTAAGGAAAAAGGTCATTGCAATGTTTCAAGAACATGTGAGTCTATATGTTTTCAAACCTCTTTCTCTGGTTTATTTTTCTGTTTTGCTTGAGGGAAAGTAAAGGCTAAGTCTGGGGAGTTGATATATCATGTTTTTTACCCATTTTAAGCCATGATATAAGTCCTTTTTATTGAGTCTTTCTAGTATTTTGGAGTCTTTTAGAGTCCTTTCAGGTTTTAGGTACGTTTGGAGCACTATTAGAGATACTGAAGCATTTTGGAGCATTTTGGAGTCAAGCAGAGACATGTAGCTGAGACGCCGAATTGATGCACGAGTGTCGATCGATACACTTATAGTATCGATCGATACCCGTCGAAGAGACAGAAGGATCGCGACTTATTTGAAGATTTAAGAAACTGCAAATTGCCCCAGAAAACTTTATTATTTACAAGAAACCCCAAAACGTGACTTAGGTTATTTATTAGGATTTACAGCCACTTCGATGGCTATGCTTTATTTTACTTTGGTTTTGTGAGAGAGCTTTGGAAGGGAGACAAGTCTGAAACTATGTTCGTCCGAGAGAAGATTTTGAACCCTCTTGTTACTCTTTCTTATTATTTATTCAAGTACTTATTCAGTCATGTTTATTGTTGCAATCTCCATGTCTGAGTAGTGATAGTAGGATTCTTACTAATCAATTACTCAAATCCCATTCATGTCATTGTACTATTTGAGATATCGAACCACGGAGGTTAAGATTGAAGCACTAGGAATACATGAATATTTCTAAGCTAGAGCAAATGTTTTTGGGTTTTATGTTTATGGGAAAAGAAACAAATGCAAGAAAGAAACAAAGATAGAGGTGTTGTATCATGGAATGAACTATAAAATGAATGATTGATTAACAATCAAACAATGAATCATTTGGAAGCATTAATCACTATCCTAGAACATGAAATTCACAATTACGACTAATCCACCGTCGTGGCACTAATCACTTTTTTAATCACCAAATCAAGAACAAACCATCGTTTGTGATAAGATGATTAACAAGCATTAATCTCCAATCCCACTTAGTTCACTAATAACCCTAGACATCAACTCTCATTGGCTAGGCATGAAAAGCTCACAAAAGGTTTGGTTCAAGCATTTCATCGAACACCTATCTGGCGTGAAATGCTTAAGCTCTAGCTTTGATCTCTCAATCCAAAACTAGCTTTAAGATTAACCTAAGTGAAGGATCTAACAAGATGCAACATAAATCATCATCATCTAATCATCAAGACAATTAACAAATAAAACCTAAACATTCAATGCACATTTATTCTTATGACATGGAACACTTTCAAGTAGATTAGTTCATTTCCATGACACTAATCATTGTACGAATCATCTAAAGTCAGCATCCACCGATCACTTAGATAATCCATAATTTACCACAAGTCCATTTAAGTCAACAATTCATCCTAAAGCCAGCATCCACCGATCACTTAGAATGAAAAGCATGCTTAGAAGTTTTCTAGACATTTCATCGAACACCTTGTGTGCATGAAATGTCTAAATTCTAGAAATGAGTTTTCAATTCAATCCTATAATTGAGATCCTTCCTAACATGAGAACAAATGTTTATCTAGTCCTAAGCATCAACAATCAACCATCAAACCATCCAAATCAAGCAAAATCCAAAATCCAACAAAAGGGGTCTAAAGCCTAAACATCAAGAACAAGGAAGAACACAAGAGAAAAAGAGACATAAAGATAAAGAACAAGGATTAAATAAACATAATATAAAGATAGGTTGAAAAATCTTTCACTAGAGTGGCATGAATAATGAAGATCCATCCAAAATCAACATAAGAAGAGTTTGGGAGAAAACCCAACTCTAGAGAAAAAAAGTTTGGATCTAAAAATTAGGTTTTTCACTATTTAAAGAAGTTTGGGTCGGACCGGGTCAACCCAGAACAAACCGGGTTTTGACCCGGTAAAGTCTTTGATACGTCTTCAGTGAATCGGTCATAACTCATGCACCTGATATCCGAATGACCTGAATAAAACTCTTGTAGACAGCTAAGTCATCCCTATACAACTCTTATGAAGACTGTTTCAGTTGATTCATAACGAAAGGCCTTCGTTTTGCCGGTTCTTTGGACGGTATCATCTTCTCTCGGCCAGACGGACATACCCTCAGTAAATTGGCCATATCTAACGAACCAAGTATTCGAATGACCCGAAACCACCCCCTGCAGTCAGATAACGCACTTCGCTACATACTTCATGAAGACTTCAGATTAAACTGGATAAGGGAAGGTCTTCATTTGGCCTGATCTTTGAGTCACTTCGGCTGGTGCCGTATCTTGGATGTTCGGACCGACCAGAGCTAACCGAGCTGATGGAGGTCGGTTATGATCTTGGTCTTTAAGGACCGACCTCATTATGGGCGGTGTGATTTGGTCGGTCGATTTCCCTGTGCAAGGACCAACCCAATTAGACCGTGCCGATGGTGCAAGGTCCGTTTTCTCGGCCAGGCGGATACATCTTCCTTAAAACTGCGATAACTCCCTAACTAGATTTCCGAATGACCTGATTCAAACTCTCCTGGACATCTTACTAACTCCTCTACAATTTCCATGAATGTTGTGAAAGCTGATTCATAACGTAGGGCCTTCGTCCAGCTACATCTTTCTGACGTCTCGGATGGGCTTTGCATTCCTCTAATGCTCCATTACTCCAAACACCATCAACTGTCTCCAAGACACCTAGAAACACTCCAAATGTATGCCAAACTCACTAAGACCTAATGCAAACACCTATTACTCTAAATGAGACCTAAATGCTATAAAAGATATGCGAGACACATGCATGAGACACAAAACACCAAATAATATGCATGCTAAAAGATGTAAAATATGGGTTTATCAAGTAGATCTCCTGTTAGGTTTAAGGTTCTCATAAGGGATTTCTTTGAATGCTAGGTTGAATTGGTTATTAGGGTTCATAATCTGAATTAGTTCTTTGCCTTAGGTTGTTCTCAAAGCTAATTCTGGATTGATCACCTAGAACTTAGATCTTAGGTTAATCGATTAGGCACAAGAGTGCAATTGATAAACCTGATAGAATTTAAGGTGATCAAAATAACTATTCGCAAAGAGATTTGGTTTAGTTGTTTTGTGAACAAATCAAACTTGAACTAAAAGCTGGTTTAGAGTTTAGTATTCGCAAAGAGATTTGGAATTCTAGGATTTAGACGTATATAATCTCGCAACGAGAGTTGGTTAATTATACTTCAGTGATTTGAGTTCAAGAACCGTGCTTAAACTTAACCCTGATTTGTTAGTTTAATTTCATTCATTGATTTCCTGAGAAATACACCGAACCTATCTTTCTCCCAATCGAATCACAACTTGTTTAATTTACGTATTTGCTTTCAATTCCATTGATCACTTAGCTTAATTTTCATCTATACAATCTATTGTGTGTCTTTTTGAGTCTCTGTGGATTCGACCCCTAAGTATTATAACCGACAAAGCTTTAGTACTTATAGGGTATTAATTTGAACTTATCAGTTTTCACCTAATCGAGATCAACTATTAAAATGACTAAGTATCAGGAATGGGTCTAACCGAACTATGTGGGCATAGCCGAACCATGAGGACTGGCGACGAGCCCACGATCTGAACTAACATGATTTGGGCCGAGCCAAGATACTCAGAGCCGGTGCGACGCATTTTGGGCCGAGCCAAGGTCTTCATGGGCCGATCTACAAATCAGAGACACCTTGGGCACTCCATATTGCATGTTTTACTCAATAACGACCTGTTCTTAGCATTTTGGCCATATATTGCCGTTTTGGTCTGAATTGGACCGTTTACTAGACAAAATCCTGTTTTTCAAATTCTCATAGGGACTTTTAAGTTTCTTCAAAGAAATGAGTAAACAAGTAATGGATGCTTCTCATTCCTCCTTTAGGAGGCTCTAGTTCTTATTTATATACTCAATACTCCATATTGCATGTTTTACTCAATAACGATCCGTTCTTAACATTTTGGCCATATATTCCCGTTTTGGGTATGAATTGGACCGTTAACTAGACGAAATCTTGTTTTTCAAATTCTCATACGGACTTTGAGGTTTCTTCAAAGAAATGAGTAAATAAGTAATGGATGCTTCTCATTCCTCCTTTAGGAGGCTCTAGTTCCCATTCCTAGTCTCAGCATTCCATATTGCATGTTTTACTCCATAACAGTCCGTTCTTTACATTTTTGCCATATTATGTCATTTTGGGTCTGAATTGGGCCGTTTACTAGACAAAATCATGTTTTTCGAATTCTCATAGGGACTTTGAGGTTTCTTCAAGAAATGAGTAAACAAGTAATGGATGATTCTCATTCCTCCTTTAGAAAACAAAGAAATGAGCAAACTCCTATGAGAATCACCAATTTTCTAATGGGCATAACATGCCTTAATGTACAACTCTCGGGGATCTAACAGAGGTGAAACTGTTTCTTCGGATGGAATGCCGATTGAGGACCACTTCCTCCCAATGGCCAAACTAGCTGGGAAAGAAAGAAGCGACAGTGAATTAACAGGCACGGATGAGGAAGGGGGGGGGGGGGCGATCCAGGATCCTAATTCTTTTCAAAAAGGCAGGAGGTAGAAAACTTATGTTAGTTTTGACTTGTCTTAGAGTTTTTCATGTTTGGTTCTGTAACCGTAAAATGTTTTTAACATCACTGGGTATTTCCAAACACAAAAAGTAGATAGCGGCATTGCCTAAGGGCGAGAGAAACAAGGAAGATGCTAGGGAGCCCACACAACTGGTTTTGTGTAATGAGGTATTCAGGAATCCCGGTTTTTGACCATTTTTATGGATCACTATCATATTCTTTTGCAGGTGTTTTAACTCCGTTTTCAAAGGTTTTCAAGTGATTTTCATATTTTATAGATTTGAAAGACGTTTCAGGTAACTCTGAATAAAAGAGTGCATTTCGGAGCAAAAATACGTTTTTGGATAAATTTGAACCGTCAAGAAATCTTGCAGCTAATGGAATATTTGTCACCGTCTGATCATCCTCAAATTTGGACACAACAAATTAGAGACAACCAGCTTTCAAATGCAATTGGATTGGGGGCAATCCAATGGTTGGATCTGTAAATATACTGAAGCACTGAAGGCAGATGAAGCCGCCCCGAAAAGAAGCCCACCGCGCCTGGAGGAGCTGGGGCCGCGGACAACTGCCAATCCCCCACTCCTAGAGAGTCTCCACCCATGGCTAATCATGGTTTTGCCACTCCTGGATAGCCCGCAACTGCGGCCAGGGCATGTCGTGACCAATTCGACTCGTTTCTTCACCGAGGCCAAAACCGTCATTTCTCGTCAAACCCTAAACGTAGAATACATCTATAAATACTTATTTTATGCCTCTTAGACAGAGATATTAGATAATTTTTCACGCTTTTTGGCAGAGGTAAATTCCTAACAACTTGTGTTCTTGGTTTTTCAAGGATTGGAAGAATGATTCTTCATCAGTGTTCTTCGATAGAGAAACTTTCTCCATCCCTTTTTATGCACTGTTTTCTTTTGAATTTATTAAATAAGTTTACGTAATTTTCTTGTTGGATGAAAGGGGTTTGAAGGGGAATTTATGGTTCGATTCTTATTAGGTTTTTAGTCTAGGATACCAATTAGGGTTCTTCGTTCTATCCTTGTTGTTAATGCATTGCTTGACTAACCGTCTTAGCAACTGATATTAGGCATTTTAGAGCCACTAGAGTGCTGTATCTAATCGCTTGACTTAGGGTAGACGAGCAAAACCATCACAAGATTTTGGAAGTATACTTTTTGGAGGAGTTGTGAGCGTAACCGACCTTTGAGAATATCATTCACTTCTTGCGCGGGCGGAGACGAAAGCTACCGTTCGAGTACTGAAGTGAGTAGGTGTGTAAGATTACGGGAGTAGATTACACACACCGTACGTGTTCTAAGTTCAAGAACCCAAATACGACAAAAAGTCGCTTTAGAAATCCTAGCGAATTCTCGGTGAAAATCGGCCAGGAACCCTAAAGAATTTCCGATTTCCCAACGCTTCGTTAATGGATTTACAACTTCGAAATAATTATTGCTTGCTACTGTTCACTTAGATTATATTTATTTATTGGGTTAGTTTAGCTTAGTTAGTCTCGTGCGCTTTCTTATTTTCTCGCTTAGTTTAGTTTAGTCTAGTTTAGTATAGTTTAGAGTCCTAGTTTCGAGTTCGTGAAAAAACCATAACTCTTTTTCTAAGGTCTAGCCGAACAACATTCCCTCCATGTGGATCGATACCTTAAGTACTACATTGCACATATGTGCACTTGTAGGCTTTAAGGTTTACAAATTTAAAACCTGAATTTTCGGAGACGAATCCGATACGCATCAAGTTTTTGGCGCCATTTCCGGGGAGGCAATCGCAACTTGTTCTGCCGCACTTTAGAGGTTAGTAAATCGACTCTAAGACAAACTTTTTATTTTTAATTTTCGTTTTTTTTTCTTCGTTTTAGGCTTTGAAACATGAACTCGTCTCTGGTGCGAGATGACTACTACGAGCAGAGTTCCTACGACCCATCTTATGCTCACTACTTGATAGTAGGATTTTTACTATTCAATTACTCAAATCCCACTCATGTCATTGTAGTATTTGAGATATCGAACCAAGGAGTTTAAGATTGAAGTACTAGGAATACATTAATCTTCCTAAGCTAGAGCAAATTATTTTAGGTTTTTATGTTTTTAAACTAAAGAAAACAATTGCATGAAGGAAAACAAAGATAGAAATGTGGATCATGGAATGAACTATCAAATGAATGATTAACAATCAAACAATGAATCATTTGGAAGCATTAAACACTATCCTAGAACATGGGATTCACAATTATGACTAATCCACTCTCGTGGCATTAATCACTTTGTTAATCACCAAATCAAGATCAAACTCTCGTTTGTGATAAGATAGTTAACAAGTATTAAAATCCAATCCCAATTAGTTCACTAATCACCCTAGACATCAACTCTCGTTGGCTAGGCAAGAAAAGCTCACAAAATGTTCGGTTCAAGCAATTCATTTAAACTCGGGTTAGGAGTGAAATGCCTAAGTTCGAGACTCGAATCGATAAATCTAATCTAGCACTAACACCGTTTACTCGAATCTCTCCCTAATGCATGAGATGAGACCATAAATCCTAAGGTGTATCTCTAGATTGGTTTGTCACGCCAACTAGAGCTACCTAATCTAGGTGTAGTTCTAAACTGTGGTTTATCTTATCAAATCTAGAATTAAGAACCAACCTAAGTGAAGTATCTAACAAGAATCAACCTAAATCATCATCATCTAATCATCAAGACAATTAACTAATGATGCTAATACACACAATCAATGCTAATCCTTAGGTTAAGATCACTAATCTTGATTAATTCTCTTCCCAGCAACTAATCACTATGATAATCACTCAATCCATTAGCAAACTCTCATTTGTGGATCAATGAATAGCAAGTATTAAAAATATAAACAAGATCAACCAAAATACACACTAGGCAACTAATCTCTTAGGCTATGAGCATAAATCCCTTGAATAGTTCATCAAGGCATTTCATCAAACACTTGGTGTGCATGAAATGCCTTATGATCTAGATCTAATTTTTCAAGCTAGATCTAGAATTAGGAACACTAAACAAGAAAGGGAAGCAAGGATTAAGAACATGGGCATCAAGAATCAATCCCCAAATCATCAAAATCAAGCTAACTCTAAGATCCAACAAAAAGGGGCCTAAGGCCTAAACATGAAGAACACAAGAGAAAAAAGACATAAAGATAGATAAAATGCATTAATATAAAGATAAGGGTGAAGAAATCTTCTCTAGAGTGGCATTTGTATGAAGAACAATCAAAATCCCTCCAAAATCATAAGAAGAGTTTGGGATAAAACCCAACTCTAGAAAGAAGAAAGCTTGGATCTAATAAAAAAGGGTTTTCAATATTTAAATGGGTTTGGGTCGGACCGGGTCAACCCGGAACAAACCGGTTTTGACACGGTCAAGTCTTTGGGATGTCTTCAGTGAATTGGTCATAACCCCTGAACCTAACATCCGAATGACCTGAATCTAACTCCTGTAGACAGCTAACTCGTCCCTCTACAACCCTTATGAAGATCATTTGAGTTGATTCATAGCGGAAGGCCTTCGTTTTGCCGGTTATTTGGACGGTGTCGTCTTCTCACGGCCAGACGGACATACCTTCAGTAAATCCGTCTTATCTCCCTATCCATATGTCCAAATAACCCGATTCAAACTCCTGTGCAAAGCTAATTCACTCCTATAGAACTTTGGTGAACACCACCGAGGCTAATTCGGAGTTGGGACCCTTCAATACTGATGTCTCAAATCGGTATTGTACATCAGTACTAAGGGAATTTTCCCTCTGTTTCCACACCGAGCAGTTGCAACGACCAGTGACCTCGGTATTGAAGAAATCGTCTCGGCCAGGCGGACCTGTCTCTGGTAAATCAACAATATCTCTCAAACCACAGGTTCGAATGACTTGATTCTAACTCCTATGGAAAGCTAACTTACTGCTCTACAACTTCCATGAAGATCATTGAAGCTGATTCAGATCGCAAGGCTTCCGTTCAGTCACATATTTCCGGCGTCTTGGATGGTCTTTGCATTCTACTTCGGCCCATTTCTCCAAATATCATCAATTGTCTCCAAATCACCTAAAAACACTCCAAATGCATGCAATGACTCACTAGGACCTAATGCAAACACCTAATATTCTAAGAAATACCAAAATGGTATAAAAACTATGAAAGACAGATGCATGAGACACAAAACAATAACAAGAATGCATGCTAAAAAGAGGTAAAATATGAGAATATCAATTCCCCCAAACTTAAACATTTGCTTGTCCTCAAGCAAACAAGAATAAAGAAAGGGAGAAGACTAAAAATGGGAGCTCAAATCCAAAAGTACCATAAAAAGAATTCAACTCAATGTCCAAGTTACTAGCTCTAAGATGCGATCAAACAATTCTACTCAAAAAGAGCTAGCCATATCCTTCCCTATACGAATCAAATTCAAGCCTCAACCTACACAAGTATTCATGTCATCCAATCCTTTAACATTCATTAATCGTTTCAAGTGAATCATTCCTATGCAAGGCAAGTGAATCTATTTGGCTAGGGTGAAGGTCTTGAGATAAAGATGATCTCAAATGTATGGGATTACTCTAATGCAAGGGATCTCTCAAGGAATGAGCAAGCTTTAGCAAAATGCTAAGAGTAAAAGGCAATCTATACATACAAGGATAGACTCACATCTACCCAATGCCTAAATCATCTCTAACCCTAGCATATCTACCTATGAAGTCTTCATCCTAAGCTACCCTTTTCTCACTTGGCCTCTTTGCCGTCATGTCCCATACTTGATCTCCTTCTTCGACTTCATCCTTTCTCACTTGGGGAATTTCTTCTTCTCCATTGAATCTTGTGGTCTCTTGCTTCTTTTTGTTGTTTCTTTAGCTCTTCTTTCTTTCTTTTTCTTTGCCTTGCCTCATCATTTACCAATTGATGCCGTAGGCAATTTTTGGCTTTTTCCTTTGTTTCTATGAGGCTATAACTATCACTAAGAGCTATTCTTGATAACTTGCACTAACCACATCACAATATTGCATTCCCCTTTCACCTTCACTTCTTTCTTTTGAACTCACTTCCTTATTATCCACAATCCCATTAGTCACACAATTTCGTTCACACCAAACCCAAAACTTCCCTTTCCCACGAGTCTAACCTAGTCTAGCCTTTGATGTTCGGCTATATCTACATGAAAATCTATCATTGTCGCCCTAAACTCAACATTTTTTGCCAAGCTTACTCAAAAAAATTAGGCCTCACATACGCACACTAAAGATTTTGGCTTGAACGGAGGGTAGGTTAAAGGTATGTTAAACCGTTCCAATGATGGGAATCGGCTATTTGGACTAGAAAAAGAGTGGTGGAAAGGATAAGAGAGCCCAAGTATGTATATGGTAACCATGAATTCACTATGCAATGCACAAGCATGATAATTTCAATGTCAAAATTATGGTTTTCACTTAGGTAGGATTGGAATCAAATAAAAACTTGCTTTAGCTAAGACCCTAGTAATGAAACGCAAGATCGAGTTATGGTTCATCATTGATTTCAACACGAGATCAAAAGCATCAAACAACAAGCAACGAGGGCATTGAATCAAGCTCTAAAAATGATACTTTACAAGGATAATCTATCATTGCTCCTAATGCTCATGCAAAGCTACCTAATATGATATCCATCTAGACTCAATCCTAGATATGAAATGCAAACAATTTCAAAAAAATTCAAAATTATTGAAAATGCATGAGACTCAAGATGCAAAAGGCAAAATAAGATCACAAAACACATAATTAGGCCCAGGTCCCTCCCCCAAACTTAAGTCACAACGTCTCGGTGTGAAAGAAGTTCAAGAGAGAGACCAAAAACGAAAGATAAAAATGCAAAGAGACTCAAAAGGAAAGAAGTACTTACAAATGAGGAGTGAGGCTAGATGAATGGAGATGAAGGAAGAGCTTTCGAAATAACCACCAATGAGCCTTGCCACGACCTTGGACCCAAAAGACCCTTATTGATTGCTTGTTTTGTGTCTCAAGCTCGACAATGGATAGGCTTGGGGAGGTCCCCAAGCGCGCGTTTAACGTCACTAGCTTGACGGTTGCTTCCTCATTGTCACTCCCTTCATGAAAATAACAAGAAAAGTGAAAATATTAGCAACAAAAGAAAATAAAAAGCTCTAGTCTCAAAAAGAATCAAAATCCTAATGATCAATGCTAAACCTCCCAGGCAACGGCGCCAAATTGATAGTAGGATTTTTACTAGTCAATTACTTAAATCTCACTCATGTCATTGTAGTATTTGAGATATCGAACCAAGGAGGTTAAGATTGAAGCACTAGGAATACATTAATCTTCCTAAGCTAGAGCAAATGTTTTTAGGTTTTTTATGTTTTTAAACTAAAGAAAACAATTGCAAGAAGGAAAACAAAGATAGAATTGTGGATCATGGAATTAACGATCAAATGAATGATTAACAATCAAACAATGAATCATTTGAAAGCATTAAACACAATCCTAGAACATGGGATTCCCAATTATGACTAATCCACTCTCGTGGCATTAATTACTTTGTTAATCACCAAATCAAGATCAAACTCTTGTTTGTGATAAGATGGTTAACAAGCATTAAAATCCAATCCCAATTAGTTCACTAATCACCCTAGACATCAACTCTCGTTGGCTAGGAAAGAAAAGCTCACAAAAGATTCGGTTCAAGCAATTCATTTAAAATCGGGTTAGGAGTGAAATGCCTAAGTTCGAGACTCGAATCGATAAATCTAATCTAGCACTAACACCGTTTACTCAAATCTCTCCCTAATGCATGAGATGAGACCATAAATCCTAAGGTGTAGCTCTAGAGCTACCTAATCTAGGTGTAGTTTTAAACTTTGGTTTATCTTATCAAATCTAGAATTAAGAACCAACCTAAGTGAAGTATCTAACAAGAATCAACCTAAATCATCATCATCTAATCATCAAGACAATTAAGTAATGATGCTAATACACACAATCAATGCTAATCCTTAGTTTAAGATCACTAATCTTGATTAATTCTCTTCCCAGCAACTAATCACTATGCTAATCACTCAATCCATTAGCAAACTCTCATTTGTGGATCAATGAATAGCAAGTATTAAGAATATAAACAAGATCAACCAAAATACACACTAGGCAACTAATCTCTTAGGCTAGGAGCATAAATCCCTTGAATAGTTCATCAAGGTATTTCATCAAATACTTTGTGTGAATGAAATGCCTTATGATCTAGATCTACTTTCTCAAGCTAAATCTAGCATTAGGAACACTAAACAAGAAAGGAAAGCAAGGATTAAGAACATGAGCATCAAGAATCAATCAACAAATCATCAAAATCAAGCTAAATCTAAGATCCAACAAAAAGGGGCTTAAGGCCTAAACATGAAGAACACAAGAGAAAAAGATATAAAGATAGATAAAATGCATTAATATAAAGATAAGGGTGAAGAAATCTTCTCTATAGTGGCATTTGTATGAAGAACAATCAAAATCCCTCCAAAATCATAAGAAGAGTTTGGGATAAAACCCAACTCTAGAAAGAAGAAAGCTTGGATCTAATAAAAAAGGGTTTTCAATATTTAAATGGGTTTGGGTCGGACCGGGTCAACCCGGAACATACCGGGTTTTGACCCGGTCAAGTCTTTGCGACGTCTTCAGTGAATTGGTCATAACTCCTGAACCTGACATCCGAATGACCTGAATTCAACTCCTGTAGACAGCTAACTCGTCCCTCTACAACCCTTATGAAGATCATTTGAGTTGATTCATAGCGGAAGGCCTTCGTTTTTCCGGTTATTTTGACGGCGTCGTCTTCTCACGGCCAGACGGACATACCTTCAGTAAATCCGTCTTATCTCCCTATCCATATGTCCATATAACCCGATTCAAACTCCTGTGCAAAGCTAATTCATTCCTATACAACATTGGTGAACACCACCGAGGCTAATTCGGAGTGGAGACCTTCAATACCGATGTCTCAAATCGGTATTGTACAACAGTACTAAGGGAATTTTCCCTCTGTTTCCACACCGAGCAGTTGCACCGACCAGTGACCTCAGTATTGAAGAAACCGTCTCGGCCAGGCGGACCTGTATCTGGTAAATCAGCCATATCTCTCAAACCACACGTTCGAATGACTTGATTCTAACTCCTATCGACAGCTAACTTACTGCTCTACAACTTCCATGAAGATCATTGAAGCTGATTCAGATCGGAAGGCTTCCGTTCAGTCACATATTTCCGGCGTCTTGGATGGTCTTTGCATTCTACTTCGGCCCATTTCTCCAAATATCATCAATTGTCTCCAAATCACCTAAAAACACTCCAAATGCATGCAAAGAGTCACTAGGACCTAATGCAAACACCTAATATTCTAAGAAATACCAAAATGCTATAAAAAATATGAAAGACACATGCATGAGACACAAAACAATAACAAGAACGCATGCTAAAAAGAGGTAAAATATGAGAATATCAATTCCCCCAAACTTAAACATTTGCTTGTCCTCAAGCAAACAAGAATAAAGAAAGTGAGAAGACTAAAAATGGGAGCTCAAATCCAAAAGTGCCAAAAAGAGAATTCAACTCAATGTCCAAGTTACTAGATCTAACATGCGATCAAACAAGTCTACTCAAAAACAGCTAGCCATATCCTTCCTTATACGAATCAAATTCAAGCCTCAACCTACACAAGTATTCATGTCATCCAATCCTTTAACATCCATTAATCGTTTCAAGTGAATCATGCTTATGCAAGGCAAGTGAATTCATTTGGCTAGGGTGAAGGTCTTGAGATAAAGATGATCTCAAATGTATGGGATTATTCTAATGCAAGGGATCTCTCAAGGAATGAGCAAGCTTTAGCAAAATGCAAAGAGTAAAAGGCAATCTATACATACAAGGATAGACTCACATCTACCCAATGCCTAAATCATCTCTAACCCTAGCATATATACCCATTGAAGTCTTCATCCTAAGCTACCCTTTTCTCACTTGGCCTTTTTGCCGTCATGTCCCATACTTGAACTCCTTCTTCCACTTCATCCTTTCTCACTTGGGGAATTTCTTCTTCTCCATTGAATCTTGTGGTCTCGTGCTTCTTTTTGTTGTTTCTTTAGCTCTTCTTTCTTTCTTTTTCTTTGCCTTGCCTCATCATTTACTAATTGATGCCGTAGCCAATTTTTGGCTTTTTCCTTTGTTTCTATGAGGCTATAACTATCACTAAGAGCTATTCTTGATAACTTGCACTAACCACATCACAATATTGCATTCCCCTTTCACCTTCACTTCTTTCTTTTGAACTCACTTCCTTCTTATCCACAATCCCATTAGTCACACCATTTCGTTCACACCAAACCCAAAACTTCCCTTTCCCATGAGCCTAACCTAGTCTAGCATTTGATGTTCGGCTAGATCTACATGCAAACCTATCCTTGTCGCCCTAAACTCAACATTTTTGCCAAGCTTACTCAAAAAATTAGGCCTCACATACGCACACTAAATATTTTGGCTTGAACGGAGGGTAGGTTAAAGGTATGGTAAACCGTTCCAATGATGGGAATCGGCTACTTGGACTAGCAAAAGAGTGGTGGAAACGATAAGAGAGCCCAAGTATGTATATGGTAACCATGAATTCACTATGCAATGCACAAGCATGATAATTTCAATGTCAAAATTATGGTTTTCACTTAGGTAGGATTGGAATCAAATAAAAACTTGCTTTAGCTATGATCCTAGTAATGAAACGCAAGATCGAGATATGGTTCATCATTGATTTCAACACGAGATCAAAAGCATCAAACAACAAGCAACGAGGGCATTGAATCAAGCTCTAAAAATGATACTTTTCAAGGATAATCTATCATTGCTCCTAATGCTGATGCAAAGCTACCTAATATGATATGCATCTAGACTCAATCCTAGATATGAAATACAAACAATTTCAAAAAAATTCAAAATTATTGAAAATGCATGAGACTCAAGATGCCAAAGGCAAAATAAGATCACAAAACACATAATTAGACCCCGGTCCCTCCCCCAAACTTAAGTCACAACGTCTCGGTGTGAAAGAAGTTCAAGAGAGAGACCAAAAACGAAAGATAAAAATGCAAAGAGACTCAAAAGGAAAGAAGTACTTACAAATGAAGAGTGAGGCTAGATGAATGGAGATGAAGGAAAAGCTTTCGAAATAACCACCAATGAGCCTTGCCACGACCTTGGACCCAAAAGACCCTTATTGATTGCTTGTTTTGTGTCTCAAGCTCGACAATGGATAGGCTTGGGGAGGTCCCCAAGGGCGCGTTTAACGTCACTAGCTTGATGGTTGCTTCCTCATTGTCACTCCCTTCATGAAAATCACAAGAAAAGTGAAAATATAAGCAACAAAAGAAAATAAAAAACTATAGTCTCAAAAAGAATCAAAAACTAAATGATCAATGCTAAACCTCCCCGGCAACGGCGCCAAATTGATAGTAGGATTTTTACTAGTCAATTACTTAAATCTCACCCATGTCATTGTAGTATTTGAGTTATCGAACCAAGGAGGTTAAGATTGAAGCACTAGGAATACATTAATCTTCCTAAGCTAGAGAAAATGTTTTTAGGTTTTTATGATTTTAAACTAACAAAAACAATTGCAAAAATGAAAACAAAGATAGAATTGTGGATCATGGAATGAACTATCAAATGAATGATTAACAATCAAACAATGAATCATTTGAAAGCATTAAACACAAATCCTAGAACATGGGATTCACAACTATGACTAATCCACTCTCGTGGCATTAATCACTTTGTTAATCACCAAATCAAGATCAAACTCTCGTTTGTGATAAGATGGGTAACAAGCATTAAAATCAAATCCCAATTAGTTCACTAATCACCCTAGACATCAACTCTCGTTGGCTAGGCAAGAAAAGCTCACAAAAGATTCGGTTCAAGCATTTCATTTAAACTCGGGTTAGGAGTGAAATGCCTAAGTTCGAGACTCGAATCGATAAATCTAATCTAGCACTAACACCGTTTACTCGAATCTCTCCCTAATGCATGAGATGAGACCATAAATCCTAAGGTGTAGCTCTAGATTGGTTTGTCACGCCAACTAGAGCTACCTAATCTAGGTGTAATTCTAAATTTTGGTTTAGAATCAAGCTCTAAAAATAAAAAGCTCTAGTCTCAAATAGAATCAAAATCCTAATGATCAATGCTAAACCTCCCCGGCAACGGCGCCAAATTGATAGTAGGATTTTTACTAGTCAATTACTCAAATCTCACTCATGTCATTGTAGTATTTGAGATATCGAACCAAGGAGGTTAAGATTGAAGCACTAGGAATACATTAATCTTCCTAAGCTATAGCAAATGTTTTTAGGTTTTTATGTTTTTAAACTAAAGAAAACAATTGCAAGAAGGAAAACAAAGATAGAATTGTGGATCATGGAATGAACTATCAAATGAATGATTAACAATCAAACAATGAATCATTTGAAAGCATTAAACACAAATCCTAGAACATGGGATTCACAATTATGACTAATCCACTCTCGTGGCATTAATCACTTTGTTAATCACCAAATCAAGATCAAACTCTCGTTTGTGATAAGATGGTTAACAAGCATTAAAATCCAATCCCAATTAGTTCACTAATCACCCTAGACATCAACTCTCGTTGGCTAGGCAAGAAAAGCTCACAAAAGATTCGGTTCAAGCAATTAATTTAAACTCGGGTAAGGAGTGAAATGCCTAAGTTCGAGACTCGAATCGATAAATCTAATCTAGCACTAACACCGTTTACCTGAATCTCTCCCTAATGCATGAGATGAGACCATAAATCCTAAGGTGTAGCTCCAGATTGGTTTGTCACACCAACTAGAGCTACCTAATCTAGGTGTAGTTCTAAACTTTGGTTTATCTTATCAAATCTAGAATTAAGAACCAACCTAAGTGAAGTATCTAACAAGAATCAACCTAAATCATCATCATCTAATCATCAAGACAATTAACTAATGATGCTAATACACACAATCAATGCTAATCCTTAGGTTAAGATCACTAATCTTGATTAATTCTCTTCCAAGCAACTAATCACTATGCTAATCACTAAATCTATTAGCAAACTCTCATTTGTGGATCAATGATTAGCAAGTATTAAGAATATAAACAAGATCAACCAAAATACACACTAGGCAACTAATCTCTTAGGCTAGGAGCATAAATCCCTTGAATAGTTCATTAAGACATTTCATCAAACACTTGGTGTGCATGAAATGCCTTATGATCTAGATCTACTTTCTCAAGCTAAATCTAGCATTAGGAACACTAAACAAGAAAGGAAAGCAAGGATTAAGAACATGAGCATCAAGAATCAATCACCAAATCATCAAAATCAAGCTAAATCTAAGATCCAACAAAAAGGGGCCTAAGGCCTAAACATGAAGAACACAAGAGAAAAAGACATAAAGATAGATAAAATGCATTAATATAAAGATAAGGGTGAAGAAATCTTCTCTAGAGTGGCATTTGTAAGAAGAACAATCAAAATCCCTCCAAAATCATAAGAAGAGTTTGGGATAAAACCCAACTCTAGAAAGAAGAAAGCTTGGATCTAATAAAAAAGGGTTTTCAATATTTAAATGGGTTTGGGTCGGACCGGGTCAACCCGGAACAAACCGGGTTTTTGACCCGGTCAAGTATTTCTGACGTCTTCAGTGAATTGGTCATAACTCCTGAACCTGTCATCCGAATGACCTGAATCCAACTCCTGTAGACAGCTAACTAGTCCCTCTACAACCCTTATCAAGATCAGTTGAGTTAATTCATAGCGGAATGCCTTCGTTTTGCCGGTTATTTGGACGGTATCGTCTTCTCTCGGCCAGACGGACATACCTTCAGTAAATCCGTCTTATCTCCCTATCCATATGTCCAAATAACCCGATTCAAACTTCTGTGCAAAGTTAATTCACTCCTATACAACTTTGGTGAACACCACCGAGGCTAATTCGGAGTGGAAACCCTTTAATACTGCTGTCTCAAATCGGTATTGTACATCAGTACTAAGGGAATTTTCCCTCTGTTTCCACACCGAGCAGTTGCACCGACCAGTGACCTCGGTATTGAAGAAACCATCTCGGCCAGGCGGACCCGGTCAAGTCTTTGGGACGTCTTCAGTGAATTGGTCATAACTCCTGAACCTGACTTCCGAATGACCTGATTTCAACTCCTGTAGACAGCTAACTCGTCCCTCTACAACGCTTATGAAGATCATTTGAGTTGATTCATAGCGGAAGGCCTTCGTTTTTCCGGTTATTTGGACGGTGTCGTCTTCTCACGGCCAGACGGACATACTTTCAGTAAATCCGTCTTATCTCCCTATCCATATGTCCAATAACCCGATTCAAACTCCTCTGCAAAGCTAATTCACTCCTATACAACTTTGGTGAACACCACCGAGGCTAATTCGGAGTGGAGATCCTTCAATACTGATGTCTAAAATCGGTATTGTAAATCAGTACTAAGGGAATTTTCCCTCTGTTTCCACACCGAGCAGTTGCACCGACCATGGACCTCGGTATTGAAGAAACCGTCTCGGCCAGGCGGACCTGTCTCTGGTAAATCAGCCATATCTCTCAAACAACACGTTCGAATGACTTGATTCTAACTCCTATGGATATCAAACTTACTGCTCTACAACTTCCATGAAGATTATTGAAGCTGATTCAGATCGGTTGGCTTCCGTTCAGTCACATCTTTCCGGCGTCTTGGATGGTCTTTGCATTCTACTTATGCCCATTTCTCCAAATATCATCAATTGTCCCCAAATCACCTAAAAACACTCCAAATGCATGCAAAGACTCACTAGGACCTAATGCAAACAACTAATATTCTAAGAAATACCAAAATGCTATAAAAACTATGAAAGACACATGCATGAGACACAAAACAATAACAAGAATGCATGCTAAAAAAAGGTAAAATATGAGAATATCAATTCCCCCAAACTTAAACATTTGCTTGTCCTCAAGCAAACAAGAATAAAGAAAGGGAGAAGACTAAAAATGGGAGCTCAAATCCAAAAGTGCCATAAAAAGAATTCAACTCAATGTCCAAGTTACTAGCTCTAAGATGCGATCAAACAAGTTTACTCAAAAAGAGCTAGCCATATCCTTCCCTATACTAATCAAATTCAATCCTCAACCTACACAAGTATTCATGTCATCCAATCCTTTAACATTCATTAATCGTTTCAAGTGAATCATGCTTATGCAAGGCAAATGAATCCATTTGGCTAGGGTGAAGGTCTTGAGATAAAGATGATCTCAAATGTATGGATTACTCTAATGCCAGGGATCTATCAAGGAATGAGCAAGCTTTAGCAAAATGCTAAGAGTAAAAGGCAATCTATGCATACAAGGATAGACTCACATCTACCTGATGCCTAAATCATCTCTAACCCTAGCATATCTACCCATGAAGTCTTCATCCTAAGCTACCCTTTTCTCACTTGGCCTTTTTGCCGTCATGTCTCATACTTGAACTCCTTCTTCCACTTCATCCTTTCTCACTTGGGGAATTTCTTCTTCTCCATTGAATCTTGTGGTCTCGTGCTTCTTTTTGTTGTTTCTTTAGCTCTTCTTTCTTTCTTTTTCTTTGCCTTGCCTCATCATTTACCAATTTATGCAGTAGCCAATTTTTGGCTTTTTCCTTTGTTTCTATGAGGCTATAACTATCACTAAGAGCTATTCTTGATAACTTGCACTAACCACATCACAATATTGCATTCCCCTTTCACCTTCACTTCCTTCTTTTGAACTCACTTCCTTCGTATCCACAATCCCATTAGTCACACCATTTCGTTCACACCAAACCCAAAACTTCCCTTTCCCACGAGACTAACCCAGTCTAGCCTTTGATGTTCGGCTAGATCTACATGCAAACCTATCCTTGTCGCCCTAAACTCAACATTTTTTGCCAAGCTTACTCGAAAAATTAGGCCTCACATACGCACACTAAAGATTTTGACTTGAACGGAGGGTAGGTTAAAGGTATGGTAAACCGTTCCAATGATGGGAATCGGCTACTTGTACTAGCAAAAGAGTGGTGGAAAGGATAAGAGAGCCCAAGTATGTATATGGTAACCATGAATTCACTATGCAATGCACAAGCATGATAATTTCAATGTCAAAATTATGGTTTTCACTTAGGTAGGATTGGAATCAAATCAAAACTTGCTTTAGATAAGACCCTAGTATTGAAACGCAAGATCGAGATATGGTTCATCATTGATTTCAACACGAGATCAAAAGCATCAAACAACAAGCAACGAGGGCATTGAATCAAGCTCTAAAAATGATACTTTACAATAATAATCTATCATTGCTCCTAATGCACATGCAAAGCTACCTAATATGATATGCATCTAGACTCAATCCTAGATATGAAATGCAAACAATTTCAAAAAATTTCAAAATTATTGAAAATGCATGAGGCTCAAGATGAAAAAGGCAAAATAAGATCACAAAACACCTAATTAGACCCCGGTCCCTCCCCAAAACTTAAGTCACAACGTCTCGGTGTGAAAGAAGTTCAAGAGAGAGACCAAAAACGAAAGATAAAAATGCAAAGAGATTTAAAAGGAAAGAAGTACTTACAAATGAGGAGTGAGGCTAGATGAATGGAGATGAAGGAAAAGCTTTCGAAATAACCACCAATGAGCCTTGCCACGACCTTGGACCCAAAAGACCCTTATTGATTGCTTGTTTTGTGTCTCAAGCTCGACAATGGATAGGCTTGGGGAGGTCCCCAAGGGCGCGTTTAACGTCACTAGCTTGACGGTTGCTTCCTCATTGTCACTCCCTTCATGAAAATCACAAGAAAAGTGAAAATATTAGCAACAAAAGAAAATAAAAAACTCTAGTCTCAAATAGAATCAAAATCCTAATGAATAATGCTAAACCTCCCCGGCAACGGCGCCAAATTGATAGTAGGATTTTTACTAGTCAATTACTTAAATCTCACCCATGTCATTGTAGTATTTGAGATATCGAACCAAGGAGGTTAAGATTGAAGCACTAGGAATACATTAATCTTCCTAACCTAGAGCAAATATTTTTAGGTTTTTATGTTTTTAAACTAAAGAAAACAATTACAAGAATGAAAACAAAGATAGAATTGTGGATCATGGAATTAACTATCAAATGAATGATTAACAATCAAACAATGAATCATTTGAAAGCATTAAACACAAATCCTAGAACATGGGATTCACAATTATGACTAATCCACTCTCGTGGCATTAATCACTTTGTTAATCACCAACTCAAGATCAAACTCTCGTTTGTGATAAGATGGGTAACAAGCATTAAAATCCAATCCCAATTAGTTCACTAATCACCCTAGACATCAACTCTCGTTGGCAAGGCAAGAAAAGCTCACAAAAGATTCGTTTCAAGCAATTCATTTAAACTCGGGTTAGGAGTGAAATGCCTAAGTTCGAGCCTCGAATCGATAAATCTAATCTAGCACTAACACCGTTTACTCGAATCTCTCCCTAATGCATGAGATGAGACCATAAATCCTAAGGTGTAGCTCTAGATTGGTTTGTCACGCCAACTAGAGCTACCTAATCTAGGTGTAGTTCTAAACTTTGGTTTATCTTATCAAATCTAGAATTAAGAACCAACCTAAGTGAAGTATCTAACAAGAATCAACCTAAATCATCATCATCTAATAATCAAGACAATTAACTAATGATGCTAATACACACAATCAATGCTAATCCTTAGGTTAAGATCACTAATCTTGATTAATTCTCTTCCAAGAAACTAATCACTATGCTAATCACTAAATCCATTAGCAAACTCTCATTTGTGGATCAATGATTATCAAGTATTAAGAATATAAACAAGATCAACCAAAATACACACTAGGCAACTAATCTCTTAGGCTAGGAGCATAAATCCCTTGAATATTTCATCAAGGCATTTCATCAAACACTTGGTGTGCATGAAATGCCTTATGATCTAGATCTACTTTTTCAAGCTAGATCTAGCATTAGGAACACTAAACAAGAAAGGAAAGCAAGGATTAAGAACATGAGCATCAAGAATCAATCACCAAATCATCAAAATCAAGCTAAATCTAAGATCCAACAAAAAGGGGCCTAAGGCCTAAACATGAAGAACACAAGAGAAAAAAGACATAAAGATAGATAAAATGAATTAATATAAAGATAAGGGTGAAGAAATCTTCTCTAGAGTGGCATTTGTATGAAGAACAATCAAAATCCCTCCAAAATCATAAGAAGAGTTTGGGATAAAACCCAACTCTAGAAAGAAGAAAGCTTGGATCTAATAAAAAAGGGTTTTCAATATTTAAATGGGTTTGGGTCGGACCGGGTCAACCCGTAACAAACCGGGTTTTGACCCGGTCAAGTCTTTGGGACGTCTTCAGTGAATTGGTCATAACTCCTGAACCTGACTTCCGAATGACCTGAATTCAACTCCTGTAGACAGCTAACTCGTCCCTCTACAACGCTTATGAAGATCATTTGAGTTGATTCATAGCGGAAGGCCTTCGTTTTTCCGGTTATTTGGACGGTGTCGTCTTCTCACGGCCAGACGGACATACTTTCAGTAAATCCGTCTTATCTCCCTATCCATATGTCCAATAACCCGATTCAAACTCCTCTGCAAAGCTAATTCACTCCTATACAACTTTGGTGAACACCACCGAGGCTAATTCGGAGTGGAGATCCTTCAATACTGATGTCTAAAATCGGTATTGTAAATCAGTACTAAGGGAATTTTCCCTCTGTTTCCACACCGAGCAGTTGCACCGACCATGGACCTCGGTATTGAAGAAACCGTCTCGGCCAGGCGGACCTGTCTCTGGTAAATCAGCCATATCTCTCAAACAACACGTTCGAATGACTTGATTCTAACTCCTATGGATATCAAACTTACTGCTCTACAACTTCCATGAAGATCATTGAAGCTGATTCAGATCGGAAGGCTTCCGTTCAGTCACATCTTTCCGGCGTCTTGGATGGTCTTTGCATTCTACTTATGCCCATTTCTCCAAATATCATCAATTGTCTCCAAATCACCTAAAAACACTCCAAATGCATGCAAAGACTCACTAGGACCTAATGCAAACACCTAATATTCTAAGAAATACCAAAATGCTATAAAAACTATGAAAGACACATGCATGAGACACAAAACAATAACAAGAATGCATGCTAAAAAAGGTAAAATATGAGAATATCAATTCCCCCAAACTTAAACATTTGCTTGTCCTCAAGCAAACAAGAATAAAGAAAGGGAGAAGACTAAAAATGGGAGCTCAAATCCAAAAGTGCCATAAAAAGAATTCAACTCAATGTCCAAGTTACTAGCTCTAAGATGCGATCAAACAAGTTTACTCAAAAAGAGCTAGCCATATCCTTCCCTATACTAATCAAATTCAATCCTCAACCTACACAAGTATTCATGTCATCCAATCCTTTAACATTCATTAATCGTTTCAAGTGAATCATGCTTATGCAAGGCAAATGAATCCATTTGGCTAGGGTGAAGGTCTTGAGATAAAGATGATCTCAAATGTATGGATTACTCTAATGCAAGGGATCTATCAAGGAATGAGCAAGCTTTAGCAAAATGCTAAGAGTAAAAGGCAATCTATGCATACAAGGATAGACTCACATCTACCTGATGCCTAAATCATCTCTAACCCTAGCATATCTACCCATGAAATCTTCATCCTAAGCTACCCTTTTCTCACTTGGCCTTTTTGCCATAATGTCTCATACTTGAACTCCTTCTTCCACTTCATCCTTTCTCACTTGGGGAATTTCTTCTTCTCCATTGAATCTTGTGGTCTCGTGCTTCTTTTTGTTGTTTCTTTAGCTCTTCTTTCTTTCTTTTTCTTTGCCTTGCCTCATCATTTACCAATTTATGCAGTAGCCAATTTTTGGCTTTTTCCTTTGTTTCTATGAGGCTATAACTATCACTAAGAGCTATTCTTGATAACTTGCACTAACCACATCACAATATTGCATTCCCCTTTCACCTTCACTTCCTTCTTTTGAACTCACTTCCTTCGTATCCACAATCCCATTAGTCACACCATTTCGTTCACACCAAACCCAAAACTTCCCTTTCCCACGAGACTAACCCAGTCTAGCCTTTGATGTTCGGCTAGATCTACATGCAAACCTATCCTTGTCGCCCTAAACTCAACATTTTTTGCCAAGCTTACTCGAAAAATTAGGCCTCACATACGCACACTAAAGATTTTGACTTGAACGGAGGGTAGGTTAAAGGTATGGTAAACCGTTCCAATGATGGGAATCCGCTACTTGTACTAGCAAAAGAGTGGTGGAAAGGATAAGAGAGCCCAAGTATGTATATGGTAACCATGAATTCACTATGCAATGCACAAGCATGATAATTTCAATGTCAAAATTATGGTTTTCACTTAGGTAGGATTGGAATCAAATCAAAACTTGCTTTAGATAAGACCCTAGTATTGAAACGCAAGATCGAGATATGGTTCATCATTGATTTCAACACGAGATCAAAAGCATCAAACAACAAGCAACGAGGGCATTGAATCAAGCTCTAAAAATGATACTTTACAATAATAATCTATCATTGCTCCTAATGCACATGCAAAGCTACCTAATATGATATGCATCTAGACTCAATCCTAGATATGAAATGCAAACAATTTCAAAAAATTTCAAAATTATTGAAAATGCATGAGGCTCAAGATGAAAAAGGCAAAATAAGATCACAAAACACCTAATTAGACCCCGGTCCCTCCCCCAAACTTAAGTCACAACGTCTCGGTGTGAAAGAAGTTCAAGAGAGAGACCAAAAACGAAAGATAAAAATGCAAAGAGATTTAAAAGGAAAGAAGTACTTACAAATGAGGAGTGAGGCTAGATAAATGGAGATGAAGGAAAAGCTTTCGAAATAACCACCAATGAGCCTTGCCACGACCTTGGACCCAAAAGACCCTTATTGATTGCTTGTTTTGTGTCTCAAGCTCGACAATGGATAGGCTTGGGGAGGTCCCCAAGGGCGCGTTTAACGTCACTAGCTTGACGGTTGCTTCCTCATTGTCACTCCCTTCATGAAAATCACAAGAAAAGTGAAAATATTAGCAACAAAAGAAAATAAAAAACTCTAGTCTCAAATAGAATCAAAATCCTAATGATCAATGCTAAACCTCCCCGGCAACGGCGCCAAATTGATAGTAGGATTTTTACTAGTCAATTACTTAAATCTCACCCATGTCATTGTAGTATTTGAGATATCGAACCAAGGAGGTTAAGATTGAAGCACTAGGAATACATTAATCTTCCTAACCTAGAGCAAATATTTTTAGGTTTTTATGTTTTTAAACTAAAGAAAACAATTACAAGAAGGAAAACAAAGATAGAATTGTGGATCATGGAATGAACTATCAAATGAATGATTAACAATCAAACAATGAATCATTTGAAAGCATTAAACACAAATCCTAGAACATGGGATTCACAATTATGACTAATCCACTCTCGTGGCATTAATCACTTTGTTAATCACCAACTCAAGATCAAACTCTCGTTTGTGATAAGATGGGTAACAAGCATTAAAATCCAATCCCAATTAGTTCACTAATCACCCTAGACATCAACTCTCGTTGGCAAGGCAAGAAAAGCTCACAAAAGATTCGTTTCAAGCAATTCATTTAAACTCGGGTTAGGAGTGAAATGCCTAAGTTCGAGCCTCGAATCGATAAATCTAATCTAGCACTAACACCGTTTACTCGAATCTCTCCCTAATGCATGAGATGAGACCATAAATCCTAAGGTGTAGCTCTAGATTGGTTTGTCACGCCAACTAGAGCTACCTAATCTAGGTGTAGTTCTAAACTTTGGTTTATCTTATCAAATCTAGAATTAAGAACCAACCTAAGTGAAGTATCTAACAAGAATCAACCTAAATCATCATCATCTAATAATCAAGACAATTAACTAATGATGCTAATACACACAATCAATGCTAATACTTAGGTTAAGATCACTAATCTTGATTAATTCTCTTCCAAGAAACTAATCACTAGGCTAATCACTAAATCCATTAGCAAACTCTCATTTGTGGATCAATGATTATCAAGTATTAAGAATATAAACAAGATCAACCAAAATACACACTAGGCAACTAATCTCTTAGGCTAGGAGCATAAATCCCTTGAATATTTCATCAAGGCATTTCATCAAACACTTGGTGTGCATGAAATGCCTTATGATCTAGATCTACTTTTTCAAGCTAGATCTAGCATTAGGAACACTAAACAAGAAAGGAAAGCAAGGATTAAGAACATGAGCATCAAGAATCAATCACCAAATCATCAAAATCAAGCTAAATCTAAGATCCAACAAAAAAGGGCCTAAGGCCTAAACATGAAGAACACAAGAGAAAAAAGACATAAAGATAGATAAAATGCATTAATATAAAGATAAGGGTGAAGAAATCTTCTCTAAAGTGGCATTTGTATGAAGAACAATCAAAATCCCTCCAAAATCATAAGAAGTGTTTGGGATAAAACCCAACTCTAGAAAGAAGAAAGCTTGGATCTAATAAAAAAGGGTTTTCAATATTTAAATGGGTTTGGGTCGGACCGGGTCAACCCGTAACAAACCGGGTTTTGACCCGGTCAAGTCTTTGGGACGTCTTCAGTGAATTGGTCATAACTCCTGAACCTGACTTCCGAATGACCTGAATTCAACTCCTGTAGACAGCTAACTCGTCCCTCTACAACGCTTATGAAGATCATTTGAGTTGATTCATAGCGGAAGGCCTTCGTTTTTCCGGTTATTTGGACGGTGTCGTCTTCTCACGGCTGATATGCTCAATTTAATACCCTAAAGTACTAAAGCAGTTGTAATAGTATAGCTAGGGGTCGAACCACAGAAGACTCACAGAAACGCACAATAGATTCTATAGTGTCGAATTACGCTAAGCCAAACAGTTGTAATTAAAAGCAGTGCAGAAATTAAAGGAGTTGTAAATCAATTGAGAAATATAGGCTCAGGGTTTTTCTCAGGAAATCAGTGAATGCAGACTAACTAACTAACAGGATTCAGATTTAGCGCAGTTCTTGAACTCAAATCACTAAAATATAGCTAACCAACTCTCGTTGCGAAAACTATCTAAATCTAAATCCCAAGAATTCCAAATCTCTTTGCGAATCCTAAATTCTAAATCAGCTTTAATATCATGTTTGATATGTTCACAAATCAATTAAACCAAATCTCTTTGCGAATAATCAATTTGCTCACCTAGGTTCTATCAGGTAATTAATCGCACTCTCGTGCCTAATCAATTATCCTAAGATCTAAGTCCCAGATTCGTCAACCTAGAATTAGCTATGAACACAACCTAAGGTGAAGAACTAATTCAGATGGTGAATCCTAAACAGATAATTAACCTAGCATTCAAAGAAATCCTTTATGAGAAAACCCTAAACCTAAAGTGGATCTACTCAGACATGGCAATTGAATCAAAAGACATGTTTGAATAAATCATCAATAGAATAGGAAGAAGGGTTTAGAGATCTGATCTCGGACGAAGGGAGATTCAGACTTGTCTCTCTAAAACCAAAGTAAAATCAAACTATAAAATAAAGCATAAAAAGGCCTAGCCTAAACAATGGCTGTAAAATCCTATTTATAACCTAAATCACGATTTGGGGCCTTCTTGTAATTATCAAAGTCTTCTGGGTGCTTTTGCAATTCTCCAAGACTTCATAATTAGTCGCGGCCCATGAAATCTCGATGAGTGTCGATCGATACCATGGGGTATCGATCGATGCTCGGTGCTCAGATCGGGCTCTTAGTCATCAGACTTCAGTCTCGCTCCAGAATGCTCCAGAAAAGCTCCAATAATTCCAATTAAGCTCCAGACGTGCTATAACCTGTGAAAGACTCTAAAAGACTCCAAAACACAAGAAAAGACTCTATAAAAGGACTTATATCATGGCCTAAATAGGGTAAAAACCATGATATATCAACTCCCCCAGACTTAGCCTTTTGCTTGCCCTCAAGCAAATAGAAGACTAAACCAGAAAAAGAGGTTTGAAAACGTAGAGACTCACCTGTTCCTGAACCATCGAAAATACCCTTTTCCCAAGTACCCAAATGTCACCTGATCAGCTTTCGATCTAACCACCATGTACTTCTCCGTAGACATTTGCAGCTTTTCCAGACTCCACACAAAATCCCACAGCATTGTTCAAGTAAAGCCCTCATCGCCAGTTTCATCTCTGCAGCTAATATTTAAGAACCTTCTAGACTCTTTACCAGACAATATCTTGACAAAGGAACCACCCTTTTTCACACTTTTTTGTATCAATTTCTCTCCTCCAGACTTATTTCTTATTATATCCTTATTATTTTTTTATTTTCAGCTTAGCATATACATATCAAGGTAGGAGACGCGAGTATTGATGGTGTTTGCCACCAAATCCCCGGTTCTTCCCTCTCTATGTATCAAAGGATGTAGGCGAATAATGGCATCATAGGAAAATCCTAGCCTCGCTTCCAATCCTTTGTGTGATCATCCCCTCTTAAGTAGAATAATGGGATCGCTGGAAATTTTCCTAACCCTCTACTCAGAAGAAAATCATTTCAATCTTTTATGCTCTTAATCTGTCAACTTATTTCAGGGGAGAGAGATACCATAATTCTAAACACACGGGTTCCTTTATCAGATATGAATGATGAATCAAGCTCTATGAATACTAACCACATCGATGAAATGCAAAAATTGGCTCAGGCTTCAGAAGAACTCTGCTGGAGACATGAATGTTTTCTAGTCAACTGGTCAGTCTTTGGATTTTTCATTAGTCGATCTAGAACTGATCCTGTAACACTGTGCACTCAAAAACAAAATCAAATCAATAGGTTCAAGCACAGGATCATAATCTCCAACAAATTTTGACTCAATAAAACAGTTTTGACTCTATAAAACGACTGACTCTAAGAAAAACAAAAACAATGTCAGCAGACACCTCCCCCAGACTTGAACAACACTGTCCTCAGTGTTATCTAGCCTAGAGCCAGTGAAAGAAACAAAGAAAAAGGATAGAACGAAGAGAAACAAGAATTTACCGTTCTGGAACAGTCGGTGTCGATCGACACACGGCATGGTATCGATCGATACCATGCTTAGATCGACTTTGTGAATTTTCATCCGCGATTGGTGTCGATCGATACCATAGGGGTATCGAACGATGCTTAGGCGATTTCGAGTTGCTCCTTGTTCATCCTGACACAGACTCAAAACAAACGAAAATAAAAATAAAAACGAATCAAAAACATACTCACCAGTGGGTTGCCTCCCACCAAGCGCTCGTTTAACGTCAATAGCTTGACTGTAACGCCCTTCAGGCTGGATAAGAGTGAGAGCTTGCACCAAAACAGGCTCCATCACTTGACATTACTAGCTTCAAAGTTCTGCTTAGCATGCTGTCCACAAATTCCTGCCCTTTCTCTTTCAGCTCAGAAGTAAGAAGGACTCTGGCCTTGGAGAATGGCTTCAAGGCTCCCTTGCATTTGACCTTGTAATCAATCGAATTCCCATCACACTTCCGAGGAATCAGAGTGACATGGGGATTCTCGACCTTTTTGTTCTTGGCCTTCTTCTTCTTTGTTGCCTTAGTCTTCTTCTTGGGGATGTTGGGCGGTTCAGCTGGAACGTCTGTGACAGTAGGCTCATCAGGAGGCTCTTCCAGAAGATCAATTGCTAGCGACTCTCCTGTGATAACCTTGATGCTAGAGGCACGTGTGGGAATACTCCTAGGTGGAATGACATCATAGTAGACATCACCGTCAATGTAAGAGAAAGATAGTCTCTTATTAGGTGTGTCTATGATCGCGCCTGCAGTAGCCATGAACGGTCGTCCCAGGAGTATAGGCATACGAGATATCGCACCCATCTCCACAACCTGAAAATCAGTAGGCACCAGACAGTCTCCTACTTGGACTAGCAAACCAGCGATTTCACCATATGGAAGTGAGGTGGAATCGTTTGCAAACGTGATAGATGTCTTAGGAGATAGAATAGTAGCCCCCAACTGCTCTGCAATTTCCTTTGAGATGACATTGACACTAGCCCCTGAGTCGACAAGAGACTCTTTGAAATCAACTCCTGAGATGGAGGTTGGTACTGCGAATTTCCCTGGGTCTTCCCTCTGTGTCAATTTCCGCGGTTGTAGTGAATTGCGAACTCTTTCTCCTATCACCTCACGTGATTTCTTGGCTTCTGGTTCGTTCTGAGAGGGGTATCGATCGACACCAGGTAGGGTATCGATCGATGCCATGCGATTTGAATCGTTCCTGACAAGTACATCTTCATCAGAAAGAAGCTCCACGTTCGGGTTATCCAGCATATACTGTAGTTTAGCAATCTCCCATTCCTCCCTTGTCAGCTTAGGAATCATAGGATAAGGCATCCTGGTTACATACACTCGTTCTGCAACGACCTTAGGCACCACAGTAGAACTCTCTGTTGTCTCCTCAGAAATCACCTTAGTATCGACCGATACCAATGGGGTATCGATCGATACACGGGTGATTGAATCCATTCTAGCAGACGTCTGGGCTGGTATCGATCGATACTGGGGAGTATCGATCGATGCTTGTGCGATTTCAGGAATGGCTTCGAGATTTTCTGCACGTAAGCTGATGGCATTGACGTGTGCATTGTGTGATTGAACCGCCTTTCCCTTGGAATTTGCTGCAGTCTGAGCTACTTGCGTCTCCAGCATCCTGTGGCTCGTATTTAGTGCCTTGATCCTTCCACTCAAATCGGTGTACAAATCATCCATCTTACCATTGAAGGTGACCGTCATCTTCTCCTGCCCTTGAACCAGGTGTTCAAGCATAGCCTCAATCTTACTCTCAGGAGTTTTGGGTGCTGGGGATTGGTACCCTCCTTGGTGACCATAGTTTCGATTGGTGTTGTACCCAAATCGCTGACCCTGAAAACCAGAACCACCAATGTAGTTAACATCTTCCACTTCATTCTCAGCAGCGAAGTGGACGGCCTTTGTTGTCTTTCCCAGCAGAAGACTGTGCATAGAATCCAGCTGAGCCTTCACTTCAGCGATCTGCGACCCATCCTGATTACCAGCCAGCCTCTTGCGTTCGAAATCTGCGCTCTTGGTGCTACTACTAGAGGCAAAGTTCTCGATCAACACAATAGCATCCTCAGGATATCTGGTGTTGAAATTACCATTGCTCGAAGAGTCCAGACCCATCTGATATCTCCAATCTACTCCTCTGAAGAAGATACCCAGCAGCTGCACATCAGAGTATCCATGATGTGGACAATCTCTCTGGTACGATCTGAATCTTGTCCAAGCAGCCTTGAACGCCTCAGTAGGTCCTTGAGAAAAAGTGGAGATCTTATTCCTCAGATCTTCAGATCTTCCGTCATCGTAGAAGTTAATCAGGAAGGCTCTCTTGGTGTCCTCCCAATTAGTTAGCGATCCAGGAGATAGCTGCCTCAGCCAGTAAGTAGCTTCTCCACCCAGAGAGTAGGGGAAGAGCTTGCAGAAGAGGTAGTCGTAGGACACTCCATTGCTCTTGATGCTAGTGACCAAGTCCTCGAACTTCTCTACATGGTCCATTGGATGTTCATGAGGAAGACCATGGAAGAGATGTTGTCCTACTAGAGTGTAGTAAGCAGGTTTCAGCTCGAAGTCATTCCTCTCATAAGCAGGAGGACGAATCGCTGACCGATTGGCGAAAAACTGCTCTGGCCTGTTGTACTCACCAATCGTCTGAGCTCGAACACCTGCAGCATTGCCAACGTTGCCGCGCCCAGCTGGCACAACAATCTCAATAACAGGAGCAGGGACAACGATGTTTCCAGCTTCATCAAGTCGTTGCCCTCTCTCATTACACACATGACCCTCTTGGTCTCTCAGAATTCCAGCTTCATCAGCTCTTAAAACCACTGGGTTGTTCATCCCTGATGTTTGCTTGGTCTTTCTGTTTGTGCGTTCCACAAACGCTAGCTGTTCCAATGACAGTTCAACTAGCTGTGTGCTCTTGTTGCTTCTGGTTTCACGAACAGGCATACACCTGCAAACAAAACACTAGGCAAAGCACGTAAGTAACCAGAAAAATACGTTGAGTATCGATCGATACCAAGTGGTGTCGATCGATACCAACGAAAGAAGACGACGAGTATCGACCGATACTACAGAGTATCGATCGATACCGACGAACTTAGTCGAAATTCTAAACTAAAATCTAATGGCAAATTGAGTCCCCGGCAACGGCGCCAAAATTGATATGCTCAATTTAATACCCTAAAGTACTAAAGCAGTTGTAATAGTATAGCTAGGGGTCGAACCACAGAAGACTCACAGAAACGCACAATAGATTCTATAGTGTCGAATTACGCTAAGCCAAACAGTTGTAATTAAAAGCAGTGCAGAAATTAAAGGAGTTGTAAATCAATTGAGAAATATAGGCTCAGGGTTTTTCTCAGGAAATCAGTGAATGCAGACTAACTAACTAACAGGATTCAGATTTAGCGCAGTTCTTGAACTCAAATCACTAAAATATAGCTAACCAACTCTCGTTGCGAAAACTATCTAAATCTAAATCCCAAGAATTCCAAATCTCTTTGCGAATCCTAAATTCTAAATCAGCTTTAATATCAGGTTTGATATGTTCACAAATCAATTAAACCAAATCTCTTTGCGAATAATCAATTTGCTCACCTAGGTTCTATCAGGTAATTAATCGCACTCTCGTGCCTAATCAATTATCCTAAGATCTAAGTCCCAGATTCGTCAACCTAGAATTAGCTATGAACACAACCTAAGGTGAAGAACTAATTCAGATGGTGAATCCTAAACAGATAATTAACCTAGCATTCAAAGAAATCCTTTATGAGAAAACCCTAAACCTAAAGTGGATCTACTCAGACATGGCAATTGAATCAAAAGACATGTTTGAATAAATCATCAATAGAATAGGAAGAAGGGTTTAGAGATCTGATCTCGGACGAAGGGAGATTCAGACTTGTCTCTCTAAAACCAAAGTAAAATCAAACTATAAAATAAAGCATAAAAAGGCCTAGCCTAAACAATGGCTGTAAAATCCTATTTATAACCTAAATCACGATTTGGGGCCTTCTTGTAATTATCAAAGTCTTCTGGGTGCTTTTGCAATTCTCCAAGACTTCATAATTAGTCGCGGCCCATGAAATCTCGATGAGTGTCGATCGATACCATGGGGTATCGATCGATGCTCGGTGCTCAGATCGGGCTCTTAGTCATCAGACTTCAGTCTCGCTCCAGAATGCTCCAGAAAAGCTCCAATAATTCCAATTAAGCTCCAGACGTGCTATAACCTGTGAAAGACTCTAAAAGACTCCAAAACACAAGAAAAGACTCTATAAAAGGACTTATATCATGGCCTAAATAGGGTAAAAACCATGATATATCAACGGCCAGACGGACATACTTTCAGTAAATCCGTCTTATCTCCCTATCCATATGTCCAATAACCCGATTCAAACTCCTCTGCAAAGCTAATTCACTCCTATACAACTTTGGTGAACACCACCGAGGCTAATTCGGAGTGGAGATCCTTCAATACTGATGTCTAAAATCGGTATTGTAAATCAGTACTAAGGGAATTTTCCCTCTGTTTCCACACCGAGCAGTTGCACCGACCATGGACCTCGGTATTGAAGAAACCGTCTCGGCCAGGCGGACCTGTCTCTGGTAAATCAGCCATATCTCTCAAACAACACGTTCGAATGACTTGATTCTAACTCCTTTGGATAGCAAACTTACTGCTCTACAACTTCCATGAAGATCATTGAAGCTGATTCAGATCGGAAGGCTTCCGTTCAGTCACATCTTTCCGGCGTCTTGGATGGTCTTTGCATTCTACTTATGCCCATTTCTCCAAATATCATCAATTGTCTCCAAATCACCTAAAAACACTCCAAATGCATGCAAAGACTCACTATGACCTAATGCAAACACCTAATATTCTAAGAAATACCAAAATGCTATAAAAACTATGAAAGACACATGCATGAGACACAAAACAATAACAAGAATGCATGCTAAAAAAAGGTAAAATATGAGAATATCAATTCCCCCAAACTTAAACATTTGCTTGTCCTCAAGCAAACAAGAATAAAGAAAGGGAGAAGACTAAAAATGGGAGCTCAAATCCAAAAGTGCCATAAAAAGAATTCAACTCAATGTCCAAGTTACTAGCTCTAAGATGCGATCAAACAAGTTTACTCAAAAAGAGCTAGCCATATCCTTCCCTATACGAATCAAATTCAATCCTCAACCTACACAAGTATTCATGTCATCCAATCCTTTAACATTCATTAATCGTTTCAAGTGAATCATGCTTATGCAAGGCAAATGAATCCATTTGGCTAGGGTGAAGGTCTTGAGATAAAGATGATCTCAAATGTATGGGATTACTCTAATGCAAGGGATCTATCAAGGAATGAGCAAGCTTTAGCAAAATGCTAAGAGTAAAAGGCAATCTATGCATACAAGGATAGACTCACATCTACCTGATGCCTAAATCATCTCTAACCCTAGCATATCTACCCATGAAGTCTTCATCCTAAGCTACCCTTTTCTCACTTGGCCTTTTTGCCGTCATGTCTCATACTTGAACTCCTTCTTCCACTTCATCCTTTCTCACTTGGGGAATTTCTTCTTCTCCATTGAATCTTGTGGTCTCGTGCTTCTTTTTGTTGTTTCTTTAGCTCTTACTTTCTTTCTTTTTCTTTGCCTTGCCTCATCATTTACCAATTTATGCAGTAGCCAATTTTTGGCTTTTTTCCTTTGTTTCTATGAGGCTATAACTATCACTAAGAGCTATTCTTGATAACTTGCACTAACCACATCACAATATTGCATTCCCCTTTCACCTTCACTTCCTTCTTTTGAACTCACTTCCTTCGTATCCACAATCCCATTAGTCACACCATTTCGTTCACACCAAACCCAAAACTTCCCTTTCCCACGAGACTAACCCAGTCTAGCCTTTGATGTTCGGCTAGATCTACATGCAAACCTATCCTTGTCGCCCTAAACTCAACATTTTTTGCCAAGCTTACTCGAAAAATTAGGCCTCACATACGCACACTAAAGATTTTGACTTGAACGGAGGGTAGGTTAAAGGTATGGTAAACCGTTCCAATGATGGGAATCCGCTACTTGGACTTGCAAAAGAGTGGTGGAAAGGATAAGAGAGCCCAAGTATGTATATGGTAACCATGAATTCACTATGCAATGCACAAGCATGATAATTTCAATGTCAAAATTATGGTTTTCACTTAGGTAGGATTGAAATCAAATCAAAACTTGCTTTAGATAAGACCCTAGTATTGAAACGCAAGATCGAGATATGGTTCATCATTGATTTCAACACGAGATCAAAAGCATCAAACAACAAGCAACGAGGGCATTGAATCAAGCTCTAAAAATGATACTTTACAATAATAATCTATCATTGCTCCTAATGCTCATGCAAAACTACCTAATATGATATGCATCTAGACTCAATCCTAGATATGAAATGCAAACAATTTCAAAAAATTTCAAAATTATTGAAAATGCATGAGACTCAAGATGCAAAAGGCAAAATAATATCACAAAACACCTATTTAGACGCCGGTCCCTCCCCCAAACTTAAGTCACAACGTCTCGGTGTGAAAGAAGTTCAAGAGAGAGACCAAAAACGAAAGATAAAAATGCAAAGAGATTTAAAAGGAAAGAAGTACTTACAAATGAGGAGTGAGGCTAGATGAATGGAGATGAAGGAAAAGCTTTCGAAATAACCACCAATGAGCCTTGCCACGACCTTGGACCCAAAAGACCCTTATTGATTGCTTGTTTTGTGTCTCAAGCTCGACAATGGATAGGCTTGGGGAGGTCCCCAAGGGCGCGTTTAACGTCACTAGCTTGACGGTTGCTTCCTCATTGTCACTCCCTTCATGAAAATCACAAGAAAAGTGAAAATATTAGCAACAAAAGAAAATAAAAAACTCTAGTCTCAAATAGAATCAAAATCCTAATGATCAATGCTAAACCTCCCCGGCAACGGCGCCAAATTGATAGTAGGATTTTTACTAGTCAATTACTTAAATCTCACCCATGTCATTGTAGTATTTGAGATATCGAACCAAGGAGGTTAAGATTGAAGCACTAGGAATACATTAATCTTCCTAACCTAGAGCAAATATTTTTAGGTTTTTATGTTTTTAAACTAAAGAAAACAATTACAAGAAGGAAAACAAAGATAGAATTGTGGATCATGGAATGAACTATCAAATGAATGATTAACAATCAAACAATGAATCATTTGAAAGCATTAAACACAAATCCTAGAACATGGGATTCACAATTATGACTAATCCACTCTCGTGGCATTAATCACTTTGTTAATCACCAACTCAAGATCAAACTCTCGTTTGTGATAAGATGGGTAACAAGCATTAAAATCCAATCCCAATTAGTTCACTAATCACCCTAGACATCAACTCTCGTTGGCTAGGCAAGAAAAGCTCACAAAAGATTCGGTTCAAGCAATTCATTTAAACTCGGGTTAGGAGTGAAATGCCTAAGTTCGAGCCTCGAATCGATAAATCTAATCTAGCACTAACACCGTTTACTCGAATCTCTCCCTAATGCATGAGATGAGACCATAAATCCTAAGGTGTAGCTCTAGATTGGTTTGTCACGCCAACTAGGGCTACCTAATCTAGGTGTAGTTCTAAACTTTGGTTTATCTTATCAAATCTAGAATTAAGAACCAACCTAAGTGAAGTATCTAACATGAATCAACCTAAATCATCATCATCTAATAATCAAGACAATTAACTAATGATGCTAATACACACAATCAATGCTAATCCTTAGGTTAAGATCACTAATCTTGATTAATTCTCTTCCAAGCAACTAATCACTATGCTAATCACTAAATCCATTAGCAAACTCTCATTTGTGGATCAATGATTATCAAGTATTAAGAATATAAACAAGATCAACCAAAATACACACTAGGCAACTAATCTCTTAGGCTAGGAGCATAAATCCCTTGAATAGTTCATCAAGGCATTTCATCAAACACTTGGTGTGCATGAAATGCCTTATGATCTAGATCTACTTTTTCAAGCTAGATCTAGCATTAGGAACACTAAACAAGAAAGGAAAGCAAGGATTAAGAACATGAGCATCAAGAATCAATCACCAAATCATCAAAATCAAGCTAAATCTAAGATCCAACAAAAAGGGGCCTAAGGCCTAAACATGAAGAACACAAGAGAAAAAAGACATAAAGATAGATAAAATGCATTAATATAAAGATAAGGGTGAAGAAATCTTCTCTAGAGTGGCATTTGTATGAAGAACAATCAAAATCCCTACAAAATCATAAGAAGAGTTTGGGATAAAACCCAACTCTAGAAAGAAGAAAGTTTGGATCTAATAAAAAAGGGTTTTCAATATTTAAATGGGTTTGGGTCGGACCGGGTCAACCCGGAACAAACCGGGTTTTGACCCGGTCAAGTCTTTGGGACGTCTTCAGTGAATTGATCATAACTCCTGAACCTGACATCCGAATGACCTGAATCCAAATCCTGTAGACAGCTAACTAGTCCCTCTACAACCCTTATGAAGATCATTTGAGTTGATTCATAGCGGAAGGCCTTCGTTTTGCCGGTTATTTGGACGGTATCGTCTTCTCTCGGCCAGACGGACATACCTTCAGTAAATACGTCTTATCTCCCTATCCATATGTCCAATAACCCGATTCAAACTCCTGTGCAAAGCTAATTCACTCCTATACAACTTTGGTGAACACCACCGAGGCTAATTCGGAGTGGAGATCCTTCAATATTGATGTCTAAAATCGGTATTGTAAATCAGTACTAAGGGAATTTCCCCTCTGTTTCCACACCAAGCAGTTGCACCGACCAGTGACCTCGGTATTGAAGAAACCGTCTCGGCCAGGCGGACCTGTCTCTGGTAAATCAGCCATATCTCTCAAACCACACGTTCGAATGACTTGATTCTAACTCCTATGGACAGAAAACTTACTGCTCTATAACTTCCATGAAAATCATTGAAGCCGATTCAGATCGGAAGGCTTCCGTTTAGTCACATCTTTCCGTCGTCTTGGATGGTCTTTGCATTCTACTTCGGCCCATTTCTCCAAATATCATCAATTGTCTCCAAATCACCTAAAAACACTCCAAATGCATGCAAAGACTCACTATGACCTAATGCAAACACCTAATATTCTAAGAAATACCAAAATGCTATAAAAACTATGAAAGACACATGCATGAGACACAAAACAATAACAAGAATGCTTGCTAAAAAGATGTAAAATATGAGAATATCAATTCCCCCAAACTTAAACATTTGCTTGTCCTCAAGCAAACAAGAATAAAGAAAGGGAGAAGACTAAAAATGGGAGCTCAAATCCAAAAGTGCCATAAAAAGAATTCAACTCAATGTCCAAGTTACTAGCTCTAAGATGCGATCAAACAAGTTTACACAAAAAGAGCTAGCCATATCCTTCCCTATACGAATCAAATTCAATCCTCAACCTACACAAGTATTCATGTCATCCAATCCTTTAACATTCATTAATCGTTTCAAGTGAATCATGCTTATGCAAGGCAAGTGAATCCATTTGGCTAGGGTGAAGGTCTTGAGATAAAGATGATCTCAAATGTATGGGATTACTCTAATGCAAGGGATCTCTCAAGGAATGAGCAAGCTTTAGCAAAATGCTAAGAGTAAAAGGCAATCTATGCATACAAGGATAGACTCACATCTACCCGATGCCTAAATCATCTCTAACCCTAGCATATCTACCCATGAAGTCTTCATCCTAAGCTACCCTTTTCTCACTTGGCCTTTTTGCCGTCATGTCCCATACTTGAACTCCTTCTTCCACTTCATCCTTTCTCACTTGGGGAATTTCTTCTTCTCCATTGAATCTTGTGGTCTCGTGCTTCTTTTTGTTGTTTCTTTAGCTCTTCTTTCTTTCTTTTTCTTTGCTTTGCCTCATCATTTACCAATTTATGCAGTAGCCAATATTTGGCTTTTTCCTTTGTTTCTATGAGGCTATAACTATCACTAAGAGCTATTCTTGATAACTTGCACTAACAACATCACAATATTGCATTCCCCTTTCACCTTCACTTCCTTCTTTTGAACTCACTTCCTTCGTATCCACAATCCCATTTGTCACACCATTTCGTTCACACCAAACCCAAAAATTCCCTTTCCCACGAGCCTAACCTAGTCTAGCCTTTGATGTTCGGCTAGATCTACATGCAAACCTATCCTTGTCGCCCTAAACTCAACATTTTTTGCCAAGCTTACTCGAAAAATTAGGCCTCACATACGCACACTAAAGATTTTGACTTGAACGGAGGGTAGGTTAAAGGTATGGTAAACCGTTCCAATGATGGGAATCGGCTACTTGGACTAGCAAAAGAGTGGTGGAAAGGATAAGAGAGCCCAAGTATATATATGGTAACCATGAATTCACTATGCAATGCACAAGCATGATAATTTCAATGTCAAAATTATGGTTTTCACTTAGGTAGGATTGGAATCAAATCAAAACTTGCTTTAGATAAGACCCTAGTATTGAAACGCAAGATCGAGATATGGTTCATCATTGATTTAAACACGAGATCAAAAGCATCAAACAACAAGCAACGAGGGCATTGAATCAAGCTCTAAAAATTATACTTTACAATAATAATCTATCATTGCTCCTAATGCTCATGCAAAGCTACCTAATATGATATGCATCTAGACTGAATCCTAGATATGAAATGCAAACAATTTCAAAAAAATTCAAAATTATTGAAAATGCATGAGACTCAAGATGCAAAAGGCAAAATAAGATCACAAAACACCTAATTAGACCCCGTCCCTCCCCCAAACTTAAGTCACAACGTCTCGGTGTGAAAGAAGTTCAAGAGAGACACGAAAAACGAAAGATAAAAATGCAAAGAGACTCAAAAGAAAAAAAGTACTTACAAATGAGGAGTGAGGCTAGATGAATGGAGATGAAGGAAGAGCTTTCGACATAACCACCAATGAGCCTTGCCACGACCTTGGACCCAAAAGACCCTTATTGATTGCTTGTTTTGTGTCTCAAGCTCGACAATGGATAGGCTTGGGGGGGGTCCCCAAGGGCGCGTTTAACGTCACTAGTTTGACGGTTGCTTCCTCATTGTCACTCCCTTCATGAAAATCACAAGAATAGTGAAAATATTAGCAGCAAAAGAAAATAAAAAGCTCTAGTCTCAAATAGAATCAAAATCCTAATGATCAATGCTAAACCTCCCCGGCAACGGCGCCAAATTGATAGTAGGATTTTTACTAGTCAATTACTCAAATCTCACTCATGTCATTGTAGTATTTGAGATATCGAACTAAGGAGGTTAAGATTGAAGCACTAGGAATACATTAATCTTCCTAAGCTAGAGCAAATGTTTTTAGGTTTTTATGTTTTTAAACTAAAGAAAACAATTGCAAGAAGGAAAACAAAGATAGAATTGTGGATCATGGAATGAACTATCAAATGAATGATTAACAATCAAACAATGAATCATTTGAAAGCATTAAACACAATCCTAGAACATGGGATTCACAATTATGACTAATCCACTCTCGTGGCATTAATCACTTTGTTAATCACAAAATCAAGATCAAACTCTCGTTTGTGATAAGATGGTTAACAAGCATTAAAATCCAATCCCAATTAGTTCACTAATCACCCTAGACATCAACTCTCGTTGGCTAGGCAAGAAAAGCTCACAAAAGATTCGGTTCAAGCAATTCATTTAAACTCGGGTTAGGAGTGAAATGCCTAAGTTCGAGACCCTAATCGATAAATCTAATCTAGCACTAACACCGTTTACTCGAATCTCTCCCTAATGCATGGGATGAGACCATAAATCCTAAGGTGTAGCTCTAGATTGGTTTGTCACGCCAACTAGAGCTACCTAATCTAGGTGTAGTTCTAAACTTTGGTTTATCTTATCAAATCTAGCATTAAGAACCAACCTAAGTGAAGTATCTAACAAGAATCAACCTAAATCATCATCATCTAATCATCAAGACAATTAACTAATGATGCTAATACACACAATCAATGTTAATCCATAGGTTAAGATCACTAATCTTGATTAATTCTCTTCCAAGCAACTAATAACTATGCTAATCACTCAATCCATTAGCAAACTCTCATTTGTGGATCAATGATTAGCAAGCATTAAGAATATAAACAAGATCAACCAAAATACACACTAGGCAACTAATCTCTTAGGCTAGGAGCATAAATCCCTTGAATAGTTCATCAAGGCATTTCATCAAACACTTGGTGTGCATGAAATGCCTTATGATCTAGATCTACTTTTTCAAGCTAGATCTAGCATTAGGAACACTAAACAAGAAAGGAAAGCCAGGATTAAGAACATGAGCATCAAGAATCAATCACCAAATCATCAAAATCATGCTAAATCTAAGATCCAACAAAAAGGGGCCTAAGGCCTAAACATGAAGAACACAAGAGAAAAAGACATAGAGATAGATAAAATGCATTAATATAAAGATAAGGGTGAAGAAATCTTCTCTAAAGTGGCATTTGTATGAAGAACAATCAAAATCCCTCCAAAATCATAAGAAGAGTTTGGGATAAAACTCAACTCTAGAAAGAAGAAAGCTTGGATCTAATAAAAAAGGGTTTTCAATATTTAAATGGGTTTGGGTCGGACCGGGTCAACCCGGAACAAACCGGGTTTTGACCCGGTCAAGTCTTTGGGACGTCTTCAGTGAATTGGTCATAACTCCTGAACATGACATACGAATGACCTGAATCCAATTCCTTATGAAGACCATTTGAGTTGATTCATACCGTAGGCCTTAGTTTTTCCGGTTATTTGGACGGTGTCGTCTTCTCTCGGCCAGATGGACATACCTTCAATAATTCCGTCTTATCTCCCTATCCATATGTCCAAATAACCCGATTCAAACTCCTGTGCAAAGCTAATTCACTCCTATACAACTTTGGTGAACACCACCGAGGCTAATTCGGAGTGGAGACCCTTCAATACTGATGTCTCAAATCGGTATTGTACATCAGTACTAAGGGAATTTTCCCTCTGTTTCCACACCGAGCAGTTGCACCGACCAGTGACCTCGGTATTGAAGAAACCGTCTTTGCCAGGCAGACCTGTCTCTGGTAAATCAGCCATATCTGTCAAACCACACGTTCGAATGACTTGATTCTAACTCCTATGGACAGCTAACTTACTGGTCTACAACTTCCATGAAGATCATTGAAGCTGATTCAGATCGGAAGGCTTCCGTTCAGTCACATCTTTCCGGAGTCTTGGATGGTCTTTGCATTCTACTTCGGCCAATTTCTCCAAATATCATCAATTGTCTCCAAATCACCTAAAAACACTCCAAATGCATGCAAAGACTCACTAGGACCTAATGCAAACACCTAATATTCTAAGAAATACCAAAATGCTATAAAAACTATGAAAGACACATGCATGAGACACAAAACAATAACAAGAATGCATGCTAAAAAGAGGTAAAATATGAGAATATCAATTCCCCCAAACTTAAACATTTGCTTGTCCTCAAGCAAACAAGAATAAAGAAAGGGAGAAGACTAAAAATGGGAGCTCAAATCCAAAAGTACAATAAAAAGAATTCAACTCAATGTCCAAGTTACTAGCTCTAAGATGCGATCAAACAAGTTTACTCAAAAAGAGCTAGCCATATCCTTCCCTATACGAATCAAATTCAATCCTCAACCTACACAAGTATTCATGTCATCCAATCCTTTAACATTCATTAATCGTTTCAAGTGAATCATGCTTATGCAAGGCAAGTGAATCCATTTGGCTAGGGTGAAGGTCTTGAGATAAAGATGATCTCAAATGTATGGGATTACTCTAATGCAAGGGATCTCTCAAGGAATGAGCAAGCTTTAGCAAAATGCTAAGAGTAAAAGGCAATCTATACATACAAGGATAGACTCACATCTACCCAATGCCTAAATCATCTCTAACCCTAGCATATCTACCCATGAAGTGTTCATCCTAAGCTACCCTTTTCTCACTTGGCCTTTTTGCCGTCATGTCCCATACTTGAACTCCTTCTTCCACTTCATCCTTTCTCACTTGGGGAATTTCTTCTTCTCCATTGAATCTTGTGGTCTCGTGCTTCTTTTTGTTGTTTCTTTAGCTCTTCTTTCTTTCTTTTTCTTTGCCTTGCCTCATCATTTACCAATTTATGCAGTAGCCAATTTTTGGCTTTTTCCTTTGTTTCTATGAGGCTATAACTATCACTAAGAGCTATTCTTGATAACTTGCACTAACCACATCACAATATTGCATTCCCCTTTCACCTTAACTTCCTTCTTTTGTACTCACTTCCTTCTTATCCACAATCACATTAGTCACACCATTTCGTTCACACCAAACCCAAAACTTCCCTTTCCCACGAGACTAACCTAGTCTAGCCTTTGATGTTCGGCTAGATCTACATGCAAACCTATCCTTGTCTCCCTAAACTCAACACTTTTTGCCAAGCTTACTCGAAAAATTAGGCCTCACATACGCACACTAAAGATTTTGGCTTGAACGGAGGGTAGGTTAAGTGTATGGTAAACCGTTCCAATGATGGGAATCGGCTACTTGGACTAGAAAAAGAGTGGTGGAAAGGATAAGAGAGCCCAAGTATGTATATGGTAACCATGAATTCACTATGCAATGCACAAGAAAAATAATTTCAATGTCAAAATTATGGTTTTCACTTAGGTAGGATTGGAATCAAATCAAAACTTGCTTTAGCTAAGACCCTAATAATGAAACGCAAGATCGAGATATGGTTCATCATTGATTTCAACACGAGATCAAAAGCATCAAACAACAAGCAACGAGGGCATTGAATCAAGCTCTAAAAATGATATTTTACAAGGATAATCTATCATTGCTCCTAATGCCCATGCAAAACTACCTAATATGATATGCATCTAGACTCAATCCTAGATATGAAATGCAAACAATTTCAAAAAAATTCAAAATTATTGAAAATGCATGAGACTCAAGATGCAAAAGGCAAAATAAGATCACAAAACACATAATTAGACCCCGGTCCCTCCCCCAAACTTAAGTCACAACGTATCGGTGTGAAAGAAGTTCAAGAGAGAGACCAAAACCGAAAGATAAAAATGCAAAGAGACTCAAAAGGAAAGAAGTTCTTACAAATGAGGAGTGAGGCTAGATGAATGGAGATGAAGGAAGAGCTTTCGACATAACCACCAATGAGCCTTGCCACGACCTTGGACCCAAAAGACCCTTATTGATTGCTTGTTTTGTGTCTCAAGCTCGACAATGGATAGGATTGGGTAGGTCCCCAAGGGCGCGTTTAACGTCACTATCTTGACGGTTGCTTCCTCATTGTCACTCCCTTCATGAAAATCACAAGAAAAGTGAAAATATTAGCAACAAAAGAAAATAAAAAGCTCTAGTCTAAAAAAGAATCAAAATCCTAATTATCAATGCTAAACTTCCCCGACAACGGCGCCAAATTGATAGTAGGATTTTTACTAGTCAATTACTCAAATCTCACTCATGTCATTGTAGTATTTGAGATATCGAACCAAGGAGGTTAAGATTGAAGCACTAGGAATACATAAATCTTCCTAAGCTAGAGCAAATGTTTTTAGGTTTTTATGTTTTTAAACTAAAGAAAACAATTGCAAGAAGGAAAACAAAGATAGAATTGTGGATCATGGACTAAACTATCTAATGAATGATTAACAATCAAACAATGAATCATTTGAAAGCATTAAACACAATCCTAGAACATGGGATTCACAATTATGACTAATTCACTCTCGTGGCATTAATCACTTTGTTAATCACCAAATCAAGATCAAACTCTCGTTTGAGATAAGATGGTTAACAAGCATTAAAATCTAATCCCAATTAGTTCACTAATCACCCTAGCCATCAACTCTCGTTGGCTAGGCAAGAAAAGCTCACAAAAGATTCGGTTCAAGCAATTCATTTAAACTCGGGTTAGGAGTGAAATGCCTAAGTTCGAGACTCGAATCGATAAATCTAATCTAGCACTAACAACGTTTACTCGAATCTCTCCCTAATGTATGGAATGGGACCATAAATCCTAAGGTGTAGCTCTAGATTGGTTTGTCACGCCAACTAGAGCTACCTAATCTAGGTGTAGTTCTAAACTTTGGTTTATCTTATCAAATCTAGCATTAAGAACCAACCTAAGTGAAGTATCTAACAAGAATCAACCTAAATCATCATCATCTAATCATCAAGACAATTAACTAATGATGCTAATACACACAATCAATGCTAATCCTTAGGTTAAGATCACTAATCTTGATTAATTCTCTTCCAAGCAACTAATCACTATGTTAATCACTCAATCCATTAGCAAACTCTCATTTGTGGATCAATGATTAGCAAGCATTAAGAATATAAACAAGATCAACCAAAATACACCCTAGGCAACTAATCTCTTAGGCTAGGAGCATAAATCCCTTGAATAGTTCATCAAGGCATTTCATCAAACACTTGGTGTGCATTAAATGCCTTATGATCTAGATCTACTTTCTCAAGATAGATCTAGCATTAGGAACACTAAACAAGAAAGGAAAGCAAGTATTACGAATATGAGCATCAAGAATCAATCACCAAATCATCAAAATCAAGCTAAATCTAAGATCCAACAAAAAGAGGCCTAAGGCCTAAACATGAAGAACACAAGAGAAAAAAGACATAAAGATAGATAAAATGCATTAATATAAAGATAAGGGTGAAGAAATCTTCTCTAGAGTGGCATTTGTATGAAGAACAATCAAAATCCCTCCAAAATCATAAGAAAAGTTTGGGATAAAACCCAACTCTAGAAAGAAGAAAGCTAGGATCTAATAAAAAAGGGTTTTCAATATTAAAATGGGTTTGGGTCGGACCGGGTCAACCTGGAACAAACCGGGTTTTGACCCGTCAAGTCTTTGGGACTTCTTCAGTGAATTGGTAATAACTCCTGAACCTGACATCCGAATGACCTGAATCCAACTCCTGTATATAGCTAACTCGTCCCTCTACAACCCTTATGAAGACCGTTTGAGTTGATTCATAACGGAAGGCCTTCGTTTTGCCGGTTATTTTGACGGTGTCGTCTTCTCTCGGCCAGATGGACATACCTTCAGTAAATCCGTCTTATCTCCCTATCCATATGTGTAAAGCTGATTCACTCCTCAACAACTTAGGTGAATCCGGAGTGGCGACCCTTCAATACCGATGTCTCAAATCGGTATTGTACATCGTTACTACGGGAATTTTCCCTCTGTTTCCACACCGAGCAGTTGCACCGACCAGTGACCTCGGTATTGAAAAACCGTCTCGGCCAGGCGGATCTGTCTCTGGTAAATCTGCCATATCTCTCAAACCACACGTTCGAATGACTTGATTCTATCTCCTATGGACAGCTAACTCATTCCTCTACAATTTCCATGAATATCATGGAAGCTGATTCAGATCGGAAGGCTTCCGTTCAGTCTTATCTTTCCGGCGTCTTGGATGGTCTTTGCATTCTACTTCGGCCCATTTCTCCAAATATCATCAATTGTCTCCAAATCACCTAAAAACACTCCAAATGCATGCAAAGACTCACTAGGACCTAATGCAAACACCTAATACTCTAAGAAATACCAAAATGCTATAAAAACTATGAAAGACACATGCATGAGACACAAAACAATAACAAGAATGCATGCTAAAAAGAGGTAAAATATGGGAATATCACTACTCTCACGATTCACACAACTACCGTGATTCGTACTACATGGATCGAAATCTGGCACCGACCAACTACTCTCAAAGATGCTACGAACCTCATTACTACCAAGATGAGGCTTTCGAGCCTCCGTTTGTCGACTCACAACAAAGTCCTTATGGTCTTCCTCATCAAACCTCGGACCAGCACGATGATATCTTGGAAATTAGGATTCATTTGGAGCGACTCGATGCAATGATCATATCCCTTGCTTCGAAAGATTATGATCATAAAACCCCTTGGCTCAACCATCAACCTCAACAAATAGATGAAGATTATGAGAAGCCGATGGTCTACAAGGCACAAATGGAGGATATTCTTCAAGAACTCAATGAATCTATGCACAAAAATGATGGTTTAAACGAAGCAAAACATCAAGGAAAAGAAGGACTTGTTCCTAGTGACGATGTTATCTCTATCGATTCATTCGACAGTTTTGAAGACGACAAACAAGACCACAAGCTGCCTCCACTCGACGAACCAAAGCCTTCTCGTCCTTCTTCTCCTAACCAAGATGAGTTTTAGACAGACCTCGTGAAGGATGAGACACTAACGGATACACCCGAGCCGCCATTGAAGACATTTTATAAGGATAAGGATCTCGAAAGATTTGACGTTCCATGCTCGATCAAGGTAATAGAATTTCGTGACTCTCATTTTATGAACACATGAAGTGGAAATGAACCACTGTTAGACCCTGGAGGAGCTACAAAGAACGTTGAAAACGTTCTAGAAGAAGGTGCACCCGTCACAGTTGAAGAAAACATCAAACCGACGAGTTCGACATACAAAAGGATTCCTTTTGATGCACACTCTGCCCTTGCTAATATGAGACGTGATGGAGACTCAATTAAAGCTAAGGTGAAGCTTAAATGGCCCTCAAGACTCGTCCCTCAAGACTCTTCAGAAGAAAGACGAGGTGGAGACAAGAAACATGACGAACCGAGCAAATCTGCCCGAGATCCCTCCACCGTGGTCGTACCTCCTCCACCCGCGGCCAACCTTCCTTACACCGTGGGTGAGCATCACCAATCCGTGGCTAACCCTACTTTTACCGCGGCTCCGCTGATACGAATAGGATTCGTCTCCGAAACTTCAGGTCATAAATTTATAAACCATAAAGCATGCAAGTGCACATATGTTCGCTGTAGTACTTGAGGTATCGATCCACAAGGAGAGGGTGATGTTCTATGAGACCTTAGATGCTGTATAGTAAATAAACCTAGAACGAATATATATTTATAGGGTTTTTGTAACTAGAATTGTAAAGAACGAAAAACGGAAAATTTCTACTAAACTATTTCTAAGGAAATCGATGGCTACTTTAATCTAGGGGAATCTAATTTCTAATCTAACACTAAGAGACTTTAAACCTAATCCTAAGAAATTCTAAGACTAACCTAATACCTAAGAAAATTGATTACTAACCTAAATCTAATGAAATCGATAACTAAACGACTTCTACGGACTCTATTGCTAAACAACACTACTAGAGACGATTGTAACTATTCTAAAACGTTGCTGGGTCGAGAGGAATATCTCGGGGTATGCTCAATTCAACCAAACGGCCCATAGCTCATTAGTAACCGGTGTTTTTATATTATAACTCTACGAACATGACATAATAATGACGTAGTCTGCCCCCGTACAACCTACGTCCTACCATCTATTCACTCGACCAGTAGCTTTTGTCTCTGGCCGCGCGTAAGATTGTGATTTGCTAGTGGATCCATAGCTTCACGGCACTCTGTAAGTATTCTTTCGAAATCTTACGACGCGCACGCCTTATGGATGCACTTTGCTGGTGATTAGATGCAGAACTTTCATAGTTCTAAACTCCCCTTATCAGCCTCTAGTTCATGACATAGAATTTCCACAACTTTCCACAAGAAAGAGCTCTAGAAATCGGCTAGGGTTTACCGAGTAAAATCCTTATCGAACATAGAATTTCCCTCGATAATCCTTGAAACCCAACAATCTAAACTACTCGCACCTACTAGAAAAAGGCATAATTAAATTAAACATGAGATGGGTGAAGAAGCCTCACGAATTCAAAAACTAAGCTCGGTGAGAAACCTCCTCACCAATCCCAAAAATTTCAATGCAAAAGTACAAGAATGAAAGCAAAACTAGTGTGTAGAAGGTTGTCCACGAAATTTCTGTCTAAAACAAGTATTTATAGGTCTTCAAAAAGCTTGGGTCGTTTTAGGGTTTGACAGGAAAAGACGGTTTTGGCCTCGGGTTAAGAAACGGATCATCTTGGGCGGAACTGGGCTTGGCCGCGGGTGTGTAGCTCCTGGCCGTGGCAAAATGGACCCTTTCCGCTGGTTGAATGGCTCCAGGGGTGGCGAACTGATGCTTGGCCGCGGCTGGGAGTCCTCTAGGCGCGGTGAACTCCTTCTTCATGGCAGCTTTATTTGTCTTTAGTGCTTCGAGTATAATTAAGGATCCAACCGTTGGATTGTCTCCAATCCACTTGCATTTGAAAGCTGATTGTCTCTGTTTTGTTGTATCCAAATTTGGGGATGATTGGACGGTGAAAAGGTCTTCATAAGTTTCAAGACTTCTTGACGGTTCAAGTTTATCCAAAAACGTAGTTTTGCTCCGAAATGCATTCTTTAATACCGAGTTACCTGAAAAGAGTCTTAAAACCGCAAACATGGAAATTTCAAGATTCAAGCTCTCTTTCTTCTTCTCTTCCAAAAGACTTGGAGATTTTTAGCAAGAACACCTTTTTCAATTCAAAAGCTTTTACAAAAATTCTTTGGTCCATTCTCACTCTTTTTCAAAAGAGATTTCAATTTGATAACACCGTATTTTTACCCGTTTTGCTATATATTTTAGAACACTTTAATAAGTGTTCCAATTGGTTTTCTATGCTTTTATTACGGGTTTCGCATGTTTGCAGTTTTATGACTCTTTTCAGGTAACTCGGGATTAAAGAGTGCATTTCGGAGCAAAAATACGTTTTGGATAAACTTGGACCGTCAAGAAGTCTTGCAATCAAAGAAGACCTTTTCACCATCTGATCATCCCCTTTGGATACAAAAAGTTGAGATAACCAGATTTCAAATGCAATTGGATTGGGGACAATCCAATGGTTGGATCCTAAAATATACCCGAAGCACTAAAGACCGATGAAGCTGCCCGAAGAAGCAGTCCACCGCGGTTCGAGGAGCCGGACATGCGGCCAAGCACCATTCCGCCGCCCCTGGAGCCACTACACCCGCGGCCAGGGTCCAGTTCGCCGCGGCCAGAACCAACGGATCCGCAGCCAAGCCTAATTCCACCCAAGATGATATGTTTCTTCATCCGAGACCAAAACTGTCTTTTCCCGTCAAACCCTAAAATGACCCAAGCATGTTGAAGACCTATAAATACTTGTTTTAGACAGAATTTTCGTGCATCCAACCTTAGATACATTATACACACTAGTTTTGCTTTTATTCTTGTACTCTTGCATCGAGATTTTCGGGATTGGTGAGGAGGCTTCTCACCGAGCTTAGGTCTTGAATTCGTGAGGCTTCTTCACCAATCTCATGTTTAATTTAATTTTGTCTTTTTCTAGTATGTGTGAGTAGTTTAGATTGTTGGGTTTAAAGGATTATCGAGGGAAATTATATGTTCGATAAGGATTTCACTCGGTAAACCCTAGCCGATTTCTAGAGCTCTTCTTGTGGAAAATTGTTAATGCATGAATCTAGTGTCATAAACTAGAGGCTGATGCGGGGAGTTTAGAACCACGGAAGTGTTGCATCTAATCACCAGCAAATTTCATCCACAAGGCATGTGCGTCGTAAGATTTCGAAAGTATACTTACAGAGTGCCGTGAACCTATGGACCCACTAGCATATCACAATCTTACGTGTGGCTAGAGACGAAAGCTACTGGTCGAGTGAATATATTGTAGGATGTAGGTTATATGGAAGTAGACTACGTCATTATTCGGTCATGTTCATGGAGTTATAATCTAGAAACATCATTTACTAGTGAGCTAGGGGCCGTTTGATTGAATCGAGCATACCCCCGAGATATTCGTCTCGACCCAGCAACGTTTTAGTATAGTTACAACCGTTTCTAGTAGTGTAGTTCAGCAATATAGTCCGTAGAAATTGATTTCATTAGGTTTAGGTGTGTAGTCGATTTTCTTAGGTATTAGGATAGTCTTAGTTTTTCTTAGGATATGTTTAGTTTAACTTAGCATTAGTTTAGTAGTTAAAATTCCCTTAGTTTAGAGTAGCCATTGATTTTCTTAGATTAGTTTAGTGGAAGTTTTCCGTTTCTCGTTCTTTACAATTCTAGTTTCAAAACCCCAATAAAAAATATATTCGTTCTAGGTTGGTTTACTATACAGTGTCTAAGGTCTCATAGAACATCACCATCTCCCTATGGATCGATACCTCAAGTACTACAACGCACATCTGTGCACTTGCATGCTTTAAGGTTTATAAATTTAAGACTTGGAGTTTTAGAGACGAATCCGATGCGCATCAAGTTTTTGGCGACGTTGCCGGGGAGAGATCGCTAAAGCTTCTATCACACCTTAGAGGTTAGTAAAACGACTCTAGAACAAACTTTTTCCATTTGATTTTTGGTTTTGTTTTTCTTTGTTTCAGGCTTTGAAACATGAACTCGCCTATGGAGCGAGATTGCTAATACGAGCGGGGTTACTATGACCCATCTTGCGCTCACCACTGTCACGACTCACATGATGTGTATGACTCGTTCTACATGGATCGGAAACCGGCGCCGACCAACTACTCTCAAGGAAGCCACGAGCCTCCTTACTACCGAGATGAGCCTTTTACGTCTCCCGTTGTCAACTCTATACAGCGTTCGTACCATCAACACCACCAAATCTTGAACCATCACGATGAAAGTTTGGAATTCAGTGCTCGTTTAAAGCAAATAGAAGACGTCATCAACAAAACCATCGAGTCCCAAGCCAAGTTCGGAGCCGTTTTAAATGAGAGAATAGATTCCATCTCCGTCGAATTCAACAAGATGTTCGATGACCTTACTGCCCATGTCAAAATCCTTGAAGAACAGACCATTAAAGACGCTACAACTCTAAACAAGAGGATGGAACTCGTTGAAGAAGAACAAGGAAGACAAAAGTTCGATATCCGGAAAGCTAATGATGGGGTACGTACTTTGAACTACAAGCTTGATGATTTGGATAAATCCGTCAATGACAATAGTAACACCACCTACAACTACACCCTCGAGCTGTGGGAAGGAGTAGGGGAAGTTGAGGATAAAACAAGAGATCTCGATCTTACACTAGACCGACTCATGTATGCTATCGACGAAGTAGAAGAGAAAGTGGAGAAACTATCTAAAGATCATGAGAAGCTGATATTCATGCATTTTAAATGATCTAGCATGCATTTTAGATAGCACTTTTAGTTATTTGCATTGCATAATCATAGTTTTGTATAGAATTTTAGTTTCAATTAGAGTATTAGGTGATTTTCATTAGGTCCTATGAGTTTTGCCTGGATTTGAAGTATTTTTAGGTGATTTGGAGACTATTGATGATATTTGGAGAAATGGGCCAAAGTAGAATGCAAAGTCCATCCGAGATGCCGGAAAGATGTGGCTTAACGAAGGATCTCCGATATGAATCAGCTTCAACTGTATTCATGGAAGTTGTATAGGAGTGAGTTAGATTTCCATAGAATTTGTAATCAGGTCATTCGGGTGTGAGGTTCAGGATTTATGGAAAATTTTCTAAGGACATGTATGTCTGGCCGAGCCATCAACGTAGCAGGAATACCGACGTCACAAGTCGGTACAAAAAGTCGGTATTGAAACAGAAGGAAAATCCTCTTAGTACCGACATGTTGAACCAAGGAGTGACATCGGTATTCTCCAAAGGAGCATCATGACTGTTTCTCACCCAAACCAGCCGAGCTCACCTGAGGTGTTTGAAAGATCTTGCCGAAAGAGGGATCTCTAATCCGAATAAGCTTATGTGGTCTTCACGAAGTTTTATCTTAGTGAGTTAGCTGTCCACATGAGTTTGAATCAAGTCATTCGGACATGTGGTTTGAGAGATATGGCTTATTTACCAGAGACATGTCCGCCTGGCCGAGACCATTGCAACTTCAGAAGTCTTTAATACCGACATGCAATACCGAGCTGTGACGTCGGTATTGCTGCCATTGACCAGAGTTGACCCAGTTTGACCAGAGATGACCCAGTTTGACTCCTTTGACTATTTCAACTTTCAAAACCTAATTTCTTAAGATCTATCCTATTTTTCTAAGGCAAAAAACCCATTTTTGGATTTGCTAAGTCTTTTGTAAGGATCTTGGTTTTTATTTATGCAAATGTAAGTTTTGTTAATCTAGTTTAATCTTTCTTTCTCTAATCTTTATTTTCATTAATCATTTAATTATGGGATTAATCATTTCTCTTATGGGATTTGATGGTCTTATGATGATTAGTGAGTAGTTTGCTTTAAAGCTCATGAGTGAGGTTGATTAAGGTGTCTTAATGAATGATTAAAGATGTTTAGGGCTTAATCCATCTTCTCCCTCCCTTATCTAATGATCCCAATGCTAGATTATGCTTGGAAAGGCTAGTTTAGACCTTAGGGCATTTCATGCACACCAAGTTTTTGATGAAATGCCCATACCAATTAGATAAGAGGTTTTACTCATTTAGCCTAAGGGATTAGTTGTTTAAAGGGTATTATGGCCATTGGAATTGGATATTCATGCTTGGTAATTAACTTTTCACAAATGAAAATTTGTTCTTGATTAGTTAATTAACAAAGTGATTAATACCCTGGAAGTGGATTAGTCTTGTTTAGACATTCTAAGCTTAGGGAGAAATGCTTTCTTGTGCCCCTTAGCATCCTTGATCAATAAATGGAGACACCAAAGTCAATAACCTCATTTTTGAACTTGCTTTAGTAATTTATAAATTTCTATTAGAAATTGTCTACTTGTTTACTTGTTTGCTTTGTTCATTTGAATCATTTAGGTTGTTAGAAAACCAAACCATCTTGTAGCTTAACTCAATTAGTTCTATGCATTCTCTTTCCTTTGGAACTTAACCCATTGGTTTGATACCTCTTATACTACCTAGTATTTAGAGCAATTGATATCTAGAAAGACTTGCAAAAGTCGACTATCAATTTGGCGCTGTTGCCAATTGGGTTTAGCTTTCAACATTAGGAATTTACTTCTTTTTAAGAAGAGCTTAAAGGAAGCATGGGAGCGGTTTAGGGCATATACAACGCAATGCTCTCATCATGGATTCACGGATGCTTCCATCTTAAGCACTCTATACCGCTGAGCATTACCCAAGATACGTATGTTGCTTGATACCGCTTCTAATGGGAACTTTTTAGCCAAGTACGTGAATGAAGCAATGGAGTTGGTTGAGAACCTTGCCTTGAGTGACGGAACATATGGTGATTAGTTTGATCGGTCTACAATATCCACACGCGATTTTGAAGAGCAACGACGAAAAAAGGAGATGAAAGCTCTAAGTGACAAGTTGGACAAGCTTCTCACTACATCTCAAAATGTGGCTCACTTTGTTGGAAATGGTAAGGCAAACCAAGGGTTCCAAGAACAAATGGTGGATTTGAGAAACCAAGAAGAAGTGCATTATGTCGAGAATAATGGTGGCTATCAAAGAAGCTTCAACAACAACTATGGCAACCAAGGTCAAGCTCCCATTAATCACCAACAAAGCTATGCTCCCAAGAACAACTTTCAAGGGAACCAAGGAGCCTTTCACCAAAGCTTTATCCCACAAACTCAAGGACACAACTCCATGCCTCAAGACCTTGATATGAAGAACATGCTTCAACAAATTCTACAAGGAAAAGCTAGTGGAGTATTGGATATGAGCAAGGAGATGGAGAAAATAAATACCAAAGTAGCTTGCTCATGCAATGATCTCCACAAGAAGCTTAAGGCATTGAGTTCAAAAGTTCAACAAATGGAGACCAAGGGAGCCAATTAAGACAAAGTCCAACAAAGATCTTCAAACAGGAAAGCAATACAAACCTCAAAGGCGTGTTGCAATGCCGTCTTCTCAAAGGAATCATGTCCCATTGATGATCATGAAACCGCCATTAGAGATTTTTGAGCTTCTACTTCACGGTTCACATGTTGAACACCTTCCCCCTAGACACGCTCCTTTGAAGCTCAATGGGGACATTGAGGAACAAGGTGGGGGAGTGACCCTTAAGGAAGATGAGGATGTGACCTTGATTGAAGACAAGGGTAGTGTTGATTGCAAAGATTTACCAAGCACAACTAGGATCGAGCCTAAGTCTCTCCCCAAGCTTGGTAATCCCGGTAAGTTCTCTATAGCTTGCTCTTTTGGAGATTTGGAGATTGAGGATGCTTTATGAGAGTCCAGTTCAAGTGTGAACGTCATGTCCTGTGAGATGCTAACGAGTATAGGGATAAGAAACCTCACTCACCACTCATCACTCATAACTTTCGGAGATGCCTCTTCACGGAAACTGCTTGGCCTTCTTGAAGATTATCAGCTTAAAGTGGAGAATTGTATAGTTCCAACGGATTTCGTTGTTATGGAAATGAAGAAGACAAACAAGCTTCCACTTCTCCTTGGAACCCCATTCCTACTTACTACCGGTGCTAGAATGGATTTTAAAGATCAAAGGGTAGTTCTCTTGAATGTGGATGACAAGGTATATTACCCAATGAGTACTTCTTCCAACAAGCTTTGTGGTACAATTACTATTGAGGTTGATGAGCTTCGTGATGAAGAAGTGAAGTATGTGGGTAGATGTGAGATGGTTGATGAAGCTTATGGTAATGCTAAGGAAGCTTCGGAAGTTGATATTGCTTGTTTGGAACCGCTTCCTCCCACCATAATGGAGAACGATGTTGAAAGAAGCAAGGGTGCAAAGAAGAAGACAAGGGCCAAGGCTAAAATGGAAAACGGATCAAGCAAGCTTCATGGCTCTAGGTCCGAAACAAGCCAACCTTCTATGATGACTCTCACTCCTTGGAAGTACGAAGATGGAGCGATCGAGTACAAGATCAAGTGCAAGGGCCGATCCAAGCCCTTTGCCTCGGTCAAGGTGATCCTCACACCGGAGCTCAAGAAGAAAGGGCAAGCCGGTATTGAAGAGATCATGAACAAGGTTCTTCACCTCGAACTCAAGGAATCACCATGGAATGCTCGTACTCCTCTCTCACCCGCCTAAAAGGGTAACCAAAGTCAAACTTATTGACTTTAAACAAAGTGCTCTTGGGAGACACCCCAAGCTTATCATTGTACATACTCTCTTTTTATGCCTTTCTATGTTTTCTTGTTCTTTTTGATCTTTTGTTGAGTGGTCACAAGGTTGTTAATGGTAGCAGGGTCGTGGCAAGGAACATTGGTGTTGATGCCGAAGGCTATTCATTCTCTCCATTGACATAGTCTCACTCCTCATTTGTGAGTGTCTCTTTGCATTTTTACCTTTTGTTTTTGGTCTCTCTCTTGATCTTCTTTCACACCGAGACGTTGTGATTTGAGTTTGGGGGAGAGATCAGTATCTAACCTTGTGTATTGTGTCTTATTTTCTATCTTTTTACTTGAGTCTCATGCATTTTCAATAATTTTGAATTTTTTTGAAATTTTGTGCATTTATGTAAGATTGAGTCTAGATGCATAGCATATAGGGTTGCATGCATGTGCATTAAGAGCAATGATGTGATTTCCATGTGTAATGTCATCTTAAGAGTTTGATTTATTGCTTTTGTTGTTAGTTGTTTGTTGCTTTTGATTGAGTTTGAAATCAAGGATGAACCATATTTTGATCTCATATTTCATTACCCATGCCTTAGCTAAAGCAAGTTTTGATTTGATTCCATTCCTATATAAGTGAGAACCTTAATTTTGACACTTAATTATCATGTTTGTGCATTGCATAGTGAATTCATGGATACCACATACATATTTGGGCTATCTTATTCGTTTTGCCAATCTCTTGTTAGCCCAAATAGCTGATTCCCATCATTGGAACGGTTTACCGCACCTCTAACATATCCTCCTTTCAAGCCAACATTATTTGTGAGCATATGCGATGCCTAATATTTCGAGTAAGCTTGGCAAAAAGTGTTGAGTTTAGAGCGACAAGGATATGTTTGCATGTAGTTCTAGCTTGACATCACGGGCTAGACTAGGCTAGGCTAGTTAGAAAGGGAAGTTTTGGGGTTTGAGATTGAACAAATATGGTTTGATTGATGGAATCATTGTGAAAAAAGGGAATTGAGGTCAAAGGAAGAAAATGGTGAAGAAGGGGGAAATGTCAAAGGATATATGGTTGGTGGTAATGTTTAAGTTGGCTCTTGATATCAAAGTAAGTCTCCAATGTGTTCAAGAAAAAGAAAAGAAGCCAAAAGAAGGCTAAAACATCAAAGTGATGAAGATGAAGACAAAGCAAAAGAAATCGACAAAAAAGATCTTAAAGGAAGCAAAGTGAAAGCGCCATACCATAAATCAAGCAAGAAGAATAAAATCCCCCAAGTTAAATAAGATGATGAAAATGTGTGGAAGAAGAAGGTAAAAAGCCTTGTGGGATAAGGGTAGCCTAGGTTGGGGTTTCATGGGTAGAATTGTTAGGGGTTGAGACATTTCTTTTAGGCAATGGGTAGATGTAAATCTATCCGTGTACGCATAGGTTGCTCTTTACTCTTAGAATTTTGCTAAAGCTTACCCATTCATTGAGAGATCCATGGCACCGATATAAACTCATACGTTTGAGATTATTTTAATCTCAAGACCTTTACCCTAGCCAAATAAGTTCGTTTTTCTTGCATAAACGTGATTCACATGAACGATTAATGAAATGTCAAAGGATTGGATGACATGATTGGTTGTGGAGATTGAGGTTTGAGTTTGATTCATGTAGGGAAGGATATGGCTAATACCTTTTGAGTATACTTGCTTGATCGCATTTTAGAGGTAGTAACTTGGCAATTAAACATGAACTTTTTCAATGATGTCATGAAATTGAGCTCTTACTCAATCTCTTTCCTTTTCTTGTTTCCTATCTTGTTGCTTGAGGACAAGCAAGGAAGTAAGTTTGGGGGAGTTGATATTCATGCATTTTACATGATCTAGCATGCATTTTAGATAGCACTTTTAGTTATTTGCATTGCATAATCATAGCTTTGTATAGTATTTTAGTTTCAATTAGAGTATTAGGTGCTTTTCATTAGGTCCTATGAGTTTTGCATGCATTTGGAGTGTTTTTAGGTGATTTGGAGACTATTGATAATATTTGGAGAAATGGGCCAAAGTAGAATGCAAAATCCATCCGAGATGCCGGATAGATGTAGCTGAACGAAGGTTCTCCGCTCTGAATAAGCTTCAATGGTCTTTATGGAAGTTGTATAGGAGTGAGTTAGATTTCCAGAGAAGTTGAAATCACGTCATTCGGATTTCAGGTTCAGGAGTTATAGCAAACTTTCTAAGGACATGTCTGTCTGGTCGAGCCATCAACGTAGCAGCAATACCGACGTCACAAGTCGGTACAACAAGTAGGTATTGAAACAAGAGTAAAATACACTTAGTACCAACATGTTATACCGAAGAGTGACATCGGTATTCACCAAATGAGCATCAGGACAATTTCTCACCCAAACCAGCCGAGCTCACCCAAGGTGTCTGAAAGATCTTGCCCAAAGAGGGGTCTCCAATCCGAATGTGCTTCTCTGGTCTTCACAAATGTTGTAGCCTAGTGAGTTAGATGTCCACAGGAGTTTGAATCAAGTCATTCGAACGTGTGGTTTGAGATATATGGCTGATTTACTAGAGATATGTCCGCCTAGCCGAGACCATTGCAACTTCACAAGTCCTTAATACCGATGTGCAATACCGAGATGTGACGTCGGTATTGCTTCTATTGACCAGAGTTGACCCAGTTTGACCAGATTTGACCCAGTTTGACTCTTTTTACTATTTAAACTTTCAAAACCTAATTTCTTGAGATCTATCCTATTTTTCTAAGGCAAAAAACCCATTTTTGGATTTGCTAAGTCTTTTGTATGGATCTTGGTTTTTATTTATGCAAATGTAAGTTTTGTTAATCTAGTTTAATCTTTATTTCTCTAATCTTTCTTTTCATTAATCATTTAATTATGGGATTAATCATTTCTCTTATGGAATTTGATGGTCTTATGATGATTAGTGAGTAGTTAGCTTTAAAGCTCATGAGTGAGGTTGATTAAGGTGTCTTCATGAATGATTAAAGATGTTTAAGGCTTAATCCATCTTCTCCCTCTCTTATCTAATGATCCCAATACTAGATTATGCTTGGAAAGGCTAGTTTAGACCTTAGGGCATTTCATGCACACCAAGTGTTTGATGAAATGCCCATACCAATTAGATAAGAGGTTTTACTCATTTAGCCAAATGGATTAGTTGTCTAAAGAGTATTATGACCATTGGAATTGGATATTCATGCTTGGTAATTAACTTTTCACAAATTGAAATTTGTTCTTGATTAGTTAATTAACAAAGTGATTAATACCATGGAAGGGGATTAGTCTTGTTTAGACATTTTAAGCTTAGGGAGAAAAGCTTTCTTGTGCCACTTAGCATCCTTGATCAATAAATGGAGACACCAAAGTCAAAAACCTCATTTCTGAGCTTACTTTAGTCATTTATAAATTTTGATTAGCAATTGTCTACTTGTTTACTTGTTTGCTTTGTTCATTTGAATCATTTAGGTTGTTAAAAAATCAAAACCATCTTGTAGCTTAACTCAATTAGTTTTATGCACTCTCATTGCTTTGGAACTTAACCCATTGGTTCGATACCTCTTATACTACCTAGTATCTAGAGTACTTGATATCTAGAAAGACTTGCAAAAGTCGACTATCAGAAGCATGATTCAACACTTGATGCCCATGTTCCTGACCTAGAGGAGAAGCCAAATGACTCCCAAGAACCAGAAAACACCGAAGGAGATGAAGAAGACGACGAACCCGTCAAATCCCCACAGATTCCTCTCACCACTGGCGCGAGCCTTCCAGCCACGGCCAGCCCTCCCTCCGCCGCAGGTGCAACCACTAGACCCGCGGCCACGCCACCATCCACTGCGCCTCCGTTCCATGGACCCGCGACCAGCTCTTGTTCGTCTCCCTCCGCACCGTTCGAGTCCCGAACGCTCTTCTTCGAGCAAGCTGCACTCTTTACTGATTCTCAAGCCTCAGCCTAGCCTACAACCAACCTGGAACAAGACTTCATTGCACCATGCAACATAGTTTTATCAGCCCAATTCTCCAATGATGTTGGAGGACAATACTCAGAACAAGAAGACTCGAGGTTATTCTTTCGAAAATCCTCTCACTTTGCACCTACACCTCCACCAAGTCCAATACCGGAAGAGCCAATGACATAATGCATCACCCGAGAGAGATTGATAGAGTTTAATAGATTTGTGAAATCAATCTCGATGTATACCTCCTTCGAAGAAGTTTGGGAAAAATGACCTATATACGCTTTCTTCCGCTACATCAATGAGAGCAAGGAAGACATTCACGCCTATTTCATGAGATTGAGACGTTCAACAACACCCAATACTACTTGCCAATCTATCAGAATCTACCATCCCGAGAAGTATGATATCATCATATTTTGCATCATTCTAGCATCCGTTTCAGTTAGGTTTCGAGTCATTCGCGCATAGTTCATGATATTTCCTTAGCATTTTAGTCATTTTAGGAATTTAGTGTGTCCACATCAAGTCTAAGAGAGTACATGCATGTTTTGGATCGTGTTTTAAGTGCTTTGGAGGAGATTCGAGACACGCGGAGAGAAGACGGAGTCTATACCGATGTCACACGTCGGAATATGTCATCGGTATTGAAGTCAGGGGATTTTACCGAGGTCACTCCTCGGTGCAACTGATCGGTACTGCTCTCGGAGGAAACCCGGGGGAAAAATCTCTTAACGCCGAGCTACAATACCGAGGAGTGACGTCGGTATGGCTGCTTCAGGGGATTTTACCAAGGTCACTCCTCGGTGAAACTGATTGGTACTTCTCTCGGAGGAAACCCGGGGGAAAAATATCTTAGCACCGAGCTACAATACCGAGCAATGACCTCGATATTCATCGAAGGAGCATCAAGCATTTCCCCTCAATATCGATTTCACTGCTCGGTACCCCTCATCGGTACACAAACCCAGGTTCAATACTAAGGTGTGGTACCGACAAGTGACCTCGGTATTGGCCGTCCATAACACTTTTTATCCATCTAAACAGGGTCGGTACCCGGTTTGTCCTGGGTCGACCCGGTTTGTCACTATTCACTATTTATGCCCAAAAACCTAATTTTGATGGGCTAAGTCTTTTCTTAAGCAAAAACCCTCTCTAAGAGTGATTTGTAAGAGATTGATCCTTTTGATTTATGCAAATTGAGTATTGTTTTCTTGATTGAATCTATTTATCTTTTATTCTTCTAATCATCCAATCATCTTGATCATGAGTTTTAACTCTTCTTTTATTGGACTTGTTGAAACCATGATGGTTAGTGAGTAGTTTTTAGAGTTTGGGGATGGGTTAGAGTTAGGATGATTCCAAGATTCATTTCATGATGTTTAGGGTTAGATGAGTCCCTTCTTGTTTAGTGTTCTTAAAACTAGATTTAGCTTGAGAAAGTTGGTTTAGATCATAAGGAATTTCATGAACACCAAGTGTTTGATGATATGCCTTGATAAATTAAACAAGAGATTTATGTTACTATCCTATGATAATAGTTGTCTAGGGTGTATTTTTGGTTGATCTTATTTATATAAACTTAATGCTTGCTAATCATTGATCCACATATGAGAGTTTGTTAATGGATTAAGTGAATAGCATAGTGATTAATTGCTTCAAATATAATTAGTCAAGTTAAGGGTCTTAAACCTAGGGATTAGCTTGCTTGTTTATTGAGCATCATGAATTGGGACTTGGATCATCTAAACTCGATTATCCCATCCTTAGATTCCCTTATATTTTCTGCATTACACTTTTGTTAGGTTGCTATCTCTCTTCCTTTATTTAAGTTGCTAGATTTATTAGCTAAACAACAACCTTTTCATACTTGCTTAACTCGTTTAGTGCTTTGTATTCTTGGTGTTTGGAATTAACCCATTGGATTCGATACCTCTTATACTATTTGTATATGGAGTAATTGGTCTCAAAGACTTGCAAAAAGTCTACTATCAATTTGGCGCCGTTACCAATTGGGTTTTAAATTCCACATTAAGATTTAAGTTCTTATCGAGATTAAGTTTTACTTTCCTTTGAGTACTAATGTCTTCTACTTTTCATTGATATCTCTCAAACCTATAGGTGAATGCATACGTGATCTCGAGGCAACAACAATCTAGTTGAACCAAGAGACGACATACATCGCTCATACCTAGGAGTTAGAGCAAGGGAAGCACGTGCGAGACAACAAGAAGAAGTCGGTAACGATATGGAGGATCTTCATGATATTCCACTCGGGAACATTCATGAGAACATTCCCTACCAAGGGAACGGTGGGAATGGGAACAACCTAGGAGGTGGTGGCAATGGAAACCATCACCAACAAAACCGTCCCAACCATCCACCAAGAGCTAGAAACGTTGTTGGAGAGGGTGATGCCGCTAATGCTCACCAAAACCGGCAAGGTATTCAAGCTCCACCGTTAGAGAACAATAACTTCGAAGTGAAACCGGGAGTTATCAACATGGTTCAAACCAACAGGTTTCACGGTTTGTCCATGGAGGATCCCTTAGACCACATAGACCAATTTGACAGGATATGTGGCCTCACCAAGATCAATGGGGTCTCCGAAGATGGGTTCAAGCGTCGTCTCTTCCCGTTCTCTTTAGGTGACAAGGCTCACCAATGGGAAAAGACCTTACCCCAAGGATCTATCACCTCGTGGGCCGATTGCAAACGTGCGTTTCTTGCCAAATTCTTTTCTCCGGCTCGAACCGCCAAGCTGCGCAACGAGATCTCAATCTTCACACAACGATCCAATTAGTCTTTCAACGAGGCTTGGGAAAGATTTAGGAGCTAGACTTCTCAATGCCCACATCACGGCTTTAGCAACGCCTCTCTCCTTAGCACCCTCTACCGAGGTGCTTTGCCTAAGATTCGTATGCTACTTGACACGACATCAAACGGTAACTTCTTGGCGAAGGACGTTGAGGAAGCAATGGAGCTTGTCGAGAACTTGGCCCAACGTGACGGGACCTATGGCGACGACTATGACTACGCCACAAGGACCACTAGCGACTTTGATGAGAACAAGCGGGCCAAAGACATGAAAGCTCTTAACGACAAGTTGTATAAGCAATCCAATTTGATTGATAAACTTCTAGTGTCTTCTCAAAAGACGGTTAACTTTGTGGATGCTTATGATGAAAAGCAAGGTTGTTATCAAGAGGACAACGTGGACATGAACACCCAATAGGAGGTGAACTACGTGGGGAACCAAGGGAACTACCAAAGACAAGGGTTTAACCAAAACTATAGGAACCACCACAACTTCTCTAACCGGAACACAAATGTGGAGAATCCACAAGACCAAGTCTACCCTCCGCAACCTAATCAAGCTCAAGGAGTCCCACAAAAGCAATTCCACCCTCAAGGCCAAGCTTCTAATATCAACCAATAAGGTTTTGTCCCAAGGAACCAATTCCAAGGGAACCAAAGTGGATTCCAAACCAAAGCCCCACCCGGTTTTCAAGGCTAACAACAAGGGTTTGTGGCTCAAGGTCAAGCAACTACGTCTAAACCGCAAGAGCTTGACTTGAGCTCCATGTTCCAACAATTACTCAAGGGACAAGCGGAGATCAATACGCGGGTGGATTGCTCTTACAACGACCTCAACACAAAGATTGAGGCTTTGAACTCCAAGGTAAAACAAATGGAGAACAAAGGTGTTGCTTCTTCTTCACGACCACAAGGTCAACTCCCGGGCAAATTCGAAGCTAATCCTAAGGAGTATGTAAACGTCATCACCTTAAGAAGTGGTACGGTTTTGCCTCCAAGAGAAGCTCAATCTACTCTCAATGAGGACATTGAGAAGCAAAGTGGGGGGGGGGGGGGGGGGGGTGAAACTTCAAAAATATGACGATTTGGTTGAATATGAGGTAGTGAGAGAGCAAGACAAGGTTGAAGAAGTTGAGAAGGTCAAGCCTAAGGTTGTTGTTGCTCAATAGAAGCCGAAGAAGAATGTGTTTGTCCCTAAGCCATACGTTCCTAAGCAAGCTTTTCCCGGGCGGTTCAAGAAGCAACTTATGGACAAGTACAAAGCCATCTTTGATAGGCAAATGGAGAAGGTAGAACTCACAATGCCGTTGGTTGATGCCTTCTTACTTGTCCCTCAATACGCTAAATTCTTGAAAGATGCCGTGAATGAGAGAGCTAAGGAAATTGAGTCTATGGTCATTCTAACTCACTAGTGTAGCGCCATCATACAAAAGAAGATGGTGCCAAATAAGCTAGGAGATCCGGGGTCATTCACTCTACCTTGTGCACTTGGTCCTCTAGCTTTCAACCATTGTTTAGTGATCTTGGAGCAAGTGTAAGCCTCATGCCGTTTTCGGTAGCCAAGAGACTAGGTTTCACACGCTACAAGGCATGCAACATTTCCCTAATATTGGCGGATAGAAGCGTGAGGGTTCCTATTGGTTTGCTTGATGATCTCCTTATCGTGGTGAAGGATTTCATTGTCTCCACGTATTTCGTAGTACTTGAAATGTATGAGGAACCGAAAGACCCTCTTATCTTTGGTAGGCCGTTCCTAGCAACCGCGGTGGCGATAATCGATGTGAGGAAAGGCAAAATTGACATCCACTTGGGTAAAGGAGAAGTTCTTGAGTTCGATATCAACAAGGTGATAAAGAAACCCACCATAGATGGCCAATTTTTCTACATAGAGACCATGGATGAACTAGCCAACGAATTGCTTGAGGAAATGAGGGTAGAAGACAATTTGGAAGTGGTTTTGACTAAGGAGCATGGTTATCATGGGTTCTTGAGTAAAGAGAGTCAAGGGTATGAGCTACTCATGGACTTTCACAAGCCGGTTGAAAGGGATACGCCATTTGTTGAGTTGGGTGTTCGTGGTACCGAGGTTCAAGATGGGTCAAGAGTTGATGCGGTTCAAGAGTAGTTTGTTCTAGCCGTTGAAGAGATTAGCAAGGGTAAGTCAAGTCTTGAGGAGGACGATTGGAGCGAACTCAAAGCCCCAAAGGTGGACCTAAAGCAACTTTCCATGGGACTAAGGTACGCTTTCCTAGGTTCAAACGAGTCATACCCGGTTATTGTAAATGATTGTTTGAATGAGAATGAACTATCCTCTCTTTTAGTTGAACTTAGCAAGTATAGGAAGGCTATTGGTTATTCTTTGGATGACATAAAGGGTATTTCCTCTACCTTATGCACTCATAGAATCCATCTAGAGTATGAATCAAGGACCTCTATTGAACATCAAAGAAGGTTGAATCCTAATTTGAAAGAAGTTGTAAAAAGAGAGATTCTTAAGATTTTAGACGCGGGCATTATCTACCCAATATCGGATAGTACTTGGGTTTCACCAGTTCATTGTGTGCCTAAGAAAGGGGGGATAAAGGTTGTTAAAAATTAAAAGAATGAAATGATACCTACTAGGACAATAACCGGGCATAGAATGTGCATTGACTATAGGAAGCTAAATTCATCTACTCGTAACGATCACTTTCCGCTACCTTTCATAGATCAAATGCTTGAACGTCTAGCTAATCATCCATTTTATTGCTTTCTCGACTGTTATTCGGGTTTCTTTCAAATTCCCATACACCCAAATGACCAAGAGAAAACCACTTTCACGTGCCCTTATGGCACCTTCGCATATCGAAGGATGCCATTTGGGTTGTGTAATGCACCCGCGACATTCCAACGTTGCATGATTTCCATTTTCTCTGATCTTATTGAAGACATGGTAGAAGTCTTTATGGACGACTTCTCCGTGTATGGGTCTTCTTTTGGTGTTTGCTTGTCTAATCTGTGTAGGGTGTTGCAACGATGTGAGGAAGCAAACTTGGTACTCAATTGGGAGAAGTGTCATTTTATGGTGCGTGAAGGGATCGTGCTAGGACACAAAATCTCCGAGAAGGGCATAGAGGTAGACAAAGCCAAGATCGAGGTGATGGTTAGCTTGGAGCCGCCTAAGTCGGTCAAGGACATCCGGTCTTTCTTGGGTCATGCGGGGTTCTACCGAAGGTTCATCAAAGACTTCTCAAAAATCACAAGACCTCTCACAAGGCTACTTTGCAAGGAGGTTGAGTTCATGTTTGATGAGGAGTGTATGGTGGCGTTTCTTGAGATCAAAAAGGCGTTGGTTAGTGATCCCATTGTCCAAGCACCGGATTGGGATCTTCCTTTCGAGATCATGTGTGATGCTAGTGATTACGCGGTTGGTGCGGTCTTAGGGCAAAGGAAGGACAATAAGACCAATGACATCTACTATGCAAGTAAGACCTTAGATGACACTCAAGCCCGGTATGCCACAACGGAGAAGGAGTTGCTAGCCGTGGTGTTTTCAATGGAGAAATTCAGGTCTTATGTTGTGGGATCAAAGGTGGTTGTCTACACCGATCACGCGGCCCTAAGATACATTCATGAAAAGAAAGACACAAAGCCAAGGCTACTCCGTTGGATCTTGCATCTACAAGAGTTTGATTTGGAGATAGTAGACAAGAAAGGGATAGAAAATGGAGTGGCTGATCATTTGTCTAGGATGAGGATAGAAGACCTAGTCCCTATTAATGATAAGCTCCCCGAGGAGAGCCTCATGATTGTGAATGTGTTGAGAAAGGGGATTGAAGCCGTGATTGGGATTGAGGATGCTAATGGGTTGCAAGATAAGAAACTTCCATGGTTTGCGGATCTAGTTAACTATCTAGTGTGTGGGAAGGAACCGCCTTTGGAAGGTTACAAGAAGAAGAAGTTATTCCATGACGTGACAAGATACTATTAGGATGAGCCGTTCTTGTATAAACTATGCTCGGATGGCTTGTATAGAAGATGTGTTGCGGAAGAAGAAGTCCAAGGAAACCTACTCCATTGCCACGGGTCAAGCTATGGTGGTCATAATGCCTCCTACAAAACGGCCACAAAGTTCTTCAATCGGGTTTTTGGTGGCCTTCATTATTCAAGGATGCACACCTCTTTGTATCCACCTGTGATGCGTGCCAAAGGAAAGGGAATATTGGGAGGAGAGATGAAATGCCCCAAAACCCAATCCTTGTGGTGGAGATGTTTGACGTATGGGTCATCGATTTTATGGGACATTTCTCGTCATCGTATGGTAACCAATACATATTGGTGGCGGTATATTACGTCTCTAAATGGGTGGAAGCCATTGCAAGCCCGACCAACGATGCTAAGGTCGTCCTAAAACTGTTCAAGTCCGTTATCTTCCCAAGGTTCGGAGTTCCAAGGGTGGTCATTAGTGATGGGGGTAGTTATTTCATCAATAAGGTGTTTGAAAGTCTACTTAAGAAGCATGGTGTGAGGCATAAGGTAGCAACACCCTACCATCCTCAAACGAATGGCCAAGTCGACGTATCCAACCGGCAAATCAAAGCCATACTAGAGAAGATGGTTGGGAGTTCAAGAAAGGATTGGGCCAACAAGTTAGATGATGCTTTATGGGCATACCGAACCGCTTTTAAAACGCCTATAGGGACTACACCATTCAACTTGGTTTATGGGAAGTCATGCCATCTACCGGTTTAGTTGGAGTACAAGGCCTTGTGGGCGGTGAAGCTTCTTAATTTTGACATCAAGACCGCACAAGAGAAGAGGTTAATTCAACTTCAAGAGTTAGAGGAGACTAGGCTTGAAGCCTATGAGAGCTCGAGGATCTACAAGGAACGGACCAAAGTGTTCCATGACAAGAAGATCTTGCGTAAGGACTTCAAGGTTGGAGACTTGGTGCTATTGTTCAACTCCTGGTTGAAACTTTTTCACGAGAAGCTCAAATCGAGGTGGTAGGGTCCGTTTGAAGTTAAGGAAGTAAGGCCATATGGAGCCATGGTACTTGTTAACAAGGAGGGCCAAGATTTCATTGCAAATGGCCAAAGGGTTAAACTCTACCGAGCAAATCAAATCGTCGAAGAGGGAGGCTCGATCCCTCTCGATGATGTCCCTCTAGCTTGAAAACGGTAACAAACGTCGAACTTAGTGACGTTAAACAAAGTGCTCTTGTGAGACACCCCAATCTTATCATTGTATATATTTTTTTTTATCTCTTTTTCTATATTTGCTAGATCTTTTTGATGTTTTTGTTAAGTGTGCATAGTGGTTCCAAGGTCAAGGAGCAATACCGACGAGTGATACCGATGTCATTTTGCAATACCGAAGTCAAATACCGACTAGTGACATCGAAATGGACTTGCCGAGGGACCAATACCGACGTCAAAAATCGGCTCAACATGTCGGTATGGTAACAGGAGTAAAATCTCCTTAGCACCGATTTGTTGCACCGAGGAGTGACCTCGGTATGATCATACCGATGCCCAATACCGATCAGTGACACCGGTATAGACCGTGTCAAATGAGGGACCAATACCGACGTCACAAATCGGTACAACACGTCGCTATGGAACAGGAGGAAAATCCCTTAGCACCAACGTGTGATACCGAGGAGTGACCTCGGTATTCAACGAGAAATTTTTAAAAACTAGGCAATACCGATGTGCAACATCGACGAATGACGTCGGTATTGACCAGATTTTTTAAAAAAAAATCGTTGGCCAACCTGGTTTTCTGATATGCTCAAATTAATACCCTATTTAGATACTAAGCAGTAGTTATAGTATATCTAGGGGTCGAACACAAGGACTCACAGAAACACGCAATAGATTATGAATGTGGGAGTTACGCTAAGCAATCAATTGTATTGAAAACAGTACTTAAATTAAATTGGTTGTAAACTCAATTGGAGAAAGATAGGTTCAGGGAATTTCTCAGGAAATCACTAAATGCAGATAAATTAACTAACATGATTCGGATTTGGCACGATTCTTGAACTCAAATCACTATGTTATAGTTAACCAACTCTCGTTGCGAAAACTATCTAAGTCTAAATCCTAGGAATTCCAAATCTCTTTGCGAATCCTAAGGTCTAAACCAACTTTTATTAACAGGTTTGATTTGTTCACAAAACAACTAAACCAAATCTCTTTGCGAATAGTTATTTTGCTCACCCTAGGCTCTTTCAGGTAATTAATCGCACTCTCGTGCCTAACCAATTATCCTAAGATCTAAGGTCTAGGTGATCAATCTAGAATTAGCTGTACAAACAACCTATGGTGAAAAATTAATTCAGATGGTGAATCCTAATAACGGATTAATCTAGCATTCATAGAAAACCCTATTGAGAACCCTGAACCTAACAAGGGATCAACTCAGACATGGAAATTGAAGCAATCAACATAACTGAATAAATCATCAATAAAATAAACAAGAGTAGAGAATAAAACAGAGGTTCGAAATCTTCTCTCAGATGAACAGAGTTCTGACTTGTCTCCTCTCTCTCTAAACTCTCCCAGAAATCTTCAGAAATAAACTTAATGAAAAGCACACAGCCAAAGTGGCTGTAAAACCTAATTTAATAGTCTAAACACGAATTAGGATCTTCTTGTAAATATTAAAGTCTTCTGGGAAAGTTCTGCAATTCTTCAAACTTCATTAAACTCGTGACTTGTAATCTGCTTCGATGGGTGTCGATCGATACCATTGGGTATCGATCGATGCTTGACGCTTTGATTGGGCACTTAGTCACCAGACTTCAGTTTTTCTCCAGAATGCTCCATAAAACTCCAATATCTCCAATAATGCTCCAAATGTGCTAAAACCTGTAAAAGACTCTAAAAGACTCTATAATAGAATAAAGACTCAATAAAACGGACTTATATCATGGCTTAAACAGGGTAAAAACCATGATATATCAACTCCCCAAACTTAGCATTTGCTTGCCCTCAAGCAAATAGAAGACTAAACCAGAGAAAGAGGTTTGAAAACGTAGAGACTCACCTGTTCTTGACTCGTTGGACTGGCCCTTTTCCCAAGCACCCAAATGTCACCTAAACATCTTTTTGATCTAACCACCATGTACTTCTCCTTAGGCATTCGCAACTTCCCAGACAACACACATTATCTCACAGCATCGTTCAATCAAGCCATCCTCGCCAGTTTCATCGCTGCGAATTAATATCAAGAACCTTCTAGATTCTTTCCCATACAATATCATGACAAGGAACCACCCTTTTTACACTTTTAGGAATTATTTCTCTCCCCCAGACTTATTTCTTATTATGTTCTCTTCAAAGTTTTTAGCTTTGCATATACAAATCAAGGTATGAGACGCGAGTATTGATGGTGTTTGCCACCGAATCTCCGGTTCTTCCCTCAAAAGTAATCAAAGGTGTAGGCGAATAATATTATCGTAGGAAATTTTCCTAACCTCGCTTCCACCTTTGTGTGATCATTTCCTCTGAAGTAGAATAATGGGATCGTTGGAAATTTTCCCAACCCTCTACTTAGAAGAAAATCATTTCATCTTTTAATGCATCTTATTTATTAACTTGTAACAGGGAGAGAAATACCATTAATTCAAACACATAGGTTCCTTTGTCAGATACGAATGAGGAATCAAGCTCTATAGATACTAACCACATTGACGAAGTGCAAAAATTTGGCTCAGGCTTTAAAGAACTTTGCTGGAAACATGAGTGTCTTCTAGTTAACCGGTCAGCCTTTGGATTTTTCATTAGTCGATCTAGAACTGATTCTGTAACAATGGTCACTTAAAAGCAAAGTCAGATCAATAGATTCCAGAAAAAGATCACAGTCTCTGACAAAGTTTTGACTCAATAAAACAACCAATGACTCAAAAACAGACTGACTCTAAGAAAAATAAAAACAAAGTCAGCGACTACCTCCCCCAGACTTAAACAACACTGTCCCCAGTGTTATCTAGCCTAGAGTTGGTGAAAGAAAACAAATGAGCCAAATGGAATATGATAAACAGGAAGTTACCGTGCTGGAACATTGAGTATCGATCGACACACAGCTTGGTATCGAGCGATACCAAGCTTAAATCGATACGTGTTCTCCTCATCGCATATGGTGTCGACCGATACCCGAGGGTATCGATCGACACTAATGCGATACTTCAGTGTCAACGACTAAGGTAGATCTAACGCCAAAATTATGGTAAACGATCCAAGTGTTAGACGTAAGCACTGTTGGATCACTCAAACACAAGTTAGGTGCAACAAAATATCATAGAATCATAAATCCATAGATTCAAAAACACAAAAGACACAAAAGTTCAAATGAAAATAAAAAGAAAGGAAAAAGAAAAGAAAAACAAACGTGAAAATCAGATAGAAGGAGGACTAATCCGCCGTTTCCTCGGAATCACTCTTGTGGTCATCAGCGGGTGTATGCGAAAGTCCAGGCTGGCACGATAGATCAGCATCCGTGGTGGTCGTGCAATGGCAACGAACAGCAGCCCATATGTTCTTCATGCTCGCTATCATCAGCCTCTGAAATGCAGCTTGCTCCATCGGAACGTCCGTGTCCTCAGGCCACTGTGGCTCTGGAATAGGTGGGCACGGGACAGCCTGTGTACGTCGTCCCTAACGTGAAGTGGATGGGATGTCAGCAGTAGGAGGACGAACCTGTCGTCTAGTCGCAGAAATTGCAGTCAACAGCTCCGCAGGAGGTGCAAAACGAAGCTGAGCAGGATCCTCAGATATGTCTGTCAGATCCCTATCAGGTAGCTTCACCATAAAGCTTCCATCAGATCGACTAAGAATCCACTTCCTCCTGGTTTTTAACCACTTAAGGTTCCTCATATGAACCTCATCCATATATCGACGCGCAGTGACTATCCTGCAGCTCGTAGTACTGATGCCTACGTGCTGGAAGATAGGTGTCAGAAGACTACCAACCGACTCCTTCTTCGTGCTCGTCCCTGTGAATGGTTTGGTCTTCCGAGAGACCAAATGATGCGCAAAAACAGCCCCAAGGTTGACGTCCTCGAGCTCAGGTCAATCAAAATCTTGCTCAGGGATAATGTTCCTGACAGCCAGAAACAAAAGCAGAAGCTCAGACACTCTCATCTTGTTAGGCTCCATCTTGCACATTAGAGTAGTGCTCAGGATCCGAACAAAGGAACGCAGGACCGGATGTCGAATGTCCATTTGAGTGGACGTCTTAGACTCGTAGATACCGTTCCCAAACCATGACCAAAATCCACGCATGTCGGAATGGGCAGCTAGAAGAGCGACCCTCCTGCGATCCCTACGAAATCCATAAAGATCACAAAGATCAGAGAGTGAAATCCTGTACCTCACTCCGCGAGCCATGAAGGATAAGGTACCACTCTGTGCGTCTCGCAGAAGCTCATCGGAATAGCTAACGCGAACTGTCGCCATAAACTGACGAACCAGGTCTGGGTAGAGGTCATGCTGTCGTGTAGCTATGTGGCCAAAACCAATCCGCTCAAGCAGGCGAGCCAAATCGGTGTCGATACCCAGCTGATGCAAAGCAAGGCCATCCACAAACCTGGTAGGCTCGATGGTAACACCCAACCACGCGTTGTAGAACAGTGTGTAGAAATCGTCCCACTCCTCAGAGATGGGTCTAAAAGCTGTGTCGTCACTCAAGGCATATGCCTTCTCCTGTCCATCCCAATTTCGTACGGAGACTATCTTGGTACCCTCTCGTCTAGGCCAAGGGTCGGTGCGTGAGGCTGAAGTCGTGCGAGGAAAACAAGCAGCCCGAGGAGTAGGGTTCATAGGTGTAGGTGGTAGTTCGGACGGTGTGGGTGAAGTCGGAGAAGCTTTGCGTAACGCATCACCTGGAAGAGCATCTTCCTCTGTCTCTCCATCAAATATAACCCCATAAATGTCATGACCCTGGACAGCGCTCACGAAACCTCGACGCCAATACGCACCATCCCAGTACTTAACTCTATCATTTAACTTGTACGTTGTTGGCGCCCGGAGAGAGGTCGACGTACGGAGAGCGCGAATGGAATGTTCGTTCACTAGCACGCTGGTGGTGGGTTGATTAACCGGCATGATTCTGTAGCGCCCGTCGCCAAGACAAGCCTTGACCACTACCTCAACCCAATCGGATGAGATTCGTGCTTTGACTCGCTCATTCACATTGAATGTCCTCAGCTCACCTGAAGTCCTTGCTCTCTTTGTTGCAGACATCTGAAATCAGAGACAAACAAACAACACTACATAAATCAATGTCTCTCAGATTAATTGCCAGCAAAATCGCAAAGTCATGCATGAGGGTATCGATCGACACCTTCGGGTATCGATCGATACCCTGAAGCAATTTCAGGTTCATCGACACACAAGATTCCAATTTGTCAACGACGAAAATCAAGGCAATTCAAAAGTAGGGGTCGGTTCGAAACTACTCTAGGACAACTCAGCAAACGACAAGCATTTATAAAAACAAGTTGTAAGGAGTGGAATTGCACAAACTCATTACCTAAAAATCTTAATGAAAAACTGGAATTTTGAGATCATACCTTTGTTGGATTGAGAAACAAGTGCTAGAAGTGGATAGAGGATGAAATTCTGATGAATCCAGGCACTTAAATTCGCACAATTTGGTGAAGGTTTGAAAAAGTTGAGATTTGAGGGAGAGAGAGGCGGCGGTATCGAACGATGAGGGATTGTGAGGAAGAAAACAAAATCGTAGGATTTTATGGAAACTTACCTGGCCGCGGGGTATCGGTCGATACTTGTCATTTTTAGTCGACACTAAATGGTGTCGATTGACACTTATGCTCATTTTTACGGCACTCGGTATCGATCGACACTTACTGGTGTCGATCGATACTCCTCGTCAAATCTGCTTCACGCTTAACACAAGACACTAAACCGAAAATCAAAAACAAAATGAAAATAAAAACGTATGTACAGACTTACCAGTGGGTTGCCTCCCACTCAGCGCTTGTTTAACGTCGCGAGCTTGACTGTACGGACTATCAGTTGGAAGGGATTAGGGAACGCACTCCCATGCAAGTCCCACAACTAGATACTTTCAAACTGAGAGTTTTGCGCAGCATACGCTCAATGACCTCTTGCCTTTCTCCTTCAGCTCCGGAGTTAGGATGATTCTGGCCTTAGAGAATGGTTTCGAGCGTCCCTTTCACTTCACCTTGTACTCGATCGAATCTCCATCGCACTTCTGAGGGGTTAACGTGACGAACGTGGCATACTCGACTTTTATGTTCTTCACCTCCATCTTTGCCTTAGTCTGTTTGATGACTTTCCTAGTGATGATAGGAGGATGATCCAGAGCTTCTACGACAGTTGGCACGGCATCAGGCTCGTCTTCAAGGTGAATCCTATGCATGCACAGGTCCGGTGATATACCTGAAATGTCATCAAGAGAGTAGCCAAGAGCTTTGCGATACTTGCGCAGCTTGCTCAGCAGTAAGGCAACCTCTGTGTTGTTCAAAGAAGCGTTGACAATTACTGGGTATGTAGAATTAAGACCAGGAAAACTATACCTCAGATTTGGTGGGAGTGGCTTTAGTTCCACTTTGGGAGCGTTCTCTGGACTCCAATCTCCAAGCCTAGCAGCTTGCTCAGAACTCTCGGCCACCTCTCCCTCGAGTCGCAGGGTATCGACCGATACCAAGGGGGTATCGATCGACACTGGCGATGCTGAATCAAGCAGCTTCGAGTATCCAGCTGTATGATCACACGAATGCACCTCTGTAGTGGCAGAACAGACAAATGCTCTCTCTAATGGTTGGTCTCTTCATCATCTTCTCCATGTGGAAAGTCATGACCAAATCACCAATGTTGAGAGCGATCTTCCCATTCTTGCAATCAATCAAAGCACCAGCTGTTGCAAGGAAAGGTCTGCCCAGGATAAGAGGATCCTTAGGCTCCGCATCATACTTCAGAACGATGAAATCAGTTGGAATCAAGCAATTTCCAATCTTATTTAGGACGTCTTCGAGTAGTCCCTCTGGAAGTCTAACAGAATGGTCATCAAGTATCAGAGATATCCTTGTGGTTGTGAAGTCTGTCATCCCCATCCTTCTGGCAACTGAATATGGCATGAGGTTGACGCTTGAGCCAAGGTCACAAAGAGAGCGCTCAAACCTGTCCGTGAATACCGTACAGTCCAACACAAAATTCCCTGGGTCTGACAACTTCTTTGGGATCCTGTTGGTCAGAATTGCACCGCACTCATGAGTAATCATCAGACATCCTTCTTCAAGGTTCACATTGCTGGACACCATCCTCTTGACATATATCCTGAAGGCTGGAGAATTCTTGATGGCGTCGATAAAAGGTAGTTCAACGATCAACTTATCCATAATTGCCTTGCATCTAGAGTCTTCGACCTCCCTCTTAGTCTTCCCAGCAGCTCTGGGATAAGGTATCTTTGGCTTGTAAACTCTTGCTGAGACCACATCAGGCACTTCCTTCGAAACCTTAGGAGTTGATATATCTGCGGGATCAGTATCGACCGATACCAAGGGTGTCGATCGATGCTGGCTAGTGTCGATCGATACTGGAGCGATTTTAGTATCCTCATCGTCAAGATCGTCGAGAATATCCGCAATTGGGTCAATTTTTGCTCCTGGAGTGACCTCTTTTCCACTCCTTAAAGTGATTGCATTGATGTGAGCTCTTGGGTTCTCTACTTTCCCTGGGAGAAAACCTTATTGCCTTTTCACAGCCTCTGAAGTCTGAGCTATTTGGAGTTCCAGCTTCTTCTGTTGAATGTTGATAGCGTCAATTCTTCCGCTCATATCATTATATAGGATATCATCTTCCCATTGAAATCCACAGAGCGTTTCTGCTGTCCTTGAAGAAGTTGTTCGAAGATAGACTCGATCTTGCTATCTGGGAGCTTAGCAGGTACGGGCTGATAAGATGAATGCCCATAGTTCCTGGCATAACCACTGTTCTGAGATGGTTTATGGCCAAACTGATTTGATCCTCCTTGCTGTGAGTTGTTGAAGTTTCGGTTGTTGTTGAAGTTTCTCTGACCCTGGAAACAAGAACCACCAATGTAATTGACATCCTCTAGTTCATCCTCGTTGAATACCTCGACATCTTTAGCAAAGTGAACAGCTTTCTGTGTCTTGCCCATTAGTAGACTATGCATAGAGTCCAACTTAGCTTGAAAGTCAGAGATCTGTGAACCATCCATGTTACCAGCTAGCTTCTTCCGCTCAAAATCAGCATTCGTGGTTCGATTGCTAGACGCCAAGTTCTCAATCAGGACATAGGCTTCATCAGGATATCTAGTGTTGAAGTTTCCATTGCTTGAATCATTCAAAGTCATTTGGTACCTCCAATCAAGTCCTCTAAAGAAGAATCCCATCAGCTGAACATCAGAGTATCCATGATGTGGACAGTCTCTCTGATACGATTTAAACCTCGTCCAAGCCGCCTTGAATGCCTGAGTAGGTCCTTGAGAAAATTGCGAGATTTTGTTCCTCAGGTCCTCGGATCTTGCATCATCATAAAAGTTGGTCAGGATAGCAATCTTAATTTCCTCCCAGTTAGTCAACGATCCAGGAGGTAACTGTTTCAGCCAGTAGGTTGCTTCCCCACCAAGAGAGTATGAGAAAAGCTTGCAGAAAATGTAGTCGGGGTAATCAAGAGCTCTTGATGCTAGTGACCAAGTCCTCGAACCTCTCAACATAGTCCATGGGATGATCGCTGGAAAGACCATGAAAAGGGTGATGTCCCACAAGAGTATAGTATGCAGGTTTCAGCTCAAAGTCATTCCTTGGGAAAGAAGGAGGACGGATCGCGGAGCGATTTGCGTAAAACTGGTCAGGTCTCTTACACTCACCAATCGTCCTACCACGGTTAACCACAGCGTTCTCAGCATTCACTGGGTTTGCGTTTCCAGCGGCATTCCCAGCGACAACAGGAGCAGGTCGAATGATGTTCCCCTCTCCATCCAGACGTAGCCCTCTCTCAATGCACAAACGACCCTCTCAGTATCTGTAAGATCCAGCCTCATCACGAACCAACTCTGCTTGATTGTTGTTCATCCTTGCTGGTTTCTTTTCTCTTCGATTTGTGCGTTTCAAAAGTCCTAGTTGCTCAAGTGACAGATCGACTAGCTGAGTACTCTTGTTCTTTCTGGTTTCACGATTAGGCATGCACCTGAAAACAAGAGTCAAAAACGTTAGTAACTTGTAACACTATGAGTATCGATCGATACCAAGTTGTGTTGATAGATATTAACAAAAGAAAAGCGTCGAGCGTCTACCGATACTAGGTAGTATCGATCGATACCGATAAGCTTAGTCGAAATTGACAAATGAAATCTAATGGCGAATTGAGTCCCCGGCAACGGCGCCAAATTTGATATGCTCAAATTAATACCCTATTTAGATACTAAGCAGTAGTTATAGTATATCTAGGGGTCGAACACAAGGACTCACAGAAACACGCAATAGATTATGAATGTGGGAATTACGCTAAGAAATCAATTGTATTAAAAACAATACTTAAATTAAATCGGTTGTAAACTCAATTGGAGAAAGATAAGTTCAGAGAATTTCTCAGGGAATCAGTAAATGCAGATAAATTAACTAACAGGATTCGGATTTGGCATGATTCTTGAACTCAAATCAATATGTTATAGTTAACCAACTCTCGTTGCGAAAACTATCTAAGTCTAAATCTTAGGAATTCCAAATCTCTTTCCGAATCCTAAGGTCTAAACTAGCTTTTATTATCAGGTTTGATTTGTTCACAAAACAACTAAACCAAATCTCTTTGTGAATAGTTATTTTGCTCACCCTAGGTTATGTCAGGTAATTAATCGCACTCTCGTGCCTAACCAATTATCCTAAGATCTAAGGTCTAGGTGATCAATCTAGAATTAGCTTTGCAAACAACATATGGTGAAGAATTAATTCAGATGGTGAATCCTAATAACAGATTAATCTAGCATTCAGAGAAACCCCTATTGAGAACCCTGAACCTAACAAGGGATCTACTCAGACATGGAAATTGAAGCAATCAACATAACTGAATAAATCATCAATAAAATAAAAAAGAGTAGAGAATAAAACAGAGGTTCGAAATCTTCTCTCAGAGGAACAGAGTTCTGACTTGTCTCCTCTCTCTCTAAACTCTCCCAGATATCTTCAGAAATAAACTTAATGAAAAGCACACAGCCAAAGTGGCTGTAAAACCTAATTTAATAGTCTAAACACGAATTGGGATCTTCTTGTAAATATTAAAGTCTTCTGGACAAGTTTTGCAATTCTTCAAACTTCATTAAAGTCGCGACTTGTAATCTGCTTCGATGGGTGTCGATCGATACCAGTGGGTATCGATCGATGCTTGACGCTTTGATCGGGCATTTAGTCACCAGACTTCTGTTTTGCTCCAGAATGCTCCATAAAACTCCAATATCTCCAATAATGCTCCAAATGTGCTAAAACCTGTAAAAGACTCTAAAAGACTCCATAATAGAATAAAGACTCAATAAAACGGACTTATATCATGGCTTGAACAGGGTAAAAACCATGAAGGTTTCGACAGTTGGAAAAGGGAAAAGAATTGCCCAAGCTACCGCCGCGGAAAAGGGGAAAGGAATTGCCAAAGGTAGTACTAAGGCAAAGGCTAAAACCGCGGGTACGAGCTCCAAAGCCAAGAAAACGGCCAAGGGAAAGGGCAAGTGATAGATTCATGGATACGCCTGCTTTGGATGAGGTTCCTGAGGAAGCTTTGATCATTCCCGAAGGCCCCGTTACGCGGTCCAAGACGAGGAAGTTAGTCGGAGCTGTTCGGAAACTACTTAACAACGTTCGGAACGAGGATGAAGACCAACTTACGCACTATGCCTTGACATCTATATCATTTGCACATTCAGCTTGAGGTTGGCCGAGTGTAAGCTGTTGTACTGTTTTTCCTATGCTCGGTTTTGTCCCAATGGGTTTTTTGAGTAGAGGTTTTAACGAGGCATCGGCTAACACTTCATATCCGGTCCAATCGCAAGTTGATTTCCGAGGGACTTTTCCGAGGGATAATTTCCGAGGGATCATTCCCGAGGGACTTTTCCGAGGGATTATTCTGAGGGATCACATCCGAGGGAGCATATCCGAGGGAGACTAGTCAAAGCACTCCAAGAGACATTCAACCTTTTTAGTCAAAGTCTTTGGTCTTAGTCTTCATCTTTATGTAACTTTGTTATTTCCCATGCATTATTTTTAGTTCTTTCTTCTCCACCCCTTCACATTCTCTTCCTATAAATACTCTTTGTAATCTCTCATTTCAAATCATCCAATTTTATAAACCTTTCTTTGAGATTTTCTCTCTTGTTCCTTTGGAACTTTTCGATCTCCTTAGTGGTTAGCCAAAGAAATCATTTCGATCATTGGGTGGTTAGCTCGTGATTGAATCCTGTTCACTAGGTGGTTAGCCGACGTGTTCAAACTGATTCCTAGGCTGTTAGCCGAAGAGTCACAACGTTCTTTAGGTCGTTAGCCTTCGGATCGGGTTTACCGAGTGCAGTCCATAGCCCTCGACGCAACCATTCACTTCCCCCGCCTTGTTCATTCAAGGATTATCCCGTTTCTATTCCGCTTAAAAACTGACAAGAGTGTGCGAATTTTGGGAGGATCTATCAAGTGGTATCAGAGCCACGCTCTTGATTACCCCGATATTTTCTAATCTTTTTCATTCTTTTCATATTCTTCTTCTTTCTATCTTTTGTATCAAAACCGATTTTCAAAAACAAAAAAAAATCGTAAATCAAAAAAAAAAAAAAAAGAAACGAAAAGTCAACTCAAAAAAAAAAAAATTATATCGGTTCGTAATTCTTCACTATCTATCTATCTCTTAGTTTGATCGATTTGGTTTTTAAAGCTACCATCAATTTGTTTCGATTTTAGTTCCTTAAGAACCGAGGAGAACTTCTAGTGTGTTGTGAGGATATTACGAGTGTTGAGTGAACAAATTTGAGGGAAACACTTGTGAGATTATTTTACTAACGTGTTTGCTCATTTTTACGAGGTACAATATCCGATGAAAGTGAAACCGCTACTTCAAAGACGATAAGGGAAATAGATGCCGCGATGAATCGCAAGGTGGATGTCATAACTCTCATGATGAACGAAATGAGGAATCAATTGGCCGCCCTTAATGTTAGGATACCGGTGAGACAAGAAGGACACAACGGCGCAAACTTGGCCCAGAGTCACAGATCCGATCATAGCGTTCGTCAAAGAAATCCGCATGTACCGCCAAGGCATAGGCGAGCCAACAACCAAAACCGGCAACAAAACCCACAAGGCGATAACGGGGAGAACGGCGAGGAATCCGAGGAAACCCAAGGTACGCAACAACCGGCTAGGAGGAGAAACGATAACAATCTCAGTGGTTTGAAGTTACCCATTCCCCCATTTTACGGAACGAACGATCCCGATGCGTTCCTTGAGTGGGAAAAGAAGATTAAGATCGTCTTCGGATGTCAAGAATTTACCGAACAAAAAAAGGTTAGATTGGCCGCTACGGAATTTCATGGTTATGCTGTTGATTGGTGGGATAGTGTTGTGACAAGCAGGAGACGCCAAGGAGTTAATCCCATTGAGACATGGGACGAGATGGCGAGATTGATGTGGGTTTGGTTCGTGCCGATTCACTATCACCGCGAGCTACACCAAAAGTTGCGTAGGCTGTCACAAGGTAGTAAGGGAGTTGAGGACTACTACCAAGAGATGGAGAAGCTCATGCTCAAAGCCGATGTTGATGAGCCCCGTGATGCAACTATGGCCTGATTCCTAACCGGAATGAATCGCGACTTGCAAGATCGCATGGAGATGCAATCCCATAACACCGTTGAGGAGTTGTTGCATAAGGCGATTCTCGTGGAGCAACAACTTAAGAGGAAAGGTGTCTCACGGTCACCGTTTGTGTCCAAGCCGAGCTACACCAAAGGTGATAAGCCGATTTACCCGGCCCGTGTCGATACTAGCCTAGTTCATCCGGTCACGACTACAAGGGTAAGCCTGAAGTTTCTACTCCTTTAAAAAACCGTGATATCGAATGCTTTAAATGTAGGGGCAAAGGTCACTATGCGAACAAATGTCCAAACCAACGAGCTATGATCATGTTGGACGGAGGTGAGATCGTGACTGATGATGATGAGGATGATAAGGCGGATTTTGATTCCGCACCCGTCTATGATGACGATGATGAACACGCGGTTGAGGGAGAGCTACTTGTAGCTAGACGTGTTCTTCTTTCTCAAGAGCCGTTCGTGGTCGACGAGCAACGTGAGAACTTGTTCCACACTTGGTTCAAGGTTATTTGTAAGACGTGCAGTCTTATAATCGATGGAGGAAGTTGCACGAACGTTGCTAGCACGACGATGGTGGAGAAACTTAACTTGGAGATGAGGAAGCATCCGCAACCGTATAGCATTCGATGGTTGAGTAACCAAAAGCAACTAAAGGTAACCCATAAAATCTCGGTACCTTTATCTATTGGTCGCTACGAGGATGAGATCCTATGCGATGTGTTGCCAATGGAAGCCGGTCATATCCTACTTGGAAGACCATGGCAATACGATCGGAGAGCCGTTCACGACGGTTATGCCAACAAGCATTCCTTTGAACATAAAGGACGGAAGATACACACGAGGTGTATCTAGATCAGCTCAAGCTCGAGCAAAACCGCAAGGGTAAAAGCATTGTGAGTGATCCCCCAAACACTTCTTTTACTAAAAAAGAGAGTGAGAGTTCAAAAAAAGCCAAGTCAAAGGCCTTTGAGGGAAAACCCGTGAGAAAAGAAACTCTTTTTGTGAGGCCGAGTGAGATTAAGCATGCTCTCGTCACTAAGCAGCCTTTCGTTTTGCTTATCTTTAAAGATGCTCTCGCTAGCATGACTAATCTCGAGCCGGATCTCCCGAGCAATGTGTTGTCTCTTTTGCAGGAATATGGTGATGTCTTTCAGGAAGAAAGCCCAGGCGGCTTACTGCCCATTCGTGGGATTGAACATCAAATAGACTTCGTTCCAGGAGCAACACTTCCGAACCGGCCCGCTTATAGAACCAATCCAGCCGAGACCAAAGAGCTCCAACGACAAGTCGATGAACTTATGGAGAAGGGTCATATCTGGGAAAGTATGAGCCCGTGTGCCGTTCCGGTACTACTTGTGCCCAAAAATACGGTTTGTGGAGGATGTGCGTTGATTGCCGAGCCATCAACAATATCACGGTAAAATATCGCCATCCGATCCCTAGGCTAGATGATATGCTAGATGAACTTCATGGATCTATTATCTTTCCTAAGATAGACTTGAAAAGTGGTTATCACCGATTCCGGATGAAGGAAGGTGATGAGTGGAAAACCGCTTTCAAAACTAAGCACGGTTTATATTAGTGGCTTGTTATGCCGTTTGGTCTTACGAACGCCCCAAGTACTTTTATGCGTCTCATGAATCATATCCTTAGGTCTTTCATAGGTGTCTTCGTTGTTGTTTACTTCGATTATATTTTGATTTATAGTAAGACCTTAGACGATCATGTAGATCATTTGCGGAAGGTGTTAGACGTGCTTAGGAAAGAACTTCTTTTTGGCAACTTTAAGAAATGTTCTTTTTGTTCGGATAACGTGGTGTTTCTACGTTTTGTGGTGAGTTCTCAGGGCATTGATATATCATGGTTTTCACCCTGTTTAAACCATGATATAAGTCCGTTTTATCGAGTCTTTATTCTATTATAGAGTCTTTTAGAGTCTTTTACAGGTTTTAGCACATTTGGAGCATTATTGGAGATATTAGAGTTTTATGGAGCATTATGGAGCAAAACTGAAGTCTGGTGACTAAGTTCCCGATCAAAGCGTCAAGCATCGATCGATACCCACTGGTATCGATCGACACCCATCGAAGCAGATTACAAGTCGCGACTTTAATGAAGTTTGAATAATTGCAGAACTTGCCCAGAAGACTTTAATATTTACAAGAAGACCCCAATTCGTGTTTACACTATTAAATTAGGTTTTACAGCCACTTTGGCTGTGTGCTTTTCATTAAGATTATTTTGAGGATTTCAGAGAGAGATTATTTTGAGGATTTCAGAGAGAGCTAGAGAGAGAGGAGACAAGTCAGAACTCTGCTCGTCTGAGAGAAGATTTCGAACCTCTTATTTATTCTATTGATGATTTATTCAGTTATGTTTGTTGTTTCAATTTCCATGTCTGAGTAGATCTCTTGTTAGGTTCAGGGTTCTCAATAGGGTTTTCTCTGAATGCTAGATTGATTTGTTATTAGGATTCACTATCTGAATTGATTCTTCGCCATAGGTTGTTTGCAAAGCTAATTGATTTGGCGCGAGAGTGCGATTAATTACCTGACAGAACCTAGGGTGAGCAAAACAACTATTCGCAAAGAGATTTGGTTTAGTTGTTTTGTGAACAAATCAAACTTGATAATATAAGCTGGTTTAGACTTTAGGATTCGCAAAGAGATTTGGAATTCCTAGGATTTAGACTTAGATTGTTTTCGCAACGAGAGTTGGTTAGCTATATCTTAGTTATTTGAGTTCAAGAACCGTACTAAATCTGAATCATGTTAGTTAATTTATCTGCATTTAGTGATTCCCTGAGAAATACCCTAAACTTATCCTTCTCCAAATCATTTCACAACCTTTTTAACTTGCATTCTGTTTTCAATACCATTAATCACTTAGCGTAATTCTCACATCTTTAATCTATTGTGTGTTTCTGTGAGTCCTTGTGTTCGACCCCTAGCTATACTATAACTACTGCTTTTGTATCTAAATAGGGTATTAATTTGAGCATATCAAATTTGGCGCCGTTGCCGGGGACTCAATTCACCATTAGATTTACGTTTGAGAATTTCGACTAAGTTCGTCGGTATCGATCGATACTCACTAGTATCGGTCGATACTCGTCGTTCCCTTTTGTTGATATCGATCGACACCACTTGGTATCGGTCAATACTCAACGTGTTTTTTGTTACTTACGTTCCTTTCCTAGTGTGTTTCAGGTGTGAATTTGGAACGTGCAAACAGGAAAGCAAAGAAGCCAGCAGAGATGAACAACACAATGATTCTAATTCAGGATGTTGCTGGAGCTTTGAGAGACCAGGGAGGTTGTTTGTGCAATGCGCAGGGACAACGTCTGGATGGAGAGGGGAACATCATTCCACCTACTCCTGTTGTCGCTGGGAATACCGCTGGGAACGCGAATCCAATGAATGCTGAGAACGCTGTGGTTAACCGTGGTAGGACGATTGGTGAGTGCAACAGACCTGACCAGTTTTACGCAAATCGCTCCGCGATCTGTTCTCCTGCTTTCCCAAGGAATGACTTTGAGCTGAAACCTGCATACTACACTCTTGTGGGACAGCACCCTTTTCATGGTCTTTCCAGCGAGCATCCTATGGATCATGTTGAGAGGTTCGAGGACTTGGTCACTAGCATCACGAGCAATGGAGTCTCTTACGACTACCTTTTCTGCAAGCTTTTCCCATACTCTCTTGGAGGGGAAGCAACCTACTGGCTGAAGCAGTTACCTCCTGGATCGCTGACTAACTGGGAGGAAACTAAGACTGCTTTCCTGAACAACTTTTATGATGATGCAAGATCCGAGGACCTGAGGAACAAAATCTCGCAATTTTCTCAAGGACTTACTGAGGCGTTCAAGGCTGCTTGGACGAGGTTCAAATCGTATCAGAGAGACTTTCCACATCATGGATACTTTGATGTTCAGCTGATGGGGTTCTTCTTTAGAGGACTTGATTGGAGGTACCAAATGACTTTTGATGCTTCAAGCAATGGAAACTTCAACACCAGGTATCCTGATGAAGCCTATGTCCTGATTGAGAACTTGGCATCTAGCAATAGCACCAAGAATGCTGATTTTGAGTGGAAGAAGCTAGCTGGTAACGTGGATGGTTCACAGATCGCTGACTTTCAAGCTAAGTTGGATTCTATTCATAGTCTTATGATGGGCAAGACACAGAAAGCGGTTCACTTTGCTGAAGATGTCGAGGTATTCAACGAGGATGAAGTGGAGGATGTTAACTACATTGGTGGTTCTGGTTTTCAGGGTCAGAGACATCAATTCAATAACAACCGAAACTTCAACAACAACTCGCATCAAGGAGGGTCGAATCAGTTTAACCAGAAACCATCTCAGAACATTGGGTTTGTTAGGAACTTTGGGAATTCATCTTATCAACATGTACCTGCTAAGCTCCCAGATAGCAAGATCGAGGCTATGTTTGAACAGCTGGTTCAAGGACAGCAGCAGCTCACAGTGAATCTCAATAGAAAGATAGATGAGGTCTACAAGGATCTGAGCGGAAGGATCGATGCTCTCAATACCCATCAGAAGATGCTGGAAACGCAAGTGGCTCAAACTGCAGCAGCTGTGAAAGCAAAGGCGACTCAGGCACAGAACGAATATGTCAATGCCATCACCTTTCCCAGTGCAGGAAATCTCGAACACCTTTCAGAAGGTGATTTCGAAACCGATTCGTCAGTATAGATCGACACCATCCCGGTATCGATCGACACCACTGTTGAAGAACCGATACATGAACATTGTGTCGATCGACACCCCCTAGTATCGATCGACGCCCATCGCAATCTGAACCAGAGACCGTGGAAGGACCGGAGATAATTGAGGAACGTGTCTACAAGCCTAAAGTTCCATACCCCCGATTACCCAGACACCTCAGGGATCCCATTTCCCCAAAGCAGCTGCGTGGCTTTGAGAAGATGGTACGAAGAATTCCACACACACACACTTTTGAAGAAGCCCTAGTATGCCGCCCTCTCCTAAGCCACTTTCGAGATTGCAGAGAAACTGAGGAAGAGATTAAGGCACTTTTCGCCAAAGTCAGGAGTTCACCGCCTCCACTGAAGCGGTTGACTAAGATGGAAGACCCAGGGAAATTTTCAGTTCCATGCTCCATCTCTGGAGTCGAAATAAAGGAATCACTGGTTGATTCAGGGTCTAGCTTGAATGTCATGTCTAAGGCACTTGCAGAGAAGCTTAAGATCGATGACATACGACCTACTCAGATGCCTCTCACATTCCCGAACTCTTCCACATCTGTTCTGTACGGTACAATCCCTGACTTGATGGTTAAGGTAGGAGACTGTCTGGTTCCTACTGATTTTCAGGTTGTGGAGATGCATGCAAGGTCTAGCACGCCTTTGATTCTTGGGAGACCGTTCATAGCTACTGTTAGCGCAATTATGAACACACCCAGTACAAGGATTTCATTCTCATACATTGACAAACATGTCTCTTATGAAGCCATCCCTTCTAGACGGAATCCGAAACGGATTTCTTGTATCACTGTTGGTGCAGGAGAAACATTGATGGTTGATCTTTTGGACGAGCCTGATGATGTGCCAACTGTCATAGAAGCTCTGGATCATCCTCCTATCATCGCCAGGAAAGTCATCAAAAATACTAAGGCAAAGACGGAGGTGAAGAACAGAAAAGTCGAGTGTGCCACATGTGTCACTTTAGCTCCTCAAGTCGAGTGTGCCACAAGTCGAGTTGTTTTTAATTTTTGGTTTTGTGTCTTGTGTTAAGCGTGAAGCAGATTTGACGAGGAGTATCGATCGACACCAGTCAGTGTCGATCGATACCGAGTGTCGTAAAGAGGAGCATAATTTTCATAAGTTTTAATCGAAACCATCCAGTGTCGACAAAAACGACAAGTGTCGATCGATACCCCTGGGTATCGATCGATGCTCAACGACCAGGTAAGTTTTCTTAAAACCCTACCGTTTTGTCTTCTTCCTCACAATCCCTCATCGTTCGATACCGCCGCCCCTCTCTCCCTCAAATCCCAACTTTTTCAAATCTTCACCGAATTGAGCGATTTAAGTGTCTGGATTCATTAGAATTTCACCTTCTATCCGTTTCTAACACTTATTTCTCAATCCAACAAAGGTATGATCTCGAAATTTCATTTTTTTTTAATCTGATTTTTAGGTTATGGGTTTGTGAAATTTCACTCCTTACAACTTGTTTTTATCGATGCATGTTGTTTGCTGAGTTGTCCTGAAGTAGTTTCGAACCGATCCTTACCTTTAAATTGCCTTGATTTTCATTGTTGATGATTTGGAATTTTGAATGTCGATGCAAACTGATATTAATTCAGGGTATCGATCGATACCCTCATACCTGATTTTGCGAATTTACTATTGTTGATCTGAGAAGTGTTTGATTTATGTGGTATTGTTTGTTTATCTTTGATTGCAGTTTTCTGAACAAAAGAGAGCACGGACTTCAAGTGAGACAAGGACGTTCAAGGTGAATGAGCGAGTCGAAGCAAGAATTTCATCGAAATTGGTTGAGGTAGTGGTTAAAGCTTATCTTGTCGACAACCGCTACAGAGTCGTACCAGTCAATCAACATACCACCAGCCTGCTAGTGAACGAGAATTCCATCCGCGCCCCCGTATGTCGAGCTCTAGCCAGCTACCGACAACGTATAAGCTGAATGACAGGGTTAAGTATTGGGATGGCGAATATTGGCGTCGCGGTTTTGTGAGCACTGTCCGGGGTCGTGACAACTACGGAGTTATATTTGATGGAGAGACAGAGGAAGATGAGCTTTCGGGTAGTGCGTTAAGCAGAGCTTCTCCACCATCAGCCACACGGTCTGCACCACCGCATCCACCTATGAACCCTACTCCTAGGTCCGCTGGTATTCCTTCTTCCTCTCCAGCACACCAACGAAGCCCTTGGCCCAGACGAGAGGGTACCAAGATAGTCTGCGAAAGACATTGGGATGGGAAGGAGAAGGCGTATGCCTTGAGTGATGACACCGCCTTCAGACCCATTTCCGAGGAGTGGGACGATTTCGACACGCTGTTCTATAACGCGTGGTTGGGTGTTACCATCGAGCCCACCAGGTTTGTGGATGGGCTCTCTTTGCATCAGCTGGGCCTCGATACAGATTTGGCTCATCTGCTTGGGCGGATTGGTTTTGGTCACATGGCTACACAGCAGCATGACCTCTACCCAGACTTGGTTCGCCAGTTTATGGCGACAGCTAGCATTAGCTACTCAGATGAGGTTCTGCGAGACGCACAGGGTGGTAGCCTCTCCTTCATGGCTCGCGGAGTGAGGTACAAGATTTCGTTCCCTGATCTCTGAGATCTCTATGGGTTTCGGAGGGATCGCAGGAGGGTTGCCCTTCCAGCTGGCCATCCTGACATGCGTGGATTTTGGGCATGGTTTGGGAACGGGACCTACGAGTCTAAGACATCCACTCAGATGGACATTTGACATCCGGTCTTGCGTTGTTTTGTTAGGGTCGAGCACTACTCTCCTGTGCAAGATGGAGCCTAACAAGATGAGAGTATCTGAGCTTCTGCTTTTGTGTATGGCGGTCAGGAACATTATCCCTGAGCAGGATTTTGATTGGCCTGAGCTTGAGGATGTTAACCTTGGGGCTGTTTTTGCGCATCATCTGGTCTCTCTGAAGACCAAACCATTCACAGGGAAGAGCACGAAGAAGGAGTCAGTTGGTAGTCTTCTGACGCCTATCTTCCAGCATCTCGGAATCAGTACTACGAGCTGCAGAATCGTGACTACGCGTCGGTACATGGATGAGGCTCTTCTGAGGAACCATAAGTGGTTGAAACCTGGGAGGAAGTGGATTCTTAGTAGATCTGATGGGAGCTTTCTGGTGCAGCTACCTGACAGGGATCTGACAGACATATCTGAGGATCCTGCTCAGCTTCGTTTTGAACCTCCTGCAGAGCTGTTGACTCCGATTGCTGCGACTAGACGACAGGTTCGTCCACCTGCTGCTGACATCCCATCTACTTCATGTCAGGGAGGACGTACACAAGCTGCACCGTGCCCACCTATTCCTGAGCCACAATGGCCTGAGGACACGAACGTCCCGATGGAGCCAGCTGCATTTCAAAGGCTGATGATAGCTAGCATGAAGAGCATCTGGGCTGCTGTTTTCTGCCGTTGCACGACTGACACGGATGCTGATCCATCGTCCCAGCCTGGACCTTCACACACCGCTGCCGCTTCTGTTTCTGATGGTGATTCTGAGGAGACGCAGGATTAGTCTTCTCTATCTTCACGTTTGTATTTTTCTTTCTTTTTCTTTTATTTTTCTTTTTTGTTGAACTTATGTCAGTATTTGTTTTTGCATTTGAACTTCTTTGGATTTATGTTTGATCTACAATGTTGCCTTTAACCTGTTTTTTTAGTGTTCCTAACAGTGCTAACCTTTAACACTTTGGATCACTTTCCCTGGGTTAAGCAACTCGATACCATTGATTTGAAATCAGTGTGTCGACATACGGTTGGTGTTGATCGATACCCTCCAGTATCGATCGATACCCTGTAAAGGTACGGTTTACACTTTTTCATAATCCACTAAGTTCATTTGTTTTCTTTCACTAACTCTAGGCTAGATAACACTGGGGACAATGTTGTTTAAGTCTGGGGGAGGTATTCGCTGACTTTGTTTTTGTTTTTCTTAGAGTCAGTCCGTTTTTGAGTCATTCGTTGTTTTATTGAGTCAAAACTTTGTCTGAGACTGTGATCTTTTTCTTGAATATATTGAGCTGACCTTGCTTCTAAGTGACCATTGTTACAAAATCAGCTCTAGATCGACTAATGAAAAATCCAAAGGCTGACCAGTTAACCAGAAGACACTCATGTTTCCAGCAAAGTTCCTTAAAGCCTGAGCCAAATTGCACTTCATCGATGTGGTTAGTATCTATAGAACTTGATTCCTCATTCGTATCTGACAAAGGAACCCATGTGTTTTAAAATAATGGTATTTCTCTCCCTGTTACAAGTTAATTAATAAATAAGTGCATTAAAAGATGAAATGATTATCTTCTGAGTAGAGGGTTAGGAAAATTTCCAGCGATCCCATTATTCTACTTTTGAGGGAATGATCACACAAAGGATTGGAAGCGAGGCTAGGATTTTCCTATGATGCCATTATTCGCCTACATCCTTTGATACGTTGAGAGGGAAGAACCGGTGATTCAGTGGCAAACACCATCAATACTCGCGTCTCATACCTTGATATGTATATGCAGGTCTAAAAAAAGAGAAAATAGAACATAATAAGAAATAAGTCTGGGGGAGAGAAATAATTCCAAAAAGTGTGAAAAAGGGTGGTTCCTTGTCATGATATTGTATGGGAAAGAATCTATTAAGTTCTTGATATTAATTCGCAGCGATGAAACTGGCGAGGATGGCTTGATTGAACGATGCTGTGAGATAATGTGTGTAGTCTGGGAAGTTACGAATGCCTAAGGAGAAGTACATGGTGGTTAGATCAAAAAGTTGTTTAGGTGACATTTGGGTACTTGGAAAAAGGGTCAGTGCAACGAGTCAAGAACAGGTGAGTCTCTACGTTTTCAAACCTCTTTCTCTGGTTTAGTCTTCTATTTTCTTGAGGGCAAGCAACGGCTAAGTCTGGGGGAGTTGATATATCATGGTTTTTACCCTGTTTAAGCCATGATATAAGTCCGTTTTATTGAGTCTTTATTCTATTATAGAGTCTTTTAGAGTCTTTTACAGGATTTAGCACATTTGGAGCATTATTGGAGATATTGGAGTTTTATGGAGCAAAACTGAAGTCTGGTGACTAAGTGCCCGATCAAAGCGTCAAGCATCGATCGATACCCACTGGTATCGATCGACACCCATCGAAGCAGATTACAAGTCGCGACTATAATGAAGTTTGAAGAATTGCAAAACTTACCCAGAAGACTTTAATATTTACAAGAAGATCCCAATTCATGTTTAGACTATTAAATTAGGTTTTACAGCCACTTTGGCTGTGTGCTTTTCATTAAGTTTATTTCTGAAGATTTCTGGGAGAGTTTAGAGAGAGAGGAGACAAGTCAGAATTCTGTTCGTCTGAGAGAAGATTTCGTACCTCTGCTTTATTCTCTACTCTTGTTTATTTTATTGATGATTTATTCAGTTATGTTGATTGCTTCAATTTCCATGTCTGAGTAGATCCCTTGTTAGGTTCAGGGTTCTCAATAGGGTTTTCTCTGAATGCTAGATTAATCTGTTATTAGGATTCACTATCTGAATTAATTCTTCGCCATAGGTTTTTTGCAAAGCTAATTCTAGATTGATCACCTAGAACTTAGATTTTAGGATAATTGATTAGGCGCGAGAGTGCTATTAATTACCTGACAGAACCTAGGGTGAGCAAAATAACTATTCGCAAAGAGATTTGGTTTAGTTGTTTTGTGAACAAATCAAACCTGATAATAAAAGCTGGTTTAGACCTTAGGATTCGCAAAGAGATTTGGAATTCCTAGGATTTAGACTTAGATAGTTTTCGCAACGATAGTTGGTTAGCTATATCTTAGTGATTTGAGTTCTAGAACCGTACTAAATCTGAATCCTGTTAGTTAATTTATCTGCATTTAGTGATTCCCTGAGAAATACCCTGAACCTATCCTTCTCCAATTGATTTCACAACCGTTTTAACTTGCATTCTGTTTTCAATACCATTAATCACTTAGCGTAATTCTCACATCTTTAATCTATTGTGTGTTTCTGTGAGTCCTTGTGTTCGACCCCTAGCTATACTATAACTACTGCTTTAGTATCGAAATAGGGTATTAATTTGAGCATATCAGGCATACAGGATGACGAGGACAAGATTAAGACGATCCAAGATTGGCCGAGTCCTAAGACGGTTGGTGAACTCCAAAGTTTTCACGGCTTAGCCGGTTTCTATCGACGGTTCGTTCGGGATTTCAGCACCATTGCCGCGCCACTAACCGAAGTGATCAAGAAGCACGTGGGCTTCAAATGGGAACAAACTCAAGAGGACGCTTTTCAGCTCCTAAAACACAAGCTTACTCACGCCCCTCTTCTCATTTTACCTGATTTTATGAAAACGTTTGAATTTGAATGCGATGCTTCTGGTGTAGGTATCGGTGCCGTGCTTATGCAAGAGAAGAAGCCAATCGCCTTATTTAGTGAGAAACTCGGTGGAGCAACTCTCAACTACCCGACGTACGACAAGGAATTCTATGCCTTAGTCCGTGCACTCCAAACGTGGCAACATTATTTATGGCCGAAGGAGTTCGTGATCCACACCGATCATCCATCGCTTAGGCATTTGAAGAGCCAATAGAAGTTGAACAAGCGACACGCCCGTTGGATGGAGTTCGTGGAGACTTTCCCGTACGTGATCCAATACAAGCAAGGTAAGGAAAACGTCGTGGCCGATGCTCTTTCACGGAGATACACTTTGCTTTCGACACTCAATGCCAAGGTGCTTGGATTTGAGATGATTAAAGGAGTTTATGCAACCGACCACGATTTACAGGAAGTATTTCTAACTTGTGTTAAATGTGCTTCGGGAAAATACTTTCGTAGTGACGGTGTCTTGTTTTACGAGAACCGATTGTGTATTCCTAACTCGTCTTTGTGAGACCTTCTTGTTAGGGAAGCACATGGCGATGGCTAAATGGGACATTTCGGCGTGGCTAAAACTCTTTTGGTGGTGCAAGACCATTTCTTTTGGCCGCACATGAAGCGAGACGTTGAAGCGATGCACAACATGTAAGTTAGCTAAATCCAAAAGCCCAAGCCAAGGTATGCACACTCCTTTGTCGATTCCTAGGGTACCACGGACCGAAATTTAAATGGATTTTGTGTTGGGTTTGCCGAGAACTAGGAGAGGTAGTGATTCGGTCTTTGTTGTTGTAGATAGGTTTTCTAAGATGGCTCATTTCATTCCTTGCCATAAAACCGATGATGCATCTAACATTGCCGATTTGTTCTTTAGAGAGATTGTCAGTTTGCATGGGATGCCTAGGACGATAGTTTCGGATAGAGATACGAAGTTCCTTAGCTATTTTTGGAAGACCCTTTGGTCTAAACTAGGAACTAAGCTATGTTTCTCTACGACTTGTCACCCGCAAACCGATGGTCAAACCGAGGTGGTTAATAGGACCTTAGGAACGCTTTTGCGGACGGTAATTAAAAAAAATCTTAAGTTGTGGGAAGATTGTTTGCCGCATGTTGAGTTTGCTTATAATCGTGCCGTACATTCTACTACTTCTTTCTCTCCGTTTGAACTTGTTTACGGTTTTAATCCACTTACACCTTTGGATCTAACTCCTTTACCTTTGAGTGAGCGTGTAAGCATGGATGGAAAGAAGAAAGCCGAGCTGGTCAAGCAAATGCACGAGAAGGCAAAGCAACATATCGAGAACAAAATAGAACAATTCCGTAAATATGCCAACAAAGGTTGGAACAAGAAGACGTTTGTACCCGGAAACCTTGTTTGGATCTATTTACGAAAGGAGCGGTTCCCGGAGGAACGGAAGTCTAAACTCTTGCCGAGAGTTGATGGACCATTAACGGTTTTGGAAAAGATCAATGATAACACTTACAAAATCGATCTTCAAGGTAAGTACCCCGTTAGCTCTAGCTTCAACGTTTCTGATATCATTCCCTTTATTGCAGACGAAGCAGATTTGAGGACAAATCCTTTTCAAGAGGATGGGGATGATAGATTCATGGACGCGCCTGCTTTGGATGAGGTTCCCGAGGAAGCTTTGATCATTCTTGAAGGCCCCGTTACGCGGTCCAAGACGAGGAAGTTAGCCGGAGCTGTTCGGAAACTACTTAACGACGTTCGGAACGAGGATGAAGACCAACTTACGCACTACGCGTTGACCTCTATATCATTTGTGGATTCAGCTTGAGGTTGGCCGAGTGTAAGTTGTTGTACTCTTTTTCCTATGCTCGGTTTTGTGCCAATGGGTTTTTCGAGTAGAGGTTTTAACGAGGCAACGGCTTACACTTCACATCCGGTCCAATCGCAAGTTGATTTCCGAGGGACTTTTCCAAGGGATCATTTCCGAGGGATCATTTCCGAGGGACTTTTCCGAGGGATTATTCTTAGGGATCACATCCGAGGGAGCATATCCTAGGGAGACTAGTCAAAGCACTCCAAGAGACATTCAACCTTTTTAGTTAAAGTCTTTGGTCTTAATCTTCATCTTTACGTAACTTTGTTATTTCCCATGCATTATTTTTAGTGCTTTCTTCTTCACCCCTTCACATTCTCTTCCTATAAATACTCTTTGTAATCTCTCATTTCAAATCATCCAATTTTATAAACCTTTCTTTGAGATTTTCTCTCTTGTTCCTTTGGAACTTTTCGATCTCCTTGGTGTTTAGCCAAAGAAATCATTTCGATCATTGGGTGGTTAGCTCGTGATTGAATCCCGTTCACTAGGTGGTTAGCCGACGTGTTCAAACCGATTCCAAGGTAGTTAGCCGATGAGTCACAACCTTCCTTAGGTGGTTAGACTTCGGATCGGGTTTACCGAGTGCAGTCCATAGCCCTCGACGCAACCATTCACTTCCCCCGCCTTGTTCATTCAAGGATTATCCCGTTTCTATTCCGCTTCAATACCGACAAGAGTGTGCAAATTTTGGGAGGATCTATCAGCAAGAGAGTTGAAGAAGTCGAAGAAGAAGTTGAGAGTGAGAGCTCAAGTGGTGAAATCCCAGAAGTGCAACGAGCAAAGCCAAACGAGCAAGCGTACTTCGAAAAGTTCTATCAAATGAAGTTCGAGCAAGGCAAGTTCGTTGATGAGGAGATGATGGATGAGATGGGAATAAGTGATGAGGTGTGGGCTCTTTTTGAGAATATGAGGCTAAGGAAGTTCATGAGCATGAGGTATGAAGCTTTCAAGGCGCTCTCCACCATGTTCCTAGCCACCATTCGAGCCAAGTTCTATGAAACGGATGAAGAGAATTCCGGATTTGGAGTTTTGAAATTCTGACTTATGGATACCACTCACCAAGTCACTTTCCATGAGCTTTGCGAGATATTCTGATTCAAGGAAGAAGGGACCTACGGTGGACAATACTTTGATTATCCGAGGCTCGAGCTCCGTAATCTTTGGGCAACGATTCTATCCGGAGAATTTCAGGCCGGTGACTCTAAGAATGCAAGCATACGACACCCGGCTCTCCGTTACGCGCACAAGGCGTTGGTCCACAATTTCTACCACAAGGTGGAGATTGACACGGTTACTACGGAGGAGATGGAGTTGTTGGGGCTCGGTCTAAAGCCCATTCTCCCCATTCTCCGCAATGGTAGAGAATTCGAAGGGCCGGAGAGACTTCCTTGTCTCGCAACGCTCTTGGTGAGACACTTGTTTGCTTACCGGAATTGGGCTTGGAAGACAAAGTCGAAGAAGGCCGTGATTTGCATCGGATGGATCATAACGCCTATTCTCTTGGTAAAGGGTATCATGGTCTCGGCTAGCGCCGATGAGTGGAAATCTTTGGATGCGGCCTATCTTTCAAAGACTAGGTTTTTCAAGGGATTTATCGACGGCAAGATGGCTTACAACCTCCAACTCACCGAGACATCTATGGCACAAGTCCTCTTGCCTAATCCCGCGCTAACCAACTTCCATGATCCGAGGAACATCATGTTTATTCCTCCCCAATAGTATCTCTACAACTCCACCGTCGATCCGCCTATGCAAGCATTCCGCAAGAGAGCACAACGGAGAACCGCTTCCGACGAATCTCTTGATCTCGACGAGGAGGTGCCAAATGAGTCGTCACCCAAGACCGTGTACGGTAGTGAGCGCTACCACTTTGACCCTTATGATGGGGTTATCACTAACGCGGCTACAAGACACGCTCACCACAAAACTCGTCTCCTCCAACGCATGTGCAAGTGGCAAAACAACAATAGGAATAAGATGGTCAAGACGATCAAGTCTTTGAAGAAGACGGTTAAAGCCATGGGTCGAACCATCAATGAGCTCAAAGACGGAGGTTGCGGATCGAGTTCCTCAAGGACTGGTGAAGGAGATGTCGTCATGGGCACCACTCTCGCACCTCAAGGAGGAGGTAGGGAATTGGTCTTAAGCACTAGTCGACCCACGGCCCGAGCGGATAAAGCAACAAAGAGGAGAGCGATGTGGTCCCCGTCTCCCGTCTCAAGTAATCCATCTTACTCGATGGGGTCTTCATCCCCATCTCAAAGTTTCTATGTACGTATCCAAAACTCTTGTATATATTTCTTTTGAGTCTTGCATTGTCTAGTTTTCTCTTGTTTTTGGTCCTTTCCTTAGGTTTATTTCACACCGAGACGGTGTGATTTAAGTTTGGGGGAGGGACCGGTATCTAATGTCATTTATTTTGATCTTATTTTCAATTTCGTTTTTCGAGTCTCATGCATCTCATGCATTCATCTAAGGCATAGAAGAAAACCAAAAAAAATCAAAAAATTTGAAAACACAAAAAGAAGTCATTTAGTGTGCATATTAGATCGAGTCTAGTAGCATATAGGTTGTATTGCACGTGCATGGGGAGCAATGATGATTTTTTCTCATTAGGTTATCATTTAAAGAAATAGATTCGTTCGTAGTTGTTTGATGCATCTAGGCGAGTTTGAAAGTAAAGACGAACCAATTTTAGATCTCATGCTTCATCATACTTGCCTTGGTTGAAACAAGCTTGAATTGCATCCAACTCCATCTAAGTGATAACCATAATCTTGACTTGTAAATATTGTGTTTATGCATTTTTGAATGAATTCGTGGATCACATATACATATTTGGATAATATTTTTCCTTTCTACCACTCTTGTTTATCCAAGTAGCCATATCCCATCATTGGAATGGTTTCCCCTACCTTAACCTCAACCTCCTTTCTAGCCATTGCTATTAGTGTGTGAATTGTGAGGCCTTTCTTTCGAACAAACTTGGCAAAACGTGTTAGGTTTAGGGCGACAAGAGAGAATTCTCATGTAGATTTAGCTCCAACATCTCAGAGTTAATCTAGGAATAGGCTAGTTAGGATGTTGGTTCTTGGTTCAAGTTTGGGGGAACGGTTTTAGACTTGGTGAACGGTTGAGAATGGATTGTGGAATGGAAAAGAAGAAGAAAAGGAGAAAGGAAAAAGGGGATTGGATTTGTGTAGATTGGTTGGTGCAAAAATCATAAGACTAGCTCTAAAGAATAAGATAGCCTCAAAAGATAGGAGGAAAAAGAAGAAAGCCAAAAGGCCAAAGCATCAAGGAATGAGAAGAGGCGTGAACCAAAAAGAAAAAAGAATAGCTAGATCACAACAAAAGGAGCACCAAACCATGAAAGAACAAGGAAGAAGAAGTGATCCCCGAATGAGAAGAATGTGAAATGAAAAGACAAGAAGCATGTGGGTTTGAGAAGGCAAAATGCCTTAGGATAAAAAGGGTAGCTTAGGATGTGGGCACAACGGGTTAGAAGGCTTTAGGTTAGAGACACTCTAGGCACTTGGGTAGATGAAAATTCTCCCTTGTATGCATAGGTTGCTTTTTACCTTTAGCATTTTGCTAAGGTTTGTTCATTCCATGAGAGATCCTTGAACTTAATTACCCATGCATGATAATGAGATCACCTTTATCTCATAACCATACCCTTAGCCAAACGAATTCGATTTAACCTTGCATAAACATGATTCATGGTTGCACCATTAATGAACGTTAAGGGGTTGGAAAATATGATTGCTTGCGTAGATTGGGGTTTGGATTTGATGCATTATGAGATAGGAATGGATAACTCATTTGGAGTAGACGCGCTTGGTGCATTTTAGAACTACAAATTTGGGCGATGAATGTGTTTCTTTTTATGTTGCTTGAGGATTTGAGCTCCCGCTCTCATATATCTTTTCCCTCCTCTTATATTTTTTTGCTTGAGGGCAAGCAAAGGAACAAGTTTGGGAGAATTGATATCATCATATTTTGCATCATTCTAGCATCCGTTTCACTTAGGTTTCGAGTCATTCGCGCATAGTTCATGATATTTCTTTAGCATTTTAGTCATTTTAGGAGTTTAGTGTGCCCTTATCAAGTCCTAGAGAGTCCGTGCATGTTTTGGATCGTGTTTTAGGTGCTTTGGAGGAGATTCGAGATACGCGGAGAGAAAACCGAGTCTATACCGACGTCACACGTCGGAATGGGTCATCAGTACTGAAGTCAGGGGATTGTACCAAGGTCACTCCTCGGTGCAACTGATCGGTACTTCTCTCGGAGGAAACCTGGGGGAAAATCTCTTAACGCCGAACTACAATACCGAGGAGTGACGTCGGTATCGCTGCTTCATGGGATTGTACTGAGGTCACTCCTCGGTGCAACTGATCGGTACTGCTCTCGGAGGAAACCAGGGGGAAAAATCTCTTAGCACCGAGCTACCATACTGAGCAGTGACCTCGGTATTGATCGAAGGAACATCAAGCATTTCCCCTCAATATCGATGTCACTGCTCGGTACCCCTCGTCGGTACACAAACCCAGGTTCAATACCGAGGTGTGGTACCGACGAGTGACCTCGGTATTGGCCGCCCAGAACACTTTTTATCCATCTAAACCGGGTCGGTACCCTGTTTGTCCCGGTCGACCCGGTTCATCACTATTCACTTTTTATGCCCAAAAACCTAATTTTGATGGGCTAAGTCTTTTCTTAAGCAAAAACCATCTCTAAGAGTGATTTGTAAGAGATTGATCCTTTTGATTTATGCAAATTTAGTATTGTTTTCTTGATTGAATCTATCTATCTTCTATTCTTCTAATCATCCAATCATCTTGATCATGAGTTTTAACTCTTCTTTTATTGGACTTGTTGAAACCATGATGGTTAGTGAGTAGTTTTTAGAGTTTGGGGATGGGTTAGAGTTAGGATGATTCCAAGATTCATTTCATGATGTTTAGGGTTAGATACTCTTATATCCCTTCTTGTTTAGAGTTCTTAAAACTAGATTTATCTTGAGAAAGTGGGTTTAGATCATAAGGCATTTCATGAACATCAAGTGTTTGATGAAATGCCTTGATAAATTAAACAAGAGATTTATGCTCCTAGCCTATGATAATAGTTGTCTAGGGTGTATTTTTTGTTGATCTTATTTATATAAACTTAATGCTTGCTAATCATTGATCCACAAATGAGAGTTTGTTAATGGATTAAGTTATTAGCATAGTGATTAATTGCTTGAAAGAGAATTAGTCAAGTTAAGGGTCTTAAACCTAGGGATTAGCTTGCTTGTTCATTGAGCATCATGAATTGGGACTTGGATCATCTAAACTCGATTACCCCATCCTTAGATTCGCTTATATCTTCTGCATTACACTTTTGTTAGGTTGCTATCTCTCTTCCTTTATTTAAGTTTCTAGATTCATTAGCTAAACAACAACTTTTTCATACTTGCTTAACTCGTTTAGTGCTTTGTATTCTTGGTGTTTGGAATTAACCCATTGGATTTGATACCTCTTATACTATTTTTATATTGAGTAATTGGTCTCAAAGACTTGCAAAAAGTCTACTATCAAAGTACCGAGAGTACCCGAACAAGATAAGCCGAGAGAAGTTAGAAGAATTCAACAACGTGGTCCATAATCTACCTAGAGGTACTACTTTTGCTAGAGCTTACATGGATCATATGATTGGTCATTTCTTTTGTGAAAGCAAATAGTCCATAACGGAGAGAGAAGATCTTTTCAACAAAATCGAAGAACAAGGTCATTTCCTTATCACTTGTAACATATGCGGAGTTGAACTTAAGAACATTCTTTGTGATTCTAGAGCTTGCTTGAGCATCATGTCAAAATCGACCTCAAAGCGCATCGGTATTAAGCACATACACCGTACCCAAAAAAAATCGGCATGGCCGACGAGACTTGTGCCACAGCAAAAGGTATTGCCCTGGACATGCCAATAAGAATCAGAGATTGCATTGCCCCCGTCGATTTTTACATCATCCAAACAACGAAAAAAGATGCAACATCGATAATTCTATGATAGCCGTTCTTATCAACCGTTGGAGCCATCATGGATTGGCCGAATCGACGTGTTTCATTCGCTAACATCGGCAAAGCCTTGTTCTACACTACCATACCACTAAAAAAGGAGAAGAAAGATGTTCTAGCACGATGGATCCCGAACTTGATCCCGATCCCGATTCACGAACAAGCGATGATTCACATGACTAGGAAACCAAAAGAAGATCAAAGAAGACTTTTCATAAGACACTGTCCTTCTACGACTAAGCTCACCTCGATACCAACGTCGAGCTAAATGACTTTAAACAAAAGCGCTCAATGGGAGACAACCCATTTTAGGTACGTTTTTCTTTCTTTTTCTACTAACTTTTTCTTTTCTTAGTTTTCAGTTTTCAAAAAAAAAAAACCAAAAAAAACCAAAAAAATCAAAATAACCGAAAAGACAAAAAGATGGAGACACGGTTCGAAGCTGCTCGGTCCAGCCCGAACCGCAAGGAAGGACTCGACCGCAAAAGAAGCTCGACGGCAGCTGTAAAAGCCAGACCCGCGGCGATTTAGCCCTTTGCCGCGGTCGCGATCAATCGAACCGCGACCAGCTTGCCATAGCCGCGGCTGCAGCCCTTTGACCCGCGGCCAGCCCCCCTGACGTTCCCGATCGACTCCGCTCGATCCCTGATCGATTCCCATCCATTCCCAAACATCCCCACATCCATTCCCATCACCATATCATCATCTACCATCCCTAAATCACCACCATTCCATTCGCAAATCATTCTCCGACCGCATCCATGTAAGTTTTCTTTTTCCTTAAACTTTTTCAATTATTACAAACATCTATTATTCGTCCTTACTTGATTCATTTCACACTGAGGACAGTGTGATTTAAGTCTAGGGGAGGATTCCATCCCTTACTAACCACCACTTCTATCATTTGTGTTCGCATTTTGCATTTTTCGACGTTTTTCTTAAAAAAATTCAAGTTTTTCGAAAAACGTAGTAATACATTTTGAGAGAATGATGAAAGGAATCCATGACGATAACCGACCAGTGTGCTTCTACGCTATCTTCTAGTAACATGCTCTTTTGTAATTTGGTTCTAGACTAGGCGGTAGCTAGAGTTTCTGTTAATGCGAAATCCCCAGAGGAATTTAGACTGTAGAGATTCTCTAGGATGGAATATGCTAACTCTATTATATTTGGACTTAATCTTGACTTAATTTTCTCATCAAAGGTTTAGGCAAAGATAACGAATCATACATTCATGATGTTCTTTCACCTTTTACCACTCTTTGTCGTACATGAATGGCCAGCTCATTTTTAGTTGGTATCCCACCCGAAACTTAGCTTTTGTTCAAACCTCATGCAACTCTCTTTTTTACTTATGTGCAAATATGTGCAAAAACGCCGACGACACATCTTTCAGTCACTAAAGACGAAGACTATACGCGATCGGTGGCGGTGAATTCAACCAAGATGCGAACTTGGCTATGCCTTGGAGAAACTCAAAATCATGGTAAAATTTTGTTCCCCTAAGACTCTACTTCAATAAAAAGCATTTCCCCCTTTCAAAAAAAAGAAAAATCGAAAATAAGTGAAAGGGAAAGGAAACAAGAGCCTTAAAAGAGTATAGGTTTGTCGAAATACTTATGAGGTATCAATGGTTCGTTTGTGAGAAGTTTGTCATTCCGAGCCCACAGAAAATTCTAAGTCTGGGGGAATGACAGAAAACTTCTGTTTTTGGAGAAAGGAGGAAGTGCAACATTTTTACGCAAGAAGAAGTGACTGGAAGTTGTGGTAATCAATAGGTCCTTCTTCTCTTGCTGTTTTGCATAATATCTCGCACCCTCCGGCGAAATTACGGTAACCCGAAACACTTTTAACCTCACCTTTAAATGCCTTTAAAACCTAGTCTCGATTGTCTTGGTTTAACCTTTTTGATGAGGAACCCACACCTATACTTAATGAATGTAGAGAGCTAGTTGACCTGATTTTTGGATTTTGAAAGTTTATATTTCGTATGACTGATACCGTGGACTAGTGTTACGGGAACTTCTAGTAAGAATTTTCTAGGTTAGATTGCGATTGATGTAGTTCGATGATTATGGTTTAGAAGGACAGTCTCTGGGATTTCTAGTTCCCGATGATTTTCATTTAATCATTTCCAAGCTTGAGCTTTGTCTTGTTTGAGGACAAACAAGGTTTAAGTGTAGGGGTGTGATAACACCGTATTTTTACCCGTTTTGCTATATATTTTAGAACACTTTAATAACTGTTCCACTTGGTTTTCTATGCTTTTATTACGGGTTTCGCATGTTTGCGGTTTTAAGACTCTTTTCAGGTAACTTGGAATTAAAGAGTGTATTTCGGAGCAAAATTACGTTTTTGGATAAATTTGGACCGTCAAGAAGTCTTGCAATCAAAGAATACCTTTTCACCGTCTGATCATCACCAAATTTGGATACAACAAAGTAGAGACAACCAGCTTTCAAATGCAATTAGATTGGGGATAATCCAATGGTTGGATCCTATAATATACCCGAAGCACTAAAGACCGATGAAGCTACCCGAAGAAGCAGTCCACCGCGGGTCGAGGAGCCGGACCTGCGGCCAAGAACTGTTCCGCCGCCCCTGTAGCCACTCCACCCGCGGCGAGGGTCCAGTTCGCCTTGGCTAGAAGCAACGGACCCCCGGCCAAGCCTAATTCCGCCCCAGATGATTCGTTTCTTCACCCGAGGCCATAACCGTCTTTTTCTGTCAAACCTATAACGGCCCAAGCATGTTGAAGACCTATAAATAGTTACATTCTACACACTAATTTTGCTTTCATTCTTGTACTCTTCCATCGAGATTCTTGGGATTGGTGAGGAGGTTTGTCGTCGAGCTTAGCTCTTGAATTCGTGAGGCTTCTTCACCAATCTCATGTTTAATTTAATTATGTCTTTTTCCAGTATGTGTGAGTAGTTTCGATTGTTGGGTTTAAAGGATTATCAAGGGGAATTCTATGTTCGATAAGGATTTAACTCGGTAAACCCTAGCAGATTTCTAGAGCTCTTCTTGTGGAAAGTTGTTAATGCATGAATCTAGTGTCATAAACTATAGCCTGATAGGGGGAGTTTAGAACCACGGAAGTGTTGCATCTAATCACCAGCAAAGTTCATCCACAAGGCGTGCGCGTCGTAAGATTTTGAAAGTATACTTACGGAGTGATGTGAACCTATGCACCCACTAGCATATCAATCTCTTACGCGCGGCCAGAGACGAAAGCTAATGGTTGAGTGAATAGATTGTAGGACGTAGGTTATACGGAAGTAGACTACGTCATTATTTTGTCCTGTTCGTGGAGTTATAATCTATAAACACCAGTTACTAATGAGTTAGGGACCGTTTGATTGAATCGAGTATACCCTGAGATATTCCTCTCGACCCAGTAACGTTTTAGAATAGTTACAACCGTTTCTAGTAGTGTAGTTTAGCAATAGAGTCCGTAGAAGTAGTTTAATTATCGATTTCATTAGGTTTAGGTTAGTAGTCTATTTTCTTAGGTATTAGGATAGTCTAAATTTTTAAAATTTAGGATAGTTTAATTATCGATTTCATTAGGTTTAGTTTCTCTTAACATTAGTTTAGTAGTTAAAATTCCCTTAGTTTAGAGTAGCCATCGATTTTCTTAGATTAGTTTAGTAGAAGTTTTATGTTTCTCGTTCTTTACAATTGTAGTTACAAAAACCCTATAAAAATATATTCATTCTAGGTTTATTTACTATACAGTGTCGAATGTCTCATAGAACAGCACCCTCTCCCTGTGGATCGATACCTCAAGTACTACAACGCACATCTGTGCACTTGCAGGCTTTAAGGTTTATGAATTTAAGACCTGAAGTTTCGGAGACGAATCTGATACGCATCACAATTCCACTTCGATCTCATCAATTCCACCAAGGTATGATCCTAAATCTCGACTTTTTCATTGAGCTAAACAGTAAGGATTTTCTTAAATTTTCTAGATTCATGTCTAGGATTGCTAGAAATTGTTGGAGAACTCTAGATTGAACTTCTTGAATGATAGAATTTCAGTTTTAGCACTTAATTATTATGGATTTGAGATTTTTGGAGCTTGAAATTTTTAAGCTTAAATAAAAACGAATTTGGAGATTAATTTTGATTAATTTGAACAATTCTTGATATATTGATAATTAGTAAACGATAATCTACTGGAATTGCATGAAGATGAACTTAAAATTTATACTTCGAAATGTTTTGTGCAAGTACGTCACAAACCCGAAATTTACAATTATCGTCTCGATTTGTTTGAATTATGCTCAATGTTTCTCGTTTGTTTATTGAATGTGTCTCTTGATACTCGATTAGTATCCTCGTGCATTGGAACCGTTCAATTTCAACCATATTCACACTTTTCCGATTTGTTTATTTATTTTGTAGGAACAAATGGACCACCCGAGATCCCGCATAATGCACTTTAAGAAGAGCGGATACGTAGGAGAGACTTCCTGGAGTTCATTTTCAATTCAACACAATGAGAACCGAGGAGGATCGGACACCGCAAGCGTGGAAGACGACACAAATATTGGCGAGTTCTTTGCAAGTCGACGACGATCGATTAGAACTCGCATGCCGATTCCTCGACGTGACCCAACTCCTTCCCCTCCACGTGAACCAACACCACCTCCGGAACGAAGACCAAAGGTACGATATGTCGGGAAACATATGAACCCGAATATTGATTACCTTGAGAAGCTCAAAGAGATGGTTATCAAATCGACACCTCGCATAGATTACTAAAATCTCGACACGCTCGGGATTAGAGAAGACATAATTTGGTATCTCGACGCACTTAACCTTCGACCTTTCATGGAGCTCAATCTCCCTACCTACGAAGATCTCACCAGAGAATTCTTATCAACCGTCACCATGTGCTACAAGAGACGCTCTAATGCGAGAGCGAACGACGGTACACTTACTTTTACTTTTCACGGATATTCTTATGCTCTAACGATCCTGGAACTTTGTGAAGCTTTGAAGCTAAAGTTCACACTACCGCAATCATAACGGTTGTCAATGCAGTACTTTATGATCGAATCCACAGAGACCAAGGTTACACTACTATTCTCACAATTATGAAATTAAGCTAAGACCGAAATATGGTTTGTTTTAGAAAAGTAACAAGAGCAATTTAAACGATGTAAATTCAATAAAGGAAAGGCGTTAGGTCAAGGGTTTATTCGCAAGAATCCATAGATCATAAATCAGACAACTATTCAGGGAATTGACAATTAAAAGCAAGTTTCAAACTCAAACATAAATATCTAACCAATCCACTTCCGTGCTCATGGTTACTAAATCTAGCACCCTAAAATCCTAACTTCCGTTGCATTAACAAGCTGGTTCAATATGTTCACGAATCGCCTTAACATCAACTTCTGCAGGCTAAGGAAAATTCGCTCACTTATGCTTTTTCTAGCAACCTAAGACACTTCTGCACTCTTAGATTGCCCTAGTTCATAGACCTAGCAGTCAGCTCAAGTCTAAGTAATAAACACAACAATAAGCGAAAACCACAAAAGATAAATCCCTATCTGTGTCTAATTCAATGACTCATGGATCCCCTTGAAGGCACTAACCTAACTATGGAACTACTCAGACATAATAACGAAGAACAAGCAAGGAGATAAAGAAATCATAATATAAATAAAGAGAGAAAGGGTTTAGAACTCTTCTCAATAGATGCAGAGATTCTTATCCAAAGCTTACAATGATTCAATAGCAAAAAGTCTGAATATAACAAAAGGTGGCTACTTCCAAGAGGCTAAAAATAGAGTATATATAGGTCTAGGTCGAAATAGGTCAAAATAGGAAGCTCCCAGGGCAAAATAAGGAAAACAGAAGTTTCCTTTCTTCTTCTCGTCGGCTGGTATCGGTCGATACCCTCTTAGCATCGGTCGATGCTGACCTCTCGGGGAGGGGTAGCAACGACCCGTCTTCTTCAGCATCGGTCGATGCTGACCTCTCGAGTAGGGGTAGCATCGACCCGTCTTCTTCAGCATCGGTCGATGATGACCTCTCGGGTAGGGGTAGCATCGACCCGTCTTCTTCAGCATCGGTCGATGATGACCTCTCGGGTGGGGGTAGCATCGACCGGCTCAATACCTTCACCAGCATCGGTTGATGCCAACCTCTCGGGTAGGGGTGGCATCGACCTGTTCCACCGGTATCGACCGATACTAGCTCTTTCTTCACGGTTTCGTGTGTTTTTGCCCTCGTGACTCCAATTTCATCCTTGAACGCCTTTTTACCTGCGATATCTAAATAGAAGACTAAAAGACTCTAAAACGAACTTTGACTTGATAAAACAATTGAAAGAAACATTAAAACATTCGTTAGAAAGCGGTAAAAACCAAGCATATCAATTCCCCCAGACTTAGTCTTTTGCTTGTCCTCAATTAAATAGAGGACTAGCAAGGAAGAAAAGTTTGAAAACTTGGAGATTCCCACTACCTTTAAAAATCCTGCAATGACCGTCACCTTATTAATCCACGTATTGCTAGACTAGCTCCTGATTGGACCACCATGTACTTCTCTGCAAGCGTTCACAGCCTCCCAGCTTCAACACATAATCTCATAGAACAATCCCAAAATTATCATCGCTGGGTCTCATCAAAGATCATAGTGCCAAGAACCTTATAGACTCTTTCCCTTTTGATATTGCGACAAGACAACAACACAACCCCTTGTACCTTTCCCCTCCCCCAGACTTATACGTTCCTCATTTCTTTTTCATAGGGCTAATGGCTGATGGAACGCGAGTATTGATGGTTTTAGCCACCGAATCCTCGGTTCATTTTAGTACCACCCTTTCAATCTAAGGCGTAGGCGACTAGTGGTATCTTCGGAAATTTTCCTAACCTCGCTTCCAACCTTAGTGTGATCATCTCCTTCGAAGTCAAATAATGGGATCGTTGGAAATTTTCCTAACCCTTTACTCGAAAGAAAATCATTTCATCTTTTCTGCTTTCAATTAAAAATGAGGGAGATGGGTACCATACTTTAACACGGGTTGTTTTGTCGGATATGAACAAGGAATCAAGCTCTGAAAACACCAATCATGATGATGAGGTAAAAGGAAGAGCGCAGAAGCTAGCTCAAATTTTAAAAATTTCCTGGAAATATGGTTGCCTCTGAATAACTGTTTGGCCTTTCGATTTTCCATTAGTCTTGTCGGGAGCTAAATCTTTAACAATGGTTACTTAGATGCATATCATATTAAAAATTCAAGAGTGGTGATCTTAATCTCCAACAAGTTTTGACTCAATAATAAAATCAAGAAAACATAAAAATGACTCAAGAGAAAGACAAACGAAAGAAAGAAAGCGTTAGTAACGATAGGTACCTTCCCCCATACTTACTCACACCGTCTCGATGTGAAAATAAATGAGGAAGAAGGTTAAACAGACTCAATAAAATAAAATAAAAGGGAAAATAAAAACTAAAGGTAGGAAATGGTACTGAGATCAGCGTTCCTCCGAACTACCGCTCGCATCCTGCCCACCCTGGCGTTTCCTCCTGGGTAGTCTCGCATCGTGTGGGTGTGAACCACTAGCAATGTCATCTCTGCGACCAGCAACGTCAGACTGGCGTTCAGAAACGTCGTACGTAAGGTCAAAGTCGTGCATGCTAGATGCGGTCTCATCATCACGATCATCGGTTGTGGCCGACGCCCTGAAATAGGAAGGTCGTATGGGGACTGGTATCCTAGACAATGCTCCCCAAATCTTCTGTAACATGGCATTGTTATTCTGTAGTCATGTGCTGACGTAATCCCACTTTGCTTCATCGTTTGTCTCGAACACGCACCGTGGGCCAAGGTTGTACGCACTGCAGTCACGTGGTAGAAGGTACTCCACCTGATTAGGTACGTCATCGCGGCTGTCCTCATGCAAATTCGATGGTCTGCTAGACGTAGATGGCCTGGCGGAGGGGGGAGGTGCCCTTGCTGACGCTCCCCTGCGTCCGGGCTGACTGCCGGAAGGGGCGGGTATCATCTTGTGCACTGGTGGCATCCAATCGATGTGCTCACTATCCTCCAATGTGGTTTCCTCCTGATCGGGCAACTGAAAGTTTAGTAGTTCCCCATCCTTGCCCTAAAATTGGTAAACTAGTTTCGGTAGAAGGATGTGGTTGGCCCGTAAGGATTGGTAGTCCAAGCAGCCTTCGTCGTCCGATGGCTCGTGCTGTATGCTGAGGTGAGCGAAGATGGGTGTGAGGAGGGCTCCGACGTACTCCTTTCCGCTGCCCGAGAGACCTCTAAATTTCTTCCCAACCCAACTCTGAGCAAGGATGGCTCCAAGGTTGACTCATGTTTCTTCTCGAAGAGCACGGGAAGCCTATAGTATACATCCGGTGCAACCCCATAGTAGAGAATAATGAGCTCGTGATACAAGACCTTTTAGTCTATAGGAGGTATCAATAACTCCAATACGTGTAGTATGAAGGTTATCAATCCATAAAGGGATTTATCCTAATCACTAGAATGCAAGGTGTTTATAGTAAGTTAAGTTAAACAAGTGTGTTGTGATTAAGTGACCCAATTAAAACAAGTAAGCAAATAAGCAAGATATAAATCAATAAGCAAAAGCAGATTCAAAGAGGGGATTATGGATATAAGATGACCCAAGTTCAATTCATGATGTGCATTTACTCAAACAAGCTAATCCCTAGGCATAAGATCCTAAACTTGACTAATTCTCTTTCAAGCAATTAATCACTATGCTAATCACCTAATCCATTAACAAACTCTCATTTGTGGATCATTGATTAGCAAGCATTAAGTTTAAATCAACAAGATCAACCAAAAATACACCCTAGACAACTATTATCATCGGCTAGGAATGTAAATCTCTTGTTTAATTCATTAAGGCATTTCATCAAACACTTGGTGTGCATGAAATGCCTTATGATCTAAACCTACCTTTTCAAGCTAGATTTAGCCTTAAGAACACTAAACAAGAAAGGATATAAGAAGAGCTAACCCTAAACACCATGAATCAAGCCTTGGAACATCCTAATCTACCCAATCTCTAAACCCTAAAAGACTACTCAAGACCCATCAAGAACAACCCAAAATTGATGGAGATAGAGGTTGAATCCATGGATAGATGATGAATAATCAAGATAGAAAGAAGATAGATGGAAGAGATTGATAAAAACAAATACTTAATTGCATAAAACAAAGGATCCTTCTTAAAAATCTCAAGTTCTCTCTCAAAGGTGAGGGTTTTAGACTTAAGAAAAGCTTCCCAACAAAATTAGGTTTAAATGGGTTTTTATATAAAAAGTGGGCGACAGGGTCAACATCGCCTAGTTGCATCACTCCATGGTCATTGATTGCTGGTCGATGCTAAGGGCCTGGTCCTTTATCGCTCGGTTGCATCGCTCGGTGGTCGCAGTGTAGATTTCCTGAGGCGACTTCAGTAAAACCGCGGTAGCTCGCGAACCACGCGTCCGAATCGCCTGATTCAACTTCTCCTGGACAGCTAACTCAACCCTCTACAACATTCATGAAGGTCGCCAAGGCTGATTCAGAGCAGAGAGCTGTCGTCCATACATATATTTTCGGCGTCTCGGATGGACTCCGCATTCTTCTTAGGTCCAACTCTCCAAATATGTCCAACCGCCTCCAATTACCTAGAAAATACTCCAAAACATGCAAGAATACACTAAACCTAATGCAAATGTCTTAATCTCTAATTGAGACCTAAATGCAAGACAAGACCATGATTATGCATGCGAATTACACAAAACTCTAAATGAAATGCATGCTAAAACATGCAATATATGAGTATATCAATTCCCTCAAACTTAAACATTTGCTTGTCCTCAAGCAAACAAGAATAAAGTAAGGGAGAAGACTAGAAATGGGAGCTCAAATCCAAAAGTGCCATAAAAATAATCTGAGCCCAATGTCTAAGTTGCAAACTTCTTGATGCGATCAAACCTACACAAACTCAAAAGTGACTAGCCATACTTATCCTTGCATGACTTACTTTCGAACCTCAACCTACACAAATTTTCATATCTTCCAACCTCTTGACATTGATTAAGTGTAATAGCTGTTAATCATATTTATGCAAGATCAAATGAATTCGTTTGGCTAAGGGTAAGGTTATGAGATGAAGGTGATCTCATTATCATGCATGTGTAATTAGGTACAAGGATCTCTCATGAAATGAACAAACTTTAGCAAAATGCTAAAGGTAAAAGGCAACCTATGTATACAAGGGAGAATTCTCATCTACCCAAATGCCTAGAGTATCTCTAACCTAAAGCTTCTAACCCGTCATACCCATATCCTAAGCTACCCTTTTTTATCTTGAGGCATTTCGCCTTCTCAAACCCACATGCTTCTTGTCTTTTCATTTCACCTCCTTCTCATTCGGGGATCACTTCTTCTTCCTTGTTCTTTCATGGTTTGGTGCTCCTTTGTTGTGATCTAGCTCTTCTTTTCTTCTTTTTGGTTCACGCCTCTTCTCATTCTTTGATGCTTTGGTATTTTTGGCTTTCTTCTTTTCTTTCTATCTTTTGAGGCTATCTTATTCTTTAGAGCTAGTCTTATGATTTTTGCACCAACCAATCTACACAAATTCGATCCCCTATTTCCTTTCTCCTTTTCTTCTTTTCCATTCCACAATCCATTCTCAAACGTTCACCAAGTCTAAAACCGTTCCCCCAAACTTGAACCAAGAACCGCCATCCTAACTAGCCTATTCCTAGATTAAACTCTGAGATGTTGGAGCTAAATCTACATGAGAATTCCTTCTTGTCACCCTAAACCTAACACGTTTTGCCAAGTTTGTTTGAAAGAAAGGCCTCACAATTCACACACTAATAACAATTGCTTAAAAGAAGGCTAAGGTTAGGGTAGGGGAAACCATTCCAATGATGGGATATGACTACTTAGATAAGCAAGAGTGGTAAAAAGGAGAAAGAATATCCAAGTATGTATAGGTGATCTACGAATTCATTCTAGATTGCACAAACATAATATTTACAAGTCAAATTTATGGTTATCACTTAGATGAGGTTGAATTCAAGTCAAGGTTTGTTTCAATCAAAGCAAGAACAATAAGACATGAGATCAAGGCATGGTTTGTTCTTAATTTCTACACGAGATCAAAGCATCAAGTAACTAGCAACAATGGCATTGGACTAGGCTCATAATATGGTACTTTACAAGGATAAATCTATCATTGCTCCTAATGCTCATGCAAAGCTACCTTGCTACCTTATATGTTATGCATCTAGACTCAATCTTATATGGAATCCACAAAAGTTCAAAATTTTCAAATTTATTGAAAATGCATGATATGCATGAGACTCAAGGTGCAAAAGGCAAAATAAGAACACCAAAAACGATGTTAGATAACACACAAACCCTCCCCCAAATTTAAATTACATAGTCTCTTATGTAATTGAAGCTTAAGAGAGAGCTAAACAATGCATGAAAGAAAGAAAGAAGATATGATTCTAAATGCTACGTTCAAAGTTTGGAGTGTTACCTTGGAAAAAGGATGGAGGGGACGAGAGGGATCAAGGGACGCCATATTCCATCACCTCATCCTAAACACTTTAGTCCATAATTCCATGCCCATAAGACCATCGAAAACCTACTTGCACTAAGAAAACCCATCAAAAGGAACTACTAACGAAAGAACAGCATAAAAGGAAATATGTACAAGGATAAGCTTGGGGTGTCTCCCAATAGCACTTTGTTTAGAGTCACGAAGTTTGACTTTTGTTACCCTTTTAAGCGGGTAGTGGAGGAGTGCAAGCACTCCTTGGCGGTTCCTTAAGCTCGAGTTTGAGAACTTTACCCATTAAGCTTTGAAGACCGGCGTGATTTGGCTCCCTAACCGCCGGTGTGAGGGTTGCTATGGCCTTGGCAAAAGGCTTGGGACGCCCTCTACATTTGACCTTGTACTCAATAATCCCTTCTTCATGTCTCCATGGGATGAGAGTCACGATCGAGAGTTGGTCTAGCAAGGGTCCAATCCCATTGAGCATGCTTGGTTTCCTCTCCTCGGACCTAGGCCTTGTCCTCTTCTTATCAACCTTAGCACTTTCACCCTCACTCTCTGTTGTGGTGTGGAAGAGGGAATTCAAGCAACTTCCATCTAGAGCAAGGGCTACTTCAACCTTTTCAATACTCACTATCGCACAAACGCCCACATACTCAACCTTCCGGGCTTGGGCTTCATTGTCTCCACAAATAATACTCCCACAAATAGCGGTGGAAGAAGGCATCATTGTGTAGAACTTCCTTTCATCCACGTTCTTGAGCACAACCCTGTTGTTTATGAAGTCCAAGCTTGCACCGGTTGTGTTGAGGAATGGAGTCCCGAGGAGTAGAGGGAGCTTTATGTTTGGCACCATCTCCATTACAACGAAGTCAGTTGGTACAAGACACTTTCCAATCTTGAGAGGAAAGTCTTCAACCAAGCCAAGAGGTTTCTTCGTGGAAGAGTCTACGAATGTGATGGTGGACGGGTAATCTTTCAAATTATCTATTCCAAGACTTTTGGCCATCTCCAAGGTCATGACATTCACGGTTGAGTCTGAGTCACACAAAGCATCATCAATTTCCAAGCTTCCAAGGGTGTAAGATATTGAGAATTTCCCGGGGTTTCCAAGCTTTGGGAGAGTCTTAGGCTCGATCCTTGTTGTGCTTGGAGGCACTTTCTCTTGTGCCTTATTGAGGAAATGACCGGGAAATTGAAGTGGAGGCTCATATGGGGGAGGTAAAGTGTGAATGGGCTCTCTTTTTGACCCAAAAATTATCTCTACGTTTTTCACTCTAGCCAAGTCCTTGATGAACTCCTCAACCTTGTTATTCATCTCTTCAACCAACACCATATCATTCTCATGGCCAAAGGTCACCTCCCCACCTTGTTGCTCAATGTCCTCATTGAGGCTAGAGACTAACCCGAGGAACTCCTCAATTATGTGATCTTGCTCTTCAAAAGTGGAAAAGGTGTTTCAAGACTCTTTAGAGGTTAGTATTGTCTTTCCATTTGAAGAGCCTTGAGGATGATTTGAGGAAGGGGGGGCACTCCGTTGCTCTATTGATATCACCCTTGAGATCAATGCCTCAGCCTTGCTATTAAGATCATTGTAAGAGAATATGACCTTATTAGTAGTTTCCGTTTGGCCAAGTCAAGCTCTTGCGGTTTAGACGTAGGTGCTTGAACTTGGAGCACAAACCCTTGTTGTTGACCTTGAAAACCGGGTGGGGCTTTTGGTTGGAATCCACTTTGGTTTCCTTGGAATTGGTTCCTTGGGACATACTCTTGTTGGTTGGAGTTAGAAGATTTACCTTGAGATTGGAATTGTTGTTGTGGAACTCCTTGAGCTTGAGTAGATTGTTGAGGGTAGAGTTGGTCTTGTGTATTCCTATAGGTTTTGTTGAACCCTTGTCTTTGGAAGTTACCTTGGTTCCCCACGTATTTCACTTCCTCTTGTGTTTCCACGGGTTCCTTTTGATAGCAATCTTGATTGTTCTCGTAGTCACCAATGAAATGGACCGCCTTTTGAGACTCTTTTTTAGAGGCAAGAAGCTTGTCTATCATAGAGGATTGCTTATCCAACTTTTCAGTAAGAGCTTTCATGTCTTTGTCTCTCTTGTTCTCATCAAAGTCACTTGTGGTCCTTGTGGCATGGTCATAATCGTAACCATAGGTGCCATCACTTTGAGCCAAGTTCTCTACCAATTCCATTGCATCCTCCACGTCCTTAGCTAGGAAATTACCATTCGATGCCGTATCAAGTAGCATTTGAATCTTAGGTAAAGAGCCTCGGTAGAGAGTACTAAGAAGTGAGGCGTTGGAGAAGCCATGATGTGGGCATTGAGAAGTGTAGCCTCTAAATCTCTCCCAAGCCTCGTTGAAAGACTCAATAAACCGTTGCGTGAAGCTTGAAATCTCATTGCGAAGTTTGGCGGTTCTAGCCGGTGAGAAGAATTTGGGTAGAAATTCCCTTTTTCAATCATCCCATGAAGTAATAGAACCTTGAGGCAATATTTTCTCCTATTGGTGAGCCTTGTCACCCAAAGAGAACGGGAAGAGACGAAGCTTGAAACCATCTTTGAATACTCCATTGATCTTGGTGAGACCACATATCCGGTCAAATTGGTCAATGTGATCTAGAGGATCCTCCATTGACAAATCATGGAACTTATTAGTTTGAACCATGTTGATTAGCCCGGGTTTGACCTCAAAGTTGTTGTTTTCAACCGGAGGTGGTTGAATCCCTTGACGGTTTTGGTGTGCATTTGCCGCATCACCCTCTCCAACAACATGCCTAGCTCTCGGTGGGTGGTTAGAAGGGTGATGGTTTCCATTGCCACCACCTCCTTGATTGTTGCCGTTTCCATCCCCATTCCCACCGTTCCTTTGGTGGGGAATGGGTTCGTTGATGCTCTCAAGTGGAACATTCTCAAAGTGCTCCATTTCTTCGTTGACAACTTCCTCTTGCATTCTCACACGGTTCCTTCTTGCTCTTGAACCCCTCTCAAGTTGATCAATATCGTCCCTTGGTTGTATGAGATTGGTATTACCACGGGAATGGGTATGCATACACCTATAGAGAGCAAAAGCAATGGGAAGTGAAGAAGATTAGTAACTTAGTAGAAAATAATACTTAAGCTCACTAAGAACCTAAATCTCAATGTTAAAACAAATCCCAATATGGCAACGGCGCCAAATTGATACAAGACCTTTTAGTCTATAGGAGGTATCAATAACTCCAATACGTGTAGTATGAAGGTTATCAATCCATAAAAGGATTTATCCTAATCACTAAGAATGCAAGGTGCTTATAGTAAGTTAAGCTAAACAAGTGTGTTGTGATTAAGTGCCCCAATTAAAACAAGTAAGCAAATAAGCAAGATATAAATCAATAAGCAAAAGCGGATTCAAAGATGGGATTATGGATATAAGATGACCCAAGTTCAATTCATGATGTTCATTTACTCAGACAATCTAATCCCTAGGCATAAGATCCTAAACTTGACTAATTCTCTTTCAAGCAATTAATCACTATGCTAATCACCTAATCAGTTCGATTGGTGATGCCCTTGCCTTTTTCCATGTCCTCCTTTGCATATGTCTTGGCTTTTTCCTTTCCCGGCCTACTACTAGTCCTTCTCATTGTCCTGGGAAGTGAAAATCAAGAGAATTTGCAAAGTGAGCGCCATTGGGCCAAAACCAGCAAACGATCACATCATGATGTTGTTATGGAATAACCGATCGCATATATCAATGTGGAACAGTCATAACACTTCAGCATAACAGATTAGTTTCATGAAAATCCCAGCATATGGACTCGACGAACCAAAGATATGCTCAATGATGAGGATTAAGTGTTCATGCATGTGCAAAGTGATAGAACTCTAAAAAGTAATTAATCTCGTCAAAGAATGAATCTAACACGCACAAGAGGCAAGACAAATTCGAAATCCACATAATCCCAAAAACCCTAGGTTTTGTAAAAAAACTTTTTTTGACAAATTCCTATCTACCATAGCAAGAGGGTGACAAATCTGTTTTCTATAGTCTAGGAAGGCCTAATTGCACAGGAAAATTACTCATGGAATCATGAGACAAAGCAAAAAGCCATGGGTCATTTTTTCTTACCAAAATTGTGACTGTAAAAATGGATTTCGGAACTCATATCTTTGGTAATCGAAAATTCTGTGTTAGGGTTTTGTAGAGCACAGAAAACTAATGGGGATAGACACCAAAATCGTCCAATTCTGTTGAAAATCAAAGAAGTTATAAGAGATTGAATATTTGTGTTCTTGAGAAAAAGAAGAGAGAAAATCGATAGAGGAGAGAGAGAGAGAGAAACCGTGGGAGAGGAAGAAGATAAGGGAAAAACCGGTCTGTTTTAGTGAAATAAACCGGATTAAACCTCATGAAAAGTCAGTTTACTTACCTGGGCGGGCATCGATCGATACTGGTTGTAGCATCGGTCGATGCTGACCTCTCGGGTAGGGGTAGCATCGGTCGGTCGATGCTCACCTAGCATCGATCGATGCTGAACTCTCAGCATACCATAGCATCGTTCGATGCTTGCTTAGCATCGATCGATCCATCCCTTTTTTTTTATAAGATGAACACTAAGAAGGCAAAAACCAAATTTATTAAGTTAATGTCTAGAAAGCTTAGAACAATTAGATAAATACGTACCAGTGGGTTGCCTCCCACCAAGCGCTTGTTTTAAGTCGCTAGCTCGACTTCTTGAGTGTCTTAGGCGGATGGTGTATCTATGGGGTTCACATTCTCCCTAGCTCATTTTGGTCTCCTCCTTAAAGCCCTCTTGTCTTCATCCGTGCTTGGATAGTCACCGAGGTCTTCATGCTTCTTGTATCCCCTTTTTCCTTCGACTGTGTAACGAATGCGTTTTGATGTGAAACCGGGAGGTGCCACTAGGTAGAAGATTTCCTTGTCGATGTTTGCGAGACACATTCTCCTGTTCGGCCAATCCATAACGGCCCCAGCTGTTGTTAAGAATGGCCTCCCAAGGATTAGAGGTTCGTCTTTAATTCTGTGGGTTTTCGTCACTTGAAAATCGATTGGGACAATGCAATTTCTAAATTTCAGAGGGAGATTCTCGATCTTGCCGATCGTGGTGGTGGTTGACCCATCCGCGAGTTCGATTAGCATCCTTGAGTGTCTCATGTTGTTTATCATCAGACGCCTTACATCCATCTCTGACATGAGGTTGATAGCAGCTCATGAATCGCACAAAGCATTGTCGAAGTAGGAACCGAAGATCTCGCATGCAACGACGAAGCACCCTGGTTCTTCGAGCTTGTGCAGCGTTTTGGGCCCAGATAGCTTCTTCCTAACTTCGTCGAACAGGTCTTCGATTTAACACTTGTTTTCCCTGCTGTACCAAAACAGTTGTTTCATTGCTGGGTACTTTTTCCAAGCCTGGTCGAACGACATGTGGAGCGGAATTTCATTCACCATAGAATGGAAGTCATCTAACATTTTCTCGCTAATGGGTCGAGTTTCCCAATCCTGACGTTCTGAAGCCAGAGTCCGCCTTGCGATCGCGATCCCCCCGTGCGGCTTCCTTCCTCGGATTCTCGCAGTTTGTCGTATCATCATGCACTGATCATTCATTTCTCTCTGAATTCCAGGGGACGCCTCTCTCTCAGCTAGGAAAGTTACAACATGGCAGCTGCTGGTCGGTTCATGTTTTGTTTCCTCTAAATCTCTCCCAAGGTGGAGATTGACCGTGTCTTCGACACTGGATGGACGTTTCTGAAGCGTCTTGATCTCACCAGAAAAGTTGGAGGACTTGTCCATAAAACCCATATTTTTTCCAAGAAGGTCATTGTACCTTCCATCCATTTTAAAATGAACGTCCTTGACTGCTACTGCTGTCTGTTTCTGCCCCTCATGGAGAACATGGATAGATGAATAGGCTTCTCTCCCTTGGCTGCCAATCTCCTCCACTCTCCGCTCAAGCCTGTGTGTCTTACTCGCAACGATCTCCAGGCCCGTAGCAGTGGTTGAGAGGCTTTCTCTCAAGCTCATGAATTTCCTTTCAAAACTGTCTTCCATGAGCTTCATGGATTCGTTGACATGATCGATGAAAATCTGGTTTTTCTCGATCTCGTGGGCCTGTCGCAGCTGTATCTCCTCTAGTTGCTTCACTTTCTCTTCAAGTTTCTGTACTTGGGCGTAGATAGCATCACACTTTCCACCAAGATCCCTTTTGATATACTTCAGTTTTGCAACAAGCTCGAACGAGGATTCCTTCTGATTTTTCAGTAGTGTGTGCATCATTGCTTCCAGAGACTCACTAGGGATGAGACCGTGAGCTCGAGGTGGTGCATGGGCTCTCGGTTGGTAGCATTGATGGACGTACCCTTCATTGCTCAAACTCTGGTCTCTGTAAGAGTAGAATGGGGATGGCTGATTTGTGTAAAAATCTGGCATAGGGACGTAATCGACAGCGGGTTCACGTCTCAAGGGTGATCGTCCCTGAGCTTCCCGACCCAGTTGGGATCGACTGCCATTTTTTCTTGGGTAGTAATCCATCTCGATAGGGTTCCTGAAATACATCAGAATATAAAGTAAAATATATTGGTAAATCTTAGACTAAATTTCAAATTCAGAATTGAAGGTAATGTTATTGGTCCCCGGCAACAGCGCCAAATTGATTTAAGCGTTTTCACTCAGTCAATTAAAACTAAAGTTCACACTACCGCAATCATAACAGTTGTCAATGCAGTACTTTAGGATCGAATCCACAGAGACCAAGGTAACACTACTATTCTCACAATTATGAAATTAAGCTAAGACAGAAATATGGTTTATTTTAGAAAAGTAACAAGAGCAATTTAAACGATGTAAATTCAATAAAGGAAAGGCCTTAGGTCAAGGGTTTATTCGCAGGAATCCAGAGATCATAAATCAAACAACTATTCAAGGAATAATTAAAAGCAAGTTTCAAACTCAAACATAAATATCTAACCAATCAACTTCCGTGCTCATGGTTACTAAATCTAGCACCCTAAAATCCTAACTTCCGTTGGCATAGGATTCTAGATTAGTATTAACGAGCTGGTTCAATATGTTCACGAATCGCCTTAACATCAACTTCCGAAGGTTAAGGACAATTAGCTCACTTATGTTCTTTCTAGCAACCTAAGACACTTCCGCACTCTTAGATTGCCCTAGTTCATAGACCTAGCGGTCAGCTAAAGTCTAAGCAATAAACACAACAATAAGCGAAAACCACAAAAGATAAATCCCTATATGTGTATAATTCAATGACTCATGGATCTCCTTGAAGGCCCTAACCTAACTATGGAATTACTCAAACATAGTAACGAAGAACAAGCAAGGAGATAAAGAAATCATAATATAAATAAAGAGAAAAAGGGTTTATAATTCTTCTCAATAGATGCGGAGATTCTTATCCAAAGCTTACAATGATTCAATAGCAAAAAATATGAATAGAACAAAAGGTGGCTGCCTCCCAGAGGCTAAAAATAGAGTATATATAGGTCTAGGTCGAAATAGGTCAAAACAGGAAGCTCCCAAGGCAAAATAAGGAAAACAGAAATTTCTTTTCTTCTTCTCGTCGGCTGGTATTGGTCGATACCCTCTTAGCATCGGTCGATGCTGACCTCTCGGGGAGGGGTAGCATCGACCCGTCTTCTTCAGCATCGGTCGATGCTGACCTCTCGGGTAGGGGTAGCATTGACCCGTCTTCTTCAGCATCGGTCGATGCTGACCTCTCGGGTAGGGGTAGCATCGACCCGTCTTCTTCAACATCGGTCGATGCTGACCTCTCGGGTGGGGGTAGCATCGACCGATCCATCGATACCTTCACCAGCATCGGTCGATGCCAACCTCTCGGGTAGGGGTGGCATCGACCTGTTCCACCGGTATCGACTGATACTGGCTCTTTCTTCACGGTTTCGTGCGTTTTTGCCCTCGTGACTCCAATTTCATCCTTGAACGCTTTTTTACCTGAGATATCTAAATAGAAGACTAAAAGACTCTAAAACGGACTTTGACTTGATAAAAAATTGAAATAAACATTAAAACATTCGTTAGAAAGCGGTAAAAACCAAGCATATCAGATTCACCCCGAGGAGAATCCCGATGAAGATCTATGGAGCATAATGGGACAAGGCGTCTACGACAACAGACGGTCCAAAGCCGCCTACTCACGCATCCCGCTGTCCACTATACACACAAGCTCTTAGCTCACACCATAATCTCGAGAGCGAAAGTGGGGAGTGTCCTCAAAGGCGAGCTTCTCACCCTTCAATTACCTTTTACCGATGACCCGCGCTATGCTTACTATGCTTGTATCGTCGCGATGAATTTGGTGAAGGTGAAACACAACGCGCCCGCTACAAAACCCGAGGACACTACTACCGCCTTTGGAAGTTTCATCACGGCGATTCTACAAGCCGTGCACTTCGATTTCTCGAACGAGGTTCCACTTCATGTAAGCTGGTTCGACTTGATACAATTCTCCCGAGACCGCACGATCTCTCGCGCTTCACTCGACCCCGACAAACTTGGTTACAAATATTGCAATAATGTCTGTGACTCCTACTTTGTCTTCTTACCTTCTAACTCTGTCCCTAGACTCCGAGAAGGAGCAGCACCTAGATGGATACCGGAGGAGATGGACTACATACCTACAGCCCCATGCCTACTGTACACGATTGGACAGTTCCTAGTGGCCAAGGCCAACCGAGACGCCGCGGAAGAGCATGCTCGACTACTTCAACAATCACAGGCACGTGCACCATCCGCGAGTTCGTCTCAGGAACACATACCAGAATACGCAGCCATGGAGAAGAAGATAGCACGACAAGAGAGACGATACATACACATGATGCGTTTCCTCGAAGAGCACCACCAGTTTGATAGCAACACGCCCGACTCCGAGACAGATGTCTCAGGCGACGCCTAGCCATGCACTTCACCACCACGGTTTAATCGATCTCTTTCACCTTATCTTTTACTTTAATGATTTCACCATCCTTTCAACAACTTTTTCACACTGAGGACAGTGTGATTTAAGTCTGGGGGAGGATGTTTACCCATTACTAATCTATTTTTCTTTTCTTTGGATCTTTTTGATTCTCGCTGAATTTTTAAGACCTTGTGTAGTATTTTGATACAGTATTTTTCAGGAACATAAGAATAATTAAAATATGTGATGATATAGACCAGTGTGCTTCTACGTTATTTCCTCGTGCTAGCTCTTTTGTGGTTTAGTACTAGATTAGGCGGTAGCTAGAGTGCTTTCAATGCTACATCCCCAGAGGATTTCGAGCCATAGAAATTCTTTCTGACAGGATATACTACCTCATTTTATTTGGACTTAATCTATAATTAATTTTCTTATCAATTGTTTTAGGTGAGACAACGAGTCATACATCTAGGACATCTTTTTCATTTTTATCACTCTTTGTTGTCCTAGATGGCTGGTTCATCTTTAGCTGGTATCCCACCCGAAACTTAACCTTTGTTCAAACCTCATGCAACTCTCTCGTTGTCTTATGTGCATATGTGTGCAAAAACGCCGGAGAGGGAGGAACCCCACAATTTTTCAGTCACTCAAAAAGACGAGAGACTAGACGGATTCAGTTGTGGAGGTGTCGACAAATCAAGCTAAAAAGTTACCTTGGAAATCGTTTGTAACTGGTAATTTTTGTACTCTCTAAGGCTTCCGTTTAAAAACGTTTTCCCCTTTCTAAAAAAAAAAAAAAAAAAAAAACCTGAAAGGAAAGGAAATAAAAGCCTAAGAGTCTTAGAGTATTATATATTTTTACCAAGGCAACTCTGTTTTAATATATGAGGAGTAAGAAGCCGTTCGAATCATTACCCGGAGAAAAATCTAAGTTCGGTGGAACGACAGAAAAGTTCTGTCAAAGGGAGAAGAGTCCCGACGAAGGAGGAGTTTTGCAGCAACACTTATGTGAGCAAGGAGTGACTGAATATTGTGGGTACCAACAGATCCATCCTCTCTTGCTGTTTTGCATACTATCTAGCATTCTCCGAAGAAAATACGGTAACCCGAAACACTTTTAGCCTCACCTCTAAATTGCCCTTAAATGCCTAGCATCGATTATATTGTCTAATATTTTTGGTACGAATCACGCAATCTTTAATGAATGTGAAGAGCTAGTTGACTGAAAGTTAAGATATATGTGGTTAGATTTTCGCATGATGGATACCGTGGATTAGCGTTGTAGTACTTTGGTGAGAATTTTCTAGACTAAGCCCGATTGATGCATTACGTTGGTCATGGTTTAGAAGGACGGTCACTGAGAATTTTGTTAGTTCCGATATTTTCGAAAATCTCTTTCCGAGTTTAGATTTCTGTTTTGTTTGAGGACAAACAAAGATCTAAGTCTGGGGGAGTTAATAACACCGGTTTTTGACCATTTTTATGGATCACTTTCATATTATTTTATAAGTGTTTTAACTCTTTTTTCAAAGTTTTTCAAGTGATTTTTATATTTTAGAGATTTGAAAGACGTTTCAAGTAACTCGGAATAAAAGAGTGCATTTCAGAGCAAAAGTATGTTTTTGGATAAACTTGGACCGTCAAGAAGTCTTGCAGTTAATGAAGACCTTTTCACCCTCTAATCATTCCCAAATTTGGACACAACAAAGTAGAGACAATCAGCTTTCAAATGCATATGGATCGGAGGCAATCCAATGGTTGGATCTTTAAATATACCTGAAGCAATGAAGGCAGATGAAGCTGCCCCGAAGAGAAGCCCACCGCGCCTGGAGGAGCCGGTGCCTCGGCCAACTGCCAATCTGCCACTCCTGGAGAGTCTCCACCTATGGCTAAACATGGTTTCGCCACTCCTGAAGAGCCCGTACCCGTGGCCAGGGCATGTCGCGACCAATTCGACTCGTTTCTTCACCGAGGCCAAAACCGTCATTTCTCATCAAACCCTAAATGTAGAATCCCTCTATAAATACTTATTTTATGCCTCTTAGACAGAGACGTTAGATTATTTTTAACGCTTTTTGGCAGAGGCAAACCCCTAGAAACTTGTGTTCTTGGTTTTTCAAGGATTGGAAGAAGGATTCCTCATCGGTGTTCTTCGATAGAGAAGCTTTCTCCATCCCTTTTTATGCACTGTTTTCTTTTGAATTTATTGAATATGTTTACCTCTGCTATGGTTGAGTAATTCTCTTGTTGGGTGAAAGGGGTTGGAAGGGGAATTTATTGTTCGATTCTTATTAGGTTTTTAGTCTAGGATACCGATTAGGGTTCTTCGTTCTATCCTTTTTGTTAATGCGTTGCTTGACTAAACGTCTTACCAACTGATATTAGGCGTTTTAGAGCCACGAGAGTACTGTATCTAATCGCTTGACCTAGGGTAGACGAGCAAAACCGTCACAAGATTTTGGAAGTATACTTGTGGAGGAGTTGTGGGCGTAAACGACCTTTGAGAGTATCATTCACTTCTTGCGCGGACGGAGACAAAAGCTATTGTCCGAGTACTGAAGTGAGTAGGCGTGTAGGATTACGGGAGTAGACTACACACAGCGTATGTGTTCCAAGTTCAAGAACCCAAAGTCGACAAAAGTCGCTTTAAAAATCCTATAAATTTCCTTGTAAAATTGGCCATAAACCCTAGAAAATTTCTGATTGCCCAACGCTTCGTTTAATTGATTCACAACCTCGATAAAATAATTACTTAGCTACTGCCCTTCTTAGTTTAGTTTAGATTCCATAGATACGACCGTAACAAAATCCAAAATATATTTTACGTGTATACATAAGTTAGAACTCGTTAGAAATAGACAACGTTCATCCCTGTGGATTCGACGGTTTGGTATCATTATGGGATTGGTAATAACTCTGTCATTTGACAAACAATTTTCAAAAGGAAACATGCATTGGTGGCAACGTGGACGAGGCAGCAAAGCAAGACGAAGAAACCTAGAAGCATATGTAGATGGGGCGGTCAGCTTTGCATTGAATCCAGCTTATGTACAATCTGGAATGGTGAAGTCATTTTGCTACGAATGATGAAACGATTTATATTTTGGGTAATCACTTGTTTATGTAAAACGACACCAACCACTGTCTATGATGGAACTCGTATGATGGGGGACAGCAACAATGCCGCATGGGTGGTGCAATCCGATGTCCTTGATTCTTTGAAATTACCGGTAAACACTAAAAGTAGTAGAGGTTTTTTACATAGATTCCCGGTGTGAAAAAACAGTGAATGTTTTTTCACCAACAATGCCGCATGGGTGGTGCAATATGATATTCTCATATTTTGTCCCTTTCATGTATTCATTTAGCATAGGTTTCATCTCATATGCATATGGTTTTATAGCTTATCTTAATTATTTTGTCCCATTTAGAGTTTAGGGGTCTCATGATATGTCCTAGAGAGACTTGCATGTTTTGGAGTCTTTATTAGGTACTTTGGAGGCTTTCGGACACTTTGGAGGAGCTCGCACATACCTCGAGACCATTGTATCAACGTTTGGAAGGATCGGGGTTATCATCTTCACCGTATCGGCCGCTTGCATCGGCTACACCTTGCCCGGCATCGAGAGAATCATCCGCAGCATCGAGCACGCATGCACCAGCCCAGGACACAACGACCTACACGTCCGGTGTTGGACGCTAGGCTATGGCAGGGGAAATACCGGCTGCACACACCGGCTAAAACTCTGCCGGCATCGAGAAGAGCATCGCCATCATCGAGCATTCATGGACCGGCCCGGGACAAGATCGTGCACATGCCCGGTGCTGAATCTTGCTTCGGACAGGGACTTTATCGGATGCTTGCACCTGATCCAGACGGCCCGGCGTAGCATCTATCGTCGAGGAATTCACGTACCGGCTCTTGACACAGCACACGCACCGGCCCAGCACCAATCGGCATAACAAATATGCAACGGCCAGGATGCAGCCGGCACATCCACTCGGTGCCTCGCCTTCACTTGCACAAGGACTTTCCCGACCTCCCACACCGGCTAGAAACCAACCGGTGTTGCTTCCCTCTCGTCAACAACTTCTAGCACCGTCCAACTACACCGGACGCGCACCGGCCGGGATTGAAATCCGACCAGGTCAACACCTGGTTTGTTCCGGGTTGACCCGGTTCGCCCACTTTTCATATAAATAGACTAAAAACCTAATTTTGACTCTAAGCTTTTCTTAAGTCTAAAACCCTCACATTTGAGAGAGAACTTGAGATTTGTAAGAATGATCCTTTGTTTTATGCAATTTAGTGTTGATTTCTATCAATCTCTTCCATCTATCTTCTTTCTATCTTGATTATCCAACACTCATCCATGGATTCAACCTCTATCCATATCTATTTTGGGTTGTTCTTGATGGGTCTTGAGTAGTCTTTTAGAATCTTTAGATGGGGTAGATTAGGGTGATCCAAGGCATGGTTTATGGTGTTTAGGGATAGATTATCTTATTTCCTTCCTTGAATAGTGTTCTTAATGCTAGATCTAGCTTGATGAAGTAGATCTAGATCACAAGGCATTTCATGCACACCAAGTGTTTGATGAAATGCCTTGATGAACTATTCAAGGGATTTATGCTCCTAACCTAAGAGATTAGTTGTTTAGTGCATATCTTTGGTTGATCTTGTTATTATTCTTAATGCTTGCTAATTGTTAATCCACAAATAAGAATTTGCTAATGGATTTGATAATTAACATAGTGATTAGTTGCTTGAAAGAGAACTAATCAAGATTAGAGATCTATTGCCTAGGGATAGCTTGTTTGAGTGAAAGAACACCATGAATTGTGCTTGGGTCACCTTAATTTGATAACCCTATCTCTAGATTCGCTTTCGTTATTTGACATACATCTTGTTTAGTTATTGCATTGCTTAATTCGAATTGGATACTTAACAACAAACCACACTTGTTTCGCTTAACTTACTATAAGCACCTTGCATTCTTAGTGATTAGGAAAAATCCCGATAAGGTTCGATAACCTCTTATGCTACAATTGCATTTAGAGAATTGACTCTATAGATACCAAAATATCTTGTATCAATTTGGCTATGTTTCCATATTGGGATTTGTTTTAACATTGGGATTTAGGTTCTTAGTGAGCTTAAGTTTTATTTTCTACCAAAGTTACTAATCATCTTTGCTTCCTATTGCGCTTTCTCTCTATAGGTGCATGCATACCTGTTCCCGTGGCAATACTAACCTAGTAGAACCGAGGGACGACATTGATCAACTTGATAGAGGATCAAGAACAAGATGAAACTGAGTGAGAGTTCAAGAAGAGGTTGGTAACGACATGGAGCACTTTGAGAATGTTCCACTTGGGAATATCAACGAACCCATTCCCCACCAAAGGAACGGTGGGAATTGGAATGAAAATGGCAACAATAAAGGAGGTGGTGGCAATGGAAACCATCACCGTCCCAACCATCCACCAAGACCTAGAAACGTTGTTGGAGAGGGTGATGCCGCTAATGCTCACCAAAACCGGCAAGGCATTCAAGCTCCACCGGTGGAGAACAACAACTTCGAAGTGAAACCGGGGGTTATCAACATGGCTCAAGCCAACAAATTTCACGGCTTGTCCATGGAGGATCTCTTAGACCACATAGACCAATTTGACCGGATATGTGGTCTCACTAAGATCAATGGGGTCTCCGAAGACGGTTTCAAGCTTTGTCTCTTCCCGTTCTCTTTAGGTGACAAGGCTCACCAATGGGAAAAAACATTACCCCAAGGATCTATCACCTCGTGGGATGATTGCAAATTCTTCTCACCGGCTCGAACCACCAAGCTTCGCAACGAGATCTCAAGCTTCACACAACGGTCCAATGAGTCTTTCAACGAGGCTTGGGAGAGATTTAGAAACTACACTTCTTAATGCCCACATCACGGCTTTAGCAATGCCTCTCTCCTTAGCACTCTATACCGATGTGCTTTGCCTAAGATCCGTATGCTACTTTACACGGCATCAAACGGTAACTTCTTGGCTAAGGAAGTTAAAGAAGCCATGGAGCTTGTCGAGAACTTGGCCCAAAGTGACGGTACCTATGGCGACGACTATGACCGCGCCACAAGGACCACTAGCGACTTTGATGAGAACAAGCGGGCCAAAGACATGAAAGCTCTTAATGACAAGTTGGACAAGCAAGCCAATTTAATTGATAAACTTCTAGTGTCTTCTCAAAAGACGGTTAATTTTGTGGATGCTTATGATGAGAATCAAGTTTGCTATCAAGAGGAGAACGTGGACATGAACACCCAAGAGGAGGTGAACTACGTGGGGAACCAAGGGAACTACCAAAACCAAGGGAACTTGATAAGCTCAAATTAATACCCTAAAAATACTAAAGCTTTGTCGATTGTAATACTTAGGGATTGAATCCACAGAGACTCAAGGAAACACACAATAGATTATATAGATGAAAATTAAGCTAAGTGATCAATGTAATTGAAAACAATAGGTAAATTAAACTATTGTAAGTTCGATTGGAGAAAGATAGGTTCAGGGTATTTCTCAGGAAATCAATGAATGCAGACAAAACTAATTAAACAGGGTTCATATTGCGCACGGTTCTTGAACTTAAATCACTAAAGTATAATTAACCAACTCTCGTTGCGAGAATTATCTAAGTCTAAATCCTAGAATTCCAAATCTCTTTGCGAATCCTAAAGTCTAAACCAGCTTTTAGTTAAAGTTTGATTTGTTCACAAAACAACTAAACCAAATCTCTTTGCGAATAGTTATTTTGCTCACCCTGGGTTCTATCAGGTTTCTCAATTGCACTCTCGTGTCTAATCGATTAACCTAAGATCTAAGTTTTAGGTGATCAATCCAGAATTAGCTTTGAAAACAACCTAAGGTGAAGAACTAATTAAGATTATGAACCCTTAACAACTAATCAACCTAGCATGCAAAGAAATCCCTTATGAGAACCCTAAACCTAACAAGCGATCTACTCAGACATTGAAATTGAAGCAATAAACATGTTTGAATAAATCATTAAATAAATAATAAGAAAGAGAGTAAAACAGGGGTTCGAAATCTTCTCTCGGACGAACAGAGTTTCAGACTTGTCTCCCTCAAAATCTCTCTCACCAAAACCAAAGTAGAATTCAAGAGTAGAATAAAACTTAGCTACAAAAGTGGCTGAAAAACCTAATAACCTAAGATACGTTTTGGGGCTTCTTGTAAATAATAAAGTCTTCTGGGACAATTTACAATTTCTTAAATCTTTGAATAAGTCGCGATCCTTCTGTTTCTTCGACGGGTATCGATCGATACCATCAGTGTATCGATCGATACTCAGCTACAGGATCTCTGCTTGACTCCAAAAAGCTCCAGAATGCTTCAATATCTCCAATAATGCTCCAAACGTACCTAAAACCTGAAAAGACTCTAAAAGACTCCAAAATACTAAAAAGACTCTAACAAAAGGACTCATATCATGATATATCAACTCCCCCAGACTTAGCCTTTGCTTGCCCTCAAGCAAACAGAAAGCTAAATAAGAGAAAGAGGTTTGAAAACACGGAGACTCACATGTTCTTGAAACATTGCAATGACCCTTTTCCTTAGTGCTCCACATATCACCTAACCAGTTCAAAATCTAACAACCATGTACTTCTCCGTAGACATTCGTAGCTTCCCAGACTACACACATTATTTCACAGCATTAATTACCCAATAAAGCCTTCCTCGCCAGTTTCATCGCTGTGATTAATACCAAGAACCTTCTAGATTCTTTCCTATACAATATCATGATAAGCAACCATCCAATCTCATACTTTCTGGTATTGTTTTCTCTCCCCCAAACTTATTTCTCATTATATTCTCGCATATGCTTATTATGGTTCGAGACGCGAGTATTGATGGTGTTTGCCACCGAATCTCCGGTTCTTCCCTTAAAAGTAATCAAAGGTGTAGGCGAATAATGGTATCACAGGAAATTTTCCTAACCTCGCTTCCACCTTTGTGTGATCATTCCCTCTGAAGTAAAATAATGGGATCGCTAGAAATTTTCCTAACCCTCTACTCAGAAGAAAATCATTTCATCTTTTAATGCATCTTATTTATCAACTTGTAACAGGGGAGAGAAATATCATTACTTTAAACACATGGGTTCCTTTGTCATATATAAATGAGGAATCAAGCTCTATGGGCATCAGTCACATCGATGAAGTGCAAAAATTTTGGCTCATGCTTTAAAGAACTTTGCTGGAAACATGGGTGTCTTCTAGTTAACTGGTCAGCCTTTGGATTTTTCATTAGTCCGATCTAGAACTGATTCTGTAACAATGGTCACTTAGAAGTAAAGTCAGAACAAAAGATTCAAGAAAAGGATCACAGTCCCCAACCAAGTTTTGACTCAATAAAACAAATTTTGACTCAAAAACGACTGACTCTAAGAAAAACAAACACAATGTCAGCAACTACCTCCCCCATACTTGAATAACACTGTCCCCGGTGTTATCTAGCCTAAGGTTGGTGAAAGCAGCAAAAGAACAGAGTAGGATTGTGAGGAAAAAGTAGGAGTTACCGATCTGGGACGGGTGTATCGACCGACACACGGCCTGGTATCGATCGATACCAGGCGTAAGTCAATACAATGAACTCTTCAATGACAAGTGACAAGATATTGCTCTTAATTTGTGACATAGGGTCCGAAATTGGTATGGTTAGCACTGTCAGATCACTCAAACACAGGTTAAAAGCAACAAGCTATCATAATGCATAATCCAACAAAGTTCAAAATAAAAGCAACAAGATGACAAAACAGACTTAAAAGTTCAAAAGAAAAAAAAAGAAAAGAAAAGTGAACCAGATAGAACAGAGGACTAATCCTCATCAGAACCATCGTCTCCAGCGGTATGAGACGGTCCTTCTCCTGAAGGTGAGCGTGGGCGAGACGAGGCCATGCAACTGCAGCGAGAAATGGCACTCCAAATAGTCTGCAGAATATCGACGACGTACTTCTGAAACGGATCCATCTCCATCGCAGGTGATGTAGGAAGAACAAGTGTAGGAGCAGGTGTACGTGCATGTCGCGAGCATCGTGGTTGACCTCCAGCAAGGTCAGGTACTGGCACATCCTCAGCAGAAACAGGTGCTCTAGTAGATCGTGCACGATGTCGAGTGGCAGGTGCAGCGATCAACAGGTCCTCAGTAGGCTCAAAACGCAGCAGCTGTGGAGTGTCACCAATGTCTGTCAGCCCTCTGTTGGGGAGCTGAACAAAAAAATCTCCATCTGCGGTAGAGAAGCACCAACGTCGTGGAGGCTTCAGCCACCACAGGTTCTGCAAATGTTGCTCATCCATGAGAGCGCGTGTAGTGGAGATGGAGCAGCTCGCAGTACTGATCCCAAAGTACTGGAAGATAGGTGTGAGAAGACTCCCAACAGACTCGATCTTCCTAGCGGTGTCCCTCGTACTCTTACCTACAAAAGGCTTGGTCTTCAAGGAGACCAAGTGATGCGCAAAGACAGCGCCCATGTTGACCTCTGTCAGCTCAGGCCACTCATAATCCTCACCTGGAATGATATCTCGGATAGCAAGGGCAAGTACTAGAAGCTTAGACACTCTCATCTTGTTCGGCTCCATCTTGCACAGAAAGGTGTTGCTCAGAATCCTAACCAAGCAACGCAGGACTGGGTGGCGCACATCCATCTGAGTGGATGTCCTAGAGTGATAGACATTAGTCCCAAAGTGCGCCCAGAAGCTCTGCACGTCAGGGTGTGAAACAGAAAGAGCGATTCGCCTAAAGGCTCTCTGAAAGCCATAGAGGTCACAAAGATCAGGGAGTTGCAACCTGTACCTCACTCCACGAATCATGAAGGTCAAGGTACCCTCCTACGCGTTTCTGAGAACTTCGTCGTGGTAGTAGACGCAGACTGTCGCCATGAACTGACAAACCAAGTCAGGAAATAGATCGTACTGCTGTGTGGCAATAGTGCCCAGACCAATCCTCCCAAGCAAACACTGGAGCTCATCGTCTAGGCCCAGACGATGCATAGTGACTCCATCAACGAATCGAGTGGGCTGCACATCAATGCATAGCCACCCATTGTAGTGCAGCGTATCGTAATCATCCCAGTCTTCCGAGATGGGCTTGTAGAGGCAGTTTTTGCTCTCAGCAACCTCCCTATCTGTTCCCTCCCAAAGTCTGTTGCAAGGAATCTTGGCCTTCTTGTTCCTCTTAGGCCAAGGAGGTCGACACGTGGCAGCAGGAGCCACAGGGTCAGCACGAGCAACGGGTGGTGGTGATGGTTGTGCCACTGGTTGTGGTGGTGTCATCTCGCGCAAAGAAGAGTGCGGGAGCTCAATATGTTATGATGCTCCATCAATCTGCACTCTGTAGTGGTCGTCGGCTAGGCGACTGGTCACTGCACCTCTCCGCCAATGTAATCCGTCCCAGATTTTGACACGTTGACATCAATGGAATTCCTTTGGTCGTGGGTTGGAGCTGGATGCCTCATCCGTTCGTGTTCTCTTACGAGTATACATCTGCAATCAAAGACAAAGAACACAGCAAATATAGAATACACAGCAACAAATCAGCAACAAATTGCACAAAGTTTCACATCTGCACGCAGGGTATCGATCGATACCCTGGTGATTTTTGAACCAGAATCTCAAAATTCATCAGATCCACAATTGCAAGCATACAAGCGTAAGGGTGAGTCCAAAATTCCTCTAGAACAACCTAGGTAAAGCATATCTATCCAATAAATCAAGTTCTAAGAGGTAAAATTTCAAAATCCCAAACCTTGTGTCCATGGAGTGAAAAAGAGAAAATTGAGTGTCATACCTTGCAGATCGAGTGAATAGATGATAGAAATGGGAAGAGCACAAAAATCCAACAAGGTTAGACCTTGAAATCACTCAAATCCGTGAAGAAACGAAGATTTGGTGATTTTGGAGTAGGGCTTTGCTAAGTATCGAGCGATGGGAACTGTGGAAAAGAAGAGAAAACCCGAGGGTTTTAAAAAGAAACTTACCTGCGCATGGGGTATTGATCGATACCCATGTGGTATCGATCGATACTCGGACCTTTGGTCGATGCGATGTTTATTCCTCCGGGTGTCGATCGACACCAAGTGGGTATCGATCGACACTGCCCCTTTTTATATGGTTCATTCGAACACACAAGACACAAAACCAATAACTAAAAATAAAAGAAAGAAAGAAAATATGTACAGACTCACCAGTGGGTTGCCTCCCACCAAACGCTTGTTTTACGTCACGAGCTTGATTTTACGGACGATCAGTCCGGACAAGAATGAGAGCTTGTACTGAAACGAGCTCCGCAACTTGACATCTCCAGCTTCAGAGTTTTGCTCAACATGCTTTCCACAACCCCATTTCCTTTTTCTTTCAGCTCCGGAGTAAGAATAACTCTAGCCTTAGAAAATGGTCTTGAAGTTCCTTTGCACTTCACCTTATATTCGATCGAATCTCCATCACACTTCTGAGGGATTAAGGTCACATGGGTAGCAATTTCGACGCTGTTGTTCTTCACTTCTTTCTTTGCCTTAGTCGTTTTGATACTCTCTTGGTGATAATAGAAGGACGATCTAAAACTTCTATGACAGTTGGCTCATCATAAGGCTCTTCCAAAAGATCAACCATCAACATCTCTCCTGTAACAACGGTGATGCAAGAGATATGTTGGGGAGCTCTTCTAGAAGGAATGGCTTTGTAGGAGATCTGTTCGTCAATGTATGAGAACGAAATCCCCTTGATGGGCGTGTCTATAACTGCTCCAACCGTAGCCATGAACGGTCTTCCAAGAATCAAAGGTGTACTAGATCTTTCACTCATCTCCACAACCTGAAAATCAGTAGGAACCAGACAATCTCCTATTTTAACCAACAAATCAGGGATTGTACCGTATGGAACTAAGGTGGAAGAGTTCGCGAATGCGAGAGTCATCTGAGTAGATCTAATATCACCAATTTTCAACTTCTCTGCAAGTGCCTTTGATATGACATTGACGCTATACCCTGAATCAACCAGAGATTCTTTGAATTCAACTCCAGAGATAGAGCATGGAACTGAAAATTTTCATGGGTCTTCCCTCTTAGTCAACTGCTTCATCGGTGGTGGTGTGTTTCTTGCCTTGATAAAGATTGTCTTGATCTCTTCCTCAGTTTCTCTGCAATCTCGGAAGTAACAATCCAAAGGGCGATTTTCAAAGGCCTCGTCAAAAGACATAGTATGGGGAATCCTCCTTACCATCTTCTCAAAAGCGAGCAACTTCTCTGCAGTGATGGGTTTCAAGAGATGTCTAGGTGGTCTATAATATGGCACTTTAGGCTTGTAAACACGTTCCTCAATCACCTCCGGCTTCTTCACAATCTCTGGTTCAATCTGCAAGGAGTGTCGATCGACACAAGTAGTGGTGTCGACCTCAGGACGGGTATCGATCGACACAGGAGGGCACTACAAGAAAAATGCACATTAATAGCGTCGTGGAAATGATATTATAACCCTATTATAGCATTTCCATGTTGGCCGTGTTTGCCGCTTTTATAAAAGACCCCCCCCCCCCTACGATAGCGAAATGTTTTCCTGCTATTATATGGTTGATCTACAATAGCGTGGAATTATTTGCCGTTACATATTTAATAGTAGCATAATATTATTGCCATTTTATTTTTTATAGTAGCGTTAATTATATACTCTTTTAAATTTAATAGTAGCATCATTTTCGTGCTACTTTATTATTTATAGTAGCGAATTAATTTTGCTATATTGGGTAATATAAAAGGTTTTGATATGAGCCGTAATAAATTAAGTTGTAGCTATATTTCGGAGGCTATAAAAATTTTGTAATTACATTTTGTTTTACTATTAATTTGTTAGTTTGTAACATGAAATTGGGGAAACATCTAATATACCCTTTTTTATAAATTGAATCAACTTGCCCTTCCACTAATCAATTTGCCCCTCTTTCATTTACCCAAATGAAATTTTACTATTTTTCCCTCACATTAAAATAATGTAAAATTAAAAAAAAAACAAAACAAAAAAAAACGTAGAAAAAAACAAATGAATCGGTACAACTGGTACAACTAGTTAATATGTACAACTGGTATAAATGATACAACTAGTCAACTTTTCTGAATTGGATATAACTGGTACAATTGGTACAATTAGTTAACTTTCCGAATTGGGTACAACTAGTACAACTTCGTTGTAATATATTAATGTTGTTAATTTTTTTTCTTTTTCAGAGGACAATGAATAGTAGTTAGTTCACAGTCATAGATTTTGATTATGGGAGATATTATTCAGGGAACGGAGTTGACGTACAATGGATTCCAAGTGAAGATCCGAACTATACTTTATTGATGAAAGAATTGTTGGATGAGTTAACTTATTTTGGGTTGGTTAGTAGAATATGCAGGAAGATCATAGTAGATGAAGCTACGACGAAACTGAAATTAACTTACATTCCAATTAAAACATATCATAAGAAGGCAAGTGTAATCTTGGATGATGAAGATGTTATAACATATGTAATGCAATACAAAGATGACCGTGCTACATATTTGATTCGAATAAACAACAATGGTTACCACATCATCTTACTTTTATGTAAGATAAATTTATTTTTTGAGAATTGGTTACAACATCATCTTACATTTACATCATATACCTTACACTTTTAGGGTTAGTTTGTTAATCTTAACCCATACTTATGAAAAAACTTACAAATTATTACCTTTTACACATATTATAGCATGAACACATATTAAATATAATTTAATTACCTAATTTCATTGGTACAACTATATAAATATAATTTAAATTAAGGTCTAACTACTTACAAGGTTTTGACCATGAAGTACAACTATGAACAAATCTGTACAACTGGAATCTTAGTGTACAACTATGTACAAATTTGACGACACACGTGTTATTTTGAAGGCGTATGGGTCCCTTTTTTCAGAGCACGTGTCCGATTTTTTTTTTTAATTTTAGTTTATACAATTATTCTAGTTATACTATTGTACCAATTTTAATTTAGTTTTATGTAGTTGTTCGAAGTTTTACCAGTTGTACCAGTTATTTCAATTGTACTAGTTATCTCAGTTGTCTTAATTGTTCCAAATATCCCAATTGTTCTAGGTCTGCAAATCGTTCATTGCAAATCACAGTTCTAATTTCGGATTTTCCAAAATTTCAACCAATACAACTTTCAAATATTGTGATTGTTCACTGCAAATCGTTCACTACAAATCTCAGTTCTAATTTTGCAAATCGTTTTCAAAAACAACAAATTTCAAATATCGAAGAAGAAGTTACATCAATTCAAAAAAAAAAAAAAAAAAAGTTACGGTGGAGAAGAAGAAGATCCAAAATCAAAAGGAGGATCCGTTCTAATCGGATATGGATAAGATATGGTTAGATTGGGTTAGTAAATACTGAAACATTTTAAGGGTAATTACGTATTTGATCAACTTTTTAATTAAAAGAAAAAGAAAAAGAAAATTCTTTTTATAACAGGGACAAATCTGATTTTCGTTCGATCATTTGGGGCATTGCTGATTTTTGCCCCATGAAATTGGAATTATACCCAAAAAAAACTGAAAATTATGTTCTAAACATTATTCATTACCAACACATCCAACAAGTTCAACTCATTCAACAAGTACTAGTACATAAAACATAACCATGTCTTGAAACATAAATACCATGTCTTGAAATCAAAGGAAAAACAACTAAAGAGTAAACGATCAGGGCAATATAAGTCTCCGACTCAGTAAAAGATGAAGACCATCCAATTACACATACCAATAATTCCACAACGACAACCGATACAGCTGCAGCGAATAGAAGTTTGATGAAGTAGCCAGCCTTCCTCTCTGTCAGATATCTCCACAATCCTCTTATTAACCGATATTCACTAAAAATCTGTGTCCATAGAAATACTGTCATTCCAATATATGCATGGTAAAGAGGGGGAGAGTGCTCCACCAAATTTAGCACAGAGAGAATTGCCATAAGTAGACAGCCTGATAAATATACCTGCGTCAGAATAACCAAAATATATGAGATAGGCGGAAATTTCACATAAAAAGTACAGATGCTTAACAATAACAAAGAAAAGGGGAAGGCAATTGTAACCTAGAAGCAGATGCAGATGAAACATATCTAGTGAATAGATGTTGTCACTACTACTAACTCTCACCAGCTCTTGTTGCAAGCTTTGTCTATGTTGGGAGCTTATAGACCGCTCCTCCATTAGCTTCGAAATGGTTGAATCAGTCTGCACCAGATGTTTAACTCTTTAGGACAATTAACATTGCATAAAAAGGTAGAACAGAAGTTATGGACTTCTAAATTTAATAACCAAACCTGGTTTAGCTTGGATTCAAGAGCGTTGACTCTGTTATAGATCCGTTATAGATCCGTTTGCAGTCACCTGAAAATTTTGAGCTCAAACACCCACAAAGCAGATGCAGATGTAGAAATCTCTGTTATAGATCCGTTTGCAGTCACCTGAAAATTTTGAGCTCAAGCACCCACAAAGAAGATGCAGATGTAGAAATCTCTGTTATAGATCCGTTTCTTCCTCTGCTTCCCTTCTATATTCCTAAACCAGAAATCTGAATGTAAAACTAATTACCGGTGGTGACGAATCGGCAGTTGTGTTGCATCCTCTAGTGAGCACGGCCACGAGGCTTCTATGCTTGGGGATTTTCGATTGCTCTCCCCAAACTGCCACCAACGAACCCTAATACAGATCCGCTTCTCCATTGATGACCGCATCAGAACCCTAGGCATGAACTGAGCCACTTGTCTCCGACCAAGTCCAACCGCCACCGGCCGCCGATATCAAGCTCGAGAATGGAAGCTTTGGAGGGACCTTAACCTCGTATGCCCCTGTATATATTAAAAAATTCTCACAAATCCTTGTTATAAAAAACATTTTATTTTTTATTTTCTTTTTAAATCAAAACGTGAGTAAATACCTTTACACCCTTAATGAATGTGATAAAAAAATAAAAAAAAATAAAAAAAAAAGAGAGGAAGAGAAACTAAACGAGAAAGTAAGAGAAAATCATAGAGGAGGAGAGCCACGGTCACCCCATCGCATCACCGCCACCGTTCGCCACCGCAGTGAGAGAGAGAGAGCTCGCCGCCATCTCGTCTCGCCATGCCGAGCCACCGCTGTGTCACCGCTGCTGCAGCTGCACCGCCGTCGCTCCTCCACGCATGTGTCTTCTTCTTCTCCGATCATGTCGTCGTCCGTGTGTGGTGTGTGCGTCAATCACCACCGCTTCCGTTCTTAGTCGCCGGTCCACCGCCGTGCCTCAGGGAGGACGCCGCCATCGTTGCAGCGCCGCCGCCATCGTTGCAGCGCCGCCGCCGCACCGTCGAGTGAGTTGTTGTGATCAAAGGTGGTTGCTTGCATCACAAGTTACTGCTGCAACTCCTCCGTTCTAGTTCACCGTTGACACCAACCACCGGAGTCCATCACCGTTGAAGCCGCTGGTCACCATCGCTAGCCCTTTCGCCGCCATCGCTGCTCCTCATCTCCGTCGTCGACCAAAGCTCACTCCCACGAGACTTCTCGTCGATTCTCGTGGGAGTGAGCGGAGGAGATGGGGGTTCACCGTAATAGTAGCTGCTGACCAGAGCTCACCGCCATCTTTGATCGGAGCCGTCGCCGTCGTTTACCCAGAAGGTATCATCGTCACTCCGCAAACTCGTAGTCGTCGTTTTGTGGTGATGGCTTTGTTTTCAATTAAATAATATGATTAAACCGAGAGAAGAATAATCGTGTTAAAGTATGGTTTTGTTTGAATTGGTTTATGTTGGTTTATGGATTTAATTAATTAAATGGATATTAATCAATTAAATGTTGATTTAGTCAAGCCAAGAACCGAGGAAAATCCTAAATATATTTAAACCCATGAACACGTAACTAAAGATTTGTTACATGTTAGTTAATTTAATTGGGGATATTATTCGAAATTAATATTAACCCGAGTAAAATTAATCAATGCATACCGGAATTACTGTTGAACAAGATTATTATTTCGGTACTACTGGAATTACTAGATACTATTATGAACAAAAAATACATATAGTAATACCCTTTATTTTAGTAATACTTTCATAACACATGAGTAAACGAAAAACAATATAAAATTACCTTATTTACCACATGGTGCTATCATGTATTAAAAAAAATAGTTGTCCTCTTTATTCTAGTAGTTTTTTCGAACTTTTTAATTTTTGGAACTTTAAAAAAAAACACTTAATATTTTTCCCTGTCTTAAATTATTTTCAAACTTTTTAAATTTCTGGTTGTTGGAAATTTTGTTAAATTTCTTATTAGGTACATGATTGGAACTGGAACTTGTGTTTGTAGATACTTTCACGGTTTAGTAATAATTTCGGTACTACTGGAGTTACTATGTACTATTATGAACAAAAATACTCATAGTTGTACCCTTTTATTTTAGTAGTACTTTCACAACACATTATTAAACAAAAAATAATATAAAATTACCTCATTTAACACATGGTGCCGTCATTCATTAAAAATAATATAAATTTCGTCATAATAGTACCCATTATTTCAGTAGTACAAAGATATACATAGTTGTACAACCCCATATTTTCTGGTTTATTTAGTAGTACTTAGGTCAAATTATATTTTTTATAGTAGTACTTATGATATTAGATAATTGAAGTACATTTACTAGAGTTTCATATAAAAAAAATATCTTAAAATACTTTGTTTGGTTGTTTCTCATAACAATGAGGTTAGTACTCACACATTAACCATAAAAGTATAAGATGGTTTTAGTTAACATAAGAAATTTTGTATCTAATAACCATATATTTTTTGCATAATTTAGATGTCTAATAAGAATATTTGTATCTAGTAATAAATGTTTTGTATATATAATTACATAAGATTTTTGGTATTTTTTTGGGCAACGGTTTTTTACTTAGTTATACCATAGTTATACTAGTTGTACCAAAATAGAATATGCGGAAATGAGTTACGGCTATCTCTTCCTCTTCTTCGATGTTCTCATATTGATGGGAACTTAGTTATTTGAGTACTTCCTTTTTTCTTGATTTAATAGGGAGGTAAGATAAGACACACAAATCTCGGATATGGTCAAAAACCATCCAGTCAGACTTATGGGTATTGGATAAATCGTCCTGCAATACGCCAATGACCATTGCAAAACTTTTGTATATAATTATATTAATACTCGAGTTGTATCAGTAATACAAGTTCTCTAATATATACCATTTGATCTCAGTAATATTAGTTGCCTCATTAGTACCAGTTGTCTCAGTAGTACTAATTGCCTCAGTAGTACCAGTTGTCTCGGTAATACCTAGTTTTGTCACAGTAATACCAGTTGACTCAATAATACCCAATTTTGTTAAGATACATCAATAATAAGATATCGCAAGTCGTCTTAGTAATACTAGTTAGCCGAACCCGAATCGGAACCGACCCAAAATATCCGAACCGAAACCATTTCGGTTCCTATTTATGTCCAAAACCCTTCTATCCGAAAGATCCGGAACCGAACCAAATCGATCGGGTACCCGAGAACCAAACGCATATATATTTTCTTTAGTTTTTTGGGTATATTTTTGGGGTTTTGAGTATGTTATTTTTGGGTTTTCGGATTCCAAATATCCGAACTGATTAAAATCTGATTTTTTTGGGTTTTTCGGTTCTTGAATCTTGGATCCGAACCGAACCGAACCGAAACTATTTTCCAAATAATTTGTTTTAATTGATTGATTTTTTTTTTTCAACTATTGAGGAAAATTTTAAAATAAAAAGAAATAAAATTTATTGGTTTTTGTGGGGTCCACGTTTTTTAGTGAGTATAGTATATTGATAAAACAAATATTAAAATAAGAGAGAGAAATGAGGGATAAAGTGACGAAAATTATGGGTTTTGTGGGGTCCATGTTTATTTAGTGAGTATAATATATTGATAAAAACAAGTATTAAAATAATAAAGAGAAATGAGGGGTGAAGTGTCGAAAATGAGAATGGGGAATATTGAGAATTTTTTAATATCAACAGGGACATATGAGGTTAAGGTCCGCTTTGGAGTCTCGACGGTGATGTTTGTTTTGTTTAGAATGTTTGTTTAGACACGAGAAAGAGAGAATCGTGTTTTGTGAGGAGGAAGAGAGGAAGGTAGGATCCTAAGGTTTAGATTTCGCCACGTTAGCAATCCAAGTGATCTCTTTTCATTGGTTATTGCTTCTTAAGGTTTATTTATTTTATCATATCCTAAATAAAAAACTTTGTAAAATTTTTTATTTATGTTATTAATTTGGAATTTTTTTAATAACAATGTGTTTATGATAAGTTAATTATCTTCATAACAATATATAATTTTGTAGATTACAAAATTTTAAAAACAAAAGCTATATAAAAAATATTATGTGATACTAAACTATAGATGAAAGGGTTAGTAATTTATCATTAGTTTTTATGATTTGTAAGTTTCTAATCATTTTGCAATGATTTTGCATTCATTTGATTTTCTTTTCCAATCATTTTAATTTTTTAATTGGAAACATAAGTTAAACCCTAAACCTTAAATCAACACAACCAAAACTATACAATGTTCCAAACCTAAATAAAGATTAAACTCTAATTTTAATTATATATGTAAAACATTATATATTTACTTATTTAGATTATGTTATACGTATTAGACAAAATCATTGTATATTAATTCCATTGTAAATTAGAAAATTACAAATAAATTATATTCTATGCCCTAAACTCTATACACTAAACCAAACCCTTAATCCTATACACTTAACCCTTAACCGTATGCCCCGAACTCTATGTCAATTGTAAATAGAAAAATATATATTGCAAGTGTTGAATCCTAAACCCTATACCCTAAACCTAAACTACAAACTCCAATGCCCTAAACCCTAAAGCTTAAACTTAAATCCCGAACCCCGAACCCCAAACCCTATACCCTAAACCTAAACTACAAACCCTAAATCATAAACTCTAAACCTTAATGATACAAATTAAATCATAAACCAAAAAAACAAAACAATAATTTTAAAACTCTAAACCAATAATTTAATTATTATATATACTCAAAACTAAATTCCAAGACTTATAATGTAAAAAATTTCAAAAAATTCAAATCTAATCATTTTAAGCCTAAATCATTAAACAAGAAAATGATTTAGGCTTAAAATGATTAGATTTCAATTGGGTAATTACAAAAAATTATATTTCACATAACCTAAACCTTAAACGCCAATACCCTAAACCCTAAATCAAATATTCAAGATTTAATTCTTCTTTTATGTATAATTTAAAAAAATTTATTTAGACATTAAGAGACAAATTTATTGTATATTCCATTATTAATTGGGTAATTACAAAAAAAAATATATTTCACATAACCTAAACCCTAAACGCTAATGCCCTAAACCCTAAATCAATTATTCAAGACTTAATTCTTCTTTTATGTATAATTTTAAAAATTTTATTTATACATTAAAAAATAAATTTATTGTAGATTCCATTGTTAATTGGGTAATTACAAAACACTATATTACAAAACATAAAACATAAACGAAAAGAAAGAAGAAGGATGGAATGCAATGGAAACACCAGCTCTGTTGGAGTAGACGTCACCCGAAACTCTAACGACACATTGAGGATTTGAACAGTGGTATTGGAGTGCAAAAGTCGGAGGTTGAAAATGGGAGACCATCACTTCAAGAGCTAACCTAGAGCTAAGCTAGCATTCGAATCCAATCGCCAGAGTGGACTTCCTGTGTCGGAGCTCTCTATACGGTGACCTGTTCTCGGTGAGAGACACAAATCTTGGGAAAATTCGATGGCGGGTTGAAAACACGAATTCATCAGCGTACCTGTCAACAAAAAAAACAAATATATTCACTTTGAAAATGCAGGATTGTCATTATTATTATTCAACTCTAAATCAAATTTAGTTAGACCACTTACAGTTTCAGATGCCCTGACAAGTTTCCTGCAATCATAGTGAGCCCAATATTCCACTTATGAAGCTTGCGTTTGTTGACATTAACAACTCCCATGGAGGTGAGTTCGTAACCAGTTAGGCGGCGGTTGAGTCTTAAAGTACCGGTGAAGTGGGCGATAGGGTTGGATTCGCAAACAAGCCTTGCACCTACTTCACCATACTTAAGCTTATAGAACATGCCAACCTGCACAAAAATAACAAATATCCCAGGGAACAACTCAGCGAATAAAAAAGGAATGCTCATACACGGCGAGAAACAGAGGCTTTCATAGGAGAAAGACAGGGAAATGAATGAAAGGAGAGCAGAAATCCCATTACAAGCTGTAAAACAGAGCTCTCTTGGTTTTTGTCTGTACACAAAAGTTTACTACACGCACCTCCTTACTGAAACCAGCAGATTTCGTAAAATCATATTCCTGAAGATTTGAACAGTGGTATTGGAGTGCAAAAGTCGGAGGTTGAAAATGGGAGACCATCACTTCAAGAGCTAACCTAGAGCTAAGCTAGCATTCGAATCCAATCGCCAGAGTGGACTTCCTGTGTCGGAGCTCTCTATACGGTGACCTGTTCTCGGTGAGAGACACAAATCTTGGGAAAATTCGATGGCGGGTTGAAAACACGAATTCATCAGCGTACCTGTCAACAAAAAAAACAAATATATTCACTTTGAAAATGCAGGATTGTCATTATTATTATTCAACTCTAAATCAAATTTAGTTAGACCACTTACAGTTTCAGATGCCCTGACAAGTTTCCTGCAATCATAGTGAGCCCAATATTCCACTTATGAAGCTTGCGTTTGTTGACATTAACAACTCCCATGGAGGTGAGTTCGTAACCAGTTAGGCGGCGGTTGAGTCTTAAAGTACCGGTGAAGTGGGCGATAGGGTTGGATTCGCAAACAAGCCTTGCACCTACTTCACCATACTTAAGCTTATAGAACATGCCAACCTGCACAAAAATAACAAATATCCCAGGGAACAACTCAGCGAATAAAAAAGGAATGCTCATACACGGCGAGAAACAGAGGCTTTCATAGGAGAAAGACAGGGAAATGAATGAAAGGAGAGCAGAAATCCCATTACAAGCTGTAAAACAGAGCTCTCTTGGTTTTTGTCTGTACACAAAAGTTTACTACACGCACCTCCTTACTGAAACCAGCAGATTTCGTAAAATCATATTCCTGAAGATACTGTAATTCAAGCCCAGGAACGTATTTAGCATTGATCTTAGTCATCTTATCTCTATCAAAATAGAGATAATCTGCAAACTCAAAAATCGAAACTAAATTCCGGCGACACAAGACAAAGTTTCAAAAGATAAAAAAAAGGTGAAGCTTTTCGGAACCCTAGCGATTATTAGAGATTCAACGGAGACAAAATTGAAGCGCTTATGTATCTGGAAAAGGGGAAATTACCTGGAAGCCCGACTGAGAGGTAAGGATTGACAGGATAGAGTCCGGAGAAAGATGGGAGAAGGAGCGGTGAAGGAGAAGAGACAGGGAGACGACAAATGATTTGCCGGCACTGGTACTGGAGATTGAAGATATCGTTTCGCCGGAGATGGAGGATTAAGAGACAGTCAATGGCTGCGACGAGAGGGAGAAGATCGGAGATGGTTTCAGATCGGAGACCCAAAACCTGGAGACGAGAGGGAGAAGAAGACTTAGTTTATTTTTTTTATTAACATTGTCAAAATGATTTGTTTTTTCTAAGGAAGAATACTTGAGAAAAAAAATATCTATCCAAAACTAAAATATTTTGCCTCTAAACGTTGGAGCTCATTTTTCCATAGCAGATATTGGGCTCCAAAACGCAATTTTGTTTCCCACTTAACAAAATAATGGCATAGCGTTGATCTAATGCCATAATAGACTACCCCATCCGCGCGCACCCTCTACAACAGCACTTAGCAAAATCTTACTATCCTCATGTGCTGTAAATACTCATATTTCTTATAGTGGGGGTATCGATTGATACTCGGGCGATTTCAGAATCCTCATCGTCATCTTTTACAGGGTTTTCGAAATTTCCTGCACTCTTTAAGGTGATTGCATTAACGTATTCATTCTGTGAATGAACCATCTTTCCCTTGACAGCTGCTGCAGTTTGAGCTACTTGAGTTTCCAGCATCTTCTGATGAGTACTGAGAGCCTCGATTTTTTCATTCAGATCCTTGTACATGGCATCCATCTTTCCAATGAAATCCCCTGTGATTTGCTGCTGTCCTTGAACCAGCTGTTCAAGCATAGATTCAATCTTGCTCTCAGGGGTTTTAGCAGGTATATGCTGACAAGATGAATTCCCATAGTTCCTGGTATAACCACTGTTCTGGAAAGATTTTTGGCCAAACTGATTCGACCCTCCTTGCTGAGAATTGCTGTTGAAGTTTCGGTTGTTGTTGTATTGATTCCTCTGACCTTGAAAACCAAAACCACCAATGTAGTTAACATCCTCTACTTCATCCTCATTAAATACCTCAACATCTTCAGCAAAGTGAACAACCTTCGTTGTCTTGCCCATCAGAAGATTGTGCATAGAATCTAACTTGGCTTGAACCTTAGAAATCTGCGAACCTTACATGCTATCAGCTTGCTTCTTGTGCTCAAAGTCTGCATTCTTGGTGCTATTGCTAGACTCCAAGTTCTCAATCAGCACATAAGCATCATCAGGATACCTGGTGTTGAAGTTTCCATTGCTCGAAGCATCCAAAGCCATCTGATACCTCCAATCAATTCCTCTGAAGAAGAAACCCATCAGCTGAACATCAGAGTACCCGTGATGTGGAAAATCTCTCTGATATGATCTGAATCTCGTCCAAGCAGCCTTGAACGCCTCAGTAGGGCCTTGAGAAAACTGGGAAATCTTGTTCCTAAGATCCTCAGATCGTGCATCATCATAGAAGTTGTTCAGGAAAGCAGTTTTAGTCTCTTCCCAGGTAGTTAGTGACCCATGAGGCAACTGCTTCAGCCAGTAAGTCGCATCTCCGCCAAGAGAATATGGGAAGAGCTTGCAGAAGAGGTAATCATAGGACACTCCATTGCTCTTGATGCTAGTGACCAAATCCTCGAACCTCTCAATATGATCCATGGGGTGTTCATTGGAAAGACCATGAAAAGGGTGCTGACCCACAAGAGTGTAGTATGCTGGTTTCAGCTCAAAGTCATTTCTCTGAAAAGCAGGAGGGCGAATCGCTGATCGATTGGCATAAAACTGATCAGGCCGGTTGTACTCACCAATCGTTTTACCACGATTAGCCACAATATTCCCTGCATTCGCGTTCCCAGCGATAATCTCCTCGACAACAGGAGCAGGTGGGATGATGTTCCCCTCTTCATCCAATCGTTGTCCTCTCTCATTGTACAATTGACCCTCTTGGTCTCTGTAAGCACCAGCTCCATCTTGAACCAAAACCACTGGATGTTGTTCATCTCTGCTGGCTTCTTCGCTCTTCTGTTTGTGCGTTCCAAAAGTGCTAGCTGCTCGTTTTAAAGTTCAACTAGCTGAGTGCTCTTGTTCCTTCTGGTTTCGCGAATAGGCATACACTTGAAATCAAAAGTCAAGAACGTAAGTAACACAGAAATTCACGACGGGTATCGACCGATACCCGTAGAGTATCGATCGATACTGGGGCGAACTTAGTCGAAATTCTCAAACTAAAATATAATGGCGAATTGAGTCCCCGGCAACGGCGCCAAATTTGATAAGCTCAAATTAATACCCTAATAGTACTAAAATTTTGTCGATTGTAATACTTAGGTATCGAATCCACAGAGACTCAAGGAAACACACAATAGATTACATAGATGAAAATTAAGCTAAGTGATCAATGTAATTGAAAACAATACGTAAATTAAACTGTTGTAAGTTCGATTGGAGAAAGATAGGTTCAGGGTATTTCTCAGAAAATCAATGAATGCAGACAAACTAATTAAACAGGGTTCAGGTTGCGCATAGTTTTTGAACTCAAACCACTAAAGTATAATTAACCAACTCTCGTTGCGAGAAATATCTAAGTATAAATCATAGAATTCCAAATCTCTTTGCGAATCCTAAAGTCTAAACCAGCTTTTAGTTCAAGTTTGATTTGTTCACAAAACAACTAAACCAAATCTCTTTGCGAATAGTTATTTTGCTCACCCTGTGTTCTATCAAGTTTCTCAATTGCACTCTCGTGCCTAATCGATTAACCTAAGATCTAAGTTCTAGGTGATCAATCCAGAATTAGCTTTGAAAACAACCTAAGGTGAAGAACTAATTCAGATTATGAACCCTTAACAACTAATAAACCTAGCATTCAAAAACATCCCTTATGAGAACCCTAAACCTAACAAGAGATCTACTCAGACATGGAAATTGAAGCAATAAACATGTTTGAATAAATCATTGAATAAATAATAAGAAAGAGAGTAAAACAGGGGTTGAAAATCTTCTCTCGGACGAACAGAGTTTCAGACTTGTCTCCCTCAAAAGCTCTCTCACCAAAACCAAAGTAGAATTCAAGAGTAGAATAAAACTTAGCCACAAAAGTGGCTGAAAAACCTAATAAATAACCTAAGATACGTTTTGGGGCTTCTTGTAAATAATAAAGTCTTCTGGGGCAATTTGCAGTTTCTTAAATCTTAAAATAAGTCGCGATCCTTCTGTTTCTTCGACGGGTATCGATCGATACCATCAGTGTATCGATCGATACTCATGCATCAAATCGGTGTCTCAGCTACATGATCTCTGCTTGACTCCAAAAAGCTCCAGAATGCTTCAATATCTCCAATAATGCTCCAAACGTACCTAAAACCTGAAAAGACTCTAAAAGACTCCAAAATACTAAAAAGACTCTAACAAAAGGACTTATATCATGGCCTAAAACGGGTAAAAACCATGATATATCAACTACCAAAGAGAAGGGTTCAACCAAAACTATAGGAACCACCCCAACTTCTCTTACCGGAACGTGGAGAATCCACAAGACCAAGTCTACCCTCCGCAACCTAATCAAGCTCAAGGAGTCCCACAAAAGCAATTCCAACCTCAAGGCCAAGCTTCTAATACCAACCAACAAGGTTTTGTCCCAATGAACCAATTCCAAGGGAACCAATTCCAAGGGAACCAAAGTGGATTCCAAACCAAAGATCCACCCGGTTTCCAAGGCCAACAACAAGGGTTTGTGCCTCAAGGTCAAGCAACTACGTCTAAACCGCAAGAGCTTGACTTAAGCTCCGTGTTCCAACAATTACTCAAGGGACAAGCGGAGATCAATACGCGGGTAGATTGCTCTTACAACGACCTCAACACGAAGATTGAGGCTTTGAACTCCAAGGTAAAACAAATGGAGACCAAAGGTGTTGCTTCTTCTTCACGACCACAAGGTCAACTCTCGGGTAAATCCGAAGCTAATTCTAAAGAGTATGTAAACGCCATCACCTTAAGGAGTGGTACGGTTTTGTTTCCAAGAGAAGCTCCTTCTACTCTCAATGAGGACGTTGAGAAGCAAAGTGGGGGGGTGGAACTTCAAGAAGATGACGAATTGGTTAAAGATGAGGTAGTGAGAGAGCAAGACAAGGTTGAAGAAGTTGAGAAGGTCAAGCCTAGAGTTGTTGTTGCTCAAGAGAAGCCGAAGAAGAATGTGTTTGTCCCTAAGCCATACGTTCCTAAGCTACCTTTTCCTGGGCGGTTCAAGAAGCAACTTATGGACGAGTACAAAGCCATCTTTGATAGGCAAATGGAGAAGGTAGAACTCACAATGCCTTTGGTTGATGCCTTCTTAATTGTCCCTCAATACGCCAAATTCTTGAAAGATGCCGTGAATGAGAGAGCTAAGGAAATGGAGTCTATGGTCATTCTAACTCACGAGTGTAGTGCCATCATACAAAATAATATGGTGCCAAAGAAGCTAGGAGATCCGGGATCATTTACTCTACCTTGTGCACTTGGTCCTCTAGCTTTCAACCATTGTTTGTGTGATCTTGGAGCGAGTGTAAGCCTCATGCCATTTTCGGTAGCCAAGAGACTAGGTTTCACACGCTACAAGGCATGCATCATTTCCCTAATATTGGCGGATAGGAACGTGAGGGTTCCTATTGGTTTGCTTGATGATCTTTCTATCGTGGTGAAAGATTTCATTGTCCCCACGGATTTCGTGGTACTTGAAATGGATGAAGAACCAAAAGATCCTCTTATCTTTGGTAGGCCATTCCTAACAACCGCGGGGGCGATAATCGATGTGAGGAAAGACAAAATAGACCTTCGCTTGGGTAAAGGAGAAGTCCTTGAGTTCGATATCAATAAAGTGATGAAGAAACCCACCATAGATGGCCAATGTTTCTACATAGAGACCATGGATGAACTAGCCTACAAATTGCTTGAGAAAATGAGAGTAGAAGACGGTTTGAAAGTGGTCTTGACTAAGGAGCATGGTGATCATGGGTTCTTGAGTAAAGAGAGTCAAGGGTATGAGCTACTCATGGACTTGCACAAGCCGGTTGAAAGAGATACGCCATTTGTTGAGTTGGGTGTTTGTGGTACCGAGGTTCAAGATGGGTCAAGGGTTGGTACGGTTCAAGAGTTGGTACAACTTTCACATGCCCTTATGGCACCTTCGCATATCGAAGGATGCCATTTGGGTTGTGTAATGCACCCGCGACATTCCAACGTTGCATGATGTCCATTTTCTCTGATCTTATTGAAGACATGGTAGAAGTCTTTATGGACGACTTCTCCGTGTATGGGTCTTCGTTTGGTGTTTGCTTGTCTAATCTTTGTAGGGTCTTGCAACGATGTGAGGAGGCAAACTTGGTACTCAATTGGGAGAAATGTCATTTTATGGTGCGTGAGGGCATCGTGCTTGGCCACAAAATCTCCGAGAAGGGCATAGAGGTAGACAAAGCCAAGATTGAGGTGATGGTTAGCTTGGATCCGCCTAAGTCGGTCAAGGACATCCGGTCATTCTTGGGTCATGCGGGGTTCTACCGAAGGTTCATCAAAGACTTCTCGAAAATCACAAGGCCTCTCACAAGGCTACTTTGCCAGGAGGTTGAGTTCGTGTTTGTTGATGAGTGTATGGTAGAGTTTCTAGAGATCAAGAAGGCGTTGGTTAGTACTCCCATTGTACAAGCCCCGGATTGGGATCTTCCTTTCGAGATCATGCGTGATGCTAGTGACTACGCGGTTGGAGCGGTCTTGGGTCAAAGGAAGGACAAAAAGACCAATGTCATCTACTATGCAAGTAGGACCTTAGATGACACTCATGCCCGGTATGCCACAACGGAAAAGGAGTTTCTAGCCGTGGTCTTTGCAATGGAGAAATTTAGGTCTTATTTTGTGGGATCAAAGGTGATTGTCTACACCAATTACGCGGCCCTAAGATACATTCATGCAAAGAAAGACACAAAGCCAAGGCTACTCCGTTGGATCTTGCTTCTACAAGAGTTTGATTTGGAGATAGTAGATAAGAAAGGGATAGAAAATGGAGTGGCGGATCATTTGTCTAGGATGAGGATAGAAGACCTAGTTCCCATTGATGATAAGCTCCCCGAGGAGAGCCTCATGGTTGTGAATGTGTTGAGAAAAGGGATTGAGGCCGTGAATGGTATTGAGGATGCTAATGGGTTGCAAGATGAGAAACTTCCATGGTTCGCGGATCTAGTCAACTATCTAGTGTGTGGGAAGGAACCGCCTTTGGACGGGTACAAGAAGAAGAAGTTCTTCCATGACATGACAAGATACTATTGGGACGAGCCCTTCTTGTATAAACTATGCTCGGATGGCTTGTATAGATGATGTGTTGCGGAAGAAGAAGTCTGAGGAATCTTACTCCATTGTCACGGGTCAAGCTATGGTGGTCATCATGCCTCCTACAAAACGGCCACAAAGGTTCTTCAATCGGGTTTTTGGTGGCCTTCATTATTCAAGGATGCTCACCTCTTTGTCTCCACATATGATGCGTGCCAAAGGAAAGGCAATATTGGGAGGAGAGATGAAATGCCTCAAAACCCAATCCTTATGGTGGAGATGTTTCACGTATGGGGCATCGATTTTATGGGACCTTTCCCGTCATCGTATGGTAACCAATACATATTGGTGGCGGTTGATTACGTCTCTAAATGGGTGGAAGCCATTGCAAGCCCGACCAACGATGCTAAGGTTGTCCTAAAACTATTCAAGTCCATTATCTTCCCAAGGGTCGGAGTGCCAAGGGTGGTCATTAGTGATGGAGGTAGTCATTTCATCAATAAGATGTTTGAAAATCTACTTAAGAAGCATGGTGTGAGTTATAAGGTAGCTACACCTTACCATCCTCAAACGAGTGGCCAAGTAGAAGTATCCAACCGGCAAATCAAAGCCATACTAGAGAAGACGGTTGGGAGTTCAAGAAAGGATTGGGCCAACAAGTTAGATGATGCTTTATGGGCTTACCGAACTGCCTTTAAGACCCCTATAGGGATTACACCATTCAACTTGCTTGATGGGAAGTCATGCAATCTACCGGTTGAATTGGAATAAAAAGCTCTATGGGCGGTGAAGCTTCTTAACTTCGAAATCAAGACCGCACAAGAGAAGAGGTTAATTCAACTTCAAGAGTTAGAGGAGACTAGGCTTGAAGCCTATGAGAGCTCGAGGATCTACAAGGAGAGGACCAAGGCATTCCATGATAAGAGGATCGTGCACAAGGACTTCAAAGCCGGAGACCGAGTACTCATGTTCAATTCCCGGTTGAAGCTTTTTCCCGAGAAGCTCAAATCGAGGTGGTCGGGTCCGTTTGAGGTTAAGGAAGTAAGGCCATATGGAGCCGTGGTACTTGTTAACAAGGAGGGCCAAGATTTCATTGCAAATGGCCAAAGGCTCAAAATATACCGAGCAAATCAAATCGTCGAAGAGGGAGGCTCGATCCCTCTCGATGATGTCCCTCTTGCTTGAGAACGGTAACAAATGTCGAACTTAGTGACTTTAAACAAAGTGCTCTTGGGAGACACCCCAAGCTTATCATTGTATATATTTATTTTTATGTCTTTTTCAATCTTTGCTAGGACTTTTTGATCTTTTTGTTAAGTGTTTTTAGGGTTCTTGGTGGTCAAAGAGGTGAAATCTTGAAAAGGGGAGTTCAAAACGAGGAAGAACCGTGAACACCGGCCCGGTGCAAGGGTGTAATATGGCCCGGTACCGAGAGTTTGCGAGAACAGGGGAATTACCGGCCCAAAACACTGGACATGATCAGCTCGGTATTGCGGATCGTGTAACTTAGCCGTCGGATGGATTTATTCGGGAGAGCAGTACCGGCCCGGTGCATACACGTGCTAGGACCCGGTGTAGAAAGTTCGCATGACCAGGGACATTCCCGGACCCGTGCACCGTTCTAAAGTGGCCCGGTATTGCGGAGAATGGGCAAAATGACGTGCCGACATGCACCGGCTGGAAACAACCTGGTACCGAGAGCTTGACAAGAAGCGTGCATCCCGGCCTTGTGCACCGGCTATGGTTGACCCGGCATGAAAAGTGAACACCGTGCATGCGTCTCGGACTTGTCTTGCCTGGTATGTGATCGACGTGCACACCGGACATGCACACCTTTCGTTTTTGCCCGGTATTAACCCATTACCCATCGGTCCGAGTCTTTACCCAGTGGTCCATGGTCTGGATCTAATACCCAGTGGACCACCCGGTTCCTCGACCCAGGTAAGTCAACCCGACCCGGCAATGTAAGTTATCTTCTCCATTTTTGCGGCCATGACCTCTCTTCTCACTCTCAAACTTCTTTTTCTCATAACTTTCTCAATTCTCAACCATAAATTGTGATTCAAGTTGCTAAATTCCGGATTTTTCATCCTCTTTCTGGATATATGTGGATTGGTAATGTGGATTGGAAAAGATGAAAAAGGAGATAGGAAAAGGGAATCGAATTTGCATAGATTGGTTGGTGCAAAAAGAAAATAATAAGACTAGTTCTAAGAATAAGATAGCCTAAAAGATTCAAAGAAAAAGAAGAAAGCCGAAAAGGCCAAGCATCAAAGATGAGAAGAGGCGTGAACAAAAATGAAGAAACGAAGAGCTAAGTCAAAACGAAGAAGCACCAAACCATGACAACAAGGAAGAAGAAGTTGATCCCCAATATGAGAAGAAGGAGAAGCGAAAACACAAGAACCATGTGTGGGTTTGAGAAGGGCAAAATGCCTTGGGATGAAAAGGGTAGCTTAGGTTGTGAGCACAACGGGTTAGAAAGCTTTAGGTTAGAGACACTCTAGGCATTTGGGTAGATGAGAATTCTCCCTTGTATGCATAGGTTGCCTTTTACCTTTAGCATTTTGCTAAAGTTTGTTCATTCCATGAGAGACCCTTGAACTTGAATACCCATGCATGATAATAAGATCACCTTCATCTCATAACCGAACCTTTAGCCAAACGAATTCGATTTGACCTTGCATAAACATGATTCATGGTTACACCACTAATGAATGTTAAGGGGTTGGGGAATACGATTGCTTGTGCAGATTGGGGCTTGGATTTGATACATGATGAAATGGGAATGGCTAACTCCTTTGGAGTAGGTTCACTTGTGTATTTTAGAACTACATTACTTGGACGTTGAACATGATTTCTTTTTGTGCTACTTGTGGATTTGAGTTCCCACCTTCAAACCTCTTTCCCTACTTTTTCTTATTTGTTTGCTTGAGGGCAAGCAAAGGAGTAAGTTTGGGGGAGTTGGTATTCTCATATTTTTTCCCTTTCATGCATTCATTTAGCATGGGTTTCATCTCATATGCATATGGTTTTATAGCTTTTATTAATTATTTTGTCCCATTTAGAGTTTAGGGGTCTCATGATATGTCCTAGAGAGTCTTGCATGTTTTGGAGTCCTTATTAGGTACTTTGGAGGTTTTTGGACACTTTGGAGGAGCTCGCACTTACCTCGAGACCATTGTATCAACGTTTGGAAGGATCGGCGTTATCATCTTCACCGTACCGGCCGCTTGCACCGGCTACACCTTGCCCGGCATCGAGAGAATCATCCGCAGCATCGAGCACGCATGCACCAGCCCGGGACACGACGACCCACACGTCCGGTGTTGGACGCTAGGTTATGGCAGGGGAAATACCGGCTGCACACACCGGCTACACCTTGCCCGGCATCGAGAAGAGCATCGCCATCATCGAGCATTCATGGACCGGCCCGTGACAAGACCGTGCACATGCCCGGTGCTGAATCTTGCTTTGGACAGGGACTTTCCCGGCCCAGCGTAGCATCTATCGTCGAGGACTTCATGCACCGGCTCTTGACACAGCACACGGACCAGCCCGGCACCAATCGGCAGGACAAATATGCACCGGCCAAGACGCAGCCGACACATCCACCCGGTGCCTCGCCTTCACTTGCACAAGGACTTTCCCGGCCTCCCACACCGGCTAGAAACCAACCGGTGTTGCTTCCCTCTCGGCAACAACTTCTAGCACCGGCCAACTACACCGGACGCGCACCGGCCGGGATTGAAATCCGACCCAAATCCGACCGGGTCAACACTCGGTTTGTTCCGGGTTGACCCGGTTCGCCCACTTTTCATATAAATATACTAAAAACCTAATTTTGAGTCTAAGCTTTTCTTAAGTCTAAACCCCTCACCTTTGAGAGAGAACTTGAGATTTGTAAGAATTATCCTTTGTTTTATGCAATTTAGTGTTAATTTCTATCAATCTCTTCTATCTATCTTCGTTCTATCTTGATTATCCAACACTCATCCATGGATTCAACATCTATCCATATCGATTTTGGGTTGTTATTGATGGGTCTTGAGTAGTGATGTAGCAGCATCCTAGAAGCTTCGATCAACAGCTCCAACGACTTTCTTTATTTTAGCTATTATTTTCTTTTTTCTCTATTTTCCTTATTCTAGTTGGTTTTCTATTTCTATTATGAGTAGTCTTTCTATTTTGTCGGTCTAAGAGTCTTATATATAGTTCCCTTCTTCTAGCTTTGTAAGGCAGATTTTTAAGAATTAATAAACAAGCAATTGTTTTCTTTCCTTGTGCAAGATTTGATTAAATTCATCTTCTTAAGAAGCAGGTATCTAGTGATTCTCTTTTGAGTCTCTAGATTGAGCTGAGTTCTTTTTTACCCTCTATCAGGTTGGTATCAGAGCAAAACCCCCTTGTTAACCATGCCGAGAGCTCCTCGACGTGAACAACCTCCGACGGAAGCGGAAATCACGCGACAGACTTTAGCTCGCATCCAGGTGCAAATTAACCAGCTCGCTACAGCAGTGCAGGCCTTGACAGTCCAGCATGCCCCGCCTCCTCCCGACAATCACCCAGAAATCCGTGAACACTCCGATAACGAAGAAAATCCCTTTGCTAATCCTGATGTGAACCAAGATGTGGTACGGAACGAAGATTGGCGTTGGGAACAATGCTTCAAGTTTGAGATCCCTGAATTTCATGGTGGTCCAACTGCAGAAGAGTTACTTGATTGGATCACTACAGTTGAAGAGATATTGGAATTCAAACGCGTTCCCCTTGAACGTTGTGTCCCTGTGATTGCAATGCGTTTCCGCAACAGAACAGCGGCTTGGTGGACCTAAATTAAAGCATCTCGTACTCGTTTGGGCAAACCGAAGATCGTCTCATGGGGTAAATTGAAGAAGCATCTGCGTAAGACATTTCTACCATACAACTATGATCAACTTTTGTTCCAGAGACTGCAAAATTTACGACAAGGAAGCCGCTCGGTCGAGGAGTATGCCACTGAATTTTTTCTGCTGCTGAATCGGGTTGATCTCCAAGATTCATAGAATCAGATCGTGGCTCGTTTCATCGGTGGTTTACGCCAGTAAATTCAACACACTTTGAATCTGTTCAATCCTCTAACAATCGCTGAAGCTCATCAACAAGCTTTCCCTGTTGAATCTCAAACCAAGGTTAATATCTCTGCGTGGAGTTCTTCGCGCCAACAACGTCTCCCCCCGCCTCTGGCCCCTTCACACCCACCACTGTTCCTGTCATCACTCCACCTGACACCACTATTATTCCCGTTGACCCTCCTCGCAACACTCGCCCACCTACCATTCGTTGCTTTGCGTGCGGTGAGCCAGGCCATCGCATGTCCGCTTGTCTGATGCGTAATCGTCGAGGATTGTTACTTGATGCTTCTTGCCGTGATATTGAACTCGAAAATGAACCCGACCATGAAGAACCACCAGAGGAGCTAGAAGCAGACACCGGTGTTTCGTTGATGTTGCGTCGATCTTGCCTCGCACCACGCCTTCAAGCGGATTTTCCTCAACGAAACAATCTTTTTCACTCTCGTTGTACGATTGCAGGAAAAGTGTGCAAACTTATTATCGACTCCGGCAGTTGTGAGAATGTCATTGCTGCAGACGTCGTCCATAAGCTGGCCCTCAAAGATGAGCAACACCCTAGCCCCTACAAACTCGCTTGGTTACAACAAACCAATGACGTACATGTTACACGTCGCGCCTTGGTCACATTCTCAATTGGCGATGCATATCATGATCAAGTTTACTGTGACGTGGTTCCAATGGATGCTTGCCATCTCCTACTTGGTCGCCCTTGGGAGTTCGACCGAAGGGTCCAACATGATGGTTTCCTCAACACGTATAGCTTTAAGTTTAACAACCGAATCTTTACGCTCAAACCATCACTACCACAACTCCCTCCTTTACCACCCACCCCTCTCTTGTTGTTGCATAAAAAGCCGTTTGAATCTGTGATGCGTGATGAAGGCATAGTCTTCATCCTCACCACAACACCGTCCTCTTCACCTACTGAGCATCAGATGCGACCTGAATTTTCAAAGCTTCTCCTCGAATTTGCAGATGTCTTTCCTGATGATCTACCTCCTGGACTGCCCCCTCTGCGTGATATTCAACACCAAATTGACTTGGTTCCTGATGCAACTCTCCCCAATAGACCCCACTACCGAATGAACCCCACTGAACACGAAGAGCTCCGTAAGCAGGTTGAAGAATTAGTCTCGAAAGGATTTATGCGTGAGAGTATGAGCCCTTACGCCGTTCCCGCATAGCTAGTCCCAAAAAAAAGATGGTTCGTGGCGTATGTGTGTTGATAGTCGCGCCGTGAACAAAATTACCGTACGCTATCGATTTTCGATTCCTCGCTTAGACGATCTACTTGATCAAATTGGAATAGCATGCGTTTTCTCTAAACTTGATCTAAAAAGCGGGTACCATCAGCTTCGCATTCGCCAAGGAGACGAATGGAAGACGGCATTTAAAACATGCGAAGGTCTCTTTGAATGGATGGTGATGCCATTCGGATTATCTAACGCACCCAGCACTTTTATGCGTGTTATGAATCAAGCTTTACGTCCTTTTATCGGGAAGTTCGTCGTTGTATACTTCGATGACATTTTGATTTTTAGTACAACTCTCGAAGCCCATCTTTCACATCTACGAGAGGTCCTCCTCGTCTTACGCCGTGCCAAGCTTTTCGCTACATTGAATAAATGCTCCTTTGGTTCTCCGCAAGTACACTTCTTAGGGTACATCATCTCGGCTGAGGGTCTTGCAGTTGACCTTGACTAAGTATCTGCCATTCAGTCTTGGCCAGAGCCCACAACAATCTCTGAAGCGCGCAGTTTTCACGGGCTAGCTTCTTTCTACCGTCGTTTCGTTCCCCAATTTAGCGCCATTATGGCTCCTCTAACGAACTGCATTCGCAATGGAACATTTACTTGGACACCTGCTGCAACTAATGCCTTTAAAGTCATCAAGGACAAATTATGCTCTGCTCCAATCTTGGCTCTTCCGGACTTCTCTTTAGTCTTCGATCTCCATTGTGACGCCTCCAAAACGGGAATTGGCGCAGTGCTTAGTCAGCGTAATCGACCTATTGCATTCTTCAGTGAGAAGATTTCGGGTGCTCGTTTTCGATATAGTACATATGATATCGAATTCTATGCAATCATACAAGCAATAAAACATTGGCGGCACTACTTGTGTCACAAGGAATTTGTCCTTTACACCGACCATGACGCGTTAAAACATCTCAGTACCCAGGATAAAGTCTCATCTCGACATGCTTCTTGGATCGCATACCTCCAGCAATTTACATTTTTGATAAAACACACTTCCGGTGTTAGCAACCGCGTTGCAAACGCTCTGAGTCGTCGCCACTCCTTGCTATCCATTCTTCACGTTTCAGCTCCTGGGTTTAGCACCTTTGCAGGTTTATATCCCACCGACCCTTTTTTGGACCAATTTGGAACACTGTGACTAATGGCTCGTCCTTGCCCTACACTCTTCATGACGGGTTCTTGTTTCGGGATAACCGCCTTTGCATTCCCGATTGCAGCCTCCGTTTACAACTGATCTCTGAACTCCACAACGAGGGACACGTTGGTCGCGATCGCACTTTACACCTTGTTTCATCATCATATTTTTGGCCGTCACTTCGCCGTGATGTCGAAAGATTTTTGGAGCGATGTGTTACTTGCCAGACATCTAAGGGACAAGCATCTACCGCCGGATTGTATCTTCCCCTACCGGTTCCAACACAGCCGTGGACCGACATAAGCATGGATTTTGTAATGGGCCTTCCAAGAACGCAAAAAGGCTTCGACTCCATCTTTGTTGTCGTCGATCGTTTCTCCAAAATGGTTCATTTCATCCCCTGCAAACGTACTACTGATGCATTACAAGTCGCGACGTTATTTTTTAGAGAGATCTATCGCTTGCACGGTTTGCCACTGTCCATTGTTTCAGATCGGGATTCTCGTTTTCTTGGCCATTTTTGGCGTTCTTTGTGGAAGCTTATTGACACAAGCCTCGATATGAGCTCTGCTTATCACCCTCAAACCGATGGACAAACGGAGGTGACTAATCGTTCTTTGGGTAACCTATTACGCTGTCTAGTGGGCACTTCTATAAAAATGTGGGATTCCAAGCTTCCACAAGCAGAGTTTGCTCACAATCACGCCGTGAACCGTAGTTCCCGTTTCAGTCCATTCCAAGTCATATATGGTGTAATACCTCGTGCGCCACCTGACATTTCTTCCTTACCAGATCGTTTGCGTCTACATGGTGGTGCTGAAACTTTTATCGAACATATTACAGAGACTCATGAGCAGACAAAAGCCAACTTAGAAGCTTCTGTAACGAAATATAAGACAGCTGCTGACTCACACCGCCGTTGTCTCGTCTTTGAAGTAGGCGACCAGGTTTGGGCTGTCCTAACTCGTGATCGTATGCCCGCTCATGCCTATAACAAACTCAAAGCTAAGAAAATTGGTCCCCTAGAGGTTCTCGAACGCATTAACGATAATGCTTATCGTCTCCGCCTTCCTCCGAATATTACCACTTCTGACGTCTTCAATGTGAAGTATTTGTCTCGCTATCTGCCTGTTGATCCACCTTTCGATTCGCGGACGAATCCTTCTCACCCGGGGAGTCCTGATGCAGCAGCATCCTAGAAGCTTCGATCAACAGCTCCAACGACTTTCTTTATTTTATCTATTATTTCCTTTTTATATATTTTCCTTATTCTAGTTGGTTTTCTATTTCTATTATGAGTAGTCTTTCTATTTTGTCGGTCTAAGAGTCTTATATATAGTTCCCTTCTTCTAGATTTGTAAGGCAGACTTTTGAGAATTAATAAACAAGCAATTGTTTTCTTTCCTTGAGAAAGATTTGATTAAATTCATCTTCTTAAGAAGCAGGTCTCTAGTGATTCTCTTTTGAGTCCCTAGATTGAGCTGAGTTCTGTTTTACCCTCTATCAAGTAGTCTTTTAGGATATTTAGATGTGATAGATTAGGGTGATCCAATGCATGGTTTATGGTGTTTAGGGATATATTATCTTATTTCCTTCCTTGAATAGTGTCCTTAATGCTAGATCTAGCTTGATGAAGTAGATCTAGATCACAAGGCATTTCATGCACACCAAGTGTTTGATGAAATGCTTTGATGAACTATTCAAGGGATTTATGCTCCTAACCTAAGAAATTAGTTGTTTAGGGCATATCTTTGGTTGATCTTGTTATTATTCTTAATGCTTGCTAATTGTTAATCCACAAATGATAATTTGCTAATGGATTTGATAATTAACCTAGTGATTAGTTGCTTGAAAGAGAACTAATCAAGATTAGAGATCTATTGCCTAGGGATAGCTTGTTTGAGTGAAAGAACACCATGAATTGTGCTTGGATCACCTTAATTTGATAACCCTATCTCTAGATTCGCTTTCGTTTTTTGATTTACATCTTGTTTAGTTATTGCATTGTTTAATTCGAATTGGATACTTAACAACAAACCACACTTGTTTGGCTTAACTTACTATAAGCATCTTGCATTCTTAGTGATTAGGACAAATCCCGATAAGGTTCAATAACCTCTTATGCTATAATTGCATTTAGAAAATTGACTCTATAGATACCAAAATATCTTGTATCAATTACCTTGATAGTGTTAAAGAGTTCAAAAAAGCTCTTGCTTGGACTAAGCCATGGATGGCACCCACCTTTAGTGGCTTGATTTGTAATGAACATGTAGAGGTAATACGGTGTAATGGTGCAAGGGTTATGAACACCATAGTAGTATTACCTAGTAAAACAATAGCGGTGAGGCAAAGGGTAATCCATGTGGCAGAGTACTGTTGGACTGTAGACGTGTGAGAAGTATAATTAGGGATCACCAATTGTTTTGTGTATTGCAACTGAGCAGCTCTGGATGGGCACCAGCCGCGTTGCATAAGGGTAGCCCCGATAAGGTAATTGAAAATGATTTGGGGAACACACAATTAGTTTGTCATGGGTGGATAATAATGTGTAAACATTTACACAATGGGTAGTTAGTATGTAAGTATATCTAGTGAATCCAGCTTCTGTAAAATCTGGAATGGTGAAGTCATTTTGCTACGATGAAATGATTTATATTTTGGGTAATCACTTGTTTATGTAAAACGACACCAACCACTGTCTATGATGGAACTCGTATGCAAGGGGACAACAACAATGTCGCATGGGTGGTGCAATCTGATGTCCTTGATTCTTTGAAATTACTGGTAAACACTAAAAGTAGTAGAGGTTTTTTTACATAGATTCCCGGTGTGAAGAAACAGTGAATGTTTTCATGGTTTTTTCACATCAGGGACTGTATTACTTTGATAGTATTGAAGAGTTCGAAAAAGCTCTTGTCTGGACTAAGCCATGCATGGCTTGATTTGTAATGAACCTGTAGAGGTAATACGATGTAATGGTGGAAGGGTTATGAACACCATAGTGGTATTACCTAGTACATTAATAGCAGTGAGGCAAAAGGTAATCCATGTGGCAGAGTATAGTTGGACTGTAGACATGTGAGGAGTATAATTAGGGCTCACCAATTTTTGTGTGTATTGCAGCTGGGCAGCTCTGGAGGGGCACCAGCCGCTTTGCATGAGGGTAACCCCAATAAGGTAATTGAAAATGATTTGGGGAACATGTAATTAGTTTGTCGTGGGTGGAGAATAATGGGTAAACATTTACACAATGGGTAGTTAGTATGTAAGTATATCTAGTGAATCCAGCTTTTGTACAATCTGGAATGGTGAAGTCATTTTGCTATGAATGATGAAACGATTTATATTTTGGGTAATCACTTGTTTATGTAAAACGACACCAACCACTATCTATGATGGAACTCGTATGCAGGGGGACATCAACAATGCCGCATGGGTTATGCAATCCGATGTCCTTGATTCTTCGAAATTACGGGTAAACACTATAAGTAGTAGAGATTTTTTACATAGATTCCCGGTGTGAAAAAACAGTGAATGTTTTCATGGTTTTTTCACAATATGGACTGTATTACCTTGATAGTGTTGAAGAGTTCAAAAAAGCTCTAGCTTGGACTAAGCCATGGCTGGCACCCACTTTTAGTGGCTTGATTTGTAATGAACATGTAGAGGTAATACGATGTAATGGTGGAAGGGTTATGAATACCATAATGGTATTACCTAGTACAACAATAGCGGTGAGGCAAAGGATAATCCATGTGGCAGAGTACAGTTGGACTGTAGACGTGTGAAAAGTATAATTAGGGCTCACCAATTGTTTTGTGTATTGCAGCTGAGCAGCTGTGGAGGGGCACCAGCGGCGTTGCATGAGGGTAGCCTCGATAAGATGATTAACAATGATTTGGGGAACACGCAATTAGTTTGTCGTGGGTGGAGAATAATGGGTAAACATTTACACAATGGGTAGTTAGTATGTAAGTATATCTAGTGTGTATTGGCAAAATATTTGTTCATATGGACCGTATATATTGCAGGGGGTGTTTACGTACACAAACCAATTAACCAGGTGTATCGTTCGTGTGGACGACTTCATGCTAAGTATGATAAACATTGCTAAATGTACAAGCGGAAAGCGGTGGTAGATGGTATAACGGCAATTGTTTTAGGATAAAGTTGTATAAAGTGGCATTTTTTTAACCAAGGACATGGTGTAGAACAAATTGTTATCACTTATAATTTCTATGCGTACACGTGCGAGACGCGATAACCATGTGTACATGAACATCCAGACAGCGTCTTGTGGTCATATAAGCTAGTTCGCTTAATATGTCTTAATTATTGCTGACATATTTCAAATTATAACCAGGTGGGAAATGAATGAGTGGCTGGGCAAGCAAATCAAGACGGGGGAGACAGAGCTGCTGATGCCCCATTGCTACATAAGGTATTCACGACCCCTTCGCTTGCCTTCAAGCAGAATACTCATTTATTCAACCTAAAAAGACACACATAATAATTAGAGGGGTATTATTTGGGAAACGTGTGGAACCGCAGTTACGGATGTTGCAAATGAGGAGGAGGACCCGAGGACCAACATGCCTGAGAAAGAGGCAAGGTTTTTGGCAGGCGTGCACACATGGAGAACATGTTAAAATACTTAATCTATTATTCTTAAATTGTGCAGACAATCCCAGTTATGGGGTTATCGCGATATCTGAAATCCAGGAAAAGGAGTGATTTGAGTAATCTTATCCCAGCCGTAGACGGTGAAGGGTTTGCGTTATTTTACCAAACTCGGAGCTCAGATAAAAACAGGTATGCAATAAGTTTTGGATAAGCTCATGTTTTGGGTTGTTTCCGTTTGGGTTGGATATAACGAGCTTTTGATAAAGGTACATTAACTTAAACTCCGTTTTGTTTGAAGGATACACCTAACCGCAAGTCGGATTGAGCTAGGCAACAAGTTCTTTCTAGCACTATCATAGAAGGGACCCCATTGGTAGTATAATGCAACTACAGCCGTTCACTTATTACCTTTTCATTAGGAAGAGAGGCATGTGACTGATTGCCATCATTTATCATTGTATCCTTTTTTTATGGCAGCACATGGAAATGATGATGAGTTCACTAGGGCAAAAGCATCAGGCATTTTTTTAGGCCGAGCGTGGCTGGGTGGCCCCCTCATGGTTAATAACCACCATGCAAGCCAGATATAGATCTTTTAGTAAATCGTACAACAAAGACCGTTTTGGGTGGGATGAGAAAGTGAAAAAGTACGTTACCACAGAGGGGAAACACTGGTTAAGGGATATTGACAACGTTTTTGCACCAATGCTCTAGGATAACAACCACTGGGTAATGTTGGTCATGAACTTGACCCTGGGGCACATATATGTGCTAGATCCAAACCCGCGCCTCAAATCTGTGGAGAAAGCTAACACATTCATGGACCCAGTGGTGAGCCAGCTGCCATACAATGTCAAAACAATTTGTGGTGAAGAGCAGTCGCAATCACAAGGCTTAACCCCATTCAGTTGGACTCGAGAAAAGTGTAACTACAAAAACAACAAACATGGAGATTGCGGACCGGTGGCATTGAAGTTCATGGAGTTGTATTTAGCAGGGAACCTAGAGAATTGTGCGGGGGGGGGGGGGGGGGGGGGGGAATAACCGATGATGTTGTTGTTTCAATTATGAATGAATATGCTATGGACTTGTACCAGGATTTGGTGATCCCGTTTTACGATGAGGTGATTCATAATAGTCGTAACATTAATTGTCTTGGATGATCCTTATCTATTTCTATAGTTTTTCAGTACCAATTATATATTCGACTATGATTTCCTTATTTCCCGAATAGATGGACAAGGAAGTTTGGTTAAACGTATTAGTATCCATTCGGTTATCCCACTTACCGCGAGTGTTTTGATGGAGTGAAAATAAGACTGCCACATGTCATTGTGGACGGTAATATTTGGACAATATGAAATGTAATCCACTCCCATTTTTAAACGAATCGACGACATGGATAAGCTTGTGTCATTGACAAACAGTTAGTGTCCATTTTAGTTCGTACACATGCACACTGTTAATTAAAACTAAAAATCCAATACAATAAATATTTAAAAAACAAAATTTGTAATCAAGTAGACACCAATCAATGGAAATAGTAGGGATTCATATGTAGATTGATATGGGGTGACCGGAAGTGAACGTTCACATGTGCAAAGGGTTGAGCATTCTCGGGAATTAGATATGTTAGAGAATGTTGTACATTTCGGAGACAGTAGGTGTTCCAATCCCATTTGATTATTGTTGTCAACATATAATATTGGTAGATGTAAAGTGATAAGTTGGTATGTTGGTTTTTTTAGATACTCAAACTGCCTACTATGAGTAGATGCTTATTTAGGGAAATTGAAGGAAATAGTTAGTTTGTTGCATTTTGGGAGAGCCAAAAGTGCCTAGAATGAGAAAGGCTGATGTTGTAATGTTAGTCAGTAAATGAAGATGGATAAGGGTACATATATTTTGTTTAGTTTCACGGGCATCGGCTAAAATAAGATGAAGATGTGCAACCCTGCGTGTGTTGCGTATCTTGAAAAAATCGGTCATGGGCACTGGACTCGTTATCATTCCAGAGGGGAACGATACAATATGATGACAAGCAACATTGCTGAGAAGCTTAATAACGCTCCTAATTCAATTGTTGAGTTATTGGTTTGTACAGGAAAAACATGGAAACCACATTTCACACTTGGCTAGAGTACTGGTGGTTAGTATTTAATGGATAGCAAATGTATTTTTAATTCATGATTTTTATGTGTGGTCAACGATATGTGGATATCTAGTATTATAATGCAATGCCAATGGTTGTGAGAGTAGATATGGAAATGATGCAATATCAACGAGACATGGATATCTAATGTTTTGGACTTGAATTAGGGGCACTACAATAAAACATACCGATTTCCGACGGGAAAAAAACCGGTCGGGAATTTCTGACCAATTCCCGATGAAATACCAAGGAAAAAATCCGGTCAGTAATCCGTCGAAAATTCCCGACCGATTTTTTCCCGTCCGAAATCAGTCGGTACTCCCAACCGATTTCTAACTACATAGAGAACAATTTAATATCGTCGAAAATTGGTCGGGATTCCTTACCGATTTCCGATGAAATAGATCCGTTAATCTGCATGTTCCACTAGCCGTTTTATAGACGTTTGAAAATTATAAATCGGTCAGGAATTCCGACCGATTTCCGACGAAATAGATCTGTTAATATGCCTGTTGCACTATCCATTTTATAGACGCTTAAAAATTAAAAATCGGTCGAAAACCATTCGGAAATCTATTGGGAATCCGCGGAAAATCCATTATAAATACATCTCCACCCTCATTCACAACTTACAAAAAACAATTATAGAAAATATCTTCTTCAAACCCAAACCCTTATAATTATTTTTGATCGTGGATGGATAAACCACGGTAAAATCCAGTGACGGGTCAACTGACGGATGAGTATGCACAAGGTTTTGAGGAATTCATGACATTTGCGACAAACAATAGCATGACGTCGGAATACGGTAAAATGTATTGTCGTTGTACTAAATGTCAGAATCATAGATTAGTCTCTATTAGGGAAGTATGGAATCACCTTTATAGGAATGGGTTTATGCCGGGTTACAAGATTTGGTATACGTACGGAGAAACTGATTCAATGGTGCAATATTATGGTAGTAGCAGTAATTATTCGGGTAGGATAAAGGAACCAACACCGGAAGTAGATGCAAACGTAGGTACTGTTCAGATGGTGAATGATGCGTTTCGTTAAAAACGTAGCATCGTATGTTCAAGATGGTATTAGAATAGAGGAACATAATTTAGAAGCTCGAAAGTTTTTTGATATGCTAGATGCATTTATTTTATATGCATTTAATTTTAAGTATCAAAATTTTGAAACTTTTCCCATATTCATTAATTAATTGTACGGATTTTGCAATATTGTAATGAATCATATATTAGTATTTTCTAACTCACATATATGTTATCTAGAATTGTTTTTTAAAATTATCCGAATCGGTCGTGAATTAGTCGAAATATCCGACCGATTTCCGACCAATTCTTCTCTGGTTGGTCGGGAATCCGTCAAAAATTCCCGACTGTTTCCCGACGGCCTTGGATATTTTATTGCAAACAAAAAATGAACATGTTTCTATACATTAAAACAACCCGTCGGTAATCGGTCTTGAATTCTCGATGAATTCCCGACCATTTGTGGTTTCGAAATCTCAAATGGTAAACATTTGATTAGGTTTATGCTTTCTAGGGTTAGTTATGATATATTGAAAGAATTCAATGTTAAAATATCTTAATAATCACTCTTTTTGAGCTTTAAATCAAAACCCGACAAGAAACCGAAAAGTGTGAGTATAAGTTATATGTATCGTTATGAAAGGTTAAACTCGTTCTCGAATCGATTCATATAAATCATCATATGATCCATTTTATGTTTATCTATTAAGTTAGTTGTCAAGAAATAAGTTTAGTAGATGTTTCTTAAACCCTATATGGTTTCACAATTTAGTATTTCATACCCTAAAACCTAAATGGTCAGAAATCGGTCAGGATTTCCGATCGATTTCCGACGAGATTTATAAATGGTATATTTTACACTTAGCATTTTTTCGGAAAATTTTCATATCCGTCGGAAATCGGTCGGAAATTCTGATCGAATTCCGAGGATATGAAATTTTTTGATATTTACACGTGTTTATACACTTGTAAATCACCCCAACCAGAGGGCATGTAATGTTGTGTACCGGACAGAATATCGTCGGAAATTCCGACCGATTTCTGACCGGTATGAAAAATACCCAGCTTAAGATTTAGGGGAAGACTTAATGTTCTAAACTTGTGCATTCCAGTCCACGGAAAGAATCACTAAGTTATTGTTACACCCTTGTCCACGGGATCTTCTCAAAGGAGCGATAAGAATTGGATAATCCTTGAACGGAGGTTCAAGGCGATGGAATCGTAACCCCGGAACGTGGAGCAGGCTCGAAGGCGTGGGAATCCACCCAAAACTCCTTCCAACACTCAGCTCGCTATTGACGCTCGTGACACGACGATCGGTAGAGTGGCTTCCCACAAAAAGAGGTGGAAATCTCTTTGATAAACCGAATTCGAAATTCCTAGAAATCCACTAAGAATATCGAAAGAGAGAAAAGAAGTTTTTGATTGATAATTGTTGATTGTTTTTTTTCAAATACAAAAATCTCAAAGAGATTAAATAGACCAAGAATACAAAGGGTCTAAACCATCTCGAAAATGACAAGTCAAAAATCGAAAATGACAAAAGAAATAAAAGGGAGTTTGACTTTGACTAAGAAGAATCGAAATGCCCTTTGGTATTCTTGAGGGATTTTTGTTGAGGGATTTGCTGAGGGATTTGGGCGTGGGGAAAAGAGGTGCCAATGCCTCGTTAAAAACCTTGTTACGTAAAACCCAATGGGTAAAAACCGTGACTAAGGAAAAGAGCACACTTGGGCTTGAATCAAAACCAATGCGGTTTGAAACACCTCTTTCTTAGCACCCAAATATGTTGAACGGTCTTGTACTCGGTGAATGAGTCCTCCTAGTGCCTTCTTAAGCTTCTTCGTCTTAGCTCTCGTCATAGGTCATTCCGGAACATGCAAAGCTTCCTCGGGTTCAAGCTCCTTCTCGGCAAATGTCTCCTCGGCAAGTTTCTCCTCGAAAAGCTTCTCCTCGGCTAAGTGATTAACCTCCGTTGAGCCGTCTAGGATCATGTCATGCCCCTCCTCTTCAAAAGGATTTGTCCTCAAATCTGGACTATCTGCAACAAAAGAGATCAAGTCAGAAACATTGAAACTTGAACTAATAGTGTACTTACCTTGCAAATCGATGACGTAGGCATTGTTGTTGATCCGCTTTATCACACGGAATGGACCATCCGTCCTTGGCATGAGCTTAGACTTCCGTTCGTCCGGAAATCGTTCTTTCCGCAAATGAAACCAAACGAGATCTCCCGGTTCGAAAATTTGCTCACGCCAGCCTTTGTTAGCTTGCTTGCGGTATTGTTCGGTTCTCTTCTCTATGTTCAACCGCGCTTGTTCATGCATCTGTTTCACGAGCTCAGCCTTCTTTTTCTCATCAAAACTCAAACGCTCATTGGAAAGTAACTCGGTTAGATCCAAAGGAGTAATAGGATTAAAGCCATAAACCAATTGAAACGGTGAAAATTTAGTAGCGGAGTGAACAGCATGGTTATAAGCAAACTCGACATGTGGTAAACAATCTTCCCATGTCCTAATATTCTTTTTAATAACAGCACGCAAGAGTGTTGACAAAGTTCTATTCACTACTTCCGTTTGCCCGTCAGTTTGCGGGTGACAAGTAGTAGAAAACAAGAGTTTAGTGCCTAACTTAGACCACAACGTTTTCCAAAAATAACTTAAGAACTTAGTGTCACGGTCGGAAACTATCGTCCTAGGCATGCCATGCAAACGAATTACTTCCCTAAAGAACAATTCCGCTACTAGTGATGCATCATCCGTTTTATGACAAGGAATAAAGTGAGCCATCTTAGAAAATCTATCAACGACGACAAAGATGGAATCTCGACCCTTCCTAGTTCTAGGCAATCCAAGAACAAAATCCATAGACACATCGACCCACGGAACAGTAGGAATAGGTAAGGGAGAATACAAACCTTGCGACTGTACCTTAGACTTAGCTTGCTTGCAAGTGACACAACGTCCGCAAATTCTTTCCACATCTCTCTTCATATGAGGCCAATAGAAATGTGCTTGCAACATGCTTAGCGTTTTGGCGACTCCAAAGTGTCCCATAAGTCCTCCTCCATGTGATTCCCTAACAAAAAATTCTCGCAAAGAACAGTGAGGCACACAAAAGCGGTTTTCAAAGAAAAGAAATTCATCATTTCGAAAAAATTTTCCGAAGGCAAATTTTTCGGTTGCGTGATAAGCTTCCTTAAAATCGGAATCAGTTGCATAATAATTCTTAATTTGTTCAAAACCCAACAACTTAGTTTCAAGAGTAGAGATGAGAACATACCTCCTCGGCAATGCATCGGCAACTACATTGTCCTTACCTTGTTTATACCGAATGACGTATGGAAAGGTTTCGATGAATTCAACCGACCGTGCGTGACGTTTGTTCTGCTTTTGTTGACCTTTGAGATGTTTGAGAGACTCATGATCAGTATGGATCACGAACTCTTTGGGCCAAAGGTAGTGTTGCCACGTTTGCAAAGCTCGCACCAACGCGTAGAGCTCCTTATCGTACGTCGGGTAATTCAAGGTGGCTCCTCCAAGTTTTTCGCTAAAGTAAACGATTGGTCTCTTCTCCTGCATAAGAACAGCACCGATACCTATACCAGAGGCATCACATTCAATCTCAAAAGTTTTCGAAAAATTAGGTAAGGAAAGAAGTGGTGCGTTTGTGAGCTTGTCTTTCAAAGCTTGGAAGGTGGTTTCTTGAGCTTCGTCCCACTTGAATCCCACATCTTTCTTGATAACTTCGGTTAGAGGTGCAGCCAAGGTACTGAAATCCTTCACGAAACGTCGGTAAAATCCCGCAAGTCCATGGAAACTCCTCACTTCGCCAACGGACTTCGGAATAGGCCAATCGCATATGGCCTTCACCTTTTCTTCATCGATTTTAATTCCCTGGGCACTAACAACAAAACCTAGAAAAACCAAGTTATTTGTGCAAAAGGTGCACTTCTTCAAATTTGCATAAAGCTTCTCTTTCCTAAGAACGTCTAAAACGGCCCTAACATGCGTAACATGCTCGTCTATGTTCTTGCTATATACTAGGATATCATCAAAGTATACAACGACAAAGACTCCTATAAATGATCGCAAGATATGGTTCATTAGCCTCATGAATGTACTAGGTGCATTAGTTAACCCGAAAGGCATCACTAACCATTCATACAACCCATGCTTAGTTTTAAATGCCGTTTTCCACTCATCCCCCTCTTTCATCCTAATTTGATGATATCCACTTTTAAGATCAATTTTAGAAAATATGCAAGACCCATAAAGTTCATCTAGCATGTCATCTAAACGTGGAATAGGATGGCGATATTTTACAGTGATATTATTTATGGCGCGGCAGTCGACGCACATACGCCACGTTCCGTCCTTCTTCGGAACAAGCAAAACCGGCACTGCACAAGGACTCATGCTTTCGCGGATATGTCCTTTCTCCATAAGCTCCGTGATCTGCCTTTGAAGTTCCTTAGTCTCCATGGGATTAGTCCTATATGCTGGTCGATTTGGAAGAGCAGCCCCGGGCACAAAATCTATTTGATGCTCGATCCCTCGGATTGGCGGCAAACCATGTGGATTGTCTTCGGGAAAGACATCGTCAAAATCCTGTAAAACTCAAATCATCTTGCTCGGGAGCTCCGGCTCAAGGTCAGTATAACTCATAAGAGTTCCTCTAAACATAAGAACAATGAAAGTTTTTTTTGTAAAAAAGCTTGCTTTACCTCTCTAGATTTCGCAAAAAGAGTAGATTTTCTTACGTTTTTTGGCTCCGCGGCTTTCTTTGGAATCGTGTTTAAACTCATACCTGTGTTGGCTTGGGATTGGTCGGTATTGATGTCACTCTTAGTCTCAGACTCCTTCCTCTTATCACGGATCTTCTGGTCTTGGTAAATCACGAGAGGAGTCATAGGAACTAATACCACGTTTTTCCCTTTGTATGCGAACGAGTGCTTATTCGTAAGGCCGTTATGAGTAACCTTGCGATAAAATTGCCAAGGTCGTCCCAACAGTATATGCCCAGCCTCCATAGGTAGCACGTCGCAAAGAACTTCATTAACGTAGCTTCCTATCGACAAACGAACCAAGATTTGCTTCGTTACCTTCAAGTGGCATTCGTTGTTTAACCATTGAAGATAATATGGTCGGGGATGCTTCATCACTTCTAGACCCAGCTTCTCCACAAGTGTAGTGCTTGCTACATTCGTACAGCTGCCCCCATCGATGATAATGCTACAAACGTTTCCTTTGACGCGGTATCGAGTACGAAACAGATTTTCCTGTTGTTCCTCTTCTTTAGGTCGGTCTTGTATAAGCAGAGTTCTCCTTGCCACTAGTAAGTGTCCATAGTTAGCTTCCTCAGCGGTCTACTCAACCACTTGTGAGACCTCACAATCCTCTTCCGCTTCCGATTCGATCTCACCGTCCCCCCTTAGAACCATAGTCCTTCTGTTTGGACAATCTTTTGCCATATGCCTTCGGCCTTGGCATTTGAAGCATCGAAGATCTGTGCTCTTGACTTGAGAAGTTTCGGCCTTCTCATTGGGATTCCTAACAAAAGTTGGAGTGAAAGGCTTTGAATCCGTTCCCGGCCTCACATCCGTTCTTGGTCGAAAAGCGGACCTATCGTTGACCGGATTAGATCGTATGCTAGAACCGTAGGAAGTCTTGGCGGCATTCTTCCTCTTGAGTTGTTTTTCGATGATGTTTGCCTTTTGCAGCGTCTCCTCGAGATCCCCATAGTACTGAAGTTCCAGCGAATCTTGAATTTCACGGTTAAGACCTCCTAAGAACCGTGACATAGTAACTTCACTATCTTCCTCCAAACGAGCGCGGGTCATAAGCATTTCCAACTCTTAGTAATATTCCTCAACACTCCGTGCTCCTTGAAAAAGTCTCCTCAATCGGTTGTGTAGATCACGTTGGTGATGACTAGGAACGAACCTTTTGTGCATGACAGCTTTCAATTGTCTCCAAGTCTCAATCGGGTCCTCGTCATTACGTCTCCGCGACGTCACCAATTGTTCCCACCAACTAAGTGCATAATCGTAAAACTCCGTTACCGCAGCTCGCACTCTTTGAGCTTCAGTAGACTCATTGCAATCAAACACCAGCTCAACCTTAATTTCCCACGCCAAATACGCATCCGGATCGTTCTTTTCGTGGAAAGGAGGGGTTTTTGCAATAACACCTCTCGTGTTTTCTCGTCTCGGTCTCCTTTGGTAATTACCGGACGAATGACCCTCGGATTCATGCTGTCTCCTTGCGTTTCTAACTCGGCGCGGTCTACCTTGATCTTCATCATGGGAAAATCACCATAATAGTCATCGTTGTTCAAAGGCCGGTTTTGATCACCCCCCACGGGCATGTTTATTGTGCCCTTAGTGCTCGATTCAGCTTGTCATTCATTTCTTGCATTTCAGCGACCATCATACGTCTCATGCTGTCCATCACCACTTGTAGTTGAGCGTCACTTAACCCGGCTTGGTTAAGAGCGACTTTTGGATTTTGTTGGTCATCTACTTGATTGTGATTAGAACCATCTTGTGCCATGATTTCCTCGGAAATTGGATCCTTCGGCTAGACCCCTCGGTTTTGAATTTTCCCCGGATAAATCCCTCGGATTTATGTTCCCGAAAAGAAAAACCCCACAGATTGGAATTCCTCGGAAATCCCTCGGAATTGTTTTTCCCGGAAAGTCCCTCGGACTTGTTTTCCCCGGAAAGTCCCTCGGACTTGATTTTCCCCGGAAAATCCCTCGGACTTTTGAAATTCCGAAATTGCTGACCTTTGAGTTCCTTGCAAAAAAAAATTAAATTCCACACAAACAAGAACTTAGGTAGATCTAAGAACTAAACACAATCAAACCAATATCTCTTTTTTTTTTTTTTTTTTTTTAAAAAGATGAACGATTTGCTTTAAAAAAAAAAGTGATCGATTTTTTTTTTTTTTTGATTTATGATGGAACTAAACAACCTAACAATGATCTAAATGCATTAATTAAATTAAAACAGAACTGGATTCAACCCAGAAAATTGATGAACTACTCGATGATCCCAAAAAGAAGATGAACGGTCAAAATGAAAATTATGCAATAAAATGAAACGAAACAAAGCGAAATGATAAGATGATAAATGAAACGATATTACCGGGTCCTTGAGTTGCTTTGATACCACTTGTTACACTCTGTCCACGGGATCTTCTCAAAGGAGCGGTAAGAATTGGATAATCCTTGAACGGAGGTTCAAGGCGATGGAATCGTAACCCCAGAACGTGGAGCAGGCTCGAAGGCGTGGGAATCCACCCGAAAATCCTTCCAACACTCAGCTCGCTATTGACGCTCGCGACACGATGATCGGTAGAGTGGCTGCCCACAAAGAGAGGTGGAAATCTCTTTGATAAACCGAATTCGAAATTCCTAGAAATCCACTAAGAAAATCGAAAGAGAGAAAAGAAGTTTTTGATTGATAATTGTTGATTGTTTTTTTCAAATACAAAGATCTCAAAGAGATTAAATAGACCAAGAATACAAAGGGTCTAAACCATCTCGAAAATGACAAGTCAAAAATCGAAAATGACAAAAGAAATAAAAGGGAGTTTGACTTTGACTAAGAAGAATCGAAATGCCCTTTGGTATTCTTGAGGGATTTTTGTTGAGGGATTTGCTGAGGGATTTGTGCGTGGGGAAAAGAGGTGCCAAGGCCTCGTTAAAAACCTTGTCACGTAAAACCCAATGGGTAAAAACCGTGACTAAGGAAAATAGCACACTTGGGCTTGAATCAAAACCAATGCGGTTTGAAACACCTCTTCCTTAGAACCCAAATATGTTGAACTGTCTTGTACTCGGTGAATGAGTCCTCCTAGTGCCTCCTTAAGCTTCTTCGCCTTAGCTCTCGTCATAGGTCCTTCCGAAACATGCAAAGCTTCCTCGGGTTCAAGCTCCTTCTCGGCAAATGTCTCCTCGGCAAGTTTCTCCTCGGCTAAGTGATTAACCTCCGTTGAGCCGTCTAGGATCATATCAGTTATGAATGATTTCATAGTCTTCAGAGGCTAAAAAAGAGACAATTACTCAAATAGCACAAAAACGTTGTGATATGACTAGAGTAACATATACCTTTTTGATATTACTTAAATGATACAACTTTTAAAGAAAGTATCCATTAAGGGCTGCGTGAGTAATGTAATTAACGATAATGCCATTTAGATTTTTTTAAGTGAGATTTACGGTTAATTTTAAAAAAATTACAGAAAATTATTCATGATTCCATAAACGATGATGCCCTAACCGCCGGTGTTGCATGTTCGTCTCTTTCGGTTGCGACTCGTCTCGTCCGCCTCGTCGCAGTCTCATGTCGAAGATTTGAAGGTTTCATTGTTTGAAAGTGGAAGATAACTACTGTAAGTTAACGATTTTATGAAGTTATACAGTTAATTTTCCATAATCGATATCCCCATGAAGTTATACGGTCAATTTTCCGGCCATATTCCGGCCTTTAATTTCAAAATCCGAGTATAATGATTTTACATTAATGGCTGATTTATGCACACTTGACAGCTGATTTTATATTGATGGCTGATTTATGCTTACGTGAAGGCTGATTTATGTTTACGTGAAGGCTGATTTATGTTAATATGATGGCTGATTTATGTCTTTAATTGAGATTTTTTTATTAATTAATATGACGATTCAGTTTCGTCTAATATAGAGAAAGAAAGTGTCGATTCACTATCTTCTCATCACTAACAGGAAAAAGAAAATCTCTCTGGGCGATTGTCGAACCGCCGGTGTTGCCTGTTCGTCTCTTCCGATTGCGACTCGTCTCGTCCGTCTCGCCGCAGTCGCTTCGTCAATTAACAAAACCACCTACGCACCCTTTTCGAAGGTTTGAAGGATTTTCATCGTTTCAAAGGTGGAAGTTAACTACTGTAAGTCAACGATTTTATGAAGTTATACAGTTCATTTTCCATAATCGATGGCCCCATAATCAATTTTCCGGCCATATTCCAGCCTTTAATTTCAAAACCGAGTATGATGATTTTATATTGATGGCTGATTTATGTTTGCGTGAAGGCTGATTTATGTTTGCGTGAAGGCTGATTTATGTTAATATGATGGCTGATTTATGTCTTTTAAGTGAGATTTTTTTATTAATTAATATGACGATTCAGTTTCTTATAATTTACTAATAGAGAGAAAAAGTGTCGATTTAATATCTTCTCATCACTAACAGGAAAAAGAAAACCTCTCTGGGCGATTTCCGTACCGCCGGTGCTTCTTGTTTGTCTCTTCCGATTGCGACTCGTCTCGTCCGCCTCGCCGCAGTCGCGTTTCGTCTATTAACAAAACCACATACGCACCTTTTTCGAAGGTTTGAAGGATTTTCATCGTTTCAAAGGTAGAAGCTAACTACTGTAAGTCAACGATTTTAGGAAGTTATACAGTTAATTTTCCATAATCGATGGCCCCATAATCAATTTTCTGGCCATATTTCGGCTTTTAATTTCAAAACCCGAGTCTGGTGATTTTACATTGATGGCTGATTTATGCACACTTGACAGCTGATTTACATATTTGATGGCTGATTTATGTTTGCGTGAAAGCTGATTTTACATTAATGGCTGATTTATGCACACTTGACAACTGATTTATGGCTGATTTATGTTTTACATGATGGATGATTTATGTTCTGCATGATGGCTGATTTATGTTTATATGATGGTTGATCTAATTATGTTTTTATGAACAGATGGATACATCTAATGGAACAAAGAAGTACCCGCCTAAACGTTACGAAGAAGGGATATCTCATTTGCAGAATAGAAGCATGAATCACAATTGTCAGCTGGGCAATTTTTCTCTCGTTAGAGAATCAATAGGAAAAGATGTGTGGGATGAAATTAAGAAGTTATCTGTTGGACTAATTGCTAAGCTAGTTGATAGCGATTACGTGTGGTCTGCTAAGACTGTACATTATCTACTCACCCGTCAGTTGGCAGTAAAGAAGGAGAATGAGATTTGGTCAATGGTCGGTGGTCAACCAATCAGGTTTAGCTTGCACGAATTTTCTGAGATTACGGGGTTAAACATAGATCCGCTGCCAACTGAAAGTTGCGAAGCTGAGTACACAGATTTCTGGGCAGAGTTGGGTGTTCCGAAAGGGCTTGGACCAAAGTATGATGAACTGGCTTTGGTATTAGCTACGTGTAGTCCATGGAGTCTTGAAAAACGAAAAATGTTGTTATGTATTCTACACATGGGAATTCATGGGTTACATCATAATTCTAGACTACCTCTAGAAAGTGCAAAAAGAGTCTTCAAAGATGAAGACATTCAGAATTATCCATGGGGTCGGGTTGCATTTCAATATCTCATTGATGGTGTTAAGGTTGTTTAGTATGAAGGAAATTCATATTCCGTTAACGGTTGCGTGCACGCGCTACTGTTTTGGGCATATGAATCAGTTAAGGTGTTTGGAGAGCGTTTTGGGAGAATAAGAGATCTGAATGAAGTACCATTCCTTCGATGGGGTGGAGTCCGTACACGCTCAAGTTTAGAATCGGTTATTAGTCAGGAGATTGCACAGCATGGCCAGGTATTTTCTTCCTGACTTAATGATATTTGATGGCTGACTTATTAATATTTGATGGCTGACTTATTAATATTTGATGGCTGACTTATTGATATTTTGGTGGCTGGCTTAATGATATTTGATGGCTGACTTATTAATATTTGATGGCTGACTTATTAATATTTGATGGCTGACTTATTAATATTTGATGGCTGACTTATTGATATTTGATGGCTGACTTATTGATATTTGATGGCTGACTTATTAATGTTTGTAGATCCGTGTTAGGAAGATGATTATGAAGTCGGAGGATGAGATATATCCGAAGTGGGAAGGTGAAGATAAATGTAAAGATGATGACGTAGAACTCCATAACTTGATAGTCGACATACTTGAAGATAAGTTTGTTAAAGCTTATTGGGATGTGAATGAGACTAAGAAACGCAACAAGCAAGAAAGTCATGTAGCTATTGTGGAAGAAGTGGAGAAGAAAAAAAAGAAAAAAGGCTGATGATAGTGAAAAACTAGCAGATGAGAAGGATGACTCCCAAGATTTCGATAATAATGTGTATGTCATTGGCCTTATGCAAATGGTGGAGAAACTATGCACAAGGTTTGATGATATGGAGAAACATATTGGCGGAATTGTTGGAGGTATAGAAAGTAGGCTTGAAACAAAAGTTGACGAAAAGTATGGTCATAGAATAACTTCTATTGAAGACAGAGTTGGGACGTTGGAGAAAGAATTTAGGGAGATGAAAGAGCGCATAGTAATTGGTGAAATAAACCAATCCATGTCTAAAGATGGCAACTCGAAGATTGGGAAAGATCAAGAGTTCACTAGTCGGGTAAGTTAAAAAATACATAGTAATTTCTTAATCAATACGAATCCTTTAATTAATTTTCTTTACTTTATACAGCCGATCCGCAATTTGGGTAAGGAGTTTGAGGAAATCGAGAAGAAGAAGAAAATCAATGGGAAGAAAGAGGGAGAAGAGAAGAAGAAGAAAATCAATGAGAAGAAAGAAGGAGAAGAGAAGAATAAAATCAATGGGAAGAAAGAGGCAGAAGAGAAGAAAAATAATGGTGAGAAGAATGAGAAAGAAGTGAAGGATAAAAAAGAGGCAAACAAAAAGATGATGAAACCAACCATTGAGAGGAAGGAAGCTGATAGTGAAGTGGTTGATATAACCGAGCAAGTTCGGGAAGAAGAGAACCAGTTGATGTCTGAATCTGATGGATTTGATCATGAAGAGGATAGGCTTAGGCATTCATTACTGGGAAATGCAATAGAAACGATTCATGGTGCTATTACGAAACTAGATGAAGGTGGTATCCCGCTGAAGAAAAAGTTTCCGCCACCACCACCGTATCCGTATATTGGAAACGATGGATTGACGTGTATGATGAAGGGTCTGGTTCCTTCACCAACAATATACGATCCACTGAAGCCAGTTGATCAGACTAAACTGGAGACACTTTCAAATTACCTCCATCCATTTGAGTATGTACAGTGATTAATTTCTGATTTTATCTACCACTATTTGAATATAATTGTTTGTTTGTTTATTCATTAGGTCTACTCCACTTGGACAAGCGCCTCCAGAAATTGAGTTCTACAGGGTTCTCATCACTCCGCGGCAAGATTGGCCTTCCGGCACTAATTACGGATGGTTGTATGATTATGTAAGTAAAAATACTTGATGGCTGACTTATTGATACTTGATGGCTGACTTATTGATACTTGATGGATGACTTATTGATACTTGATGGCTGACTTATTGATATTTGATGGATGACTTATTGATATTTTATGGATGACTTATTGATATTTTATGGCTGACTTATTGATATTTGATTGCTGACTTATTGATACTTGATGGCTGACTTATTGATATTTGATGGCTGACTTATTGATACTTGATGGCTGACTTATTGATATTTGATGGCTGACTTATTGATATTGTTCTTACTTACAGCACTTGTCTTCGTTTATGAGAGTCCTCCGGAAAAGGTACCTTCAAGTTCCATGCCCTTTCCACACTGATCGAATTGCGTTTGTCGACCAATGGTTCATCAGTATGTGGATTAAGGAGTATGCGCAGTTCAACATCAATCCTAAGAATTGGAAATTCAAAGATGGGTATCTTGATTTAGCAAATGGTTTGCTTCCTGCTGACATGCCGACACATAAAAGGTGGATACACGATGTTGATCACTTGTATTTAGTTTACCAAGTTGGATGCAATCACTGGATAGCTTTGCACATTGATTTGGTGAATGAGAAGATAGTTGCTTATGATAGCATCATTGGAGAAGGAACACCCGCACAAGACAAGAAAATTATGGAAACAGCTAGGCCGTTCATGCGAATGATACCTGAACTTTTGAACGAAGTCATTCCTCCTGAAATTCGAAAGGTAAGCTCTAAGCAGTTCTCGTTCAGAAGGAAGAAAGGCATCCAACAAAACCTAAACCCTGGTGATTGTTGTAACATCCCGATTTCTTGTATATGCGGAGAGGCTTATAAGAATTGATTTGGCTACCTATGTCACCAAAGTGCACTTATCTTTTCGGGAACTTGTCCAGAGAGAACTCCAGAGTTAAGGGTGCTTGAGCTGGAGCAATTTAAGGATGGGTGACCTACCGGGAAGTGATTCGCGGTATCGTGTGAGTGAGGACAAAACACGGGGAAAGATCACGTGGTGATTGCAGGGTCAGTAAACAAGTATTACAAGCCTCCCGGACTAACGCACCGGCCGTCGGACAAGGGTGGGGCCCACGGGCCGAAAGAGGGCATGGGGCCCACAGGTAGGGGCGGTCGGGGCGTTATAAGTGGTATCAGAGCCGAACCCAAACACGTGTGTGGAGTCAGGTGGGCCCACACCGTCTAGGGTGACGATCCTGGTGCGCAACGAGGACGTTGCGCTCTGTGAGTGGGGGTGATTGTAACATCCCGATTTCTTGTATATGCGGAGAGGCTTATAAGAATTGATTTGGCTACCTATGTCACCAAAGTGCACTTATCTTTTCGGGAACTTGTCCAGAGAGAACTCCAGAGTTAAGGGTGCTTGAGCTGGAGCAATTTAAGGATGGGTGACCTACCGGGAAGTGATTCGCGGTATCGTGTGAGTGAGGACAAAACACGGGGAAAGATCACGTGGTGATTGCAGGGTCAGTAAACAAGTATTACAAGCCTCCCGGACTAACGCACCGGCCGTCGGACAAGGGTGGGGCCCACGGGCCGAAAGAGGGCATGGGGCCCACAGGTAGGGGCGGTCGGGGCGTTATAATTGTGGTGTGTATGCGTTGAAGTATATCGAGTGTCTTGCTCTTGGTGTCTCTTTTGAAGGCCTCAGTGACAGAAATATGCAGGCCTTACGGTTAAAGATGGCTGCGGAGATTTTTGATGAGGCACCTGACATGTATGCACAATTTAACTAATTATTAGAACAAACTAGTGGTTGCCGATTTATGTACGTTATTTTAGCATTATGGCTGACTCATGTATTTTGAACAAACTAGTGATGGCCGATTTATGTACGTTATTTTAGCATTGTGGCTGACTTATGTATTTTGAACAAACTAGTGATGGCCGATTTATGTACGTTATTTTAGCATTATGGCTGACTTATGTATTTTGAACAAACTAGTGATGGCCAATTTATCTATTTTGTCCAAACTAGTGATGGCCGATTTATGTACGTTATTTTAGCAAGTGATGCGCATGATGGCTGACTTATTCAATTTGAACAAACTAGTTATGGCCGATTTATAAATATAGTCGAAACTAATAGTGGCCGATTTATAACGTTACATAAACAACTTGTACAAAATAACCATCACCACAACACACACAACCATGTTCTTCAAACCCCTTATCTCCATTTTTCAATCGTCTATCTCCTTTTCAAAACTTCTTAACTCTTTCTCAAAACCACATACCACTGCTTCACAAGTCCGAGTCTCCATTTTCAGAGTCTCGATTTCAGAGTTACAGGCTTGTAATCCCTTTTCGAAGGTGAATGAAGCACTTTCAATATCATCAATCTTCGATTTCATATCCTCAATCTCTTCAACCATTGATTCATCCGCCCATTTGAACAAGTGATAACGATTCTTCTACACCATAAAAACAACAATATAAACTGTAAATGGGAAATAACATATAGTGGAAAATATAAACACTAAATCAAAACCAATTGCATCATTACCTCATCTCCAAATCGACAAGTATAAAATAATCTTCCTGGGTTCGTCACCGTTTTTGATGTAAGCAATCTACAACGTTCACCACATCTACAGTGCGTCGGAAACCCTCTTCCTTGATCACCCATGCTCACAATTTCCGAATTCGAATCGACTCGTCTTTTCTCACTCTAAATTCCCCAAACTCTCAAACCCGGTGTCAGAGTGATCTAGAACCCTAATATAAGTTTTTCCCCCAAATGACCAAAATGACGTCGCTTTCCAACACAGTCATACAACTTTATGTCCGATTTGTCATCCATTATGGCCGACTTATGAAACAAGTATTTTTGAATTTATGAGATTACGAATTAAAACATATAATGTATGATTTAGGGTTTACGAATTCAAACATATAATGTAGGATTACGAATTCAAACATATAATGAACATGATATCCATAAGAATAAAAATACAAAAATTGTAAATCGTACAAATATAACCCATTGTTGAAGACATGGTAAGGATTATGTTGTTACTATATATATAAAGATTATATTGTATGTGGTTTAGGTTTTGAGATGCACATGATAAGAATAAACATACAAGAAGTGTAAATCTTACAGATATAACCCATTGTTGATGTAAGACTTAAAATTACTAAATATTAAAATAAAATTATTAATTAAACCTTGAAACACAGATTTGAGGTGTGGCTGATTTACAACTGACCAATTTGAGGTATGGCTGATTTACGAACCATATTAAACACCGTAATGGCTGATTTATAAACCATACCATACACTGTTGTGGCTGATTTACGAGAGAAACATAGGGATGCACGCGGTGTCTCGAGATTACAAAAATTTAAATTTTTCATCTTTTTGGTATCCAACACATTTATACAACTTCATGGCCGATTTATTATCTATTATGGCCGACTTATAAAATTATTTAATATTGAAATAACATTATTACTTAAACCTTGAAACAGAGATTTGAGGTATGGCTGATTTATTAACCATACCAAAAACCTTTATGGCCGATTTGTCATCTATTATGGCCGACTTATCACACACCGTTAAGTTTACACCGTCCTTTATGGCCGATTTGTCATCTACCAATCACCGTTAAGTTTTACAAGTTTTCGCATTATGCCCACCCTGATTACAACGAGAACAAGTGTGTTGTTTTCTGGGGCGTTTCTTCTCACTTGCCTTTTCCAAACATGATTTAAATCTTGAGTTCTTAGGTCTTCCAGGTTGTTGACGAACAACTGGGGGCATGCACACTTGTTCAGCTACATGTTCTGGAACACGGAGCGCCGAATCTACATGCATAACTGAACCAGCATAGGCGTTAACCAAATAATCCTGGTAATAGTATGGGTTACACAGTGAGATACGAGAAACATTCCTCGTCTCGGCAGCTGCGATTGCATGTACGCAGGGTAATTTCTCGATGTCGAAACGACGGCAAGTGCATCTTCTCGCATCCAAATTCACAACATGCAACGATGATCCGCATGTAACTTGTACATGATAAGAATCAATCATTTATACCGTCGCAAGTTTGGCACCACTCACACGGACCTGTTATCAAGAATTTTTTTATTAAATCTCGGCTGGTACAAATGATAAGAATCAATCATCTATGTAACGTAATTACCTCTAACAATTTTTCAACACCACGGGTAAGCGTTGTTTTCATCGTCCTTGCATCTTCTCGCCGCTCAGCAAACCATCTCATCATCATTGACCTTATCGATTCTAAGAGTCGAACAATTGGGAAAATTCTAGCATGTGAAAGAACTTTGTTCATTGATTCCGCTATATTTGTTGTCGTCAAATTATATCTATCGCCCGGGAAATGAACACGTGACCACATTCTAACATCCGCTCTTTGGAGGTAGCCATGAAGTTCAGGATTACACGCTTCAATCTCATCGAAGACCTCATCAAATTCAGCTCTTCTATAACACTTTGCAGCTTTCTTCACCATACGGAACAAACTTCCACCTTTGAACCGTACCAAAATGTTCTTATATAAATGGTACGTGCAAATTCCACGAGCCGCCAACGGATACACATTCTCAATTGCTTTCCCAATTGACTTATGCCTATCCGAGATGATCGCAAGACCCTTATCGTCAGGAATAACACTTTTAAGTTGCGTAAAAAACTATTGCCAAAAATCATCATTTTCAGTGTCAACCACACCGAACGCTATTGGGAAAATCTGAAAATTACCATCCTAAGTTGTTGCTGTAAGTAGCGTCCCTTTGTATTTTCCATGGATAAATGTACCATCGACAACGACTACTTTACGCATAAAATCAAATCAATTAAAGGTCGCGCCAAATGCAATGAACAAATACTTGAATCTTCCACAATCATCAATATGAAGACGCGTAACTGTACCCGGATTTGCCCTTTTTATCATGTGAAGGTACGAAGGTAAATCTTCAAACCCCTTCCCAGGAGTCCCCAAATCGATCTGTCTTGCAAATCTTAACGTCATATGGCTCTTCTAGTAATCCATCTATAATCATAAAAAAAAATTAGTTATAAGTCAGCCGCATCGTATATATAAGTCAGCCGCATCGTACATTTCTGTCAGCCGCATCGTATATAAAAGTCAGCCGCATCGTACATATAAGTCAGCCGCATCGTACATTTAAATCAGCCGCTTCGTACTAATAAATCAGCCGCTTTGTACTAATAAATCAGCCGCTTCGTAATAATAAATCAGCTGAAATTGAATGTATTACCTTGATACCAAAATTCTTAGTAATAGCTACTCCGACATGTCTAGGTAGAACTGACGGATCAATGTCGCCGAGAAAATCCTTGTATAAGAGTCCCAAAATATCCGGTGTTGCTTGTCGTGATCGATTAGAACGCTCAGTTACAGAACATGTGTGTTCTGAATCGTAGATACGAACATAGAATTCTGGGGATTTTCCTTTTGTAGAAGCATGAACTCTCCAGCTACATCCATTTACCCAACACCGAACAATGAGCGTTTCCGCATTCGATATTGGTACATCAAAATCAAATCGATCCCTCAGTGTAAGAAGTTCCAGTCGTATCTCCAGATCTTTTTTTTGTCTCATATCGCTGGCCTACAATGATATTTAGAGACTCCATCTCAAACTTGAGAAACTCACCAGCTCCTTTCGATTCGTTCATCGCAATATTCTGAGGTCTCTTCTTAGGAGGCAACGTCGGTGAATCTTCATCTTCTTTTCGAGGCTTCCCATATAAACTAAATTTATCATCATCGGATGATGCACCATCCGGGTCGTCAATCATATCATATATGCTGTCAAATTTGCCATCTTCTTCATCTTCAACTTCGTCTTTGTCCTCGCATATATCCATAGATTTTTCTCGATTACACACATCTTCTTCATCTTCAACTTTGTCTTTGTAAACACCATCATCTTCATAACTCTCAATGTATTCTTCTTTAAATTCCTCTTTTGAGACATGACTGAATGGTCGTTTCATCTTGTCCACCGCTTTGTCCTTCTGAATAACTTCGCAATCCTCATTCTCTATAACTTCTACACAAAGACGTAGCTGATCGCTTTTCCTTAGCATTTGAAAACCTAGAAATTGTCGAGAATTACAGACATAAACCGGTGGAGTATCATGCGACATTTTTTTCAAAATCTTGTTGGACAACATGTAGCTCAGCTGAATCTTACAGCTTTGCGACTCCAACCCATAATCCTCCATTATCATATCCACAGGATTGTTGTAGGTTGTCTCTTCGTTAACTTGTAGAACTATACACCCTCTCTTGTCGGCGTTGAATACATATCGATTTTTGAGAACCCATGTACCGCAAACAATTATTATCGAATCCATCCTCTTCGAAATTTAGCTTTGGTATAAAGCTCGAAAAAAATGTAGAATGATGAAGAATGGAGAAGATGAAGAACAACGACGAAGAAAAGGGCTGACGGCGGCTAAACCTAATAATGTGTTTAGAGCTTGATGTAATCTTTATTTTGTTGACGTGGAAACATGCCATCAAACGAACTTATAAATCAGCCATATAAAATCAGCCATCAAACAAAACTATAAGTCAGTCGCCACTAAAATACTATTTAAGTAATTAATAAAGTTTCCTGTAATCAGCCATTAAAACACATAAATCAAGTGGAAAACATAAGTCAGCCGCTACATCATATAAGTCAGTCGTCACTAGCATACTATTACAGTAATTAATCTTTCGCTAATTAGTCAGCCGTAATTAGGCCGATTTTTAAGTAAATCGGTCTTATTACGGCTGATTTAATATAAGCCAGCCACAATTAACCCGCATAAGTATGTCGTTGCAAAATAAATCAGCCAAATAAGTCAGCTGGATTAACGATAAATCAGGCGGACAACAATAAGTCGGCCATGTCATAGCAATAAGTCAGCCAAAGTTTTCATAAATCGGTCGTCAGAATATAAATCAGTTGTGTCGTGTACTCCTAAGTCAGCCGAAAACTCATAAATCGGCCGAGGTTCATATAAGTCTGCCGTGACATTTGGCTGACTTATGAATATAAATCAGCCGACCAACTAATAAGTCGGCCATTATTTTAAATCAGCCGCTTGTCCTATAAGTCTGCCGTCACTACAGCGAGAAATTTCTGCGGCAGATTTTCATAATACACGTAGGCAGTTTTTATGCCACGTAGGTGCTGCGGCTGTTTTCGCTGATGTGGAAAAAAAAGTAATGGCATTCCTGTAATTACGTTTTTGTTATCAAATGCTTAGAAGGGCATCATGGGTATGAAAAACATTTCAGTAATAAAAAATAGTTGTTTACTAGTCTAGTCATTCACTACAAGAAAACTGCCTTTTTACAACAAACAGAATCGTCGTAAATCGGTCGTAAAACATGATTTACGACGGATTAGCGACGATTAACAATTAGTCGTAATTTGATCGTCGTTAATCGCAAATCGTCGTAAATTGGTCGTAATATTAAGGAGGACAAACAATCGTCGTAAAATCGATGTAATATATTCGTCGTAAAATCGTTGTATATTTACATCGAATGTACGACGAATATATTACATCGATTTTACGACGAATATATTACATCGATTTTACGACGAATATATTACATCGATTTTACATCGATATAACGATAAAAATTTACATCGATTTTACATCGAATTATAAAAAAAAAATTTCGACAAATCGTCGTAAATTCGTCGTAATAGGATAAAACATTACATCGAATTTACAACGAATTATAAAATTTCTGTTTTTAAGGATTCGTCGTAAATTCTTCGTAATATGTAGATGTAAATACGTCGGTAAATCGATGTAAAATATTCGATGTAAATTCGTCGTAACTTATGAACGATGTAAAATCGATGTAAAACTATTGATGTAAAATCGATGTAAATTATGGAACGATGTAAAATCGATGTAAAATATTCGATGTAAATTCGTCGTAATTTAAATATAATTTTTATATAAATTAAATAAAATTAAAAAAAAAATTAAAAAATTAAATTTAAAAATTAAATTTTATAAATATAAAATAAAATTTAAAATACAAAATACAAAATAAAAATTTTAATACAAAATACAAAATAAATTTTTTAATACAAACTATTTCCTAGCCGAAAAACGTAAATTATCAAAAAGTTCGTCGTCTGATCCATTCTGCTCCATATTCGCTCGTTCTTGCGCGAGCGGATCAGTTGGGTGGCCCGATGTAGATCCTTCCTGCTGCCTTACTGCAGCCGCCAAAGTCGGGTTATTCAGGGCAATAATAGCGAAGAGAGTGTTGTATCCTTGGATTGTTTTATCGTATCCTTGGATCGTTTTATCGTATCCTTGGATCTTCTCATCGTATATCACCTGCTTCGCCCGCAAATTGTTGATCTCGGAGTTGGCGTTGTTTAACCCCGTCCGCAAAATAACCGGATCGTCGAAAAGCTGACGACGGGACGACGCGGCGGCACTATCTACGATCGATCCCATCCCTAAAACTCTGCCTTTTTTCTTCGGGGCAACCTTTTAAAAAAGAAACAAAAAATTTAATAAATTGTATAAAAAACATTAACTTTTGTAAAAAAAAACCGTTAAATTACCTCTGCGTATATGTCGTCCATCTGGGCAACCGTCAAAGTCGCAGTGGATTGGACCGAACTACCGCCAGGTGATAGCTGCTGAGAAAGCTGAGTTTGACGCTCGCCGATCCTTGCATGCGCGTCATTGTAGATTGCCTTAGCTCGAGGATCTACAAAAGATCCGTCTTTCTTCTTGTGAGTTTCCGCAAAAACTCGGGTCATTGGAGGAAGTTCACCTCCATTTGCCTAACAAAAAAGACATTAAAAAAGAAATCAAAACTTTGATGGATAATATAAATTAATAACAAATTAAAATTACATAAATAAAATTATAAGCGAAAAAATTATTACCATTTGAAGGCGTCTTCCCGCAAAAGATGTTTGACCCGACGTATGAGGCATAAGCGCTGGAAGACCGTCTGGACCCATAGTGTTTCGAGAAGCCGAACACTTAGCGGCCACTTGCTGCGCATGTGGATCTCTCCTGTATGCCGTCAAGCCGTTCCAAACATCGGAAGACATGTATGGCGGCTTTCCATGATCGCCTTTAACCTCCCACGTCCTCTTCCAATCGGAAATGGTATTGTTGAGCCGCAATTTTCCCTGCTTTTTGAATTCCGCCTTCACCGTCTCGTTGATCGTAACGTCCCAATGCCATTTTTGCTATATAAAAAAAAAATTAGAAACGATATATTAAAGATAAAGAATTCTCCAAAATAATATTGAATTAAAAGAAAAAAATTTACCGCGAAACATTTAAACCATGTCTCGACAACGTCTTCCGGAACCGAAGACCAATTGCGGTGAGGCTCCATGAAATAGGCTTTAACACTCCGTCCAACTTTGTTATCTTCCTTAAACCTGAGAAATAAAACAAAAATTATTAGTAAAAAAAAACAAATTCATAATGTAATTAAAAAAAAAAAATTAAGGTACGTACCAAAAAGTATTCGGGAGCCGTCGCGGATCTAACCGGTCTAAAGAATCATGTCCCGGCGACTGCAAAATATCTTCGACCGTCAATCCTGCATACAACAACGGCGGTCGAGCAACTGCATCTGGAGGCGGCGCTGGTCCGGAAAAAGAATCCGGAACAGCGGACTGTGTCGCAGAAGATGACGGGAGTTGCAGATTTTCACTAGGTCCCGTCTCGAGAAACTGCCGATAGTGTGACTTACGTGGCGCCATATCTAAAAAATATTTAAAAATAACTCAATTTTAGTATCATATAATTCCATTCCTAACTAATAATTCCAATCCTAACTAATAAATATTACAATCCTAACTAACAATTCAAAATTCTTAAAACGATAATATAATTTATAAAAACAAAAAACAAATTGTTACCTTTTGTTTTAGAGAGAGGGCAGAGATTTTAGAGAGAGAGAGTTGAGAGAGAGAGATTTGAGAGTTGTGAGGCAGGGGAAAAAATCGTTCGCGTATATATAGATTTTAATGTCGTCGTAAAATCGTTGGTAATTTACGACGATTTTACGACGAATTCGTCATAAAATCGTCGTAAAACTGTAACCAAAAATTCAACCTATCGCAAATTTCCCTCCACGCGGTAAATTAAATATCGGGGTATTACAACGATTTTACGACGGATTCGTCGTAAAATCGTTGTAAGTTTACGACGATTTTACGACGAATCCGTCGTAAAATCGTTGTAATACCTAAAATCTATACCCTAAACCCTAAATCACAATACACATATCCTGGACGTAAGAACGAAGTATATTTGTGCATCTTATACTTCTAATATTTAACAATAGATTCAATAACGACGATTGAATCTATATTGTCGTCGATTTCATTATCTTACATAATAATGTATAGCATTCGTTTTATAAATATATTCGTAACATGCATGACTTAAATAATGTAAATGATTTTGTAAAAACATACAATTGTTTATACTATGATTAGAACTTACGTAAAACAAGATATAAGATAAAAAAACTAAAAAAAAACTAAACAAGTACATCAAACCCTAAACCCTATATTTTAGGTATTACAACGATTTTACGACGGATTCGTCGTAAAATCGTTGTAAGTTTACGACGATTTTACGACGAATCCGTCGTAAAATCGTTGTAATACCTAAAATCTATACCCTAAACCCTAAATCACAATACACATATCCTGGACGTAAGAACGAAGTATATTTGTGCATCTTATACTTCTAATATTTAACAATAGATTCAATAACGACGACTGAATCTATATTGTCGTCGATTTCCTTATCTTACATAATAATGTATAGCATTCGTTCTTATAAATATATTCGTAACATGCATGACTTAAATAATGTAAATGATTTTGTAAAAACATAAATTTGTTTAAACTATGATTAGAACTTACTTAAAATTGTTTAAACCAAACAAGTAAATCGATGTAAAATCGTTGTAATGCTAATCGATGTAAAATCGTTGTAATGCTAATCGATGTAAAATCGTTGTAATGTTAATCGATGTAAAATCGTTGTAATGTTAATCAATGTAAAATCGTTGTAATGATAATCGATGTAAATCCGTTGGTAATGTCTAAATCGTCGTAAACCAGTCGTAAATGAGTGACATCGGTAGAGTTAGGTGAAACACGGTTTTTATAGGTCACCTAATTATTTACATCGCATTTTGTCGACGTAATTTCGTCGCATATTCGATGTAAAATCGTTGTAATGCTATTCGATGTAAATTCGTTGTAAATTTTCGTTGCAAATCTGTTGGTAATTTCTAAAACATTTCTATAAATACCTTCCACACCTTCAATGCAAACTCAAAAAAAAATATTCATATCCACTTTTCTTTAAGTTTTTACGTTGATCATTGTGTTCCCGCTTCTTGATGATCTGGCCAATAAATAATCCTGTAGGATCTTGTTTTCAAGTAAAGACAGTCTTCAACTACCATAGGTGAATGATTCATAGAATTGGACATCTATGTAAATCCTTCATAATATAAGGATGTCCAATTCTATGTATCTTTCACTTATGGTGGTTGGTCTTTATGAATATAGAAAACTTGATTCCCAGAATTCTTTGTTGGCCAGATCATCAGAAGCGGGTATACAACTTTCAACTCCTAAACCCAAAATGACATTACGACGATATTACGACGGAATCGTCGTAAAATCGTCGTCATACTGGAACCGAAAATTCAACCTATCGAAATTACCCTCACGCGGGTAAATTAAATATTTTGGGTATTACAACGAAATTACGACGGATTCGTCGTAAAATCGTTGTAAGTTTACAACGAAATTACGACAAATCGTTGTAATAAAATAAATCTATACCCTAAACCCTACATCACAATACACATATACAAATAAATATATTTACATTAAATAGCTGTATATTTAGAGTTTAGCATTATCTAATAAAGTTAAACTAACCCTAATCTACGTGTTTCATTCACAAAAACTGTTAATTCATCAATGTTTCGTCGATTTTTTATTAGTTTAATATATAATTTTACAAAACAAAATTTAACATCTAACAAACCGAAAATTACATATATATATATATATATATATATATATATATATATATATAAGCTTTCAATCAGAATCATCATCTTCGTTGGGCTCATCATCTTGATTGGGTTCATCATCTTCAGGTCCATCATCATCGTCAGTTTCTTCAAACTCGTCGGAATCGCCTTCTTCTTCTGTGTCGTCAGGTAGATATTCAAGTTGCCTGTTTCGTGGATCAATTAAAAGAACGTTCTCCGTAATCTCTGGTTCTGTAATATCAAGGCAAGAATCTTGTTGCATTTGAAGATCATCAACACCAACAATTTTACCCCTTGGAGCTATTTTAATAACCGATAACCATGATATCCCAGATGTTCGAACTCGCGGATATGGAACGAACGTTACTTGTTCTGCTTGTGATGCTAGGATGAATGGCTCAAACTTGTTGTAACGTCGTGCTTTGTTGACGTCAACCACACCAAATTTGTTAATTCGCACTCCTCGACCGACTGTTGGATTGAACCAATCACATTTGAAGAGAACACATTTCAACCTAACCAGTCCGGGACTGGTACTCCACTTCAATTATTTCCTGCAAAACCCCATAAAAATCTATTTCACCCCTAACACATACTCCGTAGTTGGTAGTTGCTCGAGGAACGCCATACTTGTATGTATGAAACACATAACCACGGGTAAAATACATGGGTGCGGTCGTTATCTTCCCGATGGGGCCTAGGAGTAACTCATGAAACCAAAATGGATATGCGGGATCGCCATGATCAACCTATGATAAGTGTAAAAGTTAGATTGAAAGCTGATATCATTAAATGAAATATTTATAACTATATTAACTTACTTGCGTCTTCAACCACTCAACAAAGTGACGATCTTTACGGTCGTTTATTTCATCATCTGAAACCCCTTCAATGCATTCTCGTACCTGGGTAACAAATAAGCTGCAAAATACATATATATACATAAAAATTAACACATTTAATTATAATTATATTAATTATTAATTATTAATGACTGATTAATTAAATAGTTTTGTTATTATACCTTTCGAAAGGACTCACTTCATCACAGTTTAGGAGGATGTACGTATGTGCGTTGTGCCTGTCATGCTCGTTATCCCACCAAACTTCCTTCAATTTTCCACTAAGACGACCAATTGGTGAGAATATATCTGGGACACCCTCTACTGCATAAATTCGTCCCACACCGCCATCATCGTATCGTCGGGGAGCCCGTTTGCGTGTGCGGACTTTTGGAGTGAAATAATATGAAGTGAAGTGTGAAGTTTCTTCTGTCAAACTTCCCGCAACAATTGATCCTTCAACCCTTGCTAGATTTTTTGCCTTTCCCTTTAAATGTTTCATGAAGCGCTCGAATGGGTACATCCACCTAAACTGAACAGGGCCTCCTAGTTCTGCTTCGTGGGGGAGATGAATGGGAAGATGTTCTATAACATCAAAAAACGCAGGGGGGAATATCTTCTCCAAATTGCACAACAAGATTGGAATATTAGCAGCCAGTTGTGCAATTACATCTTCTGAAAACGTCCGTGTACTAAGATCCCGGAAAAACGCTCCGATGCCTGCAAAGACAAAATTATATACATTGTAACATATATATATATATATATATATATATATATATATATATAATTAATCTCAATAATTTTATATGTGATGAAGTATCTTACCTCCAATTGCTTCATGAACATTTTCTGGAAGGAGTTCGGCAAATGCGAAAGGAAGTAAACGTTGCATAAACATGTGGCAGTCATGACTCTTCATCCCTGAAAACTTTTCTCCTTTCTCAACAGATTTAGCAAGATTGGATACATACCCATCAGAAAACTTCACGTCAGATGAAACCCAATTGAACAACGATGCCTTTTGTTCTGCACCCAACCGAAATATAGGAACTGGTGATTTTCCATTGCTCATTATATGCAACTCATTTCTGTTGCAAATATCTGGCAAGTCCAACCTTGACTTTCCGCTGTCTTTGGTTCTTCCTTTCACGTTTAACACTGTATGCATGATGTTATCAAAACAGTTTTTCTCAATGTGCATGACATCAAGATTGTGTCTCAGTAGATGAATTTTCCAGTACGGAAGATCCCAAAAAATGCTTTTCTTGTGCCAATTGTGATTAACCCCGTATCCATCAGGCATATTAGATGGAGTGTGCCAATTTCCCCCACGATTCACAGTTTCTAGTCCCCCAAAATGATCTATTTGCGCTTATAGATCTTCCCCAGATAGATACACTGGTGGGGGGACACGCACGATTTTGTTCTTCCTAAACAACCGCCTGTTTCTCCTATATGGATGATTGATTGTTAAAAACCGGCGGTGACAATCAAACCAGCATGTTTTTCGACCATGTTTCAGTTGAAACGCATCTGTACGATCGAGGCAATAAGGACAAGATAACCTCCCATGCGTCGTCCAACCTGATAGAATTCCGTATGCAGGGAAGTCGCTTATTGTCCACATAAGCACCGCACGCATCGTAAAAATTTTTTTCCTCGAACAATCATATGTCCGCACTCCTGTATACCACAACTGTTTCAACTCATGAATGAGAGGCTGCAAAAACACATCAAGGGACCGCTTCGGATGATTGGGACCAGGGACTAAAATATTCAGGAAAAAAAATTCCCTTTGCATACACATATCTGGGGGAAGGTTATAAGGAGTTACGATAACTGGCCACAAAGAATATTGCCTACCAGACATACCGAATGGACTAAATCCATCAGTGCAAAGACCAAGATACACATTTCGCTTAGAGTTAGCAAAATCAGGGTGTACCGTGTTAAAGGGTTTCCAAGCTTTTGCATCTGACGGGTGAGTCACTTCTCCTTCTCTCTGTGAATGTTCTGCATGCCACCTCATCGATGCAGCTGTCCTTTCAGATTGATACAATCGTTTCAACCTATCAGCTATAGGAAGATACCACATCCGTTGGTATGGTATCTTTTTACGCCCAGTTGTTTGGGGCCTAAATCTCGGTTTTTGGCAAAATCGACATTCCTGCAGCTTATCATCATCTTTCCAAAAAAACATACAATTGTCAACACATACATCTATCATCTCAGAAGGCAACCCAAGACTAAACACCAACTTCTGTATCTCATAGTATGTTTCGGCAGCCAAATTATCTTCTGGCAAATACTCTTTAATAAGATTAGCCCAATCATCCATGCAAACCTCAGCTAAGTTATGATCAGTTTTAATTGTCATCATCCTAGCAGCTAACGACAATTTAGACTGACCTTCTCTACATCCATCGTAGAGTGGCTGGTTTGCAGCGTCTAGCATATCATAAATCGCTTCGCATCTACGTTGGGTTCCTCAACAGTACTATTATCAGCATTTGTTTCATGAAATGCATCATTAACCATGGCATGCATCCTATCATGATCTGCACCCTGATCAAATTGATGTTGACCATGATCATAACTACCTTGATAATTTGATTCTACTTGACCTTGATAATTACTACTACTATCCGTTGCTTGAGTTCTTTCAAAACCCTCTCCATGTTGATACCAAACATAATATTGCGGCATAAACCCTCTATTTAGTAAATGCTTCCACACCGTCTCAATAAACATATATCTCGTATTCTTGCATTTACGACAAGGACAGAACATCTTACCACTTTCCAGGGTTGTTTGCATATTTCCGGCCTGATACATGAATATTTCAAGCCCTTCTTTGAATTCTTCCGTCAAATCTCCCTCTGAATCCTTTTGCGTATACATCCATTTTCGTAGTTCGTATATAGACATTTATATATATATATATATATATATATATATATATTTTATTCTGTTTGTTTGTTTTTTTGATTCTTTCGTTTGAAGTTAGGCTGTATTTATAGAATTTTTTTCAGAATTACCAACGATTTTCCAACGGATTTACGACGAATTTTACGATGTAAATTCGATGTAAATTTAGTAGGTGGACCTATTAAAAAACGTGGTCTACCTAACTGGGAACATGTGACGTCAAATCGTCGTAATATCAACGTAATATACAGACGAAATATTCGTCGTAATATCGATGTAATTTTACGACGACATTACGACGATTTATGTTGTCGTCGTAATGTCGTCGTAAAATGGTCGTAATTTTACATCGAAATTACGACGACACATATTTACGACGATTTTACATCGAACATATATTTCGTCGTAATGTCGATGTAAAGTTACATCGATTTAAAACGGTCGTAAATTTTCGTTGGAAATAGACAATTTTCTTGTAGTGATTTTACCTAATTTCTATGCTATTTAAGTAACTCACCCGCTAAAAAATAACCTGGCTTTGTAATGTATTCCTCGGATGGGTGTTTGAGCCAAATCCTCTTATCTGGGGCCCCATCTTGCTAGGTTTTAAGGAAATAATTTGTTTTTTGAATTGTGGGATGATTCTATCGATAAATCTCATTCAGTATCTTGTGGTTTTAGCAGATCTTTCACTAACAGATTTTGAAGAGATTCAGGAACTAGTCCCCATGTGGGTTTTTCATATGGAGATAGCCACGATACAGACCACCACTTGATAGGGGTGCCATCACCCACGATTCAGCCCAGTCTAGTTGTTTTACCAGCAAGTATCTACCTATTAAAATGCTTATCCAGCCATGGGAAGAAGTTCAAGGAATATACTATCCAAAAAAGAAGAAGAAATGTTGCAATATTTACCAAAAAATACTCGTGCCAGCAAGCAATTTTGAGATTTAAGGAGCCTCCAGCTCAGTTTTGCTAGTAAGGCATCATTGAAATTGTTGATATCATTGAAGCCTAGACCACCCATACTCTTTGGTTTAGCCATTTTATCCCAAGCAACCTACCTAATTTTATGTTTGTCAGGTGATGAGTTCCACCAAAAGCGAGTGAGGGCATATACATATATATATATATATATATATATATATATATATATATATATATATCAATTATGTCATTAATTTTCATGTTATATGATTCTACATGATATTTTTAGCATTTTCTGACATATCATGAGTATATAAATCTATTATAAATATGGAGAAAAAATCTACTTTTTACCATATTATATATTAGTTATTTGCGATAACTATTATATGTATATTTTTTTAAAAAATATTTGAATACAACCGTATGAATTAGGGTTTGTATGATTTATATTAAACATAATAATGTTGTTAAATAGCATGCTTAAAATAATTACCTGAGTAAGATGATTATTTAGATCTCGAATGATAGAATTTCGACGGATATCACTAAGTTGCATGCTGGTGTGTTGGTGAGGAGGTGGTGGATTATTGTTTAAGAACTGATCAAATACAGTTTCAACATTTAAATGACCAAAAGAAAAAACTTTTTGACCTGGTGAAAATACAATAATGGCGATTTTTGCATCACAAAGTGTGCAAACCTCACTATCCTTTTTGAAAAGCCCAGATCTTCTTTTTGAAAAAGTAATTTGAAGGTTACTTTCATTTTTCATTTTGACCATCTCTATTTTTTGACGACCTTTACTTTTTCTCACCATTTTTTCTTGTGATATTTGGAAAATGAAAATATAGATTGATATTTGCAAAATGAAAATTTGCATGTATTTATAGTAGAATACTTCAAACCAACAATTAATATTTTGAGTTGTCTATAAATACTTTCAACTTTAATTTATTATATTTTATATTTGACTTTTAATTTTACCAATTTTGAAACATTTCAAACATATACATATTTCATCAATATAAGGTACGCAATTTATATTAATTTGACTATATTACTATCATTTCATTTGTTACAATGTATCATAATCTGCCATTTCTAAATTATTGTGATATTTGCATATTTGTTTAATAAAAATTAGTAAGATTTAAACTAATATGTTTCATAAAAAGATATATAAGTTTATAAAAGGGTTTCATAAAATAACTTGTAATATCCCGATTTTTGTAATATGATGGTGCTTTATGAAAGATTAAAATAATTAATTTGGTTACATATATCATCAAAGTGCACATGTCTTTTCCATAACACACTCCAAGGGAAGCACACGTTATATTGTGCTTAAGCTGGGAATTCAAGATGCGTGACCTATCATAAACTGATTATTATTGTGCCATAACCATTTGAAATTTAATAATCCCATATGTATCTAACCATTCTAAATCGGAGCAATATGTGTATATCTTGAAAACGTTGACAAAAAGGTGTAAATCTTGAAAACTTTTCCTATAAATCAATTCTCGGGCTTCGAATGAAAACGTGCTTGCCGTACGGAATAGTAATAAAATTATACACATGTATTTATAGAAAATTTTCAATATTTGATATTTCATCAATATAAAGTATGCAATAATATTATTTTATTTAAGATGAGTCGTATGACATTTTTTCAATAATAATATTTTATTTAAAACTCGTTTTTTGTTTCATTTTATAAAATTCATTTTTTATTTACAAATATTTTCTTTAAAAAAAAATCATTTATTAAGGGTAGCCTTGTAAACTTTTATTCTAGATTAAATCTAATATTTTCAATTAACATCTTCTTAAATAGAGATTAAGATTCAAAATTGGAGAAATTGGTTAATCATATAAATTAAATTAATGCTTAAAATATTTATAAAAATAAAATAAAAATTATAGCAAAAATTTGTCTTCTTGATTTTATTTTAAGTTAGTGAGTTTTGTATCTTTTGAAATTATTAAGTTTGTGATAAATAAATATTTGATATTATAAATAGATACATAGTTAAAAGGTGAGGCGAAATTTTTTTAATATTCTCAAATGTCTTAACATTCTCAAATGTCTCAACTCTCTCATAACATCTGTTTTAGTATTAAAAATGTACAGGTTTTTATGTTAAAATTGGGAAATTATTACGTGTATGGTAAATAAATACATTGAAAAAATGATGTGGGCAAATATGTGACTGAATTAATTCACTTAACATTTGGTCTCATGACATATTTTTCTAAGATTAGTAATTAAATATTATATAAATTTGATTAAGCATATAAAATATTATATAAATAATGAATTTAAATCTTATTATAATTTATATTAAATTTCTTATTATTAGTTATAATCATTTATTAATGTTTTGTTTTAAAATAATGAATTTATAGCTTTTGAAATCATTAAATTTCTAATGAATAAATAACTAATGGAAACCCAATAGAGAAATGTGTTATTTAAGTCTGACCAACCAAAAAAAAAAAAAAGTCTGAACAAAAAGATGTGACTACTTATATAAAATCTTTTAACATTCTCTTAGTCCAGTGATTGGCGATTTGATTACACGAAATTTTCAGTGTGATACAAGTAGAGCCGTTCATCGTGATAGTGAATACTTGTGGAGCGGAGAGAATCATTTGTTGTTGAATTGTCTTGTAATAGTTCTAATAATTTATTCGTAAGTGTTTAAAAAATATATAATTGCTAAAAATATAGAAAGAAAAAGCTTAGTAACAAATTTTTTTACTTCACGATCATTTGTGATGATAACTGGAGGTGATCCTAAGTTATCAATCAAATCGCTCGGTAGATAACTGAACTCGATATTATTTTCGACAACTCCATAGTCCTCTAAAACCATCGTTTTTAACTCCGCAATAGTAGTACTTGATTCCAAAGTTAGTAATATACCTCGTTTTTTTTATCAACAATAAAAATCCACTCCTTATTGATTCCCGATCTCCATACACCACATCTGACATAGCTATGCACCATATTTGAAGCTGAAGAAGAGAACACAAAAACAAAGAGAAGAGATATCGTGAAAAAAAAAATTGAAAAACGTGAGTTGAAAATAATTTCTAAAAAAAAAAACAAAGGATTACAACAACAAAAAAGGAAAAAACGTTTTCAAAAAGGGAAAAAAAAAGATTACACGAAAAATAAGGAAAAAAAAAATATTTTCTGAAAATTTTCAGTTGTGCTGTCCTAGATTTTCTCTCAGATTTTGTTAACCGCTTGGTAGAATATGTATTCTATATTCAGTAGAATCAAGACAAAATAGTAGAACTTCTATTCTACAACAAAGTAGAATATATTGGAAAATGGTAGAACTTCTATTTTACAAAAAGTAGAATATAGAGAAAATGGTAGAATGCTAATTCTACAATTAGTAGAATAAATACAACATTGTAGATAATGCATTCTATATGGACAGTAGAATGCAAAACAAATAGTAGAATACCATTCTATACTTGGTAGATTTTAGAGCAAATACTAAAAACCAAATTCTACAATTAGTAGAACATGAAAATAAATATTTTTAAAAAATTTTGTTTTTCCTAAGATAAATTACATAATATATATTACTTACCTTATATGAATTTTCAAAATTTTTAAAGTAAGTATAAATATTTATTTGGCATTTTTTTATATTTAATAAAGAATATTTTAGTTTAAAAATGGCAAAACTCAAATAAGTACTAAAGGACAATAGTTCCTATTTTTTGTTCTGAATTTACAATTATCCCTAAAAACATTAATTAACATTTTGGACTAATGGAGCTTCTTTTTTTTTTGGACTAATGGACTAATGGAGCTTCTACATATTACAGATTTTCAGTTCACACCAAATATATCATTTTGTACAATATTTCATGATTATTTTAATGGTGCTTCAAATTACATTGTAAAGGTAATTAGTATTTACTAGAGTCAGATTGCATTGTGTTGTATTAAGTATTAACTATTGAAGGCTCTTAAACACAGAGGATTTAACACACATGCGCACATTCAATATTCAAGCGTTGCGTTAACAGTGGTATTTTGTTTTGCAGAGAAGTATAATAATAATAATGATGAACTGATTTTTATAATAAATAAATAAAATTTTGAGCCCATAATTTACAAAATGCTACATCCCTATATGGCTCCTGGCTTATGAGTAATTTCCACAATTAAAAAAAAACATAATCTAAAATATATTAAAGAGGAACCACAAAAGTACACATGACAGCACCACAATTAAAGTTAGTATTTGACTGATTTATTAATTCATTTTTTCTCATACTATATCTATTGCCAAACACAATTTTTAATGACAACTAATTATTTTGCTTAGGTGTCAGCACCTCATTAATTTCGATATTCTCAATTTTATTTTGGTTTTTTTTCCTTTCTTGATATTCTTGCTTCCAAACACTATTATTGATGAGGTGAAATTTTGAAAAAAATTGTATATGCACACAAAGTATTTTAAAAACGTAGAACTATTAAAAATAACATATCACAATTATTTTTTTTATCATTTTGAATAACTATTTAAGCTATTATTAATTTTTAAATAATAACTTAAATAATAACATGTAATTATTTTGTATGAATTTGAAATGTGAAATAATAAAATATTTGATAACTATTTAAAAATCCGTAGAACACTTGAACAAGTAATTATTATAATTTTAAATAATAATAATAGCATGTATTTATTTTGCATCAATTTTGAAATTCAAATAATAACAATTTGAATATGGAAATGATTTTGCACGTGAATCAATTCTGAAGGATCTTACATGAGAGAAAATCTCAGTCAAATATCAGATTATACATTATAATCATGAAATTTTAATTAATGAATAATGACTTACCTATTTTAAAGTGATACGGATATTACAAATTACGGTTTTGGAAAATCTCAATCAAATCAATTACCAATATCATTCCCATAATCTTAACAATATATCAAAAACATATCTAATCTTCCGAAATAAACTACTCAATATTTTAATAATTCCGCAATTTCAGGAATTGCCAAAAAACATTATGACCTAAGATTTTACAATTATTTTTAAAGATTTCGCAAGAATCTTAACAATTAATAAAATATTTTTATAGCTTTCACAACAAGTTTAAGCTCACTCTTTTCATATTATATAAGAAGATTATTGCGTTGAACGAACATAAGTTTTTTTCTCTCAGTTTTCTATTTTGTATTTTTATGTTGGTTTCGTAAATACTAATGTCGGTTTTTTTTATATGTTTCAGATGTTGTTCATCACCAATCTTCCACTGTCTTCTTCTACTCTTCGTGTACTCTCTCATATATCTCTCTACTTTCTATATCTTTGGCTTCACTATTATGCTACTGATCTTTAACCATAAATCATCATGTGCACTGTTTTTTTTCGTTATATTGAAAGATCGTCTGCTACCATTTATAAATGTTTAGAGATTTGCTGATTTTCTGTGAACTTTACATTCATCCAGTCAAGAAAAGCTACAGATGGAAATTTTGTTGCTTTGCGGAATATTTCATTGCGCTTCACCTCTTTAATTCAGGTTTGTTGGTGTGGTCTCAAACCTGTTTTTTTTTTATCATTGCATATAAAAATTGGGCACTGATGCATTCCATGGATTTTCCTTAGTTTCAAAGTAGCTTTGAAAGAGTTTGGAAAGCATATGTAGCATTCGTTAGATGAAAATGCATAATGACTATTTGCCTGAAACGAGTATCACACTATAAGTTAATTGTAATTGTGGACTGAGTTTAGCTCAATTCAAACTTTAGAATAATCATGTTATTCATAGATGGTCGGTGAAAACAACATAGCACACTAACATGGAGAGATTTACTTTTATCCGAGCCAATATATATGGCAGAATGAGTTTTTTTAAGCTCTGTTAAGTATCGAATGTGAAGGCATAATCTTTATGATGCTCTACTGGTCTCAGGTGGGACTTCGAGTTCAGGAAGAACAATCCAACACGTTTCCTCATTTGAAGACGTCGAGGTATCTTATTCTCTCTTTCATTCTATCTGGGTAGGGAATATTTTTTTATAGAATATGTTCTACTGACCAGTTCTTACGCCTTCTTCGTCATGTTGTTAGGATTTAAACTCAAATCCTCTTTGTCCCAATCTATCTTCGATACACAAATTAACGAACACGAGAATTGTTCACCCAGTTCACGGCCTCTAACCGCTACGTCTGGGGTGGATCCTGGATCCACAACATCCACTATAAAGAATCAATCGGAAAACACCTCCGATGTGGTTCACAATATAGATCTCTCTCACACCCAACAAACAAGAAAGAACAAAGAACAGAACTAGATTCCCCAGAGAAAACCCCTATTCTCTCTCTAGCTCTACGAGCCGCCTCTAAGGCGCTCGGAATCCCTGGAGTCTGGATTAGGTATTCCTATTGTTAAACACTTGTATTTATAACAAGGAAACCCTATAAACTTACTTGGGCCCAACTTGACACTAAGGCTTGTACTAAGCCCAACTGCTGGCCCAAGTCGTGAGTTGACTGAAGTCCGATATCTCACAATCTCCACCTTCGGATTCAGACAACCCTCAACTTCTCCACAAATCTTTGTTCCTTTGTCTTTCTTCCTGTTTGCTTCTTCTAGAATCTCCACCTTGATCACAGCTTGAAATCTCCTTGTGAATTGCCCTTTGAACCTTTGACTCATGGCTTTAGACTTGGCACTTTGATCTTCATGTAAACTTGTCCTTCTGCAACTTGATTCACTTTGGTGTTCTTTGATTCTTCTCCTGTACACTGAGCTTAATCAAACACTCTTTGAACTGTGAGCAGCTAACCCTGAATCATACATGCTTCAAACCTGAAACAATCCCTGATTCAACACCTTCTCTGACAAAACATATCAGCCTTGAACTCCTTTTGTACCGCTGTTACTCATAACAGAACACGCCATCCAACCATATTGCTGAACAGACTTTCGACACAACCATGTTCATGCATCATGCTTTACAGAACTTTGCTGACAAACCAATTCATCTTAAATCAACTGCAGAAAACCTCTAAGTCATTTATGCTTCATTTCCCTGAAACCGTCTCTGACTTACCAAGACACCACTGAACCTGAACACCTTTTTGAACATCACTTTGCACCGCTGCTATTGCCTGCAGAACCCTCCTCCTAACTTCGCCTGGATAAGAAGACTCTCGATACAAATGCCTTTGTTCAACCTTCTGTTCAAAACCCTTCTGCATCAGCAGAACCATCCAACCAACAGACTCAAACTGTTTGGTAAACCTGTCTCACATCCACAACCTTGTGAAATGCCCGAGACACCATGTTACAGCCCTTAGCACTTCATCTCTAGAACCCTTGAAGTCGCTTCCTTGCTGTAAACATACCCTGCATCACATCACCTGTATGCAAACTCCACCTATCTTGACACTAGCATCTTCTCCCTTAGAAATCAACCTGAATCTTCACTTGAACTCCCTGCAAGTCCACCTGCAAAAATTCATCCACCAGACTTCTCTAAGATGCAAATAAGTATACCAGAACTCTGCTTGTTCTCCTTTCCCAATGCAGCTTTTACCATCTGCATTCTGATCCTTTCTTGGATCCCTCTTCAATTGCTAAAACCTGCAACTGATATCCAGATGTCTTCACCACCATCAAGCAACAAAGCTCTAAAGCTTTCCTTCTAACCCCGGTTGCAACCTGATTATGCTTGAACCTGTAGACATCTCCATCTGCTCCTGGACCTCTATCCACCAACTTGAGACTAAGCCTGCAAACCAAAAATCCTCAAACCTTAACCATACCAATCTGTCTTTGACCCCAACAGATTCCTTGATCTTGTTCCATACTCATCTGCAACTCTCCTTGAATTGAATCCAAATTTTTTTTTTTAATCCTCAAATAGCCAATAACACATAGACAATTCAAACTTCTAAGGCGTCCCTCAGTCCCATGAATTCTCTTCCAACGGCAAATTTTGAACCCTGAACACCATCTCTTGTGTTCTCCCAAGACTTCAATTCCCTGAATTTTGCAGACCCTGAGCAACCAGAAACAACCAATCAAAACATCACAAATTGTACCTTGTGATTCCACGGTTTGACCCTTGAGATTGACGATGCAATTCTGATTTCCTGATCTTAATCTGAACCAAAATCCATCTGATACCGGAAATTACTCCACCTTAAACCAATCTCTATGTTGCACTTTTCTGTCTCAACTTCTCTGAATATTTTCTGTCCCCTGAGCTCCTGTCTATTCTCCTTACATATTCCTTTATGCAATTTTAGACAATTTCTCTTTGACTAAAACTGGACTTGTTTTAATCTCTGGCCCATTGAAATTTTCCTCCAAAAACTTCAAAAAATTCGGACAGACCCAAAATTATGAAACTGAGGCCCAATTTCATAATTCTCTTTTTCTTTAATTTCCAACCAAAATCAAACAGGCCCAAAGAAATAAATGATCTGGCCCAAACCATTTTCTTCTTCTTTTCTTTCCTGGCCCATCCCGATTTTTTTTTTTGATTCTTGGCCCAACAAGGGCCCATACAGAAGAAACCCTAGCCTCTTCTCTTGTCTTCCTCCTCGACGGCGATCCCGGCAACAACCAGGCGGCGGCCGACCTTCTCGACGCCGGCGCTCCTTCCCGGCGACTCGCCCATGTCGCCCTCGCCTCCTTCTTCTCCGGCGCTCTCTCGGCCAATCGTCGACAAACCCAAGCCTTCCCGAAGCTCATATTCCTCGGCGGCGGCGTCTCTTCGCGGGACCATTCACCGGCGACTCCTTCTCGGCGTCAGTCGCGGCGCTCCTTCGCCGCCAACACCGACACCATCGAACCCCGAACCGAGAAGCTCTTCTTTTCCTGCCGTTTCCGGCGACTCCGCCTTTGCCAACCTCAGATCTGCTTCACCGCAGATCTCCTTCCGGTCCGGCGAGAATCTCTGTCGCCGAGCTCGCCCCGTCCTGAGAACCACCGCTCAGCCTCCGATTGAGCTTTCTCAACGCTGCCAGACCATTCCCTGGAAGTCACCTGAGCTCGCGACAAGCTCCTTCTGCCAAAAACCAGATCGGATTTCTTCAAATCTCGATATCTCCGGTCATCTTCTCTGAAGGCGACTCCCTGGCATCTCGAAGCCTCTGCCTCCTTCCGGCCAGCTCCTTCCTGCGAGCTCCTCTCCGGCGAGAAACCATCTCGTCCGCCATGAAGCTTCACCACGGGAACTTCCGAAAAAACAGATTTTCTCTTTCAGATTATTTTATTATTTTAATCTGACTTAGAGTAAATCAAATTCACCCATGACCAGCATCTTTACCAATTCTTCAACCGTTCTTCATATTCCGTGAGATCTCGATGTTCCCGTTGAATCTATGAACAAAGAGCCTGACGCTCTGATACCACTTGTTAGGATTTAAACTCAAATCCTCTTTGTCCCAATCTATCTTCGATACACAAATTAACGAACACAAGAATTGTTCACCCAGTTCAAGGCCTCTAACCGCTACGTCTGGGGTGGATCCTGGATCCACAACATCCACTATAAAGAATCAATCAGAAAACACCTCCGATGTGGTTCACAATATAGATATCTCTCACACCCAACAAACAAGAAAGAACAAAGAACAGAACTAGATTCCCCAGAGAAAACCCCTATTCTCTCTCTAGCTCTACGAGCCGCCTCTAAGGCGCTCGGAATCCCTGGAGTCTGGATTAGGTATTCCTATTGTTAAACACTTGTATTTATAACAAGGAAACCCTATAAACTTACTTGGGCCCAACTTGACACTAAGGCTTGTACTAAGCCCAACTGCTGGCCCAAGTCGTGAGTTGACTGAAGTCCGATATCTCACACATGTTTAGGTATCTTCTGATGACGATAAGATAGAGAACACTAAGCTTAACAAAAAGAAAAAGAAGAAAAACTCAAAGAAGAAGAAAAACAATAAGCTCAAGGTTATCTCCCTCACACTCTCTTTCTTTATCTCATCTTTCTACTTTGTAGTACTTTGAGCTTGATTTGATGAACTTGAATTGAACCTAGCCTTTAACACGAGAGACTGTTGACCCGGTTCACCGTTAGGCTACGTCCGGGGGAGTCTTCGCACTGCCTCGCGAATCTTGTATTATCGGATTGGAAACTCCCCAATCGTGGATATCACAAGTGTCTCACCAAATTGCTCTTTGTGTTTACAGGTAAATCCCACAGATAAGCAATTGGATCTTGACCCTAGAAGAAGAAGAAAATACAATGGACAAAGAAAAGGAATCTCCGATCTCTCTTTAGCTCTGTCTCTCTTTTTCTTTTCTTATCTTTTTCTGTTAGTTCTGTTTCGCATACCATTTGTAGAAGACGATGTTGACCTTTTATGTTGACCAAGATTAATGGGCCTCGATAATATTAGACCAGTAACAATACCCAAAGTTTATTTGGGCTTCGATGTAGACATGGCCCAACAAAACTCCACCTTGTCTTCATTGAAACGAAAATAAACCTAGGTCTCCTTCAGACATAACACCGCAACATCCGCCGACTTGAAACTCAAACGATGCTCTTGAGGTGATTCCGTCGTAACTCCGCCTAGTCTCGCTGGATCGAAAACTGCTCCGATCAAAACAACCGTTGCATCCTCCTCTTCCTTCGATCATACCCTTACCGTAAGTTTACGACTCCTTAGTCTTCACCTAGCTCAAACTTTTCAGCTTCTCACTGTCCCTGACGGACCTTCCCTTCCGGTAACCGAAACCACCCTGACGAACTCTTTTCAGGTGCCTACGACCCAGAGTCCAGCTGAGAAACCCATCAAGTCACTCTCCTTTCAGGTAAACGACTTCGACCCATTTCTGACCTTTTGATTTTCAACGGACCTTATTCATTTATATGAACGTCGATCTGATCCATTCGTCTCTCTATCTTCTGCATGTGCGGCGATTGACCGAATCTTGCCGAAGAAACCTTCTGAACCATGAGCTCCACCTTCAGACAAACTTCCTGCTCATCAAAGTGATTTACCCAGAACCAACAGTTACACAGGTAACACCACTGGACAAATACCTCTTTTGCCCCTGTTGATTTCTCTTTAAGCAGAAAACAAAAGACTAACCTTTGATCTTCTCTTTTCTCTGACTGCGAGGCACCAAATCAACAAACCTACCTCGACAGCCGGCTCCTCAGCTTCAGGCTAACACTTTGAGAGACTCCAAGCCTCTCTCAAAAGTCTTTCCAGGTACGCCTTTTGTTAGAACATCTGCTGGGTTTAGGGTAGTGTGTATTTTCACAACTGATGCGCTTCCATCTGCTATAACATCTCTAATGAAATGAAATCTTGTGTGAATGTGTTTAGTCCTTTCGTGAAAACCTCCATTCTTTGCTAAACATATTGCACTCTGTGAGTCGCAATGAACCTTAACCACACCCTGCTTAAAACCCAAATCTTCACAAATGCCTTTTAACCACAATGCTTCTTTAGTAGCCTCTGCTAAAGCCATGTACTCTGCCTCCGTGGTGGAGAGAGCAACAATCGGTTGGAGACCAGATCTCCAGCTTACTGTATTGCCTCCCACCTGGAAAATGTATCCAGTAATAGACCTCCTTCTATCTAGATCAGTTGCATAATCCGCATCACAGAAACCATTAACTATAAATTCTGAACTCTTAGTAAAAGTTAAACTGTGACCCACTGTCCCTTGTAGATACCTCATAATCCACTTTACAGCTTGCCAGTGAACTCTTCCTGGATTTCCCATAAACCTACTCACCACACCAACTGCATGAGCCAAATCTGGACGTGAACCCACCATTGCATACATAAGACTACCAACAGCACTTGCATATGGAACCTCTGTCATGAATCTGGATTCTGTTTTTGTCTCTTCCTCATCTAGACTCTTTAGTTTAAACTGTGAACCAAGTGGTGTAGTTACAGGTTTACTCCCTGTCATGTTGAATGTCCTTAATACTTGTGTTAAGTACTTTTCTTGTGACAGCTTTAGGATTCCTTTAGATCTATCTCTGATTATGTCCATACCCAATATCCTTGTAGCAGCTCCTAAGTCTTTCATCTCGAATTCTCTGTTCAGACTTTCTTTCAACTTTTGAATCCCAACTGAATCTCTTGAAGCTACCAACATATCATCCACATAAATCAGTAGATACACCATTTGTTGAATGCTAGAGCCTTTAATGTAGACACACGGATCAAACAAACTTTGACGAAATTTCTGATCTTTCATAAACCCATCAAACCTTTTGTTCCACTGCCTTGGAGATTGTTTAAGTCCATATAAGGATTTCTTTAGTAAGCAGACTTTGTCTTCTTTCCCTTTCACCTTAAACCCTTCTGGCTGCTCCATATAAATCTCTTCATCCAACGTACCGTGTAAGAAAGCTGTCTTAACATCCAACTGTTCTAGCTCGAAATCCTCATTCACCACTAGTGACAACATGAGTCTGATTGAAACATGTTTCACTACAGGAGCAAAAACTTCATTATAGTCTACTCCTTCTATTTGGGCAAAACCTTTTGCAACCAATCTAGCCTTGAATCTAGGATTTTCCACTCCTGGTATTCCTGGTTTCCTCTTGAATATCCATTTGCAGCCTATCACCCTTTTCTTTTCTGGTTTATCAACAATGTCCCAAGTTTCATTCTTGTGCAATGACTCCATTTCATCTTGACTTGCTGAAGTCCATCCTTCTTTGTCCTTGCTTTTCATTGCTTCTGTAAATGTCTTGGGTTCTTCTATCTCGATGTCTTCTGCTGCTGATAGAGCATAAGCTGTCACGTCAAAATCATCATACCTTGAAGGCATCCTTGACTCTCTGCGACTTCTATCCCTTGCCAAAATGTAATCATCTAAGGTTCCATGATCTTCAACATTTCTTTCACTTTCTTCACTGTCTGAAACAGCCTCTGATTCTAAACCCTCATCTCCTGATGTTGAAGAATCATTTCCCGAGGTTACTCCACCTGAAACTGAAGACCCTGTAGTTTCTGAACTACCTGATGTTGAAGCTCTTTGAGACCCTTCATTTCCTGATGCTCCAATAAGAAACTTTGGATTAAACATAACCTTCTTCTTTCCCTTTTCCATGACCTGTTCCTTTACCGGCTCTGCCTTCTCACTATCAGGTCCTGATGTTTGCTTCATATCTTTGAAAACCTCTTCTTCATGAAATACCACATTCCTGCTGATAGTACACTTTCCTTCATCCGGCAACCAAACCCTGAACCCTTTAGTACCTTGCGGATATCCAACAAAATAGCCCTTTACTGCTCTCGGACTAGTCTTTGCTTGCACCACATGAACATATGCCGCACATCCAAACCTTCTGAGATGACTGAGGCTTGGCTTAGATCCTGACCATAACTCTTCAGGTACCTTGAAGTCAATAGCAGAACTAGGTGATCTGTTTATCAAATAGACTGCTGTTGAAGCTGCTTCTGCCCAAAAGCTTTCTTCCATACCACTCTCAGACAACATACACCTTACCTTCTCCATAATGGTCCTATTCATCCGTTCTGAAACTCCATTTTGCTGTGGAGTGTAAGTGCATGTTCTATGCCTTTTGATCCCAGCTTCCTTGCAAAGAGTATCCATTTGGTTATTGCAGTATTCCAGCCCATTGTCTGTCCTCAGGCACTTAATTTTCCTTCCTGTCTGGTTCTCCACTTGAATTTTCCAGTCTTTGAATTTCTGAAAAACTTCATCTTTGGTCTTTAAGAAGAAAATCCAACACTTCCTTGAATAGTCATCTATAAAAGTAACAAAATATTGATTTCCTGCTAAGCTTGGCATAACAGTAGGTGCTCCCCATAGGTCTGAATGAATGTATTCCAGAACTCCTTTTGAAGTGTGTTTCCCCTTTTGAAAACTCTGCTTATGTGCTTTTCCTAACACACAGCTTTCACAGAATCCCAAGGTCTGAATGTCCTTGCTGGTTAAGTAACCTCCCTTAACTAGCTTATCCATGCCTTTCTGACCCATGTGACCCAATCTAGAGTGCCATTTCTTTGTAGAGTCAACACTGGCCCTAGCTGAGTTTGACTCACCCTTTGAAACTGTTCCCTCCAGATAGTACAATCCATCCTTGAACACTCCCGTTATTACTTCTTTTCCATCTTTGAAGAACTTAACTTTGAAACCTTCTCCTTCATACTTACAACCAGACCTCTCCAAACAACCGTATGAAATTAAGTTCCTTCCCATGGTTGGCATATATTTGACTCCAGTTAGAATTACCTCAGAACCATCTGGTTTGGTAATTCTGATCTTTCCAATGCCCTTGATTTCACTGAATGTGTTATTTCCCATTAACACCCTTCCACCATTTGATTCTTGTAAGTCAAATAACAGTTCTCTGTTTGGAGTAATGTGAAAACTGCTTCCGGAGTCCATGACCCACTCATCTTTAGTGTCTTGTAAACTGGCTGTTAGGATTAGAGGCTCCTTGACAATTGCAGCTACATTTGCAGAACTAGAGCTCTTGTTCTTGCCTTTTTCAGGACATTCTCTTTTCCAGTGTCCTTCTTTCCCACAGATGAAACAGCCTTTGCCATCTTTATCCTTCTTCTTGAATTTATCACCCTTCCCTTTGCCTTGTGACTTGTTCTTCGAGTACTGGTCATTCTTTTTCTCAAATCTTCTTCTGTCACCAGCATACAGGCCTTCAGCTTCTGTTTTTGACTTGCTAAGGAAGCCTTTCTCCCTTAATTCTGTCTCTTTAGCATAAGCTGATTCTGTCACAGCACTCACAGTCAAAGTATCTTTACCACTGCCGTATTTCAGTGTATGGACTAGAGCTTCATACTTAGGTGGAAGACCTGTAAGTATCTGTATAGCCTGATCCTCATCTGAGATTTTTATGTCCAGACTCTCCAGGTCACTTACCAGTTTAAGAAAGGTGTCCAGGTTTTGTTCCATGCTTCTGTTTTCATCCATCCTGTAGCTTGCAAATCTCTGTTTAAGGTAGATCCTATTTGGTAGTGACTTTGTTTGATAATCCTTTTCCAGGGCCTTCCAGATGTCTAGAGCAGTCTTCTCCTTCATGACTTTTCTGAGAATTTGGTCACTGAGGCACTGCTTGATAAGACTTCTTACCCTTTTATCTTTAGCCGCCCATTTTGGATCTGTCTTTGATCCTTCTTTATCTTCTTGTTTCTGATCAGATCCATCTTTAGTTTCAGGTTCTAAGATGGTGTCTAATCCAAGAATCTCCAGTGCACACAACACCCTGTGTTTCCAGATCCCAAAATCCCCTTTGCCATCAAATTTCTCTACCTCAAAACGTCCCTGAGTTGGCTCCATACTGCAGCTTTAACCAAACTCTTCGTAGACCAAGAATCAAACACGCGACCCAAAAAAAACTGATGCTGATCCCTCGCAACCACAGATAAACCAGATAAGTTTCGAACCTTAACCTGATCTTTCTTCTTGCTGGAACTGCTTCGATTCTTTGCTGTAGATTCTTTAACCTTCCTGCGTCTCAAAGTTAGAGAAAGCTCCTAGAGTATTGCGGAAGCCATGAGCAACCTAGCGCTCTGATACCACTTGTAGTACTTTGAGCTTGATTTGATGAACTTGAATTGAACCTAGCCTTTAACACGAGAGACTGTTGACCCGGTTCACCGTTAGGCTACGTCCGGGGGAGTCTTCGCACTGCCTCGCGAATCTTGTATTATCGGATTGGAAACTCCCCAATCGTGGATATCACAAGTGTCTCACCAAATTGCTCTTTGTGTTTACAGGTAAATCCCACAGATAAGCAATTGGATCTTGACCCTAGAAGAAGAAGAAAATACAATGGACAAAGAAAAGGAATCTCCGATCTCTCTTTAGCTCTGTCTCTCTTTTTCTTTTCTTATCTTTTTCTGTTAGTTCTGTTTCGCATACCATTTGTAGAAGACGATGTTGACCTTTTATGTTGACCAAGATTAATGGGCCTCGATAATATTAGACCAGTAACAATACCCAAAGTTTATTTGGGCTTCGATGTAGACATGGCTTGACTCACCCTTTGAAACTGTTCCCTCCAGATAGTACATACTTGCTTTTCGTTTTCCCCAAACGATTTTTATAGAGTCTTTTTACGTTACTTTCTAGATTTCGTCGCTCATATCTTCGTGTGGAACACTTTTTTTTTAAAAAACAGATCACAGTCGATGAAGATGCCAAGTTGAAGAGACCCAATAAGAAGTTGAATCTTTAGTTTCCCCCTTTTGCTATACATTACTGCTCACATATATATAAAGATGGTTTAGCTGGGTCTTTAGCAGAACAAATTCAATCACTGGTATCTGTCTGCTCCGAGTCCGATGGTTTTATCTAAGATTAGGGTCATGATCTTTCTTCTTTATGTCGGTTAGCTTTCTCGGGATTTATTTGGTTAATAGAATATGAGACTGGAGTTGTTTGTGGTTTTAGAACAAATAGCTTCATGAATCTGAAATTTTGTTGAAATTGATTCTTTTGACAAGGTAGAACAAACTCTGTAAGTCTGCAATCTTTAACCTTGAAAGAATACGTTTGTTGAAATTGGTTCGAGAATTACGTAATAAATAATTTTAATTTTATTTCTTTTTATTTGCTATTTCTATTTCCAAACACTACGATTCAATTAACTAATTTTTATTGAAAACTATTATTGAAAAACACACGTTTGAAAGAAATAAATCAACTAAAAATTATAACATAGAACCACTAATAATACAGCATATAGCCAATCATCTAAACTATATTAAAGAGGAACACAAAAGTACATTTGGCAGCACCACAATTAAAGTTAGCATTAGACTAATTTTTTAATTGATTTTTTTTTTTCTGCTATCTCTATTGCCAACACTATTATTAATGACAACTAATTATTTTGCTTATGTGTCAGCATCATTAATTTCGAGAATTAAGTAATAACTTTTTTTTTCCTTACTATCCTTACTTCCAAACAGTTATTATTCATTTAACTAAATTTTTTTAACTATTTAAATACATACGTACGAAAAAATCCAATTAAAAATAAAAATTTAAAATATTAATAAAACTAATTGATTTATTTTTTCCTAATTAAACCATTGTGAATTGATTTGTTTTTCCCCACAAAATATTAATATTATTATAATTTATATACGAAATATATATTATAAAGTACTATTATTATAAAGTACGATTATTGTAAATAAGTTTAACTATTCATTCAAAACTTTTAATCACGATTACTTCATTTGTTGATGTTTAATAGTTATTTAGTTATTACTAGAACACATGAAAAAATAATTATTATAATTTAAAAAAAATTATCATGTAATTATTTTGCAAAAATTTGATTTTTAAAATAATAAGATGTAATTATTTTGCAACGAATGTTAAAAATGAAGAATATATATATATTAACAAAAAAAATCAAACTACCTTACACAAATTTTTTTTTAAATATTTGAAAAATCGAATTTAAATCTGAAATAATTCTAAATTTGGTGTTAAGATTTGTTAATATATTTGTTTTGTTAAGATTTAATTGTGATTTGCAAGAAATAAATCAAATAATAAAATTGTTTTTTGTTCAGATTTAATTTTCAATTAAAATCAAAGCTCCATATAAATCAAAATATGGTATAAAATATAGGCAAATTGCTGTTTTTACCCCAAAATTTCGTTTTTATGAAAAAAATACATCGTTCTTTCAATCAAATGATGCGCTACACTTTCGGGGGTGGAAAATTACAGTTACCCCTTATGACCAAACAAAAAACGCGAAACCGCTATTACCATTTTAACCTTCGCGACATGTCAGACTTCTATAGAGATCTGACATTTAGACTCTAATAGAAGTCTGATTGATTTCTCTTACCAGACTTCTCTCAGACGTATTGGAGAAGTCCGATACAGATTAAAATAGTAAATTTAAATTTAAAATTTTTAAAAAAAATTGTTAAAATTTTTTTCTACATAATTAAATATATACGATTTTTATGTATATAAATTAATATTTCATAAAATTGAATCAAATTAAACAAGGTTAGTTAATTATGCCTATACCTCAATAAATATCAGATTTCTTCGAGTAGTCTGATACATATTTAATTAGTAAATTTAAATTTAAAAATTGTAAAAAAATTATTTTGTTAAAAATTTCTTATACATAAATTAAATATAGACGATTTCGAAGTATTAAAATTAAATTTCGTAAAATTGAATCAAATTAAAAACATGTAAGGCAAAGTAGGTTGTAAACCTCAAAACATGCTTTGGAATGGAAACATTTACATATAAATTTAGGGTTAGATTCATGCTTTACAAAATTTATATTTGAAATTTTAAATTTGCACATATGTGTTGTAATGTGCATATATTTCACGAATTTGATGATTCCTAGAAGTTATGTTTTAATATTGTCACTCATAAGTGCTAAATATTAGATTTATGGTTACTCGGACTTATCGGAGAAGTCTAAGAGAATCGGGATTTCTCGGACTTATCGGAGAAGTCTGAGAGAATCGGGATTTCTCAGACTTCTCAGAGATTACCAGACTTCAATTTTAATCTGATTTTTTAAAAGTCAATTGCAAAACTACCCTCTCGTTGACCATATGGGTTTCATCAGACTTCTAAAGCAGTCTGAGTATACAACTCATATATGAAAATCGACGATATGCAAAATTTCGTACCTATATCCGTTTAGAGTTTGTTTTCACCCTCGTCGAGTGCCCAGAACGTCTAATATCACCAAAATCCCGCAAGCCCAGTCTTGTTTTGCCGTTTTATGCCATAATTTCCGATTTCGGTACGTTTGAATCGGAAAATCAGTGAAAAAATGGGAGAAATCGGAGAGAGAAGTCGCGAAAAGTGTTTAAGAGCTCTATTCTTGAGCTTTAATGGCGGAAAAACGGGTTAGTTACTGCATTAACTCGTCGACGATGGTGGTTGTCGTGGTTTCTCAGACTTCTCAGAGAATAGGGGTTTCTCAGACTTCTTAGAGAAGTCTGAAACGTATTTAATTTGAAAAATTAAATTTAAAAATATTAAAAATTTAGTTTTTAGAAATTTTTACTACATAAATTACACACACTCATTGTTGCTGTATATAAATTAAAAGTACATAAAATTTAATCAAATTGAATCATTGGAGATGAATTTGGATCTAAACACAAGTTTGCGGTTTCTCAGACTTCTCCGAGAAGTCTGAATTGTAATTAATATAAAAATTTAAATTAAAAAAATAATTAAAAAAAATTTCATACAAATTTTTGATACATAAATTAAACATAATCATTGTAGATGTATATAAATTTAAATTACCTAAAAGTTAGTCAAAATGAGTGAGTATGAGATAAATTTGGATCTAAACACCACATGTAAGTAAGAGTTTACGGGCTCAATATTTGTTGGATTAGGGTTCAAAGTTTTCCCTTGGAGTGTAATTAACTATAAAAGAGTGTGAATATCGAGTTATATATTGCATTGTGCAAATAACAAAGAAAACAAGAGTTAGATATCCTGTTCTTATCTGTAGGGTTAGATTGAGAGTTACTAAATTTTTAATTCATAATGTTTTTTTTTACATATATTGGTTAGTTTGTGACTAAGTTAAACGAGTTTGATGGTTGTTATAAGTTTTCTATATAATATGATGGTATTTAAGTAGTAATTATCAAGTTTAGGGTTTATCAGACTGCTATTTAAGTCTGATCATGTCCATGGTTTATCAGACTTCTTGATGGAAACCTGTGAATTAACCTGAAATAAGTTGCCCTACTTGTGATTTTACCCCATATATAAACTAAAGTTACCAACCATAATCTGTAAAAGTCATTATCGACTCTCTCTCTCTTAAACAGGAAGAATATCTCTCTCTATAAACTCTCTCAAACATCTCTCCGGAAACCCTCGTCGCCACCGCGCGCCACCGCCACCGCCACCGTTGTCGTCAGCTTCTTCAGTCTGGTAATTACCTCTCCTTTTTCGCCTTATACTCTACTTTTTTCTGCAAAATTTTTAGATCTATACGAAATAAGACCATTTTTCCATGTTCTTTGCCTAGATCTAAACAAACAAATGGGTTCTTTGCCTATATCTAATTAATTCCGTTTTAGATCTACTTGAAAATTACAATATTAGAAGTCTGAAAGTGAATTAGACTCGATACAAAGTCTGATACTTGAACTGATCTGAATTAGACTCGATTAGAAGTCTGAAATTATACTTTCATTTAATTAGACTCTGTTAGAAGTTTGAAATTTCAATTTGTACGAATTAGACTTGAGAAGAAGTCTGAAATTATATTATTCCGAATTAGACTCTTTTAGAAGTCTGAATTTCGACTTGATTTTAAATTAGACTTTATTAGAAGTCTGGCTTTAGACTTGTTTTAATTTTTGCGACTGTTTTCTGGTACACAGGATGGTGCGATTCAGTCACCTTCCAACGTCGAGTAGTTCATGTTCAACAGGTCGACGTCGATCCGTATCATCCTACGGATTCCCCAAGAAATGCTTATGCGGTATGGAGCCCGTCATGCGAACATCCACTACTGCCGATTATCCGAGAAGAAGATTCTTCGGATGTCGTAACTATGATGTAATGGCCTCTATATGTCATGTGGTTCGTTTGTTTTTTTTCCTACTTATTATAATTTGGGATCTTAATATGATTGTATAAATGTGGCTGTGTAGGATGGTGGTTACCATATAATGACGTGGTGGGATGAGGCTATGACTGAGGAGTTTATGTTGACCAACATGGTCAACTAATTGATGGCATGTTCATTTCTAATGTTCAAAGCGACAAGTATTTGTCCACGTTGCTCGATGACGTCAAGGTAACGAAGGCAGAGATAGCTCAATTGAAGGAGCGGTTGACGGAGAAGTCATGTGGCCAGATAATGCGTGGCGTCGAGTTGAAGAGTCTAACGTTCGCTGGTGCTATTATTATCGTCCTGATCATGTTTATCTGTTTTGGTTTCTTGTAATATGTGACAATTTGTAACCAAAATTTGTATTTTTTCCAGGGAACGAGATATTTGATTATGAAGTCGGTTTAATTTTATATGTGTCCTTCTTTACTATGTCAGACTGTTTATGAAGTCTGAATTTATTAGACTTTTTTCGAAATCTGAAAAACTTAAACTTTTGAAAAATTTCACAAGTCTGGCAGTAGATGTATTTGAAACATACTTCTAAGCGGCAATTAAAAATATTAGAAAAAACCGCAGAAAAAGGCGGGAATTTTGCCGCCCAAAATTTCCAAAATTCTCGCTCAATTAACTCATCACTATCAGACTGCTAAAAGAGTCAGATATCAGACTGCGTTAAGAAGTCTGACATCAGATTGCGAAAGTGGTAATTTTATGTGGTAAAACCATTTTTTTAACCGCCGCTTAGGAAACATATAAAAGGGTTTTTTTATCCCCTCATTTTTACAGTTACCGAAGAAAATAACAAAAAAAAAACTGATTCTCTCTCGGAGAAACTGAACCGACATCTTTGTTGTCGCTGCCGGAATTCGTCGCCTTCGACGGTAAGATTCTTCTACTCCTCTCTTCGCCGCAAACCGTCACCTTCTCGATACTGATTTCTAGAACTCAGCGCTGAACTCTTGTCTTTTTTTATTTCCAGATCTGGTTTCTCTCTCCTCGCCGTTGTCACCGCTCCTTTAAGTCTTCCATAGAGGGTAAAAGATTCAAATTGAGCAATAATGTTTAGATCTTTGGGTTTGAGTTGTATTGTGTTCTGTGGATTTTTGGGATTCGTCTGATTGCGTCAGACAGCAAATAAAGTCTGCATATATTTCGTCAGACTGCAAATAGAGTATGAATTTGAGTAGTCAGACTGTATATGACGTCTGACTTTAAGTTTTCAGACTGCTAATGGAGTCTGGTTGTGGTTGATGCAGGTTTTAGACATAATGGCAGAACGTGAATTCCCTCTAAGGATGTTCACAACCGGGTATGAGCCTCAACCAGACAAAAGCATACACTACTGCAGCGGTAAGAGAGATATCATGGACGCTCTCAAAGAAGCGCTGGATGATGATGAGTGGGAAGAGCTTCGCAACTCAGCCTTTGGGGTTTTTGTGAAGTGGCATGAGCTGAACTTCGTATGGTGTTCAAGGATGGTGCACTACATGCTTACTATGCAACTAGAGGTAGATCAGAAGCATGAGCTTTGGTGTCTTCTTGGCCTTCAATCGGTGAGGTTTTCCCTCCATGAGTTTCAACATATAACCGGACTCAATTGCGACTATGTTGAGAATCTGGAGTACCCGGAGGTTGAGTATACAGCCGATATGAGAGCAATGTGGGAGCTTCTTGGGCTGGATTTCGAGGTAGGGCCAAGTTATTTTCAGTTACTGGACGCTTGCAATAGATGTCGAGGCTGGGAACGGCAAGATAGGATTTGGTTGGGCTACCTAGCCATCTACACGAGCTTCATTGAGGCTCAACACTGGTTAATTTCCGCAAGGGCTGACATGACTAAGCTACTGCTGTCTCCAGGGGCATTAGAAGCATACCCATGGGGAATATTGGCCTTAAAAATCTTGGTAGACTCTGTCAAAACAGAAGCAAACAAAAAACTCCAAGATGAAAAAAACTATCAGGTTGAGGGCCTCGCGGAGGTCTTGAACGTCTGGGTATATTGGGCCTGTACCGGGATTGCTACGCTTTATGGAATGCACTTGCAAGATAACCCAACCCCACCACTCTTGGCTTACAAAGGATCAAGGAATCGGAAGAAAGTCGATTTAGAGTTGCGCAAGCAGGTATTTTACTGACCTTTTTTCCTTAAAATTCACCTTTGATTGCTCTATGTTAGACTGCAAATTCAGTCTGATAAGTTATCAGACTAATTTTGAAGTCTGAATTTTTCCCAGACTTAATTTGCAGTCTGAAAGTTGTTGACAGACTGAATTTGCAGCCTGAAATATTAAAGTCGGACATTTTTTGAAGTATGAAACTTTGTACCACACGAGATATGCAGTCTGGTAGATTTTATTTATTTTTTACATACTAATATATGCTTTGCTCGTTGACTTGTACTTGCAGACCCATGTCAACAACTTCTTCATCAAGGAGTTTGAGGACATGTTCTCCCGGTGGGACGATGGTGAGGATGATGAGAAAGTTGTGAACATTGTGAAAGAAATGTTTGGTGAGTTTGAGTATCCTTGGAGGTGGAGTTTTAAACACTGGAAGTCTGAAGGTGTGTTGGCCATTGTCAAGAAAGAGGTGCCCCTTATTAAGTCCGCGGTGGTTAAGTCTGAGGGTGGTCTGAAGAAGGCCAAGGGAAAGGGTGTTAAGAGGAAGGTTGTTGATGATGATGGAGAGGATGTTGATGATGATAAGAAGCGAGCAAAATCAGGCGGTGATGATGGTGGTGAGGTTGTTTACTTGATCAAGTCGGTGGGTGAGAAGATGAATGAACTTTTTAGTCTTGTTAAAGAAGGTTTTGAGCAGGTGAATGAGAAGATGATTGAATTTGAGAAGGAAGTTAGGTTGTTAAGGGGAGAAAAGAGGAGGAAATCTGGTGTTGAGAAGTCTGATGGTGGTGTTGAGAAGAAGTCTGATGATGGTGGTAAGGTTGATGATGGTGGTGAGGCTGGGGCGGGGAAATGCAAAAAGGCTCCGCGGAAGAATATTACACCCAAAAAAATTGTTGTGAAGCCTCCTAAGCCTGCCGCGGTTGTTGAAGCTGCAGACCAAAAAGAATCTGAAAAAGAAGCTTCAGCGGTAGAGGATGCAAAGGAAGCCCTGGCTGAAGACAACCCTGCCCAACCGTCTGAGGCCAAGATTCAGACTGTGGTGGATGTTGGGGTTAGTGTCCCAAACCCTGTACCAAAAAATGTTCAAGAAAAGAGAAGTAGTCGAAGACTTAAGGACAAAGCCGTTGCTTAATATGCAGTATAAGTGGGATAGTTGTTTGTAAAAACCTGAACCTATGTGCAACTAAAAACTAGTTATTTCGCTTTGTTGTTGTGTTTGATGTGAACATGGTTATCTGGTATTAGACTGAGATTTAGGTCTGATTTTGGTGTTATTTTAATATCTGTCAGACTTCTAAAGAAGTCTGGTTGTGTTTTGAATTTATATTGCAATCTGTAGGTGGCGTGGATAGTGTTAGATTATTTGTCTTAGAATTTTATTCCAGTCTGACGGAGGTGGTTTTTTTATTTTGTAAATGCAGAGTAGTGTCGTGGGCAGCGAACAGAATGTTCTTATCGTCGATAAGGCGGCCACGGGCGTAAACTTCGATGCTGCATATATGTCGAAACAAGACACTTAGCAGGCAGCTGCTGGAGCTTATGTAAAGGCGAAGGCTCAAGAACTCAAACAGAAAGAGCAGAAAAAGAAGGAGAGAAAGAGCTCAACCCAAGTGCAGATCACACCGACATATGGTCCTTGTGCTCCGGCAACCAGGACGGAAGTGAAAATACTTAATGATCACGTCAAAAAACTGCTGTATGTCGTCACACTCTACCTATATTCTAGAATAATTAGCTCGATGTCTAACACACGTAATATATTCTGTAGGGGTTATCCGAAGAGGGAGGCGAACACATACCTAGCTTGGTACTACGATCTGCGCACCCCCAAGGAGTGGCTTCATGACACGGTTAGTATATAATCTGGTCGGGTTTAATGATTTTCTGTTCTCATACTTGATTTGCAGTTTGACATTGTTGTTATCTATTTTAGACTTCCTTCAGACTTCTTTAGAGGTCTGGTGTCAGACTCTTTTCAAGTCTGGTGAAAGAATTTCTTTTCTCAGACTTGTTTTGCAATCTGACATTGGTGTTCTCTCTTTTATAGTTTTTTAGATTTCTGTTTAAGTCTGACATTTTTTGCACAATGTTGACTTAATGCAGCAAATAGATGCTGGGATTGATCTGATGAGGCTTCGACAACACGAACACCCGGAATGGTTCTGGTCCGAGAGGCTGACCTTCATTGACACACTGCTGGGTAATTTGTGGAAGAAACATTATGATGAATTTGTGAAGAGCGGCGAAGGAGAAAATGTGATGCCCACAGCAAGGAGGCTACCACCTGGTGTATGGGATTACCCAACTGGTGAACTACCCTTATTCCTGAAATCAAACAAGACTTGGGAGCTGGAAATTGATTACATTTACGATGCCTTGCACGTTGGGGGAAATCATTGGATAGCTATTATGATTTCTATCCCGGATAGGCACGTAACCATATGGGACAGCATCATTGGACGGAAAACCGATGAGGTGGTAGGAGCGGCAGTGGCACCTATATGTGAGATCTTTCCCTTCATGATGCATTGTTTGGCCCCAGTAGATGATAGGTGGAATTATCTCCTTGAGCGATACAACTACACGATCGTGAGGAGCCCGAAACTTCCCCAAAATATCTAGACAGGTTATTGTGGGGTGTTTTGTTTGAAGTTTATTGAGTTCCGTTCTCTTGGGATGCCGTTTCCTAAGTGGTTGTGTGATAAGAACATGAAGACTTGCAGAGAGAAGTTTGCGTATGAGATATTAACTAAGCTCTGCCGAATAGGTGAAGAGGCTCGTACCGACACCGAGAATGAATTGCTAGACGTCTACGAATAGGTGAAGTAGAGTTCCTCTTTAACTTTTGGATTCCCGAGAACAATGGATTCTTGCATATATTTATCTTTTGTAGATGTAAGAAAAACTCATCCATCTTTTGGCTTACTTTCTGCGGGAATTTTTTGTGCCATGCCAATTGTGATGTCAAAAGCGTGTTGGGCATAGGTAGGGTATTTCTAGGGTAATTGGTTTAAGACATCTATATAAGTCTGGTGTCAGACGTCTATTTATATATTTTGTAATGAATTTATGTTATTAGACTTATATTTCAGTTTGGAAATAGTGTGATTTTCTTAAGACTTATTTAGACTTGACGAGATGTAGCAAACACATAAGTAATACAAATTAAGTTTAAGCCAACAACAACAACCAACGATTAACACAACAAGTTCTTAGACTTAGACAACTTAAAAACCGACTTGAAAACGAAATATTGTACTGGAAAGACACCAACAGACTCCTCTCAGACTTTCTTCAGACTTCTCTATCAGACTTCTAAATTGCATTCGTCAGTACATCAGACTTCTACCAGATCTAATCCTTCTCAGGTTTGGTTACCTGTCTCCACCGAAAAAGACAGCAGCTTCTCATATACAGTAGATGGATGAAAACAACTATAAAACAGGTGAGTGTAAGGTGATTTAGCTTACACAATTTGTTTTTTTGTGGCCTGGTTGTTTGCAATTAGAACAAGTATATTGCTTGGGAAGCTTCCGTGGTTTATTTCCCTTTGTCTTGGCAATTTCTAGCCAAGTTTGCCACCTCGACTTCTGAGGTCTTCCAGGAGGACGAGGATTATGTGGGGGAAGGACACGTACGGTGTCAGGAGCTTTTATAGTACAGTTCTTCAGAAGGATGTTCATTGCGTATGCCTGAAACAGATAGTCCCTACCGTATGATGGGCATGGCAGCGTATATGGGTGTAGCTCAAGTTCTGGTGCAGCGCAGATTGCATATGAGCAAGGTATATTTTTGTAATCCCACACACCACATTCACACGTTCGGTTGTGCAAGTCGACCAAACAATCCCTATGTCCTCCCTTAACAACGAATCGATAACCATCAACGCGTTCCGCCGTCATGAAGTCCGCATAATATTCACGAATAGCCATCAAATATTTAACTCCTCGGCTAAATTTTGTTGTGAGACTCAATGCATCTAGCCGCCTTTTACAAAACCACGTCCCTAGCTTCTCTTGTATGAACTCCAAAAGGAAAGAGATAGGATATCCTTTTGCCTTCTTGACTACGGAGTTTATAGTTTCGGCAATGTTGCTCGTCTTTATGTTGTACCTTTCTCCAACAAAGTGAACGCGGTTAACGCAAGTGAAAATAAGACTGCAATAGAAGTCTGATAAAGACGAATCTGACTGCACAAGAAGTCTGATAAGAAAAAGGCATTTTCAGATTATACATGTCTCCATAGAAATGAACGTGTGACAATAGACTCGGATCCGCCTCCTCCAAGTATCTAGCAAGGTCAGGATTTACCGTTCGTAAGGAGGCCATGTATCGGTTAAAATCGTACATCGTATATGCGTACGCCGCGTTTTTCACCAAGTACAAAAGATGTTTTCCCCTGAACTTTGTGACTACGTTATTTTGTAGATGGTAATAACAAATCCCTCGCTTTGCCCAAGGAAGAACCTTTTCAATAGCATTCTTGATGGATGTGTGCCTATCTGAGACTATGACCAGAGGATATTGGTCTGAAATGCAGTCTCTAAACTTTTTGAAAAACCACTCCCACGAGGCATCATTCTAAGAGTCTACAATGCCAAAAGCCAACGGAAATATTTGAAAATTGGCGTCTTGTGAGGCCGCCATTAACATAACACCTCCATACGACCCCGTAAGATGCGTACCATCTACCACAATGACTCTTCTAAGATACTTAAATCCCTCTATGGAAGCTCCAAATGCTAGAAATAGATATTTAAATCTATTCTCCTCATCTAGTTCTAGAGCAGTCTGCGTTCCCGGGTTGGTTTGCTCGATTCCATGCAATAAAGCAGGCAGTCTCTCATAGCCATCTTCCGCTGATCCTCTCACCAACTTTTGAGCATGTAACAACGCTCTGTATGCGGTTGTGTAGCTCATCTTAATCCCATACTGCTTGTTCATTGATACTAAGACAAGCTTTGGTGTAATCTTCTCAATTTATCCGAAGCATTCTAGAAACAACCAACCAATATAACGCGGAGTATGACGTTTTTTCTTAGTCTTCCGGTCCAGCGTTGAACATGTGTGGGCTATATTGTAGATCATCACCCAAAACTTATTTGGTTCGTTCTTGACAGCCGCTCGAAGCTTCCAGTTGCATCCTTCCACAAGACATTTAGCGACAAACAGGCTCTTGTCAGACTTATCTACTGTAAATGCGTATTTCCTCATTATCGCCGTCAAACGCAGCTCTGATATAAGATCTTGCTTGCTATCAAAACACTTTCCGAGAAAGATGCCGTCGGACCAATTTCTTCCTCGACCAGCAAATCGTTCAGCCACACGCTGCAACTCGTAAGTCTTATTATATTCATCTTCTTTATCATCTTCATCTTCATCTCCCACTTTCCCATACATGCTATAATCTACACCATCATAGTAAGACTCAACGTGTTTTTTGAAAACTTGCTCTGGCCCATCACCACCACCACCACCACCACCACCACCACCACCATCATCACCACCACCACAAATAGAATCATCTGATACTGAGCCCACATCTTCGTCTTCCCAGTCTTTGTCTTCGACATCTTCATCTTCATCTTCATCTTCATCTTCATCTTCATCTTCATCTTCATCTTTTACATCTTGATTCCCCGCATCTTGATATGCCAAACCGGATCGGCTCGATACACAAAGACGGATTAAATGCGCACTAGCTAACTCGACCATGCTCCTTACTTGCCTATCATTTGTGATATAAATAGGAGGGTTATCCGGACCGATCTATTGCAAGAGTGGTTCCGGTAACGGATATGATAACTCCACCAACTCGGTTTTCTTGTCCAGCATATAATCATCTTGTACCATCTCAACAAGTTCACAATATGTAGAACGATCGCCCAAAGTGATAAACCGCCTTCCTTTGAGAGTATCCACCACAAAATGCCTAATCTGGTCTCTCACAACCCATTCACCAAAATAAACAGGTAGATGCACCATTATCTGTAAAAACAATCGCGAAGTCTGATTCTATTAGCTACATTGCCAGAATTATTAAAAAAAATCTTTAAAAATAATTACCGAACATAAGCATGTAAAATTAACGCAGGAGGAACATATACAACTAACACACAAATAAAAAATTTAAAATCAACGAAATTCATCACAAATATACAAAATAAAAACAGTTTAAAAAAATTTGTCAATCCAGACTACCACAGAAGTCTGACAAACAGTACGTCAGACCTCTATGGCAGTTTGAAAAGAGGGTATTTTTGCAATTAGAATGTTACAAAGCAGACTGAGGATGCCGTCTGACTGAAAGTTATTAAAGCAGACTTCTATCGCAGTCTGGCAAAAAGGGTATTTTTGCAATTGACCCAAACTTTGACTTCTTTGTCAGACTGCATTAGATGCCTGAGAAAAAGAAAAATGTATTTCTGCAATTGACCAAAAATTTGACTTTTTTGTCAGACTCCACGGAGAAGTCTGAAATTTGTCAGACTTCACGGAGAAGTCTGAAATTTGTTAGACTTCTCCTGCAGTCTGAAAATATTATGGGGTAGTTTTGCAATTGACCGAAGTTTGAATTTCGTTCCCATACTTCCAGGACAGTCTGAAGAAATCCTTCAGACTACGATAGAAGTCTGACAGAAATTGGTGTATTTTTTGCGTTGACCAAAATCTTCGATATCAGACTTCTTTAGCAATCTGAAAGATTTCATCATTTTCAGACTGCCATAGAAGTCTGAAATTTTTTCCCTCCTATTCAGACTGCCGCAGAAGTCTGATACTTTTTCCCTCATTTTGGTCAACTTTTGAAAAATTTCGGTCAATTACTACCAGTACCCTGTTTTTTTTTTTCAGATTTCTGATTCCGTCTGAAAAAACAGTCAACTTCCGGTCAAAGTCGCTCATTTTTCCTTCATACTGGATATGAATTCTGAATAAAAAGTCAAGTTTTCGGTCAATTGCAAAACTACCCTATGCCTCGATTAGAGGATTTTTCTTGATTTTTTTTGTTTTCAAAGGAAATTACCAGACTTAATTTTTAATCTGAGTATTTAAAAGTCAATTGCAAAACTACCTTCTAGTTGACCATGTCGGTTTCATCAGACTTCTAAAGCAGTCTGAGTATACAACTCATATCTGAAAATCGACGATATGCAAAAATTCATACCTATTTCCGTTTAGAGTTTGTTTTCACCCTCGTCGAGCGCCCATAACGTCTAATATCATCGAAATCCCGTAAGCCCAATCGTGTTTTGCCGTTTTTATGCCATAAAAAATGATTTCAGTAAGTTTGAATCGGAAAATCGAGGGGAAATGGGAGAAATCGGAGAGGAGAACTCGCGAAAAGGAAGTCCGAGCTCTATTCTTGGGCTTTAATGGCAAAAAATGGGTTAGTTACTGCATTAATTCGTCGACGATGGTGGTTGTCGTGGAGGTTGAAAATTGATGGAAATGGCATTTCCGTAATTAAGTTAGATCTGAAATTTTTTTTGTCTTTTGAAAAAAACGTTAGACTCTAACAGCAGTCTGAGAAATGGCATTTGCGTGAATACCCAGATTCTTAAAGGGTAATTCATGGGATTCTGAAAAAGAGGAGATGAAGGGGGCATTTTTATCTTTGACTTCAAATTTTTGGGTATTTTTGCAAATAGGCCTAAAATATATACTTAATTGGCTTTAATATCTAATTTACTATTTTTGTTTAATTGTCATTAATATAGATTTCCTAAATTAAATCTTAACAATATTTTTTTTTTTGAAATCGGGACAAATATTAGTCTAAATGTATCACTAAAATTTCGTATAATTAATTACGGATAGTTAATTGCTGGATTAACTACCATATTTTCTCAATATGTTATGAACTTCAAATATTTGTTCTCGATTTTATGGTGATATACTACAATTCGAATATTCACTACAATTTGAATATTCACCAAATTAAATGTATAAATTCATTTATTTTAATTGATCTAAATCTTAACTTTATATATGTTATCTTATAAAGTTACCAACAAAGTAAAAACAAATGAAAAGTCTTATACTCAAGCGTTTTGCTAAAAAATGATGTGATTTCTTTCTTCAGTCTCACCAAAAGATCTTCTTGGCATTCTTCATGTCCATGTTAGCAAAACAATAGTTGAATTTAATTCTGTATGACAATAGTTGAATTTAAGACGGATGACAATAGTCAAAAAATAAATCATCGTAGGAACATATAGACGAAATTAGGTTGTGTGATATTTTAGTAGAGTTTTAAAAGTGTTGAACTTTGATTGGATAAATTAGAATTTTAAGGAATTTAAAATAAATAAAAGTTTTCATAATGTTACACAAAAAAACAATAAAGATGGTTAGAAAAGAACGATTTAGATTTGAGATTACAAATGAAAAGCTGATAAGATGTAGTTTAAGTAGAAAACCGAGTATAAGCAAGAGACAAATGACAATAGTTTAGATTTTGAGCGGTTCTAATGTGTATTCACCATACATATAAAAGTCTAAGCGATTAGTTTGAGCTTGATTTAAAAACTTTTGTTGATGTATCACTCATACAATTATTTTCAGCTGTAAGTTTCCCGTATCTGATAGAGAGGTGATTATTAGGGACTTTAACCTTAGGTTGTTAAAGTATTTCAGATAAAATGCTGTCGAAAATTTGACGGATGACAATAGTTGACGGAAAAACTCATCTATGAAAAATAAAGTTTATGTATAAACCCAAGTACAAGCAAGAGACGGATAAATTTTTTCTTATTTGCATTTAATTTTGTATAATTAATAGTAAAAGAAAGATTTATATCACTTCTTTTTATCTAAATTATCATATCTCAGTTGTTGCTGGTAGGGGATTTTATTTTATTGTTTTTTTTATAAATAAACTATCGCACGAACAAAAATTATTAAGGGTTTAAAAAATATTAAACCTTGATTCGATTAATTATAATTTTAAAGATTTTAAAATAAAATTAAAATCATCAAAGTCACACCGTTAAAAGAAAATAAAAGTTTTTAAATATTCACACAGAAAAACATAAAAAGGAACGATTTAGGCATAAAATTACAAATGAAAAACCCGATAAAATTGAATTTGAGTAGAAAACCGAGTATAAGTAAGACACGGATGACAATAGTTGAGTTGAGATTTTGAACGGTTCTAATGTATAATCACAATAAAGTTAAAATCAAGTAAAAGTTTTCAAAGTTTCACATAGAAAAACAGTAAAGATAGCAAAAAATGAACGATTTATACATGAAATTACAAATGAAAAAACAGATAAAATTGAGTTTGAGTAGAAAACCAAGTATAAGCAAGAGACATATGACATAGTTGAGTTGAGATTTTAAACGGTTCTAATGTATAATCACAATACAATTAAAATAAAGTGAAAATTTTCAAAGTCTCACACATAAAAATAGTAAAGATAGCAAAAATGAACGATTTAAACAAGAAATTACAAATGAAAAAATTGATAAAATCGAGTTTGAGTAGAAAACCGAGTATAAGCAAGATACGGATGATAATATATAGTTGAGTTGAGATTTGAACGATTCTAATGTATAATCACAATACAATTAAAATAAAATAAAAAATGTCAAATATTCACACAGAAAAACAGAAAAAGAACGATTTATACATGAAATTACAAAAACAAAATCCGATAAGATTTAGTTTGAGTAGAAAACTGAGTATAAGCAAGAGACGGACGACAATAGTTGAGTTGAGTTTTTGAACGGTTCTAATGTATAATCACAATACAGTTAAAATAAAGTAAAAGTTTTCAAAGTTTCACATAGAAAAACAGTAAAGATAGCAAAAAATGAACGATTTATACATGAAATTACAAATGAAAAAACTGATAGAATTGAGTTTGAGTAGAAAACCGAGTATAAGCAAGAGACGGATGACAATAGTTGAGTTGAGATTTTGAACTGTTCTAATGTATAATCAAAATACATTAAAAATAAAGTAAAATTTTTCAAATTCTCACACAGAAAAACAATAAAGATAGCATAAATTAAATAAACGATTTAGACATGAAATTACAAATGAATAAAATTGGTAAAATTGAGTTTAATTTGAATAGAAAACCGAGTATAAGCAAGAGACGGATGACAATAGTTGAGTTGAGATTTGAACACTTCTAATGTATAATCACAATACAGTTAAAATAAAATAAAAGTTTTCAATTGTTCACATAGAAAAACAGAAAAAGAACGATTTAGACATGAAATTACAAATGAAAAAACAGATAAGATTGAGTTTGAGTAGAAAAATCGAGTATAAGCAAGAGACGAATGTCAATAGTTGAGTTGACATTATGAACGGTTCTAATGTATGATCACAATACAATTAAAATAAAGTAAAAGTTTTCAAAGTCTCACATAGAAAAATAGTAAAGATAGAAAAATTGATACCGTTTTAGACATGAAATTACAAATAAAAAAACTGATAAAATTAAGTTTGAGTGGAAAACCGAGTATAAGCAAGAGACATATGAAAATAGTTGAGTTGAGATTTTGAACGGTTCTAACGTATAATCACAATACAGTTAAAATAAAGTAAAAGTTTTCAAAGTCTCACACATAAAAATAGTAAAAGTAGCAAAAAATGAACGATTTAGACATGAAATTACAAATGAAAAAAAACTGATAAAATTGAGTTTGAGTAGAAAACCGAGTATAAGCAAGAGACGGATGATAATAGTTGAGTTGAGATTTGAACGGTTCTAATGTATAATCACAATTCAGTTAAAATAAAATAAAAGTTTTCAAATATTCACACAGAAAAACAGTAAAAATAGCGAAAAATGAACGATTTAGACATGAAATTACAAATGAAAAAACCGATAAGATTGAGTTAGAGTAGAAAACCGAGTATAAGCAAGAGACAGGTGACATAGTTGAGTTGAGATTTTGAACGGTTCTAATGTATAATCACAATACATGTTGTAGAGTATTTGACTTTAAAATAATGGGTAAATTTTTTTAACGGTTACGAAAAATTCCATGCACAATAAAACATAATTAAAGTACTATTATATTTCAAAAATTATTTAATTACATATTTTTAATGTTTTTATTAATAGTCCTTCATATCTAATTACATATCTCATTTGAAAAACATCAACACCAACATTAAATGTTAATTATCATCCCATGCATATCATAAACTCGGTTTTATTAATGATAGAGTTGATATGAAAAACATCAACACCAACATACGAATAGAATAGAATAGTATACTATACTATTTACATAGAATATAGCAGATTACTATGCTATTTACCATATATTTTAGAAATGGTACCAAGTTCCTAAATATGAAAGAAATGTGATTAGTACGGACTTTAACTTTTGGTTCTTAAGGTATTATACAAAAATGTTGTAGTGAATTTGACTTTAAAATAAATGTGAATTAGCTTAGTAACAATATTGGGATTCAAATGTTTGAACCATAAGCTATTAACAATCTTTCAAACATATATACATCTAAATGTAATAAAAACTTAGTAAGCAAATTTAATGGTTACAAAAAATTAAGTGTACATTAAAACATAACTAAAGTACTATCATATTCAAAAATTATTTAATTACATATCTTTAATGTTTATATCAAAAGTTCTTCATATCTAATTATACATCTCATTTGAAAAAAACATTAACACCAACATTAAAAGATAATATTGAGTATGTTTTCAACAAGTTTATATAAGTAATACTTCATATAATATTTATATATCACCTATTACAAAACACAAAACTACATCAATCCAAGTAAATTATAATTAGTCCACTACACATATTAAATTCATAAAAACCGAAGCTATCAACAATCTTCAAAACGTATATATACCTATTTGTATAAAAATCAAAAAAAAAATTCAGAGATAACAATCAACTCGTGCAAAACACGGGTACTATCCTAGAATACACAACAACTATAATTTTAAATACTTCCATCCTTATATAATTATACAGTTAATTCATCTATGTATGGTAAACAAAATTTTTTTAAGTTAAATCTAATCTCGTGCATGGCACGGGCCAAAATCTAGTTACCTTTTAAATCGGAACCATGTGTGCCAACTTCTATGCCTATTCAGTAAAATAAATAATCTCTTCGGTTTCTTGACTATTTTCTTTTTTGTATATGGTATTATTTCTTTTCATAATTATCTTTAATTTAGATTAGTGTATAAAAGGTTTTCTCTATGTAAATGCATTAAACAAGAAAACTTTTTATACGTATCGGCTTCTTAACTATTTTTCTTTTTGTACCTTAACCACCGGAGATCGGTTAAAGTTACTCCCAGAAGTGGTGATGGATATAAGCTTTTGAAAAGGTACATCTCATATCGAGCCGCCGAACTTTTGCCTTCAGATCGAACTAATTGATATTTTGTTTTTGTTAAACATTGCCGAAAACCAGCGAAATCACCTTTGGAGACAATGACGAAACCATTAATTAACACATCAATTAAACCTAGTGTGCACACTACCACAATCGAATGGTATCTCGATGTAGATCTTTATGATTGAATCCAAAGAGAATTGAGAATAACTACACTAGGAATGCAAAAAACTAAACGTGCTAAGCAAGAATAAAATTTGAGACAAATAATAATAGCATATATTATGACTGTTATGCATGAATGCACAAAAAATACCACTCAGAGGCCTACATCACTATTGGTACGAATGGTTATATTTATATTGTTAATGCATGAATATTTGTGACAAAAATAAAATTAGGGTTGATCTTATTAGAAGTTTTTCAAATAAAATCTTTAAATTATTAATTTCGTGGTGTCTTTAATAAACTTCAAAGATGGCCTTCTTTTTGTTTAACTTGTTAGTTATGTAACAATGAGGCCTGTCTCTACTTATATATGAGCTTTAGGCAAAAAAAAAAAACTTGGACCCTAGGCAAATATCCATGTTGCCATGGATCTAAACCGGGCCTGATAACAATTCGTACCATACAATGAAGTTGCATGTTGTTGTGTTGAAGAAATAAAAGTCAACTAAAATTTCAACATTTATACAAAAGTAAAAGAAAATAAAAACCAAAAAAACAAATACTAATAGTGATGTATGCACCATAAAATGTGCAAAGCTCAGTGGTATTTTTTGTTTTGATAAAAACATAGCTCTTATTTTTAAAGAAAAAATAGTTTGAAAGTTGCTTTCAATTATAAGTTTTACTATCTCAATTATTTAGAAAATATGTAAATTTATTAGATGTCGATATTTTCTATTTTTATATTCATTTTCATAGTTATCTCTAATTTAGATGTCTTGACTTTCATAAAAAAGTATTGTCTATGTAGATGTATTAAACAAGAAAATATTTTATCCATTTTCGATTTCTCGACTATTTCCTTTTTTATATCGTTATTATTTTCAGAATTATCTTTAGTTTAGGTTTTTTGACATATACAAAAGGTATTATTTGAATGCACTAACAAACAAATATTTATACGACTTTGATTTCTTGACTATTTTCCTTTTTTATATCACCATATTAACTTTTCATAATTATCAATAATTTAAGTTTTGTTTACTTACATAAAAGGTATAATCTATGTGAATGCAATAAACAATAAAACTTTCTATACATCTTATATTTCTCGAATTTATTTGTATAATCGTTATATTCCAATTTCATAATTACCTATAATTAAAGTTCCTTGACTTGCATAAAATGTGTTTTTTACGTGAATGCATTAAACAATAAAATATTTTATATATCTTTGATTTCTCGAGTATTTTCCTTTTCGTATATCATCATTTTTCCTTTTCATATTATCTTTAACTTAAACTTTTAGATATATATAAAAGATAATTCTTTTGTGAATACAATTTATACGTTCACAGGCCTTTTGGGATTTTTTCTTATTTTCTTTAACTCTTCATTCTTCTTTTTCTCTGATTCTAAGTGGTTCCACACCTGCAAATATAAATATTTAATTTTAATATTTTTATGTATAAAAACCCATTTGTTAACATCTCAAATTAATTCATCGGATAAAATAAATAAATAATTATACATACAATATTGAAATAACACAATATATATATATATATATATATATATATATATATATATATATATCAATTATGTCATTAATTTTCATGTTATACGATTATACAAGATATTGTTAGCATTTTTCTGGCATATCATGAGTATAAAAATCTATTCTAAATATGGAGAAAATTAATACTTTTTACCATATTATATATTAGTTATTTGCGACAACTATTATATGTATATTTTTTTTATAAAAATATTTGAATACAACCGTATGAATTAGGGTTTGTATGATTTATATTAAACATAATAATATTGTTAAATAACATGCTTAAAATAATTACCTGAGGAAGATGATTGTTTAGATCTCGAAGTGCAGAATTTCGATGGATATAACTAAGTTGCATGTTAATGTGGTGGTGAGGAGGTGGTCGATTATTGTTTAAGAACCGATCAATTACAGTTTTAACATTTGGATGACCAAAAGATAAGACTTTTTGACCTGGTGAAAACACAATTATGACGAGTTCTACATCACAAAGTCTTCAAAGCTCACTAGTCTTTTTGAAAAGTCCAGATCTTCTTTTTGAAAAAGTAACTTGAAGGTTTTTTTTTAACACTGAGTAGTTCCAATAATGAGGGGAAAAGGGAAAGTACAATGTCTCATACCAATAGGTATTGTTTTAAAGAGCCTCAAAACAGACGAGGCTAAAAACTAGGAGCCCAATACCCAAAAAACAGAGGATTGGGAGGATTACATGGGTCCAAAAGGGGATAGATAGAGTTATCCGAGTGCTGTATCGGCAACTAAAAGTGATCGTAACCATGGTGGTTCAATTCGCGCAATGTAAGACCCATAAGGAAGCTCTCGGGTTACACTTTGTGCAATAGCATTTGCACAGCGATTACTTGAGGCTGGTATAAGATCAATTCTACAGGAATCCAGTCGGTTCAGAAGGTGGTGAATAGAGCCAATCAGACCGCGAAAGGCAGGGTATGCATGGGTCCGGGCCAGAGCTTCCTTGAGTGTCTCTGATGTTGTTTCAAAAATTACTCGTTTCTGCTTCATATTCACCATGCTTTCAACTGCCCATAATAGACCGAGTATGCTAGCTTCGAGACAAGAAGTAGTACCCGAGTAGGATCGTCTACTATGGAATATAACAGAGCCATGGTGGTCACGGAGTAACTTGAAGGTTACTTTCCTTTTTTATTTTGACAATATCTATTTTTTGACGACCTTTAGTTTTTCTCCCCATTTTTTGTGATATTTGGAAAATAAAAATATAGATTGATATTTGCAAAATTAAAATTTGCATGTATTTATAGTATCATACTTCAAACCAACAACTAATATTTTGAGTTGTCTATAGATAATTTCAACTTTAATTTATTATAATTTATATTTGACTTTTCATTTTACCAATTTTGGGACATTTCAACATATACATATTTCATCAATATAAGGTATGCAATTTATATTAATTTGACTAGATTACTATCATTTCATTTGTTACAATATATCATAATCTGTCATTTCTAAATTATTGTGATATTTGCATATTTGTTTGATAATAACAATGTTATATACCTTATAAAGAGATAAGGGGACTCCCCAGCGTCGACACGTCAGCGTTTTCCTGATTCGTCTGCCTCTATTTTTTTTCTTCCACATCAGCGTTGCAGAAAAACAAACATTTATTTCAACTAAAAAAAAACCCTACATCGTCTCTTCCAACTCCCCGTCGGTTGGGGGAGAGAGATTGATTTTCAGCGATGACGATGGCAATGAGCCAATGATGGGGCAACAATTGACGCCGCCGATTCTAGTATGCGTTTAACCATCGTTCTCCGTTATCGAATTCGGATGGTTTGATTCACTCCTCCTTGGAATCCTTGCATTTCGATGGCTTCCAAAGCCCACAGTACAAGTAAAAGCCCAATATATGTGAGCTTAAACACTAAAAACATTGGATTTAAATTTGTTAGTGGTTTCAAAAGCTTCATTAAGATTCCATTCAATCCAATCGGTGAAAGATTTATTTGCATAAATAAGATATATTTGGAGGTGAAAGATGGTAACTTTAGAACCGATAGGGAATTACAACACTATTTATAACAACTTCTGCATAATCAGTTTACATTACAGCCAAGTTGTCTTTACTACATTGCTTAATGGAACCTTTGTTGGTTGTGTTCAATAAAATAAGAATGCTTGTCTCAGGTATCTATAACAGATTAATGGACATACCACACACCTGCCATGGAGCTATAACTCTCTTGAAAATTGAAACTTTAATTTTTGGAAGATGATATCTTAGGTACGTACGGCTCCTCGTGTTATTCAGTATATACGAGGAGCCGTACTGAATAACACGACTGAAGGACCATTGACTAGCTGCATCAGGATATGGAGCAAGATGCTAAGGATTACTCTCGATCTTAGGGACAAGATCACCATAAAGAAAGCTGGTATTGAGGTTAGCAGATAATATATGAAACAGTTTTTGATCATCTTTTTTTAAGACTTTGGATGGATGCATTTCACCCAAACTTTGGCGTTTACAAAAATGGATGCATTTCACCCTAACTTTGGATGCATTTCACCCAAACTTTATGCTACCATGGCTGTCTTAAATCCTTCCTTCCGATTACAAAGTGGCATGCATGGGCCAGAGGTATTACTCCTTACAAGAAGCTAATATATTTTATTTCTAACTTAATGCTGCTGAACGCATTTAAAAGACGTCACTACTATATGTTATGTTCATAGGTGATTTATTTTGGAGATCACTTATTTAGTGACTTTAGAGGACCTTCAAAGGCTGGTTGTGTGGTGAACCACTGCCATAATTCATGAGCTCGAGGTTGGTTTACCATCCTTAATATATAGCCGTTTAGTTGATTGTATTCTTAAAAGAGTTTGTACATCACTTAAAGCCCAACCATGTATGTTGAGTTCTCTTTGTGATGGTTTTTGGTTCAGCGAGATATACAAATACAAAATGAAGATAGCTACCGGTTTGAGCAGGTATAGCCACAACTTCCTCTTTTACTTTTCAAGAATGGCTTCTAATAAGAACTCCCTTAAATCGCCACTCTATGCTGGGTAAAGGTAACCGGATAATTCTTGCAAGCGGTGAAGCTTCAAGGCATGGGGAAGACGAAGGGTCACACAAAGGATTGCGGAAGTCCTTTGATATACCGTCGATCTGCTCTGGATATTACGCACCAAAGATAGATCGAGAACTCTGGATATTACACACCAGAACTAAGGGAAGAGAATCACTCTCAACACCAAAGGAAGAAGAAGAAATCGTTTTTGATAAAAATGAAGGTTGAAACTCGAAAATGAAAGGCTGCTAGGGTTTATAGGAGATAAACAAAGGAAAAATAAGCAAAGGAAATAACTGGGCCAAAAACAACATATGGGCCATAAAACATAAATCTGGTCGAAATTAGACTTGATCAGTTGGACGTGCATCCACTGTTGGGCGTTTCCTGTGCGATTTACTGGGCCGATTGGGGAGATCTTGATCATTTCGGAAACTAGACCCACGGGGCTTTGGATCCATATCTTATCGTTTTCTGGGGCGCTGTGAGCTAACAACGACACTTGATTGAAAAAGCCATAGTAGTGAATCGCTGGGCTTGGATTATGATCAACAAATGGGCTAAGGGGATGTGATCCATTTGTCTCATTTAAAACCTTATTTTGGAAAACCCATTGGGACAAAACCAAAGCAAGGGAAAAAGAGTGCAAATGGGTCACATACCCATTTGTTGATCCTCTTGAAATTCCTTGATCAAATGTTGTTGTTGAGCTAATTCATTTATTCTTAGCTTCCTCGGCTACAAGCTGCTCCGGTTCAAGCTGCTCATTCATTGTGCTTGCCATGATCACATCATCCTCTCCCACTTGAAAAGGATTTGACCTCAAATCCGAACAATCTGCAAGGGAAAAATCTAAGTTAGAATCATCCAAGTTTAAAACCAGAAGATACTTACCTTGCGAGCAAGTCTTGTAGGCATTGATCTTTGTGTGGGCTGGGAGTCGTCCTCTCTTCATTTGAACCCACAAACTTCCACCAGGCTCAAAGATTAGTCGACATTGCCTCTTGTTCGCGTGCCGTTCCTTTCTCAAATATTTCATCGGTTCAAGATCAGCTTGAACAACGACCTTCTTAAGCCAAACATGGAAGAGCCACGATTTTGGTGCATGAAAGCTCAGCTCTTCGTCCTGTACACCCTGTGCTTTCACAACAATAACTTGAAACACAAGATCAAACGCACAAAAGGCATACTTCTCTGTTTTAGCAAACAGTTTCTCATTTAGCTCATTTAAAACACATTTCAAATACTTAGCATGATCATCAAAGAGTTTATTATAAATCAGAATGTAGATCATATCAAACATCTTAATGAATGATTTCAAATCATATGGAGCCTCTATAAATTCATGATATGAAATGCAGTGTGTTATCCTAGAGATTCTATCAAAATCCATAAGCACAACATTTATGTTTGGTTCACAGGTTTTATCAAACAGAAATCCTCCATGCCAAAAGATCTTTTTATGCTCAAATTTCTCAAAATAATTAATCACATCTTTAGAATCAATACTTGACAAATAAAGCTCTTGGATGTGTTCATATTCCAACAATTTAGATTCAGAAACAAAAAGAAATGCATACCTTTGAATCGTTGTATTAGGCAAAACAATTTCTTTACCTGTTCGGATGCCACAAGGAATTGTTTCAACGGTTGCTCCTTGCAAACATTTATTGTAGGTTTTGCACATGATTTGTGCTGGGATCTGAAGCGGTTCGTGCTTCTTTAAGTTCCTCATATCAGATTGGTCATTGTTCACAAGTTGAGAAGGTTCCTCAGCTTCCGTTCTTCCTCCTCGTCCGTTTTGAGCTCCATCGGATCCTTTTTGTGATTTGTGCATCAAAACATAATCTGCTTGTCCAAACAACCAAACAACACAATCATTAATTCTAAAATATGCAACTGGTCGAGGAAACTTACCTTCCTTAGACCAGATTGGATCATTTGGATGCTCATTCAGTTTAACGTTCACTTTGGCGACGATAAGGCCATCCGGTGGAATTTTCAAAGGAAGTATGAATTCTGCTCGTCCCAATTGATTTCTGTCTCGACCAGAATCTCCACAAGGTTCACTTGGACGATGAAACTCATTGCCCTTGTTGGAAATCCGTTGTTGTTGCTCAGCTCTCATCCGTTGCAAGTAGTTTGATGTTTTGTTCTCGGGGGAAAATGATCGACCGATCGGATTGAGGACCGATCGGTCGTTTGGCCTTCTGTTGGATCGAGATTTTTCGATCGATCGGTCATGGGTGAGATCGATCGGGCGTTTTGCCTTCTGGTATGATCGGGACTTTTCGATCGATCGATCTTGAAGAGGATCTATCGGTCCTTGTTTTTTCTCTTTGGCCGAACCAATTCGATCGATCGGTCGTTGAAAGGATCGATCGATCGTTCCTTCTGAACATGTTTTATTTTGATTTTCTTTTTCACGAATGGGTGCTAGCTCCTTTGGATCATCTCTTGTGTCTTTAGTAACCTGCAAAAGAGAAGAATCATCACTCGGAGATGGCAGCTCCGGTGAAACGTTAGTTAAACTCGTAGGAGTTTTCTCAAAATTATTTAAAAGATCTTTTTCTTTTTGTTGAAGAAGGTTGAGAGATTCACTTCCAAACTGTCTTACTCTTTGCTTTAGGATTAGCTGATCTTGTTGAATTTCATTTGGTGTCATCGAAATCAGACTAATCTTTCCTCCTTTGTATTTAAACAAAAATTGGTTGTTAAGACCGTCATGGATCGCTTGACGTTTATTCTGCCATGGTCTTCCAAGAAGGATGTGACATGATTCCATTGGTAGGACGTCACACAACAACTCCTCTTCATACTTTCCAATGGATATGGAAATCGTCACTTGGCGGCTCACTATTAAGTTGTAGTTATCATCAAGCCATGGGTGCTGTTTCACCTTCAATCCAAGTTTCTAGACCATATATTCACTTGCCACATTGTTGCAACTCCTTTCATTGATCATGATGCTGCATACTTTTCCTTGAACATAACACCTAGTGTAGAACAGATCCCTTCCTTCGTAAGTAGTCATTGTTGTACCTGAAACGAAGCAACAAAGAGATCACCAGCAACAAGTTCTCACAAAGAAAGAAAAAAAAATTATTTGGACACGAACAAACTTGCAAAACATTCAAGTTGTTAAAACGAATTCTGCTGTACTTGAAAATCGATACTTCTGTAACCAAAACACTAACAGACTCGACCTAACACACTGAAATTGTAGAAACAGTTTTTAGACACTGAAAACACTGAAATCGCAAACATGAACTCTAATTTTTTTTTTTTTTTGATTTTTGATGAAACAGGAACGACAACAACTCTAAAACAACTATCTAGATGTGAAAACACACAGACACAAGCCTAACTAGACTCGACACACACACAGGTAGCTGAACAGACACAAAAACACCTAAAAACTACAAGGACTTGTGCGACAGCAAGCATAGAAACATACATAAAACTCAAACAAAAACTAAGAACAGATCTTCAAAGAGAGATATGAACGATATTACCTAGAGTATAGAGCGTACGCTCTGATACCACTTAATAAGAACTCCCTTGAATCGCCACTCTATGCTGGGTAAAGGTAACCGGATAATCCTTGCAAGCGGTGAAGCTTCAAGGCACGGGGAAGACGAAGGGTCACACAAAGGATTGCGGAAGTCCTTTGATATACCGTCGATCTGCTCAGGATATTACGCACCAAAGATAGATCGAGAACTCTGGATATTACACACCAAAACTAAGGGAAGAGAATCACTCTCAACACCAAAGGAAGAAGAAGAAATCGTTTTTGATAAAAATGAAGGTTGAAACTCGAAAATGAGAGGCTGATAGGGTTTATAGGAGAAAAACAAAGGAAAAATAAGCAAAGGAAATAACTGGGCCAAAAACAACATATGGGCCATAAAACATAAATCTGGTCGAAATTAGACTTGATCAGTTGGACGTGCCTCCACTGTTGGGCGTTTCCTGTGCGATTCACTTGGCCGATTGGGGAGATCTTGATCATTTCGGAAACTAGACCCACGGGGCTTTGGATCCATATCTTATCATTTTCTGGGGCGCTGTGAGCTAACAACTACACTTGATTGAAAAAGCCATAGTATTGAATCGCTGGGCTTGGATTATGATCAACAAATGGGCTAAGGGGATGTGATCCATTTGTCTCATTAAAAACTTTATTTTGGAAAACCCATTTGGAAAAAACCAAAGCAAGGGAAAAAAGTGCAAATAGGTCACATACCCATTTGTTGATCCTCTTGAAATTCCTGGATCAAATGTTGTTGTTGAGCTAATCCATTTCTTCTTAGTTTCCTCGGCTACAAGCTGCTCATTCATTGTGCTTGCCATGATCACATCATCCTCTCCCACTTGAAAAAGATTTGCAAGGGAAAAATCTAAGGGAAAAATCTAAGTTTAAAACCAGAAAATACTTACCTTGCGAGCAAGTCTTGTAGGCATTGATCTTTGTGTGGGCTGGGAGTCGTCCTCTCTTCATTTTAACCCACAAACTTCCACCAGGCTCAAAGATCAGTCGTCATTACCTCTTGTTCGCGTGCCGCTCCTTTCTCAAATACTTCATCGGTTCAAGATCAGCTTGAACAACGACCTTCTTAAGCCAAACATGGATGAGCCACGATTTTGGTGCATGAAAGCTCTGCTCTTCGTCCTGTATACCCTATGCTTTCACAACAATAACTTGAAACACAAGATCAAACGCACAAAAGGCATACTTCTCTGTTTTAGCAAACAGTTTTTCATTTAGCTCATTTAAAACACATTTCAAATACTTAGCATGATCATCAAAAAGTTTATTATAAATCAGAATGTAGATCATATCAAACATCTTAATGAATGATTTCAAATCATATGGAGCCTCTATAAATTCATGATATGAAATGCAGTGTGTTATCCTAGAGATTCTATCAAAATCCATAAGCACAACATTTATGTTTGGTTCACAGGTTTTATCAAACAGAAATCCTCCATGCCAAAAGATCTTTTTATGCTCAAATTTCTCAAAATAATTAATCACATCTTTAGAATCAATACTTGACAAATAAAGCTCTTGGATGTGTTCATATTCCAACAATTTAGATTCAGAAACAAAAAGAAATGCATACCTTTGAATCGTTGTATTAGGCACAACAATTTCTTTACCTGTTCGGATGCCACAAGGAATTGTTTCAACGGTTGCTCCTTGCAAACATTTATTGTAGGTTTTGCACATGATTTGTGCTGGGATCTGAAGCGGTTCGTGCTTCTTTAAGTTCCTCATATCAGATTGGTCATTGTTCACAAGTTGAGAAGGTTCCTCAACTTCCGTTCTTCCTCCTCGTCCGTTTTGAGTTCCATCGGATCCTTTTTGTGATTTGTGCATCAAAACATAATCAGCTTGTACAAACAACCGAACAACACAATCATTGGGGAAACGGCCGATCCCTGTCCGAACTTTTCCAAATGGTGCGGATTCGTACCTGAAAAATTCAAGTGTCCAATTCCATACCATAACTCCTAAATATTTGTAAATCCATACCTGGACTTCTTTTTTTTTGGCGAAAACAAATATTGACCAACACTCTGTTAGTCAACATTTGTATTCCGTTAATGGTGAGAAGTCTTGTGCCACGTATGCTGCCCCGTTGTCACGGAACGACGTCGTTTTGCAAAAAAAAATTCGAAAAAATTGGGTTCAAAACGTCATCGTTTTTGAGACTTTTTTTTTTCTCCGTCCAACTTTTAAAGCCCATAACGGGATAAAGATCAGTACAAATTGAGGCCTAAAAGCCCACTAGAAAAGAAGCACCGTTTCACCTTCTTACGTCATCACCAACGCCGACGTTAATCTCCGCAGTCGGTCACCAGTAAAATATGGTAATTTTCAGTCGCCGTGAAACCGCAGCTCCTGATAGCCTTTCGTTGTACTGATGAAGCTCTTAAAATAAAAAAAATGTCGTGGTAATTAATTAATCTAACCAAACCCGATCTCAATCGTTTTCAATTTCATTAATCTTCGAATTTTTTGTCGTCAATTTCTGTTCTTCGAATTATTGCTATACGAAGCTTGTGGAAGAACTGTGAATCCGGTTAACGGAGCAATCAGAATGTTGTGGACTGAAAATTGGAATATCTGCCAAGCAGCTATTGAGACGGTGCTTCGCGGCGGTTCTTGAGACCGATCCCGGAGCTTCTAACTCACGGCGACGGATTCGCCGGGTTTTCATCGGCTAAATCTGAAGGAGCATCTGAAATCTGTACGAAAATATTGCCGGCGGCGGAGGAACCTCTTCTTCTCCGAATATCTGTCGTAGCATCCGGTTAGAGTGTACCAACACGAACGTAACCGAGTCGGAAATTTCATCCGATTTCTCATCGGAGCAACGAAAGAGCAAAATCTGTGACTTCGTCGATTGCTCAAACGGGATCTGCGAGCACGATCCGATCCGATTCATGAGACCGATGTTGCAGTCGTCGTTTTGCTTGCAACCGCCGGAAGACACTCCGACACCGAAGGCGACGTTCGACGGAATCATTGCGGGATGCATCCCGGTGTTCTTCGAAGACCAAACGGCGAAAATGCAGTACCCGTGACATTTCTTTTGGTCTTTGAGGCCCAATTTTTATTTTTTAAACCCAAATTGAATTTCCTTTGGTCTTTGAGGCCCATTTTTCACAAAATTAAAAAAACAAAACGACGTCGTTTTATCTTCTCGTGACAACGACGAAGCATACGTGGCACGGAAGTTCTCACCGTTAACGGTGTTACGGGGTTGACTAACGAAAAATTGGTCAATGTTTGTTTTCGCAAAAAAAAGAATAGTCCAGGTATGATAATTCAAATTTTGAAGAGTACGGGTATGAAATTGGGCAATTTAAATTTATCAGGTACGAATCCGCACCATTTATAATTGTTCGGGTAGGAATCGGCCGTTTTCCCCACAATCATTAGTTCTAAAATATGCAACTGGTCGAGGAAACTTACCTTCCTTAGACCAGATTGGATCATTTGGATGCTCATTCAGTTTAACGTTCACTTTGGCGACGATAAGGCCATCCGGTGGAATTTTCAAAGGAAGTATGAATTCTGCTCGTCTCAATTAATTTCTGTCTCGACCAGAATCTCCACAAGGTTAACTTGGTCGATGAAACTCATTGCCCTTGTTGGAAATCCGTTGTTGTTGCTCAGCTTTGTTCTCGGGGGAAAAGGATCGATCGATCGGATTGAGGACCGATCGGTCGTTTGGCCTTCTGTTGGATCGAGATTTTTTGATCGATCGGTCATGGGTGAGATCGATCTGGCGTTTTGCCTTCTGGTCTGATCGGGAATTTTCGATCGATCCTGAAGAGGATCGATCGGTCCTTGTGTTTTCTCTTTGGCCGAACCAATTCGATCGATCGGTCGTTGAAAGGATCGATCGATCGTTCCTTCTGAACATGTTTTATACTGATTTTCTTTTTCACGAATGGGTGCTAGCTCCTTTGGATCATCTCTTGTGTCTTTAGTAACCTGTAAAAGAGAAGAATCATCACTCGGAGATGGCAGCTCCGGTGAAACGTTAGTTAAACTCGTAGGAGTTTTCTCAAAATTATTTAAAAGATCTTTTTCTTTTTGTTGAAGAAGGTTGAGAGATTCACTTCCAAACTGTCTTACTCTTTGCTTTAGGATTAGCTGATCTTGTTGAATTTCATTTGGTGTCATCGAAATCAGACTAATCTTTCCTCCTTTGTATTTAAACAAAAATTGGTTGTTAAGACCGTCATGGATCGCTTGACGTTTATTCTGCCATGGTCTTCCAAGAAGGATGTGACCTGATTCCATTGGTAGGACGTCACACAACAACTCCTCTTCATACTTTCCAATGGATATGGAAATCGTCACTTGGCGGCTCACTTTTAAGCTGTAGTTATCATCAAGCCATGGGTGCTGTTTCACCTTCAATCCAAGTTTCTAGACCATATACTCACTTGCCACATTGTTGCATCTCCTTTCATTGATCATGAGGCTGCATACTTTTCCTTGAACATAACACCTAGTGTAGAACAGATCCCTTACTTCGTAAGTAGTCATTGCTGTACCTGAAACGAAGCAACAAAGAGATCACCAGCAACAAGTCCTCACAAAGAAAGAAAAAAAAATTATTTGGACACGAACAGACTTGCAAAACATTTAAGTTGTTAAAACGAATTCTGCTGTACTTGAAAATCGATTCTTCTGTAACCAAAACACTAACAGACTCGACCTAACACACTAAAATTGTAGAAACAGTTTTTAGACACTGAAAACACTGAAATCGCAAACATGAACTCTAATTTTTTTTGACTTTTGATTTTTGATGAAACAGGAACGACAACAACTCTAAAACAACTATCTAGATGCGAAAACACACAGACACAAGCCTAACTAGACTCGACACACACACAGGTAGCTGAACAGACACATAAACACCTAAAAACAACAAGGACTTGTGCGACAGCAAGCATAGAAACATACATAAAACTCAAACAAAAACTAAGAACAGATCTGCAAAGAGAGATAGGAACGATATTATCCAGAGTATAGAGCGTACGCTCTGATACCACTTAATAAGAACTCCCTTGAATCGCCACTCTATGATGGGTAAAGGTAACCGGTTAGTCCTTGCAAGCGGTGAAGCTTCAAGGCACGGGGAAGACGAAGGGTCACACAAAGGATTGCAGAAGTCCTTTGATATACCGTCGATCTACTCAGGATATTACGCACCAAAGATAGATCGAGAACTTTGGATATTACACACCAGAACTAAGGGAAGAGAATCACTCTCAACACCAAAGGAAGAAGAAGAAATCGTTTTTGATAAAAATGAAGGTTGAAACTCGAAAATGAGAGGCTGCTAGGGTTTATAGGAGAAAAACAAAGGAAAAATAAGCAAAGAAAATAACTGGGCCAAAAACAACATATGGGGCATAAAACATAAATCTGGTTGAAATTAGACTTGATCAGTTGGACGTGCATCCACTATTGGGTTTTTCCTGTGCGATTCACTGGGCCGATTGGGGAGATCTTGATCATTTCGGAAACTAGACCCAAGGGGCTTTGGATCCATATCTTATCGTTTTGTGGGGCGCTGTGAGCTAACAACGACACTTGATTGAAAAAGCCATAGTAGTGAATCGTTGGGCTTGGATTATGATCAACAAATGGGCTAACGGGATGTGATCCATTTGTCTCATTAAAAACCTTATTTTGGAAAATCCATTAGGACAAAACCAAAGCAAGGGAAAAAGAGTGCAAATGGGTCACATACCCATTTGTTGATCCTCTTGAAATTCCTGGATCAAATGTTGTTGTTGAGCTAATCCATTTCTTCTTAGCTTCCTCGGCTACAAGTTGCTCATTCATTTTGCTTGGCATGATCACTTCAGCTTCTGCATGCTTATATCATTTATACATTCCTCTACCGTGTGACACCATGGAATGTAAATACTCTACGTAAAGCAGAGACGTGTGTATTAGTTAGTCTAATAAGACCATTTCTTCAGCTTAATTCAGGCAAAATTATATTTTAGCCAAGAATTGCTTGGGGTCATTGAGTTTACTACCAAACAAAGATACGTAAATAAACTATTGGATCTAGCAAGGCTAGCACGTCAGCTTAATTGAATATTATACTATTATAGAGTAAAATTTCCAACAACTTAACAAAGCCAGGGAAAACAAAATATATGTCATGAAATAAAACAAACATATATAAATACATAACTAGAAAATATAATTACAAAATAGTTTAAAATTAAAACACATGCGCGTTCGAACAGGTTCTCACCTAGTTGTAAATAAATTGAGATATCACGACGTAAAATATTCACTAAAAAAATTATAATATTTTCAAGACGTTGGAGTCGGAAACTGAAAACAGATAGTTGTACCTATTAAACCGGAACCATGTGTGCCAACTTTTCTGCCTATTCAGTAAAATAAATAATATCTTCGGTTTCTTGACTATTTTTTTTGTATATGGTATTATTTCTTTCCATAATTATCTTTAATTTAGATTAGTGTATAAAAGGTTTTCTCTATGTAAATGCATTAAACAAGATCATGTATCGGCTTCTTAACAATTTTTATTTTTGTACCTTAACCACCGGAGATCAGTTAAAGTTACTCCCAGAGGTGGTGAAGGATATTAGCTTTTCAAAAGGTACATCGCATATCTAGTCGCCGAACCTTTGCCTTTAGATCGAACTAATTAATATTTTGTTTTTGTTAAACATTGCCGAAAACCAGCGAAATCACCTTTGGAGAGAATGACAGAACCATTAATTAACTCATCAATTAAATCTAATGTGCACACTACCAAAATCGAATGGTATGTCGATGTAGATCTTTATGATCGAATCCAAAGAGAATTGAGAATAACTACACTAGGAATGCAAAAAACTAAACGTGCTAAGCAAAAATAAAATTTGAGACAAATAATAATAGCATATATTATGACTGTTATGCTTGAATGCACAAAAAATACCACTCAGATTTGCACATTTAATGGTTCATACATCACTATTGGTACGAATGGTTATATTTAGATTGTTAATGCATGAATATTTGAGACAAAAATAAAATTAGGGTCAATCTTATTAGAAAATTTTCAAATAAAATCTTAAAATTATTATTTTCGTGGTGTCTTATAATAAAGTTCAACGATGGCCTTCTTTTTGTTTAACTTGTTAGTTACGTAAGAATTCGTACCATACAATGAAGTTGCATGTTGTTGTGTTGATAAAAAAAACATCAACTATAATTTCAACATTTATACAAAACTAAAAGAAAATTAAAACCAAAAAAACAAATCATACTAATTGTGATGTATACACCATAAAATGTGCAAAGCTCAGTGGTATTTTTTGTTTTGATAACAACATAGCTCTTATTTTTAAAGAAAAAATAGTTTGAAAGTTGCTTTCATTTCTAAGTTTTACTATCTCAATTATTTAGAAGATATGTAAATATCTTAGATATAGATATTTTCTATTTTTATATTCATTTTCATAGTTATCTCTAATTTAGATGTCTTGACTTTCATAAAAAAACGTATTGTCTATGTAGATGTATTAAACAAGAAAATATTTTATCCATTTTTGATTTCTAGACTATTTTCTTTTTTAAATCGTTATTCTTTTCAGAATTATCTTTAGTTTAGGTTTCTTGACATATACAAAAGGTATTATTTGAATGCACTAACAAACAAATATTTATACAACTTTGATTTCTTGACTGTTTTCCTTTTTGTATATCACCATATTATTTTTTCATAATTATCAATAATTTAAGTTTTGTTTACTTACATAAAAGGTATCATCTATGTGAATGCAATAAACAATAAAACTTTCTATACATCTTAGATTTCTCGAATTTATTTGTATAATCGTTATATTCTAATTTCATAATTACCTATAATTAAAGTTTTTGACTTGCATAAAATGTGTTTTTACGTGAATGTATTAAACAATAAAATATTTTATATATCTTTGGTTTTTCGAATATTTTCCTTTTCGTATATCATCATTTTTCCTTTTCATATTATCTTTAACTTAAACTTATAGGCTTATATAAAAGATAATTTTTTTGAGAACAAGAAAAAAAAAATTTTATACGTTTTTGGTCTCTTGACATCAAATATTTTTCTTGAACTTTGTTCTTGTCACCATTTTTTACAAATCTTGTTAAAAGGAACATTTGTTTACAAATCTTGTCAACATTTTTTACAAATCTTGTAAAAAGAAATCAACATATTGAAATTTTAGAGAACATTTGTGTTGTACTACTGTTAGAATCACATACCATCATTTAATATTTTGATTTCTTTTTTCAAATGTAAAATTTAACTTTTATATATTATATTTTCTATATATTAGGATTTAATATGTATCATTTTATTAATTTATAGTCTCAAAAGTTTATCAATACAAGGTATGAAATTCACGAAAAACTAATATAGTGTTATCATTTTATAGGTTCTAATGTACCAAAATCTATGGGATATACGTATTTGTACTTGATAAAATGGTGCACATAGAATTTTTTGTGAAGCATTATTTTGTACGTGTATTTCAAAACATATATTTTACGTATATGTACATTATTGATTATTATTATAACTATTATTGTTTAAAATTATTATGCAATTAGACCCCAACAAAAAGTACACAACCATATCCATGGTCAACTCTAGCATTGCCCTAATGCATGTTTTTTAACATAGTTTTAAATAAAAGATAATTTATATGTTATTGTTTATTTTCCATTATTTTTGATAAAACAAATGTAACAACAACATAATTCATAAGAGAAAACAAAACATAAAAATAACAACGAAAAATGAGAAAACAAATGTAACAAAATAATAAGAAGAAATGAGGATCACATAAAACATAAATTAGTAACCAGATCAAGAATATGGAGGGTGGTTGAAACGACCGCACTCATTTTTTTTTTTTTATAATTAAACAACACAATTACAAGAACAATCCAAGTTCTACAGTTACACAAACTAACAGTTCTATAACATCACAGCAACCACAATAATAACAACAACAAAAGAAACCCCGGGTCCAAATCATCCCCTCTTCACCGCCTTGATTCCACGATCACGCCTTATCTTTACCTGCATCGACAAAAGTGATGCATCAACATTTGGCTCGCCAAATACTGAGTGAGATTGATCATCCCAACAACAGGCTACCAAATAAGCACAATCAATCAACAATTAATCATACGAAGAATTAATTAACACCAATTAAAAGAAAACCCGACACCATTAGCAATTAATCACCAATAATCAACAATTATTCACAATAATCAACAATTATTCACAATAATCAACAATTATTGCAATAATCAACAATTAATCACAAGAAGGAAATAACTCAACACCAACTTGCAATCAATCACGGTTAATCACAATTAACAGAACAACCCAACGCAAGCTTAGCGATTCCGCTCCCTACAAGCTTTCACGAACCGCAACAACAACAAAGGGAACCACTCGGATCGCCACCACAACAAGAAGAACAAAATGGAATCCATCACAAGAAAACAAGCTCGGATCAATCATCAAGAAGGCAAGCTCGGCCCAAAAAAAAACAAGAGACGAGCTCGGCTCAATCAACAAGAGACAAGCCCGGCTCAAACAACAAAAGACGAGCTCGGATCGCGAAACCAACAACCAAAAAGACATGCTAGAGTCGCGAATCCAACAGCCCATAACCAAGCAAGAGTTGCGATATCAAGCATCAAGAAGAATGGGCATGGATCGCGAATCAACAACAAGAAGAACAAGTATGAATCGCGAGTCAACAACGAAGAACAAGCAAGAACGCGAAGCAACAACGAAGAACCAGCATGAATCGCGGATCGACACAAGAAGAGCAAGCTCGGAACAAGCTTAAATGCTAGCCTTTAGTCACAACTCACCTTAATCAGATGGATCGAGCTCTAGAATGACTTCCCGAGCTCAAGATCGACCTCCCCTCGCTTCTCTTTAACCACGCTTCACTCTAGCTCACCAAGACCAACTCACCCGATCTCTTCTTCTAGCTTCTCCCAAGCTCGAATTTCTCTTGATCTTGCAAGACCCAAGCTTCACCAAGCTTCCCCTCTCTCACGCTCTCCTTCTCTCTCTCTCTCTCTCTCTCTCTCTCGCGACCAGTTTTTCTTTCTTCCACGGACTGGTTTTCACGCCTAAGAGAGAAGAGGAAGAAGACAACAATACAATATTTAATCTTTGAGAAAAACCCCACAACTTCTAAATCGGTTTATGACACCCCCGGAACAAACCCGAATTAATTATTTCCCCCAATAATTAATTTCTCCAGATTTGTCTAAGGCTCAAAACCCGAAGGAAAATTCCGAAACAATTAATTAATTACTTTAATTAATTTATTTTCCGGAACGCGGGCGTTACAATTCTCCCCCACTAACATAGATTCGCCCTCGAATCTTCGAGACCGTTCATCTCCCATGAACCGTTCATCTCCAATGAACCTTATCGTCGCAACGATTACACAACCTTTGGCCAAACCCGACCATCTCAATACTCACATGAGGTCCGATACCAACCTCCGAGGTTTCCCACTCAGCCCCTATGCTTATAACACCGCGACATCATATGTACTTATTGCTCAAATACCGGCCAACCCCATTACTCAAGACACCGCAGCATCTCTGAGTTCCGAGCATCGGCCATATCCCGCAGGATATCCACCATACCACATCACCCAAGACACCGCAGCATCTCCGAGTTCTAGGTATATGCCGTACCACTCCACTCAGTAATATAACCTACAAGAGTCTCAATACCCCATACCACTCAATTCTAGGCAATATATCCCACGTCTGGGACATACTCCTTACGAATCCACGGTATCACGTATCACTCTAGGCTATAAATCTCCCGAGACTGGGTACATCGCCACTCACACTCTCAAGACACACAGTCCTGCGAGCTATCGGCACCAGAGGAACAAGTCCTCTCAACGAGCAATAAATCACATATCTCTAAGCATCTCGACTGAACTACCTCTCGTGATCCGTGTAAATCCTCGCAAGGCAACACCGGCATCACCCATATTCCATACCCGGAATATCTGCCGTGCATGACCAATAACCCGGCCATCGCACCTCCCTTGCGCACCTTCCAGTGTCAGCTTGCTTTAGAAAAACTTGTCAAGACAACTACGACTAGGCTACCTTCAACACCCAACAACTCTCTGCAATAAGTCTTCAATACAAACGTAATAAAACAAACAAGTACCATACGCCTGCAATCCGACCCACCACATAGAACCGCTAAGTGAAGTAACCCGGTCTCGTCTCTCGACTCATTTTCCCGAACAAGCTTAACTGAAACACGCAACGCTCACAACAGCACTAAGAACACATATCTTATTACTCTCTCGCATTAACGCTTTTACCCCAACGCAATGCGAACCCGTGACTCACAAGTCACCAATAAGAAATACTCATCTTATTACACATCATAATGTAACATCGTTCTACACAACGGCAATACAGAATGAAACATACATAGCATACAGCTACAACCGAAACTGGAACCTCTCGATGGAACTCAAGCCGCAGCTTGCTTCTGGAACCACTTCTGGAATCTCGCTTCCATCCTAGCCTCTGGCTCCCAAGTTTCCTCCTGAACACCGCCACAGTCCCACAGAACTCGCATCATCGGAATCTTCTTCCGACGAAGCTCCTTGACCCTCCGCTCGAGAACTCTCAAAGGTCTCGCCTCAACGGTCATATTGGGCTGGAGATCTGGCGGAATCTCAGCCAATACCTCGTCACCCCTATGCAAACACTTCTTCAGCATCGACACATGGAATACCTTATGAAAGGCTTGCATGACCGCGGGTAACTCCAACCGATACGCTACCGGTCCAACACGCTCTACAATCCGGAACGGTCCCATATACCTCGGACTCAACTTAGTCGCAACAATGGACCTGTTCGGACCTCTCAGCAAAGCCATCTTGAGATACACACTATCTCCCACCTCAAACACAAGCTCTTTTCGCCTCTTATCAGCATAACTCTTTTGCCGATCCTGGGCCTCTTTCATGTTCAGCTTCAAAATCCGGATCTTCTCTGTAGTTTCCTGAACAAAACTCGCACCCAAAGTGCTCCTCTCCCCCACTTGGGTCCAACACAAGGGGGTACGACAGGGCCTCCCATACAGAGCCTCATATGGAGCCATGCCAATACTCGCCTGGTAACTATTGTTATACGCAAACTCAACCAAGCTCAAGTGATCCACCCAATGACCACCCCAATCCAGCACGCACATCCTCAACAAATCCTCCAAAGTCTGAATGGTCCGCTCGGACTGCCCATCTGTCTGAGGATGATACGCCGTGCTCAAGTGCACCTTCGTGCCCATCTCTGCCTGAAACGCATTCCAGAACTCCGATGTGAACTTAGGGTCCCGGTCCGAAACGATACTCACCGGTACTCCATACAGTCTCACAATCTCCTGCACGTACTTCCTAGCCAAAACTGCCGCCCCATCGGTCTTCTTAATGGCCAGAAAACGCGCACACTTGGTCAATCGATCGACAATGACCCAAATAGCATCCTTGGTCCGAGAAACTGGTAATCCCACCACGAAATCCATCGTGATCATATCCCACTTCCACTCTGGAATGGGTAAACTCCGCAACAAACCGCTCGGGACCTGGTGCTCCGCCTTCACTAACTGGCACACGTTGCACGAAGCAACCCAGTTAGCCACATCCTTCTTCATCCCGACCCAATGATAATAGCGCTTGAGATCGCGGTACATCTTAGTCGCTCCGGGATGAATGGCAAACATACTCGAATGAGCCTCGCTCAGGATCTCTCGCCGCAAATCCTCATCCAAAGGTACGCATACCCTCCCACTAACAAGGATAGTGCCGTTCGCAGATACCTGATACTCAGAACCCTCTGCTCTCGAAGCCTTAACCAAACCCTCATCTTTTCCCTGAGCCAACCGAACCCTGCTCAAAAGATCTGCCTGGTTAGCCGCCTCCAAGCCCAAAGGTTCCTGAGATACAACACATAAGCGCAATGTGCTAATCTCGCTCACCAAGGACTCTACCTCGAGCTCCCGAGCCAAAGCCACCCGCTTCCGACTCAACGCATCCGCAACCAGATTAGCCTTACCAGGATGGTAAGCTATCTCCAGATCATAGTCGGCCACTAGCTCCATCCAGCGCCTCTGCCTCAAATTCAACTCAGGCTGAGTGAAAATGTACTTCAAGCTCTTATGATCTGTGAACACCTGCACCTTCCCGCCATAAAGATAAGATCTCCAAATCTTTAATGCAAAAACCACTGCAGCCATCTCCAAGTCATGGGTAGGGTAGTTGCCCTCATGCTTCCGCAGCTGCCGCGAAGCATAGGCAATAACCTTCCCCCGCTGCATCAACACACAACCCAGACCCACTCCCGACGCATCGGTGTACACCACGTAAGGCTCACCCGACTCAGGCAACGCCAATACTGGAGTACTAGACAACATGACCTTCAGCCCTGCGAAACTCCTCTCACACTCTGAGGACCACACGAAAGGAACATCCTTCCCTGTTAGCTTCGTCATAGGCTTAGCCAAACTCGCAAAACCCTTGACGAACCGCCGATAATACCCTGCCAACCCAAGAAAACTCCGAATCTCAGTGGCATTCCTTGGCCTCGGCCAAGTACTAATGGCCTGGATCTTCCCCGGATCTACCGACACTCCCTCCGCAGAGACAATGTGACCCAGAAAACCGATCTCCCGCTGCCAGAAGCTACACTTGCTCAACTTAGCAAATAACTTCTGTTCCCGCAGCCTCGAGAGAACCACACGCAGATGTACCTCATGCTCCTCCCGGCTCCTCGAATACACCAAGATGTCATCGATAAAGATAATCACGAACTCATCTAGATACTCCTGGAAAACGCTGTTCATCAATCTCATAAATGCAGCCGGTGCATTGGTCAACCCAAATGGCATCACCACAAACTCGTAGTGACCATAACGAGATCTGAAAGCCGTCTTCCGGATATCTACCTCATCGATGGGAATCTGATGATATCCCGACGCCAGGTCAATCTTGGAGAACCAAGTAGCCCCTCTCAACTGATCCAACAACTCATCAATCCGCGGAAGAGGATACCTGTTCTTCACTGTGACTCGGTTAAGTCCCCGATAATCGATACACAACCGAAAACTCCCGTCCTTCTTCTTCACGAACAACACTGGCGCTCCCCACGGTGAAGAACTCGGACGAATAAATCCCTTACTCAACAACTCCTCCAGCTGCTTCTTCAGCTCTGCCATCTCTGCGGGAGCCATCCTATAAGGAGCCCTGGATATCGGTGCCGTTCCCGGTTCCAACTCGATCGTGAAGGGATCCGACCTAGATGGTGGCAACCCCTGCAACGACTGGAACACATCCTGGAACTCACGAACCACGCGAATATCCTGAACCCTAGCCTCTCCGACGGCCTCCGGCAAGGAAATGGTAGCCAAATACGCCTCGCAACCTCTCTCGATCAGACGCTCCGCGTGCACAACCGAGATCACGAGACTCCCGGAAGTCGGTCTCACACCCTGATACACCAACTTCCCTTTCCCCTGGTCGAACTCAACTCGCCCTCGGTGACAGTCCAGATGCGCCCTGAACTTCCCGAGCCAATCCATGCCCAAGATGACATCGTACAGCTCCACTGAGCAGATAATCAAATCGGCAGCCATGGACTCTCCTGCTACCTGAACATCCACGTCTCGCACCCGACCGTGAATCCTCAGGAGCTTCCCCCCGGCGACCTCCACGAAACCCAAATTCACACCGGGCTCGCTCCGGAGATTAGCCTTCTCGGCCAACTCCGGGGAAACGAAGCAATGCGATGCTCCTGTGTCAAACAACACATGACACTCTACACCTCCAACACACAAGGTCCCTGCACATATACATGTGCCGAGAACCTTAACACCCCGACGAGCACGACATTCCCCAACACAAAAATTAAACTTAGATGAGTCTAAGAAAATACCTGTGATCGGCCTGGAACTCGGCTCGCCGGTCTCGGTGATAGAGTACACTCGAGGCGCTGATGCCACCTGCCTGAGAGGCTGCACTACTGAGGTCTCCCTCTGCCGCAACTGGGGACACTGAGGCCTGATGTGCCCCGCCTCCTTGCAGTGATAGCACACTCGAGTATCCACTCGCGCTCCGCCCTTCTGAGGACAGCTCGCCACTCGGTGATCCATGCTCCCGCAACCAAAGCAACCCGGACCACCCCGACTACTACTCGAAGCGCTCTCCCGCTTCCGCTTCTGTCCGTGCGTCGGCTTACTACTGCCTCTGCTCGAACCGAACTGCGGCTGTACCGATCTCGCCTGAGAACGCGGTGTAGCCACTAACACCTCGTCCTTCAGACCCTCCTCAAGCAGAGCTGCAGTCTCTACCAACTCATCAACCGTGCGAAAGGACCTCACCATGCAACGGTTCCTCAAGTCAACCCGAAGACCCATCAAGAATCTCTGCACACGGGCCGACTCACTCTCACCCGCTCGTCTAACATAAGACCCGAGCCGGACGAACTCTACCTCATACTCGCGTACCGACCGATCCCCCTGAGTCAAGCTCGCAAGCCTCGCCCCTAACCGGTGGAACGCCTCCTGAGGAAAGAACTTGGAGTTAAACTCCTCCACAAAATCCGCCCAAGCCATCGCGGCCTGCGCTCTCCGTGCTGCCACACCCCTCCACCAGAGATGCGCATCACCCTCCAGAAAATGGACCGCAATGTCCACCTGGTATCCCGCAGGACACCTACTCGAGAGGAAATTCCTCTCTATCCTCCTCAACCACGCATCAGCGTCCTCAGGATTAGCACCTCCAGAAAAGAACCCCGTGCCAATCTTCAGCATCTGCTCCATCATCCTCAGATAGGATGGAAGCTCCTCAGCAACCGCAGCTGCCGCCTGAGGCTGAGCCTCCACCACTACCGGAGCCACAGGAGCCTGAGCCGGTACCCTCTCTGGTAACCGCTCCAACAACCTCGTCAACAGATCCGCTATGCGATCATCTCGGGCACGAGCATCACCCGCTGCTACACCCGCAGCACCCGCTGGAACACCAGCCACACTGACGCTCACACCAGCCCCAACGGCACTCACTTCGGCCGCACCCTCAGACCCAACCTGACTCGCACGCGAATCCACGACCTGCTCCGCCGGCACACGGCCACGACCTCTACCACGGCCACGACCCCTACCGCGCCCTCTAACCATCTGCACACGCGCAGAAGCACAACTAAGAAAACTAAACACAATCATCACAATAAAGATACTCACCGTGGAATCTCACAAGGCTCGAAGAGGATGATTCTAAGACCCCCACACAATACCCAATTTAATCTAGAACCACCTAGGCTCCTAGAACCGTAAGGGCTCTGATACCAAAATGAAACGACCGCACTCATTTTTTTTTTTTTATAATTAAACAACACAATTACAAGAACAATCCAAGTTCTACAGTTACACAAACTAACAGTTCTATAACATCACAGCAACCACAATAATAACAACAACAAAAGAAACCCCGGGTCCAAATCATCCCCTCTTCACCGCCTTGATTCCACGATCACGCCTTATCTTTACTTGCATCGACAAAAGTGATGCATCAACATTTGGCTCGCCAAATGCTGAGTGAGATTGATCATCCCAACAACAGGCTACCAAATAAGCACAATCAATCAACAATTAATCATACGAAGAATTAATTAACACCAATTAAAAGAAAACCCGACACCATTAGCAATTAATCACCAATAATCAACAATTATTCACAATAATCAACAATTATTCACAATAATCAACAATTATTGCAATAATCAACAATTAATCACAAGAAGGAAATAACTCAACACCAACTTGCAATCAATCACGGTTAATCACAATTAACAGAACAACCCAACGCAAGCTTAGCGATTCCGCTCCCTACAAGCTTTCACGAACCGCAACAACAACAAAGGGAACCACTCGGATCGCCACCACAACAAGAAGAACAAAATGGAATCCATCACAAGAAAACAAGCTCGGATCAATCATCAAGAAGGCAAGCTCGGCCCAAAAAAAAACAAGAGACGAGCTCGGCTCAATCAACAAGAGACAAGCCCGGCTCAAACAACAAAAGACGAGCTCGGATCGCGAAACCAACAACCAAAAAGACATGCTAGAGTCGCGAATCCAACAGCCCATAACCAAGCAAGAGTTGCGATATCAAGCATCAAGAAGAATGGGCATGGATCGCGAATCAACAACAAGAAGAACAAGTATGAATCGCGAGTCAACAACGAAGAACAAGCAAGAACGCGAAGCAACAACGAAGAACCAGCATGAATCGCGGATCGACACAAGAAGAGCAAGCTCGGAACAAGCTTAAATGCTAGCCTTTAGTCACAACTCACCTTAATCGGATGGATCGAGCTCTAGAATGACTTCCCGAGCTCAAGATCGACCTCCCCTCGCTTCTCTTTAACCACGCTTCACTCTAGCTCACCAAGACCAACTCACCCGATCTCTTCTTCTAGCTTCTCCCAAGCTCGAATTTCTCTTGATCTTGCAAGACCCAAGCTTCACCAAGCTTCCCCTCTCTCACGCTCTCCTTCTCTCTCTCTCTCTCTCTCTCTCTCTCTCTCTCTCGCGACCAGTTTTTCTTTCTTCCACGGACTGGTTTTCACGCCTAAGAGAGAAGAGGAAGAAGACAACAATACAATATTTAATCTTTGAGAAAAACCCCACAACTTCTAAATCGGTTTATGACACCCCCGGAACAAACCCGAATTAATTATTTCCCCCAATAATTAATTTCTCCAGATTTGTCTAAGGCTCAAAACCCGAAGGAAAATTCCGAAACAATTAATTAATTACTTTAATTAATTTATTTTCCGGAACGCGGGCGTTACAGTGGTCATCTTGATGACTTTCATTTATTAATGATAATTTTACCCTTAAAACTTTGGTTTTGCAGCTGGTTATATTCTGGTCTATAATTCAAATTGTGTTCTAGAACAAATCCCTCAGCAACATTACCTTGATTAATGTTTCCAAACGGTTATGGACGATTAGGGAGAATCATGCTCTCGTTGTAGAACGCATTCATGTTCATCATTCTTCTTTGATTAATCTGGACCAAATCAGGGTTGAAATTATTACCACTATCAACCCCAAAAAGAGCATTACCAGAACTTCCGACATAGAAGTTTTGATGAGGAATAGTTGCTTGAATAAATTTGGAGGCTTCAAATGTAACTGCTTTCTTCAAATTTTCAAGTTTTCTTTTGAATTCATAGGCTTGAGCTAAGTCAAGTCCTTTAATAGGTTCTTCCATCCAATTCACAGGCCTTTTGGGATTTTTTCTTATTTTCTTTAACTCTTCATTCTTCTTTTTCTCTGATTCTAATCGGGTCATGACCTGCAAATAGAAATATTTAATTTTAAAATTTTTATGTATAAAAACTCATTTGGTAACATCTCAAATTAAATCCTCGGATAAAATAAATAAATAATTATATATATAATATTTAAATAACACAATATATATATATATATATATATATATATATATATATATATTAATTATGTCATTAATTTTCATGTTATACGATTATACAAGATATTGTTAGCATTTTTCTGGCATATCATGAGTAAATAAATCTAATCTAAATATAGAGAAAATTTCTACTTTTTACCATATTATATATTAGTTATTTGCGACAACTATTATATGTATATTTTTTTTAAAAATATATTTGAATACAACCGTATGAATTAGGGTTTGTATGATTTATGTTAAACATATGTTGTTAAATAGCATGCTTAAAATAATTACCTGAGTAAGATGATTTTTTAGATCTCGAATGGCAGAATTTCGACGGATATCACTAAGTTGCATGCTGGTGTGTTGGTGAGGAGGTGGTGGAGTATTTTTTAAGAACCGATCAATTACAGTTTCAATATTTGGATGACCAAAAAGAGAAGACTTTTTGACTTGGTGAAAACACAATAATGGTGATTTCTGCATCACAAAGCGTGCAAAGCTCACTAGCCTTTTTGAAAAGCCCATATCTTCTTTTTGAAAAAGTAACGTGAAGATTACTTTCCTTTTTTATTTTGACAATCTCTATTTTTTGACGACCTTTAGTTTTTCTCCCCATTTTTGTGATATTAGGAAAATGAAAAATATAGATTGATATTTGCAAAATGAAAATTTGCATGTATTTATAGTAGCATACTTCAAACCAACAATTAATATTTTGAGTTGTCTATAGATAATTTCAACTTTAATTTATTATAATTTATATTTAACTTTTAATTTTACCAATTTTGGAACATTTCAACATATACATATTTCATCAATATAAGGTATGCAATTTATATTAATTTGACTAGATTACTATCATTTCATTTGTTATAATGTATCATAATCTGTCATTTCTAAATTATTGTGATATTTGAATATTTGTTTGATAATAACAATGTTATCTACCTTATAAAGAGATAAGGAGACTCTCCAGCGTCGACACGTCAGCGTTTTCCTGATTCGCCTGTCTCTGTTTTTTTTCTTCCACATCAGCGTTGCAGAAAAACAAACATTTATTTCAACTTAAAAAAAAATCCTACATCGTCTCTTCCAACTCCCCGTCGGTTGGGGGAGAGAGATTGATTTTCAGCGATGACGACGGCAATGAGCCAATGATGGGGCAACCATTGACGCCGCCGATTATCGTCTGCGTTTAACCATCGTTCTCCGTTATTCAATTCGGATGGTTTGATTCACTTCTCCTTGGAATCCTTGCATTTCGATGGCTTCCAGAGCCAACAGTACAAGTAAAAGTCCAATCTCTGTGAGCTTAAACACTAAAAACATTGGATTTAAATTTGTTAGTGATTTCAAAAGCTTCATTAAGATTCTATTCAATCCAATCGGTGAAATATTTATTTGCATAAATAGGATATATTTGGAGGTGAAAGATGGTAACTTTAGAACCGATATGGAATTACAACACTATTTATAACAACTTTTGCATAATCAGTTTACATTTACAGCCAAGTTGTCTTTACTACATTGCTTAATGGAACTTTTGTTGGTTGTGTTCAGTAAAATAAGAATGCTTGTCTCAGGTATCTATAACAGATTAATGGACATACCACACACCTACCATGGAGCTATAACTTTCTCTTGAAAACTGAAACTTTAATTTGTGGAAGATTATATCTTAGGTACGTACGGCTCCTCGTGTTATTCAGTATATACGAGGAGCCGTACTGAATAACACGACTGAAGGACCATTGACTGGCTGCATCAGGATATGGAGCAAGACGCTAAGGATTACTCTCGATCTTAGGGACAAGATCACCATAAATAAAGCTGGTATTGAGGTTAGCAGATACTATATGAAACAGTTTTTGATCATCTTTTTTTAAGACTTTGGATAGATGCATTTCACCCAAACTTTGGCATTTACAAAAATGGATGCATTTCACCCAAACTTTGGATGCATTTCACCCAAATTTTATGCTACCATGGCTGTCTTAAATCCTTCCTTCGGATTACAAAGTGGCATGGGCCAGAGGTAGTACTCCTTACAAGAAGCTAATATGTTTTATTTCTAACTTAATGCTGCTGAACGCATTTAAAAGACGTCTCTACAATATGTTATGTTCATAGGTGATTTATTTTGGAGATCACTTATTTAGTGACTTTAGAGGACCTTCAAAGGCTGGTTGTGTGGCGAACCACTGCCATAATTCACGAGCTCGAGGTTGGTTTACCATTCTTAATATATAGCCGCTTAGTTGATTGTATTCTCAAAAGAGTTTGTACATCACTTAAAACCCAACCATGTATGCTTAGTTCTCTTTGTGACGGTTTTTGGTTCAGCGAGAGATACAAATACAAAATGAAGATAACTACCGGTTTGAGCAGGTATAGCCGCAACTTCCTCTTTTACTTTTCAAGAATGGCTTCTGCATGCTTATATGATTTATACATTCCTCTACCGTGTGACACCGTGAAATGTAAATACTCTACGTAAAGCAGAGACGTGTGTATTAGTTAGTCTAATAAGACCATTTCTTCAGCTTAGTTCAGGCAAAATTCTATATTAGCCAAAACTTGCTTGGGGTCATTAAGTTTACTACCAAACAAAGATACGTAAATAAACTATTGGATCTAGCAAGGCTATCATGTCAGCTTAATTGAATATTATACTATTATAGAGTAAAATTTCCAACAACTTAACAAAGCCAGGGAAAACAAAATATAAGTCATGAAATAAAACAAGCATATATAAATACATAACTAGAAAATATAATTAGAAAATAGTTTAAAATTAAAACACATGTGCGTTCGCACATGTTCTCACCTAGTTGTAAATAAATTGAAAAATCATGACGTAAAATATTCACTAAAAACATTATAATATTTTCAAGACGTTGGAGACGTAAACTGAAAACAGATATTTGTACCTATTAAATCGGAACCATGTGTGCCAACTTTTCTGCCTATTCAGTAAAATAAATAATATCTTCGGTTTCTTGACTATTTTCTTTTTTGTATATGGTATTATTTCTTTTCATAATTATCTTTAATTTAGATTAGTGTATAAAAGGTTTTCTCTATGTAAATGCATTAAACAAGATCACGTATCGGCTTCTTAACTAATTTTCTTTTTGTACCTTAACCACCGGAGATCAGTTAAAGTTACTCCCACAGGTTGTGAAGGATATTAGCTTTTGAAAAGGTACATCGCATATCTATTCACCGAACCTTTGCCTTTAGATCAAACTAATTGATATTTTGTTTTTGTTAAACATTGCCGAAAACCAGCGAAATCACCTTTGGAGACAATGACGGAACCATTAATTAACACATCAATTAAACCTAGTGTGCACACTACCACAATCAAATGGTATGTCGATGTAGATCTTTATGATCGAATCCAAAGAGAATTGAGAATAACTACACTAGGAATGCAAAAAACTAAACGTGCTAAGCAAGAATAAAATTTGTGACAAATAATAATAGCATATATTATGACTGTTATGCATGAATGCACAAAAAATACCACTCAGATTTGCACATTTTATGGTGCATACATCACTATTGGTACGAATGGTTATATTTAGATTGTTAATGCATGAATATTTGAGACAAAAATAAAATTAGGGTCAGTCTTATTAGAAGTTTTTCAAATAAAATCTTAAAATTATTACTTTTGTGGTGTCTTATAATAAAGTTCAACGATGGCCTTCTTTTTGTTTAACTTGTTAGTTACGTAACAATTCGTATCATACAATAATGAAGTTGCATGTTGTTGTGTTGATGAAAAAAAAGTCAACTACAATTTCAACATTTATACAAAACTAAAAGAAAATTAAAAAAAAAAAAACATACTAATTGTGATGTATGCACCATAAAATGTGCAAAGCTCAGTGGTATTTTTTGTTTTGATAAAAAACATAGCTCTTATTTTTAAAGAAAAAATAGTTTGAAAGTTGCTTTCATTTCTAAGTTTTACTATCTCAATTATTTAGAAGATATGTAAATATCTTAGATGTAGATATTTTCTATTTTTATATTCATTTTCATAGTTATCTCTAATTTAGATGTCCTGACTTTCATAAAAAAAGTATTGTCTATGTAGATGTATTAAACAAGAAAATATTTTATCCATTTTCGATTTCTCAACTATTTCCTTTTTTTATATCGGTATTCTTTTCAGAATTATCTCTAGTTTATGTTTTTTGACATATACAAAATGTATTATTTGAATTCACTAACAAACAAATATTTATACGACTTTGATTTCTTGACTATTTTCCTTTTCGTATATCACCATATTACTTTTTCATAATTATCAATAATTTAAGTTTTGTTTACTTACATAAAAGGTATCATCTATGTGAATGCAATAAACAATAAAACTTTCTATACATCTTAGATTTCTCGAATTTATTTGTATAATCGTTATATTCTAATTTCATAATTACCTATAATTAAAGTTTTTTGACTTGCATAAAATGTGTTTTTACGTGAATGTATTAAACAATAAAATATTTTATATATCTTTGGTTTTTCGAGTATTTTCCTTTTCGTATATCATCATTTTTCCTGTTCATATTATCTTTAACTTAAACTTATAGAATTATATAAAAGATAAATTTGTTGTGAATGAAAAAAAAATCTTTTATACGTTTTTGGTCTCTTGACATCAAATGTTTGTTTTGAACTTTGTTCTTGTCACCATTTTTTACAAATCTTGTAAAAAGGAACATATTGAAAATTTAGATAACATTTGTGTTGTACTACTGTTAGAATCACATACCATCATTTAATATTTTGATTTAGTTTTTCAAAAGTAAAATTTAACTTTTATATATTATATTTTCTATATATTAGGATTTAATATTTATCATTTTATTAATTTATAGTCTCAAAAATTTATCAATACAAGGTATGAAATTAATGAAAAACTAATATAGTGTTATCATTTTATAGGTTCCAATGTACCAAAATATATGGGATATACGTATTTTTACTTGATAAAATGGTGCACATAGAATTTTTTGTGAAGCATTATTTTGTACGTGTATTTCAAAACATATATTTTACGTATATGTACATTATTGATTATTATTATAACTATTATTGTTTAAACTTATTATGCAATTAGACCCCAACAAAAAGTACACAACCATATCCATGGTCAACTCTAGCATTGCCCTCATGCATGTTTTTTTAACATAGTTTTAAATAAAATATCATTTATGAAACAACCGCACCCATTTTTTTTTTTTTTTTTTTTGCAAATAATCATTAAAATCCCATAAATAATAACTGAACCTCACCAATTAATTCCCGGTTCAAGACTAAAAATCCGAACAATGCAAATCAGAAATTATTAAAGTAAATAATCAAATAAATGGCAAGTCTAGATCACCCCCTCTTCCTCGCCCTGATCCCACGGTCACACTTTCTCTTTTCCTGCATCAATTAAAATATAAGAGATGCATAAGTATTTCGATAAATACTTAGTGAGGCAATCCTCCCATCTACAGGCTAACAAATAATTAAGATAATTAATATAGACTATCACGAAAATACCGAATAAATCAAACATTTCATGAAACACTCGATCTAGACCCTCCGAGATCGTAAACGGCCTATAATCACGAAATCACACCAATTATCAAAATTATTTAATTACGCCTATGGTCCTGCACTCACCTTATTCCCGCACAGAAAGTTTCACGAGAAAATTCAGCAATTTTCTAGAACTCCCCGGGATGAATAACCTTCTATTAAACCACCTAAAATAACAAAATAATAAAATAATCAAAACAAATCGAACAACTCGATATGATTATTCGATACGATTATTAAACCGGTCTAAACCGGTCGTCGACTCCATCGTCCTCCCACCGCCGGTACGACTACCGGAAAGTCACAAACGGCAGCCAAAACCCCGGGAAGAAGAGGAGGAGAGGGATGCGCCGATCTACCACCGCCGGCGCCGGAGATCTGTCCTCAAGGACCCCATAGACCCGCCGTCTCGGAGATCCGGCCGAGGAACCTCTCCACGCATAGAACCACCGCCTACGACCGCCAAACCGACGAAACCTAGGCCCGAGATTGATCTGCGAAACCCAACAGAGAGGGAAGCCGACGCCACACACTCCCTCCGAACGGCCACCACGAAACTTGCCGGAATTCAACCCGCCGAAAGCACCACCACCTCGACTCCAAACACCACACGAAACAACTAAGGAGAGAGAGGAGTTTCTTACCGTGGCGAAGAGGATTGACGGCTAGGTTAATCGGGAAGCTCGGAGAGGGAGATACATACACGCGTATACATATGTGTGACCAACCTTTTTCGAATTCACAATGGCCCCAAACTTCCAAACTTATCAATTAAACCCACCCGGAAAAAATTGATTTACGCGAAATTAACCCCCAACTTCTAATTATTCAATTTCAACCTCAAAATTGAATTAGGGATGTTACAATTCTCCCCCACTAACATAGATTCGTCCTCGAATCTAACATCCAGCTAACATCCACAACATAGCGCAACCGCTATTCCAACTCCACCAACAACGGTATCACAGCTCCACACCATAGTGCCATAGTTCCCTGCTTGGTTTGGCCAACCACTCCAACACCCGGGAGTATAACGACTTCACGACCCAACACCATGGATCGATCCGTCTAACGCATAGAGAGCCAGACAACGGCAATCTCTCTAGTGACCTGTCTCACCCATCAGGAATCACGTCGAAACCCGACCGGCCAGGTACACTCGGCAGTGACTCACCAATGCACTCCGATGCCGCTATATGGGTCACCACCCTGTGCCAAACCAATCCGGATCTATCAGCCCTATGCAGCTACTAAACACCTAGTATCCGCACCTCCGCTATCGGACCACTACCACTAGTAGCCCGCCAACCTGTCTACTAATCCTCTAGTAAACCCACCACTTAACATATTCAGTGAAAACACCTTTTTATTGAATAATCAAAAGCTCCAAAGTACATCGATTAATTATAACACCATAAAATAGACGAGTACAACAACGCAATAACTTCCAAAATCCCAACACCATGGTTACAACGATATGGAAACACCCGGCTAACCCTCCAGTTTGCCGAACCACTTGGGAAATTTGCGCTTCAACTTCGCTTCCGGCTCCCAAGTCACCTCCTCGGCTCCATTGCAGTCCCACAGCACCTGCATCTCAGGAACCTTCTTCCTCCTGATCACTCTCACCCGACGATCTAGGACTCTCAGAGGCCTCGCCTCCACCACCATGCTCGGTGTCAAATCTGATGGCACCCCCGTGACCACCTGATCATCCTTGTGCAAACATTTCTTCAGCATCGACACGTGGAACACCTTGTGAAATGCCTGCATAGACTCTGGCAACTCTAACCGGTAAGCCACCGGTCCGACCCGCTCCAGCACCCTGACGGGACCCATATACCGTGGACTCAACTTCGTCTCGGAAATGGACCTGTTCGGACCCCTCAACATGGCCATTTTCAGGTAGACCAAATCGCCAACTGCGAACTCCAGCTCCTTCCTACGCCGATCTGCGTAGCTTTTCTGACGATCTTGAGCTTCCTTCATGTTCAACTTCACAATCCGGACCTTCTCAGTCGTCTCCTGCACAAAGTCAGCTCCCAACAGGCTCCTCTCCCCCACTTGTGTCCAACATAACGGGGTCCTGCAAGGCCTACCATACAACGCCTCAAATGGTGCCATGCCGATACTAGCCTGGTAGCTGTTATTGTACGCAAACTCCACTAGATTCAGATGATCCGCCCAATGTCCACCCCAATCCAACACACACATCCTCAACAGATCCTCCAACGTCTGGATAGTCCTCTCCGACTGCCCATCGGTCTGGGGATGATAAGCTGTACTCATGTGTACCTTAGTGCCCATCTCCTTCTGGAAAACGCCCCAGAACAGCGAGGAGAACTTCGGATCTCGATCTGACACTATACTCACCGGTACCCCATGCAGCTTCACAATCTCCCTGACATACCTCTTGGCCAACACTTCCGCACCGTCGGTCTTTTTTATGGCCAAGAAGTGCGCAGACTTGGTCAGCCTATCGACGATGACCCAAATAGCGTCCTGGGTTCGCGAAACCGGCAGACCCACCACGAAATCCATGGTGATCATGTCCCACTTCCACTCCGGAATGGGTAAGCTCCTCAACAACCCGCTCGGAACCTGATGCTCAGCCTTCACCAACTGACAGGTATCACACCCCGCAACCCAGTTGGCAACATCCTTCTTCATCCCTACCCACTGGTAATACCGTTTGAGGTCACGGTACATCTTGGTAGCTCCTGGATGAATGGAGAAACGGCTCTGATGTGCTTCCCTCAGGATTTCCTGCCTCAGCACTTCGTCCTTCGGTACACACACCCTGCCCCTCAAAAGGATAGTTCCATTGCTGGATAACTCATACTCAGACCGCTCTGCCCTGCTAGCCTGCGTTAATTCCGCATCCAACTGCTGTGCTACCCGCACCCTAGTCAGAATATCCGCCTGATCCACCGCCTCTAAACCCAACGGCTCAGGCTCCTCAGACACAGCACACAGTCTCAGGGCACTCACCATGCCTACCAACGCCTCTGTATCTCGCTCAGTGTCTAAAATAACCCGCTTCCTGCTCAAAGCATCGGCTACAAGATTCGCTTTACCGGGATGGTAAGCTATCTCCAGGTCATAATCCGCAACAAGCTCCATCCATCGCCTCTGTCGCAGATTCAGCTCCGGCTGGGTAAAGATGTACTTTAGACTTTTGTGGTCTGTGAACACCTGAACCTTACCGCCATACAGATAAGACCTCCAGATCTTCAATGCAAACACCACTGCAGCCATCTCAAGGTCGTGAGTAGGATAATTGCATTCATGTTTCCTCAGCTGCCTGGAAGCATATGCGATTACACTACCCTGCTGCATCAATACACAACCGAGCCCCAGCCTGGACGCGTCTGTGAACACAACATAGGGCTCATCCTGCTTAGGCAAGGCTAACACCGGAGTACTCACCAGCATCTCCTTGAGCTTCACAAAGCTCTCCTCACACTGGTCCGACCACACGAAAGGAACGTCCTTCCCGGTCAACTTGGTCATGGCCTGCGCCATACTAGCAAACCCCTTGACGAACCTCCTGTAATAACCCGCCAGACCCAGAAAACTACGAATCTCCGAGGCATTCTTCGGTCTCGGCCACTCCTCAATCGAGCGAATCTTCTCCGGATCCACTGAAACACCACGATCAGATACGACGTGCCCCAGAAATCCGATCTCCCGCTGCCAGAAACTACACTTGCTCAGCTTAGCGAACAACTTCTGCTCCCGTAGCTTCTCCAGAACTTTCCTCAGGTGAACCATGTGCTCCTCAGGACTCTTCGAATACACTAGAATGTCGTCAATGAAAATGATGACGAACTCATCCAGATACTCCTGGAACACGCCGTTCATCAACCTCATAAACGCAGCCGGTGCATTCGTCAACCCAAACGGCATCACCACAAACTCGTAGTGCCCGTATCTCGTCCTGAAAGCCGTCTTCCTGATGTCCGACTCCGCTATCGGGATCTGATGATAACCCGATGCCAAATCAATCTTAGAGAACCACGAAGCACCCTGCAACTGATCTAACAACTCATCGATCCTCGGTAATGGGTACTTGTTCTTCACAGTAACCCGGTTCAGCCCCCGATAATCAATGCACAACCGGAAGCTCCCATCCTTCTTCTTGACGAACAGTACCGGTGCACCCCACGGAGAACTGCTCGGTCTAATGAAACCCTTTTCCAACAACTCCTCGAGCTGCTTCTTAAGCTCAGCCATCTCCGCTGGAGCCATCCTGTAAGGAGCCTTAGACAACGGGGTCGTCCCCGGCTCTAACTCAATGGTAAAAGGATCCGACCTGGATGGTGGTAACCCGCTCAACTGCTGGAACACATCCTCGAACTCCCAGACCACCTCAATATCCCGCACCGCTGACTCCCCAACCTCCCCAGGTATCGAAATGGTAGCCAAATAGGCCTCACAACCCTGCTCGATCAAACGCTCCGCTTGAACCGCGGAAACGACGATGCCTCCCGGCACCGGTCTCACTCCCTGATAAACCAGTCTTCTGTTAGCATGCTCGAAAACCACACGACCCCGGTGACAATCCAAATGAGCCTTGAACTTTCCCAGCCAGTCCATACCCAAAATGATGTCATAGAGTTCCACTGGGCACACTATCAAATCCGCTGGCATCAGCTTTCCGGCGATAAGAATGTCGACATTCTCCACACAGCCCTGAGTCCTCAACAAGCGACCCCCAGCAACTCTCACCACACCCGAGTGGTCCCCACACAACTCTTGGATACCGCTCCCCGACACCCAATCCGGTGTGGCAAAACTGTGGGACGCTCCGGAGTCAAACAACACATGTGACTCTACCCCAGCCACATTAAGGGTCCCTAAGCACGAAAAGGATTCACGGCAAATAGCAAACACCAATTACAGAGCGAGTAACTGAAATTACAATCAAACAAGAACATAGTTAAGGTAACTAACCAGTAATCGGTCTGCTGCCGCTCGCCTCGCCTGACTCCGCGCCTATGGTGAACACCCTCGGTGCCACTGCGGCCCGTTTCGGAGGCGGTGCCTCGATCCTCACAAACGGCTGAGCCAACTTCGGACAATCCTTCCTGAGGTGACCGGGTTCCTTGCAATGAAAGCACACCGGGCCCCCTCGAGAACAATCCGCCACGCGATGTCCATGGGCTCCGCACCCGAAACAACGTGGCCCAGAACCCGCTTCCCTGGAAGTATCCTCCCACTTCCTCTTCTGTCCCTGCTGCTGACCAGACCTACCGCCCTTGCTCGGAACAACACTCTGACTTTGAGGCCGTCGCGGAGCCTCTGGTACTGCAGCCTTTAAACTAGCCTCCTGCCTCATCCCCTCCTCAAGCTGCGCTGCACACTCGACCAGTTCGGATACCGACTCGAACTTGCGGACTATGCACCGATTCCTGAGATCGATACGCATACCTCGCATGAAAGCACCAATTAACTCATACTCGGTATCTGCACCCCGACCAGCAAACCGCTTCAGCCGGTTAAACTCGGCCTCGTACTCTCGAACCGAACGAATCCCCTGTGACAAGTACAGAAACTCCGCCTGTAACCTGTCGCGAGCCTCCCGCGGAAAATACTTGAGATCGAACTCCCTCCGGAACTCATCCCAAGGCAACACTAATCCCGCCCTCCTCGCAGCAACACCCTGCCACCACTCATGTGCATCTCCCTCCAGATAATGCACCGCCAAGTCAACCCTATACTCCTCAGGGCATCTGATCGACTGGAAGTTCCTCTCCAACCTGGACCTCCACTCATCAGACTCAATCGGTCGAGCACCACCACTGAAAAACTTGGTGCCCAACCTCTGCATATGCTCCATCACCCTCAGGTACGACGGAACCACTGGCTCGGCCTCAGCAACCACTCCCGGAACTCCCGGAGCAACAACACCCGGCATCGCGGCAACCCCCTGTGGCGCCACTGGAGCTGGAGCCGGTACCACACCAGGTAACCTCTCCAAGAGCTGGGCCAACATGCCCAAAACAGTCGCCATCGGGTTCGGGCCCGCACCCGCCTGAGCACCACCCGGCGCCGGCATCGCACCATACACGGCCGCTGGCTCCGACTGACCTTCCCCCTCGGCGTGTTCATACGCCCCCTGCTCCACCGTGACACTCTGCGTCACATTCGCAGCTGCTCTGCCACCTCTACCACCTCTACCACCTCTGCCGCCACGGCCTGTTCTGCCGCCCCGACCACGGCCGCCGCGACCACCCCGACCTCTGAGACCTTGCCCAACGCTATCAGAATCAACCATCTGCAATAACCACTTGTTACTAATTGACAACAGCAATAGTAAAACAAACACGAGTCTTACCGTGGAATCTCTTTGAAGGCTCGAAGAGGATGATCTAGAACTTCAAGCTCAACAATTGACTAACTCACATAGACAGTTCTAATAGCGGAAATTTTTTTTTTTAAACCGTCCTAGAACCGTAAATGCTCTGATACCAAATTGAAACAACCGCACCCATTTTTTTTTTTTTTTTTTTTTGCAAATAATCATTAAAATCCCATAAATAATAACTGAACCTCACCAATTAATTCCCGGTTCAAGACTAAAAATCCGAACAATGCAAATCAGAAATTATTAAAGTAAATAATCAAATAAATGGCAAGTCTAGATCACCCCCTCTTCCTCGCCCTGATCCCACGGTCACACTTTCTCTTTTCCTGCATCAATTAAAATATAAGAGATGCATAAGTATTTCGATAAATACTTAGTGAGGCAATCCTCCCATCTACAGGCTAACAAATAATTAAGATAATTAATATAGACTATCACGAAAATACCGAATAAATCAAACATTTCATGAAACACTCGATCTAGACCCTCCGAGATCGTAAACGGCCTATAATCACGAAATCACACCAATTATCAAAATTATTTAATTACGCCTATGGTCCTGCACTCACCTTATTCCCGCACAGAAAGTTTCACGAGAAAATTCAGCAATTTTCTAGAACTCCCCGGGATGAATAACCTTCTATTAAACCACCTAAAATAACAAAATAATAAAATAATCAAAACAAATCGAACAACTCGATATGATTATTCGATACGATTATTAAACCGGTCTAAACCGGTCGTCGACTCCATCGTCCTCCCACCGCCGGTACGACTACCGGAAAGTCACAAACGGCAGCCAAAACCCCGGGAAGAAGAGGAGGAGAGGGATGCGCCGATCTACCACCGCCGGCGCCGGAGATCTGTCCTCAGGGACCCCATAGACCCGCCGTCTCGGAGATCCGGCCGAGGAACCTCTCCACGCATAGAACCACCGCCTACGACCGCCAAACCGACGAAACCTAGGCCCGAGATTGATCTGCGAAACCCAACAGAGAGGGAAGCCGACGCCACACACTCCCTCCGAACGGCCACCACGAAACTTGCCGGAATTCAACCCGCCGAAAGCACCACCACCTCGACTCCAAACACCACACGAAACAACTAAGGAGAGAGAGGAGTTTCTTACCGTGGCGAAGAGGATTGACGGCTAGGTTAATCGGGAAGCTCGGAGAGGGAGATACATACACGCGTATACATATGTGTGACCAACCTTTTTCGAATTCACAATGGCCCCAAACTTCCAAACTTATCAATTAAACCCACCCGGAAAAAATTGATTTACGCGAAATTAACCCCCAACTTCTAATTATTCAATTTCAACCTCAAAATTGAATTAGGGATGTTACAATTTATATGTTATTGTTTATTTTCCATTATTTTTGATAAAACAAATGTAACAACAACATAATTCATAAGAGAAAACAAAACATAACAATAACAAGGAAAAATGAGAAAAAAATGTAACAACATAATAAGAAGGTATGAGGATCACATATATAACGCCCCGACCGCCCAGCCGCCCTTACCTGTGGGCCCCATGCCCTCTCTCGGCCCGTGGGCCCCACCCTTGTCCGACGGCCGGTGCGTTACTCCGGGAGGCTTGTAATACTTGTTTACTGACCCTGAAATCACCACGTGATCTTTCCCCGTGTTTTGTCCTCACTCACACGATACCGCGAATCACTTCCCGGTAGGTCACCCATCCTTAAATTGCTCCAGCTCAAGCACGCTTAACTCTGGAGTTCTCTCTGGACAAGTTCCCGAAAATATAAGTGCACTTTGGTGACATAGGTAGCCAAATCAATTCTTATAAGCCTCTCCGCATATACAAGAAATCGGGATGTTACAATCACCCCCACTCATAGAGCGCAACGTCCTCGTTGCGCACCAGGATCGTCACCCTAGACGGTGTGAGCCCACCTGACTCCACACGCGTGTTTGGGTTCGGCTCTGATACCACTTATAACGCCCCGACCGCCCCTACCTGTGGGCCCCATGCCCTCTCTCGGCCCGTGGGCCCCACCCTTGTCCGACGGCCGGTGAGTTAGTCCGGGAGGCTTGTAATACTTGTTTACTGACCCTGAAATCACCACGTGATCTTTCCCCGTGTTTTGTCCTCACTCACACGATACCGCGAATCACTTCCCGGTAGGTCACCCATCCTTAAATTGCTCCAGCTCAAGCACGCTTAACTCTGGAGTTCTCTCTGGACAAGTTCCCGAAAATATAAGTGCACTTTGGTGACATAGTTAGCCAAATCAATTCTTATATGCCTCTTCGCATATACAAGAAATCGGGATGTTACAACATAAAACATAAATTAGTAACCAGATCAAGAATATGGAGGGTGGTCATCTTGATGACTTTCATTTTCAATGATGTTCTTACCCTTAAAACTCTGGTATTGCAGCTGGTTATATTCTGGTCTATAATTCAAATTGTGTTCTGGAACAAATCCCTCAGCAACATTACCTAGATTATTGTTTCCAAACGGTAATGGACGATTAGGGAGAATCATGCTCTCGTTGTAGAACGCATTCATGTTCATCATTCTTCTTTGATTAATCTGGACCAAATCAGGGTTGAAATTATTACCACCATTAACCCCAAAAAGAGCATTACCAGAACTTCCGACATAGAAGTTTTGATGAGGCATAGTTGCTTGAAACAATTTGGCTTGAGGCATAGAACGCATTCATGTTCATCAAATTTTCAAGTTTACTTTTGAATTCATAGGCTTGAGCTAAGTCAAGTCCTTCAATGGGTTCTTCCATCCAATTCACATGCCTTTTGGGGTTTTTGCTTATTTTCTTTAACTCTTCATTCTTCTTTTTCTCTGATTCTAATCGGGTCAACACCTGCAAATATACATATTTAATTTTTAAAATTTTTATGTATAAAACCCCATTTGGTAACATCTCAAATTAAATCCTGGAATAAAATAAATAAATAATTATATATATAATATTGAAATAACACAATATATATATATATATATATATATATATATATTTATATTAATTATGTCATTAATTTTCATGTTATACGATTATACAAGATATTGTTAGCATTTTTCTAGCATATCATGAGTAAATAAATCTAATCTAAATATGGAGACAATGTCTACTTTTTACCATATTATATATTAGTTATTTGCGAAACTATTATATGTATATTTTTTTAAAATATATATTTGAATACAACCGTATGAATTAGGGTTTGTATGATTTATGTTAAACATAATAATGTTGTTAAATAGCATGCTTAAAATAATTATCTGAGTAAGATGATTGTTTAGATCTCGAATGGCAGAATTTCGACGGATATCACTAAGTTGCATGCTGGTGTGTTGGTGAGGAGGTGGTGGAGTATTGTTTAAGAAACGATCAATTACAGTTTCAAAATTTGGATGATCAAAAGAGAAGACTTTTTGACCTGGTGAAAACATAATAATGGCGATTTCTGCATCACAAAGTGTGCAAAGCTCACTAACCTTTTTGAAAAGCCCAGATCTTTTTTTTTTTAAAAGTAACTTGAAGGTTACTTTCCTTTTTTATTTTGACAATCTCTATTTTTTGACGACATTTAGTTTTTCTCCTCATTTTTTGTGATATTTTGAAAATGAAAATATATATTGATATTTGCAAAATGAAAATTTGCATGTATTTATAGTAGCATTCTTCAAACCAACAATTAATATTTTTAGTTGTCTATACATAATTTCAGCTTTAATTTATTATAATTTATATTTGACTTTTAATTTTACCAATTTTGGGACATTTCAACATATACATATTTCATCAATATAAGGTACGCAATTTATACTAATTTGACTATATTACTATCATTTCATTTGTTACAGTATATCATAATCTGTCATTTCTAAATTATTGTGATATTTGCATATTTGTTTGATAATAACAATGCTATCTACCTTATAAAGAGATAAGGGGACTATCCAGCGTCGACACGTCAGAATTTTCCTTATTCGTCTGCCTCTGTTTTTTTCTTCCACATCAGCGTTGCAGAAAAGCAAACATTTATTTCAACTAAAAAAAACCCTACATCGTCTCTTCCAACTCCCCGTCGGTTGGGGGAGAGAGATTGATTTTCAGCGATGACGACGGCAATGAGCCAATGATGGGGCAACCATTGACGCCGCCGATTATCGTTTGCGTTTAACCATCGTTCACCGTTATCGAATTCGGATGGTTTGATTCACTCCTCCTTGGAATCCTTGCATTTCGTTGACTTCCAGAGCCCACAGTACAAGTAAAAGCCCAATCTCTGTGAGCTTAAACACTAAAAACATTGGATTTAATTTTGTTAGTGATTTCAAAAGCTTCATTAAGATTTCATTCAATCCAATTAGTTAAAGATTTATTTGCATAAATAAGATATATTTGGAGGTGAAAGATGGTAACTTTAGAACCGATAGGGAATTACAACACTATTTATAACAACTTATGCATAATTAGTTTACATTTACAGCCAAGTTGTCTTTACTACATTGCTTAATGGAACCTTTGTTGGTTGTGTTCAGTAAAATAAGAATGCTTGTCTCAGGTATCTATAACAGATTAATTGACATACTACACACCTACCATGGAGCTATAACTTTCTCTTGAAAATTGAAACTTTAATTTGTGGATGATGATATCTTAGGTACATACGGATCCTCGTGTTATTTAGTTTATACGAGGAGCCGTACTGAATAACATGACTGAAGGACCATTGACTGGCTGCATCAGGATATGGAGCAAGACGCTAAGGATTGCTCTCGATCTTAGGGACAAGATCACCATAAAGAAAGCTGGTATTGAGGTTAGCAGATACTATATGAAACAGTTTTTGATCATCTTTTTAAAAAACTTTGGATGGATGCATTTCACCCAAACTTTGGCGTTTACAAAAATGGATGCATTTCACCCAAAATTTGGATGCATTTCACCCAAACTTTATGCTACCATGGCTGTCTTAAATCCTACCTTCGGATTACAAAGTGGCATGGGCCAGAGGTAGTACTCCTTACAAGAAGCTAATATATTTTATTTCTAACTTAATGCTGCTGAACGCATTTAAAAGATGTCACTACAATATGTTATGTTCATAGGTGATTTATTTTGGAGATCACTTATTTAGTGACTTTAGAGGACCTTCAAAGGCTGGTTGTGTGGCGAACTACTGCCATAATTCACGAGCTCGAGGTTGGTTTACCATCCTTAATATATAGTCGTTTAGTTGATTGTATTCTCAAAAGAGTTTGCACATCACTTAAAGCCCAACCATGTATGTTGAGTTCTCTCTGTGACAGTTTTTGGTTCAGCGAGAGATACAAATACAAAATGAAGATAGCTACCGGTTTGAGCAGGTATAGCTGCAACTTCCTATTTTATTTTTCAAAAATGGCTTCTGCATGCTTATATGATTTATACATTCCTCTACCGTGTGACACCGTGGAATGTAAATACACTACGTAAAGCAGAGACGTGTGTATTAGTTAGTCTAATAAGTCCATTTCTTCAGCTTAATTCAAGAAAAATTCCATATTAGCCAAAAAGTGCTTGGTATCATTGAGTTTACTACCAAACAAAGATATTATATAGTCGTAAATAAACTATTCGATCTATCAAGACTAGCATGTCAGCTTAATTGAATATTATATATTATAGAGTAAAATTTCCAGCAACTTAACAAAGTCAGGGAAAACAAAATATATCCCATAAAATAAAACAAGCAAATATAAATACATAACTAGCAAATATAATTACAAAATAGTTTAAAATTAAAACACATGCGCGTTCGCACAGGTTCTCACCTAGTTGTAAAATAAATTTAGATATCACGACGTAAAATATTCACTAAGAAAATTATAATATTTTCAAGACGTTGGAGACATAAACTGAAAACAGATATTTGTACCAATTGACACAATTGTTTTGCCATTTTGGAAAAAAAGTTTAAACTAAAAACTTAAGCTAATATGCGATTATATTCATCGTTTTTGTATAATTTACATATAATGACAAATATATTCCATTACATTTTATGTGCTATTTTAGTTGTCGCTATTTTCTAAAATATAGCATATTTTATGTCAATAGTGACACATATTTAGAATCAAATGGTTATGACACAATAATAATCAGTTTATGATAGATCACTCATCTTGAATTCCCATCTTAAGCACAATTCAATGTGGACTTCTCTCGGATTGTGTTATGGAAAAGACAAGTGCACTTTGGGGATATATGTAATCAAATCAATTATTTTAAGCTTTCATAAGGCACCACCGTATTACAAAAATCGGGGTATTATAAGTTATTTTATGAAACCCTTTAATAAACTTATATACTTTTTTATGAAACAAATTAGTTTAAATCTTAATAATTTTTTATTAGATGTCAATGTTCTTTTCACAAAATATGAGGCAAAAACAAAAACCCATCACATATGAATGTATTTTTAGTTTATGATACCGTTTTAGTAGATATACTCACATAATACAAAATTGACAATTAAAAAATCCCACTTTAGAATTTTCATTGTTTTTTATTTTATTTTTGTTAATTATGAGTTAGGGATTGAGGCACGAACCAACTTTTAATCATTTAGCTTTCCCAACTGTCATTCGATCATGTAATCTCTTATATTACCCTATAATATATTTCAAGTCGAGCTATCGATATCTGGTTTTTCATTGTTTTAATTGTTGCAAATGCAGTTTTATTCTATATTGTTGTGTGTGATTTCTATAAATAAAAATTCAAGTTATATTTTATAAAGTTTTACATGTAACTTTGTTTCTAACCATTCTAAATCGAAGCAATATGTGTATATCTTGAAAACGTTGACAAAAAAGGTGTAAATCTTGAAAACTTCTCCTATAAATCAATTCTCTGGCTTCGAATGAAAAGGTGCGAGCCGTACGGAATAGTAATAAAATTATACACATGTATTTATAGAAAATTTTCAAGATTTAATATTTTATCAATATAAGGTATGCAATAATAATATTTTATTTAAGATGAGCCGTACGACAGTTTTTCAATAATAATATTTTATTTAAAACTCGTTTTTTTTTCATTTTATAAAATTCATTTTTTATTTACAAATATTTTCTTATAAAAAAATCATTTATTAAGGGTAGCCTTGTAAACTTTTATTCTAGATTACATCTAATATTTTCTCTTAACATCTTCTTAAATAGAGATTAAGATTCAAAATTGGAGAAATTGGTTAATCATATAAATTAAATTAATGCTTAAAATATTTATAAAAAATACAAATTATAGCAAAAATCTGTCTTCTTGATTTTATTTTAAGTTAATGAATCTTGTATCTTTTGAAATTATTAAGTTTGTGATAAATAAATATTTTATATTATAAATAGATACATAGTTAAAAGGTGAGGCGGAAATTTTTTAATATTCTCAAATGTCTCAACATTCTCATATGTCTCAACTCTCTCATGACATATGTTTTAGTATTAAAAATGTACAGGTTTTTATGTTAAAATTATTACGTGTATGGTAAATACATTGAAAAAATTATGTGGGGAAATATGTGACTGAATTAATTCGCTTAACATTTGGTCTCATGACATATTTTTCTAAGATTAGTAATTAAATATTATATAAATTTGATTAAGCATATAAAATATTATATAAAAATTAATTTAAATCTTATTATAATTTATATTAAACTTCTTATTATTAGTTATAATCATTTATTAAAGTCTTTATTTTAAAATAATGAATTTACAGATTTTGAAATCATTAAATTTCTAATAAATAAATAACTAATGAAAACCCAATATAGAAATGTGTGATTTAAGTGTGACCAAAAAGATGTGACTACTTATATCAAATCTTTTAACATTCTCTCTGATGATTTTTTGTTAATTAATATTACAGATTTTTCTTTTTTGGAATTACCTTCTATCACACTAACGATGGACAGATTTATCCTTAACATGCGGGACCAAGATGAACGGTTCTATTTGTATCATGATAAAAAAAAATTATGTAACCTTATTTCTAATAATCTGCAGAAATCACATCATTTGAAACTTGAATTCTGACTTTCTATTATAAAAATATTATTTAACACATTTTGGACTAATGGATCTTCTACATATTACAGATTTTCAAATCACACCAAATATATCATTTTGTACAATATTTCATGAGTATTTTAATGGCGCTTCAAATTACATTGTAAAGTGAATTAGTATTTACTAGACTCAGATTGCATTGTGTTGTATTAAGTATTAACTATTGAAGGCTCTTAACCACAGAGGATTTAGCGCACAGTGGTATTTTGTTTTGCAGAGAAGTGGTATTTTGTTAACTATTGCGTTAACAGTGGTATTTTGTTTTGCAGAGAAGTATAATAATAATAATGATGAACTGATTTTTATATTAAATAAATAAAAATTTGAGCCCATAATTTACAAAATGCTACATCCCTCTATGGCTTCTGGCTTCCGAGTAATTTTATAATGGTCCACAAATAAATAAAAAAAACCTTTTTGAGTATACAAATTCCTATTAAATCGGAACCATTTGTGCCAACTTTTCTGCCTATACAGTAAAATAAATAATCTCTTCGGTTTCTTGACTATTTTCTTTTTGTATATGGTATTATTTCTTTTCATAATTATCTTTAATTTAGATTAGTTTACTTGTATAAAAGGTATTCTCTATGTAAATGCATTAAACAAGAAAACTTTTTATACGTCTCGGCTTTTTCACTATTTTTCTTTTTCTACCTTAACCACGGGAGATCGGCTAAAGTTCTCCCAGAGGCGGTGAAGGATATTAGCTTTTGAAAAGGTACATCGCATATGCAGTCACCGAACCTTTGCCTTTAGATCAAACTAATTGATATATATTTTTTTTAAAACATTGCCGAAAACCAGCAAAATCAGCTTTGGAGACAATGATAGAACCATTAATTAACACATCAATTAAACCTAATATGCAGACTACCACAATCGAATGGTATGCCGATGTAGCTCTTTAGAATTGAATCCAAGAAGAATTGAGAATAACTACACTAAGAATGCAATAAACTAAACGAGCTAAGCAAAAATAATATTTGAGACAAATAACAATAGCATATATTATGACTGTTAATGCATGAATGCACAAAAAATACCACTCAGCTTTGCATATTTTATGGTGCATACATCACTATTGGTACGAATGGTTATATTTAGATTGTTAATGCATGAATATTTGAGACAAAAATAAAATTAGGGTCGGTCTTATTAGATTTTTTTCAAATAAAATCATAAAATTATTACTTTCATGGTGTCTTATAATAAAGTTCAAAATTTGCCTTCTTTTTATTTAACTTGTTAGTTACGTAACAATTTGTACCATAAAATGAAGTTGCATATTGTTGTGTCTATGAAAAAATGTCAACTACAATTTCAACATTAATACAAAACTAAAAGAAAAAAAAAAAAACATAGTAATAGTGATGTATGCACCATAAAATGTGCAAAGCTCAGTGGTATATTTTATTTTTAATGAAAAAATAGTTTGAAAGTTGCTTTCATTTCTAAGTTTTACTATCTCAATTATTTAGAAGATATGTAAATATCTTAGATGTAGATATTTTCTATATTTATGTTCATTTTCATAGTTATCTCTAATTTAGATGTCTTGACTTTCATAAAAAGTATGATCTATGTAGATGTATTAAACACGAAAATATTTTATCTATTTTCGATTTCTCGATTTTTTTTTTTTATATATCGTTATTCTTTTGAAAATTATCATAAGTTTAGGTTTTTTGACATATACAAAATGTATTATTTGAATGCACTAACAATAAAATATTTATACGACTTTGATTTCTCGACTATTTGTTTTTTTTGTATATCACCATATTACTTTTTCATAATTATCAATAATTTAAGTTTTGTTTACTTACATAAAAGGTATCATCTATGTGAATACAAAAAACCATAAAACTTTCTATACATCTTAGATTTCTCGACTTTATTTGTATAATCGTTATATTCCAATTTTATAATTACCTATAATTAAAGCTTCTTGACTTACATAAAATGTGTTTTTAACGTGAATGCATTAAACAATAAAATATTTTATATGTCTTTGGTTTCTCGAGTAGTTTCCTTTTCGTATCATCATTTTTCATTTTCATATTATCTTTAACTTAAACTTTTTGATATTTAGTTGGATTGCCTTATTTCCTGGTTATTTTGTTCTATGGAGATGTTAAAATATAAGGTTTTTAGTTTCTATATATATTTGTATTTATACGTGGTTTGCGATTGTTTACTTTTGTCACACTTGGTTTTTATAACCAAGAGAATAAAGAAGAAGAGGAAGAAGCATGATTTAATATTGGTTTCTTCGTTTCTTACATTCACAATACGAAGAAAAAAGTTAAACACAGGAAGACAATGGAAGGCAGGCAAGATTTTTAAAAGGTGATTTGGATAGTCTTGATCTCTTTGATTTGGAATTTTTGCTTAATTTGATCTATTCTGTGTTTTTGTATAAAAACATCGTTAGCTTAATATTATATAAATTGTTATATTCTGTGTGGGAATCACGATCTGAGTGTTCTTACCATAGACGAACACCAAAGTACAAAGTATTCTTTTTCCATAGTGGTGTGAACCTCCCAAGGTCGCCACTTTAGAGCTGGGGAGAAAGGGATAAACCTTGCAAGCACAAGTGTTTCAAGGGCTGTGGATCGATAGGTCACACAAAGGAGGCGGAAGATCCTTTGATTTACATGTGTTCTTCCTTAGATATTACGCACTAAGAGAGAACATGAAGCTGGATATTACACACCAGCAATGAAGAAGAGAGATGAGTCTCTCGACAACCTAAGAAGAAAGAGGCTGCGCCTGTTTTTAATAATATGAAAGATGAGTTTTACGACAAAGGTCTTAGGGTTTTTATAAATAAACCATCAACCAAAAGAAATGAAAATTAAAGAAAGGCAAAAATAAAAGAAAAAGGAAAACTTGATCAGTTGGATACGCATCTACTGTTAGGCCTTTTCTGAGCGATTCACTGGGCCGAATGTAGAGATCTTGATATTTTCGGAAACTAGACCCACGGGGCTTTGGATCCATATGTTTTAAATTTTCTAGGGCGCTGGGAGCTAACAGCTACACTTGATTGAAAAATCCATAGTAGTAAATCGCTGGGCTTGGATTATGATCAACAAATGGGCTAAGGGGATGTGATCCACTTGCCTCATTAAAAACCTTAGTTTGGAAAACCTATTGGGACAAAACCAAAGCAAGGGAAAAAGAGTGCAAATGAGTCACATACCCATTTGTTGATCCATTTGATATTTCCGGATCAAATGTTGTTGTTAAGCTAAGCCGTTTCTTCATCTTCAAACTTGTTTCATAACCAGAATGGTTTGAAACACTTCTTCTCCTTATGGTTTTGTTGAGTTTCTTAGAGTCTTGATGAATTGATCCAAATTGTTCATGATTAGCTTCCTCGGATACAAGCTCAGGTTCAAGCTCCATCTCCTTTGTGCTAGCCATGATCCTATCATCTTCAAGCTGCTCCTTCTTGATGCTTGCCATGATCACATCATCCTCTTCCACTTGAAAAGGATTTGAACTCAAATCCGAACCATCTGCAAGGAAAAATGTTAAGTTAGAAACGTTGAAAATTAAACTCAGATTATACTTACCTTGCAAGCTTTTTTCGTAAGCTTTGTCTTTTCTCGGCTCAATGATTTGGAAGGGACAGCCTCCTCTTGGCATCAGCTTGGACTCCTTATGGGCTGGAAATCGTTTCTCCTTCATGCGAATCCAGAACCGATATCCAAGCTCAAAGATCAAGTGGCATTGCTTCTGGTTTGCTTGCTGCTCCTTTCTTAAATACTCCCTCGGTTCAAGAACAGCTTGAACAACAATCTTCTTAAGCCAAACATGGAAGAGCCACGTTTTTGGGGCATGAAAATTCAGCTCTTCCTCCTGTATACCCTGTGCACTCACAACAAAGACTCGAAACAAGAGATCATAGGTGCAAAAGGATAATTCATTTGATTCAATAAACAGTTTATTATAGACCAGAACGTCGAAACTTTTAGTGAATGGTCTTGAAACAGAAAAACCCTCTTTATCTTTATGATATAAAATGCAGTGTGTTATCCTAGAGAGTCTATCAATATCCATAAGCACAGAATTCCTATTAGCTTCATACGTTTTATCAAACAGAAAACTTCCATGCCTAAAGAACTTTTTATGCTCAAATTCTTCACAAGATGGAAACACATTTTTAAAATCATCATGTGAATGATGAATTATCTTAACGTATTAAAATTCCAGCAACTTAGCTACAGGAATAAAAAGAAACTCATACCTTGGAATTATTGCATCAGTCACAATAATTTCCTTACCTGGTTCGCGTAAGGTCAGATATGCCTTCACTGTTGTGCCTTTCTGGGCCGATTGGTAAGGCTGATTGAGATGATATAGATTGTTTTGGAAACTAGACCCACGGGGCTTTGGATCCATATTTATTTCGCTTTCTGGGGTGCAGTGAGTCGGTCTGTGTAGCACGATCTTGGGCACGGTCGCGCAATAGGGCCTGGTACATATCGGTTGACTTGTAAAATTCATATCTCTCAAGTCTGAACCGGCGTTGTTGTGAATACAATTTTCTCAGTTTCTCTGATGAATCAAGATTTCAGGAAAATTTGGTTCATAGCTTGACTCCTTCTGGTTCGGTTGGGAAAATCCTTTGAACGCACGCATGTCCGAATCGCGTAAGGTGGGATTCACCTGTCTTGGAAGTTGAATAACTTCTTCACCTGAAGTCGGAATGGATTGATTCAACTTCGAGTAGTGCTCTAGTTGAGTTGAGAATGTATTCCAAGTGGTCGTTGGTCTAGTAAAGTTGATCACAGACTTCGTTTGTATTGGACAAGGCTCTTGGTCCATTGCTTCTCCTTTGGATGTGTGCTCTTTAGTAGGACCTGTTTCAACACCCTTTGACAAAGACAAGTGTATGAAACTAGAATTGAAAATTTCATGAATTGATTGAGAAGGACTATCACTTATCTTAGTTATTTCATGACTTTCGAGTGGCAGGTCTTTAGCTTTTGCAAGATTTGCTTCGAACTCGGCTACAACATCTAGTAGTGCATCTCGGATTTCGTTTGGACCGAATAAGGGCTGAGAGGCAGGTATGGAAACGTGCTCCTTTTGATGTTTTGGCTGAGAATGTTTTACTTTGGTGTCATGAGACGATTTACCATCACGTCTATTGTAATCATATGCTGCTTCTCCTCCTTGTTGTCTCGGCTTGTCATTCCTTGATTATGTCCTTTTGAGCAATCCAAATTTGTAGCTAGGTTCTTCTCTTTGTTGTATTTTCTGGTCTGCTTCTCTTCTAGGAGCTCTATCACGAGCTCTTCTTTGATGGTTGTCACTCTGCACTTGTTTTCCATTCTTCTGCAGCTCTTGACAGAATGCTTCTAGTTTAGCATCAACAATCGTTGTCATCATCTGCTCTATATGAGCCATCATTGTTTTTGTAAACAGCTCGTCCTTGTTGCTGGTATCATCCTCATCTTCAGCCATTTCGACCTGAAAAGAAGAAACAAGAACTCACCAGTAACTAGCTCTTTGCAAAGAAAAGAAAAACTCAAAAAAAGAAGGAAAAACACAAAAAGGATTAAAAAATCAGACTCGGCGAACTACAGACTTGCGCAATGAACTAGGACTAGAACAGATCCGCTAGTCTTAACAAACCTCAAGCCTAAGCAACAGACCCTAGACAAAGACTCGATGATCACAGAAGCTAAAAGGAAAAAAGCTTGTTCTTCTCCTTACCCTAGCTGCAGCGAGTCTATAACGCTAACTCAGCTTCTCTTTTTTTTTTTTTTTGATTCCTAGCTAACCAGAACGAAGACTCTCAATCAACAGGTTGCTAAAGACACTAAACTCACTCAAGAACACGAAGAACAACACTTAGAAACTCAAACTCGACAAGACACTTAAACAAACTTGCTGCAATTCTGAAATTTATTAAACTCACAAACTGCTACACCTAAGAATCGATGGCTGCAACTAACACAAGTAATATATTGTCTAGACTTAATCGCAACACCAAACTGACTCATCAACTCGAAAATCCTACACCTAATACTTTCTCTAACACACTGAATTGCAGAGACAATTTCTAAGACACAAATCGCAGCAATATAAACCCTAATTTTTTTTTTTTTTTGATTTTTGCTAAAACTGAAACGAAAACAACTAATAAACATGTATCTAGGTTCAAAAATCACAAAAACTAATGAAGAACAGACTCGACACACAAAGTAAGACTGAGCAGACACAAAATCGCAAAGAAAAATAAAAGAACAGATGCGAAAAAGCAAAGGAAAGATATTACCCAGATTGTAGAGCGTTGCTCTGATACCACTTGGTGTGATCCTCCCTAGATCGACACTCTAAAGCTGGGCAGAAAGAGGGGATAATCCTTGCAAGCACAAAGCTTCAAGGCTGTGGGTCGAATGGTCACACAAAGGAGGTGGGGATCCTTTGATTCAACTTTGTTCTCTCTAGATATTACACACTAAAGAAGAACAATTACTGGATATTACACACCGGCAAAGGAAGAAGAGATGAACTCGAGTTCCTTGAAAGAAAAAGAGATTGCGCCTTTGATTAAAAAGTAGGTTAATGTTTCTGTCGACATTACAAGGGTTTTTAAACCCAAGAAGTCGACCAAAGAAAGGAAAAATTAAAAGAAATGCAAAAATAAAAGAAAAAGGAAAACTTGATCCGTTGGACGCGCATCCACTGTTGGGCTTTTTCTGAGCGATTCACTGGGCTGATTGGAGAGATCTTGATGTTTCGGAAACTAGACCCACAGAGCTTTGGATCCATATATTGAATGTTTTCTGGGGCGCTGTGGGCTAAAAGCGACACTCGATTGAAAAAGCCATAGTCGTGAATCGCTGGGCTTGGATTATGATCAACAAATGGGCTAAGGGGATGTGATCCACTTCCCTCATTAAAAACCTTACTTTGGAAAACCCATTGGGACAAAACCAAAGCAAGGGAAAAAGAGTGCAAATGGGTCACTTACCCATTTGTTGATCCATTTGATATTCCCGGATCAAATGTTGTTGTGGAGCTAAGCCATTTCTTCATCTTCAAACTTGTTTCATAACCAGAATGGTTTGAAGCACTTCTTTTCCTTATAGTTTCGTTGAGCTTCTTAGCGTCTTGATGAATGATTCCAACTGTAAATGCTCAGCTACAAGCTCTGGTTCGACCTCCATCTCCATAGTTTTTCCCTTTTTGCTTCTGTGATCGCCGAGTCTCTTTGTCTAGGGTCTGTTGCTTAGGCTTGAGGTTTGTTAAGACTAGAGGATCTGTTCTAGTCCTAGTTCATCGCACAAGTCTGTAGTCCGTCGAGTCTTATTTTTCCTTTTTGTGTTTTTCCTTTTTTTGATGTTTTCCTTTTCTTTGCAAAGAGCTAGTTACTGGTGAGTTCTTGTTTCTTCTTTTTAGGTCGAAATGGCTGAAGATGAGAATGATACCAGCAACAAGGACGAGCTGTTTACAAAAACAATGATGGCTCAGATAGAGCAGATGATGACAACGATTGTTGATGCTAAACTAGAAGCATTATGTCAAGACCTGCGGAAGAATGGAAAACAAGTGCAGAGTGACAACCATCAAAGAAGAGCTCGTTATAGAGCTCCTAGAAGAGAAGCATACCAGAAAAGACAACAAAGAGAAGAACCTAGCTACAAATTCGGATTGCTCAAAAGGACATAATCAAGGAGTGACAAGCCGAGACAACAAGGAGGAGAAGCAGCATATGATTACAATAGACGTGATGGTAAATCGTCTCATGACACCAAAGTAAAACGTTCACAGCCAAAATATCAAAAGGAGCACGTTTCCATACCTGCCTCTCAGCCCTTATTCGGTCCAAACGAAATCCGAGATGCACTACTAGACGTTGTAGCCGAGTTCGAAGCAAATCTTGCAAAAGCTAAAGACCTGCCACTCGAAAGTCATGAAATAACTAAGATAAGTGATAGTCCTTCTCAATCAATTCATGAAATTTTCAATTCTAGTTTCATACACTTGTCTTTGTCAAAGGGTGTTGAAACAGGTCCTACTAAAGAGCACACATCCAAAGGAAAAGCAATGGACCAAGAGCCTTGTCCAATACAAACGAAGTCCGTGATCAATTTTACTAGCCCAACGACCACTTGGAATACATTCTCAACTCAACTAGAGCACTCCTCAAGGTTTGAATCAATCCATTCCGAGTTCAGGTGAAGACGTTATTCAACTTCCAAGACAGGTGAATCCCACCTTACGCGATTCGGACAAGCATGCGTTCAAAGTAGTTTCCCAACCGAACCAGAAGGAGTCAAGCTATGAACCAAATGTTCCTGGAATCTTGATTCATCAGAGAAACTGGGAAAATTGGATTCACAACAACGCCGTTTCAGACTTGAGAGATATGAATTTTACAATTCAACCGATCTGTACCAGGCCCTATTGCGCGACCGTGCCCAAGATCGTGCTACACAGACAGACTCACTGCACCTCAGAAAGCGAATTAGATATGGATTCAAAGCCCCGTGGGTCTAGTTTCCAAAACAATCTATCTCATCTCAATCAGCCTTACCAATCGACCCAGAAAGGCACAACAGTGAAGGCATATCTGACCTTACGCGAACCATGTAAGGAAATTATTGTGACTGATGCAATAATTCCAAGGTATGAGTTTCTTTTTATTCCTGAAGCTAAGTTGCTGGAATTTGAACACATCAAAGAGCTTTATATTTCAAATGATGATTTTAAAAATGTGTTTCATTATTGCGAAAAGTTTGAGCATAAGAAGTTCTTTAGGCATGGAGGTTTTCTGTTTGATAAGGATAAAATATGTGAACCTAATAGCAATTTTGTGCTTATGAATATTGATAAATTCTCTAATTCTGTTAGTGCTTCACCGAATGCTGAATCATCCTTTGGAGAAATTGTTTATTTTGATAGCACTTTGAATTTTAATAAATACTTAGATTATCATGCTGAACGTGTGAATTTTGTTTTAGATGATCTAAGTGGTAAACTGTTTGCTAGTCGAAATGAGTACACGTTTTGCACCTATGATCCTTTGTTTCGAGTTTTTTTGCTGTGAGTGCACAGGGTATACAGGATGAAGAGCTGAAGTTTCATGCCCCAAAAACGTGGCTCTTCCATGTTTGGCTTAAGAAGATTGTCGTTCAAGCTGTTCTTGAACCGATGGAGTATTTAAGAAAGTAGCAGCAAGCAAACCAGAAACAATGCCACTTGATCTTTGAGCCTGGATATCGGTTCTGGATTCGCATGAAGGAGAAACGTTTTTCAGCTCCCGCACAAAGATCAATGCCTACAAAATCTGCTTGCAAGGTGAGTATAATTTGAGTTTAATGTTCAACTTTTCTAACTTAATAAAATTCCTTGCAGATTGTTCGGATTTGAGGTCAAATCCTTTTCAAGTGGGAGAGGATGATGTGATCATGGCAAGCATCAAGAAGGAGCAGCTTGAAGATGATATAACCATGGATAGCATTAAGGAGATGGAGCTCGAACCAGAGCTTGTAGCTGAGCATTTACCAGTTGGAATCATTCATCAAGACGCTAAGAAGCTCAACGAAACTATAAGGAGAAGAAGTGTTTCAAACCATTCTGGTTATGAAACAAGTTTGAAGATGAAGAAATGGCTTAGCTCCACAACAACATTTGATCCGGGAATATCAAATGGATCAAAAAATGGGTATGTGACCCATTTGCACTCATTTTCCCTTGCTTTGGTTTTGTCCCAATGGGTTTTCCAAAGTAAGGTTTTTTAATGAGGGAAGTGGATCACATCCCCTTAGCCCATTTGTTGATCATAATCCAAGCCCAGCGATTCACGACTATGACTTTTTCAATCGAGTGTCGCTTTTAGCTCACAGCGCCCCATAAAACATATAATATATGGATCCAAAGCTCTGTGGGTCTAGTTTCCGAAACAATCAAGATCTCTCCAAGCGGCCCAGTGAATCGCTCAGAAAAAACCCAACAGTGGATGCGCGTCCAACTTATCAAGTTTTCCTTTTTCTTTTATTTTTGCCTTTCTTTTAATTTTTCCTTTCTTTGGTCGACTTTTTGGCTTTAAAACCCCTTGTAATGTCGACAGAAACATTAACCTACTTTTTAATCAAAGGCGCAACCTCTTTTTCTTTCAAGGAACTCGAGTTCATCTCTTCTTCCTTTGTTGGTGTGTAATATCCAGTGATTGTTCTTCTTTAGAGTGTAATATCTAGAGAGAACAAAGGTGAATCAAAGGATCCCCACCTCCTTTGTGTGACCATTAGACCCGCAGCCTTGAAACTTTGTGCTTGCAAGGATTATCCCCTCTTTCTGCCCAGCTTTAGAGTGTCGATCTAGGGAGGATCACACCACATAGTCTTCTTACCTGTGCTTTGTTTTTATGCAATTGCAACTCAAATTCCATTCATTTTTTTGTAAGGTATAGTCTATTGGTGACTTTTCATTTGAGTCTAAGCTGGAATTCCTCAGATTTTATTTTATAGTTGGCGTGGCAAGTGATTCTCCAGTCCATTCTTCCAGTAGTGACGATCTTGCCACCTACCTTGAACCCGAGTTTCAATATGTCTCAGATTCTTCGCCTTAATCCTTCCCCATCGAACAAGCGGAGTGTGATGTTTAAGTTGCCAATCATAGGTAGTTTTACACATATCCATGCGAAAATACTTGAAAAGTCATACATATTCACTTCAACGTGATATGTTTTAAAACAGTAAAATAGCAAGAGTTTAGATGTGGTGCTTGGACAAGAAAGTTCTGTTTTTATTCTTGACAATACAGAGAATGTAAGTATTTTGTCTTTTTTGTTAATGTTTCATGTAATTTTTAATCATGATATTTGATTAGATTAGACATGTTGTTTGGTTTGATATACTTGCACATCCATATCACAAGGACGGTATGATTGTGATAGAAAGGTGTCACTTGATGAACTACAATCGTACCAATAAGATCTCAACATTCGGGTTTTGTAATTTGGTTCTTAGATTTTTTTGTGTAATTGATTTTTTTTTGGTGTCAGGTGAGGTCTTGTTCGTTTGATCATCTGGCATATGCATCTAGATGATCCATTTAAATGATTCATCTGGATGATGTTTGTTTCCAATCACAAGATCACAACCATATCACAAGGACGGTATGATTGTGATAGAAAGGTGTCACTTGATGAACTACAATCGTACCAATAAGATCTCAACATTCGGGTTTTGTAATTTGGTTCTTAGATTTTTTTGTGTAATTGATTTTTTTTTGGTGTCAGGTGAGGTCTTGTTCGTTTGATCATCTGGCATATGCATCTAGATGATCCATTTAAATGATTCATCTGGATGATGTTTGTTTCCAATTTTGGTTGTTCATCCAGATGATTCATCTGGATGAATCTGAATGAATCTTTGTTTGTTTGGTCATTTTACATATTCATCTAGATGATTTTAATTAAAAATGACAAAAATACTCATACTTTAATCTAATCATATTTTTAACTTTAATCATAACCATATTAATTTTAATTAATGATCTAAATAATATTTACAACTAAATAATTTTCAAATTATTATTTTTGACATTTGTAAATTTTAATTTTCATAAAAATAAATTTTTTTTTTAATAAAAATCAAACACAATTAAGGAAGAACCAAGATTAATACCAAACATTAACATTATTCAAAAGATCGTATCGCTATTCAACTAATATTGTATAAAAAGATCAATAATGTTTAACCTCAAAAGAGGAGAACTAGAACGACGATGAACGACACAAAATATTCAACTAATATTCAAAAAATTATTCAAAAAATAAAAATACATCGAATGCCTGGGCATTCGGGTCTCGGTTCCGGGTTCGGGTCTCGGTTCCGGGTTCGGGTAGGAACCGATCGGGTCCAGGTCTTTCGGATAGGAGGGATTTAGACCCAAATAGGAACCGAAATGGTTTCGGTTCGGTTCCGGTTCGGGTCCTCTCGGTTCCGGATCGGTTCGGGTCCGAGATTCAAGAACCGAAAAATACTCGAAAAAATCGGATCTTGGATCGTTTCGGATATTTTTTGGTTTTCGGATATATTTTTCGGTTTTCGGGTATATTTTCGGGTATTTTTCGGGTTTTCTGGTATTTTTCTCGTTTTCGGGTATATTTTTCGGTTTTCGAGTATTTTCGGATTTTTTAGATATTTTTCGAGTATATTTTCGGGTATATTTTCGGGTATATTTTTCGGGTATTTTTTGAATCCAAAAAAAAACTAAAAAATTTATATATGGGTTCGGTTCGGTTCTCGGTTCCGGATCGGTTCGGTTTCGGGTCTTTTGGGTAGAAGGGTTTGGGACCCATTTGGAAACCAAAATGGAATCGGTTCGGGTACGGTTCAGGTCTTTCGAGTCGGGTTCGGTTCGGGTTTTCGGGTCCGGGTAAAATGCCCAGGCCTAGAATCTACATTGTCACAAATTGAATACCATAACCATTTTCATCATTCTTAAGTAAACAAAAGAGAGTGAGAGTTTAACCTCAAAAGAGAGTGAGAGTGAGAGTTTAAACAAAAGAGAACTTCCGTTTGGTTGGTAACAGATCGCAGAAATGGAATCACGAACATCGGTCCAAGCGACGACTCTCTCTTCTGATAAACCCCAGATCCGAGCTTTTCCATCAATAGATCCACTTACGAAGTTGTTCTTATTCACAGGATTGAATGGAACACAAGTCACTGTATTTTAAAAAACAAGCAAAAAAAGGAAAGAACAATGAGTCACTTTTACCAAGTCTTTCAGACCAAATCAGTTGTTTTTAATTTTATTAGAGATCAAAACAAGTTACCGTAGTTGTTGTGATGGAAGATATGAAGACATTGATCACTACCAATCCTCCATAACCGGACTGTCTTGTCTTTAGAAGCTGAAAGAAGCAACTGTAAAAACCAAAGACAGATTCATTAAGTAATGGATCAAGAAATATCAAAGACGAGAGAGATTTTTTAACAAACTAAAACTCACGTTTGAGTCTGACAATGCTAAGTCCAAGACATCTCCGGTGTGACCATGAAGTTCTTGAAACGGTGTTTCTTCGATATGAAAAGCTTTATGAGGGAACAGAACCAATGCTTCTTGTTGGCTCATTGGCGGCTCTTGCTGAAGAAAAGAGGCGAATAGAGAATCCGATAGCGTGATTCGCCATATCTTTACAACTCCATCTTCGCCTCCGGTTGCTAAAAACTATCTACAAGTAAGAACAGACCGTTAAGAAACACAAGTTCAAGAATCACACTCTAAGCATTTCAAAAAACACAAACACAAGTAAGAAATCACACTCTAAGCATTTCAAGAGTAGCAACAGTTAAAAAAAGGAAAACACAAGTTCAAGAATCCAAATGAATAATATTTACATGACCCCTTCCTTTTGCTTACCACTAGCACACGTGTACTAAGTCAAACCAAACGTGCCCAAACCAAACCAAATGTGCCCAAGTTGATTCTATTTTTTTGTACTGGAAGGTAAAGACATCAATTCTTGTAATAAACAAGAAAAAGCTTGAGGCTTATCTAAGTCTCTGTTTTGACAGAGTACGGTCTCAAAGTTACCAGATGGAGGAGCCAAAATACCGAAGCAGATTGCTGGATTGACTCGAGAGCTCAAAGAAATAAAGGCAGCACAAAGCAACAATATCCCTCAAGTTATTGACTTGGAGGACATAAGTCAGAAGATGCACAAAGGATTGAATATGTAGAGTAAGACACAAGTCAAGATGCAAAAAATACAATGACCCTCATAGTGGTTTTTTCGTTTGTTGTTGATGGTAATACCCATTGAAGGAACCAGAATTCGCACACATCGTAGATTGGCGAATTCAGTTTAGAGTTTAGGAGAATTATTTTTATTAGATTTATAGCTGTGCCGTTGAAGGCTGCCTACGTACCCTTCAAATAGGGATCAAGCCAAAACGTAGTTCTTGTTACAAAGGATGTGATGGGATTTTTCGATGATTAAGAATGAGGCGATGACCTCCTTATTTATAAGTCTTGAAGTCCTTAGCTCTTCCTTTTCCTTCTTGACTTTGTATTGGCAATTATCCTTTTTCCTTGAAGCTGATAAGGATAATCTCCTTTCTTTCCGGGATTTGCCTTTATCCAAATAAAGGAAATCTTCTCTTTATTAATTAAAGGAAATTTCCCTTTAATTACGTAGATCGGTTTCGATGGGCCTTGAAGTTGATTGTTGGGCTGATTTCTATTCAAACCGGGTTAAACCGGGGGAGTGCTAAATCCCCCTCTAACAATTAGTCCCCCCCTCAGTTCGGCGAAGGAGTGTTCGAGTTCGGCGGATTTCTTTAGCCCGATTGGAATTGAAATCAGCATCTGGTCGAATTTCCTTTTAGACGTTGTTCGTCTTTGTTCCTGCAAAAATTACTAAAGACGAGAGATTGAGCTCGAGACTGAGCTCGGCGTTTGTTAGTTAGGCGCGAGGTCGGTCTCGGCTTTTCCAAGTTCGGTTTCGATAGTTCGTGCGGGACTGTGAGGTCGGCGAGCTGTGATTGCGAGCTGCCCAATTGTTTAGATCGGTGAATTACGATTACGAGTTGCCATACTGCGGGGTCAGCGAGCTGTGCGGTCGGAGAACTGCGATCGTGAGTTTGGCGAGCAGGGGGTTGGCGAGCTGTGGCCGTGAGTTAGGTGGGGCTGCGAGATCGGCGAACTGTGACTGCATGATGAGTAAGTTGCGACTGAGCTACCTAACTGTTAGACCGACGAGCTGCGACCGCTAGCTACCTTACTGTCGGATCGTCGAGCTACGACCACGAGCTGCTTTACTGCGAAGTAGGCGATATGTTCGATTGGGAGGTAGGTGAACTGCTTGAGTTTGGCTTGAAGGAACGGATCCTATGATATAATCTGAAAAGAAAATATCTTCGAATAACAAGTAAAAAATTTGATAAAAAATACCTGAATTTTAGGGAGCTCTGTAGACGAGCTATAATCGATAAGTGACGAGCTGGATCTATCAGTGGATGTCCTTTTTTTTTTTTTTTTTTTTTTTTTTTTTTACGCGATCTGTTGCCGCGTAGATTGGAGAATTGTTGATTTAATCGGTAAACATGATGAGATTTTCACGTCGTCTCCGTGTTTCTGATTTCTCGGGTTAAAAAATAATTCTCCATAAACACCAGATTTTTCTTGCCCCCTCCTTCTAGCGCCAATTGAAGGAACCAGAATTCGCACACATCGTAGATTGGCGAATTCAGTTTAGAGTTTAGGAGAATTATTTTTATTAGATTTATAGCTGTGCCGTTGAAGGCTGCCTACGTACCCTTCAAATAGGGATCAAGCCAAAACGTAGTTCTTGTTACAAAGGATGTGATGGGATTTTTCGATGATTAAGAATGAGGCGATGACCTCCTTATTTATAAGTCTTGAAGTCCTTAGCTCTTCCTTTTCCTTCTTGACTTTGTATTGGCAATTATCCTTTTTCCTTGAAGCTGATAAGGATAATCTCCTTTCTTTCCGGGATTTGCCTTTATCCAAATAAAGGAAATCTTCTCTTTATTAATTAAAGGAAATTTCCCTTTAATTACGTAGATCGGTTTCGATGGGCCTTGAAGTTGATTGTTGGGCTGATTTCTATTCAAACCGGGTTAAACCGGGGGAGTGCTAAATCCCCCTCTAACACCCATTGGTCATATTTGACAAATGAAAATTCAGAACGCATTGAAACGACAGCCAATGATGAAGCTGAACAAGAAGAAAACACAGTAACACACTTAACAATTACATTTTCAAGAGACAAATAGATTTAACAGGATGAGCAAGGATGGGAACCCACGAACAAAGATTGAGCACCTAAGGGCAAAACACAAAGCACCTAAGGGCAAGAGAGTTCACTTACCCGAGAGTGGGTTTCTCCTTCTCGAGAATACCTGTAAATCAAAACACACATACAAGTGTTTAATAGAAGCATAAGTTGAAATCTAGTAAACCCAGAAGATTGAGTTACATAGTTAAGAGCTAAGAGAAAGTTGAAGAAAAGAGAAGAGAAGCTCGCCTGTGTAAAGTCGGAGAGAGAAGCAGCTCGTCGGAGGGAGAAGTCGCCGGAGAGAGAAGCAGCTCGCCGGAGGAAGAAGTCGCCGGAGAGAGAAGCAACTCGCCGAAATCGAGTGAGAGATGAATGTCGAAGAAGAGAGTGAGAGAAGAGAAGAGTAGGAGAAGAGAGTGAGAAGAGTCGCGTTTAGATCTAGGTTTTCTGATTGTAGTTTTTTTATTTTTCCAGCGGTATTTTTGTCTTTTGTTTTTTTTGACTGAACCAGATCCATTCAGATGATCCAATTTGGATCAGTAAGATGGATTCCAAAATTTGTTCATAATTTTTAAACTCATTCAGATGGTACATCCAGATGATTCATCGTAATGAAAGTAAAATGCATTTAAACAAACATCAATTCTCATCTTCATCTAGATGAACCATCTGGATGATGAAACGAACATGCCCTGACTCAGTTAAAGGGGCCTGACTCAGTTAAAGGCAGAGATTAACGATCTCTGTTAATCCCGAAGATGTTGGAAATCGATGGGAAAGCTAGAGAAGGCTATGGTGCTCGACAGACATTGCCGGTGGGATTCTCCAGTGTACGAGACGGTGAAGTTTCTTCAGTATGTGAAGACATGGGAAGTTAATAAGACAATCTATATATTCTAATTGTGAACTACGGTGAAGAAAATTAATAAAATCAAAAAATTGAAGTGATCTCTGCGTTTTTTTCTTCAGATGTTTGTGTTCTTATAATATTTCTTAGCTTTTAGGAGGGATCTACAAAATCTGGTTTGGTGGGAGAGACTTCGAATGACTTTGTTGATTATGTTAATGCAATTAAGACTTGCAGTGTTTCTATTCTTCTACATAATTCAAATTCAAAAGCAATGTTTCACGTTAGTTCTCTCTCTCTCTCACACATGGCATGCGACATTAGAGTGTTTGAATCCCACAAAGCAAGTCTTTATTTTTTTAGAGTTCTTATTTGGAGTCGGAGAAGACGAAGATGGTGAACAAAGAAGAATGAAATGACGAATTTGGAGAAGGGAAAAAGTAATCAGAAGAAGAAGTCGGAGAAGAAAACCAATACATAGTAGACGAATAGGAAGTCGAAGAGAACGAAGAAGACAAAGGTGATGAATAAGGAGAAAAAGAAGAAGAAGAAAGAGAGTAATATAACCCGAAAGAAGAAGAAGAAGATGAAGACAGAACATAAGAGGAACAAGAAGTTGAAGTCGAAGACGATGATGAAGATGAAAGAAAAGAGTGAGGAATAAGAAAATCGAAAGATGTATAAGAGGAAGAAGAAGTAGAATTCAAAGACAATGAGGAAGAAGAAGGAAAAGATGTGGAAAACACGAGTGACAAAGAAAAAACGATAGAAGAAAAAAAAAAAAAAAGGAAAAAAAACGAAGAAGAAGACGTGAGAGAAGACAAACACGAGTTCTCCGTCTTCACATAATCATTTTTGCTTTTTGAGTTTAACTCAAAAAGAAAACAAAAATTTAGTATTGCTTTTTGAGTATTTATTTTGTATATTGTTTACTTTTTTGGATTAGCTTTATTTTGATCATGTATATCTCAAATGGTTGTTTTAAATTTTTTCGGTTTATAACATAAAGTTTTGTATTACGTTTTTGAGACATTTTGGCCCGTGCAAGGCGCGGTCTACCTACCTAGTATTACAATATTTCTTGAGTATTTTATTGGTGCTTCAAATTACATTGTAGAGTGAATTAGTAGTACTTGCTAGACTCGGATTACATTGTGTTGTATTAAGTATTAACTATTAACTATTGAAAGCTCTTAAACACAGTATTTAGCGCAGAACGTATTTTTAAAAAGTTCCTAATAACACATTCGCGCACATTCAAGCGTTGCGTTAACAGTGGTATTTAGTTTTGCAGAGAAGTATAACCAAGTTACCTTGGTTCAGTAGTAAGGAATGTCTATGTGGGCTTATCCCACTTGGGTTCGAGTCACCTTGACCACAATGGATTTAACATGGTTTCTTCTGGCCTATGGGAATTAGTCGGGTGTGTATCAAACCCCGGATTACCCATATTAATCAAAAAAATATATATAGTAATAATGATGAACTGATTTTTATAATAAATAAATAAAAATTGGAGCCCATAATTTACAAAATGCTACATCCCTCTATTGCTCCTGGCTTTCGAGTAATAATTTTATAATGGTCCACAAAAAAAAAACCTATTCGAGTATACAAATTACCAATTAAACCGGAACCACATGTGCCCACTTTTCTGCCTATTCAGTAAACTAAATCAGCCCGTGCTTTACTTTGCAAAATACATCCCTGCAGTGTAGCATACAATGGCCAAGATTATTGCCTGCACAGAGTCAACAACATCGTAAAAGCAAAAAAAAAAAAATATATATATATATCAATACCGGTTCGATTCTTGCCTGCACAGAGAATCAATCAAATCTTGGCTAACTCCGGTTGGCTAACTCCGGTATGCTGTCTGATAATCCTGTTGATTGTTCTGTGCATAGCGTTAAGAATCAAAAGGAACACCGAATCATCCCGAGAGAGAGAGGAACAAATATCACTCAGAATCCGAGTCAATGGAGAGGAACATCCGAGGTCTTACAGAACGCTTCTGGCGATGAAATGAGCTGATCTTTGCTTCTTTGCCTTGTCTTGTCTACTGTCATTCATACTTGGAGACTCCGTCGCTAAACGATTGTTGATCTAACTATGCACCTGATAGAACTAGGAAACAATTTAGATTTTAATATATCTAATCCTTATACCCAACTAAAACACAGAGCAAAAACCACTGACCCTCCAGGTCAGAACCGGAGTGGCCTTGACCTACGCTCTGATACCAAATTGAGACACCATAACCCGGGGAAACCCTAATAAATAAATTTACTTGCAGTCCACGTCAAATTGATATCTTAAGCAAAACCTGAAAGGGGAAGAGGGGTGAGTATTTACGGAATACTCAGCGAGGGTGTGCTTTTGGGGACACAAGATTCTTAGACATATCATTTGAATATAGCAATAACGAATATGCACAATATAAGCAATAGACACACACAACCTATATGTCTTTAGTAACAATACTACAAGTCATGAAACAATCATTTCTATATGCAATCATTCAAATCACATCAATCATCCTAACAAGTATGCATCACATTCCCAAGGGACGCAACCTAATGGTACTCAATCTCTTTCACATTCTGGACTCGTCAGCCCCATTTTTCATGGGTCCGCAACCTTAAACATTCTCATTAACATTCTTATCATTCTCATTCTTTGGTTGCGGCCCAGCAAAGAAATACCTCTTCATGGCTCACGACCATGACCCCGGCGACAAGAAATCGTGTACTAACACGCCTAGCAAACAGCTACTTCACATAAATATGCATCAATCATCTTTCACATGCAACAACCAACAATCATATCTAATTATTTTATTAAACATATACATATTTCTATTTCAACTAACGCATCTTGGGAATCTACATCTAGTCATCAACTTTAAATCACGACGAAAACAACTATGAAGATTAGCGGTTGAAGGTCCAACTCTGCGTTACAAGCAAAAATAATCAATTAGGGTTTTCCAAATTTTACAGTTTAGACAGTTTCTTGTTCAAGAAGATACAACTGTAACTTTCGTGTCATACCTTAGAAACGAAATCGAGAAGTAGATCTGGAAAGAGGGATGTAAGATCTTCATGACAGTATATAGATCGCAATCTGGGTCCTTCTGGTTCGACGGAAAAACAAATCTCAATATGGTTTTAGAAACTGTGAAAAATCAGATTCTGGGTTTGTAAGAAAAACATTGACTCTGCCTCAACTTTGAGATCGATTTTCGGATGGATCTTTGCTCAGAATCGGAATACAAAACTTGATATGGGAAGGTGGCTGTGAGATCTTCATAATGGTATGTAGATCGTGCTGTGGTTCTTCCTGGTTAGCTCAGAAAACAGATCGCAATTGTTTATGGAAAACTGTGAAAAATCAGATTCTGGGTGTGACAGAAAAACAGTGACTCCGTCTCAGCTTTGAGATTGATTTTCGGATGGAGCTTACCTCGGAATTCAGATATGAAAACTGCTCCGATTTCCTTGCAGCGAGCTATTTCCAGAGGTGTGTGTATCTTCACGTAACTACTCTTGGTCTCATTGAAATCGTCCCGACAATATGCTCGCCTGAAACTATCTCTGCACTGCTTCTCCTTTGACGGCTGGCAGTTCTGAGGGAATTTCGGCAGAGTTTCGCTGTATTTTCTCTCTGTGGCTCCAAAAAAACGTGGCTGCTCTTTAAATAGATCCAGGGTCGAGCTCCTTAGGTCTAGGGTTAGGGGAAGAAAAATTGTTTTGCCTTTAATGAGACTTAGAGTTTTCTTTGATTGGGCTTTACGGTTTTGGGTTGAGTTTGGGATGTCACATACATCATCAGCATCCCTAACACTTCCAGTAGCACTACTACTCATTGGTATAATATTCTTGTCCTGATACCCAACATTTTCTTGCCTATTACTGGAAGATAATCCATTTGTATTAGGTTTGCTAACTTCCCAAAGGCCATTGCGATTCTTCCTGATTCCAAGTTTCCGAGGGGTCGGGACATCTGAGAAACCTTCTTGTTTAACCGGAATTAACATTTCCATCTTCCGTTTAATCTCATCAGCAGAGGGGCAAAGACTACCATCGGGTGCGTGCCACTGTGAGAGTTCCCCTAATTCCCTACGCTCACTATCTTTTTTGGACTTTACTCGCTAAGAATCATCAGGTCTCACTTCAATTTCAGTCACCTCTTCATCACAATGCTTCATCTGTCGTGCAGGAAGACAGCAATTGTATAAATGCGTAGATACAAAGATTCAAGAATTCTAGTATTCCCATAAGTTTTACCTTAGCCGTGATACGGTTTAAATAAGGCTCCACGATTACATGCTCCACTGAGTAGTTCTTCGGACAAATAGGGCACTGCCACTGCATGTAAACAAACCACAGAACAAATCTAGTCAGAAAACAAGAGAAATCACCCAATATTTAGACAAGGATAGGAGACCTGCCTTTCTGGAACGTTGATTCAACTCCACAAACACCTCAAGGTCAAAACAGCCCATGTGCACACAGGGTAAAAATCTCCCAGCAACTTTTATCCTAGAACCGCTCATCTAATGACACAAGCAGAAAAGACAATTAAAATTTAACTGTAAGGAAATGTACACGTGCACAGCATCAGATAGCCGTAGGAAGATGGTAAGCATCACCTACATGACTGAGATAAGTACGAAAACTGAGTAACAAGCTATTAGTAACTTACAGGACACCGGAGATTGACACCAAAGAAATCAGCGACAACTTCAATGCCACTATCACTGTCGGCATTATCATCTCCACCTCCACTTCCAATGCATCGCCGTACACGTGCAAGAGCATCTTCAAACGTCTCCCCTTTAGTCTCTTCTGGAATCAAATTTAGAACCTAGATGGGAAAATGAGTCAAAATTGAGGCAACTTGGATCACAATAACTGAATTCCTGAGCATTCAAAAACACTAACAATAGTGAAAAATATAGTGAAAAAAAGGGAAATAAAATGTTGCAGCACGACGACAGACGACAATTAAGTAAACAACTGCAATCCAATCAAGCTATCTTGCACACCATGTATCATACAAGACCACATTCAGTCACTTATCTTACTGAAATAGAGGAAGAAATAATAGGACTCTAAAATATGTCACCACAGGTAACTTCCACAGATCAATTTCTTGGAATGGCAATTTAACTTTCTTTTGGTATTCAGCAGATCATTTTGTTACTTTTTAGAACACTTATGTCTTTATTACCCCCATAGACAGACCAAATCTGTTGAATGTTTATCATGAAATATCTGTGAACAGTACCTGTTGTAGAGTCCTGCGCTTCACAAGTCTAACTCCAAAACAAAAACTCCGATTGTCACCTCCACTCAAGGATATTCTGTTAATTCCATCCCTAATACAAGGTGTGATCTGCCAAAATAGTAAAATGAGATGGTAACAAATTACACCACTGATTGCAAGACTTTCAATGTATGACTTATCGACTCCTATATTTAAGTCAAAAGGGTTACTGCTGAAAAGGGATGAAAAACACACAATAGGTCCATCGTCGCGGCCGTTGGCCCCCAAAAGCTGTGACCCAGGTCGGTTAATTCCACGTACAGGCATACCTATGAAGTGATAGGGTATATATCATGAATCCCATATCAGAAAACATAAAGCAGTCTTATTGAGTACAATCAGAATAACAAGAAAACTAAGACAATGTGTATGTGAATGCAATGCGCCAACGAGAATTTATAGGGTATATACATATGTTTTGCTTTTACGAGAAGGAAAACTTATTCTTTCTCTGTTGGATTTGTTGCTTCTTAATTATTTTCTTTTGGTTTATGAATTTTGTCTTTTGCCATTTTTCATATTTTATGCAAGCCCTACTCCATTATTTATTCATTTGAATCATTTGTTAGTTGTTTTTTTTTTTTTTTCATTTAAGTCATTTGAGTTTTGAGTTCATTTTCGGAGGTTGTGAGTGTCACCATCTTAGGTTTTGGGAGTTACATCGGAGATCAGTTGCCATGGAATTCAGGGCGAATTCCTGTTAAGGTGGGGAGAATTGTACCATCACGGCCCATGTCAATTACCCACTACAATAAAACAATCGATTTGCAATGGAATTTGCGATGGATAATATCCGTCGCAAATTTACACTACAAGAAAACACAGTTTTTGCGACAACCAAAATAGTCCCAAAATAGTCGCAAATTACTCATTTGCGACTATTTTGTGACTAAAAACAAATAATCGCAAATATTTGGTCGCTAAATACAATAGTCACCAAAAAGTCGCTCTTTTGCGACTAATATGTGACACCAAATATCAGTCCTAATTTAGAGACTATGTTTGCGACTACTTGTAAAAACAAAATTAAAAAAAAAACAAAACAAAAATTCCAAACAAAAATATATTTTTATTATATTAAATAATTACAGTAAATAAAAAAAAAATCTAAATTAAAAAAAAAAAAAAAATCTAAATTTAAAAAAAAAACAAAACTCTAAATTAAATCTTCGATCACATCCCTCGCCGGCGCCGATCTGCTCCCTCGCCGGCGCCGATCTGCTCCCTCGCCGGCGCCGTTCTGATCCTCCGAGCGAGCTCCTCCTCCTCGAACCTGCATCGCACAGTGAAACCACCATCCCACAGAGAAACCACCATCCCGATCCCGATCTGCATCGCACATAGAAACCTCCATCCCGATATGTTCCTCCTCGCTCCGTCTGGCTTAGGCCGCCGAGCTCCTCTGGTGGTGGTGGGTAGTGGATTGTTCAAGCTCTTCATCTCCTCGGAACACCAAAGCGTGAGGAATGGAAAGAGAGCCTTGCCGCCATGAATTGAAAAGGGAACGAGATGCAGAAATCGAGGAATAGAAAGAGAGTTAGATGTCGAAGAGAAAGAGAGCCTCGCCGGCGGTGAGCATCTGGAAAAAAAAAGTTACTCGAAGAGAAGGACAAGAAGATGTCGAAGAGAAGGAGAAGAAGATATAGAGATTAGGTTGTCGAAGAGAAGGAGAAAAAGAAAATCGCAGGAAGGAGAGCGAGAGAAAAAAAGATAAAGTCAATTAAAAAAAAATAGATCCTCCACCGTTGGATTAAACTAATCAACGGTGGAGGATCTCAATCTTCGTCACAATAAACTAGCCAATGAGAAACTTTCTTTATTTTTGTCATTTTGTCGTAAATTAGTCACAAATTTGGGACTATTTTGGGACTACAATTGAAAAAAATCGATTGAAATTGCTAAACAGTCCCAAATTTGGGACTATTTTGTGACAATAAAAAACATTTACCATAAACCCTAAACTTTAAGAACCTAGAAGATTTGAATATGATTTTACAATGATTATGTGTATCTAGCATTTCAAAAATATATTAAAACTTAAAAAGAAGTAAATTTTGAGAGAATTTTTATATTTCAAAATCATTCCTTATAAAACACATGTAACACTTAGAAGATATTATGATTAGATTGAAATTTTTGTCAGTGTTATATTTTTTTGTTTATTATTTGATGTTTATGTGTAAGATCTAGTTTACGATTTAAGATTTATAGTTTATGATTAAGGGTTAGAGGTTTAGAATTTATGATTTATAAAAAGGATTATAAATGATCATATTTTAAAAAATTGTAAGTTTTGAATTTTTTGTATAATATTTGATGTTTATGTGTAAGATTTAGTTTAAAATTTAAGATTTATATCAAGTTTATGATTAAGGGTTAGAGGTTTAGGGTTTAGGGTTAAGGGTTTGTGGTTTGAGTTTAGAATTTAGAATTTATTGATTTCTATAAAAAAACCAAGTGGAGTTACAAATTAGTCCCAAATTTGGGACTATTTTGTGACTACTATTAAAAATTAGATTTAATTAGTCCCAAATTAGTCACAAAAACTGGGTTTGCAAATTAGTGTATATGTTACCTTAAACCATAAACTTTAAGAACATATAAGGTTTGAATATCAATTTACAATGATTTTGGGTATATAGTTGTTCAAAAATATTATTAGAATTTAAGATTTAGATTTTATGATTAAGGGTTAGAGGTTTAGGGTTTAGAATTTAGGATTTATAAAATTATTATATTTAAAAAAATTGTAAGTGTTGAATTTTTTGTATATTATTTGATGTTTATTTATTTGATGTTGTTTACAATTTAAGATTTAAATCAAGTTTATTATTAAGTGTTAGAGGTTTATGATTTAGGGTTAAGGGTTTGTGGTTTGAGTTTATAATTTATTGATTTCTAAAAAAAATAGAGTGTAGTTGCAAATTAGTCCCAAATATGGAACTATTTTGTGACTACTATTAAAAATTAGTCGTAAATTAGTCCCAAATTGGTCACAAAAACTGGATTTGCAAATTAGTGTACATGTTACCCTAAACCCTAAACTTTAAGAACATATAAGGTTTGAATATCAATTTACAATGATTTTGGGTATATAGTTGTTCAAAAATATATTTTAGAATTTAAGATTTAGATTTTATGATTAAGGGTTAGAGGTTTAGGGTTTAGAATTTAGGATTTATAAAATGATTATATTTAAAAAATTGTAAGTGTTGAATATTTTTGTATATTATTTGATATTTTTGTATATTATTTGATGGTTTATGGTTTAGAATTTTTTTGTATATTATTTGATTTATATTTAAAAAAAAATCGAGTGGAGTTGCTAAACCGAAGCAAATCAGTCACAAATCTGGGACTACTTTTGCAAGTCCTTAAACAGTCGCAAATAAGCGACTATTGTCTGACTACTTTTTTTAGTCGGTAATTTGTGACTATTATGTCACTGCATTATGAGTAGTCGCAAATCAGTCACAATATCGTCCCTCTTTTTTGTGACTAAAAAAGTAGTCGCAAAAAATAGTCACAAAACTGTGTTTTCTTGTAGTGTTACGACGGATTTGCGAGGGATTTGCGAGTGATTAACTAGTCGTCGCAAATCCGTCGCTATTTTGCGAGGGAAAGGATTGCGACGACTTTGCAACATATTTGCGACGAAGGTGCGAGGGACCGTCTAGAGTCGCAAATCCATCGTAAATTTGCGACGGAAATGCGAGAGATTTGATAGAGCATCTCTATAGTCGCAAATCCCTCGCAAATTTGCGAGGGACAATAGGTCATCGCAAATTCGTTGCAAATTTACGAAGAATCTGCGAGGGATTAGCGAGGACTATAATGGTCGTCGCAATTTTGCGACGGCAAGTTTCCCTCGCAAAATTGCGACGGATTTGCTACGGTAATTTGAAAGGGATTTGCAACGCGTCTAGTTAGGTGGAGTTAGGTGAGGTAGATGGACCACGTTTTAAAGGAAAATTAATTTCCATCGCAAAGTTGTTGCAAATTCTTTTTCCGTAGCAAATCCGATGAAAATTGCCGTAGCAAATCCGCCGCAATATTTTTTGAAATTCTATAAATACAGATCACGTTGAGAGCTCTCATAACACAACAACTTCGACGAAAAAAAGAAAAAAAAGAAATTTTTTTTTTGAAAAGTAGATTTTGAGTGGTGGGTGTTTAAAAAATGTCTTCGGGGCACGAAATATACGCATTACGATCATGGATGTACAATCAAAGAGATCCGGGGACGGGTGAAGTGACGAAAGAGTATCGGGACGGGTTGCGAGCATTCATGTACCAAGCGACAAGCCAACCATGTGCGACTCGTGACAGTAAAATTTTCTGTCCATGTAGAAAGTGCAAGAACACCCAATATGTGGATATTGATACTGTGAAGAGGCATCTATATAATAGAGGATTTAAGCCAAACTATTATATCTGGTTTTCGCATGGGGAAAGTTGTAGTGTTGATGCTGGAAGTAGTAGTACGAGTCATGGCGTTGATCAACCTAGTTATAATTATGGGCATGATCATTTATTCGGAAATATTGATGAAGGGTATCAACATGGAAATAGGTTTCATGATATGGTTACATATTCATTTCATGAAAGTACAACTGCATTTGCTGATGATAATACTAGGGAAGAACCCAACATAGAAGCAAAGCGTTTTTATGATATGTTAGACCCTGCGAAGCAGCCCATCTACGATGGATGTAGAGAAGGGCTGTCTAAACTATCATTGGCATCTAGGATGATGACAATTAAAAGTGATCATAACCTAAATGAGATTTGCATGGATTCATGGGCTGAGCTAATTAAAGAGTATTTGCCTCAAGATAATATTTCCGCTGAGAGTTACTATGAAATACAGATGTTGGTTGCGAGTCTTGGGTTACCATCAGAAATGATTGACGTATGCATTGACAATTGCATGATTTTCTGGAAAGATGATGATAAGTTGCAGGAATGTCGATTTTGTGGGAAGCCGAGATATCAACCAACTAGTGGAAGGACCCGCGTTGCATACCAACGTATGTGGTACTTGCCAATCACCGATATATTGAAACGGTTATACCAATCAGAAAGGACATCGGCGGCAATGAGATGGCATGCACAACATACCACAAAGGATGGGGAGGTTACGCATCCGTCAGATGCAAAGGCGTGGAAACACTTTCAGACTGTACATTCGGACTTTGCTAACGAGAGCAGGAATGTCTATCTTGGCTTATGCACCGATGGATTTAGTCCATTTGGTATGTCCAGGAGACAATATTCTCTATGGCCTGTCATATTGACGCCATACAATCTTCCTCCGGAAATGTGCATGCAACGGGAATTTTGTTCATGAGTATTCTAGTACCCGGTCCTAAGCATCCGAAGCGATCCCTTGATGTATTCCTCCAACCTTTGATTCATGAGTTGAAACAGTTGTGGTATACAGGTGTTCGCACATTCGATTATTCGCAAGAATGTCTATCTTGGCTTATGCACCGATGGATTTAGTCCATTTGGCATGTCCAGGAGACAATATTCTCTATGGCCTGTCATATTGACGCCATACAATCTTTCTCCGGAAATGTGCATGCAACGGGAATTTTTGTTCATGAGTATTCTAGTACCCGGTCCTAAGCATCCGAAGCGATCCCTTGATGTATTCCTCCAACCTTTGATTCATGAGTTGAAACAGTTGTGGTATACAGGTGTTCGCACATTCGATTATTCGCAGCAAAGGAACTTCAAGATGCGTGATGTGCTATTGTGGACCATTAGTGACTTCCCGGCGTATGGAATGTTATCGGGGTGGACTACGCATGGAAGGTTATCTTGTCCATATTGCCTTGATCGGTCAGAGGCCTTCCAGTTGAAGCATGGAAGGAAACCATGTTGGTTTGACTGTCATCGTCGGTTTCTTCCCATGCATCATCCGCATCGTAAGAACAAGAAGTTGTTTAGGAAGAACAAGGTCGTGCGTGTCCCCCCCCCCCTCCCCCCCGTCTATCTTTCAGGGAATGATTTGTTTGAGCAGATTGATTATTACGGTGCTCAAGAAACATGTAAACGTGGGGGCAATTGGCACACTAATGAAAACATGCCTGACGGATATAACGTTTCTCACAATTGGCACAAACAAAGTATTTTTTGGGAACTGCCATATTGGAAGGATCTCCAATTACGGCATTACCTTGATGTGATGCACATCGAAATTTTTTTTTTCGAAAACATCATGAATACGATTTTGAATGTCAAGGGAAAGACTAAAGACAATATGAAATCAAGGTTGGACATGGCCGAAATATGTGTAAGAAGCGAGTTGCATATTACACAAAACGGAAAAATCCCGATTCCAACTTTTCGATTGTCTATGGATGCGAAACGAGCGTTGTTTGACTGGGTTTGTTCAGAAGTAAAGTTCCCTGATGGATATGTGTCCAAATTCTCAAGATGCATAGAGCAAGGCAATAAATTTTCCGGTATGAAGAGCCACGATTGCCATGTATTCATGCAGCGATTACTACCATTTGCATTACTCGAGCTCTTACCGACAGCTGTTCACGAAGCAATTGCGGGTAAACAAGTATTTAAATATGTATTTATAATATAATTTTCTTATTTAATTACTGATATATATTATTGGTAGGCATTAGAGCATTTTTCAGGGATCTACGCACTCGAACACTGACTGAGGATGGCATAGCGCAATTACTCAATAATATACATGTTTTGCTGTGTAATTTAGAAAAAATATTTCCACCTTCATTTTTTGACGTCATGGAGCATCTCCCAATCCGATGGATGTACCCGTTCGAGCGATTCATGGGACATTTGAAAGTAAAGGCCAAAAATCTTGCAAGAGTGGAGGGTTCCATCGTTGCAGGTAGTTTGACCGAGGAAACATCTCACTTCACGTCATACTACTTTAGCCGAACCGTCAGAACGAAAAAAACCGCTCCTAGAAGATATGACGATGGTGGGGTTGCACCTACGTATAACGTTGATGTCCCGGATATCTTCGCCCAAATAGGGAGACTTGCTAGAAAGTTGAAAGAAGTTTGGTGGGAAGACCATGAACATTGTCGTGCAGCTCACAATTATATATTGCGAAATTGTGATTTTGTTCAACCGTTTGAGAGGTATTAATTAATTAGCTGCACTTAGATTACTTACATTTATATATCTCACTCGTTGTTTAATTAGTTTAAAAAAAAATTATTGCAGCGTTTTCGACATCCAGATCCGAGAATCCTATCCCGGTTTACTTGAAAAAGATTATGAGAAGTACAAAGAACGTGACTTTGCTGGATGGTCAAAATACTATGTACGTAAGATATATATATACATAAATATATATATATATATATATATATATATATATATATATATATATATATCATTTCACGAATATTTTTAATATAATTTGTAAAAATGAATTAATTGTTATTAAAATTATATATATGTAGGTAATGAATGGATATGCAAACCAGCCCTTGCCACTATGGTTGCACGAGGTTGTTCAAGAACCAATTGCGAAGATCACTACTGCTCCAATGTACTTCACTCGCGGATACACATTTCATACATATAAGCATGGCTCTCGAAGGTCAACCGCAAATTATGGAATCCATGTGCCAGGTGAAAACGACTACTACGGCGTCTTGCAAGAAATTATAGAAGTCACATATCCTGGAATTATCGGTTTGAAATGCATTTTATTCAAATGTGATTGGTACGATCCAACAGTCGGTCGGGGGGTCCGCGCAAACAACTTAGGGGCGATCGATGTCAATGAAAACCGACGTTTTTCCAAGTTCGAACCCTTCATCCTAGCATTGCAAGCAGAACAAGTGTGTTTCATTCCATATCCTCGGATTAAGCAAAGGCGTGAGACATGGTTATCGGTGATAAAAGTGAACCCAAGAGGCCGTATAATTGGGTTAGGCATCGATGATGCTATGCAAAATGAAAGAGTCGGAGAAGTCTCCTTCACAGTCGAATCAACAGAAGATATCATACATATCGATCTACAAAACAGAGAAGTTGAAGACATCGTGGATGATTCAAGTGAAGATGTAGCCGCACCTGACGAGTTCGAGGAGAACGATAGCGGAGAAGACAATGATGAGCATAGTGAACACTCCAATCCAACTGAAAATGAATCTGAAAACGATTCCGAATAATGTGTTATATGTACTATAATGTAATTTTTAAAATAAAAATCCGTATATGTTGTAAATCCGTAATAAAATAAAAACTTTATTATGATAATAAAACGTATACCCTAAACCCTAAACCTTAAAAACTAAAACTCATGAATTTGCAACGGATTTGCGATGGATCCGTCGCAAATCCATCGCAAATAAATGATTCATCGCAAATCCGTTGCAAATTTGCAATGGAATTGCTAGGGATTCATTCCTTATTTCCGGCGAGGAAAAAATCGTGACAAGTGTCTAACGGTTTTAAAAGTTAATCTCAAAAAATCAGATTTTTAAAGTTATTTAATGATGTGCATTCATAAACCGCGAATATTTAGAAATGTCTCCGTATAATAAAACGTCATATATCCGTATATGTTGTTTATGAATATATATAGAAGTTCAACATTGCTCGTACAATCAAATTCATTATATTTTTGGAAAAATATGCTTATGATCATTACTCTTATGAGATTATAAACCGTAAACTTTATTATGATAATAAAACGTATACCCTAATCCCTAAACCTTAAAAACTAAAACTCATGAATTTACAACGGATTTGCACTGGATCCCTCGCAAATCCATCGCAAATAAAGGATCCATCGTAAATCCGTTGCAAATTTGCGATGGATTTGCGATGGATTTGCGATGGATCCGTCGCAAATCCGTTGCAAAATGATTTTTTTTTGAATTTTGGTACGAATAATGAATTTTTTCATCGCATTTTGGGTCAAATTAAACCGCAAATTGGTAGTGGATCACACATTTTGCGATGGATTTGCGACGGATCCATCGCAAATCCATCGCTTATTAGTTTATAAACCACAACTATTGCTCTTCTTCTTCCTTTCTCCCATCTCAATCTTCCTCCATTGGATCTCCTCCCTTCTCCGGCAAACTGTGCATCTCCGGCGACCCCTCTCCTCCCTCCTCCTCCGCCGAATCGGTTCCTCCTCCTCCGGCGAGCACTCCCTCTTCCCTTCCTCTCTTCTCCGCGACCGCTTCTATCCTCCCTTCTTCCCCGACCTCCTTCCTTCTCCTCCTCCGCCGGCGAGCCTTCATCTCCCTCCGGCGACCTCCTCGCTCTCGCCCTCCTCTCTCTCCGGCGAGCCCCCTCCTCTCCCTCCCGCGACCCTCTTCCACGGTGAAGATTGGTTTTTTAAATATGGTTTTATTTTATTTTAAAATTTTTAATTTCTAAAATAGGTTGATATCTAAAAAAAATAAAAAATTAGGATGTTAGTTTAGATTTGTATATCAATTAGGATGTTAGATTTGTGAATTTGTTTTAAGATTTGTTAGATTTGGATTTGTATTTAAATTAGATTTTTAGATTTGTTAGATTTTATTAGATTTGTTAGATTTTTAGATTTGTTAGATTTGTGAATTTTTTTATAGATTTGTTAGATTTGGATTTGTATTTAAATTAGATTTTTTGATTTTTAGATTTGGTATATTTTGTTAGATTTTGTTATATTTTTAGATATTTATATTTTTAATTTTTATATTTGTTAGATTTGTATTTGTATTTAAATTAGGATGAATTTAGATTGTTAGATTTAGATTGTTAGTTTTAGATATGTTAGTAAATTAGGTTGTTAGATTTGTATTTCAATTAGGATGAATTTAGATTAGATAATTACATGATTAGTATGATATTATATAAAATGATTAGTTTGATTGTAATTTTTTTTGTATTTTGTAAAATGTAATATAATGCGATGAATTTAATTATTAATTTTATTTTGTTAGATGTCGGGATTTTGAGGTAACGACTACACTCGATTTCTTTCGATGGGTTCCACGAGTACTCCTCCGGTTACCCAGATGGATTTCGCGACTTCTGCTGTTCCTGAGACCGAGGAGCCTGCCCCCGCACCGGCGAACCCCGCGGCTGACTCGTCCCCATTGATATTGTGATACAGCAGATTTTCGAGAGCCCCGGTCATGATAGTCTACCACGACTCTATCCCCGCCGTCCTCCAGGAACGTTATGGTATAATTTAAATTTTCTAAGTTATTTATGTTTTTCTTTACAATTATAATAATTTCATTTTTAATTTACTATATTTTCTAATTTCAGGTTTGATGATGACGGAGTTGTGGCTGCTCAGATCCGTTCGATCTTTGAAACATATTTCAAAGAACCGCATGCCAATTACTCGCAAACACCGGAATATATCATTAAACGTTGGTATAAAACGTTTGCTGTAAGTTTTCTAAATTTTATTAAATTTATTTTTATTATTATTTAATAATATTTTTTATGCATTTAACTTCTTATTTTTTTTGTTATAGCAATAATTTTATTGGGATTTTGCAATTAACGGCGAGGTCCGCAAAAAATTTGAAAAGAAGTTGAAGGCTCGCATGTGCGGTCAGGTTGGACGTTGGAAAGAAAAGTGGAAGCCTAAGTGGATGGATCCGCTTGTTTGGAGCGGTCTTGTTCGATATTGGATGGATCCGAAGAGCAAGAAGAAGAGTGCCGATAGTCGCAAGGCCCGATACTATGATCCTGATGGTTACGGGCCTTCTAAGCATCGTTCTAGACAAACCTCGTTTAAAGCACGGGGCCGAAACATAGTAAGTTTTTTTTTTTTTTAAATCTTACATTCGTAACTTAATTTAATCTTATGAATTTATGAAAACATTTTTAGGCCGCAAAGACCAGATCACTAGTTCCGGATTTGTTAGCGGTTCTCGAGGAGACAAAACAGAAACCGGATGGCTCTTTTATCGATGGACGCTCGGAGAAGATCTACAACGATGTCACTTCGCGGCTCGAACTGTTATCTCGGACAGTCGATAGTGATGATCCCGAGAGTACAGCATCTGGCGGACTTACTCCTTTCGTGAAGAACCAAATTTTTACCGAGGTACGTATCTAAAAATTAAATTGTTGTATTGTATTTAAATATTTTTAGAAATGTTTATAATGTTTGTTTTTTCTCTTTCATAGGTTGCTCCCCGCAAAAAAGGAAGAATTTACGGAGTCGGTTCGCTTCAACCGCAAATTGAAGCTTCTTCTACATCGGCTTCACGTCCATCCCATGACGATCTACACCGGATCATAACGAGTTAGGCCGAGATGATATCAAGTCAGGCCGAGATGCTAACGAATCAGGCCGAGAAGATTAATTCCTATGATGCTTTCATGGACTACTTTGCTGAGAAGGATCCGGTTTTTGCGGAACTTCGCGCAGGACGTAACCCTCCGGAACCGGAACCGGAACCGGAACTGGAACCGGTACCAGTTCTGGAACCGGTCCTTTGTAAACACTTTAATTGTTTTTTTGTTTTTGTTTTTAAACAATTATGCACTTTTTTAAATAAAAAAATAAATTATATAATTATGTTTTATAATTTTAAATGTTAATTATTTTAATTATTATTTAATTATTATTTTAAATTTTTAATATTTTTTAATTAAAAAATTGAACTTTCCCCGCAAATCCATCGCAAAATTACGATAGATTTGTGACAGTTCTATTTCCGGATATCGCAAATCCATCGCAAAATTGCGATGGATTTGCGATAGTTCTGTTTCCGAGTATCGCAAATCCATCGCAAATGTGTGATGGATTTGCGATGGATTTGCGATTACCGGAAACAATGTGACATCGCAGAACCATCGCAATTCCATCGCAAATATTGCGACGACTTTTGCGTTGGTTAAAGCCATCGCAAATGTGCGACGATGCATGTACTCGCAAATCCGTCCCAAATTTGCGACGAAAACTATTCCCTCGCAAATTTGCGATGGCTATTTTCCGTTACAAATTTGCGAGGGAATATTTTTCGTCGCAAATTTGCGACGGATTTGCGAGGGAAATTGATTTGCGAAGCCTGATTTGCGACGGAGTAAGTGTCGTCGCAATTCCGTCGCAAAGCGTGATTTGCGACGGAATTGCTATGGATTTGTCCATCGCAAATCGGTTGTTTTCTTGTAGTGACCCCATTAGGCCCAATTTGTTTTATATTTTTTTGGTCGACATATACTTACTATTGTAAGCGTCTCCCTCTTCGTTCTAACCTAGAGTTGTGCCGCGTGAGTGAGTGTGACATCCCAAAAATGAGTTTTAGGGCCTATTTTTTTTGATTAAAACTCTAAGGCGAGAACCCTAAACCTTGCGCCCAAAGAAACCCTAACCCTAGGTTTTCGAAGAAGAAAACCTTAGTTTGCGAAGGAAGCAATGTTTCTGGCTCTTAATCTCCGACTGAAATCATTTTGGGCGTAGATCATGCATGCTAAGTTGGGTTCGAGGATAGTTGGGGCAAACATCAAGCGAAAGGAAGAGTTAGACCGAAAGAATCATTAGGCGAGGAGTCGGGCTTGTTTCAGGTTAAGGAAAGCCCACAAGCGAAAGGAATTGATTAAGCTCATTCTAAATTGGATCCTAAATTTTTAGTATCTTAATTTTGTGGCCATTAGTAAAGAGAAGTGAAGCCCAATGAGTGAAACCCAGAATGGTCATTAAGGGCAAAAGAGACATCTTCTCCGAAAACCCTAAACCTCACTCCCTTGCTCTATAAATAGAGGAGCCACGACCTAGAGGAGATCAGAGGGTGATCTTGTGGCGAAGCCCTTCCGGAATCTCGTTAGAGCCACCACCGTTGAGCCACCTCGAATGAGAAACCACCGCAGCCTCCTAGAAGGCAGATCTGACCCGTTTTGGAAGAGAAGAGTATCGGACAGACAAATCAGATTGGATCAAGCTAAAACTTGGTAATAATATTCTAGACTCCCTTATATAGCCATAGCCGAAAGCTGATCTCCGTTTGGAGCTATAGAGCTAAAGTTATTGCCGTTTTTCTGAGATCGATATTTGTTGTTAGAATCTTCGGACAACCATATTGCAAGGAGATTATCCTGGCGAACCCGGAAGAACCAGAAAGCGATCTACATACCTCTGTAAAGTCCTGAGTCTTAGATTTCTGAAAAGCCCAAGTTTGTCTAGATCGGAGATTTGTGTTGAAATTTATCGTTGTATCTTCTTGTCTGGTACATTCTGGCCGAACTTTCAATCAAAAGGCAAAGGTGAGGATTAGATTGTGGATTCCTAAGATACATTAGTTGGAGTAGTGATATGTGTATGCTTGGTGTAGGGATTAGATATGATTGATGGTTGATGGTTGATGGTTGATGATTGATGATTGATGTTGCATAATGAGTAATTATTGATACATGATTATTTAGTTATGAAGTATTCATTTGCTAGGTATTGTAGTACTTATTGTGGAACCGTTTTGTACCATATTGTTTGACGGCCTACAACGAGGAATTGAATACTGTGAAGTTGTAGTGATCGTGAAATTGTTTGACGGCCTACAACGAGGGACTGGATATTATGAAGTTGTAGTGATCGAGAAAGGGCTGACGAGCTAAGTCAAACCCTGAAGTGGGCGGTGGAACCATGATTATTTGAAAAACCAAGAATGGGTCGAGGCAAAGAATGAGTACTGTAACATCCCTAAACTGGGTATAAAAAAACGAACCGACTTAATTTATTAAGCCCGTAAGCCCATTTTAAAACCTAGGAAACTCTACCTATTGTCTCTATAAAAATGTGAGGAAGCTGAGAGTAGAGACACAGTTGAGAGGCGTGGGCGAAGCCCTGCTCGTTTTGTTCCTTACACCGTAAACCCTAGCCGCCTCCATAAGCAAGTTATCGCCGCCACCTTGAGGGACGATTTCCTGGCGACCGGTATGGAACCAGGTGACTATATACCTATCCGTGGAAAGCCCTGAGTCTCAGATTTCCAGGAAGACCAAGATCGTCACGATCGGAGGTATGTGTCGAACGTTATCGTCGTTTCTTTGTATTCGCTGCAGTCTGTCCGAATCTCTAATCTGAGTAGTTTCAGTAGGAAATGGAAACGGATGGAAAAAACTATTCGGATTGATTTGAAAATCAATAGGGATCTTCCTGACTCTCTTATTTAGATAATACGGAAAGCGGTTCATCATTTGGAGTTGTGATATGAAAGTTATGGATGTCTTCTCAGGCCTAATTGGTGCAGTACGGATCTGCGACCAGTGAGAGGAGAAACCGATCTGGAGGTATGGTAGCGATCCGATCAAGCTGAATTTTGGTAAGGATGTTTGTTACCCTTAGAATAAGTCTCTGTAAAATATCTCAGTGTTCTACCTTTTGGTTTGGAAGTAATGTTAGTTATACCGAGACTGTTATGCGCAGTGCACATGTTAGACCAGCCTAGCGAGATGAGTTGTTTGGATAAGAAAATCAATTTGGATTGACCTGAAACTTTGCAGAGATCATAAAGACACGTGGATCTAGCTCTCGGTTTAAGGATAACTGATTTGAGGTTCAGGAGCATCTGCCATCGTGTTGTCAATCAGTGGCTAAGGTGAGGATTAGATCTAGGCTTTCCATACGTTGATTCATTCCTCTTTGTTATGTTGAGTCTAGATCTGATTAGGCTAGGCCTGTTACGGAGTACGAACACGTTTTCTATGTGCATTTAGTTGGATATGCATCTGCTTAACGAAATGAGTTAGGAAAGCATTTGATGAAGAACATGCATCCTTGATTGTTCACTCTGCTGTGTGATCAGTGTGTGTAGTGTAGTTAGATTGAGGTGATCGTCACCGGAGAAGGGAACGGTGGTACGATTATGTTTGTTGTGAGCCGAGACTTGCGGAAGAAGTTAGCTTGCATCGGGGTGGGTCTTCCCGGGCCCAGAGAAATATGGTCCAAAGTGGACTGGGCTATGAGATGTCGTGTAAATATGTTCCATGGTGGGCTTGGCTATCGAGATGCCGTTGAAGTTGGAGCTATTTCCTTGCGTGTAAACTGTTTGTGCGCTGGTAGAGCGTAATGTTTGAGCTTGGTTAGATTTATTCTTAGCGTATTTATAAAGTAATGTTTGGATGTGTTGAAAGTGTAGGTTTAGTTCTCACTGGGTAATCCAAATTACTCATTCCTCTCTCTTCTTTTCAGGTGAGTCCGACGAGGACGAATATGTGGAACTAGATGAGTGATTACGGTGTGGTGTGCGGTTTTGGGAGTTCGGAAGTTCTCCTTTGGGTTTTATTTGGCATTTCCGTTATTTCATTTTAAGACAATTATTCGGGAAATGAATGAGATATCTAGAAAGTGGTTACTTGTGTAATGAGTTATTCTTAGCCGATACGTCGTCTTACGGAGATAAAGAGGCGGGGTCGAGGGTGGCATTGCCGATTCGTCTGGTTCCTTCGGGAAGGCGGGGTCGGAGTGTTACAAGTACCTTGGATGAGGAATTCCTTGGGAATGTGAAGTGGACTTGTTAGGTTGTATGTTGTGAAGTGAATGATTGTAATTAGAGATATTTGAATCATGTTATATAGTAATGCTAGTCATGTTGTGTAGGATGTTTGCGTGTGTTGAATATCTATATTATGTATACTCGTTATTGCTATTTCAAATGATGTGTATAAGAATCTTGTGTGCCCCAAAAGCACACCCTCGCTGAGTATTCACAAAATACTCACCCTTCTTCTTCTTTTCAGGTTTTTCTTAAGAGATCAATTTGGCATGGAGTGCAAGTCAAGTTATTTATTAGGGTTTTCCATGGATAGGATATCTCAGTGAGGGAGAGAGAGAGCTCCGTCGCTGCCACCTCGCCTCCTTGTCGTTGTCACCGCCGCCGCTCCTCCTCCGCGTCATCTTCTTCTCCGTTCTTCTCTTCGTCTCCTTCGGTCGTGTCATCTCCGTACGTGAAGGGGAGGTGCAAGCCGAGTCACCACCACCACCTCCGTTTGTCACCGTCGAGCCACCGCCACGCACTGGGGACGCCTCCACCGTCGTCAGGGCTCCACCGCAGCACCGTCGAGGCAAGGAGAAGCTACATAGGGCAAGTTTGAAACGTTTCTTGCGGCGCAAGCAACTGGTGTAACTTCATCACACGTTATCACCGTCGACGACCATTGTTCCATATCTGCTCCGCTCATTGCAGATCCACATCCCTATCGTCTCCTTTCGTCATTAAGGCTAAGGTGAGGAACGAGATCGTGTTTTCTCCATACCCGTTGCTTCTTTGTTCCATTACTTAGTCTAGCTCTAAGTCGAGGATATATATATGTTATGCTACAGATGAAATGTCATATGTTTGGTGATGATTGTTAAATCTATTTTATATATATATATATATATATATAACATTATTTAAGAAGACATTTTTGAAAATGACTTTGTTTTGTAAGTTATTACATAAAATATAATTATAAATAACAAAAAATAATTGAAATAGTAAATGATATAATTATCTTTTATAATTAGTGATAAGAATATAGACAACGTTTATTTTGCATTAAAGATGTTATCTACTATATATTTTTAAATTATAATCAATCCATATATATTCAAAGAAAACAAATCTATTCGAAATCTTAATATATTTTTCACTATAGTTTATTATATTTTATTTGAATTTATATCAAAATAAAAGTTAAAAAATATTTTACTAATTTTATAAAAAGTTAAACACAAGAAAACTGATTTTTATAAGAGTTTGTGAACTAACCACAAAACTAGAGTCATTAAACGGTGCATAATAGAGTTATGTTTTTAAGATTATAGGTTTTACGGGTTAGCCCGAATAATAATTTAGTCTACTGAAAAACGGGTTAAATAGACAAATTATTCTGCTTGACAACTCTATCTATAATCATGAGTTAGACATAGTATAACATTAAAATAAAACCAAATTTTCTTAAATTTCAAAACAATTTCTTATAAAAAAATTACACCGCGCTAATTATAGCGCGGGTTAGGTTCTAGTATATCTTATTATATTAAGCATAATGTTACAAAGTTAGTAACTCGCATGGTCACGACACGTGTTAAGTTAATCGATTATATTTCGACATATGTTTGATAAATTTTCAATTATATTTTGATATGTGTTTAATAAATTTTGAATTATATTTTAACACATAATATTAACAGTAAAAGAAAATTTATAATCGATTCCTCATACTAAAAGGTAAAAAGAAAAAAATAGTAGTTATGTTTAGATTAGGGAAATTAAACAAAAAAAACAGGAAAAACCATAATTCAGATTAGAAGAAGGAAATTAAAAAATAGATAACAATCATAAAAAAATGAATAAAAGCTAAAAAAAATTTTAAAAAATAAATCATATTTCAGTTTAGAAATCTTATTATATAAAACTGAATGTTTCAAAGTTGCAAATTCAACTGATCGCGATACGTGTCAAGTTAAAGTTGGAAAAAATTAAAATCGATTAATAAAAAAAACTTTAAAATTCTGAAAATTTAATAACCGATTCATAATTTTAAAATATAAAGTTACTAAAAAAATTTAAAGTTAAAAATTAAATTTATCCTAAAGGTAAAATTGATATAAAAAAAGAAAAAATATTCTTTAGTTTTTCCATTTAGATTAAGGAAATTAATCATAAAAGGAAAAGAATTCTAATTTCTCACATCTATATAAACCACAATTTGGTAATATGTTAATTACACACCAAAAAATAAAAGTCGAATAATTGTATCCAAAATTATTTACTGCATATTTTCACCAAATTTTTCTTCCAAGGTATATATTTATTTCATCGTAAACTTTGTTTCTAAATTTATGTATTATAGCTTTACGGGTGATCTACTTTTGTTTTCCATTTTTTCGTTTTTAAATTTTTTGTACGGGTTATAAAATATTAAATTACAAACCCGCATATATACAAATACCTATCTAGTATATATATATATATATATGTATGTAAACGAATATGAGATAATATATGAAATGAAAGAAAACGAATGATGTGATAATTGTTGCTTGAAATGCAAGATGATGTGTGATATAATATACATATGGGTGTACAGTGTGCTAAGGGCACGTATAGCAGATAAGCCGCGATAGTGAATGCGGGTAAGGATGGAAGATCTTTGCCTAGTAGTGGTTGATGTGTGTTTGGTCTAGTAGTGCCTAGAGCATCATGACCATGACAGGCTGACGAGCCAATGGGGCGGCCATTAGAACTGTGGGGTGTAGTGTGTGTCAGTGCGTAAAGCATTTGAGATGGGGCGGCCGTTAGAACTTTGTGAGTGCTGCGCAAGCTGGCGTGATTAAGGCACCATGGAGTCTAGAACTCTCTTGTATGTTTGGGTGTGTGCCAATAGGACACATGTTTGATTCTTGTCTCAGTCTTAGATTTGGTGATAGTCGTAGCGGTATTCGTTTGTGGTGAATTCGTGAGTCTTTGGTCTTGCCCTCACTGAGTAATTCCCTTTAGCGCGGGTTAGGTTCTAGTATATCTTATTATATTAAGCATAATGTTACAAAGTTAGTAACTCGCATGATCACGACACATGTTAAGTTAATCGATTATATTTCGACATATGTTTGATAAATTTCCAATTATATTTTGATATGTGTTTAATAAATTTTGAATTATATTTTAACACATAATATTAACAGTAAAAGTAAAATTTATAATCGATTCCTCATACTAAAAGGTAAAAAGAAAAAAATAGTAGTTATGTTTAGATTAGGGAAATTAAACAAAAAAAACAGGAAAAACCATAATTCAGATTAGAAGAAGGAAATTAAAAAATAGATAACAATCATAAAAAAATGAATAAAAGCTAAAAAAATTTTTAAAAAATAAATCATATTTCAGTTTAGAAATCTTATTATATAAAACTGAATGTTTCAAAGTTGCAAATTCACCTGATCGCGATATGTGTCAAGTTAAAGTTGGAAAAAATTAAAATTGATTAATAAAAAAAACTTTAAAATTCTGAAAATTTAATAACCGATTCATAATTTTAAAATATAAAGTTACTAAAAAAATTTAAAGTTAAAAATTAAATTTATCCTAAAGGTAAAATTGATATAAAAAAAGAAAAAATATTCCTTAGTTTTTCCATTTAGATTAAGGAAATTAATAATAAAAGGAAAAGAATTCTAATTTCTCACATCTATATAAACCACAATTTGGTAATATGTTAATTACACACCAAAAAATAAAAGTCGAATAATTGTATCCAAAACTATTTACTGCATATTTTCACCAAATTTTTCTTCCAAGGTATATATTTATTTCATCGTAAACTTTGTTTCTAAATTTATGTATTATAGCTTTACGGGTGATCTACTTTTGTTTTCCATTTTTTCGTTTTTAAATTTTTTGTACGGGTTATAAAATATTAAATTACAAACCCGCATATATACAAATACCTATCTAGTATATATATATATATATATATATATATATGTATGTAAACGAATATGAGATAATATATGAAATGAAAGAAAACGAATGATGTGATAATTGTTGCTTGAAATGCAAGATGATGTGTGATATAATATACATATGGGTGTACAGTGTGCTAAGGGCACGTATAGCAGATAAGCCGCGATAGTGAATGCGGGTAAGGATGGAAGATCTTTGCCTAGTAGTGGTTGATGTGTGTTTGGTCTAGTAGTGCCTAGAGCATCATGACCATGACAGGCTGACGAGCCAATGGGGCGGCCATTAGAACTGTGGGGTGTAGTGTGTGTCAGTGCGTAAAGCATTTGAGATGGGGCGGCCGTTAGAACTTTGTGAGTGCTGCGCAAGCTAGCGTGATTAAGGCACCATAGAGTCTAGAACTCTCTTGTATGTTTGGGTGTGTGCCAATAGGACACATGTTTGATTCTTGTCTCAGTCTTAGATTTGGTGATAGTCGTAGCGGTATTCGTGTGTGGTGAATTCGTGAGTCTTTGGTCTTGCCCTCACTGAGTAATTCCCTTTACTCATCCCTCTCCTTTTTCTTTTTAGGTGAGTTCGAGAAAATGCAAGAGTAGTCATTCCGGTGTGGTGCAGGGCTTTTGGGAGTTCTTAATTTACTTAATCTTTGTTTTTTATTTAAAACGCTATTATTGACCTTTGGTTTTAAAAACGTTAATTTTGGTTAAGTTTGTTTCGTCTCAAGACAACCCGCTATTACTTAACCGAGACGGCATTGTCATTACATTGACTTAACACACAAGAAACACTTAAAGTCCAATGCAATCTTATTCCCAAGGATCGAATTTAAACGTCTTACACAAACAAACTTAACCAAAATTAACGTCTTTAAAACCGAATCTCATTAATAACATTTTATATCCAAAACAACAAATAAATAAATGAAGAACTCCCAAAAGCCCTGCACTACACCGGAATGACTACTCTTGCACTTTCTTGAACTCATCTAAAAAACAAAGGAGAGAGGTGAGTAATTGGGACTACACAGTGAGAATGAGCTCAAAGGCCCATAAATTACCCTTCACGTCCATACTTATGGTGCACGCCCAATCTATGGTTAAAGCGACCCGCAATCAATCTAGATACGACTAACATGAATCATATATAACATCTTAAAACATCACACAAGACTATCCTACCGTTTCGGTGCATCCACGCCAACTCACGCGTCCACCTAGCGGTCCTTATCCGCACTTTTCGTTTCGGTGCATCCATGCCGACTCGCATGTCCACCTAGGGGTCTTTGAAACACCCCATCTCAGATTCTAACTCCGCGGAGGTTGTTCCTGTTCGGATCACTAAGTGCATCCAAGCTATTCAGTCCGTTTTTAGGGCCCATTCCTTAACGAAGTTCAATTCGATATAGTATATTCTGTGATTCATAAAATAGAGTCTATATGCGTAGCCGAGAGGAATTGACTAAGGGTCTTATTTATATAACCCTTGGTTGCAAACTCCCGAAAACCGCCCATCCAAACTAAAGGACGCGACTTTTAGCCGATTGGGCTTGGCGACCCTTCAGCTATTAACTGTTCCTAACCGTCCTGCATGCTTGGTACATGTGAATACCTTTTTAGCTGAGACTTCCCAGCTTCCTTCACTCAGCTATCGTCTTAGCCGGCCAGCTAGCTTACCACTTGGTCAACTGGACCCTACTGTCACACACTTAGCTTAGCTGAACTGAGCTACCCGTGAACTGATCCAGCTGAGCTAGCTCCACTATCTAGCTCGTTTTAGCTCGGCTGAAACGTGTTGAGCTTCTTTCCGTATTTTCTTGGTCTTTTCATTTTTTCTCCGGCTAAATCTTAGACCATGAGACTTAGCCGATATTTTTGGACCATGGCTTAGTTTCCTTTAACTTTTCCCAGCTATTTTGCTCAATTCTTAGCCATGATCCGTCCCGGCGATCCTATTGCGGAACGGGGACGTTACAAGTCTCCCCCACTTGAAAGGGATTCGTCCTCGAATCCGGGCCAAGTGTGGAATCCTTGCTCCATTCTTCGTACAACTTGGGAAAATCAGCTTTCATCCGATTCTCGGTTTTCCAAGTTATTTCTCGCGAACCATTACTTTCCCAAGCAACTTTAACCATCAGAATTATTCTCTTCCTTATTGCTTTTCCCATCCGATCAAGTATTTCGACAGGTCTTGCTTCCACCGTCAAGTTTTCTCTTAGATCTGAAGTTACTCCATTTAAGACTTTGTCTTGATTCGTAAGGCACTTACGTAGTTGGGATACATGGAAAACGTTGTGAAACGCATCCATATCCGGAGGCAAGTCTACTTTGTATGCGACTGCCCCCAACACGTTCTGTAACTCGGAATGGCCCTATATACCTCGGATCTAACTTACCTTTATTGGAAGTTCTAGCCCGCCCTTTGAACGTGATCATCTTTAGATAGACTGGATCATTCACCGTGAACTCTATGTCCTTCCGACGCTTGTTCGCATACCTTTTCTGTCTATCTTGGGCTTCTTTCATTTTCACCCTTAGGAATTTAATCATTTCCGTGGTTTCTTCCACTATGTCCGGACCAATCATGCTACGCTCCCTCACTTGGGTCCAGCATAATGGTGTCCGACATGGCCGTCCATAAAGCGCTTTGTATGGCGACATCCCGATGCTAGCTTGAAAATTGTTATTGTAGGCAAATTCGGCTAAGGGTAAATATTTTTCCCAATTACCGCCCCAATCCAGTATGCAAGCCCGCAACATATCCTCGAGTGTTTGTATTGTTCGTTCTGATTGTCCACCAGTCTGCGGATGGTACGCCGTACTCATATTCACCCTTGTTCCTAAGGCTTTTTGGAAAGCCATCCAGAAGTGGGATGTGAACCGCAAATCCCTATCTGAGACTATACTTGCGGGCACTCCATGTAATCGGAAAATCTCGTCGAGGTATTTGGCCATATATTTCTCCACCCCATCGGTCTTCTTGATCGCGATGAAGTGGGCCGATTTGGCTAACCAATCTACCACCACCCAAGCCGCATCTTTCCCAGACTTTGATCGTGGCAATCCGGTCACGAAGTCCATCGTTATATGATCCCATTTCCATTCTGGAATAGGTAAGCTTTGTAGCAACCCACTCGGAACCTGATGCTCAGCCTTGATCAATTGGCATGTATGACACTTCGCCACCAATCTGCCATGGATCTATTCATCCCAGACCAATGATAGTACCGTTTGAGATCACGATACATTTTGGTAAGTCCTGGATGAATCGAGAACTTGGACTGATGTGCCTCCTTTAGGATTTCCTCCTTTAGTTCCATTACTCCCGGCACACAGACCCGCCCATTGATCACTATCGTGCCATTATTTAAGCTCTGGTACTCGGTCTTATCATTCTGAACTGCATTGTTCATAATTTCGTCGCTTCCTTGAGCAATCCGAATTCGGGTAAGCAAGTCGGCTTGGTCTGCCGCTCCCTAAGCCCAATGGTTCCACGTTCGTGGACAAAGCCCGTAGGTGCAATGTTACGATCATGTTTGCCATCATCTGGACGTCCCTTTTTGCGGCCACTTCTGATTTGCGCCTACTCAAGGCATCCACGACTAGATTTGCCTTTCCCGGATGGTACGCGATATTTAAGTCGTAGTCCGCCACAAGTTCCATCCATCTCTTTTGCCTCAAGTTTAGTTCTGGCTGAGTGAAGATGTCCTTCAAACTCTAATGGTAGGTGAAAATTTGCACTTTAGCCCCGTAAAGATAAGATCTCCATATCTTAAATGCAAATACCACCGCCGCCATCTCTAAATCGTGAGTCGGATAATTTTCTTCGTGCTTTCGCAATTGCCTTGAAGCATATGCGATCACCTTTTCTTTTTGCATCATAACACACCCAAGTCCAGTTATTGATGCGTCCGTGTAGACAACATATGGCTCATCCATTTCCGGTAAGGCCAGGACTGGTGCACTCGTTAGCATGTTCTTTAACCCGGAGAAACTATTCTCACATTCCTCCGTCCATGTGAACTTCAAATATTTGCCGGTTAACCGAGTCATTGGTTGGGCCAAGCTCGAAAACCCGTTCACAAACTTCCTGTAGTATTCCGCTAACCCGAGAAAACTTCTTATCTCGGAAGCGTTCCTTGGTTTCGGTCATTCCTCTATGGCTTTGATCTTCCCCAGATCCACCGAGACTCCTTGGTCTAACACAATGTGTCCCAAAAATCCGATGCTCCTTTGCCAAAAGCTACACTTGATTAACTTAGCGTATAACCTTTGGTTCCTTAGACGTTGCAACACTGCCCGTAAATGGTCTTGATGCGATTCTCGGTATTTTGAGTAGACAAGTATATCATCTGTGAAGATGATAATATACTCATCCAAACAATCACGGAATATCCCGTTCATCATTTTCATAAAGGCCGCAGGTGCATTTGTTAAGCCAAATGGCATGACCACGAATTCAAACTGGCCATATCTGGTCCAGAAGGCCGTTTTCCGCACATCCGAAGGCTCTATGGGAATCTGGTGATATCCCGAAGCCAAGTCCACTTTTGAGAACCAGGTTGCTCCTTTCAGCTGGTCTAGCAATTCGTCTATACGTGGTAAAGGGTACTTGTTCTTAACAGTTACCCGGTTCAATCCCCGATAATCGATGCACAGCCTAAAGCTCATGTCCTTCTTTTTGACAAACAAGACCGGTGCACCCCAAAGTTAACTACTCGGCTTGATAAATCCCTTTTCCAACAGTTCTTCCAACTGTTTCTTTAACTCGGCCATTTCCGTCGGATCCATCCGATATGGTGCCTTCGAGAGTGGCGTCGTTCCGGGTTCGAGTTCTATTGTGAACGTATCCGACCTATCAGGTGGTAAACCTGTTAAGGCTTTGGAACACATCCGCAAATTCTCTCACCACCGGAATGTCCTTTATCTCGGCACCTTCCCCCACTTCTGCCGTGGTGATTGTGGCAAGGTAAGCCTCACAGCCTTTCTCAAGCATCTTTCCAGCTTGGATTGCCGAGACCACCAAGCTCCCCGAGGTCGGTTGAATTCTTTGGAATTCCAACGTCCCCTCGTCCCGCTCAAACCGCACTCGCCCCCGGTGACAGTCTAGCATTGCTTTGTATTTTTCCAGCTAATCCATTCCCAAAATCACTTCATGATTCTTGAGTTGAACTATGACTAAATCGATTGGTAGGCTTATCCCTCCAATTATAACTGGGACATCACAGACAGTTCCTAACGAGAACATGACCTGACCACCCGCAGCATTGACTATTCCATAGTCTTTTCCCGGTTCTCTACAGAACCTGCCTTTTCCCATCATCTCCAGGCTCACAAAACTATGTGTAGCCCCGGAATCAAATAAGGCGTGCGTGGATATTCCACCAATATCCTAGGTTCCTACACATTCATCCCCGAATGCTGAGTACCTTCCCTTTTTCCCCGATGCAATGCAATTCAAATGCTCGTATTTAAATAGCATGGACTAGAAGCGTACCAGTGATCGCACTGAAACTTCCTGTCTCGCCATCTTCCTTGGAAAGCTCGAAAATCTGAGGTGACACAGTCTGCCTTTTGGCTTGCTGCGAGTCCATTCTCCCACGGTTCTCCCTTTGGTTCATCTGCATTTCTACTTGCAGCTTGGGACATTCTCTCTTGAAATGTCCAGCCTTCCCGCAGTAGTAGCAAGACTTTCCCTCACTATTCCCCCTGAGCGATCCTTGCTCATTCCGCGGACAGTTTTGGATTCTGTAATCCTTACTGCCGCACCTAGCGCATGCTCCAGATTCCTTCCAGCACGCGCCCCCGTGCCTTTTTCCGCAAGTAGCACATTTCCTGCGCTTGGCCGAGGACGGGTTGTTTCCCTCCACTTGATCGAATTTTCTCTTCCGGTTATCTACGATCTTACTTGCCAAGGTAGGACGGTGTGGTGTCTTCCCACGGAGTTCCTCCTCCATGCTGGATTCCACCATTGAGGTCCTTTCCACCACTTCGGCAACGGAGTCAAACGTTCAGACGAAGCAGTGCGTTCGAAGTTCTCCCCTTAGTCCCCGGAGAAACCGGCGAACTTGCAACTTCTCTTCCAACAGTTCTCTTCCCACGTATCGCCGAAGGCGATTATACTCCTCCTCGTATTAGTGAACTGTCCTATCTTCTTGGACTAGTTCCATGAACTTCCTCTCGAGTTTATCCCACATCTCCGAGGGAAAATATTTCTGGTTGAATTCAGTTTCAAACTCCGCAAAGGTGTCAACACCCAATGCGCGTTTTTTAACCGTAATCCACCAAGTGTGCGCGTCTCCTTCCAGGAAGTGGACCGCGATATCTTTTTGTAATCCTCCGGGCAACGCGTTGATTGAAAGTTCCTGACAAGGCGACTCCTCCATTCGTGCGTCTCTATCGGGTCAGGACTGCCCTTCAAATGCTTTGTTCACAGCCGGGATACATGTTCCAGGATGCTTAGATAGTCCACTTTTCGGGCTGTTTTAACCGTTGGAGAACCTAACTCCACAACATCCGGGATTGCCCCCAAGTGTTCCCCCGCTATTGGCACAACCGTGCGGATCCTTGTTGACTGCCCAACGGTCGGATTCTCCGCCGGTGCGACAGTTTGTGTTAGGACCACCAACTGCGCCAACATGGTCTTCATCGTTTCCCACATTTCCGCGGCCGTTGGAATTGCCACTTGCTTTCCTTTATCAGCCGTCTTGCTACCGCCCACGCCATCCCTTAAAGCCGAGGGACGCGCCGCGGTTGATGATTCCGCAATACCCTTCGGATTCACGGCCAGATCCTTGTCTCCCGGGTTAACGACCGTAGTCTTGCCATGAACAGCGGGGATCTCATTACATGTCTCCTTGTCGCCATCCACACATCCGATTGGGTCAAGGAACGTTTGGTTCCCCACTTCAGAATCGGCCTGACTTGTCTCGGTCGGTCCCTTTTTCTTATTTTTCCCCGTCTTGGTGTGTTGCCCATCTGCAGAATCAACCAAGTTAGTAAACGATACTTAACCGAAATTTTCAAACAAGTTTAAGCAACAACCTAGCGCGAGACTCCTTTAGCCGATGAGTGGTATTCCCAAAACCCGACACTTAACCGTCCTAGAAGCAAGCATGCCCTAATACCAACTTGCAACACCCCATCTCGGACTCTAAGTCCGCGGAGGTTGTTCCCGTTCGGATCACTAAGTGCATCCGAGCCATTCAATCCGTTTTTAGGGCCCATTCCTTAACGAAGTTAAATTTGATATAGTATATTCTGTGATTCATAAAATAGAGTCTATATGCATTAAAATAGAAAGGATATGGCTATTTTATTAATACGTAAGGATTTTATACATTTTAGAGTTTGCATATAAGCTATTACAATGTTTAATCGATCCTAACAAACCAGACCCACACCGCCCATCTTCTCCGGCTAAAACGTATCACGCGCCTAAGCCCACTTCTTCTCGGATGTCTCATTGTTACCTGAAAGCCAAAGAGGCATAAGTAACTCGATAATTACTTAGTGAATGCGGTTAATTAATGTAATGCATGTTTCTCGGCTAAGTCATGCAATATTTCCCCTGTTTCACGTTTTCCCCACGGCGGAGTGAATTTAGCCGTATCAAGTTTACCCGAGCCTTGGTGAATTCTCCCCGATTCCCAAGTCACTCGTCTCAACTGATGTGATCATGGAAAGCAAGGAAGCTGAGGAAGCAGAAGCAGACAAGGAGCTGGAGGCAGTTGGAGTGATCACTCGATCCAGAGCTAAGAAGATAGCAAGTGAAGCTCACTCACTCCTACTTCACTCATCACTCAATCTGCCATCGACTCAAGTCTTCAACATTTCCACCTTGAAGACTACACTCGGTCATGAAGACTAAGTAACTTAGGTGAGGAGTCTGTACTCTTTTCCATGTTGGGTTTTGTCCCACAGGGTTTTATCAGCATGGTTTTTAACGAGGCAGATGACTCACTACGGCGAGTTACTTAGGAGTTATGACCAATGGGTAATAATGTACAAGTCACACTGACTTAGTATTTAGTTGTTTAGAGGTGCACCGATTAGGAACCTTATGGTTGGGACGCCTCGCTGTTTTTATTTAAACTTTAGACGCCTTGTTGTTTTATTTCAAACGCTCTGTTGTTTAGTTGGTGTCGCTAGGGTTGAGTTATAAAACCTCAAGCCACGCCTCCTTGTTCTTTAGCGAAGATCATTAATGCAATTGCAAGTTTCAGAGTTCTTCTCTCAACCTGATTCATCGAGTTATCTCATTGAATTCGAGTTTCTATACACCTGTGTGATCCAGAAACTCTTCTATCTGTTCTACTCCATCTAATCCCCTAAATTCATACACCATATCATCACTTGTTCTTCTGTTTTCCCGAGCCCTAACCTGCGCAACACCTCACCGCCCTTCACCATCACCACCGTCGCGATTTCCTTGCTGCAGATCCGTCTTCATCAGCCTTCCTCCGGAGTTGATCAAGCAGGGACGCATCAAGTGGTATCAGAGCTCGCTCTGGACCAAAGGCTGAGATCTCTCTAACCCTAACTCCCTGTTTCGCGATTTGTTTCAAAAAAAAATCTAGGGCTTGTCGCGATCGTGATTGCAGGTTTTGTTGTTAGACTACTAGGGCTTGTTGATTGTTGTGTTAACCGTAGCAATCTGTTCTAGTTAGCATCTTAGGCTGTAGGTTTCTGTTTTCCAGATCGCATCTTTCCCTAGGCCGCGCTATTGCAGGTTTAAAACCCTAGGATCCGCGCGATTGCAGGTTTTTAGATCTAGGGCTTGTTGGATTGCTGTGTTTCTTTTATTTATCATCTTAGGTTGCTAGTATTCTGTGTTAGTTGTTTCTGTTTTATAAACCGCTCATACCTGTTTTGTGTGTCGCGATTTGCTTGTTATTAGACGTCTAGGTTTTGCGTTTTGCCTTGTGACTTAGATCGCGATTTGTGAGAGTTGTCTAGGATCTTTGGTCGTTGCTGTTCTGATGTTGTCTTAGGTTTGCATAGCTGCATCGTCTTAGTTCTGTTGCATCTCCTGCATCAATTGATCTTGGTTTGCGATTTTTCATTTTGTTAAGACCAGATTACTGCGAGTTGTTGATTGATTCTCAGGTACCATGGAGCTTTCAGCTGAGACCATGGCAGCCTTGAACAAAGCTATGGCTGAACAAATCAGAGAATCAAACCAGGCTGTGACAACACAACTTACTCAACAGATTGAACAGCTTAATGAGAAGTTTGAAGCCCAGATTAGTGGTATTCTCAAGGATCAGAGTGCAAGTGGAGATGAGTCTTCAGTTACACCCACTCCCTCAGAGGCCATACGCATTACAAGGGGCAAAGGACACCTTGGAGACTCTTCTCGACAACCTAAACGTGAAACCAGACCTAAAACCAAGACTCATCGAAGTCAACTTGGGGGCAGAGACAATCTGTTTAGAAAACGAGGTGATGAAAGAGCTGAAGCACATCCAGCACCAAGACATCGTACGGGAGAGTACATAGCTGGGCACAGAGTCTTTAGGGGAACTGATCCAGAATACTCTGAAGAGGAAGAAGCTTCTGATCATAGCCTAGAAACAGTGAGAAGAAGGGATGAGAATAGAGGCAATGCCAGAGACTATGATCCTCTAAGACAGCAGCTAAGCCATATCAGGATTCAATATCCTGCATTCTATGGCACCAATGACCCAGAAATATATCTTGATTGGGAAAGGAAGATGGAATCAAATTTTCTGGTTCAAGGCACCTATGAGCTTAATAAGGTGAAGATAGCTGTGTCTGAATTCAGTGGTTATGCACTTTTATGGTGGGAACAGCTGGGCATTACTAGACAAAGACACCGAGAGCCTCCTGTTACTACCTGGAATCAGCTAGTCACGCAAATGAGAAGAAGATTCGTGCCTGCACACTATCAAAGAGAACTCCTACACAAGCTTAGACGTCTCAATCAGGGCACAAAATCAGTTAGAGACTACTTTCAGGAGCTGGAAACGTTGATGATCAGGGCTGACCTGAATGAGAGTGACGACATGGTACTGTCACGATTCCTTGGAGGATTAAACAGAGAGATTCAAGACAAGGTGGAACTGCAGAGTTATGGAGATTTACAAGAACTGGTGCATAAGGCAGAATTGATTGAATCGCAGATTAAGAGAAGGATTGGGAGAACAACATTCACTCCTAACATCCCAAAGCCTAGAGAAACCAGCAAACCTGCATACACCAGAGACACTAAGCCAGCAACACCTGCTGTTAAAGAAGAAGCCAGGGCCGATTTTAAACCCAGAAATGGCGCATCAACAAGCCATATAAGGTGTTTTAAGTGCCAAGGCATGGGACATTACTCTAGAGACTGTCCTAACAAGAAGATGTTCCTGCTGCAAGAAGGAGGACAGATTGTTCCCCAAGATAGTTCAGAAGGCGAGACAGACACTGAATCAATAGAAGAAGAAGAAGAAGAACCAGCAGCAGTTGGAGAAATGCTTGTAGCACGCAGAACATTAAGTGTTCAGGTTCACCCAGATGACAGAGAGCAGCGTGAGAACCTTTTTCATACTAGATGTGTAGTTCAAGACAAGGTCTGTACCTTGATTGTAGATGGAGGAAGTTGCACCAATGCTGCTAGTGAAGAAATGGTACAGAAACTCAATCTGAAGACTACGCCACATCCTAGGCCATATCAGCTACAATGGTTGAACAACAAGGGCGCTTTAACTGTCTCACAGCAAGTGTTAGTGAAGCTAGCAATTGGGAAGTATGAAGATGAGTTGCTGTGTGATGTAATCCCAATGAAATCTAGTCATGTTCTCCTGGGCAGACCGTGGCAATTCGACAGAAGAGTTCTGCATGATGGCTACACCAATAAGCAGTCCTTTGAGTTCAAGGGGCGCAAAGTCACTCTCCTGCCACTAACACCGAGTGAAATCTACAAGGACCAGCTGCACATGAGTCGCCAGGATAAGGAGAAGGTGTCAAACAGCCTATACATCAATCACAGTGAATTCTCTGAACTTTTCGATCCTGAATTAACTACTTTTATGTTTGTGTACAAGGACATCCTTGTTAGTACTAACCAATCACAGGAGCTTCCTAGTGCTATGACAGAGATTTTGCAGGAATACAGGGATGTTTTTCCAGAAGAGATACCACCAGGCTTGCCTCCAATTCGAGGAATAGAGCATCAGATCGATTTTGTACCAGGTTCTGCCTTGCCTAATAGACCAGCATATCGAACTAATCCAGTAGAGACCAAGGAGCTGCAGAAACAAGTGGAAGAGTTGATGAGTAAAGGACATATACGAGAGAGTTTGAGTCCTTGTGCAGTACCTGTTCTGTTAGTTCCTAAGAAAGACGGGACTTGGAGGATGTGTGTGGACTGCCGAGCTATCAACAACATAACGGTGAAGTATAGGCATCCAATCCCAAGACTAGATGACATGCTGGACGAGCTGTGTGGGTCTACAATCTTCTCCAAAATCGACTTGAAGAGTGGGTATCACCAGATCAGAATGAAGGAAGGAGACGAGTGGAAAACAGCATTCAAGACCAAACAGGGGCTATACGAATGGCTGGTTATGCCGTTTGGTCTTACCAACGCTCCTATCACCTTCATGAGGCTGATGAATCACGCCTTGAGATCCTTCATTGGCGTGTTCGTAGTGGTCTACTTCGACGATATACTCATATACAGTAAAGGTTTGGAGGAACATCTAAACCACATCAGATCGGTTTTAGATGTTCTTCGCTCTCAATCTCTCTTTGCTAACTTCTCAAAATGTTCTTTCTGCACTAATGAAGTTGTCTTTTTAGGCTTTGTAGTAAGTGCAGAAGGAGTTAAAGTAGATGAAGAAAAGATCAAAGCTATCAAGGAATGGCCGACTCCTAAGAGTGTAGGAGAGGTCCGAAGTTTTCATGGCTTAGCAGGATTCTACAGACGTTTTGTTCGCAACTTCAGCTCCATAGCGGCACCATTGACAGAAGTTATCAAGAAAGAAGTGGGATTCAAGTGGGGAGACGCACAAGAGCAGGCTTTTACAGCCCTTAAAGAGAAGCTTATCAATTCACCTCTCTTAGTACTTCCAGATTTTTTGAAAACGTTTGAAGTGGAATGTGATGCATCTGGAATTGGTATTGGCGCTATGTTGATGCAGGATAGGAAACCGGTGGCTTACTTCAGTGAGAAGCTGGGAGGATCAACCCTCAACTATCCTACATACGACAAGGAGCTCTATGCATTGGTTCGAGCTCTTCAAACGTGGCAGCACTACCTATGGCCCAAAGAATTCGTCATTCACACCGACCATGAGTCTCTGAAGTACCTCAAAGGACAGCAGAAGCTCAACAAGAGACATGCCAGGTGGATGGAGTTCATTGAGACATTCCCATACATTGTTAAGTACAAGAAAGGTAAGGATAATGTAGTTGCAGATGCATTATCCAGAAGGTACACTCTTGTCTCTACTTTGTCTTCGAAGATTGATGGATTCGAGCATATAATAGCTCTGTACGAAACTGACCTTGATTTTGCTGAGAACTATGGCAAATGCCATAAGTTTGCTTTTGAGAAATACTTTAGACAGGATGGATACTTGTTCTACAACAACAGGCTGTGCATACCACGAGGGTCAATCAGAGAGCTGCTAGTTCGAGAAGCTCATAGTGGTGGACTAGCTGGACATTTCGGTATATCAAAGACGCTACTTGCACTACAGGATCGTTTCTACTGGCCTAATATGAAGTCAGACGTCGAGAAGGTTTGTTCTAGGTGTGCTGTTTGCAAGATGGCAAAGAGTAAAGTACAGCCTCACGGTTTGTATACTCCTCTACCTATTCCTTCTCAACCTTGGACTCACATTTCTATGGACTTTGTGCTTGGCTTACCTCGAACCAGAAATGGTAGAGACTCTATTTTTGTAGTTGTTGACAGGTTTAGCAAGATGGCTCATTTCATTGCCAGTCACAAGACAGATGATGCTGTTAGTGTAGCTAACTTGTTTTTCAGGGAGATAGTACGTCTGCACGGCATACCTCAAGTGATAGTGTCAGATAGAGATACAAAATTTCTCAGCCACTTCTGGAGAACTTTATGGGCGAAACTAGGAACCAAGCTGGCCTTTTCCACTACTTGTCACCCTCAGACTGATGGCCAGACAGAGGTGGTGAATAGGACGTTGTCTACACTCCTCAGGGCGTTGGTGAAAGATAACATCAAGTCATGGGAAGCCTGCTTACCACACGTAGAGTTTGCTTATAATCACGCTAAGCACTCTGCAACTCTATTTTCCCCTTTTGAAATCGTTTATGGATTTAACCCTCAGTCACCTCTAGACTTGATCCCTTTGCCTTTAAGTGCTCAATGTAGTTTAGATGGTACAGCAAAAGCTGCACAGGTAAGGGAGATACACGCAAAAGCCAAGGAGAACATAGAGAAGAGGACTAAGCAGTATGAGAAACAAGCAAACAAGGGCAGGAAGGAGATGGTCTTTGAAGAAGGCGACTTGGTGTGGATTCATCTACGCAAGGACAGATTTCCAGAAGAGAGAAAGAGCAAGCTTATGCCACGAGTTGATGGACCGTTTGAAGTCGTCAAGAGGATCAACAACAATGCTTATCAGATTGATCTCCAAGGTAAGTATAACATATCTCCATCGTTCAATGTTTCTGATTTGCTCCCTTATCTTGCAGATATCGATTTGAGGGCAAATCCTTTTCAAGAGGGAGGGGATGATGTGATCATGGAAAGCAAGGAAGCTGAGGAAGCAGAAGCAGACAAGGAGCTGGAGGCAGTTGGAGTGATCACTCGATCCAGAGCTAAGAAGATAGCAAGTGAAGCTCACTCACTCCTACTTCACTCATCACTCAATCTGCCATCGACTCAAGTCTTCAACATTTCCACCTTGAAGACTACACTCGGTCATGAAGACTAAGTAACTTAGGTGAGGAGTCTGTACTCTTTTCCATGTTGGGTTTTGTCCCACAGGGTTTTATCAGCATGGTTTTTAACGAGGCAGATGACTCACTACGGCGAGTTACTTAGGAGTTATGACCAATGGGTAATAATGTACAAGTCACACTGACTTAGTATTTAGTTGTTTAGAGGTGCACCGATTAGGAACCTTATGGTTGGGACGCCTCGCTGTTTTTATTTAAACTTTAGACGCCTTGTTGTTTTATTTCAAACGCTCTGTTGTTTAGTTGGTGTCGCTAGGGTTGAGTTATAAAACCTCAAGCCACGCCTCCTTGTTCTTTAGCGAAGATCATTAATGCAATTGCAAGTTTCAGAGTTCTTCTCTCAACCTGATTCATCGAGTTATCTCATTGAATTCGAGTTTCTATACACCTGTGTGATCCAGAAACTCTTCTATCTGTTCTACTCCATCTAATCCCCTAAATTCATACACCATATCATCACTTGTTCTTCTGTTTTCCCGAGCCCTAACCTGCGCAACACCTCACCGCCCTTCACCATCACCACCGTCGCGATTTCCTTGCTGCAGATCCGTCTTCATCAGCCTTCCTCCGGAGTTGATCAAGCAGGGACGCATCATCAACCAACGGTTAATTCTACCCGGCTATTATCAATCCCGTGTTAAGTTATTATGAACATCCGGCCGAGATTATGTAACCAAGGCCGTAAGCATATTTATGAATATGTATACCAACGGTGCGATTAAAGAGACCACGCGCGCATATAGAACGATCATAGGACTTTTCCGGCGAACCAATAGTTTAGATTCGTACTAAGCCGTCAGTAATGCACTCACCTTTGCCACGCGATTGGATTGAGGCACTTGTCTGCCGCGATCCTTTAATCCCTCGTTTTGAATCCCCCTAGATTCGATCTTCGCGATCGATCTAGGACTTTTTCTCCTTTGGCTAACTTTCCCCCCTTTTTCCTTCCGATCGTTAAGTCTCTCGGCTAATTTTCCTTCTCTATCTCTTCCGATCGCCTTAATGCACTCTCGGCTAACTTTCCTTTCTTTCTCTCGGGAATCCTTAGTCTCTCGGCTAAAAATCCCTTTTGGTGTGCGTAGCCGAGAGGAATTGCTAAGGGTCTTATTTATAGAACCCTTGGTCGCAAAACTCCCAAAAACCGCCCATCCAAACGAAAGGACGCGACTTTTAGCCGATTGAGCTTGGCAACCCTTCGGATATTAACCGTTCCTAACCATCCTGCATGCTTGGTACATGCAAATACTTTTTTAGCCGATACTTCCCAGCTTCCTTCACTCAGCTATCGTCTTAGCCGGCCAGCTAGCTTACCACTTGGTCAACTGGACCCAACTGTCACACACTTAGCTTAGTTGAACTGAGCTACCCGTGAACTGATCCAGCTGAGCTAGCTCCACTATCTAGCGCGTTTTAGCTCGGCTGAAACGTGCTGAGCTTCTTCCGGCATTTTCTTGGTATTTTCATCTTTTCTCCGGATAAATCTTAGACCATGAGACTTAACCGATGTTTTTGGACCATGGCTTAGTTTCCTTTAACTTTTCCCAACTATTCTGCTCCATTCTTAGCCATGATCCGTCCCGGCGATCCTATTGCGGAATAGGGACGTTACGGTCTTTATCCCCACTAATCGTTTCGGTGCATCCATGCCAACTCGCATGTCCACCGAGGGGTGCTTATCCCCACTAATCATTTCGGTGCATCCATACCAACTCACATGTACACCTAGGGGTCCTTATCCCCACTACGTTACCATAACACCAATTTTACTCACATCATTTCATAATATGCATCACATCATCAAAATATCATGTTCTTATTATCACACAACATACAACCGTATTTCATTGCTAAGCCATTATTTATTCAGGTTCATTTTTATGTTTTCGTTCAACAATCAATGATATACTCTATATTTTACTGTTTTTAATACGTATTTTAGTATTTTATCTAAGTATTTTTATTCGGGTTTGTGCTATTTGAAGTAGTTTTCTCAAATTTGTAGTTTTAAATTCTATATAAGTCAAATCATCAAAATAATGCAAAATGGAGCCAAAAAGGAGTTTTCCATGACCAATACATGTTTACAAGTCCAAAAGATCAGCCAAGCACCTAAAGCTCAAGAAAAGCAAAATTCTCCAATTGGACAGCACATATGTATCAGAAGTTTCACCTTCGTTGAAGGACTTGAAATGCATGGATTAAAATAAAATTTGGAGCCATGATATAATTTTGAGTTAAAGTTCATCTGGAATTGGCCACAAGCTTTTGGAGTTGTGGTTAGGAAGTTACATCAATTCTACAGGAGACATGTCTGTCTGGCTCGCAAAGGAGGCCAATGCATAAACAAGGTCCAGCATCGGCCCAGGGAGAGAAACCTCCTGCTCGATCCCTCCTGGACCGATATTGAGCCTCAAACCAGGGCCAAGCTTGGTCCAGGAGCTCGGCCCATATGCTTGGCGAACCCCGCGCCCCTGCGACCCAAAAACTGCCTATTTCGGTTTAATGAAACCCTTGGTCAATTTTAGGGCTATAAATACTTTTTTTAGCCTCTTGTAAGCAAGAAGACACCACAATAAACACATCCACGTTTTTCTTATCACCACACACGATTTTTAAAATTTTTTCATTGATTTTGGATTCTAAGAGGTTTAAGGAGAAGATCTCGACTTTGTACTTCGATATAGAGAAGTTTTCTCATTCCTTACTCGTTTAATACAAGTATTCTCATCATGATATCTATTCATACCTGCTGCGTGTCATCTCTGGTCATGTGTTAGTAGTCCTCTTGCTAGGTTGTCGGTAATCAAAGAATTCATGAATTGTTATAAGCTTTTATCGATTAAATTGGGAATATCTATTGGTTTCTTCAACTTTACTTGCTCGTAATGCTGCATGCTTTTCTGATCATCTAGCATCAGACATTGGGTTAATATACTCTCCAAAAGCTTGTTGTATTGCCGGAACTAGTATTTGATGAGCTAAACGTCTTAACCTTCCAAAAGTCGAGTTAAGGAATTTAGTGAACAATTGAATCTTGAACGAATTAATGAATGTTTTCACCTTGTAATAACCATCAAAAATTGATTCTATTAGTTTGTTAAAACATAGTGGTCGGAGCCACGAAAGTGGAATGATTTATACATCCGTGATTTGAGTTTTAGAACGGTTTCTATTATTTCCCTATCATTCGATTTAAATGGTTTATTTATTTATGAATTTCTGCGATTAACCGAACGCATAGTATTTTCTCTTATTGAATTTTCATTGTTTTATTTTCTTGTTTACGCATTTTAGTTTTCAATCTTTTCAAAACCAAAAACCATAATACTTTGTTTTAGCTTGATTTTATTCTCATAAACTTGTAGTACAACTTGAGGACTCTGTGGATCGATCCCACCTATACTATTTTGATTTGTTGTGCGCTGAGATCACTCATGACCAGCAGCCACCGTGCCTTGCTCAACTCCATGGAGTAATTCATGTTGACCAACAGCCTCGTGATGGAATCCAAAATCCCTTTGCACTAGTCTCCAAAATCCCAGAGTCATAGGCGATCCCTTAGTCACTTATTAAATCCAAAATCCCGGAGTCACTTGCAGCATTCGTGGAGTTGAGTTTAAATACATTTTTTGTGACTCCGGAGTCTACCTTAGCATCATGTCAACATCAACCGCCAAACGCCTCGGTATTAAGCATGTGTACCGTACCCGAACGAAAATAAGCATGGCTGGCGAGACTTGTGCTATACAAAAATGGATAGCCTATGACATGCCCGTAAGGATTGGAGATTGCATAGCCCCCATCGATTTCTACATCATCAAGACGACGAAAGTTGATTCTACACCGGTAATCCTAGGATGGCCTTTCTTGTCAACTGTCGGAGCCATCATCCATTGGCCAAATCGACATGTCTCCTTCGCTAACATCGATAAGGACGTGTTCTACACTGTTGTCCCACTCAAGAATGGAGGAGAACAAAACCTCAAATCGAAGGATCCCGTTCCCGACCCACAATGGAGCGATGAGACATATGACGAGGAGACTGAAAGGAGATCGAAGAAGACTTGTCGAAAGACATTGTCTTCCTGCGATTAAGTTTATCTCGCTTCCAACGTCGAGCTAAACGACTTTAAATAAAAGCGCTCAATGGGAGGCAACCCATTTAGGTATGCTTTTATTTTTAATTTTTTTTTCTAATAACGTTTTCTTTTTCTTAGTTTCAGTTTTAAAAAAAAATCAAAACAAAAAACAAAAAACAAAAAAATGAAAAGACAAAAAGATGGAAACACGGTTCGGAACTGCTCGGTCCATCGCGAACCGCGAGGAAATACTTGGCCGAAAATGAAGCCTGGCCGCGGATGCAACACCCCGAGCTGCGGCCAGCCACTCTTTCGATGTGGTCGCGATCAACCGACCCGCGGCCAACCGCCTGTCATTTGCGATCGATTTCCTTTAATCCGAAATTGATCCCCATCCATTCCCAAACATCCTCATTCCCGTTCCCAATCACCACAACACTATCTACCATCCCCCATCCATCACCAATCCATTCCCAATACCATTACCCACCGGTTCCAGGCAAGTTTTCTTTTTCTTTTAAACTTTTTCAATTATTGCATATTTTATTTTTCGTCCTAATACTCGATTTATTTCACACTGGAGACAATGTGATTTAAGTCTGTGGGAAGATTTCATCCCTTACTAACCACCTTTTCTTTCATGAGTATTTGCATTTTGCATTTTTCGCGTTTTCTTTAAATATTTCGAATTTTTCAATAAATAGGAATACGTTTTGAGAAAATGATGAAAGAAATCCATGACGATAACCGACCAATGTGATTCTACGCTATTTCCTAGTAACATGCTCTTTCGTAATTTGGTTCTAGACTAGGTGGTATCTAGAGTTTCTATTAATGCGAAATCCCTAGAGGAATTTAGACCGAAAAGATTCTTTAGGATGGAATATACTAGCTCTATTATATTTGGACTTTAACTTGACTTAATTTTCTCATCAAATGTTTAGGCAAAGATAATGAATCATACATTCAGGATATTCTTTTACCTTTTACCACTCTTTGTCTTACCTGAATGGCCATCTCATCTTTAGTTGGTACCCCACCCGAACCTTAACCATTTTCGAACCTCATGCATTCTCTCTTTGCGTCTCATGTGTAGATATGTGCAAAAACGCAGGAGAGGGAGGAACGACACAATTTTCAGTCACTAAAAACGGAGACTATACGCGATTGGTGGAAGAGAAATTGACAAATACGAGAGCTTGGTTCTGCCTTGGAAAAACTCAAAATCATGGTAAATTTTCGTACCCCTAAGACTACATCTCGAGGAAAGGAAACAAGAGCCTAAAGAGAGTCTAGGTTGGTCGAAATTCTTATGAGGCATCCATGATTCGTTTGTGAGAAGTTTGTCATTCCGAACCCACATAAAAATCTAAGTCTGGGGGAATGACAGAAAATTTATGTTTTTAGAGAAAGGAGAAAGTGCAACAATTTTAGACAAGAAGAAGTGACTGGAAGCTATGGTTCTCAACCGGTTCATCCTCTCTTGCTGTTTTGCATAATATCTCGCACCCTCTAGCGAAATTACGGTAACACAAAACACCTTTAACCTCACCTCTAAATGCCTTTAATACCTATCCTTGATTGTCTTGATTTGATCATTTTGATGAGAATTTCACATTTGTACTTAATGAATTTAGAGAGCTAGTTTACCTGAATTTTGGATTTTGAAAGTTTAGATTTCATATGACGGATACCGTGGACTAGTGTTACGATAACTTCTGGTGAGAATTTTTTAGGCTAGGTTGCGTTTGATGTGGTTCAATGGTTATGGTTTAAAAAGACGGTCTCCAAGATTCCGTGTTCCCTATGATTTTTGTTTGATCTTTCCGAGCTTGGGTTTTGTTTTATTTGAGGACAAACAAAGTCTAAGTGTGGGGGAGTTGATAACACCGTATTTTTACCCATTTTACCACTTATTTAAGAATACTTCAACAAGTGTTTCACTCGCTTTTATATGTTTTTATTATTATTTTCGCATATTTGTAGTTTTAAGACTCTTTTCAAGTTACTTAGGCAAGAGCATTGCAAATTGAAGAAAAAACCAGATTTTCGGTTCAAAGTCAAACCGTCAGAAATTCAACTGCCAAAGAGGTTATTCTCACAGTCTGATCAAGCCCAATTTTGGAGATATTCAAGAAGGACCAGCTACATTTCCATTCCAACTGATTTCAGGACGATCCAACGGTTCAATCAAAAGATACATGAAGATCAAGAAGTCCCATTCGACCACCCCTAGAGCAACTCCATCCGCGGCCAAGAAACAGTTCACCGCGGGCAGAAGCTCTCCACCCACAGCCAAAGAGTGGTTCGCCGCGGTCAGACACCATGGACCCGCGGCCAGCTTATGTTCGGTCTCGTAAGCTCATTTGCAAGCCCGTTCAAATCCCGTCAACTCTAAACCCTAAAGACCGAAGAAAACAAGAGAGAAAACCTATAAATATGTGCTTTAAGAACCCTATTTTCGTGTGCATCATTGTACCTCTTTTCGAGCACCATTTTAGTTTACTTTCTGAATTACTTTTCGTTCTTAAGTTTTTGCTTTTACTTTCAAGATTTGTAGAGAAGTTTTCTCGCGACTTTGTTCTTAAAATCGAGAAGCTTCTTCTTCAATCTCTTGTTCTTTATTTAATTATTTTTATGCTTTCTTCAATTATGTCCGAGTACTTTAGTCTTTGGGTTTAAAGGGATTATCGAAGGGGATCCACATGTTCGATAAGGATTTCACAAGGTAAACCTAGCTGTATTCTAGAACTCTTTTCTATAGATTATTTTTAATGCATGAATCTAGCGTCATGAACTAGAGGTTGATCCCTAGGTGTTATAAGAACAACTAAAAGTGCTGAATCTAATCACCCGACCTATTATTCTATATGGAGTGTGTCGCGCTATAAGATTTTGAAAGTATACTTATAGAGTGTCGTGAATGTTCACAAAACAGTTTGCATCATCATAACTTTCTGTGCAGCCAGAGACGAAATCTACTGGTCGAGTATATAAGTTATCGGTGTGCAGGATGTACGAAAGTAGGCTACGCACACTATTTTTTCCAGTTCGTTGAATTTACTAGAATCGATTTCACTAAGAGTTTAGGTACCGTGTTTGATTTGAACATTCCCCGGAGATATCCTTATCGACCCAACATCGTTTTGTTATAGTTTACAAACCGATTTTTTCTTTTAGTTTATGACATCGATTTCATTCTTTACTTTTCAAGAAATCTTTACTTTTGATGCATTTTACAATTTGTGACACAAAAACCCTACAAAAACCCTTTTTCGTTTTAGACTTCCTTACTAACTCTCTTTCTAAGGTCTCACAGAAAAGTTTTTTCTCCCTGTAGATTGATACCTAAAGTCCTACAACATACATTTGTGCACTTGCAGACATTAGTGTTTACAAATTTAAAACCCGAAGCTAGGAAACAAACCCACACACTTCATATGTGAGCTAACTTTACATATTTTCTATAGTATATTAGTTTCTTGTTCCATTATTCTGTGAATCTAATTATAAACATTTTTAGAGGAGATTACTATAGAAGATCATAAAGGAGGAGATATTTTCCGTTTCATGAATGCTCCACCAATGGATGAAGTTTTAAATTTTTGGGCCAAGTAATCAAGTTATTTAAGTTTATGAGCTAAAATTTAGTTTGAAATCATTTCTAACAAGACTAATTAATGTATATATTTTACCTTTTGATATTAATTTTAGGATTTAGGAGAAGATAAGGAAGATGACACACGTGCAATGACTTCTCAAGTTAGAAGTGCATATAATAGTGTTGTCGTCTTATTTTTATTTATGTTATGACTGATCTTTTTGTTATTGTTTTGGAATATTTTTAATTTGATTGTGTTCAGATTTCTAGATTATTTTATCTATTTATTATTCTAAAAATATTATATATTTATGAAGCATTTAATTCGTTTTTGTTAGTATAACTTTAAATTATTAATAAATAAATAAAATAATGTTATGCTTTATGCATGATCAACATTAATATACATAATCTATTTTTATAAAATAAAGAAACATCATGGGCGAGCCACCCACGTAGTAAATAATTGAATATATATATATATATATATATACACTAGGGTGTGGGGTGGAATTATTATCCGGTATCCGATCCGATCCTAAAATCCAGATATCCGAGGGGATCGGATAAGGATCCAGATAGTTAAATTTGGAGGTCCGGATATCCGATCCGTATCCGAATCCGTTAAACATATTAAAAATATATATTTTATTAATATTGTTTTTAATATGATGAGTTTTATATAAATATAAATAAGTTTTAAAAACATTTATAATAAAAGATTTTAATTTGTTTTGCAAAATATTGTAAAAATAATTTTTTAATAATTTTTATCATTATTTTTAATTTTTTAATTATTTTTTAATTATTTTTTATTGATCCGGATATCCGCGGATATCCGGATTTTCGGGAGGATATCCGAAGTCCGGATATCCGAGCTCCCCGGATCCGGATAAGAATATAAAAAAAACCCCGGATATCCGTTCCCAACCCTGTGTGGTGTGTTAACTCGTTTTTGTTTTTTTTTTTTTAATTTCAAACTTTTTATTAGGTTTTGGTTTTATCTTTGTTTGATGTTGTTCTTTTAAAATAGTAATTTATTTATTCAAATGTCATAAATTAATGTTTTTTAATAAGAAAAAAATATATGTTTTTTTTTAAAGATTAAAATTGTAATATACAGACATAATAAGAACTTTCTGATACTGGCGAAACTGAGTAGAGTAAAAGATAAAATAATCCTTCAACTTAAATTATGTTCCCATTTTTCCACAATGTAAGAAATTAAAAACTTTCTCCAACTTTTTCTGTTGGGATATTGCAACATTTCTTCTGTTGTCAAGATTTTTTAACGATTCAATGCTCATATATGGCACTCCCAATTAGCTAGATGGTGGTGTTTTAGTTGATCATGTGGTTTTTATTTGTTCTGAATACGGATGTTAAAGATGAGTTTTTACCCGATGGATATCTGAAATCGTGAATATTTCTTCAATCCAATACCATATTTCTTTTCCTAAAAAAACGCGAATTTTAAACGTTTTGTCTCTTTATACTTTCTTTAGAAGTTAATTATATTTGTTACAATTAAGTATCTTAAATTCTGTTTTTTTTTAAATTAGATATTAATTTATTTTTAAAATAGCCATACTTAATTAGGCTTCGAAAAAATGTATAAGGACTCAAATAGTAAAGTCATTTCAATGAATCGTCCTCTTCATCTTCGTCTTTTGCATAAAATTAAAGGTAAACGATCTATTTCCCCTCGGAAGTTTCATATAATAACAGATCGCTTGAAGTTTGAGCCTAGTTTTATTTCTCCATCGAATCAAACTTGAAAACATATTTCTCCACCGAAAGTTAAAAACATATTTCTCTCCAAAATCAAATTTAATCGGTTTGTTGTCGATTTCGAGTGGTTTCTAACGTAAACCGTAACCGTAAACCACCACTATTACACCCCGAAATTAAACCCATTTTTATAACCAAACCCGACCAATGTTTCTTCATCTTCCTCGTTGGACGAAGATAAGGAGTCCAAATAGGAGACTCCATTAGTATCAATCATTTTTATTTCTCCTCCATCGATACCCTCTAACTTTGATTCTCTATTAAACATTCATCACCATTAAACAGAGCTAAACTCTTCTTCTTCTTCTTCTTCTTCATCTCCAATCTCTCTCTCTGAAGGAAGAAATCAAAAACAATGAGCTCAATGATGGAAACTCTCCAGATTCATAAACCGGCTTCTCTCCCTTTTTCTCAACTCCCCAATTCCTCTTCCTCCGCCGCCGACGATGAGCATGGTCTCCTCCGCCGCCGCCACCCCGAAATCTCTCAAGCCATCCAGCGGCGATTGCAGCTCTATGCTCATGAGCGCCGAGTTCAATCTACTCACCAATGGAAACCCAAGCTTCATGCTTCACTTCAAGTCTCAATTCGGCGCTTTCTCGATTAAAAAACCGTACTCTTCCAAAGGAAACCCAGGCTTCATGCTTCAATGATGTTCTTGTTAATGGTACTGAGAGCTCTCCAAGTCGGCCATGTATTCGCCGCCGGCATGATTTTTCCTCCTCCGCCTGCACCATGTAAATCTCCTTTAAATCAATTTGGGGAAACAAGGAAGGAAAATTCATTGATCCAACTAATCCAAGGCTATTCTCATCAGCTTTACCCATTTTCTTCGTTATCTGCGGAGGTTTTTAATTGTAGTATTAAATCTCTCGAAATCAAATTCAAAATCCAAACATCCCCAACTTAAAAGCAGGGTTTTTAAAATTGAAAAAAAAAACAAAAAAACTGTCTTGACTCTTGACAATTGAACCCAAATACCCAGATGACCAAACTGTCTCCGATTCCAAATCCCAAATTGTCTTGATTTAGGAAGTTTGCTGCCCAAATCGATGAACGGATCCGTATCGGAGGAGGAACTCCGATTCCATCCACATGTTTTCTCGGGAAAAAAAAAACGATTTGGTTATTGGGTTGAAATTAGGTTATCGGGATTATTGGGTTCAACCGGGTTGTAAACGGTTTAAGGGGTTGAAATAAGGTTAATTTTGGTTTTCGTTGGTATTAATTTGGTTAACAGTTAATTGGTATACTACTAAACCGATTTAAATTGTGGTTCATGGGAAAATAGATTTCGAACTTTGATTTCGGGGGAAAATAAGTTTTAAACTTTGATTCGGTGGGGAAATAGGTTTTCAACTTTGATCCGGTGGGGAAATAAACCTATATTCAAACTTCAGAGGGATCTGTTATTATATGAAACTTCCGAAGGGAAAATAAATCGTTTTTCCTAAAATTAATCGCCAACTAAACTTCTGATCTGGTTTTACAAATTCTCAGCCACGCTTCCTATGTATAACCATATCGCTAGGAACGCCAAATCGGACGCTTTCCCATCGTTTCGAAAGAGCAATTTATCGTAATCGCGATTCCCGTCCGATCTCGGGCATTTCCGAACGATCTCGAACCCGCTTACGATTCCGGAGCGGAAATCCTCACTTCACCGGCGATTCCGTGCAACGTAACCTTTCGTGTGTTTTTTTTAATTATTCAATGTTTGTTTATTTTGTTGATTATTTTGTTAATTAAAATTTTAGTATGTGTGAACTTAGTTTCTTCTGTTTCCATGGGTTAGCATTTATGTTTGCAAGCTTTGTTTTCTATCGTCAATCATTGATCATTTGGCTCATTTCGAATTGTAAGTACGAGTACTGAAATGGAAGTCCCTTATTTTAAATTCGAAGCTGTTTAAAAGGAATGATTTCGTAAGAGGAAAAACGAATGATTGAGTAAATGACAAACACGAACTTCACCATATGTTTGTAGTAGTAGCAGTGGTCGCATCTATTTTCCAGGTCGTTGATGTTGCACATAATTGTTGGTATCATATTCCTTATTGTTGTTAGGTAGAGAGGTAGGCGACTGATTCTCACTCCATGCAACGACCTTTTGATATTTCTCCAGCATCGATCTGCTTTTTCTTTGCTTACTTTCCAGCCGAGTTTGTCCAAGTAAGTTCTCCCTTCCTCCATTTCGCCCGTGCATAAAATTAGAATGCCATATAGATATATCGCGTCGGTGTAGGAACCTTGTGCCGCTAGTTTTAGATTTTGCAATCATGTGGTTGTGTTGTTGTTGTGGAAGTACTCTAATATGACTTTGATGTAGTGAGCTTCCACTTTTCCGCTTGAAATACTTCTTTCCATTAGGTCTTGGTATCTATACCTTGTTGATAAAAGATGCAAGGCCAGTGGTCTTAGGTTGATAGTCTTGTAACCTCGTTTGTCTTGAGCAGCTTTTGCCAATACTGGTGATGCTTCCATGGCATAGCACACGCTCTTTCGAGAAAAGCTACCAACACATGAGATAATATCTCCAAGGATATGTTTTGGTAGATCTTGTAGTTGTGTTAAGGGCTGTTCTTTTGCCATTTGGTTCTTTGCTGCTTTGGTTTTCATTTTTTACTAGTGCTTCTTATTATTTTTTATAGGTGGTTAATGGAATGAAACGTTTTTGAATGGGATCTTTATCGTATTTAATTCTCAATATATTTTGTGTCTGGATCTGATTCTGAGAGTTAATGGTGTTTCAGACGTTTCTGAAATTTGAAATGGGCTATTGTTCTCGTAGTTAAGTTTTACTATCGTTTTTTAATTTGTTAAAATCTGTTAATTTTTGTATGTGTTATTATTATAGGTTTTTCAAAAATTAAATGACCCTATTTTTCTATATTTTGTACTCTTCATAACTTATATTTGTGTATTGTGGTTATTTGTTACAACGATGCTCCGCAACTTGCAGTAATTATTTATCCATTTTCGTTTGTTATATATATATATATATTTTTTTTTAACAAAGGCGTTTCGTTTCGTATTTACGTTTTCATAATTTTTTGGGTTGTAATTGTTTTTTAGATTGTAATTAGGTAATCATGAAAAGGGAAGCTGTAAAGATAAGTAAGACTTGTGAATATTGTGTTATTGATATCAACGGCGTACACAACGTATATGTACAAGACACAAACCCTAGAAGCACTTGACGGCCAAGCTATACAAACCATCATAATAAGGCCCAATACTAATTGTTTAGCCCAACTCCCTAATATTGTTAGAACTGCGAATTCATGAAGCTTCTGCAACCGCTGCATTTGCTGCATCTGCACCGCTGCATTTGCTGCACCTGCTGCATTTGCTACACATGCACTTGCTGCATTTGCTGCACATGCACCTGCTGCATTTTCTGAAGCTCAACTCCCTAATACTCCCCCTCAAGTTGGAGTGTGGAGATCCCGAACACCCAACTTAGGCAACAATACATCGAATTGAGGTCGTCCAAGAGCCTTGGTAAGAATGTCAGCAATCTGATCTTTGGTACGAACGTGAACAGAAGAAATAAGTCCATCATTCACAGCATCACGAACGCAGTGACAATCTCGTTCAATATGTTTAGTCCGTTCATGAAACACTGGATTAGCATTAATGTGGATAGCGGCTTGACTGTCACAATAAAACGGAACAGGCTTAGTGATGGGAACGCCAAGATCTTCCATCAGCTGAACAATCCACTTGATTTCCTTAGTAGCAAAAGCCATGGCCCTATATTCCGCTTCAGCAGACGAATGACTAACCGTAGTTTGTTTCTTCGTTTTCCAGGAAAACGGACAACCACCAAGCAATACGACATAGGCACTGAGGGAGCGACGAGTCAAATGACACGATTCCCAATCCGCATCACAATATACGGACAACTGAAGATCACAGTCAGCACAAAGAAGGATTCCTTGTCCAGGGCAGCCTTTGAAAAACCGTATCACCCGTGTAGCAGCCTCCCAGTGAGCTTCTCGTGGCTCCTTCATAAACTGAGAAAGCAAATGAATGGCGTAGCACAACTCAGGACGAGTTATAGAAAGGTAAACCAGGCGACCCACAAGCCTACGATATGGAAGAGGATCAGCGAGGTGGAGACCATCATCCGAGGCAAGCTTATGGTTTTGTTCAATGGGTGTCGAAGCTGGTTTGGCACCGAGGAGGCCTGTATCAGCGACAATGTCAAGAATGTACTTGCGCTGAAACAGGAATATACCTTCATTTGAGCGTGCTACTTCAATTCCATGGAAATATTTAAGTTTTCCCAAGTCCTTCATATGGAAGCATTCTCCCAAATATGCTTTAATTTTTGTCAACTTCTCAAGGTCATTCCTAGCGATCACCAAATCATCTACATAAACCAATACTCGAACCTCTGTTTTACCTCGTGAGTAAGTGAAGAGCGAGTAGTCAGAATACGATTGCTCAAAACCAAACTCCAAAAGTGCTTTAGAGAGCTTAGGGAACCAGCAGCGAGGAGCTTGACGAAGCCCATACAATGATTTACGCAAACGACATACCTTAGTAGGATCAGAGTGAGTGAATCCGGGGGGTAATTTCATGTAGACTTCCTCCTCAATATCACCATGAAGAAATGCATTGTGGACGTCCATCTGATGCACTTCCCATTCCTTTGCGGCAACAATACCCAGAAGACCACGTACTGTAGCCATCTTAACAACAAGAGCAAATGTTTCATCAAAGTCTTCTCCTTCGACTTGATTGTTTCCCATTACGACAAGACGCGCCTTATGGCGTTCAACTGTACCATCGGCGTTGTACTTAATCTTGTAAACCCATTTAGAACCAATCACAGTTTTGCCAGGTGGAAGCGACTCAATATCCCAAGTACCGCTGTCTTCGTGGGTAACAATTTCTTAATTCATGGCACCACGCCATACTTCATACTTCGCAGCTTCATTATAGTGCTTTAGTTCAACACCGGCGGTCACAGCTGCGAGGAAAGCTTGATGCGACGGTGAGAAAATTAGATCAGAGATATAAGCCTCAAGTGGATACGGTATCTTACCTTGGATTGTTTCGGAGGATGATGATATAGAGCAGATGGGAGCGAGATGGGGGTCTTGAGTGCATACTGCATTATAGGAAATGAAACACTTGAGTTTAACTGAGGGAATGCGTGCTCTCTGACCTCGTCCCAACTCTTCAATCTCAGCAGGTGGAGTCGCGATTTGAGTATCCGCAACTAGAGATGTCAATGTCGTGACCTGAGTATCCTCAACTAGAGATGGCAATGTTGCAAGTTGAATCTCTACTGGAGATTCCAATATTGCAGGACGAATCGGAGCTGTAGCCTCCATCGATGTAGGTGCCGGATCTGATGCAAGCGAAACCACCGTATCAAAAACATCAATACCGTAGGTTTTGTTGGCATCGTCGATAGAGAGAAGAAGATCCGAGCTCCCCCTGTCGTTTTGCACCGTCTCTGGTTCAATTAACCAGTCATCATCGTTCACCTGAGACGAAGAGGTGCATCGTGACTTAACCAGAGGCGTCGAATCCGACTTTGACGAGAAAGGGAACTCATTCTCGTGAAACACAACATCTCGGGAAATACTGAACTTTTCAGTATCTAAATCGAACACCTTTCATCCCTTTTGACCAAAAGGGTATCCAAAGAAGACACAACGTCTACTTCTGGGACCAAATTTGTCATTGTCCCGAGCACGAAGATGTGTGTAACACAGACTTTCGAATACACGCAACTGATCATACTGTGGCTTTTCGCCATGAAAGACTTCATATGGGGACCGACAGTGAAGAACATCAGTCGGAGTACGATTGATGAGATGAGCTGCAGTCATCACATCTTCTCCCCAAAACTTAATAGGTAATCCTCCTTGGAACAACAAATCACGCGATACATTAAGGATGTGTCTGTGTTTCCTTTCGATATGGCCATTCTGTTGTGGAGTATCAACGCAGGAGGTTTGATGAATAATGCCATTCTCACGAAAGAAACGCGAAAGGCACATAAACTCTGTACCAGTATCGCTTCGAAGTACTTTTATGTCTTTACCGAATTGTTTTGTTGCCATTGCACAGAAGTTTTGCAGAACAGATCGAACTTCGGACTTCTCAAGGAGTAGGTAAGTCCATACAGCGCGTGAATATTCGTCAACGATTGTTAAGAAATAAACTGCTCCACACGAAGTACGGGTTCGGTATGGACTCCAAACATCACAATGAATCAAAGCAAAACACTCTTTTGATTTATGCAAACTTCTGAAGAAGACTTCTCTAGTCTGCTTTGCCCTAAAACAAGTGTCACACGGACTAGGAACAACAGATGTATTTTAAGATGAAAACATAGGTAATGACGATAAAACTGAAAACGATGGATGTCCAAGCCTCTGGTGCCAACAATACTGATCAACCGAGCTAACAACTGAACTAGACACACGATGAACCCTTGCAGCCATAACATCCTTAAAATAGTAAACCCCATCTCGCTCTTCACCGGCTCTAATCAGGGTCCTCGTGAAACGATCCTGTAAAACACACAACATATCACTTAGAACTGCAAAACAGTTTGTGTGCCGTAATAGCTTCGAAACCGAGATTAATGAGCAATTTAGATTAGGCACAAACAACACGTTCTCAAGGGTAATCTGATCGGATAACGGGAAGACACCCATATGAGTAGCAAATGTTCTATTTCCATCCGCAAAACCAATAGGATAGGGAGGTATACACGATGTATTTCAGAGTAAAGAGAAATATCCCGTCATATGGTGAGAAGCTCCTGTGTCTAGGATCAAATCACCATGACGAGGCTTACCATTAAGACGATCAGATGAAGGGTTCGATTTCGCACTGATCATCAGGGACTGAGCGCGCCACTAGTCCTGAGTAAACTCTGGAAACGATGATGAATTGGATGTGGTTGCGTGAGCGTTCGCTGCTTGTACCCCAGAATTTTTGATGCGATCTGAAGTATAAGAACCACGTCCTCCTTGACCACCTCCTCGTCTAGCGCCTCTGTTTCCTCTACCACCACCTCTGTTTTGTGATCTCTCCTCCCACCATGGCGGAAAACCCACCAACTGCCAACAATTCTCTTTAGTATGACCACTTCTGCCACAATGAGCACATTGAGAGCCACGCTGATCTTGCCCTCTGGAACCAGAAGACGAATGTGAGACCGTCTGTTGAAAAGACAAGTCTCGTTTGGCAACGAAACCTACTGCGTTCTGTTGCGATTCACGTTCCTTGGCGGAGTTCAAACGTTGCTCCTCACGAACCACCTTTGCATAAATCTCACCAATGTCTGTAGATGCATCTGATGCGATGATAGCTTGACACATACCACCAAATCGAGCTTCATCTAACCCCATCATGAACTGATGCATCTTTTCTTCTTCACGTTCCTTCTCATACTCAAGAGCAGCACTACACGTACAAGTAGGAAGTGGCTTGTACATGTCGAGTTCCTCCCAAATCTTTGACAATCGTGCGTAGTAATCGATCACCTCATCACCATTCTATCGGCACACTGCTAACTTCTCTTTCAAGTGGTGTACATGCACCTTGTTTCCCACAGAGAAACGCTTCTTAAGGTTTTCCCACAACTTGTGAGAATCCGTGATAAACGTCACCGTTGATCGGACTCGCGGCTCAATTGATGTGCGAATCCACCCAACAATCATGGAGTTTACCAAAAGCCAAAGCTCGAGATTAGGATCGTGTGCTAGTGGCTTCGGTATGGTTCCTTCAATGAAACCTAGTTTCCGTTTTGCACGAAGAGCATTGGTCATCTCTCCCGACCACTCATTATAGTTTTCTCCAGTTAACATCACCGATGTAATTAGAGCACCAGGGTTGTCGGAGCCATACAAGGAGTAGGGCGTGACAGCTTCAGTGTTACGATTTTCTGTAGTTTCGCTCTTGGTAGCGGAAACCTCATCACCATCAACCATGACTTAAACTTGGTTCGAACTTCGAACACAAACAGGGGAGCTATGTCAAACTTCGAGATAGCAAAAGAAAAGAGCGGTGTTTAGGTCTCAGAACGATTTTGCTCTGATACCATGTAAAGATGAGTAAGACTTGTGAATATTGTGTTATTGATATCAACGGCGTACACAACGTATATATACAAGACACAAACCCTAGAAGCACTTGACGGCCAAGCTATACAAACCGTCATAATAAGGCCCAATACTAATTGTTTAGCCCAACTCCCTAATATTGTTAGAACTGCGAATTCATGAAGCTTCTGCAACCGCTGCATCTACACCCGCTGCATTTTCTGCACCTACTACATTTGCTACACATGCATTTGCTGCATTTGCTGCACATGCACCTGCTGCATTTGCTGAAACTCAACTCCCTAATAGAAGCTTTCTACTAGTTTCTGTATGTAACCGTATATATTTATATTTTATAATAGCATGGTGAGAAAAACATAAAATAGTCTGTATTTATTATATTTCATTGGCATGTAAGAATAACTCTGTTGATGACTCTTATATAATATCTTTAATCAAAATTCTGTAGACAATTGTTCTTCTTGACACTGATAACTTAAAATCCGAAATAGTAAACATAATAAGTAATAGAAGCACCTTTATTTCTTGTTGGAAACTATTATACGAATTAGTTGAGCTTCATGATTACCCTCTTATTTTGGTACCCAAATGTCCGTTTAGTTTATATTCATGAACTTCCTCATTTGTTTGTAGTAGTAGCATTTTTTGCATCGTGTGTCCATGTCGTTTAGATTGCATCGTCTTGCTGGTTTATTTTTCCTTAATGTATTGTGGTAGCGTGCTTTCTTAATGACGTGGATTCCGCATAACGAAATTTGGTTATTTCTCGGGTTTTTGGCCTATTCCCCCACAAAGTATTCGGTTCCTGATTATTCATACACAAAGTATCGATCAATACTAAAAATATCATGAACTCCTTAATAATTTGAATTTATTACATTAAATTATGAAATTTGGTCAATTTCACTAAAACCGTAAACGGTGTTAATTTTCTGTTAACAATTACTTACATGGCTGACAAATGGCACAGCAGTTTGGTCTGGTTTGAAATTAAACCATTTTTTTTTTTTTTAATTGCTCAGACTTAAACGACGTTGTTTCGCGTGACTACATTTTTTTTTAATTGCTCACACCAAAACAGTGTCGGAGTCACAGTCTCCTCGAGGCGTTAAGGAAGGAACATCTCTGAACTTACCAAGACCTTGAGAAGTCAATTCTGGGGCGTAGCTTCATTCCTCTCGCAACCGTCTTCATCTCCGGATCTTCAGGAGAGAAATCAGAGTCCCGATCACGCAGAGGAAGGTGACGACGAGGATTTGATTGCTGGGATTAGGAACGATTTCACGGAGATTGACGGGAGATACATGACGGGGATTTCGAAGCTTTCGGAGAACTTACCGGTGTCTGATTTCACAAAGATCGCTTCGAATTTCTTACAATTGGTCAGATGGAGTGGATCCGAAGGATTACGATGTTGGAGACGTGATCGGAGTTACGATGACGGAGATGTATCATTCAGTGATCTAGAAGAAGAAGACGAGGAAGGAGATGTGCCGGTGAGTTACAAGAAAGTTACTAACTTATTCGATTTGATCTCTAGAAATTTATTCGATTTGATCTCTAGAAATTTGTTCGAGGAAGAAGATGTATCATTCAGTTCTTCCTAATTTATTCGATTTGAACTCTAGAAATCTGTTTTAGAAAAAACTGAGAAAGTTTTGTTTTCAATCATAAAAGTGAGAATGTCAATCGGAGATTTCTTTGGAATAATTTTCTCTTGTGATTTGTTTATTTCCTCTCCTTTATGCTATTTGATGTGTACAATTTATTGATAATATATGTTGATTTATCCGAGAATTCAACAGGTAAAGAACAACTCACGACACCGTTTTGGTGTGAGCAATTAAATATAAAAAATTGGTCACGCGAAACGGCGTCGTTTTGGTCCAACAATAAAAAAAAATATTTAAATTGGTTTATTTTTAAACCAGACCAAACCGTTGTGCCACCTATCAGTCACGTAAGCAATTGTTAACGGAAAACTAACACCGTTTACGGTTTTGGTGAAATTGACCAAATTTCATAATTTCATGTAGTAAATTCAAATTATTAAAGAGTTCATGATGTTTTTAGCATTGATCGATACCTCGTGTATGAATAATCAGGAACCGAATATTTCGTGGGGGAATAGACTAAAACTCCGTTATTTCTCCAATAGCGATCAGCTCTTATTTTGCTTTTTTCCCACTGTAGCATATCCATGTATCTTTTCCCTTTTTCTATATCACCACTGCAAAACATGATTAGTCCATACAGATAAATACCATCCTCATATGAACCATCTGCTGCTGCGTGGAGATGATGTAATCCTGTGTTGGTGTTGTTGTAGTATAAGTATTCTTTTACTCATTCAATGTAGTGTGCTTCTGCATTTTGGCTCTGGAGACATTTCTCCATTAGTGGTTGGTTGTTGTGTAGTGTGGCTAAGGGATTCATCGCCAGGGATTTGAGGTTGAGTTTCTTGTATACACGTTTGTCTTGCGCCGCGTGTGCTAGACCCAGCGATGTTCTCATGCACTGTTGGACGTCACGACGGGAACTTTGACCTACTCTTGATATAATATTTCCAAAGAGATCTTGTGGAAATGCTTCTATGCCTGACATTTGTGCATTAGAATCCATTTTTTGTAATTGTTTGTAGTATAGGACAGTGTTTGCTGTGTTTCATTTACATGCTTTTTATATCTTGGCTTCAGTAGTTGTTACGTTTTTTTCCTCCTTGTATATATTGTCTTAAATTGCGTTTATGGTGTTAGTGACCATTTAGTTCAATCATCTTAGTGGGTATTACATTTTTTTTTTCGGAGTCATAATGTTTGTTAGTGGCCATTTATTTCAATCATCTTAGTGAGTATATATTGTATTCGTAATTGTATTTTTTTTTTTCATTCTGTAGTCATAATGTTTGTTTATTTTTCTTTCGATTTATATTCTGTTGTTGTAATTTACATATTAAATAGGCCATTGGTCTTTTTACATATTTAATTGTCTGGGCTAATTTCATAACATTTGTTATATCCATTTACTAAACATTCATTCATTCTACATTTGTTATTTATTTATTTATCTATAACATATTTGTTGTTCGCGGATGACTCACTTTTCTTTTGCATCGCAAATAATAAGAATTGTGCAGCCATTAAGGAGGTTTTTCGTATATACGAATCATGTTCCAGTCAGAGAATAAATCATGATAAATCAATGATAACTTTTGGTGCTAGAATTCCAGAAGATAAACAGGAGAAGTTAAAAAGAATGATTGGAATTCAAAATCATGGTGGAGGTGGCAAATATCTGGTCCTACCGGAACAATTTGGCCGAAAGAAAACGGAAATGTTTAATGATATCATCAATCGAGTGAAAGAACGTACATCTTCTTGGGGTTCGAGGTTTTTATCTCCAGCGGGAAAGGAAGTATTCCTGAAATCAGTAGCAATCTCAATGTCTGTTTATTCTATGTCTTATTTTAAACTTCCTCAACAAGTTATTTATGACATAGAAAGTGTCTTAATGAGATTCTGGTGGGAAAAAAGTTCACAACAAAATGGAATACCGTGGGTTGCTTGGAAAAAATTGCATTATACTAAAAAGGAAAGGGCTTTGGGCTTCAGGGACATGTCCATATTTAACGATGCATTACTTGCAAAGCAAGCTTGGCGATTACTAAACAATCCTACATGCTTATTTTCAAAATTGTACAAAGCAAGGTACTTTAAAGATACACACCTTTTTGAAGCAAAAGCTCGGCCGTACCACTCTTACGGATGGTCTTCCTTACTTCACGGAATTTCACTCTTAAAGCGTGGTACACGAAACATTATTGGAGATGGTAAATGTACCAGAATTTTTCACGACAATTGGTTACCAACAAACCCTCATAGGCCAGCACGGGGCAATGATAACGAAAATAGACAAATGGTTTGCGATCTCATTAAACAAGAGGGTACATATAGATCATGGAATGAAGAAGATTTATCCTCTTTATTGACTTTTGAAGATAGTGAGTTGGCTAAATCCCTATATTTAGCTCAACGGCCAAAAAACGATAAAATGCGATGGAATTATAATAAATCAGGGATCTGTTCGGTGGCTTTTGGGTATTGGTTTCTACGACATAATTGTGACTTTGAGGAGGTCGCTCCACAAGTACCGAATGGAGATCCAGAATTAAAAGCAAGAGTTTGGAGATTAAATATCATGCCTAAAATAAAACATTACTTGTGGCGAATTTTAAGTAAAGCTATTGGTACCACAACTAGATTAACGTCTAGAGGCGTTCGTATAGACACAACATGTCAACGTTGCTGTGCGGGGGAGGAAACAATTAACCATATGCTTTTTACCTGCCCCGTCTCAATAACAACTTGGAGGTTATCCAAATTGCCTTTACCGTTCTTATTCTCACCATCACATAATGTGGAAGAAAATATGATAAATATTATGGATCTTCAAGGAATACAGGGATTGTCAGCTGAACAGAAGCTTATGCCTTTCTGGTTAATGTGGCGCATTTGGAAAGCTAGGAATAATTTACTCTTCAACAAGAAACGTGGCTCTCAACAAGATGTGGAGTTTGCGACTGCAGATGTAAGAGAGTGGCTCTCGGCTACTACAAAAGAAAAAGAAGGAACTATACAACCAAGATTACCTCTTCGGGGTTCTCCGGATCCAAGATGGATTCGGCCTAGTGTGGGAACACTTAAATTCAATTATGATGCAGCTTATGATCTGAATTCTAGAAGGGTTATTGGAGGATGGATTATACGTGATAATATGGGATTCTCAAAATGTTGGGGTTCTATAAATTTAGGTTTGGCTAACTCTAGTTTGGAAGCGTAAGGAAAAGCATTACTTTCATCTATGCAAAATGCTTGGAGCAGAGGATTTTATAACATACAGTTTGAAGGTGATAGCCAAGTGCTTGCCGAGTTATTGCTGGGAGAAAAAGCGGATATTTCTATGGAAAATTTGATTGATGATATTACAATGTGAAAGAATAAATTTCAGAATTCAATTTTTCTCCATGTTAAAAGAGCTTCAAATGAAGCCGCACATAAATTAGCTCGTATAGGCCCATATAATAATATTTATTTTTTAGGATGTGTGTTATCCTCCCTATTGGTTAACAGAAACTTTGTATAAAGACTTTGTTGTGTCAAATTAATAAAGAAATGTTTTGTCGGAAAAAAAAATGCATCTTGTCACAAATGTGTTTTGTGTTGTTGGTTTATTTCATCTGTTTTTCCTTACTACTATATAAGTGCATAATTATTTTTCCGTTAATGAAAAATACGCAGATAACTTCTGAAAACTATATTTTAAATAACAATAAATTTACAAGAGTTTGTCGATAGTTATCCTGTATGAAAGTGATTATGTTGACATTTCATCTAAGTCAAAAATAGTGTTTTGATTGAAAAGACTTGAAAAGTAGAGTCCTAAATGTATGTTTGATCTGATGATTGAAAACAGAAGGCCATGTTAGCACACGATCTGAGTTATTTCTTTGTGATTTGAATTTCATTAACGTACCATTTTATTTGACTCCCTTCGTGCATTACATATCCATGAATTCTTGGTGTTGGGTTCTTCCTGTTTCTTTCTGTAGCTTGTCTGTTTGAGAAGCATATGTTGTCACACACGTAAGGTCGAGGGTTAAGTTTTATAATATTTGTTGCAATTCAAATATAAAGTATTCTTAAACCGTTGAGATCATTACCTGTGGAGGATTTGATGTTGTTGAATATCTCTTTGTACATGACATTTACGACACCTTCTGAATTGTTAATTTCTGATGTTGCATCTAGGATCTTCATTCCTGATGGAGAAGTTACACGGGATAGAGCCACATACAATTATCCGTGACTGAATACCGATTGGGGTAGATATAAAGCCACGTTTTTTAAGCTTTGTCTCTGGCTCTTATTGATCGTCATTGCATAGCATACTCGTATCGAAAACTGCTTACGCCGCAGTGTGAATGGATGCTTGTTGTCGTTTAGAGATAAAACAATTCTACGGATAATTACATTTTCCCCAACATGAGCACGTGAGCCTGTAAGGATCTCCGCCTCTGTAACTTTATTTCCAAGCTTCGTGATGATTAGCCTTGTGCCGTTACACAATCCGTTTTTTTAATTCAGATTTCGTAGCAACATAACTGGTACCCCTACTTTTAAGCAGAGCTCATGATTTGGGAATCCTGAAAACTCAAAAGTGTTTAAGAATTCGACTGTGTAAAGTGAACTCCAATCAACACCTGGTGTGGCATCTTTTTGGATGTTGTCAGAGCTCAAGTAAACTTTCCTCTCACCGGGCACTTTTGATAGATGGTACGCATTGATTTGATGTACTGTTTCATTTCTTGGTGTTAATATTGCCCTCTCAGTCAAGTAGGCATGATCCCTGAATGTTTCAGTGAAATGGGGATATGCTGCAGTTGTAACTTCATGTAGTTGGTCACCTGCATTAGGTAGTAGCAAATCTCTGTCCATTGCAACTCTGTATTCCTCACCCCCTATAGTTTTCTTCGCACTTCCATTGCCCAAGTCTAAGATCCATGCTGCAAATTTTGCATCTGTTGATTTGAGTCTCATGTTTATTGTTAGCATGAATACCTCACATGAGTTCCACAAGCATGACCGATTTATCGATGCTTGAACTGTATCTTGGCGACTTCCTTGAGGCACTACAGGTAGTATTTGTCTGAAATCCCCACCCAAAAGAACTGTTTTCCCTCCAAAAGGTTTTCCCAATGCAGATTCATCTTCTAAAGACATTATGTCCCTGAATGTCCGATCTACTGCCTCAAATGCGTGACGATGTGCCAATGGGGCTTCATCCCATATAATTAAATCAGCTTTGTTGATTAACCCAACTAATATTGTCCTAGGATTTATATCGCATGTAGATGATTCTGTGAGGTTCAGTGGTATCTTAAACCGTGAGTGTGCGGTTCTTCCTCCTGGTAATAGTAGTGCAGCAATTCACGCTCACTACAAGAAAACAGTCTATTTCCAACGAAAATTTACGACTGTTTTAAATCGATGAAACTTTACATCGACATTACGACGAATTTACGACGAAATATGTGTTCGATGTAAAATCGTCGTAAATATGTGTCGTCGTAATATCGATGTAAATTTACGACTAGTTTACGACGATATTACGACGATTTATGTTGTCGTCGTAATGTCGTCGTAAAATTACATCGGTATTACGACGAATATTTCTTCTGTATATTACGTTGATATTACGACGATTTGACCTCATTCCCAGTTAGGTAGACCACGTTTTTAATAGGTCCACCTACTAAATTTACATCGTAAAATTCGTTGTAAATCCGTTGGAAAATCGTTGGTAAATCTGAAAAAATTTCTATAAATACAGCCTAACTTCAAACGAAAGAATCAAAAAAAAAACAAACAGAAAAAAACTATATATATAAATGTCTATATACGAACTACGAAAATGGATGTATACGCAAAAGGATTCAGAGGGAGATTTGACGGAAGAATTCAAAGAAGGGCTTGAAATATTCATGTATCAGGCCGGAAATATGCAAACAACCCTGGAAAGTGGTAAGATGTTCTGTCCTTGTCGTAAATGCAAGAATACGAGATATATGTTTATTGAGACGGTGTGGAAGCATTTACTAAATAGAGGGTTTATGCCGCAATATTATGTTTGGTATCAACATGGAGAGGGTTTTGAAAGAACTCAAGCAACGGATAGTAGTAGTAATTATCAAGGTCAAGTAGAATCAAATTATCAAGGTAGTTATGATCATGGTCAACATCAATTTGATCAGGGTGCAGATCATGATAGGATGCATGCCATGGTTAATGATGCATTTCATGAAACAAATGCTGATAATAGTACTGTTGAGGAACCCAACGTAGATGCGAAGCGATTTTATGATATGCTAGACGCTGCAAACCAGCCACTCTACGATGGATGTAGAGAAGGTCAGTCTAAATTGTCGTTAGCTGCTAGGATGATGACAATTAAAACTGATCATAACTTAGCTGAGGTTTGCATGGATGATTGGGCTGATCTTATTAAAGAGTATTTGCCAGAGGATAATTTGGCTGCCGAAACATACTATGAGATACAGAAGTTGGTGTTTAGTCTTGGGTTGCCGTCTGAGATGATAGATGTATGTGTTGACAATTGTATGCTTTTTAGGAAAGATGATGATAAGCTGCAGGAATGTCGATTTTGCCAAAAACCGAGATTTAGGCCCCAAACAACTGGGCGTAAAAAGATACCATACCAACGGATGTGGTATCTTCCTATAACTGATAGGTTGAAACGATTGTATCAATCTGAAAGGACAGCTGCATCGATGAGGTGGCATGCAGAACATACACAGAGAGAAGGAGAAGTGACTCACCCGTCAGATGCAAAAGCTTGGAAACATTTTAACACGGTACACCCTGATTTTGCTAACTCTAAGCGAAATGTGTATCTTGGTCTTTGCACTGATGGATTTAGTCCATTCGGTATGTCTGGTAGGCAATATTCTTTGTGGCCAGTTATCGTAACTCCTTATAACCTTCCCCCAGATATGTGCATGCAAAGGGAATTTCTTTTCCTGAATATTTTAGTTCCTGGTCCCAATCATCTGAAGCGGTCCCTTTATGTGTTTTTGCAGCCTCTCATTCATGAGTTGAAACAGTTGTGGTATACAGGAGTGCGGACATATGATTGTTCGAGGAAAAAAAATTTTACGATGCGTGCGGTGCTTATGTGGACAATAAGCGACTTCCCTGCATACGGAATGCTATCAGGTTGGACGACGCATGGGAGGTTATCTTGTCCTTATTGCCTCGATCGGACAGATGCGTTTCAACTGAAACATGGTCGAAAAACATGCTGGTTTGATTGTCACCGCCGGTTTTTACCAATAAATCATCCATATAGGAGAAACAGGCGGTTGTTTAGGAAGAACAAAATCGTGCGTGTCCCCCCACCAGTGTATCTATCTGGGGAAGATCTAGAAGCGCAAATAGATCATTTTGGGGGACTAGAAACTGTGAATCGTGGGGGAAATTGGCACACTCCAGCTAATATGCCTGATGGATACGGGGTTAATCACAATTGGCACAAGAAAAACATTTTTTGGGATCTTCCGTACTGGAAAAATCATCTACTGAGACACAATCTTGATGTCATGCACATTGAGAAAAACTTTTTTGATAACATCATGCATACAGTGTTAAACGTGAAAAGAAGAACAAAAGACAGCGGAAAGTCAAGGTTGGACTTGCCAGATATTTGCAACAGAAATGAGTTGCATATAATGAGCAATGGAAAATCACCATTTCCTATATTTCGGTTGGGTGCAGAACAAAAGGCATCGTTGTTCAATTGGGTTTCATCTGACGTGAAGTTTCCTGATGGGTATGTATCCAATCTTGCTAAATCTGTTGAGAAAGGAGAAAAGTTTTCAGGGATGAAGAGTCATGACTGCCACGTGTTTATGCAACGTTTACTTCCTTTCGCATTTGCCGAACTCCTTCCAGAAAATGTTCATGAAGCAATTGGAGGTAAGATACTTCATCACATATAAAATTATTGAGATTAATTATATATATATATATATATATATATATGTTACAATGTATATAATTTTGTCTTTGCAGGAATCGGAGCGTTTTTCCGGGATCTTAGTACACGGACGTTGTCAGAAGATGTAATTGCACAACTGGCTGCTAATATTCCAATCTTGTTGTGCAATTTGGAGAAGATATTCCCCCTGCGTTTTTTGATGTTATGGAACATCTTCCCATTCATCTCCCCCAGGAAGCAGAACTAGGATGCCCTGTTCAGTTTAGGTGGATGTACCCATTCGAGCGCTTCATGAAACATTTAAAGGGAAAGGCAAAAAATCTAGCAAGGGTTGAAGGATCAATTGTTGCGGGAAGTCTGACAGAAGAAACTTCACACTTCACTTCATATTTTTTCGCTCCAAAAGTCCGTACACGCAAACGGGCTCCCCGACGATACGATGATGGTGGTGTGGGACGAATTTATGCAGTAGAGGGTGTCCCAGATATATTCTCACCAATTGGTCGTCTTAGTGGAAAATTGAAGGAATTTTGGTGGGATAACGAGCATGACAGGCACATCGCACATACGTACATCCTCCTAAACTGTGATGAAGTGAGTCATTTCGAAAGGTATAATAACAAAACTATTTAATTAATCAGTCATTAATAATTAATAATTAATATAATTATAATACAATGTGTTAATTTTTATGTCGATATATGTATTTTGCAGCTTATTTGATACCCAGGTTCGAGAATGCATTGAAGGGGTTTCAGATGATGAAATAAACGACCGTAAAGATCGTCACTTTGTTGAAGACGCAAGTAAGTTAATATAGTTATAAATATTTCATTTAATTATATCGGCTTTCAATCTAACTTTTACACTTATCATAGGTTGATCATAACTTTTACCGAATGGTAACCGAACCGAAACCGAACCGAAAACTGTTACTAACCGAATGGATAGTAAAAGACATAACCGAACGTAACCGAAAACCGAAATAACCGAACCAAACCGAACCGAATAACCATTTGCCCATCCCTAGTTGCCCCGAAGAAAAAGGGCAGAGTTTTAGGGATGGGATCGATCGTAGATAGTGCCGCCGCGTCGTCCCGTCGTCAGCTTTTCGATGATCCGGTTATTTTGCGGACGGAGTTAAACAACGCCAACTCCGAGATCAACAATTTACAGGGAAAGCAGGTGATATACGATGAGAAGATCCAAGGATACGATAAAACAATCCAAGGATACAACACTCTCTTCGATATTATTGCCCTGACTAACCCGACTTTGGCGGCTGCACTAAGGCAGCAGGAAGGATCGACATCGGGCCACCCAACTGATCCGCTCGCGCAAGAACGAGCGAATATGGAGCAGAATGGATCAGACGACGAACTTTTTGATAATTTGCGTTTTTCTGCTAGGAAATAGTTTGTAATAAAAAATTTATTTTGTATTTTAAACTTTATTTTATATTTTGAATTTATTTATAAAATTTAATTTTTAAATATAAATTTTTATATATAATTTTTTAATTTTTTTTTTAATTTTATTTAATTTATATAAAAATTATATTTAAATTACGACGAATTTACATCGAATATTTTACATCGATTTTACATCGTTCCATAATTTACATCGATTTTACATCAATAGTTTTACATCGATTTTACATCGTTCAAAAGTTACGACGAATTTACATCGAATATTTTACATCGTTTTACCAACGTATTTACAGCTACATATAACGACGAATTTACGACGAATCCGTAAAAACAGAAATTTTATAATTCGTTGTAAATTCGATGTAATAATTCATCCTATTACGACGAATTTACGACGGTTTGTCGAAAAACAAATTGTATAATTCGATGTAAAATCGATGTAATGTTTTATCGTTATATCGATGTAAAATCGATGTAAAATCGATGTAATATATTTGTCGTAAAATCGATGTAATATATTCGTCGTACATTCGATGTAAATATACAACGATTTTACGACGAATATATTACATCGATTTTACGACGATTTTTAGTCCTCCTTAATAGTACGACCAATTTACGATGATTTACGATTAACGACGATCATATTACGACGAATTGTTAATCGTCGCTAATCCGTCGTAAATCATGTTTTACGACCGATTTACGACGATTATGTTTGTTGTAAAAAGGCGGTTTTCTTGTAGTGGCTGATTCAACTGGAATAACTATTCTTTTCGCAGATCGTAGTTTGACTATTATTGTTTTATATAGATATGTATTTCCTGTCCCGCCTGGACCATTGACAAAAAAAAGTTTCCCTAATTCCTTCTCAATCCATAACAGCATCGTATACCTGACGTTGATCTTTGTTCATAGTACTAAATAGCCGGTTGTGTTCATCTCTCTCTTCGTCCTCATCAAACTGTGTTTCTTGCCTAATCACCATGTTGGAGATGTCTTTTAAAATCGCCCTGTCAGGCTTTGGCATATCATCAAAATCTGCTAATGATTTCTCATTCTGAATTAATAACTCCTCAATTTCAATGAGTGTATATTGCTCCAATTATGGGTCTTCCAGTTGTAATTGCTTGAACCCAAATTCTTTCCTTCTTTTGTATAGGATATCATCTGCTAGATATTTCCAACAATGGTTCCATAGATGCAGTGGTTTAGCAACCTCACAATAAAGTCCTTTCGAAAGGTATAATAACAAAACTATTTAATTAATCAGTCATTAATAATTAATAATTAATATAATTATAATACAATGTGTTAATTTTTATGTCGATATATGTATTTTGCAGCTTATTTGATACCCAGGTTCGAGAATGCATTGAAGGGGTTTCAGATGATGAAATAAACGACCGTAAAGATCGTCACTTTGTTGAGTGGTTGAAGACGCAAGTAAGTTAATATAGTTATAAATATTTCATTTAATTATATCGGCTTTCAATCTAACTTTTACACTTATCATAGGTTGATCATGGCGATCCCGCATATCCATTTTGGTTTCATGAGTTACTCCTAGGCCCCATCGGGAAGATAACGACCGCACCCATGTATTTTACCCGTGGTTATGTGTTTCATACATACAAGTATGGCGTTCGTCGGGCAACTACCAACTACGGAGTATGTGTTAGGGGTGAAATAGATTTTTATGGGTTTTGCAGGAAATAATTGAAGTGGAGTACCCCGGACTGGTTAGGTTGAAATGCGTTCTCTTCAAATGTGATTGGTTCGATCCAACAGTCGGTCGAGGGGTGCGAATTAACAAATTTGGTGTGGTTAACGTCAACAAAGCACGACGTTACAATAAGTTTGAGCCATTCATCCTAGCATCACAAGCAGAACAAGTAACGTTCGTTCCATATCCGCGAGTTCGAACATCTGGGATCTCATGGTTATCGGTTATTAAAATAGCTCCAAGGGGTAAAATTGTTGGTGTTGATGATCTTCCAATGCAACAAGATTCTTGCCTTGATATTACAGAACCAGAGATTACAGAGGAAGTTATTTTAATTGATCCACAAAACAGGAAACTTGAATATCTACCTAACGACACATAAGAAGAAGGCGATTCCGACGAGTTTGAAGAAACTGACGATGATGATGGACCTGAAGATGATGAACCCAATCAAGATGATGAGCCCAACGAAGATGATGATTCTGATTGAAAGCTTATATATATGTAATTTTTGGTTTTGTTAAATGTTTAAGTTTTTGTTGTAAAATTATATATTAAACTAATAAAAATTCTACGAAACATTGATGAATTAACAGTTTTTGTGAATGAAACACGTAGATTAGGGTTAATTTAACTTTATTACATAATGCTAATTAAACCCTAAATATACAGTTATTTAATGTAAATCTGATGGTACATAACGATGATTTTACGACGAAATTACGACGCCTAGGACCACGAGCAGAACGTAACGTTGTATACCCACTTCTGATGATCTGGCCAACAAAGAATTCTAGGGGTCGAGTTTTCTAGATTCATAAAAACCAACCACCATAACTGAAAGATACATAGAATTGGACATCCTTATATCACGAAGGATTTACATAGATGTCCAATTCTATGAATCTTTCACCTATGGTAGTTGAAGACTAAAGGATTATTTGTTGGCCAGATCATCAAGAAGTGGGAACACAATGATCAGCGTAATAATCAAGGAAAAGTTACCAACGGATTTAGCATTGAAGGTGTGTATTTTTTTTTTGAGTTAGCATTGAAGGTGTGGAATGTATTTATAGAAATATTTTAGAAATTACCAACAGATTTGCAACGAAAATTTACAACGGTTTTATATCGAATAACATTACAACGATTTTACATCGAATATGCGACGAAATTACGTCGATAAAAACGATGTAAATAATTAGGTGACATATAAAAAACCGTGTTTTACCAAACTCACATTTCGTCGTAATATCGTCGTAATTTTACAACGATTTTACGACGACGTCGTCGTAAAATCGTCGTAAGTTCTAAAATTTGGGGTAAGTTTACAACGATTTTACATCGAATATCATTACAACGAAATTACATCAACGAAATGCGATGTAAATAATTAGGTAACATATTAAAAACCGTGGTTTACCAAACTTTCAAAGTCGACGTGAAATCGTCGTGATACCGATGTCACTCATTTCGTCGTAAAATCGTCGTTAATTTACGACCCGTTTACGACGATTTAGGTTTAATTTACATTACGATAGATTCGTCGTAAACTCGTTGTAATGTTACAACGATTTTACAACGAGTTAGTCGTAATTTCGTCGTAAGTTCTAAAATTTGGGGTTTATGGTTTATTTAGATGTTTGGTTTTTTTTATCTTATATCTTGTTTTACGTAAGTTTTAATCATAGTATGTTTTTATAAAATCATTTACATTATTTAAGTCATGCATATTACGAATATACTTATAAGAACGAATGCTATACATTATTATGTAAAATAAGGAAATCGACGACGATATAGATTCAATCGTCGTTATTGAATCTATTGTTAAATATTAGAAGTATTAGATGCACAAATATACTTCGTTCTTACGTCCAGGATATGTGTATTGTGATTTAGGGTTTAGGGTATAGATTTATTTTATTACAACGAAATTACAACAGATTCGTCGTAAAATCGTCGTAAAATTACAACGATTTTACGACGAATCCGTCGTAATTTCGTTGTAATACCCAAAATATAGGGTTTAGGGTTTGATTTACTTGTTTAGTATTTTTTAATCTTATATCTTGTTTTACGTAAGTTCTAATCATAGTATAAACAATTGTATGTTTTTACAAAATCATTTACATTATTTAAGTCATGCATGTTACGAATATACTTATAAGAACGAATGCTATACATTATTATGTAAAATAAGGAAATAGACGACGATATAGATTCAATCGTCGTTATTGAATCTATTGTTAAATATTAGAAGTATTAGATGCACAAATATACTTCGTTCTTACGTCCAGGATATGTGTATTGTGATTTAGGGTTTATGGTATAGATTTATTTTATTACAACGAAATTACAACGGATTCGTCGTAAAATCGTCGTAAAATTACAACGATTTTATGATGAATCCGTCGTAATTTCGTTGTAATACCCAAAATATAGGGTTTAGGGTTTGATTTATTTGTTTAGGGTTTTTTAATCTTATATCTTTTTTTACGTAAGTTCTAATCATAGTATAAACAATTTTATGTTTTTACAAAATCATTTACATTATTTAAGTCATGCATGTTACGAATATAATTATAAGAACGAATGCTATACATTATTATGTAAAATAAGGAAATCGACGACGATATAGATTCAATCGTCGTTATTGAATCTATTGTTAAATATTAGAAGTATTAGATGCACAAATATACTTCGTTCTTACGTCCAGGATATGTGTATTGTGATTTAGGGTTTAGGGTATAGATTTAATCTATTACAACTACTTTACAACGGATTCGTCATAAAATCGTCGTAAAATTACAACGATTTTACGACGAATCCGTCGTAATTTCGTTGTAATACCCAAATATTTAATTTACCGCGTGTGGGGAAATTGCGATAGGTTGAATTTATGGTTACAACTTTACGACAATTTTACGACTAATCCGTCGTAAAATCGTTGTAATACCCAAATATTTAATTTACCGTGTGTGGGGAAATTGCGATAGGTTGAATTTTTTGTTACAGTTTTACGACGATTTTACGACGAATCCGTCGTAAAATCGTCGTAAATTACCAACGATTTTACGACGACAACAAAATCTATATATACGCGACCAGATTTTCTCTCCCTCGCTCACATTTCTTAAATCTCTCTCTCTCTCTCTCTACAATCTTTCTCTCTCTAAAATCTCTGCTCTCTCTCTAAAAAAAAGGTAACATTTTTTTTTTGTATTTATAAATTATATTATCGTTCTAAAGATTTTGAATTGTTAGTTAGGATTGTAATATTTATTAGTTAGGATTAGAATTATTAGTTAGGAATGGAATTGTATTATACTAAAATTGAGTTATTTTTAAATATTTTGTAGATATGGCGCCACGTAAGTCACACTATTGACAGTTTCTCGAGACGGGGCCGAGTGAAAATCCGCATCTCCCAACATCTTCTGCGACACAATCCGCTGTTCCGGATTCTTTTTCCGGACAAGCGCCGCCTCTAGAAGCAGTTGCTCGACCGCCGTTGTTGTATGCAGGATTGACGGTCGAAGATATTTTGCAGTCGCCGGGACATGATTCTTTAGACCGGTTAGATCCGCGACGGCTCCCGAATACTTTTTGGTACGTACCTACAAATTTTTTTTTTTTTTATAACATTATGAATTTGTTTTTTTTTACTAATAATTTTTGTTTTTTTCTCAGGTTTAAGGAAGATAACAAAGTTGGACGGAGTGTGGCTGACACCATTAAAGCCTATATCATGGAGCCTCACCGCAATTGGTCTTCGGTTCCGGAAGACGTTGTCGAGACATGGTTTAAATGTTTCGCGGTAAATTTTTTTTTTTTAATTCAATTTTATTTTGGACAATTCTTTATCTTTAATATATCGTTTCTAATATATATTTTTTTTGTATAGCAAAAATGGCATTGGGACGTTACGATCAACGAGACGGTGAAGGCGGAATTCAAAAAGAAGGGAAAATTGCGGCTCAACAATACCATTTCCGATTGGAAGAGGAAGTGGGAGGTTAAAGGCGATCATGGGAAGCCGCCATACATGTCTTCCGATGTTTGGAACGGCTTGACGGCCTACTGGAGAGATTCACATGCGCAGCAAGTGGCCGCTAAGTGTTCGGCTTCTCGAAACACTATGGGTCCAGACGGTCTTACAGCGCTTATGCCTCATACGTCGGGTCAAACATCTTTTGCGGGAAGACGCCTTCAAATGGTAATAATTTGTTCGCTTATAATTTTAGTTATGTAATTTTAATTTGTTATTAATTTATATTATCCATCATCGGTTTGATTTCTTTTTTAATGTCTTTTTTGTTAGGCAAATGGAGGCGAAGTTCCTCCGATGACCCGAGTTTTTGCGGAAACTCACAAGAAGAAAGACGGATCTTTTGTAGATCCTCGAGCTGAGGCAATCTACAATGACGCGCATGCAAGGATCGGCGAGCGTCAAACTCAGCTTTCTCAGCAGCTATCACCTGGCGGTAGTTCGGTCCAATCCACTGCGACTTTGTCGGTTGCCCAGATGGACGACATATACGCAGAGGTAATTTAACGTTTTTTTTTTACAAAAGTTAATGTTTTTTTATACAATTTATTAAATTTTTCGTTTCTTTTTTAAAAGGTTGCCCCTAGGCCTGGGCATAATAACCGAACCGAATGAAACCGAACCGAACCGAACCGAAATTAATGGTTTGGTTAGGTTGGGTGAATATTGACGATTCGCCCAATTGAGTTCCCTTGTTTCCTTTTTGTCCAAGTCTTGTTTGAGCTGTTCCAGACGTAATATTTTGGGAACTCCACATATGTATACTGACGGGCGTCCAGGTCATTCTCGTTCGTGGTCATCCATTCGGTGAGCATTGTCTTCTCCACACTCTCTCTAGATAATACATTTTCCAAGCTCTCTGTCTGCTCATAAACCAATATGCTGACCAGGTAGATGAATGGGCAACCTTATCACTGCTGGTTTGTGGAAATATATGTGAAAGGCATATATCCTCCAAGCTGCCTCACAAGCCGAGACATAGCGACACTCTAGGTAATTGTTGATTTCATTGACATCTTCCCCTTTTTTGTTTTTGGGATCACTTTTATTTTTTTCTTTACTGGTTGTCTCTATCACAACAATAGCTTTTGTCCACCCTTTTAGTGATATATGATACATAGATTTTGTGTTATTAAGTTCATACCAATTACTCAAACTTACTCATGTTATTGTATTATTTGAGGATCGAACCAAAGATGTTAAGATCAATGCACCAAGAATACATGAATCTTCCTAAGCTAGAGCAAATGTTTTGGGTTTTTATATTTTTGAACAAAGAATGTAAAATGCAAGAAAGAAAACAAAGGATAGAAGTTTTGAAAAATGAATTAACTATCAAGAAGATGATTAATGAACAAACAATGATGATAAAGATTGAATTAAACACTATCCTAGAACATGGAATTCACAATTATGACTAATCCACTTTCGTGGCACTAATCACTTTGTTAATCACCAAATCAAGATCAAACTCTCGTTTGTGATAAGATGATTAACAAGCTTTAATCTCCAATCCCACTTAGTTCACTAATCACCCTAGACATCAACTCTCATTGGCTAGGCATGAAAAGCTCACAAAATGTTTTGTTCAAGCATTTCATCGAACACCTATCGGGCGTGAAATGCCTACGCTCTAGCTTTGATCTCTCAATCCAAAACTAGCTTTAAGATCAACCTAAGTGAAAGATCTAACAAGATGCAACCTAAATCATCATCATCTAATCATCAAGATAATTAACAAATGATGCAAATGTACAAAATCTAAGCTATTCCTTAGGTCTAGAACACTTGAATAAGGTTGATTCACTCTCATGAAATTAACCTCTTTGTTAATCACTTAATCAATATCAAACTCTCATTTGTTATTAAATGACTAACAAGCATTGATATCAAGTTCTAATAACCAAAAATACACCCTAGACAACTATTATCATAGGCTAGGAGCATAAATCTCTTGAATAATTCATCAAGGCATTTCATCAAACACTTGGTGTGCATGAAATGCCTTATGATCTAGATCCACTTTCTCAAGCTAGATCTAGCCTTAAGAACACTAAACAAGAAAGGAAAGCAAATATCTAATACCTAATGAACACAAATCAACCATCAAATCATCCTAATAAAGCAAAATTCAAAACCCAACAAAAAGGGTCTAAAGCCTAAACATGAAGAACACAAGAGAAAAAGACATAAAGAAAGAAATTGCATAAATAAAAGATAGATTTGAAGAAATCTTCTATAGGGTGGCATTTGTTATGAAGAGCAATCAAAATCCCTCCAAAAGAGAGTTTGGGTCGTGTCCAACTCATGGGAGAAGAAGACTTAGCTCACAAAAATTAGGTTTAGAATATTTATAGAAAAGGGGCAAACCGGGTCAACCCGGGATAAATCGGGTCAACCCGGGACAAACCGGGTCAACCCGGGACAAACCGGGCCAATCCGGGATAAACTGGATATTGACCCGGCAAATCTGGGTCGAAGTGGGTCTTGGTGGTCTGTAACCGAGCATGATCTGGTCGGTTAGCTTTGGTCGGTCGAGTTCCCTGTGCTAGGACCAAGTGGAAGGTGCAAGGTGCAGTTTCTCGGTTAGGCGGATACGTCTTCAGTGAATCAGCCATAACTCTGTAATCTGATATCCGAATGACCTAAAACTACCTGAAAACGACAGCCAACTCAATTATCTACAACCTCTATGAAGAACGAAAAAGCTGAATCAGAGTAGAAACCATTCGATTGGGTTGATCTTTCAGACGTCGTATTTGGAGCAGAACTCGTTTGGATGTTAGACAGATATGCCCTTGCTATATTTGCCATATCTCTTGAACGGCTGATCTGAATGATATGAAACTACTAGTCAACGAAAGTCAGCTCGATAGTCTATGTCTTTCATGAAGACCTCAGATCAAACTGGGCACGGTAAGATCTTCATTTGGCATAATCTTTGAGTCACTTCGGCTGGTATCTTGGATGTTTGGACCGGGTGGAGTTAACCATGTGGATCATGGTCGGTTGAGACTGCTTGTTTTGGACCAAGCACCATCTTGTCGGTTGAGATAGTGTCTTTGGGTCGGTTGCTTTTCCTGACCCAAGACCGACCCAATTGAACCGAGTGGGTGGTGGTCGGTTGAGACGAGCCACACGTTTTCTCGGCCAGGCGGATATGTCTTCAGTGAAACTGCAGTAACTCACGAACCACTCATCCGAATGGCCTGATTCAACCTCCCCCTAGATAGCTAACTCACTCCTCTACAATATTGATGAAGGTCATCCAAGCCGATTAGGATCGAAAGGTCTCCGTCCATCCACGTCTTTCCGGCGTTTTGGATGGACTTTGCATTCCACTTTGGTCCAACTATCCAAATATGCCCAATTGTCTCCAAATCACCTAAAACACTCCTTATGCATGCTAGACTCACTAAAACCTAGTGCAAACACCTATTACTCTAATTTAGACCTAAATGCCATAAAAACTATGCAAGACACATGCATGAGACACAAAACAATAACATAAATGCATGCTAAAAGATGTAAAATATGAAAATATCAATATATTTGAACAAATATTTGACTGCACTTGTTTTGCAGCACCACTCCGCGTTTATATGTGCTTTATACTTTTTCAACAGCTTCAGGTTATGCGGGACTACATGACAGTTATCTAATTTTGTGTCACCTTTGATCACAAATTTAGAATCATCAATTCGGCGCTTGTAGATAACGAAGCCTGCCTTATCAATGCTTGTCTTGCCACTAAATTCCCTTGGATATCTTTTAGTGCATTCTCCTTTCTCCATGCATGGTGAGTTAGGTTTATTTAAACCACAAGGCCCATGCATCATATGTTGCTTTACCAGATCAAAACCTTCTATGTCTACTTCTTTATCTGGCAATTCTGCAGATATTAATTCATCGATCAATGCTGGTTCTGGGTTTGTGGTCATACCTCTTAGCCAGAGAAGAATGTGGGCGTGTGGCAATCCACGTTTTTGGAACTCTATTGTATATACTACTGCACATGTTAAAATATTATTTTAGTTCCTAGTCTGTCTAATTAGTATGTTATTTTATATTTATTACAAATTTCATACCTGCAACATGAACGGGAAAAAGACTCCTTTGTTGAAATCTGCGAGCATTTGGTCTGGTTTAAGCTTGAAGACTCTGCATTGAAGGTCTAGCCTTGTGTTTGAAGATTATGTTGTATATGTTTTTAGGTGATCTGAAATCCCAGGCCAGTTTGGATTTGCTGTGACTGTAATGAATAAGTCTGGATTTCCAAACCATCTACATATAGCCATTGCATCATGATACTTCTCAACCATGTATCTTGGGCCAGCTGTGAAGGATGAAGGTAATATTATCATTTTCCCTAGTTGTTTTGCATCTGTATCTCCTCTCCCCACTGCATCATACACATTGTTGTACAAATCTGCTCTTAATTTTTTTTCATTCAGAGCACAAAACCTCAGTCGGTCCTGCTCTGTGGCTGTGTAGCCATCTACAATGAATTGATGTAGTAACCTTTTGATATGAGCTAAATTTCTTGCTTTAATTAGCTCTAGTGATCGGTCCTGTGTATTTGGTCGCTATGGTGAAAGCAAGAAGAACAAATTTTAACTTTAACTTCCTCTTAACCCTAATTCTCTCTTGGAGATTAAGGTCAATTGTTGGAAGATAATTCTTTATTGAACATAAGAGCCCTTTATATAGGCAAACTAAACTTAAGAAAAAGGAAAAGATAATTAAAGGCTAAAACTAAGGAAAAAGAAAAATACCAAAATTTTAATCCTATTGTAAAAAGGAAAACACCTAAAAACTTAATTCTTCCGTCGATGATATGTAAGACCAAAGCGTGTATCATTACTCCCCTCCTCGACTAGGAGCTTGTCCTCAAGCTCCAGTTCCGGATAAGCTTCTAGTAGCTTCTCTGCATCTTCCCAAGTAGACTCATCCGCAGCATCTTCAGTCCATTTTGCAAGGACCTGTCGAGTACCACCCCGCACTCTTGCTCGAAGAAGTTTGATCGGTTTTGCTGGGACTATCCGCCCTTGGAAGACTGGTGGTAAGGTGGGGTTGGTCTCAGGTGGGGCACCTATATGTGCTTTTTGAAGAGATACATTGAAGACATCGTGTATATGGGTCCCTTCGGGTAGACGGAGGCGATATGAAACTGTCCCGATGCGATCAAGTATTTCAAATGGACCGTAAAACTTAGGGGATAACTTCGTAAAAGCCTTTCGTGCCACTGTCAATTGCCGCTATGATTGAATCTTTAGCCATACCCAATCTCCCTTACAGAACTCAACTGCTCGATGACGATTATCATACGCAGATTTCATGCGTTGCTGAGCTTCAAGCAACCTTTCCCTCGCCATTTGGATAAAGTCATCTCGTCTTTCTAATGCAACATCGATTGCCTCAACTTGCGAACTGCCCGTAGTATAGTCCAACAGACGTGGTGGCTATCGACTATACACAACTTGAAAATGCGTTGTTTTGAGGCTTGTGTGAAACGAGGTGTTGTAACAATATTCCACCCATGGAAGCCAAGTGAGCCATTTGCGTGGTGCGTCCCCCGTTAAACATCTTAATTACATTTCCAAAGTTTGATTAACCACCTCCGTTTGCCCATCAGATTGTAGTTGATAAGCCGTCGTAAAACATAAATCTGTACCCATCAATCTGAATAGTTCTCGCCAGAATAGACTGCGAAGAACTTTGTCCTTTGATACCAGTAGATCCGCTTTGTTTTCCAGATGCAGAGAGCTCCTCGGGTCTCAAGACGATTGTGGTTTGGTCCCCTGAAATATTTTCCAATAAAGCAGTTTGTTCTTTGCGAATCTCAGCAACCTCAGATTTGTTTTGCTCACGTTCGTCCGCATGTGTAGCAACGCTTGTCTCGAGCATTGATAGTTTTGAACGCAATGGATCCAAATCATGCCTGATATCGGTGGTCTCCTGCTTCAACTCCTTGATATCCTGTTTCAACTCCTTTTTCATGTCTGCCATCTCCTTCAGGATTTTGTTGAGTTGCGCCATAACGGAATCCATGTCTCTCGTAGAATCGTCTGTCTCTGATACCAAGTTGATATGAGCTAAATTTCTTGCTTTAGCTCTAGTGATCGGTCCTGTGTATTTGGTCGCTATGGTGAAAGCAAGAAGAACAAATTTTAACGTTAACTTCATCTTAACCCTAATTCTCTCTTGGAGATTAAGGTCAATTGTTGGAAGATAATTCTTTATTGATCATAAGAGCCCTTTATATAGGCAAGCTAAACTTAAGAAAAGATACTTAAAGGCTAAAACTAAGGAAAAGGAAAAATACCAAAATTATAATCCTATTGTAAAAAGGAAAACACCTAAAAACTTAATTCTTCCGCCGATGATACATAAGACCAAAGCGTGTATCACCTTCCCCTCTTAATAATTGAGAGCCCTTCAGTCAATCGTGTTTGTATTTGGTAGGCATAATATTCTCTCATTGTCATAGAAGTCCTCTTTATGTGACTCTCTTCAGCTCTGTGGTATGGTATTTCTTCGTGGTACCCGTATTCGCCGTAAGGAAACAATAACGGGTACTGCAGACTCATAAATAATGGGTGTAGATCACTGATTCCTTGCAATTGTGAAGACTTGAATTGCAAGACAATGTCTCGTCCTGTAATGGTTGTTGAAAAATCCCCAACTATCAACCCGCCAATCTCATCTGCAGCCGGTAAATCATACTGCTTTCCACGAAGTTTTTGACTAATCAATCTGATATTGAATTCTGAACCATTACCATCTTCATATCGGTCCCTTGCACTCCTGAATATCTTTGCAAGCCTGTTTATTCTATCCAACATTAATATGAGCATTGAAAGAATTTCTTGATTGACCGGTTTGTTTTGGGCTGATCTGCTCATTTTCTTGATACGATTATGGATTTCATTTCCCGTATCAAAAATGTATAGTTGCAAAAATGTGGCTCTTCTCCATCCAAAGGTAACAAAGACCCTATATTGTGATGATTTTGGCCGTGGATTCTGTATGTGAATGGTCCTGGTGTGCCTGTCAATGTATGATCCACTTTAGCACCCATTGATGTGAATGCTATTAGTGAATTTAACAGACGGATGTTGTTGCGGAACTCTGAAGATTCGTTGTACAACTTTTCTAATTCTGGTGGTGTAGGTTCACTACAAGAAAACTGTCTATTTCCAACGAAAATTTACGACCGTTTTAAATCGATGTAACTTTTCATCGACATTACGACGACTTTACGACGAAATATGTGTTCGATGTAAAATCGTCGTAAATATGTGTCGTCGTAATATCGATGTAAATTTACGACTAGTTTACGACGACAACATAAATCGTCGTAATGTCGTCGTAAATTTACATCGATATTACGACGAATATGTCTTCTGTATATTACGTTGATATTACGACGATTTGACGTCACATGTTCCCAGTTAGGTAGACCACGTTTTTTAATCGGTCCACCTACTAAATTTACATCGAATTTACATCGTAAAATTCGTTGTAAATCCGTTGGAAAATCGTTGGTAAATCTGAAAACATTTCTATAAATACAGCCTAACTTCAAACGAAAGAATAAAAAAACAAACAGAATAAAATATATATATATATAAATTTCTATATACGAACTACGAAAATGGATGTATACGCAAAAGGATTCAGAGGGAGATTTGACGGAAGAATTCAAAGAAGGGATTGAAATATTCATGTATCAGGCCGGACATATGCAAACAACCCTGGAAAGTGGTAAGATGTTCTGTCCTTGTCGTAAATGCAAGAATACGAGATATATGTTTATTGAGACGGTGTGGAAGCATTTACTAAATAGAGGATTTATGCCGTAATATTATGTTTGGAATCAACATGGAGAGGGTTTTGAAAGAACTCAAGCAACGGATAGTAGTAGTAATTATCAAGGTCAAGTATAATCAAATTATCAAGGTAGTTATGATCATGGTCAACATCAATTTGATCAGGGTGCATATCATGATAGGATGCATGCCATGGTTAATGATGCATTTCATGAAACAAATGTTGATATTAGTACTGTTGAGGAAACAGACGTAGATGCGAAGCGATTTTATGATATGCTAGACGCTGCAAACCAGCCACTCTACGATGGATGTAGAGAAGGTCAGTCTAAATTGTCGTTAGCTGCTAGGATGATGACAATTAAAACTGATAATAACTTAGCTGAGGTTTGCATGGATGATTGGGCTGATCTTATTAAAGAGTATTTGCCAGAGGATAATTTGGCTGCCGAAACATACTATGAGATACAGAAGTTGGTGTTTAGTCTTGGGTTGCCTTCTGAGATGATAGATGTATGTGTTGAAAATTGTATGCTTTTTTGGAAAGATGATGATAAGTTGCAGGAATGTCGATTTTGCCAAAAACCGAGATTTAGGCCCCAAACAACTGGGCGTACTAAGATACCATACCAACGGATGTGGTATCTTCCTATAACTGATAGGTTGAAACGATTGTATCAATCTGAAAGGATAGCTGCATCGATGAGGTGGCATGCAGAACATTCACACAGAGAAGGAGAAGTGACTCACCCGTCAGATGCAAAAGTTTGGAAACACTTTAACACGGTACACCCTGATTTTGCTAACTCTAAGCGAAATGTGTATCTTGGTCTTTGCACTGATGGATTTAGTCCATTCGGTATGTCTGATAGGCAATATTCTTTGTGGCCAGTTATCGTAACTCCTTATAACCTTCCCCCAGATATGTGCATGCAAAGGGAATTTATTTTCCTGAATATTTTAGTCCCTGGTCCCAATCATCCGAAGCGGTCCCTTGATGTGTTTTTGCAGCCTCTCATTCATGAGTTGAAACAGTTGTGGTATACAGGAGTGCGGACATATGATTGTTCGAGGAAAAAAAATTTTACGATGCGTGCGGTGCTTATGTGGACAATAAGCGACTTCCCTGCATACGGAATGCTATCAGGTTGGACGACGCATGGGAGGTTATCTTGTCCTTATTGCCTCGATCGGACAGATGCGTTTCAACTGAAACATGGTCGAAAAACATGCTGGTTTGATTGTCACCGCCGGTTTTTACCAATCAGTCATCCATATAGGAGAAACAGGCGGTTGTTTAGGAAGAACAAAATCGTGCGTGTCCCCCCACCAGTGTATCTATCTGGGGAAGATCTAGAAGCGCAAATAGATCATTTTGGGGGACTAGAAACTGTGAATCGTGGGGGAAATTGGCACACTCCAGCTAATATGCCTGATGGATACGGGGTTAATCACAATTGGCACAAGAAAATCATTTTTTGGGATCTTCCGTACTGGAAAAATCATCTACTGAGACACAATCTTGATGTCATGCACATTGAGAAAAACTTTTTTTTGATAACATCATGCATACAGTGTTAAACGTGAAAGGAAGAACCAAAGACAGCGGAAAGTCAAGGTTGGACTTGCCAGATATTTGCAACAGAAATGCGTTACATATAATGAGCAATGGAAAATCACCAGTTCCTATATTTCGGTTGGGTGCAGAACAAAAGGCATCGTTGTTCAATTGGGTTTCATCTGACGTGAAGTTTCCTGATGGGTATGTATCCAATCTTGCTAAATCTGTTGAGAAAGGAAAAAAGTTTTTAGGGATGAAGAGTCATGACTGCCACGTGTTTATGCAACGTTTACTTCCTTTCGCATTTGCCGAACTCCTTCCAGAAAATGTTCATGAAGCAATTGGAGGTAAGATAATTCATCACATATAAAATTATTGAGATTAATTATATATATATATGCTACAATGTATATAATTTTGTCTTTGCAGGCATCAGAGCGTTTTTCCGGGATCTTAGTACACGGACGTTGTCAGAAGATGTAATTGCACAACTGGCTGCTAATATTCCAATCTTGTTGTGCAATTTGGAGAAGATATTTCCCCCTGCGTTTTTTGATGTTATGGAACATCTTCCCATTCATCTCCCCCACGAAGCAGAACTAGGAGGCCCTGTTCAGTTTAGGTGGATGTACCCATTTGAGCGCTTCATGAAACATTTAAAGGGAAAGGCAAAAAATCTAGCAAGGGTTGAAGGATCAATTGTTGCGGGAAGTTTGACAGAAGAAACTTCACTTCATATTATTTCGCTCCAAAAGTCCGCACACGCAAACGGGCTCCCCGACGATACGATGATGGCGGTGTGGGAGGAATTTATGCAGTAGAGGGTGTCCCAGATATATTCTCACCAATTGGTCGTCTTAGTGGAAAATTGAAGGAAGTTTGGTGGGATAACGAGCATGACAGGCACATCGCACATACGTACATCCTCCTAAACTGTGATGAAGTGAGTCCTTACGAAAGGTAATAACAAAACTATTTAATTAATCAGTCATTAATAATTAATTAATATAATTATAATTAAATGTGTTAATTTTTATGTCTATATATGTATTTTGCAGCTTATTTGTTACCCAGGTACGAGAATGCATTGAAGGGGTTTCAGATGATGAAATAAACGACCGTAAAGATCGTCACATTGTTGAGTGGTTGAAGACGCAAGTAATGTAATATAGTTATAAATATTTCATTTAATTATATCGGCTTTCAATCTAACTTTTACATTCCTAGGCCCCATCGGGAAGATAACGACCGCACCCATGTATTTTACCCGTGGTTATGTGTTTCATACATACAAGTATGGCGTTCGTCGGGCAACTACCAACTACGGATTATGTGTTAGGGCTGAAATAGATTTTTATGGGGTTTTTCAGGAAATAATTGAAGTGGAGTACCCCGGACTGGTTAGGTTGAAATGCGTTCTCTTCAAATGTGATTGGTTCGATCCAACAGTAGGTCGAGGGGTGCGAATTAACAAATTTGGTGTGGTTGACGTCAACAAACCACGACGTTACAACAAGTTTGAGCCATTCATCCTAGCATCACAAGCAGAACAAGTAACGTTCGTTCCATATCCGCGAGTTCGAACATCATGGTTATCGGTTATTAAAATAGCTCCAAGGGGTAAAATTGTTGGTGTTGATGATCTTCCAATGCAACAAGATTCTTGCCTTGATATTACAGAACCAGAGATTACGGAGAACGTTCTTTTAATTGATCCACGAAACAGGAAACTTGAATATCTACCTGACGACATAGAAGAAGAAGGCGATTCCGACGAGTTTGAAGAAACTGATGATGATGATGGACCTGAAGATGATGAACCCAATCAAGATGATGAGCCCAACGAAGATGATGATTCTGATTGAAAGCTTATATATATATGTAATTTTCGGTTTGTTAAATGTTTAAGTTTTGTTGTAAAATTATATATTAAACTAATAAAAAATCGACGAAAGATTGATGAATTAACAGTTTTTGTGAATGAAACACGTAGATTAGGGTTAATTTAACTTTATTACATAATGCAAAACCCTAAATATACAGTTATTTAATGTAAATCTGATGGTACTTAACGATGATTTTACGACGAAATTACGACGCCTAGGACCACATTCGTCGTAATATCGTCGTAATGTCATCTTGGGTTTAGGAGCAGAACGTAACGTTGTATTCCCACTTCTGATGATCTGGCCAACAAAATATTCTGGGGGTCGAGTTTTCTAGATTCATAAAAACCAACCACCATAAGTGAAAGATACATAGAATTGGACATCCTTATATTACGAAGGATTTACATAGATGTCCAATTCTATTAATCATTCACCTATGGTAGTTGAAGACTATCTTTACTTGAAAACAAGATCCTACATGATTATTTGTTGGCCAGATCATCAAGAAGTGAGAACACAATGATCAACGTAAAAACTCAAGGAAAAGTGGGTATGTATATATTTAATATGTATTTTTTTTTGAGTTAGCATTGAAGGTGTGGAATGTATTTATAGAAATGTTTTAGAAATTACCAACGGATTTGCAACGAAAATTTACAACGGTTTTACATCGAATAGCATTACAACGATTTTACATCGAATATGCGACGAAATTACGTCGACAAAATGCGATGTAAATAATTAGGTGACCTATAAAAAACCGTGTTTTACCAAACTCTCAGAGTCGACGTGAAATCGTCGTGATACCGATGTCACTCATTTCGTCGTACTATCGTCGTTATTTTACGACGCGTTTACGACGATTTAGGTTTAATTTACATTACGATAGATTCGTCGTAAAATCGTTGTAAGTTAAAAACGATTTTACGACGAATCCGTCGTAATTTCGTTGTAATACCTAAAATATAGGGTTTAGGGTTTGATTTACATGTTTGGTTTTTTTTTATCTTAGATCTTGTTTTACGTAAGTTCTAATCATAGTATAAACAAGTTTATGTTTTTACAAAATCATTTACATTATTTAAGTCATGCATGTTACGAATATACTTATATATAAGAACGAATGCTATACATTATTATGTAAGATATGGAAATCGACGACGATATAGATTCAATCATCGTTATTGAATCTATTGTTAAATATTAGAAGTATTAGATCCACAAATATACTTCGTTCTTACATCCAGGATATGTGTATTATGATTTAGGGTTTAGGGTATAGATTTTAGGTATTACAACGAAATTACGACGGATTCGTCGTAAATTCGTTGTACGTTTACAACGAAATTACGACGGATTCGTCGTAAATTCATTGTACGTTTACAACGAAATTACGATGGATTCGTAGTAAAAACATTGTAAGTTTACAACGATTTTACGACGAATCCGTCGTAATTTCGTTGCAATACCTAAAATATAGGGTTTAGGGTTTGATTTACATGTTTGGTTTTTTTTATCTTAGATCTTGTTTTACGTAAGTTCTTATCATAGTATAAACAAGTTTATGTTTTTACAAAATCATTTACACTATTTAAGTCATGCATGTTACGAATATACTTATATATAAGAACGAATGCTATACATTATTATGTAAGATATGGAAATCGACGACGATATAGATTCAATCGTCGTTATTGAATCTATTGTTAAATATTAGAATTATTAGATGCACAAATAAACTTCGTTCTTACTTCCAGGATATGTGTATTGTGATTTAGGGTTTAGGTTTAGGGTATAGATTTTAGGTATTACAACGAAATTACGACGGATTCGTCGTAAATTCGTTGTAAGTTTACAACAAAATTATGACGTATTCGTCGTAAAAGCGTTGTAAGTTTACAACGATTTTACGACGAATTTGTCGTAATTTCGTTGTAATACCTAAAATATAGGGTTTAGGGTTTGATTTACATGTTTGGTTTTTTTTATCTTAGATCTTGTTTTACGTAAGTTCTAATCATAGTATAAACAAGTTTATGTTTTTACAAAATCATTTACGTTATTTAAGTCATGCATGTTACGAATATACTTATTTATAAGAACGAATGCTATACATTATTATGTAAGATATGGAAATCGACGACGATATAGATTCAATCGTCGTTATTGAATCTATTGTTAAATATTAGAATTATTAGATGCACAAATATACTTCGTTCTTACGTCCCGGATATGTGTATTGTGATTTAGGGTTTAGGATATATATTTATTTTATTACAACGAAATTACGACGAATCCGTCGTAATTTCGTTGTAATACCCAAAATATCTAATTTACCGCGTGGGGAAAATTTCGATACGTTTAATTTTCAGTTCAGTATTACGACGATTTTAAGACGACTCCGTCGTAAAATCGTCGTAAATTCCCAACGAATTTACGACGACAACAAAATCTATATATACGTGACCAGATTTTTCCTCCCTCACAATCTCAAAACTCACTCTCTCTCCTCACTCTCTCTATCTAAAAACCTCTGCCCTCTATCTAAAAAAAGGTAACATTTTTTTTTTGTATTTTTAAATTATATTATAGTTGTAAGGATTTTGAATTGTTAGTTAGGATTGTAATATTTATTAGTTAGGATTGGAATTATTAGTTAGGAATGGAATTATATTATACTAAAATTGAGTTATTTTTAAATATTTTTTAGATATGGCACCACGTAAATCACACTATCGGCAGTTTCTCGAGACGGGACCGAGTGCTAATTCGCAACTCCCGTCATCTTCTGCGACACAGTCCGCTGTTCCGGATTCTTTTCCCGGACAAGCGCCGCCTCCGGAAGCAGATGCTCGACCGCCGTTGTTGTATGCGGGATTGACGGTCGAAGATATTTTGCAGTCGCCGGGGCATGATTCTTTAGACCGGTTAGATCCGCGACGGCTCCCGAATACTTTTTGGTACGTAACTACAATTTTTTTTTTTAATAACATTATGAATTTGTTTTTTTTACTAATAATTTTTGTTTTATTTCTCAGGTTTAAGGAAGATAACAAAGTTGGAAGGAGTGTGGCTGACACCATTAAAGCCTATTTCATGGAGCCTCACCGCAATTGGTCTTCGGTTCCGGAAGACGTTGTCGAGACATGGTTTAAATGTTTCGCGGTAATTTTGTTTTTTTAATATCCATTATTATTTTGGTCAATTCTATATCTTTAATATATCATTTCTAATTTTTTTTTTGTATAGCAAAAATGGTATTGGGACGTTGCAATCAACGAGACGGTGAAGACGGAATTCAAAAAGAAGGGAAAATTGCGGCTCAACAATGCCGTCTCCGATTGGAAGAGGAAGTGGGAGGTTAAAGGCGATCATGGGAAGCCGCCATACATGTCTTCCGATGTTTGGAACGGCTTGACGGCATACTGGAGAGATCCGCATGCGCAGCAAGTGGCCGCTAAGTGTTCAGCTTCTCGAAACACTATGGGTCCAGACGGTCTTCCAGCGCTTATGCCTTATACGTCGGGTCAAACGTCTTTTGCGGGAAGACGCCTTCAAATGGTAATAGTTTTTTCGGTTATAATTTTATTATGTAATTTTAATTTGTTATTAATTTATATTACCCATCAACTGTTTGATTTCTTTTTGAATGTCTTTTTTGTTAGGCAAATGGAGGCGAACTTCCTCCAATAACCCGAGTTTTTTGCGGAAACTCACAAGAAGAAAGACTGATCTTTTGTAGATCCTCGAGCAGAGGCGATCTACAATGACGCGCATGCAAGGATCTACGAGCGTCAAACTCAGCTTTCTCAGCAGCTATCACCCGGCGGTAGTTCGGTCCAATCCACTGCGGCTTTGACGGTTGCCCAGATGGACGAGATATACGCAGAGGTAATTTAACGTCTTTTTTTTTTACAAAAGTTAACGTTTCTTTATACAATTTATTAAATTTTACGTTTCTTTTTTAAAGGTTGCCCCGAAGAAAAAGGGCAGAGATTTAGGGATGGGATCGATCGTAAATAGTGCCGCCGCGTCGTCCCGTCGTCAGCTTTTCGACGATCCGGTTATTTTGCGGACGGAGTTAAACACCGCCAACTCCGAGATCAACACTTTGCGGGCGAAGCAGGTGGTATACGATGAGAATATCCAAGGATACTATAAAACAATCCAAGGATACAACACTATCTTCGATATTATTGCCCTGATTAACCCGACTTTGGCGGCTGCACTGAGGCAGCAGGAAGGATCGATATCGGGCCAGCCGACTGGTCCGTTCGCGCAAGAACGAGCGAATATGGAGCATAATGGATCGGACGACGAGCTTTTTGATAATTTACGTTTTTCAGCTGGACAATAGTTTGTATTAAGAATTTTATTTTGTATTTTAATTTTTATTTTATATTTTGAATTTATTTATAAAATTTTAATTTATAAATATAATTTTATTAATTATTTTTTTTTAATTTTATTTTATTTATTTAATTTATATAAAATTATATTTATTTTACAACGACTTTACATCGAAAACTTTACATCGATTTTACATCGTTTATAATTTACATCGATTTACATCAATAATTTTACATCGATTTTACATCGTTCAATAATTTACGACGAATTTACATCGAATATTTTATATCGATTTACCAACGCATTTACAGATACCTATTACGACGAATTTACGACGTATTGTCAAAACAGAAATTGTATACTTCGATGTAAATTCGATGTAATGTTTCATACTATTACGACGAATTTACGACGGATTTTCGAAAAATTTTTTGTATAATCCGATGTAAAATCGATGTAATATTTCATCGTGATATCGATGTAAAATCGATGTAATATTTCATCGTGATATCGATGTAAAATCGATGTAATGTATTCGTCGTAAAATCGATGTATATTTACATCGATTTTACGACGAATAATATACGACGATTTTTAGTGCTCCTTAATGTTACGACCAATTTACGACGATTTCCGATTAACGACGATCATATTACGACGAATTGTTATTCGTCGCTAATCCGTCGTAAACAATGTTTTACGACCAATTTACGACGATTAAGTTAGTTGTAAAATGGCAGTTTTCTTATAGTGGTTGGACTTTTGGAAGTTTGACGCGTCCTTGTTGGCAACATAGTAATTGATTTTTAGTTTCACATTTCCATATCAAAGCATTACAGAATCGGCATGAGAGAATATTTCCTACTATAGGTTTCCAGTCGTCCCGCTTATCTGTAAGTTATGACATGTTTTCAAAACCTCTATTTGATGCCTTTAAAATAATAACCAATATGAGTTAAGTAATAAAATTAGATAATCTTACATTCAACGTGGGCTGGTGGTGGTGTGTTGCTTGTCGATCCTGTTGGCACTGAGATTCGTTAGTTTAGATGTAAAATCTTTATTAACATATTCCCGTTGAAGGTAGTGTTCATGTTTTCTCACTCTTTTGTAGGTGTCATATATATATATATTTTTTTGTTTCTAAGTTACTTAATTTCTCTACTTTGTGGTTGCAGTAACTGACAACAGTATTCATGTGAGATAGTATTAAAAGTTTGGAAATGGAACCTTTTGATGCCTTGTTTTTCCTTCTCGCAGAATTGATTGCAAGCCGTGACTGCCGAGCTCTTCTACATAAGTCTGACAATTCGTTGCTATACCTTTTAATGGAGTACCATGTATGCAATTTTTCTAGTAGTATGGAATATGTTGAATGAGACTGGCTACCTTGTCTAGCTTTTGTTTGTCGTGAGATTGGGGCACAGAGAGATTGTGTATCATATATGTCGGACAACCATGGTCTTATTTGTTTGTCATGAATAAGACCTGTTACGATTAAGAAATTTCACCGACATTGTATTTCTTATGAAGAAGAGAAGCATAAATGAAACTTACGTTTTTGGATTTTTTGTTGGTCTTGCTGAGGTAGCCGTCCTCTTTTATAGCTCTTATGATTTCCGTAGGTACTACTTTCCTCTATAGATAGTTGTCTTTTTCCATCTTTTTTATCTTTTGCAGTCATTGTAACATGGGCAAATGATTAGTTGGTTGTGAATTGTAGACAAAGTTATTAGAGAGGTCAAACTTAGAACTTGGTCCTTCCACATTGAATTCTGACATAAAGTTGAATTTTAAATATAACAATCATTTATTTATTTTTATTTCTTAAAAAATTATTTGCTAACGTTACAACCATCCTCATTTACGTAAACTGTTATGAATTGTCATTAGTACTAACATCTACATTTGGTTCGTTGCCGTTAATTTTTTTTAACCATCTCCACCTCTTGTTTAACCCCTTTTTTTTTACCACCTTCTTATATAATAGATGTGCTGAGGATGGTGGAGGAGACCACATACATTTTGTTATTAAATATTTCTTGAACTGCACCGGTTATTTTTTCATACCTGAAATAAAAATACAGTTCCTAATATTTGAAATAAAAATGATTGAAGAAGCAAAGAAGTGAACATAGTTTTGTAGGAAACAACTTTATATACATGAAAGCATACAAATCAGCGGTTTCTTGTGTTGTTATTGGCTTTTGTTTTTGGCAGTGGTTTTGTGATCAAGGCAATTCAGATTCTTGTGTACACTTGGATGGTTAGTGTGGTTAGTGTGAAGTAATCCTATGTCTATCAAAATATGTGTTAATTTCAGTTTAGATGTAGTGAAATTTAGATGATGATTTTATCCGAAACTAACGTTATTATATTTTTTTTAAAAAATAGAAGCAACCATTTCCTCGTAGGGAGTGAAATTTAAATTTAGACTAACCAAATAAAAGAAAACAACTGCCTCCTGAGAGTGAGTGAAATTGAAATGTAAGCTAACCAACTAAAAGAAAAGAAATGACTCCTCGTAGGGATTGAACATGAGACCATAGATTCGTAGCTCTGATATGCATGTAAATGTCACTTGGGGAAATTCTGAATGGTATAGTCTAGTTGTGTTTTGCTTTCTTGTGGATGTGATTGTCAATGTCACCTGGGAACATGAGTTTGTTGGCGGCATCTTCCAAGCTTATTGGTGTGCTTTTCCCTGACTCTGTTTGAGTTGATGGTGCACTGCTTGAGTTGGTGCTGTTATTAGATGATGAACATTTGACCAAATGATCCTCTGTTGTGTCGGGAGTAGCATTAACCTCCTTCTGCATAAGGAATAAGACATTCAGTATCTAGTTAATGTATATGCTGAAACGTATTTAGAGAGACTAACCTACTGAGCAAATGTTGCCTTATGTACTTCCTGGGATTTCTCGAATATACGGGCACTACAAGAAAATATCCCGATTTCCGACCAAAATTCCGACCAATTTAAATTGGTCGGGAATTCCCGACCACATACCAACGACATTCCGATGAAAACACACCCGTTGGAAATTGGTCCGGAATTCCCGACCATTTTAATTTGGTCGGAATTTTTGTTGGAAATCCCGACTGATTTCCAACGGGTTGGAGACCGAATAACATTCGTTGGAAATTGGTCGGTATTCCAGAACGATTTTCGATTGTTTTTCCAACGAGATATATATGTTAATATACCCATTGCATTAGCCGTTTATAGCCGTTGTCGAATATTAGGATGGTCGGAAATTGGTCGGGAATCCGACCAACTCCCGACGAAATATATATGCTCGTTGCACTAGCCGTTTGAATTTTTTTAAAGTGGTCGGGAATCCGCGGAAATTTTAATTATAAATACAACACCACCCTCATTCACAATTTACACCCAAAAAAACATAGAAAATGTCTTCTTCAAATCCAAACACTAGAGATTATTTTCGATCTTGGATGGATAGACCACGACAAGATCCAGCGACGAATCTACTGACGGATGAGTATGCACAAGGTGTTGAGGAATTCATGACATTTGCGACAAACAATAGCATGACGTCGGAATACGGTAAATTGTATTGTCCTTGTCCTAAATGTCGGAATCATAGATTAGTCTCTGTTGGGGAAGTATGGAAGCATCTTTATAGTATTTTTTGGGATTTGCCCTATTGGAAGAACCATCTGCTGCGCTATAATCTAGATGTCATGCACATTGAAAAAAACGTTTTCGACAACATCATGAATACTGTTCTAAATGTGCAAGGGAAGACGAAAGATAATTTGAAGGCCAGATTGGACTTGCCAGAAATTTGTTCGCGGAAGGAACTCGATATAATGGCGAATGGAAAATCACTGGCCCCCGCTTTCCGTTTGGATGAGCCTTCAAAGGAGGAGTTCTTCGACTGGATTACGCATAGTGTTCAATTCCCAGACGGATACGCATCTAACCTTCATAATTGCGTTAATATTGGAGAAGGGAAGTTTTCAGGGATGAAGAGTCATGATTGTCACGTTGTCATGCAATGCCTCCTTCCATTTGCCTTTTCCGGTCTTCTTCCTAGAAACGTCCATAGAGGTATTGCAGGTACATTTACAAAATTATATCTAAATTGATCTAAATTGTCTAAATTTTACTAAATTTATTTATCATTTACTCAGGGATCGGTGCTTTCTTTCGGGATCTATGCACAAGATCACTTACAGCAGACAGTATCCGAAATTTGGAGGAGAAGATACCGGTTCTTCTATGCAACCTCGAGAAAATATTTCCACCATCATTTTTTGATGATATGGAACATCTTCCTATTCATATCCCTAGGGAAGCAACACTTGGTGGGCCAGTTCAATATCGATGGATATATCCGTTTGAGCAGTATATGTTCCACCTAAAGAAGAAGGTGAAAAATCTTGCAAGAGTCGAGGGTTCTATTGTTGCACAGAGCGTGAATGAAGAAGCATCCATCTTCGGTGAAGACTAAAAGTAGACGACCTGCACGTCATGATGATGGAGGAGAAAAACCGCCGTATCCGGTCTATGTCCCAAATCTATTTGCAGAAATTGGAAGGCTTAGTGGAAAAGGGAGGTCTCGACGACTAACAGAGGAGGAACAAAGGCATTTGCATACATATCTTCTGACAAACTGCGAAGACGTTTTGGAATATGAGAGGTACGTCACTTGATTTTGAATAATGTGTTTGTTTAGTAATTATAATTACCAAAAATACTTGATAGTATTTTGAATAATGTATTTGTTTTATTCACATGATATACATGGAGCAAATAAGGAATTGGTTTCCAAATTGCACAGAGGATGAGCTTACGGTCCGTAAACAGAATGAATTCACGGATTGGTTGAAATATTACGTAAGTGCTCGATTTCCCTCAATTAAACTAAATTTTACATGCTTACACATATTGTTTATGAGTGTCCACAATTTGTACAGGTTGATCAGATGAATACTACCTGGATAATTCCCACGTGGTTAGTTGAGATGGTGTGTGGCCCTACTTTTGTTCCAAGTGTTTATCCGATGTATTGCACTCGGGGGTATGCTTTTAAGGCTTTTCGTGAAGGGAGCTCAAGGACAACATGCAACTACGGAATTTCGTCTACATCCGGAGAATTTGTCTACTACGGAATACTCCGCGAAATATTAGAAGTCAAATATCCAGGAATGATTGGTTAGAAGTGCATTGTGTTCTATTGCGATTAATTGGTATGATCCAATGGAAGGTCTACGTCAGGACGAATTCGGTGTGACATCTATTCACGGAGGCAAGCGACATCGGAAATACGATCCATTTATTCTTGCTTCACAAGCAGACCAGGTTTCCTACATTCGATACCCCCGGGTTAGGAACAAGTAAGACCCGTGGATTGCAGTAACGTTGATACAACCAAGAGGAATGATATATGGTGTTTCTGAGCATGACCCTTTACAGGAAACGCCAATTGGTAATTTAGGTGAAATCGAGCATTCTCTAGAGGTTGACCTTGTGGTTGACTTCACTGGCATGGGCGAAGTATTTGAGGATTCTGAAGAAGAGAGAGGAGAATTTGATAAGGATTCCGATTCAGCTTCTTCAGATTATTCATCGGACTCGGAATAATTTTGTTAAAATTTTTTTATATGCATTTACTTTTAAGTAAAACATTTTAGAAACTTTTCTATATATGCATTAAAATAATTAATTGTAAGAATTTTTTTAATGAAGATTCCGATTCAGCTACTTCAGATAATTATTCGGAATCAGAATAAATTTGATAAAAAATTTAGATAACTTTTCGTATTTTAGATAATTTTTCTTAATTCCGTTTTTCCGACCACTTCCCGACGGTTTATACTTGGCATTTTTCGAAAAATTTTATTTACATTGAATCCCCTGGCTAAAACTAAAACCAAGGGAGTTTTCCTCGGCTAAAACTTTCCTCGGCTAAAACTATACTATGTGTGGTCGGAAATTGGTCGGAAATTTCAGACCAATTTCCGACCATTTAGGGTTTCGAAACCTCAAACCGCAAAAATTTTATTACACTATGTTTGCTAGGGTTAGATATGATCTTTTCAAAGAATTCAATGTCCAACTATCTTAAGAATCAATATTTTTGAGCATCTAATCCAAACCTTACAAGAAAATGAAAAGTGTAAGTATAAGTTATATGTTTCGTTAAGAGAGGTTAAACCCGTTCTCTTATCGATTCATAAAAATCGTCATATACTCTATTTATGTTTACCTTGCCATATTATTTTCAGACATAAGATGTTTATATGTTTTTTAAAGCCTATATGGTATTCAAATTTAGGATTTCATACCCTATACCCTATATGGTCGGAAATTGGTCAGAAATTACCGTATTTTGTCGTATGTGTTTTTACAGCTACTGAAAATGTCCTTATGTTTTCACTTAACATTTTTTAGAAAATATTCATATTGGTCAGAAATCGGTCGGAATTTCTGACTAATTTCCGACCAATGTGAATATTTTCGAAAAAATGCTAAGTGTTAACAATATATCAACCCGAGACATGCAATATTATGAAATATTATGGGTTGGTCGGAATCGCGTCGGAAATACCGAGCGATTCCGACCAGCCCGAAATAAAACCCGCGAAAATTCACCGCTAAATGAATTATTTAGGCGGTTTTGTATTTTTCAAATACCGACCGAATTCCGACCATTCCTAGATCTAAATACCAGTGCCGCATCTTCTTCTTCATTTGGTCGATCTCTCTTCTCTCTATCCGCCGATTCCCTCTCTCCGCCGACCATCACTGCCGTCGCTCACGCCGGTAAGGATTTCATACCCTCTTCCTCTTCATTCTCTTCTCTCCCTCTTCTCATCCTCTTCTCATCCTCTTTTCTTCTCCTAATTGTTTTTCCTTCTCTTGTTTTGTAGATCGCCTGAGCCTGACCCGTCCGCCGGAGCCGCCGTCCGCCGGAGCCGCCATCCCTCTTCCGCCGCCGACTTCTTCTTACCATGTAAGTATTTTTGAGATTTGTGGTTGTTGTTGTTGGGATTTGAAAATTAGGATGTTAGTTGTTTTAGCTTGAGTTTTGTGGGTAGATTCGAGATTAGGATGTTAGTTGTTGTTATTTGTGGTTAGATTTTTGAGATTTGTGGGTTAGATTTGTGGGATTTTTTGGATTTGTTATTAGATTATAATTTTTGGATTTGTTGTTTACACATATTGTTTTTCGAAATTCTTTGGATTTATTGTTTAATAATAATTTTTGTTATTAATATAAAACTTTAATAGATAATTTTAATATTAAAAATACAAAAATATATTTTTTAAATGTTATAAAAATCATGTATATAAAACGTTTTTAAATCTAAGATATTTTTAAGATTTTTTGAAATTTTTTAATTTTATCATTTGTATAAAAAACGTTTTCATTATTTTGCATAATTAATAAATTTATTAGTACTTTTTTCATAAATTTCTTATAATTTTATGAATTTTTGAAATTTTCATAAAAACCGTTTTGATAATTTTCATAGATTTTTCGGGTTTTTCGTAATATTTTTGGTTTTTGGTAATTTTTTCGGGTTTTTGGTAATTTTTTTGGGTTTTTGGTAATTGTTTCGCGTTTTTGTGAATATTTTCATAGTAATCGTTTTTTCGTTTGCGTTTTATTTATAGTTTGCGTTTTATTTTAGTTTGCGTTTACGTTTGATATCTAACAAATTTTGCGTTTTTTTAGGTCGTACGAGGGTTTCGCGAACATGCGCATCGGTGGTTCGTCTCAAGGGAGGCAACAACCTGCACGTAGCGGTGGTTCGACTCGAGGCGCGGAACCACCAAGTCCAGTCGCCTCGACTATCCCGGAGTCGCAGAGTGAAGCTCCTCGAATCATGACCATCGAGGAGTTAGTCCAACAACCGGGCCGGGACTTGCACATCCGGCTTGATCCACATCGAGTTGGAAGATCGACATGGTAAAAACCCATAGTTCATATATATATTTTTTAATATCAAATTGTTTATAGTTTATCTATTTTTTGTAGGTTTGGTATATCGAACAACGGGATTAGCAAGGCCATTATGAGGATGTTCCATTCGATCCTCGACAAACCGTACAAGAAGTTTTCAGAAATCCCGTATGATGAGAAGCAAATTTGGTTTAGACAATTTGCGGTAAATTGTCAATTACTATATTGTTTTCCATATTTATAAGTATTTTTTTTTATATTTTTCTAAGCATTTTTATTTATGTTTTCGTAGCAAGAGTTTAAATGGCATCCCTCTCACAGTGTCATAGTGGAAAAGTTATTTATGAAAGAAGCGCGTACGCAGTTTAAGAGACACATGAACGAGTGGAAGCAAAAGTGGAGGAAAGGGGCAGACAAGCCGAAAGGCTTGAATTTGGAAGTTTGGAATGGCTACGGACCATATTGGCAAAAGCCGGAGACAGAGAAACTCTCGAAGACTAATTCGGGAAACCGAAAGAGTGAGCGCAACGGGAAGGGACAGTACATCCACAACTCCGGTTCGAGTAGCTTCCAGACCCGAGAAATTTAAATGGTAATCTTTTATTGTTGACATTGTTTTCTCTCTTTAATTATTATATTATTTATTCATATTTAAATTTATTCGTTTTTATAGACTAATGAGGCCGGAGGTGTGCGTCCGAATAATTTGGACTTAATGAAGAAGTGTCACACGAGCAAGACAACCAGGCTTATTCAGGATCCGCTCATAAGGGAAATCTACGAGAACATGACGAAGAAGAAGACCGAGATCGAACAGACCCAACAGTCACAAGGTGACTCCTCCTCCTGCTTCGAGATGTCGCGAGAAGCGATCAACCGTCTCATTATGGACGTAAGTTTTTTTTTTGTTTTCTTATAGTTTTACATTACAATTATATAATGTTCTAATTTATTTATATTTTATACAGGAATTTCCCCTTGATAAAAAAGGGCGGCGTCGCGGGGGTTTGGGTACGATCCCGTTTATGGACGACGGGTCTTCTTCTGGTTCTTTTTTCTCTGAAGATCTCATCCAGAAGAATGAAGAGCTCAAGTCCAAAGTAGAAGCTTTGGAGGCGGCGAAAATGGATACCGAATTCAAGTTAGGCGCCATGTAAGAGGAGCTTTCGGAGGCGAGGACAGATATCGCTACCATGTCGTCTTGGATGAGAGCGAAGTTCCCGGACTACCCGGGAACGGATTCGGGATCGAGATCCGGATCGGCAAATGTTTAATAATGTTAATGTTTAATGTTTTAAAAACACTTTTCTCTTATTTCAAAACTATTATATTTTTCAAATATTTTAATGTTTAATATTAATTTTCTAATTAATTTAATTTAAATTAAATTAATCAATATTCATTATTTTCAAAATAATTTCAAAAAAAAATATTTAGTCGGAAAATGGTCGGTAACGGTCTGGTCGGCATATGGTCGGAAATTAGTCTAGTCGGCATTTGGTCAAAAATTAGACAGGTCGGAATTTAGTCGGAAATTAATCTGGTCGGCTTTTGGTCGGAAATTAGACTGGTCGGAATTTAGTCGGAAATTAGTATGGTCGGTATTTGGTCGGGAATGAGCTCATCGGACTTGTGTCGGCAAATCGTCGGGTACTAGTCTGGTCGGAATTTGGTCTGGAATTAACCTAGTCGGTATTTGGTCGGGAATAAGCTCATCGTACTTTTGTCGGTAAATCGTCGGGTATTACTCGACGCTATTTAGAGTCGGTATTAGGTCGGAAAATCGGTTGTCGGAAATTCGTCGGGAATTTCCGACCAATTTCCGACCATTTCTGATTTCCAACGCGATAGTCCCGACAGACCAAATTGGTCGGAAATTTGTCCGGAAAGACGTTTTCCGACCGTTTCCTGACCAATATGCCCGTCGGAAAAGCCAACATTCTTGTAGTGGGGACACGGTAAATGACCGATGGTGGGTTGTGAAATTGAACGAAGTCAGTTTTATGTGGAAGGTATATTTCTTTCCCACAATTTCAGCGATTACCCTAGGTGTTGAGATTTGATCCTTGTCTCGATAATCACGGAATTGAGCAATAAGTAAAAGACACCGAGAATTAACGAGTTCAGATCACGGTGTGTGATCCTACGTCTCGGCCTGAAGCTTTTCAGTAATCCACTATTACCACAGATTACAAAGAATTAGGGTTCCTCACAATCTCTCTAAGAACAAGAAAGATCTCTCTAGTTTCTCTCTAAAATTTCCAGGATACAGAAAACCCTCACACATGCCTGTCTTTATATAGACTAGAGCAATTGCAAAGTTAAGACGGTTTAAACCTAAACCAAAGCCCAATAGGAAAAACACATTCCTAATTGACTAACCCAAGTCGCGGGCCTAGTTAATACTCATGATTTTCATCACCAAAGCCCAACAAACTCCACCTTGATGACAATCATTTCCGAGTATAACTTCTTCATCTTTGCATTCATGTGCCGCTCCAGAAAGTCCAGCACCTTAGTGCTCTTCTAAGTTGAGAAAACTCAAAGCCTTCTCAAACTTATCCACATGAAGTACCTTTGTCAACATAACAGCCGGATTCCTCTCAGTCGGGATCTTCGACAGCTTCAATTCACCAGAAGCAGCAATATCCCTGATGAAATGCATCCTCCTGTTAATATGCTTTGTCCTCTCTTGATGAACGTTGTTCTTGGCTAAACTCAAGGCACTCTGAGAATCACACCAGATCTCTACCATGTCTTGTTTGAATCCGAACTCCTCAGTCAAACCCCTTAGCCAAATAGCTTCTTTTACAGCTTCCACCAACGCCATATACTCTGCCTTAGTTGTAGACAGTGCGACGACATGTTGAATACTTGATTTACAGCTTATAGATGTCCCACCAGCAGTGAAGACATAACCTGAAATCGATATACTTCTGTCCAGATCCGATGCAAAGTCAGAATCACAGAAACCTTCAACCTTAAAATCCTTTATCTTCCTGAACACAATCTTTCGATCCTAGGCACCTTTCAAGTACCTTAGCACCCACTTCACAGCAGTTCAATGTATCATGCTTGGTTTACTCATGAACCTACTAACCAAGCCAACCGCATACGCAAGATCACACCTAGTTCCTAACATCGCATACATGATACTCCCAATAGCATTTGAGTATGGAATATCATCTAAAATTGTCTCTGCTTCATCATCTTTCACAGCAGACAACTTGAAGTGCGAACTGATAGGTGTAGAAACTGATCTAGCTTCATCCATATTGAATACCTGCAGAATCTTCTTGATGTAACCAGAATGAGACAAGGTGAGAACTCCACCTTCACGATCCCTCGCATATCCATCCCAAGAATCCTTCTTTCAGCTCCTAGATCTTTCATCTCAAATCTATTGCTCAACAAATATTTCGGTCTTTTAACCAACCTCCAAGTCTTGTTCTTAGCTAGAGAACTCTTCTCTTCAACCATACCTCAATTCTAGAAAACTTTATCCTTGCTTTCAACAACTTCCTGATAGTCCCTAGGTTCTTCAGAACTTATCTTGACAGCAGCGATTAAAGCGAAACTCGCTAAATCATAATCACCAAGATATTCAGGTCGCCTTGTTACTCGTTTAGATCTGTTTCGAGCTAACTCCCAATCTTCTAGAGGTACATCATCTGTTTCCTGATCTCCAACAGCTCCACCTGAAGATCCAACTTGCCCATTATCTTCAGTAACAGATTTTATCGCATCTGGTCCTCCTCGGTGTCGATCGATACTCGGGATGACATCGATCGACACCACCTCAGAAGGCTCACGAGACCTTTCTTTTTCGTGTCCGTGTCGATCGATACTTGGGGTGGTATCGATCGATACACTCTCAGAAGTCGGGCTCCTCTGCGCAGTTTTTTCCACAAAAACTATATTCCTCAAGTCTTTGAATACTGTATCTTCCACACAGACCACATTCCTGCTAATCACACATTTTGATTCATCCAGGAGTCATACCTTGTACCCTTTGACTCCCTCCGGATAGCTTATGAAAATTCCCTTCATAGCTCTTGGTCTTAACTTTCCTTGATCTACATGAACATAGACCAATGACCCAAATCTTCTCATGTGTCCATAACCCGGCTTTCTTCCCAGCCAAAGTTTCTCAGGAATACTGCCATCTAAGACCGATGATGGGTTTCTATTAATTTGGTACACAGCTGTGCTAACCGCCTCAGCCCATAATTCTTCACCTAAGCCACTTTCATCCAGTATACAACGCACCTTCTCCATTATTGTTTGGTTCATGCGTTCTGCAACTCCATTTTGCTGTGGAGTATATGCACAAGTCATGTGCCTCTCAATCCCATGCTGCTTGCAAAACCCGTCGAAGTCTTTGTTCACAAACTCCTACCAATTGTCTGTTCTCAGACATTTCACTTTCTTGTTTATCTGATTCTCAACCAGTTTCTTCCATTCACAGAACTTTGTGAAAGCTTCACTCTTAACAGACAAGAAGAACACCCACACCTTTTCTAGTGTAATCATCAATGATATACAGGAAATACTGCTTACCAGAGATACTTGGAGTGACCGATTGAGATCCCCAAAGATCTGAGTGAACATATCTCAACGCTTCTCCAGAATTGTGTTTTCCAATGTTGAAGCTCAGTCTCTTGGTCTTCCCCATTACACAACTCTCATAGAAATCCATCTCCCCAATCCTTCTCTTGTCAATGATGCCTCTTTTTACCAAGATCATCAGATTCTTTATGCTTATGTGTCCCAACCTTCTATGCCACAAAGATGTCTCATCTTTGGCTGGTTTCCTGGTAACACTTATGTTTGACTGTCCTACCACAGTCTCTCCATCAAGCAAATACAAAGAACCGCATAGAGTGCCTTGAAGACCCATCTTCCCATTCTTATAGAACTTTGTTTTTCCTTTGCCTCCAGCATGATCAAACTCAAGCTTATCCAATGTACTTGTAGATATTAAATTTATCTCCAGCTTAGGAATATACCTGACATTCGTCAATGTCTTCACTGTGCCACCACATGTTTTTATATTGATGGAACCTATTCCTTTAACCTCCACAGAATAGTCGTCCCCCAGTAGCACTTGTCCAGAGTTGAGCTCCTCAAATGTATCAAACCAGTCTCTCCTTGAGGTCATGTGATATGAACAACCCGAATCAATCACCCACCTCTCTAGATGACAATTTTCCGAGACAGATAACGCATCAACTCCTGCTGATTTTTCGATGACAACCCCTGCCGTGGCATCTTCATCATCGCCGCCCTTCCGCTTCTTCCAAGCATAGCAATCAGCCTTCACATGTCCTTCCTTCTTGCAGAACCAGCAGATGACTTTTGTTCCCGATTTCGACCTGCTTCTGCTTTGATTCCCAGAATTTCGTTGATCCCTATTTTGCTGTCTCCCACGAGCCACATATGCTTCACCAGTGCTTAGGGAAGTCGATATTCCCTTAGCTTTAAGCTCAGTTTCCTTTGATTTCGCCGCATTCACCACATATTCAATAGAGATGGACTCCCTACCACACTTCAATGTCTCCTTCATGGAGTCATATTGAGGTGGCAAGTAACTGAGTAGTATAATTGCCTGCACTTCATCCTCAACTGTAACCTTTACACTAGCCAACTCCGAAACAGTCTTCAAGTAGTCATCGATCTTAAATGTATATAATTTATACAAAAGATGAATCCGACTCGGTAGAGTCTTGGTGTTGTATAACCTCTCTAGTGCTGCCCAAAGATCACGTGCTGTTGTGCACTCCTCTGTTTTCCTGACGACATGATCTCCTAGATGGAGTGTCAAAATATCCATAGCATTCTCTGCTCGCTCCTCTTTCTTGACTTGTTCTGCTTTAATTCTCTGTTCGAAATCCTCTGCTGATTCATCCTTCTTGATAACCAGCTTATCCGGCTCAGTGGTTGGTGTTATTAGCTCGCCTTTCAATCCCCGAAGATACATGTGAGCTAACATCCTTCTCTTTCACATAGAGAAATCACCTTGTCCGTCGAAGATGGCAATCTGCACCTTCGGCTTCTTTTCTGAAGACATCTTGATCAAACGAACTTCTTAACAGATACAAGACTTTTTAGTCTCTAGGAGGTATCAATAACTCCAATACGTGTAGTATGAAGGTTATCAATCCATAAAGGGGGTTGTCCTAATCACTGAGAATGCAAGGAACAATTGTAAGTTAAGCTAAACAAGTGGGGTGTGATTAAGTAACCTAATTAAGGCAAATAAACTACTAAGCAAGATGTAAATCGATAAACAAAGGTGGAGCAAGAAATAAGGTGATCCAAATCCAATTAGTGGTGTTTATTCACTCAAAGAAGCTCATTCCTAGGTAATAGATCTCTAATCTTGATTAGTTCTCTATTGAGCAACTAATCACTATGTTAATTATCAAGTCCATTAGCAAATCATCATTTGTGGATTAACAACTAGCAAGCATTAAGAATCATAACAAGATCAACCAAAAGTATGCCCTAAACAACTAATGTCTTAGGTTAGGAACATAAATCTCTTGTCTAGTTCATCAAGGCATTTCATCAAACACTTGGTGTTCATGAAATACCCTATGATCTAGATCCACTCTTTCAAGCTGAATCTAGCCTTAGGGGCACTAAACAAGAAGGAATAAGAGACTATCTAACCCTAAACACCACCAATCAAGCCTTGGACCACCCTAATCTACCCTATCTCAAGATCCTAAGGACTACTCACTAATCATCATGAGTTCAACAAATCCAAGAAAAGAAGAGTTAAGGCTCATGATCAAGATGATTGGATGATTAGAAAGTAGAAGATAGATGGTACAATCCCCTGAAGCTTCGATACCGACGTCACTCCTCGGTGTTGTACGTCGGTATTGGGGCTGTTTTCCTCCGTCGGGCTATACCGATTAGTTGCACTGAGCAGTGACCTCGGTGCAACCCTTCTGCCTTCGATACCGAGCACCAGTACCGACCAGTGACGTCGGTACGGTTCCCGTCTCCTCTCCTCGGGTCTCGAATCTCCTCTTTAGCACCTGAAATACTATCCAAAACATGCAAGGACTCTCTAGGACTAAACGTGGACACATTAGACTCCTAAAATGACTAAAATGGTAAAGATATATCATGAACTACATGTAAATGACTCGAAACCTAAATGAAACGGATGTTAGAATGATGCAAAATATGATGATATCAATTCCCCCAAACTTACTTCGTTTCTTGTCCTCAAGCAAAAGCATCACTAAAAGAGTTCAAGTCCAAGTGCAAACTCTAAAGTATGATCAAACATGTCTACTCAAAAGGGGCTAGCCATGTCCATCCTTACATTAACCAAGCTCAAATCTCAACCTACACAAGCTTTCAAATCATCCAATCCTTTAACATTCATTAGACTTTTTCTAAGTGAATCATGCTTATGAAAGGCAAGTGAATGCATTTGGCTAGGGTTAAGGTTTCGAGATAAAGGTGATCTCGATATAAGTGACGGTTTCCGAGCAAGGGGTTCTCTCAAAAGGAATCAACTAATGCAAAATGCTAAGAGTAAAGCCCAATAGATGCATACAAGGTTGACTTCCATCTACCCAAATGTCCCATATCGAACTTGAACCCTAACCTCTAAACCCCAATGAAGATCCTTCCTAAGCTACCCTTTTTGCAAGGCATTTTGCCTTCACTACTCATATCTTTTCACCTTTCTTCTCCACTTAAACACTTAGGGGGTTTTCTTCTTCACCAAATGGGTTGGCTTTCAACATTTTTCTTTACTTAGCTCTTCTTTACTTTCTGTAGTCTCTCTTATTTCTTTTCTTTGCCTTAGCCTTTTTGGCTTTCCTTCTTTCTTTTGAAGACTAGAGACTATTTTCACTTAGAGCCTTTTCCCATAAACGATTATTGCCAACCATTTCAAGCTTTTTGCTTATCCCTTATTCTTCTTCATCCCTTTTTCTCATTACCGCAATCTCTTTTCTTTCCCTTGTCCCAAGTTCCCAACCTATCTAGCCTTATCCTATGTCTAGCTCATCGATGCCGAGCTAGTTCTACATGAAAGTTTTTCCTTGTCGTTCTAAACTCAACACATTTTGCCTAGTTGATTAAAAAAAGGCCTCACAATCACTCACAAGTAGCATTTGGCTTGAAAAGAGGTTGAGTTAAAGGAGTGGTTAACCGTTCCAATGATGAGAATCGGCTATTCGGGCTAACAAGAGAGTGGCAAAGCGGATAAGATAGCCCAAATATGTATGTGGTAACCATGCATTCACTATGCAATGCACAAACATGATAATTACAATGTCGAATTATGGTTATCACTTAAGTAAGAATGGACTCAAATCAACTTGCTTTGGCTAAGACCTAAGTAATTAGACATGAAATCCAAACATGGTTCAACCTTAATATCGCACACGAGATCTAGAGCATATGACTTAAACTCTTTAAGCAATACTTCACAAGGAGGGATCATTCTATCTCCTAATGCACATGCAATGTATTATCTATGTGCTATGCATTCTAGAATCAATCCTACATGAAGTGCAAATGCATCCTAAATGGCTTCTTTTTGTCTTTTCATTTTCAAATTTGTTTGGGTTTTCTATGCCTTAGATGTATGCATGAGACTCAAGATGAAAATATAAAATAAGACAAAGCAAATGTTATTAGATACCGGTCCCTCCCCCAAACTTAAATCACACCGTCTCGGTGTGAAATAAGCCTAAGGAAAGGACCAAAAACAAGAGATAACTATACAATGCAAGACTTAAAAGAAAGATATATACAAGGTTTTGGATTCGTACCTAGAAACTTGGAGACAGGGATGTAGACCCCATTGAGTAAGATGGATTACTTGAGACTGGAGTAGGGGATCGCATCGCTCTCCTCTTTGTTGCCTTTTCCGGTCGGGCCGTGGGACGGCTATGGCCTATTGCCAACGCCCAATCATCTCCTCGAGGCGCGAGGTTAGTGTCCATGACGACGTCTCCTCCTTCACCGGCCCTTGATGAACTCGCTCCACAACCTCCGTCCTTGAGCTCATTGATGGTTCGACCTATGGCTTTCACCGTCTTCTTCAAAGATTTGATCGTTTTCACCATCTTCTTCATGTTTTTGTTTTGCCACTTGCACATGCGTTGGAGGAGACGGTTTTGGTGGTGAGCGTGTCTTGTGGCCGCATTAGTGATAGCCCCATCATAAGGGTCAAAGTTGTAGCGCTCACTACCGTACACGGTCTCGGGTGACGACTCATGTGGCACTTCCTCGTCGAGATCAATAGACTCCTCGGTAGTGGTTCTCCGTTGTGCTCTCTTGCGGAATGCTTGCATAGGCGGGTCGACGGTGGAGTTGTAGAGGTACTCTTGGGGAGGAATGAACATGACGTTCCTCGGGTCATGGAAGTTGGTGAGCGCGGGATTAGGCAAAGGGATTTGTGCCACGGATGTCTCGGTGAGTTGGAGGTTGTAAGCTATCTTGCCTTCGATGTATCCCTTGAAGAACTTAATCTTTGAAAGGTTGGCCATATCCAAAGATTTCCAATCATATTGGCCAAGTGCAACCTTTATTCCCTTTGCCATGAGAATAGGCGTTATCATCCAACCGAGGCAAATCGCGGCCTTATTCGACTTTGTCTTCCAAGCCCAATCCCGGTAAGCGAACAAGTGCCTCACCAAGAGTGTTGCGAGACAAGGAAGTCTCTCCGGCCCCTCGAATGCCTTACCGTTTGCGAGAACGGGAAGGGTAGGCTTTAGACCAAGCCCCAACAACTCCATCTCCTCCGTAGTAACCGTGTCAATCCCTACCTTGTGGTAGAAATTGTGGACCAATGCCTTGTGTGCGTACCGGAGTGCCGGGTGCCGTATGATCACACTTTTAGAGTTACCGGCTCTAAACTCTCTGCTTGCAATTGTTGCCCAAAGATTTCGGAGCTCGAGTCTCGGATAGTCAAAGTATTGCCCGCCGTATGTACCTTCTTCTCTAAACCCGAATATTTCACAAAGCTCGTGGAAAGTGACGGTGTAGGTGGTGCCCATGAGCCCGAAATTTAGAATTTCAAGCCCAGAATTTGCATCTTCCGTTTCGTAGAACTTGGCTCGAAGGGTGGCCAGGAACTTGCCGGTGAGTGCCTTTAAGGCCTCATGCTTCATGCTCATGAACTTCCTTAGCCCCATATTCTCAAAGAGAGCCCACACTTCGTCACTTATTCCCATCCTATCCATTGTCTCTGCATCGACAAATTTTCCTTGCCCGAACTTCATTTGGCTAAATTTGTCGAAGTAATCTTGCTCGCTTTGCTTTGTCCGTTGCGGCACGGGGATTTCTCCACTTGAGCTCTCACTCTCGTCCTCTTATTCTCCTCTCTTGCCCTTTCCCTTTGCCGTTTGTTTGGCTTTAGAAACCGTAGCGGCGGTCTTAGCCTTTGCCTTGGCACTAGCTTTGGCAATCCCTTTTCCTTTTTCCGCTGTCGTAGCTTGGGCAATTCCTCTCCCTTTCCCAACTGTTGAAACCTTGGTCCGTGCCCGTGTCGATGGAGCGCCCTTGTCCGACATTGTACCTACAAATATGCTTGAGACAATTCATGAGCATAGGTACAATTTCTTATCAACAAGGGGTCACCAAAAGATGATCTAAGATCAATGAACGAAGGTCACAATTCGCATCTAACAAGCAAATTATCCCAATTCACAATCCCTAATTCTCAAAATCCCAATTTCTCAAAATCCCTAACCATCAATAATTTGCACATGAATCATCAAGCTTAAGCATAGATAAACCATCCCCAAGGTATTTGCACAAGTGAAAGACAATATCAAACCATATTCAAACAATGTTTCTTCAATAATAAAACCATGGTTTTCAAAAGATTAATTGAATAATACCTTGGGGGATTTGGATTAGATGCTTAAAATGATGATAAATCCAAAAAGAGCAGTGAAAATCGAGATTATGGGGCTTTGAATCACCAAATTTGGTTGAGAAAAGAGGGAGATTGGGAAATTTTCTCTCTTGAAATCGCGAAAGTGATGAAAACAAAAAAATGGGTTTGGTCGCGTGGAAGAGGAAGAAGAAGGAGACTTAGCTGGGTCGGGTCAGATCTTACCTGGTTCAGGTCCGAAAATTTTGTAAAAAAATTGGTCAATACCGAGGTCACTCATCGGTGCCACTTCTCGGTATTGACTGATTTTTACAAAATTTTCGGCGAACACCGAGGTCACTCCTCGGTACCACTGCTCGGTATTGTCACACCGAGGTCACTCCTCGGTACTACACGTCGGTGTTAAGGAGGTTTTCCTCCTGTTTCCATACCGAGTTGTGGTACCGACCTGTGACGTCTGTATTGGTCCCTCGGTTGACATGCCTATACCGAGGTCACTCCTCGGTACCACTCATCGGTATTGTCATACCGAGGTCACTCCTCGGTACCACACCTCGGTGTTAAGGAGGTTTTCCTCCTGTTTCCATACCGAGCTATGGTACCGACCTGTGACGTCGGTATTGCTTTTGGCAAGTCCATACCGAGGTCACTCCTCGGTATTCACCTTTTTGCCTTGGAACCCCTATGCACACTTAACAAAAACATCAAAAAGATCTAGCAAAGATAGAAAAAGAGATAAACAAAAAGAAAATATGTACAATGATAAGCTTGAGGTGTCTCCCAAGAGCACTTTGTTTAACGTCACTAAGTTCGACGTTTGTTACCGTTCTCAAGCTAGAGGGACATCATCGAGGGGGATCGATCCTCCCTTCTCGACGATTTGATTTGCCCGGTAGAGTTTGAGCCTTTGGCCGTTTGTAATGAAATCTTGGCCCTCCTTGTTAACAAGCACCACGGCTCCATACGGCCTTACTTCTTTAACCTCAAACGGACCCGACCACCTTGACTTGAGTTTCCCGGGAAAGAGCTTCAACCGGGAATTGAATACCAACACTAGGTCCCCAACCTTGAAGTCGTTGTGCACAATCCTCTTGTCGTGGAAAGCTTTGGTCCTCTCCTTGTAGATTCTCGAGCTCTCATAGGCTTCGAGCCTAGTCTCCTCTAACTCTTGAAGTTGAATCAACCGCCTCTCTTGTGCGGTCTTGATGTCGAAGTTAAGTAGCTTCACCGCCCATAGGGCCTTGTATTCCAACTCAACCGGTAGATGGCATGACTTCCCATAAAGCAAGTTGAATGGTGTAGTCCCTATAGGTGTTTTAAAGGTGGTCTGGTATGCCTATAAAGCATCATCTAACTTGTTGGCCCAATCCTTCCTTGAACCCCCAACCGTCTTCTCAAGTATGGCTTTGATTTGCCGGTTGGACACTTCTACTTGGCCACTCGTTTGAGGATGATAAGGTGTTGCTACCTTATGCTTCACACCATGCTTCTTTAGTAAGCTTTCAAACACCTTGTTGATGAAATGACTACCTCCATCACTAATGACCACTCTTGGAACTCCGAACCTTGGGAAGATTACGGACTTGAACAGTTTTAGAACGACCTTGGCATCGTTGGTCAGGCTTGCAATGGCTTCCACCCATTTGGAGACGTAATCAACCGCCACCAATATGTATTGGTTACCATATGATGACGGGAAATATCCCATGAAATCGATCCCCCACACGTCGAACATCTCCACCACAAGGATTGGGTTTTGGGGCATCTCATCTCTCCTCCCAATGTTCCCTTTCCTTTGGCATGCATCACATGTGGAGACAGAGATGTGTGCATCCTTGAATAACGAGGGCCACCAAAAACCAGATTGCAAGACCCTTGTAGCGGTTTTGTAGGATGCGTGATGCCCGCCATAACTTGACCCGTGACAATGGAGTAGGATCCCTTGGACTTCTTCTTCCGCTACGCACTTTCTATACAACCCATCCGAGCATAACTTGTACAAGTAGGGCTCATCCCAATAGTATCTAGTAATGTCGTGGAAGAACTTCTTCTTCTTATACCCATCCAAAGGCGGTTCCTTCCCGCACACTAAGTAGTTCACTAGATCCGCAAACCATGGTAGTTTCTCATCTTGTAACCCATTAGCACTCTTTAGTCCTTGCACGGCTTCAACCCCTTTCTTCAAAACTCCAACCACCATGAGACTCTCCTTGGGGAGCTTATCATCAATCGGGACAAGGTATTCAATCCTCATTCTAGACAAATGATCCGCGACCCCATTCTATATCCCTTTCTTGTCAGCTATCTCCAAGTCAAACTCTTGTAGAAGCAAGATCCAACGGAGTAGCCTAGGCTTGGTGTCTTTCTTGGCATGAATGTATGTCAAAGCCGCGTGATCGGTGTAGACAATCACTCTTGATCCCACAACATAAGACCTAAACTTCTCCATTGCAAAGACTACGGCTAGCAACTCTTTCTCCGTTGTGGCATATCGGGTTTGAGTGTCATCTAAGGTCCTACTTGCATAGTAAATGACATTGGTCTTCTTGTCCTTCCTTTGACCCAAGACCGCTCCAACCGCGTAGTCACTAGCATCACACATGATCTCGAAAGGGAGATCCCAATCCGGAGCTTGGACAATGGGAGCACTAACCAACGCCTTCTTGATCTCTAGTAATGCTACCATACATTCTTCATCAAACACAAACTCCACCTCCTTGCAAAGTAGCCTTGTAAGAGGCCTCGTGATCCTTGAGAAGTCTTTGATGAATCTTCGGTAGAACCCCGCATGACCCAAGAAATACCGGATGTCCTTGACCGACTTAGGCGGCTCCAAACTAACCATAACCTCGATTTTGGCCTTGTCTACCTCAATCCCCTTCTCGGAGATCTTATGCCCAAGCACAATTCTTTCTCGCACCATGAAGTGGCATTTGTCCCAGTTAAGCACCAAGTTTGCTTCTTCGCACCGTTGCAAGACCCTGCAAAGGTTGGACAAACAAACACAAAAAGAAGATCCATACACGGGGAAGTCGTACATGAAGACTTCTACCATGTTTTCAAGAAGGTCAGAGAAAATTGACATCATGCAACGTTGGAATGTTGCGGGAGCATTGCACAACCCAAACGGCATCCTTCGATATGCGAAGGTGCCGTATGGGCACGTGAAGGTTGTTTTTTCTTGGTCATTCGGGTGTATGGGTATTTGAAAGAAACCCGAATAACCATCTAGAAAGCAATAGAAAGGGTGATTAGCTAGGCGTTCGAGCATTTGATCTATAAATGGTAATGGAAAATGATCTTTACGAGTGGATGAATTCAATTTCCTATAGTCAATGCACATTCTATGCCCGGTTATCGTCCTAGTAGGTATCATTTCATCCTTTTCATTTTTAACAACCGTTATACCCCTTTCTTAGGCAGACAATGAACCGGTGAGACCCAAGTACTATCCGATATTGGATAGATAATGCCCGCATCTAAGAGCTTAAGAATCTCTCTCTTTACAACATCTTTCAAATTAGGGTTCAACCTTCTTTGATGTTCAATAGAAGTCCTTGATTCATCCTCTAAATGGATTCTATGTGTGCACAAACTAGGGGAAATACCCTTGATATCATCCAAAGAATAGCCAATTGCTCTCATATATTTCCTAAGTTCTACAAGAAGGGAGGATAGTTGATGCGGTCATCAAACTAGTAGATGAACCAAAAGCATCACCAAAACCGAAGATGTCCATTGCATTGGTACCCAAGGAGCCTGGGCCGCCTGATCCACTAAAACTGTCTCCATGTCATTCCTCACCCCCACTCACCATCGATAAAGAATAATCAGCGGAAGAAGTCCAACCCCATTCTAAAGACAACTCGAGGTCGCAAGAACAAGTTTTGAGGACAAAAATTTCTCAAGAATGAGGGTATGATATGGAAATCAAATCATCATATCCACATGAAGAGGAAACAATGCCAAGACTTGTGGAGACTCAAGACATTCACCCAAAAACAGGCCCAATCGAAGAGAAACTACCGGATCCACCCGATTTCAAGTATGGCCCAAAAGATGAAGTCCACAACCCAAGTATGAAGCGGCCCATCCCTGAGCCCCCTTGGCATGTATTTGTGGGCCTCTTAAGAGTCCATAACCATGGAGAACAGATCCATACTAACCAGGATCCACCCGATGCCACCAAATCAATCCGACGAGTCCGTTCTTGTCCATTTAAGGAAACTCGTCAAACTCCTTTGACCAACGCATCTCTCTTCATTAATCTAGACATTCAAATTCTATCAAAGATTCATAGGAGAGAGAGCTAATACAAGGAATCACGTCTATATACAAGGGAGATCATACTTTCCATTTTTGGCCTCGTTCACACCATGCCATTAACTTCTGATTGCTAAGAGATTCAAAGCTGATTGAGAGAGAGCTTTAATGCTAATTGGAAGGGGTTGAATGCTGATTGAGACGTCAATTATCCTTGCCTTATCAAGACCACAAGCCAGCTTCACTTTAACACACCATTTGGATGCACAAGGCCAGCCCCAACGTCTCCATTCAACCCGAGAAATCATTTCCATTTATTGTTGATTTATTTGTTTCCATGTTTTATATTTTAGACCATAAGCTAGTTGTATTCTGAGCCTATAAAAGCTCATTTGAACAATTATAATAGACACTTCGAAATTGAATAAAAACAAAAGCTATTGTTTTTGGTTCTTCCAAAACGTCTCTCTTTTTGTCTCGTGAGCAAATCCGAGTTTAGAGAACCCTTGAAGTATCAGTAGGCTTTCACACCTATTGTGGTTCACCTCAATCCACCCACGCTTCCATCCTACCCCCGGCCTAGACAAGGAGCGACCTTAGTCCAATTGTCTATACCACCCGGCCTTGTACCTTAGGCCGTGAGCTCGTATCAATAGTTCATTCTCATCTAGACTCTCATTCACAATAACCGGGTAAGACTTGTTGGGACCTAAGAACGTATACCTTAGTCCCGCAGGAAGTTGATTTAGGTCCACCTTTGGGGCTTTGAGCTCGCTCTCATCGTCCTCCTCAAGACTAGAATTACCCTTGCTAGTCTCTTCAACGGCTAGAACAAATTCCTCTTGGATCGTACCAACCCTTGAACCATCTTGAACCTCGGCACTACGAACATCCAACACAACAAACGGCGTATCTGTGTCGACCGGCTTATGCAAGTCCATGAGTAGCTCATACCCTTGACTCTCTTTACTCAAGTACCCATGATCGCCATGCTCCTTGGTTAAAACCACTTCCAACCCGTCTTCAACTCGCATTTCCTCAAGTAACTCGTCGACTAGCTCATCCATGGTCTCTATTTAAAAGCATTGGCCATCTATAGTGGGCTTCTTCATCACTCTGTTGATAACAAACTCAAGGACTTCTCCTTTACCCAAATGGAGATCTATCTTGCCTTTCCTCACATCGATTACCGCTCCCACGGTTGCTAGGAATGGTCTACCAAAGATAAGAGGGTCTTTTGGTTCTTCATCCATTTCAAGTACCACAAAGTCCGTGGGGACAATGAAATCCTTCACCACAATAGGAAGATCCTCAAGCAACCCAATATGAACCCTCACGCTCCTATCCGCCAATATTAGGGAGATATTGCATGACTTCTAGCGTGTGAAGCCTAGTCTTTTGGCTACCAAAAACGGCATGAGGCTTACACTTGCTCCAAGATAACAACCTTGGTTCTCATCATAAGCATCCACAAAGTTGACCGTCTTTTGAGAAGACACTAGTAGTTTATCAATCAAATTGGCTTGCTTGTCCAACTTGTCGTTATGAGATTTCATATCTTTGGCTCGCTTGATCTCATCGAAGTCGCTAGTAGTCCTTGTGGCGCGGTCATAGTCATCGCCATAGGTACCGTCGCTTTGGGCCAAGTTCTCGACAAGCTCCATTGCTTCCTCAACGTCTTTAGCCAAGAAGTTCCGTTAGATGTCGTGTCAAGTAGCATACGGATCTTAGGCAAAGCACCGCGGTAGAGGGTGCTTAGGAGAGAAGCGTTGCTAAAGCCTTGATGTGGGCATTGAGACGTGTAGCTTCTAAATCTCTCCCAAGCCTCGTTCAAAGACTCATTGGACGGTTGTGTGAAACTTGAGATCTCGTTGCGAAGCTTGGCGGTTCTAGCCGGTGAAAAGAATTTGGCGAGAAACGCACGTTTGCAATCATCCCACGAGGTTATAGATCCTTGTGGCAAGGTCTTTTCCCATTGGTGAGCCTTGTCACCTAAAGAGAACGGGAAGAGACGAAGCTTGAACCCATCTTCGGAGACCCCATTGATCTTCGTGAGACCACATATCCGGTCAAATTGGTCAATGTGATCTAAAGGGTCTTCCATGGACAAGTCATGGAATTTGTTGGCTTGAACCATGTTGATAACCCCCCGGCTTCACTTCAAAATTGTTGTTCTCTACCGATGGAGCTTGAATGCCTTGGCGGTTTTGGTGAGCATTAGCGGCATCACCCTCTCCAACAACGTTTCTAGCTCTTGGTGGATGGTTGGGGCCTCTCATTGGCCGGGCGGGTGGATGTGGGGTGTGGCCTCCTTGTGCGTGGTGGTTTCCATTACCACCGTGTGTGGGGTGGTTTCCATTACCACCTTGTTGAGGATGTGGAAGGTTGTCCACATTGTCAAGAATGTCCCCAAGTGGAACATTGGCATAGTGATCCATGTCGTTCTCAACTTCTTGTTGTCTCACACGTGCTTCCCTTTTTCGAAATCCTCGGTATGATCGATGTATGTCGTCCCTTGGTCCAACTAGATTGTCGTTGCCTCGAGATCGCGTATACATGCACCTATGGTTTAGAGAGAGCAATGGAAAGCAAACAAGATTAGTAACTTTGTAGCAAATAAAGCTTAATCTCACAAAGAGCATAAACCTTAATGTTAAAACAAATCCCAATATGGCGACGGCGCCAAATTTATACAGGACTTTTTAGTCTCTAGGAGGTATCAATAACTCCAATACGTGTAGTATGAAGGTTATCAATCCATAAAGGGGTTTGTCCTAATCACTGAGAATGCAAGGAACAATTGTAAGTTAAGCTAAACAAGTGGGGTGTGATTAAGTAACCTAATTAAGGCAAATAAACAACTAAGCAAGATGTAAATCGATAAACAAAGGTGGAGCAAGAGATAAGGTTATTGATATAAGGTGATCCAAATCAAATTAGTGGTGTTTATTCACTCAAAGAAACTCATTCCTAGGTAATAGATCTCTAATCTTGATTAGTTCTCTATCGAGCAACTAATCACTATGTTAATTATAAGTCCATTAGCAAATCATCATTTGTGGATTAACAACTAGCAAGCATTAAGAATCATAACAAGATCAACCAAAAGTATGCCCTAAACAACTAATGTCTTAGGTTAGGAACATAAATCTCTTGTCTAGTTCATCAAGGAATTTCATCAAACACTTGGTGTTCATGAAATGCCCTATGATCTAGATCCACTCTTTCAAGCTGAATCTAGCCTTAGGGGCACTAGACAAGAAGGAATAAGAGACTATCTAACCCTAAACACCACCAATCAAGCCTTGGACCAGCCTAATCTACCCTATCTCAAGATCCTAAGGACTACTCACTAATCATCATGAGTTCAACAAATCCAAGAAAAGAAGAGTTAAGGCTCATGATTAAGATGATTGGATGATTAGAAAGTAGAAGATAGATGGATTCAATCAAGAAAACAATACTCAAATTGCATTAAACAAAAAGATCAATCTCTTACAAATCACTCTTAGATAGGGTTTTTGCTTAAGAAAAGACTTAACCCATCAAAATTAGGTTTTTGGGCATACATAGTGAATAGTGATGAACCGGGTCGACCCGGGACAAACCGGGTACCAACCCGGTTTAAATGGATAAAGAGTTCTGATTTGGCCAATACCGAGGTCACTGCTCGGTGCAACAACTCGGTATTGAGCATGGGTTTTTGCACCGATGAAGAGCATCGAGCAGTGGCGTCGGTATTGAGGTGTTGTTTCTTAATGATCTTCAATGGATACCGAGGTCACTCCTCGGTACCGTTGCTCGGTATTAAGGGATTTTTCCCCCGGGTTTCTTCCTTTGACAGCACCGATCAGTTGCACCGAGCAGTGATGTCGGTACAATCCCCTGAAGCTTCGATACCTGTGTCACTCCTCTGTGTTGCACGTCGGTATTGGGGCTGTTTTCCTCCTTCGGGCTATACCGATCAGTTGCACCGAGCAGTGACCTCGGTGCAACCCTTCTGCCTTCGATACCGAGCACCAGTACCGACCAGTGACGTCGGTACGGTTTCCGTCTCCTCTCCTCGGGTCTCGAATCTCCTCTTTAGCACCTGAAATACGATCCAAAACATGCAAGGACTCTCTAGGACTAAACGTGGACACATTAGACTCCTAAAATGACTAAAATGCTAAAGAGATATCATGAACTACATGTAAATGACTCGAAACCTAAATGAAACGGATGCTAGAATGATGCAAAATATGATGATATCATTAACACGCTTCTGCTACTGTGTCGATCGATACAAGATGGAGTATTGATCGATACCAAACTTTTCTTCGACTTTCTGCGAATACGTAACAGTCGTATCGATAGATACCAGGAAGTGGTGTCGGTCGATACCTGAGCGATGTACGCGATCTTCTTCTTCGCGCCGCAGACAGCTTTTTCTCCCGGGCTGTCAGATTGAAACCCTAAACCGATTGATGCTTTGATTCCAGCTATCAATCCAGATCTATAACCTAGATCCCTGCAGAAATTCTCTGTCCAATTGCTCCAAAACCTAAAACCTAGGCTCTGATACGACTTTGTTGAGATTTGATCCTTGTCTCGATAATCACGGAATTGAGCAATAAGTAAAAGACACAGAGAATTAACGAGTTCAGATCACGGTGTGTGATCCTACGTCTCAGCCTGGAGCTTTCCAATAATCCACTATTACCACAGATTACAAAGAATTAGGGTTCCTCACAATCTCTCTAAGAACAAGAAAGATCTCTCTAGTTTCTCTCTAGAATTTTCAGGATACAGGAAACCCTCACACATGCCTGTCTTTATATAGACTAGGGCAATTACAAAGTTAAGACGGTTTAAACCTAAACCAAAGCCCAATAGGAAAAACACATTCCTATTTGACTAACCCAAGTCGCGGGCCTAGTTAATACTCATAATTTTCATCACCAAAGCCCAACACTAGGGATGGCCATGGCATTGTCTAGATCTGGGTTTGCATCATTCTGTTAACAATGATGAGTTATATATGAGTATCTTTCAGTCGTTGTTGAAGGTTATAAATAGATGTAGAAAATATATTTAGTTATTTGTGGAGACAAACCATTTCTGTGGCAAGAGCTGCAACCTGAATATTAGTCAATTTGACCATGTCTTTATCAAAGGCAATGAAGACAGAGGTTGTACTCCTGTCGTCGACAACCATTTCCACCTGATATCTGATTTGTATAGAACATAAGAAAAAGAGAATTGTTAGTTAAAGAATTTGTGAAGATGGAGTGGAAGTGTGTTTCAGTGTCCTGCTTTTTCACAGTTTCTGATTTTATTTTTGGGGTAGATTTGAAATGATAGTTACTTGACATCGCCAACAGCATCTGAAGAGTGACAATTGTTGCATGCAAGTGATGTTTCATTTTTGGTTATCTTCTTTGAACATTTCGAGCAGAAGATGTAACACCACCCTTTTGTAGACTGTATGTCAACAACTTTAGCGGTGCATATGAATTCACCCTCCTATATTTGAAGATATGTAGTTAGTGTTTTAGAGAATATGTATAACTTGTCTGGTGTTCATATTTGGGAAAACAAATTTTTGGTGAGTCAAATTAACCTGGATGTTGGATGTAACCAGGAACTCATTGAGCTCTGCAATGGATAGCTTCTCAATCTTCTGTACGCCATGGTATTTTTGAACGGAGTGGCCTCCTTTATCCTTGCAGGTCAAGCTGGTTTGTGTTTTGTATAAGTAGTGGGGTTGTGTTATCATTTAGTAGAGGAGAGGGTATTAGTTATGGACAGTAAGTACAGTGTGTTACCGTTGAAGGAATGCTCTTGTAGCCTCCATGTCGCCATCGAAATAGAACTTTGTACCCGATGTGGCATTTAGATATAGCTCCCCTGAGAATTAAATTATCGTTAGTTAATCTGTTGAACTTCAATATATAAATAGTAGTATATGTTATGTGTAGTGGTACGATTAACCTCCGAAAAACTTAGGGTTCATATTGGTGGCTAGCATGACACATGTCCATGCGTCTTTGTTGCTAAAAATCTGGTGGAGCGACGTTGCGTGGTCATCAAAAGCAGTTGCTCGGATTTTCTCACCGCTGTAGAAAGTCAGTGGGAGATGTGTTAAAATAGGTGGGATGACTGATTAATTAGTTTGAATTTGAAGGCATGTGAGCGAGGTACGTGTGTACCTTTCAAGGCGAAGGTGGATCAACATCCTCTCCAAGGCCTGGGTTGCTTCATTGCGATAAGATTTTGTAGTGCACACTTCTCCAATAATGTATGCCGTGTAGTAATAGATAGATCAATGTCGTTTTGGTGAAGTTATGAACTGAAGTAATATGTAATGGATGGTTTATAACGTTTAAAAGGCTAAGAGCTTGGGACCTACTAGGGAGGTCAGTGTTGGTGTTGCCGAGGGCCAGCATTTGTTCATGAGAACGGAACCTGAATTGCTCGGTGGGTATGTTGCAGAAAGACTGTTCAATTCGAACCATAGAAATGTATGCGGTGAAGCGAATGGACATATTGAAATCTGTCAGTTTGAACCGATGGGTGCTCCTTGTCACCTCGAATCCACTGATAGCATACAATGATCCTTCGACCAGCAGGGACTGGAAAATTGGTAGTTGGTGGACGTGTATAGAACCTTGCATCATTGTAGACTTAAGAACGAAGGTTTAGATGTGAGTAGTTGTTTGTTGTATTTTTTTGTTTTTTTTTATTGTACTTTGGATTACCTTTTCGTCTAGGAGGAGGATGTCTATGCCCATCAGCTCACCTCCTTTATTGATGTTGCGCGCAGGACAGAATCTTAGCAACCATGCTACCAAACGTTGCATAAGACGACCAGATTTGAGCTGAGTAAACGCAACATAGGGTGCTTCCATGTTTAGCAGATTTGGAGGGGGGGGAGTCTTAGAGATGAATGAGATTAGAGGTTAGCGGTGTAGATCTCTATATATATAGTGGATTTAGTCTTTGAGATTAATGGTGTAGTAATTGAGAAGGAATTGGGAATGCAGTTAATTGCCTGTTATGGTGAAACGGCTCTAGAGAATTTGTAGAAGTTGGTTTGCTCTGAAATTAAAGACGACATTTAAAGCGGCATAATTTTGATTGAGCTCCCGCTTCAGCGGCGATAATCGTAGTAGTGGAGATTCATAACGTATCCATTATCTCCACTACTATGATTGATGTTTTCTTTTTTCTCTTTCGTTTTGTCTTCCTAGCTATGAATCTCTTTGTCGGTGTCTGAGACGACATTGTTTTAGGTTAGAGATAAATTGATCAATTTGGGCTCATTAAGATCCTGTACTGGCCCATGTTAGGCCTTGAAGATTGAGTTAGGTTTTAATTTTGTTAGATGTGTTTTTAATCTCGTGGAAAACAATGGCTAACAATGGAGGGGCATTTTATTTTTCCATCGGTGAAGGTAGTCGAGATTGTTTTAGGTTAGACATAAGTTGTACAATTTGGGCTCATTAAGATCCTGTAGTGGCCCATGTTAGGCCTTAAAGGTTGAGTTAGGTTTACATTTTGTTAGATGTGTTTAGAACGTTGTGGCAAACCATGGTTAACAATGGAGGCGTAGGTTAGGAATTATTATTATTTTTTTTAAAATCAAGAAAGGTAATCCTGATCTATTCATTATTTTTTTTTTGTGATGGACTGTATTTGATTTCCATAGTTTAAACAAAGTATTTACAATTCGGGTTTCATTTATGAATTCCTTATTTTCTTTTGAAATCTATGTATGTCGAATGATTCTGAATTTCTTTCTGGGTTGGTAAGATATGAAGAAGAGGAAACTATTTTCCCATTTCTAAAGCTAGGTGAATCTGTCGTTGACCTTAAGCAAGGTGATATCATAGTATGTAAGTGATAGAAAATATTTAATTGGTGATTTTTCTGCTTTTTTTCATGGATTGGTAAGATATGAAGAAGATGAATCTATTTCCCCATTTCTAACATAGATTTCGTTAAAGAGATTATGTAGTCATTATTGGCCGTTGTTCTCTCTCTCTTTACTTTTAATCTATGTATATACAATGATTGTAATCTATGTATAGATTCATTATCGGTCGTGCCTCTCTCTGTTTGTTTTTTATGTTTTTTTTTCCTTCTTTTCTTCGCCTTAATGGCCGAGCATTTGGCGATAGTGAAGCCCAATGTTTTTTTTTTTTAAATAGTGTATAGGTGGATGCTGAGGTGGCAGCATAAGAAGAGAGGATATCTTACTTTATATATATACTAAGTTGTGAACCGCGCTACGCGCGGGCGTTGTAAACAATTTTTCTAAACAGTTTTTGATTGTCTAATGTTATTTTATTTTTTGAATGTGGTAGTTAATTGAATTGTCTCTATCAGCTTAAAATATGTGTATTTTTTAGTTTTTGGTTTATTTTCATAATTTCTTAAATTTATGATCTTATATGTATTTATTTAGTGGATATTACACATTTTTACTTATTTTTTTTATTTGTTGGTCAATTTTATGCAATTAGTTGGTATTTTCTAAGGGAAGATCTTAACAATTTAAAGTTTTCTTTGCATAATTTTTGTTTTTTTCCTTTTTTTCATCTAAAACATATTAGTTGAAGTTCTTGTAGAATATGTTTCTCTTTAATATTAAGGAATTTAGGAATTTGGGTTACTGTTAAAAAATTTAGTTTTAAGATAATTTCTTTTTTAAATATGTTGGATGTATACATACTATGCGCGGGCGTGGTCAACAATTTTTTTTTTTTTGGATTGTGTAATATTATTTTATTTTCTTGGTTTTGGAGTTAAGGGAACTGTTTCTAACAGTTTAATATTGGGTGATTCCTTATTTTATTTTATTTTCCATTTTTATATTATTTTTAATCAATTTTTAAAAAATTATTCTTTTAATCGTGTTTCATGTTGGATTCTAATTCTCTTTATTGCGTGAAATATGTTGTGTGTTTCTTAATTATATTATTTTAAAAAAATTTCAACACCAATTTTTGAACACCCCCCCCCCCCAAAGTAATTGAGAAGTTTATTCTCGCCGTCATCATCGTAGGGTTATATTGACGGCAGTCGGAGAAATTCCCTCTTGATTGTCCAACTAATCACATACCAATGACAATATTTGTTGATTGTTGGTGGTTAGGAACGTGGCATGCGGGAATGAAATGATATAAGAGGCGGGTGTGACCCTAGAACTTAAAATTGAAATAATAAGATCTCGTTTGCACTTTCTCCTCTACAACGATTGATCCTTCTTCGGGTATATCATCACTGTCGCCCCTGTGAAGCAATTCTCCATCGGTGAGTCTGACATATGTGTTTTTGGGTAAACAATAGTTGACATATTTGAGTTCATTAAGGTCAAATAATGGCTCATGTTATGTCATTTAAGATTTAGTTTGTGTATATGTGGTATTAATGGTGCTTGACAAAAAAAAAGCTAGAAATTAATGGTGATGTCCTTGTTTTGTGTACATGTGGTATTTTTTTTAAATGATATTCAATCGAAAGTGAGAGTTGTAGAAATTATATATAATCAAAATTGTCAAGCTATGTCAATTCCCTTTTTTTGTATAATTAATATCTTAATTGGCCTATTTTTGTATATTTTGGAATTTTTGTTTTATGTTTGAGTTTATTTATTTATTTATTTTGTTTTATGTGTGTGTTTTTTTTTTTCTTTTTAATGTTTGTTGCTTAGGTGGAAGGTGATGTGGCATCATGAGAAGAGATCAAAGCTCGATTTATATATATAGATATATATATTTGATATATCCAATTAGACTTCGCCACGAGAAAGATCCACGTAGACGTCGCGAAACTTCCAACCAACGCGCAAGGAGGCAAGGACGATATAAATCCCTAGCTTTTATCGCTGAAGTTTGCTTTCTAAATTAAACTCTGGAGATTGTTTCACGAAGAACACAGATTTTATACTGCGATGGCATACGTGGAAGGAGGTATGAAAATTTACAGATCTCTCTGATTCTTTTCTGTTTCTGGTTTTCGTTTTTCTCTTCGTTTTGAAACTAATTTGGGTTTTTCGATCTGATTGTTCGTCTATTATTCGTCAAGTTTAACGTGTACACAAGTCTCAATTACTATTCTTGATCCTTTCATTAAGAATTCCGGATTTATAACCTATTAAGCGTTGAATTTCTAAAGAAATTTCCGAGATCGATGGAAGTTATTTGTTTTATATATCCGAATTTGGATCGCGTAGGCCATCTCTTACCTTTCCTGGGTTGTTCAAGAATGTCTCATGAATTTTGAAAGTGTTTCTAATTGCGTGTGGATGGATTTTCCTTTGTTATTCTTTGTCTTCATCATCAGAAATTTTCTAGGTTTTATGGGTGATAGAATTAAGCTCAGGGCAATTATTACTTGTTATCATACATTTCTTAGGAAACTATTTTGAATAGAAAGTAGGCTTGACTATCTAAAGTTGTGCTAGGTCACCGTTAAAGGAAGTTTAAACGTTTGGGCAATTTACATGGGGGAAAGTTAGTGAATGAGCAGAATCTGGCTGAGGTATCGTTAAGCTGACATTCTTTTTTAGAAGTTCAGGTCGCTGTTCATCTGAAGTTTAAACGTTTGACTGTTTGAGCAATTGATATGGGCGAAAGTTAGTGAATGGGCATATTCTGGCTGAGTAATCGTTAAGCTTACATTCTTATTAGAAACTTAGCGTAAGCGAAATCATGTTCATTGGTTTTGGAATCATAGAGGTTCAGCCTTCAGGTCACCGTTTAACTGTTTGAGCAATTTATATGGGGTAAAGATTGTGAATAGGCAGATTAGCGAGATCATGTTCAATGCAGTAATCATTAAGCTGACATTCTTTTTAGAAACTTATAGGGTAAGCGAGATCATGTTCAATGGTTTTGTAAATCATAGATGTTTTGTCTGCGAGAGAGAATCTGAGTGTATTAGTGTAGGGCTTTTTTTGTGTGGATAAACGCAATAAGCGTATAGAAGATGTATTGCTATAATCATGGCTTAGATGGAATGTAGGAGGTTCCATGAAAACTTTTCAAGGGGGAGAGAAACACTCAGAAAAACAAATTCCTCAAATCTGTATTTTTGTTCTTAAATCATAATAGGGTTTTATAGATCTCTTTTTGGGGTAACAAGTAGCTGGAGATGTATTCTACAACCACAGATCAATAGTGCAAATATCAATTGTATTTGAGATTTACAAACTTTGAAACATGTACCAGGTGTGGTTAAAGCGAAACGATCAATATGGAGACTAAGAACAATCAAAGATTTTTTCTGGTCAATCATCAATCTGATACAAGTCTTCTTTATAACTATGTTCTCGGTAAGATTCTGCCTCCATTTTTGGGTTATGTTTAATTAAAGCTGTCACAAGCTATGACTAACTTGAGAGCAAAACATGTGTCAGATGGAGAAATCAGATGCGTACAGGAAAGGCTCTGGGCCTAACAAGAAGTGGGATGGTGGCCGACCTGGTGGTGGCGGTGGTGGGAGTGGTGGGAGTGGTGGTGGCGGTGGGCGCCCTGGTCCTCCTCGTTGGGGCCTCGACAATGTGCGTGGCTTGAACGATATCCGTGGTGCTGACCACAGTAAGTAACATGAGATGAGTTTTACATTTAGTCCTTTTAAAGATAGAAAGCCATGTGAATGATTCATGGGTTAATTTTTAATGTGTTTGATAGTTTGATCTTAAGTTGAATGCTAAATTTGATTGGTGGTTTTTCAGATTCCCTACCGGCATGTGGCTCGTGCTGTGGCTGAGCCATGTTTGTTCGGAGCGCCGCCCAAGAATAAATGAAGGGATATATACATATATAGTGTTGAAATGATGCTTTGTACTTAGAGAAAGCAATGAACCAAGATTCTGGTGTATTTGTATTTACATAAATATTGATTATTGAACAAATAACCTCAATCACTACCACCGGTCATTGTTGACACCACAATCACAAAATCCCTCCTCGTCCCAACCTCCACCAATGTCTGTTTATGTTCCTTAATTGTCCTCATCCATAATTTGTACAATTGGTGAGCAAAATCTCAATTTGTCATTTTTTGTTGTTGTTAAAGCCAAGCATGAAATTCATCAATGGCGGATTTTTTTAATTCTGAGTATTATATGTATCAATCTATAGCTCTTTAGAAACTGTTGAAAATTCGATTCTGATGGTATCATGCTTGTCTCTTTATTTTAGCTAAGGTTTCCAGAATTATACTATTAAGTTTCGGTTCTCAAATTTTAAAGTGAAATTCTCGGGGTTATATAATGAATTTTGAATAATCGAGACCAGTTCCGAACTCAGGAGGCCCAAATTAGGAAAGCCCACTAGTTTTTATTCGATTATGGGCATGGTTAATTTTCGGACCTCAAACTTCGGAGAGCCATTACGGCCACCAAAATTTGAATTTCAAAATTCTAAGAGGGGATTTTAGACTTATGATCGCGAGGGCTTCGTTTTGATATATATTTTTTCATGCTTTGACAAAGTTAAATTTTCTGGTTAACAATGACGATGGTTGAGATTGTTTGTTCAAACGTAGTGTTACAATTTCACATATATATATATATATGTATGTATGTCTACAATTTCTAAAAAACCCCCCCTTGGCACAATTGGTAGTGAATAGGTGTATGTGTCTTTTAAGGTCGTGAGTTTGATTCTCCATTTTGCATTAATGTAGTTTAAAAAATTGTATAAAATGACATAGTTTTCATAACGTATATACGGTCTTTACACAGATTCATAATCTACATACAGCATTTTATGTCTTCTTTATACAGTTATCTAAGTGAATCCACTTTCTATAAGGCAATTGCTCGGGTAGCCCCTGTTTATGGTCTTTTAGTCACCTTCCAATGGCTCTTTTTCCAATCACATCCCCGAAAGACTACACTTCGACACATAAAAAGAGGACTGGGGGTTATGTTGGGAAATTCGCTGATTGCATGGAAAACCACGTGCCCGCCTATTCTGTCTCGCCCTAAATGGAATGGCTCTCTTAGTTACGCTGCACCCCGCGACCCGAGTCCCCACGTCCGCTCTTCTCCGCCCTCGAGAAAAACATCTGCTCTGTGAAAGCTTACCGAAAACTTTCACCAGAAGGTCTAGAAAGGAGGGTGTAGGTTATCCTTCCTGCAAGTCGATTTCGAGACTCGTCTCAGGTAACAAGGGAATGTTTCGAGAAGTCTTGCTGCTGAGAGAGAGTAAGAATAGAAAGCAGAAGCTCGCCCGGGCGGTAGATTCAGGAATCCCATGTTGCCTATGGTGTCAGATTCATAATCTATATACACACGAGGATTATATTACGGGTTGACTAGTGGGTGACGGATTGATTTGCATTTTTTTTAGTTAAAGGGTCGTATTACAAATCCGAACCACGTAAATGGTTTTTTTGCAGAAAACCATAATATTATTATATGCATAGCTTTATTCATTTTTAAATCCATAATTATTCATTATATATTCGTTATAAAAAAATAATTTTGTTAATTTATTTATTTAGATAATTAGGTTACCTTAGAGTTGGGTTGAACTAACTAATCACTATGATAAATTTAACTAACTAAATAAATTAGAAGAAAATGATGACTATTAAAATTGCACCACATCTTGAATTGATAAGTAAATATTTTATCATCAAGTAATTATATGCGGACCCAAAAAAGAAATATTACGATAATTTACCTTGATAAGGAGCTAAGTGATCTCCACACTACAAGAAAACACAGTTTTTGAGATAACTTTTTGCGACTCTTTTTTTGGTCGTAAAAAGCTGCGACGAAAGTGAGACGAAATTGCGACTCTTTTGCGACTGTTTGTAATTTAGAGGCAAAAGAGTCGCAAATTAACGACAAAATTTAATAGTCAGAAAAGAGTCGCTTATTTGCGGCTGTTTAGTAAATGTAGTCCCAAATTTGCGACGGATAAATGTAGTCGCAAGAGTAGTCCCAAATTTGAGACTGATAAATTTAGTTGCAAACGTGGTCGCAAATTTGCGACCAATTTGCTACGGAAAATTATAGAAAATAGTGGTCGCTAAAAGTTGGTAGAAAACGTGGAAAATACGAGAAATAAGTTGGTATACCAAACTTTTGTGACTGTATTTTAGAGTCGCAAAAGTGCCTCAAAATTTTGCATATAAATATAACACACCCCTCTCTCGACGTTTGCATTCATCGAAGGAAAAAAAAAACTCGAGGGAATCACAAAAAAAAATGTGGAATTCATCACGAGAGTGGATATATAATAGGATCGATCCACACACAAATCATATCTCCAGTGAATTCTTGGCGGGGGTGGATCAGTTCATGAATTTTGCTAATAGCCAACCACTAGCGCAAAGCAGTGGAGGTAGGTTTCACTGTCCTTGTATTAAATGTCAAAATTCCAAATTTTTGCATGGAAATACAATTTCGAAGCATTTGTATAGTAGAGAATTTATGCCAGGATATTATGTATGGTGTGAACATGGTGAAGATTATGATGTGGTTGAGGGAGGATCGAATAGTCATTATGCTAATGTAGTTTATACTAGTGGTAATCATCAACCAACAACATATGATGGGGGGAATGTATATGCTGGGATGGTGAATGATGCATTTCATGGTACTACGCCATTTAATCATCATCATGAACATGATGAAAGTGGATATGATCATCATGTTCATGAAGAACCTACCCAAGAGGCAAAACTGTTTTACGACATGTTAGGTGCTGCAAATACTTCACTTTATGATGGTTGTCGTGAAGGTCATTCGAAGTTATCTTTGGCTGCTCGGTTCATGAACATTAAGTCAGACCATAATCGAGACCAGTTCCGAACTCAGGAGGCCCAAATTAGGAAAGCCCACTAGTTTTTATTCGATTCTGGGCATGGTTAATTTTCGGACCTCAAACTTCGGAGAGCCATTACGGCCACCAAAATTAGAATTTCAAAATTCTAAGAGGGGATTTTAGACTTATGATCGCGAGGGCTTCGTTTTGATATATATTTTTTCATGCTTTGACAAAGTTAAATTTTCTGGTTAACAATGACGATGGTTGAGATTGTTTGTTCAAACGTAGTGTTACAATTTCACATATATATATATATATATATATATATATATATATATATATATATATATATATGTATGTATGTCTACAATTTCTAAAAAACCCCCCTTGGCACAATTGGTAGTGAATAGGTGTATGTGTCTTTTAAGGTCGTGAGTTTGATTCTCCATTTTGCATTAATGTAGTTTAAAAAATTGTATAAAATGACATAGTTTTCATAACGTATATACGGTCTTTACACAGATTCATAATCTACATACAGCATTTTATGTCTTCTTTATACAGTTATCTAAGTGAATCCACTTTCTATAAGGCAATTGCTCGGGTAGCCCCTGTTTATGGTTTTTTAGTCACCTTCCAATGGCTCTTTTTCCAATCACATCCCCGAAAGACTACACTTCGACACACAAAAAGAGGACCGGGGGTTATGTTGGGAAATTCGCTGATTGCATGGAAAACCTCGTGCCCGCCTATTCTGTCTCGCCCTAAATAGAATGGTTCTCTTAGTTACGCTGCACCCCGCGACCCGAGTCCCCACGTCCGCTCTTCTCCGCCCTCGAGGAAAACATCTGCTCTGTGAAAGCTTACCGAAAACTTTCACCAGAAGGTCTAGAAAGGAGGGTGTAGGTTATCCTTCCTGCAAGTCGATTTCGAGACTCGTCTCAGGTAACAAGGGAATGTTTCGAGAAGTCTTGCTGCTGAGAGAGAGTAAGAATAGAAAGCAGAAGCTCGCCCGGGCGGTAGATTCAGGAATCCCATGTTGCCTATGGTGTCAGAATCATAATCTATATACACACGAGGATTATATTACGGGTTGACTAGTGGGTGACGGATTGATTTGCATTTTTTTTAGTTAAAGTGTCGTATTTTAAATCCGAACCACGTAAATGGTTTTTTTTGCAGAAAACCATAATATTATTATATGCATAGCTTTATTCATTTTTAAATCCATAATTATTCATTATATATTCGTTATAAAAAAATAATTTTGTTAATTTATTTATTTAGATAATTAGGTTACCTTAGAGTTGGGTTGAACTAATTAATCACTATGATAAATTTAACTAACTAAATAAATTAGAAGAAAATGATGACTATTAAAATTGCACCACATCTTGAATTGATAAGTAAACATTTTATCATCAAGTAATTATATATGGACCCAAAAAAGAAATATTACGATAATTTACCTTGATAAGGAGCTAAGTGATCTCCACACTACAAGAAAACACAGTTTTTGCGATAACTTTTTGCGACTCTTTTTTTGGTCGTAAAAAGCTGCGACGAAAGTGAGACGAAATTGCGACTCTTTTGCGACTGTTTGCAATTTAGAGGCAAAAGAGTCGTAAATTAACGACAAAATTTAATAGTCAGAAAAAGTCGCTTATTTGCGACTGTTTAGTAAATGTAGTCCCAAATTTGCGACGGATAAATGTAGTCGCAAAAGTAGTCCCAAATTTGAGACTGATAAATTTAGTTGCAAACGTGGTCGCAAATTTGCGACCAATTTGCTACGGAAAATTAAAGAAAATAGTGGTCGCTAAAAGTTGGTAGAAAACGTGGAAAATACGAGAAATAAGTTGGTATACCAAACTTTTGTGACTGTATTTTAGAGTCGCAAAAGTGTCTCAAAATTTTGCATATAAATATAACACACCCCTCTCTCGACGTTTGCATTCATCGAAGGAAAAAAAAAACTCGAGTGAATCACACAAAAAAAATGTGGAATTCATCACGAGAGTGGATATATAATAGGATCGATCCACACACAAATCATATCTCCAGTGAATTCTTGGCGGGGGTGGATCAGTTCATGAATTTTGCTAATAGCCAACCACTAGCGCAAAGCAGTGGAGGTAGGTTTCACTGTCCTTGTATTAAATGTCAAAATTCCAAATTTTTGCATGGAAATACAATTTCGAAGCATTTGTATAGTAGATAATTTATGCCAGGATATTATATATGGTGTGAACATGGTGAAGATTATGATGTGGTTGGGGGAGGATCGAATAGTCATTATGCTAATGTAGATTATACTAGTGGTAATCATCAACCAACAACATATGATGGGGGGAATGTATATGCTGGGATGGTGAATGATGCATTTCATGGTACTACGCCATTTAATCATCATCATGAACATGATGAAAGTGGATATGATCATCATGTTCATGAAAAACCTACCCAAGAGGCAAAACTGTTTTACGACATGTTAGATGCTGCAAATACTTCACTTTATGATGGTTGTCGTGAAGGTCATTCGAAGTTATCTTTGGCTGCTCGGTTCATGAACATTAAGTCAGACCATAATATGGCCGAATTACCAGAGGGTAATCAATCACCTAGTTCGTACTACGAGACAGAAACTTTGATGCGAAAGCTAGGATTGCCGTACCATATATTTTATGTATGTATAGATAATTGTATGCTCTTCTGTAAAGAAGATGAGAAGTTGGAGCATTGCAAGTTATGTGCAAAACCAAGATATAAGGCTAGTGAGGGACGAACTAAAATCTCGTTTAGTCGTATGTGGTATTTACCTATCACTGACAGATTGAAGAGAATGTACCAATCAGAGAAGATTGCATCATCGATGAGATGGCATGCTGAGCATGATTCAAAAGACGGAGTAATGTGTCATCCATCTGTTGCGGCGGAGTGGAAGAATTTTCAATATTTGCATTCTGCGTTCGCAGAAGAAACGCGAAACGTATATCTTGGGTTATGCACTGACGGTTTTAATCCTTTTGGTATGTCAAAAAATCACTCGTTGTGGCATGTGATCATGACTCCATACAACTTACCGCCATATATGTGCATGAATACTGAGTATTTGTTTCTGACGATTTTGAATTCGGGACCAAATCATCCACGAGCCAGTCTTGATGTTTTTCTCCAACCATTGATCGACGAGATAAAGGAGTTATGGTATAACCGAGTTAAGGCATATGATGTGTCATTAGATCAAAATTTCAACCTGAAAGCTGTTCTAATGTGGACTATAAGCGATTTTCCAGCATATGGTATGTTGTCGGGATGGACGACACATGGAATACTATCGTGTCCTATTTGTATGGATGATACAAATGCTTTTTATCTTCCGGCTGGTAGGAGACATGTTGGTTTGATTGTCACAGCAAATTTCTTCCTGTAAGTCATTCGTTACAGAATAATAATAAAAAACTTTTTGAAGGGAAAGCACGCATTGAACGACTACCCACCACAATCTTTAACTGGCGAACAAGTTTTATATGAGCGTATAAGGCATGCAGAACCACCCAAAACATCTGAAGTCGGTGGAAATGGTCATGAAAATAAAGTGGACGGCTATGGGGAGTGGCATAATTGGCATAAAGAAAGCATATTTTTGGAGCTACCGTACTGGACCGATCTGACGCTACGACACAATCTTGATGTGATTCATATCGAGAAGAATTTTTTCGATAACATCATGTATACTGTTATGAATGTTAAATACAGATCAAAAGACAAAGTAAAGTCAAGATTAGATATTGCAAAATTTTGTTCTCGGAAAGATTTGCATGTAGATGATCGAGGGAGAGCTCCATTTCCTATTTGGCGATTGACTTCAAAAGCAAAAGAAAACTTACTACAATGGGTCAAACATGAGGTTAGATTCCCCGATGGCTATGTAGCAGATTTAGCTAGTTGTGCAGACATCAACGGTGGAAAGCTCTCGGGAATGAAAAGTCATGACGGCCATGTATTTATGGAACGATTGCTTCCGTTTGTCTTTGCAGAACTTCTGCCGCGTAACGTGTACCTTGCATTATCAGGTATATGTATACATATAAATTATCATATATGTTTCACTTATATATATATATATATATATATATATATAACTTATATGATTTTAATATTATCGTAGGGATTGTAGCATTTTTCCGTGACTTAAGTATTAGATCATTGGATCAAACCCGCCTCAAAATTCTGAAGGATAACATTGTCATGATTTTGTGTAATTTGGAAAAAATCTTCCCACCTTCTTTCTTTGATGTGATGGAGCACCTACCAATACATCTACCTTACGAAGCGGAGATTGGTGGTCCTGTGCAATATAGGTGGATGTATCCCTTCGAAAGGTTTTTTAAACGTTTAAAAGGAAAGGCGAAGAACAAAAGATATCCAGCGGGATCAATAGTTCAATCATACATAAATGACGAGATATCTTATTTCTCAGAACACTACTTTGCTTCACACATTTCTACAGCTCGCAGAAGAAGGTATGGTGTTGAATATTTCTCCGAACACTAATTTCAATTTTCGCTTTAAATTATACGAGCTAAAATGAAGGTGACTATTTTTGTTCGTCAATATATATATATATATATATATATATATTAATATTTCTCAGGTCAAGTCGGTATGATGAAGGTGAAGTACCCGTATATCCTATACATGTACCGGATATATTCACTCAAGTAGGTCGTCCAAGTGGCCAAAGTAGTGAATTTTGGCTAACTGAGAAAGATTATAAATGCTCACATGCATATGTCTTGCGGAATTGTGACTATTTTCAGCCGCTTGAGAGGTACTTTATATACGGTTCATTAACTTAATTGTGATTTTTATTAATTTTTATTTCTTATTCTTGTTAATTGGCAAATCAGATTGTTGGAAGCGCAAATTCGATTTGAATATCCGGAACTCTCTGATGATGAGGTGAAGCAAAAGGAGATGAAGATTTTCATATATAGGTTCGCCAATATGTACGTATTTAATTTACTATCCATCTATTGATTATTAAAGAATATTTATGAATTTATTTTTTAATTAATATATTTGCATATACATATATAGGTGAGTACAATGAAAAGTCAAGAAAATTTTCCTCCTTGGGTTATTGAAATAGTGGAAGGTCCTGAAAATAAAGTCAAGTCATGGCCCATGTATTTTACAAGAGGGTATTTGTTTCACACGCGAGACCATGGACTCACGAAAAAACAATGAATTATGGTGTATGTGTGCGAGGACAAAATTATTCTGAAGCATCTGAAGGGAATGATTTTTATGGGACTGTGGAAAACATCATAGAGCTCGAGTATCCAGGATTTCTAAATTTGAAAATCACACTTTTCTATTGTGAATAGTTTGACCCTACGATTGGCAAAGGCACCAGAATGCGAGAAGGAGGCGTTGTCGATGTGCTATCATCGAGGAGATATCAAAATTACGAACTTTTTATTTTAGGTAAGTTTTGTTTAATTTAATTAAGTATGTATATGTATGTGTATATATGTCTACTTATAATTTTACACCTACTTAATGTACATGATCTCAAGCTGATCAAGTTTGTTATCTTTCATACCCATACATTAAACGACCTCGGAAGGTGTGGCTCACAGTTCTCAAAGTAAATCCAAGGCAAGGTGTTCAAGGAAAGTTTAACGAAAAAGAGCTGATTATATTTCACCAAATAGTTAATGATGGCCTCACGGATACGATTGATAGTTTAGTAGAGGAAAATCATCCTTATGAAGAAATTGATTTTGAAATCGAAGACCAAGAAGCTGAGGACGAATTTCGTTGTAATTTATCATCTTTCGATGATGAAGATGATGAACTTGAATAAAACTTTACTTTATATCTATGTAATAAATTGTTTTTTTTAAAAAAATATCAGTTATCATGTATGTTTTGTAATATAATTATCATGTATAATTATTGTCTATGTTTTGTCACAAAAGAGTCTTTATATATTAGTTAATGTTAACAAATACCGAATAATTGTAATGGCACTTTGGTTACACACCTAGTATGTGGTTCACATGTCTGTGGTTCGAGACTCAGGGAAAACAATTTTTCAACAATTTTCTAAGTAATCACAAAAGAGTCTTAAAATACCCACTAATTTGCGACCATTTTGTGACCAGTTTGCGAATTTTTCATCAATTTAATATGTAGTCACAAAAGATTCTTAAAATACCCACTAATTTGCGACTACTTCCGGACCACACTACAAAAAAACAGCGTTTTCGCGACTACAACTTGCGATTACAGACGCAGTCGTAAATTTTTACGACTACTTAGCGACAATGTTGCGACTAGTTTACAACTTCACAAATACAGTCGCACCATAGTCGGTCATTTGCGACCAAACATATTAGTCGCATATTAATCGCTATTTTACGACCAATCGACGACTACCGTCGAGTCGGAAAACTTTAGTCACAAAATAGTCGCTATTTTGCGACTCAATTGCGACTGTTGCGGTGGGACGCAAAACAGTCGTTTATTGGTCGTAAAATAACAGCATTTAACACATTTATTCTTGGCGTACCTACTTGTATCTACTTTTTGCGACGACCACTCGTAGTCGGACACCAGTCGCTATATAGTCGCTATGTAGTCACAAATCAGTCGGAAAAAATGTCTATAAAAAAACTTGAGACCATCGTTTCCTCATTCTCACAATCTCCTCATTCTCATAAACGAAAAAAATTGAATTTTAGAAGAGAAACCGTTTTTTTGTTTTATAATGTCAGGAAATTACAATTATAGTAATTTTCGGGAGTGGATGTATAAGCGAATCGATGAAGAGACGGGAAATTTCTCGGTAGAGTTCACCACGGGGGTGGATCAATTCATGGCATTTGCAAATAGCCAGTCTCTAGCGCGTAACAATGGCGGTAAGTTTTACTGTCCTTGTTGTGTTTGCAAGAACGACAAATTTCTCCCGGGGCCTAGAATTTGGAATCATCTGTATAGTAGATGATTTATGCCAGATTATTATGTTTGGTATAAGCATGGAGAAGAAATCTCTATGGATTTAGGTCCGAGTTATGTTGATCCTACGCATTTAAGTGGGAGTAGTGAATTGGGTAATGTAGTAGAAGATAGATATGTGGATATGGTGAATGATGCATTTCGTGATAACGTGAGTTTTGATAACTATCATTAAGGTGGTACTAGTTATCAGAATGTAGAAGAACCGGTACGTAACCATCCAAAGAAATTATACGACTTGTTAGAAGGAGCGAATACTCCATTATATGATGGTTGTCGTGAAGGTCACTCGCAGTTATCCTTCGCCGCTCGAGTCATGCTAGATAAGGCAGAATATAATATGAGTGAAAAGTTAGTGGATTCGGTTTGCGGAATCTTAACAGACTATTTACCAGAAGGAAACCAGGCAACCGGTTCACATTACGAGACCGAAAAATTGATGCGCAATTTAGGTCTCCCATATCATACAATTGATGTTTGTATTAACAATTGTATGATCTTTTGGAAACAAGACGAGAAGGAAGCTAAATGTCTGTTTTGTGGTAAACAAAGATGGAAGCCTCAGAACGACCGACGTAGAACCAAAGTACCATACAGTCGTATGTGGTATCTACCTATTGCTGACAGATTAAAGAGAACGTATCAAAGCGAGAAAACTGCAGCGGCAATGAGATGGCATGCCGAGCACCAAGCAAAGGAGGGAGAAATGGGTCATCCTTCTGATGCGGCGGAGTGGAGATATTTTCAAGGTCTATATCCCGGGTTTGCTGAAGAACCTCGTAACGTTTATCTTGGATTATGTACGGATGGGTTCAATCCATTTGGCATGTCTCGTAATCATTCGATGTGGCCTGTGATCTTGACTCCATATAATTTACCCACGGGTATGTGCATGAATACAGAGTATTTATTTCTGACTATTCTGAATTCTGGGCCAAATCATCCGCGAGCTAGTCTCGATATCTTCCTCCAGCCTCTTATTGAGGAGTTAAAAGAGTTGTGGTCTAATGGCGCCGATGCATACGATGTGTCCTTGAATCAAAATTTCAATCTAAAAGCAGTGCTAATGTGGACAATAAGCGACTTTCCGGCGTATAGCATGTTATCCGGATGGACAACCCATGGTAAATTGTCTTGTCCAATTTGCATGGAAGATACAAAGTCTTTTTATCTACCTAAGGGAAGGAAGACGTGTTGGTTTGATTGTCACCGAAGATTTCTTCCTCATGGTCATCCAATGAGGAGGAATAAAAAAGACTTCCTTAAGGGAAAAGACGCGTCGAGAGAGTATCCACCTCAGTCTTTGACCGGCGAGCAAGTTTATTGCGAGCGACTGGCTGGTGTAAATCCATCAAAAACAAAGGACGTCGGTGGAAACGGGCACGAGAAGAAGAAGTCGGGCTATGGAAAGCAACATAACTGGCACAAGGAAAGCATATTGTGGGAGCTACAGTACTGGAGGGACCTCAATCTCAGACATTGTCTTGATGTGATGCATATAGAGAAGAATTTTTTTGACAACATCATGAATACTCTTATGAGTGTGAAGGGTAAATCGAAAGACAACATCATGTCAAGATTGGATATTGAACAATTTTGTTATCGGCCACACTTACATATTGATAGTGAGGGTAAAGCTCCTTTCCCATCCTTCACATTGACAGAGGAAGCTAGAAAATGTTTACTGGAATGTGTGAAACATGCGGTTAAGTTCCCAGATGGTTATTCGTCAGACTTAGCTACTTGTGTTGATATGGACAACCAAAATTTTTCAGGCATGAAGAGTCATGACTGCCATGTTTTCATGGAGCGGTTACTTCCATTTATCTTTGCAGATCTCCTAGACCGGAATGTCCACCTTGCGTTATCAGGTACTTATTATGACAATTTTTTTAAAAAAAAATGATTATTGTAATTTATATATTTACTTCATGCAATTTTCACGTATATTGTAGGGGTTGGAGCATTTTTCCGGGACTTATGTTCAAGAACTTTGCATAAGAGTCGCCTTCAAATTCTTAAACAGAACATCATTTTAATCCAATGCAATTTGGAAAAGATCTTCCCACCTTCATTTTTCGATGTGATGGAACACCTGCCTATACATCTCCCATACGCAGTTGAATTAGGAGGCCCTGTCCAGTATAGGTGGATGTATCCTTTTGAAAGGTTTTTCAAAAAGTTGAAAGGGAAAGCAAAGAACAAAAGGTATGCGGCAGGATCGATTGTTGAATCATATATCAATGACGAGATTGCTTATTTCTCAGAGCACTACTTTGCTGGGAATATACAAACGAAATCAAGGTAAATGCTACAATCAATCACATCATGTCCACTTTGCCATTTAACTTTTTGTATACACATGCTATATATGTATTATAATGTGAATTACTTTTTATCTAATTTGATCAGGTTAACAAGATTCGATGAAGGTAAAGTCCCCATATATCATGTCCCTGGAGTACCTTCTATATTTACTCAAGTAGGTCGTCCAAGTGGAGAAATGCATGAAATATGGCTCTCAGAGAGAGACTATCAATGCGGACATGCATATGTTTTACGAAATTGTGACTATTTTCAGCCAATTGAGAGGTATATAAGTTGGCATCTCTCCCAAATTGCGTTTTAATATATATAATATTTGTTTAATTTCTCATATAATTTGTGTTGGTCTTGTGTAGAATGTTCGAGGAATTTATTTCTGCAAAATATCCAGGACTTTCCGAAAAAGAACTCTTTGTGAAAAGAGCTGACGAATATCATTTATGGGTGAAAGAATATGTATGTCTAAAAAATATTCATAACTTTGCGTAAATTTATACTTATATATATTTACACTATTTTTTATATATATGCAGGTTACTTACTGGAACGCCACGAATCCATTTCCTACTTGGGTTAAAGAGATAATGCGTGGACCTTTGAATAAGGTCAAAACCTGGCCAATGTATTTTACAAGAGGCTATTTGTTTCATACGCAGAATCACGGCGATGGACGAAAGACATGTAACTATGGGGTATGTGTTAAAGGTCAAAATTACACGGATGCATCTGATGAAGCGGATTTCTACGGGATCTTAACTGATATCATAGAACTCGAGTACGAGGGGATGGTCAATTTGAGAATCACACTTTTTAAGTGTAATTGGTATGACCCTGTTATCGGTAGAGGCACTCGAAGGAGCAATGGTGGTGTTGTAGACATTCTTTCATCGAGAAAATATAATAAATACGAACCATTTATTCTAGGTACGCACTTATTAATGTCGATATCATATATATATATATATATATATATATATATATACCATGATGTATAACTTATATATACATTTTTATATTGCAAACAGCCTAGCAAGCGGATCAAGTTTGTTATATTCCGTACCCATACACAAAGAAACCGAAGCAGTTGTGGCTCAATGTTCTAAAAGTGAATTTGAGGGGTAACATTTCAGGGGAATATGAAAAAAAAAGAACCGACTCTTTTGCAAACAGAAAATGATGATGCTGTATTGATGACTACAATTGAAGATCTGGTACTCGACAATTTCGTACAAGGAGACCAAATAAACCTCGATTACGAAGTCGGAGATGCAGAACCTGAAGATGAATTTCGGTGTAATTTGTCATCTTCTGATGAAGAATCAGATGACGAAGAACCCTTCTAATTCACTATGTTACTTATGTCACAATTTCGTTGTAATTTGTCTTTTACATTATTTCGGTGTAATTTGTCTTTTCCATTATTAATCAGTATTTATTTCCAGTTTTGAGTTAAAAAAAAAAATTCCTCACCAGGACTCGAACCCATGTGAAGAGAAACAAATATGAGATCTTTACCAGTAAGCCATATTGTTTAATTGGTATTTAACACACCAAATAATTATTATGTCTACCTTGCTTTATTCAGAATAAAAAAAAATGTCCCACCATGGACTCGAACCCATAACTGAAGGAGATAGAGGAGAACTTTACCACTAAGCCATAGTGTTTAATCGTTCTAACTCACAGCAAATAAATATTAAGTCTATCTGCTTCATTCAGATTAAAAAAAAAACTTACGAAAACCCTAACTCTTAGCCTTCATTCAGTCTTCTTCGTCTCCGATTACAGATCGAAATCCCTTTTGCTCTCATCTTCGCCTTCGATCCCACCTTCCGTTCTTCTTCTTCGATCCCACGATGCCGGAAACTAAGAACGGTAAAGGACGGAAGAAATTTGTTCCAAACGTTTCTCAGAGAGCCGGAGGGTCTTCGTCGCGAACAACAAACCCTCTACCGCCGCAGTACACCTTCACGCCGGCGGCCCAATATCTTCTGAATCTGTCGTCACCACCTCTGAACCCCGTGCATGCTCAACCTTCAACGACAGCACCAAATGTCCGGGATTTTCCTCCGCCTACCCAGCTTTTCCAGAACATCACGCCGGCGAATCCACCACAAAGCAATCCATCTCAAGGTCAGACGACTCGACGAGAAAGCTCTCATCCTCAAGATCAGACGACTCCAAGACAAAGCTCTTCGAGTCCTTCGGTGCACAACTCTGAGGGTAATAGTAATCACTCGTCTCACGCTCACATCTCCAACGACTTCGAAGCTAATCCGATTGACGACAATGCACATATTGAGGCCGATCTCTAGGAAGAGCAACGTATGGTGCTTGAGGCGCTGCTTAGGGTGCCTAACCGGCATGAGTACACGACTCTGCTGTCTCCAACACTCCCTCAGCCGCCAAACACCACTTGGTAAGTTTCTATCAATTCATGTCTGAATATCGATTTCCTATCAAGAGGCTGGTTTACAATTTTTTGACTAGAATTGTTTTTCTGTTTGGAATTGATGATGTATGATTTGCGTGTGTGGAATTGATGATGTTTATGTGTGTGGATATGGTCTATTTCCTGTCAAGAGGCTAGTTTACAATTGCCTGTCATGACGAAGAAGTTTGTTTTCCGAAAACCAATGTGTTAATTTGTGTCTCTATGAACTTTAAATCCCCATGGAATTGATGATGTATGATTTGTGTCTCTACGCACATCTGATATGATTTTTGTGTTTGGAATAGTTTTTGTGTTTGGAATGGATAGAAACTGTCTGTATTGCTTAGTTTCTCTCTGTCTTGCTTGTTCTGTTGAGTTTCGTGTAAAGCTATTGTGAGAGTTGCCGCCATGTGGCAGAGAGAGGCCTTCTTGTTCTTGTTAACAAATGCAGAAAACTGGTGTAACAAATGCAGAGGCCTTCTTGTTATTGTCAATTCGTTTCTAGTGTAAGTGCTTCTTTGGTCTAATCAGGCATATTATGCTTCTGTCTGGCTTGATTTTTGTTTGGTAGACTAAGCTAACAGTTTGCTATTTATGTCTTTTCTGATATGTGATTTGTTTGGTAGACTAAAATCATGTCTTTTCTGAATGTCTATCTGATTTTTGTGTTCTTGTTGATGCACTTATTTGTCTCTGTCTAGGTTTGGCCGTGACAAGGGAAAGCTGACAAGGAAGATCACCAAGATTTTCACAAACAAGTTTGATGGTCCACACTACAGTTGGACTGTTGTGCCTCGCGATAGACAGGAAAGACACTTCGTCGAGTTCGCGGTAAGCATTTCTCTCCTCCAAGCTTCATATATGTCTTTCTTTCTATTCTGTCCAGTAACACCATCTACTTGTCTTGTAGAAAACCCACACATGGGATCCCTTAATCTCAAGGGTTGTTCAACAACATTTCGAGAGGATTTGTCAAAGGCGATTGAAGGATATGGTAAGCACCGCGAGGACTTCTCGAAAGCGACCACCTTGGATTAACCCAACACTGTGGACAACAATGATAGAGAAATGGGACACTGACGAAGCTAAAGAGAGGTCTCAAACCACATCCGCAGCTCGGAAATCTGACCGTCAAGGCCTTGGAGTGCACAAACACTTATCAGGCCAAAAGTCATATCACCAAATCCAACAAGAAATGGTAAGTGTAATTTCTATATCTAATACTTCTGCAACTTTCTATTATGTAACAAATTTATATGTTACATTTTCAGGAAGACGAATTGGGCAGACCGGTTAGTATCGGTGAGGTTTTTGTGAAGACTCACAAAAAATCTGATGGTACGTTTGTTGATCTGAAGGCTGAGAGGATCGCGCAGAATTATGAGAAGAACTTGCAAGCTAAGATGCAAGAGATCGGGCCTGAAATTTCAGACGGCAGGTCGCAACAACGAGAGCTAACCACAGAGGAATACAACGATCTCTTTCTTCAGGTAAATACGAAATCTATGTTATCTTTTGGTTTTCTATCATATGGTTTTATAAATCTTGGTTTTATTTATGCAGTCAACGTTCACGGATGACAGAGGCAGACCATATGGAATAGGAAGCCTCGCAGAGTCTCATGTTGGTGGAAAACGCAAGTTCGAAGTAACCTCTTCATCGTTTCAATCCCTGGAAGATAAGTTGGAAGAAGCTCAATGCCAAATAGAAGAACAAGCAGCTTCTAACGCTCGGCGTGAGGCAGAGCTTACCAAACTTGCAAATGACCAACAAAGCAAGCTTACCAAACTTGAAGCTGACCAGAAGCATTATTCAATGGTGGAAAGGTATCTTCGTGAAACCGATCCAAATTTTCTAGACTTCATGGCTTCTCAATCTGATCGACAACATGATTCTACACCCTAGGCTGTCATTTTATTTCATGTTTTGAACATTGGACCTTTCTTTGTATTGGTTTGTATTTGATATGCTAAAACAATGTATAATATATATGTTTCTTTGTTAATGTAAGTTTCTTTCATTTTAAATTTCTAGTATTCTTTGTATTAGTTTGTATATGATTTCCAAATTGCTAGGTAATACAAATTGGGTACAGTATTACCATTTTGAATTTCGTTGATAAAATCAATCGCTAGGTAGTCGCAATTCAGTCGCTAAGTAGTCGCAATTCAGTCGCAAATCAGACGTAAAAAGATAACCAAATCTCTATTCCGTGAAGATATTAGTCGCTAATCAGTCGCTAAATTAGACGCTTATTAGTCGTAAAATAGTCGCCACATTTCACGACTCTTTAACGACTACACCAAACGACTTCCACACGACACAATATATAGTCGTACGTTAGTCGCTGCTGTGCGACTGCTGTGCGACTTCTTACTGTCATCGTAACAAAGTCGCAAAGTAGTCGTAAATTAGCGACTAATTATCGACTACGTGTTTTTGCGACTAGACATTTACGACTACACTACGTGGTTGTAATGTAGTCGGTAAAGCAGTTTAAGCGACTACATTACGACTGATTATGTAGTCGCTAAAACACAGTTTTCTTGTAGTGCCAACACCTGAAATTGTGACTGTTTAGCTACTGTTTAGTAACTCCACTCTATTTTTTTTTATAATAAATCATCAATATAGAATTGTAAATATGTTAATTTGTACTTTTTACATATATTTGAACTACTAAATACACTTATTCATGATAACATAGAAAAATCATATCAATTCCCATATTTTAAAATTTTAGTTGTATATTATCATTAGATGTAGTAACTACATATGTGTTTTATATGAAAAGATTTAGAAATATATAAAATTTTCAAAGTTTACTTAACATTTCTTAGTTTACTCTTTAAATAGAGATTTTAGTGTTAGAATTATTTAAAGAATTATTGTTTAGTCATATTTTTATTAAGAATGATGGAAAATTTAGGGTTTAGGGTATAAGTTAAAGAAGAGTCACTAAACAGTCGCACTTTGTGTCCATTTTGTGACCATTTTGCGACCAACTCAAATATAATTTTTTTTGGTAAAATAACACGCGGCAATTTATCCCTCCTTTTTTTATTTTGCGACTCTTTCGCGACTCTTTAGAGACTGCTTCGTGAAACTCTAAATGAAACTATTTCTCTTCTTTGTCTCTTATCTTCTATTGTCGAAAAACCCTTAACAATTTCTCAATCGCCGCCGCATATCTCTCTCAATCTCCGAAAAATCCCATCTCTCTCAATCTCTGAAACCCCATCTCTCTCAATCGCCGCATATCTCTCTCAATCTCCGATTCTCCTCTCAATCTCCGCAACCATCTCTTTCAATCGCTCTCACTCTCCGATCCTCCTCTCCGAATCTATCTCTATCTCAATCTCCGAAGATAATGCATGGCACGGGAAAGACAAGTAGAGGCCAAGGTGGCAAAGGCCGCGGTGTCGGCCGATTATCCGCCGGTGGGATATCAAAAGGAGGTGTCGGCTTGTCTTCTCACGCCCAATATCCTCTGATGAGACAGTAACCGTTTCCCAGACATCTAGACCATCTCTTCCAGCCCAATATCCACCGATGACACAACCGCAAACCTCTAATCAACAACCGTAAGGAGCCAATGTACAGCCCGAATTCGCGATTCAACAACCGCAAACCTCTAATCACCAGTCACAAGCTCATCCTCTTCACATTCCGCAGCAGCAACCGCATCCTTATCTGTTTCTCCAACAACAACTGCCACAAGTTCAGATCCTAGAGCATCTCAATCCGCAGCAGCAACCGAATCCTCCTCCTCCTAATGATCCAGAGCAACAACCGGACTACCAACAACTGTTAGATGATTTGTTGGCCCTTCCTGGCCGAGAACATCTAACAGCTTTGAGTCCACATCCTCTTCCCCACGTTCAAAACACATGGTAAAGTCTTCCTTTGATAAAATTGTGGTTGCTGGTTTGATTTGTTTTGTACGTAATAGATAGTTGCTGGTTTGATTTTGTAGGCTTTGATTGAAATAAATAGTATTGGCTCAGATCATTATTGGCTCATCTCAGATTATTAAATCCGCTGATTTAGATGGAAGTCTAGGTCTCTCCGCGTCTCTTAACCAATCTGGTTTAGTGATTTAATTCAATGTGTTGTTTTTTTGTCTCTTCAGTTGTGTTAGGTCGACTTTTTAGTGTGATAGATTTTCAAGTATTGCTTCAGTTTGTTGTTGGATCGAGTCTATAGAGTCTGATAGTTCAAAATCGTTTTTCAAAAAAACTGCAGTTTGTGTTTTCATTCTATTATTAGTGTTAACTATTCATGTCTCATTAGTTTAGTGAGCTAATTCAAAGTTCTTAACCAATCTGGTTTTGCTCTATATGAAAGACTTTCTTTGATAATATTGTTTTTTGAACAATCTGGTATGTGTAAGATACTATAGCTAAGTGTGAATTGTGTATTTGTTTATGAATAAACAATCTGCTTTTTGTTTGTGGATTTTCATTTAACAGGTTTAACCGAGAAAAAGGAAAACTGTCTCGAGTCATTGCTGGCATATTTCGGAGGAAGTTTGATGGTCCGTAATATAGCTGGCGCACAACGCCTATAGACATTCAAGAGAGATACTTCAGAACGTTTGCGGTAAGAGTCTTTATATAGTTTTCATTGTATTATAGTGACATATAAAATGATACTTACCATTATTGTATTGTGTAGCGGAAGTACAATTGGGATAGTGGGATTACCGATCTGGTGAAAGCCTAAAAGAGCCAAAAAATGGATGAAAGGTATCGTTAGTCAAGCTAACACTACAAGAAAACAATCGATTTGCAATGGACTTTGCGATGGATAATATCCGTCGCAAATTTGCGAGGGATTTTCGAGTGACTTACTAGTCGTCGCAAATCCGTCGCTATTTTGCGAGGGAAAGGGTCGTCGCAAATTGCGACGATTTTGCAACATATTTGCGACGAAAGTGCGAGGGACCGTTTAGAGTCGCAAATCCCTCGCAAATTTGGGAGGGACAAAAGGTCGTCGCAAATTCGTTGCAAAATTGCGAGGAATATGCGAGGGATTAGCGAGGACTATAGTGGTCGTCGCAAATCCGTCGTAATTTTGCGACTACAAGTTTCCCTCGCAAAATTGCGACGGATTTGCTACGGCAATTTGCAAGGGATTTGTGATGGATCTAGTTAGGTAGAGTTAGGTGAGGTAGGTGGACCACGTTTAAAAGAAAAATTAATTTCCATCGCAAAGTTGTTGCAAATCCCTTGCAAATTCCTTTTCCGTAGCAAATCCGTTGCAAATTGCCGTAGCAAATCCGTCGCAAATTTTTTTGAAATCCTATAAATACAGATTACGTTGAGAGCTCTCATAACACAACAACTTCGAAAACAAAACAAAAAAAAAAAAAAAAATTTGAGAAATAGATTTTGAGTGGTGGGTGTTTAAAAAATGTCTTCGGGGCACGAAATATACGCATTACGATCATGGATGTACAATCAAAGAGATCCAGTGACGGGTGAAGTGACGAAAGAGTATCAGGACGGGTTGCGAGCATTCATGTACCAGGCGACAAGCCAACCATGTCCGACTCGTGACGGTAAAATTTTCTGTCCATGTAGAAAGTGCAAGAACACCCAATATGTGAATATTGATACTGTGAAGAGGCATCTATATAATAGAGGATTTAAGCCAAACTATTATATCTGGTTTTCGCATGAGGAAGGTTGTAGTGTTGATGCTGGAAGTAGTAGTACGAGTCATGGCGTTGATCAACCTAGTTTTAATTATGGGCATGATCATTTATTCGGAAATATTGATGAAGGATATCAACAGGGAAATAGGTTTCATGATATGGTTACAGATGCATTTCATAAAAATACAACTGCATTTGCTGATGATAATACTAGGAAAGAACCCAACATAGAAGCAAAGCGTTTTTATGATATGTTAGACGCTGCGAAGCAGCCCATCTACGATGGATGTAGAGAAGGGCAGTCTAAACTATCATTGGCATCTAGGATGATGACAATTAAAAGTGATCATAACCTAAATGAGATTTGCATGGATTCATGGGCTGAGCTAATTAAAGAGTATTTGCCACAAGATAATATTTTCGCTGAGAGTTACTATGAAATACAGAGGTTGGTTGCGAATCTTGGGTTACCATCAGAAATGATTGACGTATGCATTGACAATTGCATGATTTTCTGGAAAGATGATGATAAGTTGCAGGAATGTCGATTTTGTGGGAAGCCGAGATATCAACCAACTAATGGAAGGACCCGCGTTGCATACCAACGTATGTGGTACTTGCCAATCACCGATAGATTGAAACGGTTATACCAATCCGAAAGGACATCGGCGGCAATGAGATGGCATGCACAACATACCACGGAGGATGGGGAGGTTACGCATCCGTCAGATGCAAAGGCGTGGAAATACTTTCAGACTGTACATTCGGACTTTGCTAACGAGAGCAGGAATATCTATCTTGGCTTATGCACCGATGGATTTAGTCCATTTGGTATGTCCGGGAGACAATATTCTCTATGGCCTGTCATATTGACGCCATACAATCTTCCTCCGGAAATGTGCATGCAACGGAAATTTTGTTCATGAGTATTCTAGTACCCGGTCCTAAGCATCCGAAGCGATCCCTTGATGTATTCCTCCAACCTTTGATTCATGAGTTGAAACAGTTGTGGTATACATGTGTTCGCACATTCGATTATTCGCAGCAAAGGAACTTCAAGATGCGTGCTGTGCTATTGTGGACCATTAGTGACTTCCCGGCGTATGGAATGTTATCGGGTGGACTACGCATGGAAGGTTATCTTGTCCATATTGCCTTGATCGGTCATAGGCCTTCCAGTTGAAGCATGGAAGGAAACCATGTTGGTTTGACTGTCATCGTCGGTTTCTTCCCATGCATCATCCGCATCGTAAGAACAAGAAGTTGTTTAGGAAGAACAAGGTCGTGCGTGTTCCCCCCCCCCCCCCCCCCCCCCCGTCTATCTTTCAGGGAATGATTTGTTTGAGAAGATTGATTATTACGGTGCTCAAGAAACATGTAAACGTGGGGGCAATTGGCACACTAAGGCAAACATGGCTGACGGATATAACGTTTCTCACAATTGGCACAAACAAAGTATTTTTTGGGAACTACCATATTGGAAGGATCTTCTATTACGGCATAACCTTGATGTGATGCACATCGAAATTTTTTTTTTTGATAACATCATGAATACGATTTTGAATGTCAAGGGAAATACTAAAGACAAAATGAAATCAAGGTTGGAAATGGCCGAAATATGTGTAAGAAGCGATTTGCATATTACACAAAACAGAAAAATGCCGATTCCAACTTTTCGATTGTCTACGGATGCGAAACGAGCGTTGTTTGACTGGGTTGGTTCAGAAGTAAAGTTTCCTGATGGATATGTGTCCAAATTCTCAATTAGATGCATAGAGCAAGGCAATAAATTTTCTGGTATGAAGAGCCACGATTTCCATGTATTCATGTAGCTATTACTACCATTTGCATTACTCGAGCTCTTACCGACAGCTGTTCACGAAGCAATTGCGGGTAAACAAGTATTCAAATATGTATTTATAATATAATTTTCTTATTTAATTACTGATATATATTATTGGTAGGCATTGGAGCATTTTTCAGGGATCTATGCACTCGAACACTGACTGAGGATGGCATAGCGCAATTACTCAATAATATACCTGTTTTGCTGTGTAATTTAGAAAAATTATTTCCACCTTCATTTTTTGACGTCATGGAACATCTCCCAATCCACCTACCACATGAAGCAGCTCTTAGGGGGCCCGTGAAATTCTGATGGATGTACCCGTTCGAGCGATTCATGGGACATTTGAAAGGAAAGGCCAAAAATCTTGCAAGAGTGGAGGGTTCCATTGTTGCAGGTAATTTGACCGAGAAAACATCTCACTTCAAGTCATACTACTTTAGCCCAACCGTCAGAACGAAAAAAACCGCTCCTAGAAGATATGACGATGGTGGGGTTGCACCTACGTATAACGTTGATGTCCCGGATATCTTCGCCCAAATAGGGAGACTTGCTGGAAAGTTGAAAGAAGTTTGGTGGGAAGACCATGAACATTGTCATGCAGCTCACAATTATATATTGCGAAATTATGATTTTGTTCAACCGTTTGAGAGGTATTAATTAATTAGCTGCACTTAGATTACTTACATTTATATATCTCACTCGTTGTTTAATTAGTTTTATAAAAAAATATTGCAGCGTTTTCGACATCCAGATCCGAGAAGCCTATCCCGGTTTACTTGAAAAAGATTATGAGAAGTACAAAGAACGTGAATTTGATGGATGGTTAAAATACTATGTACGTAAGATATATATATACATACATATATATATATATATAAGTTATCTATCATTTCACGAATATTTTTAATATAATTTGTTAAAATTAATTAATTGTTATTCAAATTATATATATGTAGGTAATGAATGCATGTGCAAATCAGCCCTTGCCACTATGGTTGCACGAGGTTGTTCAAGAACCAATTGCGAAGATCACTACTGCCCCAATGTACTTCACTCGCGGATACACATTTCATACATATAAGCATGGCTCTCGAAGGCCAACCGCAAATTATGGAATCCATGTGCCAGGTGAAAACGACTACTACGGCGTCTTGCAAGAAATTATAGAAGTCACATATCCTAGAATTATCGGTTTGAAATGCATTTTATTCAAATGTGATTGGTACGATCCAACAGTCGGTCGAGGGGTCCGCACAAGCAACTTAGGGGCGATCGATGTCAATGCAAACCAACGTTTTTCCAAGTTCGAACCCTTCATCCTATCATTGCAAGCAGAACAAGTGTGTTTCATTCCATATCCTCGGATTAAGCAAAGACGTGAGACATGGTTATCGGTGATAAAAGTGAACCCAAGAGGCCGTATAATTGGGTTAGGCATCGATGATGCTATGCAAAATGAAAGAGTCGGAGAAGTCTCCATCGCAGTCGAATCAACAGAAGATATCATACATATCGATCCACAAAACACAGAAGTTGAAGACATCGTGGATGATTCAAGCGAATATACAGCCGCATCTGACGAGTTCGAGGAGAACGATAGCGGAGAAGACAATGATGAGCATACTGAACACTCAAATATGTCTGAAAATGAATCTGAAAATGATTCTGAATAATGTGTTATATGTACTATAATGTAATTTTTAAAATAAAAATATGTATATGTTGTAAATCCGTATATTTTGTAAATTCGTAAAAAAATAAAAACTTTATTATGATAATAAAACGTATACCCTAAACCCTAAACCTTAAAAAATAAAACTCATGAATTTGCAACGGATTTGCGATGGATCCATCGCAAATCCGTTGCAAATTTGCAATGGAATTGCTAGGGATTCATTCCTTATTTCCGGCGAGGATAAAATCGTGACAAGCGTCTAACGATTTTAAAAGTGAATCTCAAAAATCATATTTCTAAAGTTATTTAATGATGTGCATTCATAAACCGTGAAAATTTGGAAATGTCTCCGTATGATATATAAAACGTCATATATCCGTATATGATGTTTATGAATATATATATATAGAAGTTCAACATTCCTCATACCATCAAATTCATTATATTTTTAAACAAATATGCTTATGATCATGACTCTTATGAGATTATAAACCATGAGATTATAAACCAAAAACTTTATTATGATAATTAAACGTATACCCTAAACCCTAAACCTTAAAAAATAAAACTCATGAATTTGCAACGGATTTGCGATGGATCCATCGCAAATCCGTCGCAAATAAAGGACCCATAGCAAATCCTTTGCAAATTTGCGATGGATACGGCGCAAATCCGTTGCAAATAAAAGATCCATCGCAAATCCGTTGCAAATTTGCAATGGAATTGCTAAGGATTCATTCCTTATTTCCGGCGAGGATAAAATCGTGACAAGTGTCTAACGGTTTTAAAAGTGAATCTCAAAAAATCATATTTCTAAAGTTATGTAATGATGTGCATTCATAAACCGCGAATATTTGGAAATGTCTCCGTATGATATATAAAACGTCATATATCCGTATATGTTTTTTATGAATCAATATAGAAGTTTAAGATTGCTCGTACCATCAAATTCATTATATTTTCGGAAACTATGCTTATGATCATGACTCTTATGATATTATAAACCGTAAACTTTATTACGATAATAAAACGTATACCCTAAACCCTAAACCTTAAAAAATAAAAAATAAAACTCATGAATTTGCAACGGATTTGCGATGGATCCGTCGCAAATCCGTCGCAAATAAAGGATCCATCGCAAATCCGTTGCAAATTTGAGATGGATTTGCGATGGATCCGTCGCAAATCAGTTGCAAAATGATTTTTTTTTGAAATTTGGTACGAACATTGAATTTTTTCATCACATTTTGGGCCAAATTAAACCGCGAATTGGTAGTGGACCACACATTTTGCGATGGATTTGCGATGGATCCTTTATTTGCGATGGATTTGGGATGGATCCGTCGCAAATCCGTTGCAAATTTTGGGTCCATCGCAAATCCATCGCTTATTAGTTTATAAACCGATTGTTTCTATTCTTCTTCCTTTCTCCCTTCTCAATCTCCAGTCGATATCAATCCAGTCAATCTCAAATCGATCCTTCTCCGGCCCACTGTGCATTTCCGGCGACCCCACTCCTCCTCCTCCTCCGGCGATCGGTTCCTCTTCCCTTCCTCTCTCCTCTCCTCCGCGACCTCCTTCCTTCACCTCGTGATCTCTTTCTTCTCCTCCTCCGCCGGCGAGCACTTATCTCCCTCCGGCGACCTCCTCTCCCTCCGGCGACGTCCTCTCCCTCCGGCGAGCCCCCTCCTCTCCCCTCTCCCTCCGGCGACCTCTTCCTCTCCTCGGTGAAGGTTGGTTTTTTTTTTAAATTTCATTTTTTCTTTCTAAAATATATGTTGTTATCTTAAAAAAAAAAAAAATTGGATTTGTTAGATTTGTTAGATTTGTGAAAAAAATTTTAGATTTGTTAGATTTGGATTTGTATTTAAATTAGATTTTTAAATTTTTAGAATTGTTAGATTTTGTTAGATTATTTAGTTTTTTAGATTTGTTAAAAAATTATATTTGTTAGATTTGTATTTAAATTAGGATGAATTTAGATTGTTAGATTTAGATTTGTTATTTATTAGTTTGTTAAATTTGTATTTAAATTAGGATAAATTTAGATTAGATAATTTTATAATTAGTATGATTTTATATAATACATTATATAAAATGATTAGTTTGATTGTAATTTTATTTGTATTTTCTAAATTATAATATAATTATATGAATTAATTATTAAATTGTTTTTTTAGATGTCGGGATTTCGAGGTAACGACTACACTCGATTTCTTTCGATGGGTTCCACAAGTACTCCTCCTGAGACCGTGGAGCCTGCCCCAGCACCGGCGGATCCCGCACCGTCGAACCCCGCGGCTGACTCCATCCCCATTGATATTGCGATACAGCAGATTCTCGAGAGTCCTGGTCATGATAGTCTATCACGACTCGATCTAAGCCGTCCTCTAGGAACGTTATGGTATAATTTATATTTTCTAAGTTATTTATGTTTTTTTTTACAATTATAATAATTTCATTTTTAATTTACTATATTTTCTAATTTCAGGTTTGATGATGACGGAGCTGTGGCTGCTCAGATCCGTTCGATCTTTGAAACAGATTTCAAAGAACCGCATGCCAATTACTCGCAAACACCAGAATATATCATTGAACGTTGGTATAAAACGTTTGCTGTAAGTTTTCTAAATTTTATTAAATTTATTATTTTTATTATTAATAATATGTTTTATGCATTTAACTTCTTATTTTTTTTGTTATAGCAATCGTTTCTTTGGGATTTTGCAATTAACGGCGAGGTCCGAAAAAAATTTGAAAAGAAGTTGAAGGCTCGCATGTGCGGTCAGTTTGGGCGTTGGAAAGAAAAGTGGAAGATTAAAGGCGATGAGTCGAAGCCTAAGTGGATGGATCCGCTTGTTTGGAGCGGTTTTGTTCGATATTGGATGGATCCGAAGAGCGAGAAGAAGAGAGCCGATAGTCGCAAGGCCCGATACTCTGATCCTGATGGTTACGGGACTTCTAAGCATCGTTATTGACAAACCTCGTTTAAAGCACGGGGCCGAAACATAGTAAGTTTTTTTTTTTAAATCTTACATTCGTAATTTAATTTAATCTTATGAATTTATGAAATTGTTTTTAGGCCGCAAAGACTGGATCATCAGTTCCGGATTTGTTAGCGGTTCTCGAGGAGACAAAACGGAAACCGGATGGCTCTTTTATCGATGGACGCTCGGAGAAGATATACCACGATGTCACTTCGCGGCTCGAACTGTTATCTCAGACAGTCGATAGTGATGATCCCGAGAGCACAGCATCTGGCGGACTTACACCTTTCGTGAAGAACCAAATTTTTACCGAGGTACATATTTAAAAATTAAATTGTTGTATTGTATTTAAATATTTTTAGAAATATTTATAATGTTTGTTTTTTTGTCTTTCATAGGTTGCTCCCCGCAAAAAAGGAAGAATTTACGGAGTCGGTTCGCTTCAACCGCAAATTGAAGCTTCTTCTACATCGGCTTCACGTCCATCCCAGGACGATTTACACCGGATCATAACGAGTCAGGCCGAGATGATATCGAGTCAGGCCTTGATGCTAATGAATCAGGCCGAGAAGATTAATTCCTATGTTGCTTTCATGGACTACTTTTCTGAGAAGGATCCGGCTTTTGCAAAACTTCGCGCAGCACGTAACCCTTCGAGATCGGGATCCGGAACCGGAACCGGAACCGAAACCGGTACCGAAACTGAAGAGGACATCGGCTCTAGAACCGACCCAAATGAGAAGCCCACCGTCCCAGAAGGTCCCATGACCCGTTCCAAGGCCAAACAGCTCAGAAGAAGGTTCGGGACGGCCATACAGGCCTTCGTCAACTCACCCGGGCCAGGCGACCCATTCCAAGTTCTAGCCGGGAGAAAAGAGCCTGTACCGGATGAAAGTCCGAACGACCTGATCGTCACTGAGGGAGGTAAGTTCTCTCGTCCAAGTGACCTTTCTAAGACTAACAGGACATGTGGTTTTCGTCCCACAGCCCCGGAACCAGTTCTAGCCGAGGGACTTTACTCGGAGACAGTTTTAGCCGAGACAAAGGAGCCAAGTCCAAACGATGGTCCAAACGATCCGATCAGCACTGAGGGAGGTAAGTTCTCTCGACCAAATACATATTTTAAAGCTAATGGGACAGGTAGTTTTCCTCTTAGAGACGCAGAACAGCCAGCTGCTTCAATCACAAGCCGCCTAGCCGGGAAGAACCAACAAAGGGCTAAAGAAGGTGTTGAAGCTAAGGAATTGCAAGGACTTGAAGATGATGGCTTCTCTGTTCAAGAAGACCTCCTAGAAGACTTCACCAAGTCGCTGCACGCACTGGACGCACCCAAGCCAGAGTCACCTTCAAAGGCGCCTCATCCACCACCGTGGGCCTCTTCGCATCAATGTAAGCTATTTACATTATATACTGTTCTTGCAGGTGTTCCAAGCACCAACAACGACTAAGAGCAGCATCAAATCGACCTTAAGTCTTTAGTTAGATTGCGCGGCCAAACTTTCCTTATTTTGCTTTAAATGAAACGATGAGTATTGTGTTTTTTTTTTTTAGAGTCTTTTGTTTCGTGTTGTTTTATTTCGAACGTCCTGTTGTTTTGAGTCTTTATGTCGTTTTGAGTAGAACCCTAGAAGGTTCAAGCTGACGGGCTATTTATAAAGCCCCACACGCAGCTTTGTAGTTCACAACTTTGACCCTAGATCAATAAAATAGCCGCACTTTCTTCTAAGTGTTCTTGAGAAGCGAATTCTCAAATCTGTCTTGTTCTTGCTCGTGTGATTCGACCAAGATCAAGTCTGCACCGTATCAGAGATCTTACCATCCCCTCTGTGTCGTGTATTCACCTCGCCAACCGCTCATCCATCGACTCCACACGAGAGAAGCGACCGCCATCGTGTCAAGTCCACTCGCCTTCGACCATCTATCGACCAAAGGAGAGGGCGACCGCCTGCCTTTAGTCCCATCGACGATCCGGTTAAGACCTCACCACCGAGGCTTACACCATCTGGTATCAGAGCCAAAGGTTCCACCTTTGGTTTTTTTCTATCCCTTTGCTTCAAATCTTTTCGTAGTTCTATCGCTAGGTTAGTTCGTTTAGTCTAAGAAAATACAAAAAAAAAAAATTTTGTTAGGGTTTATTAATCCTGATTCGTATCTCTTGTTAGTTCAAAGAAAAGCAAAAAAAAAAATATATATAGAAGTTTAGTTTAAATCGTTTAAGTAAATCGCATATCGCATATCGCATAGTCAAAAAAAAATTGGAAAATTGCCTTATCTTGGTTTTAGTTTCGGAAACATACCAAAAGGGTTTTTAGAATTTTTCTTGTAGTGTTTTGCGATTGCTAGTTGTCTCATAGACCATCTAGTAATTTTTGTTTGGTCGTAAAAATTCTTTTGAGTCCCGGTTGCAAATTTTTCCTTTAAATCCCATTCGGTATTTGACGAGTTTGTTGTTTTTGAGTAAATTTGGAAGCAGCAGATTATCAACCATGGGAGAAGAAGCTAACAACGCTCCCCAAGATGCCATTATGCAGATGCTTACGGCCATGAGAGACGAGCTGAGAGGATTCGGCCAAAGACTAGGCCAGCTCGAGCAGCCGCAACCAAGAGAAGCCGAAGGAGCTCCACAACCGGCGAGGAGGAATGCTCCTATGAATCAACAACAAGATGCGATACATGATGACCGTGACAGCATGCCGGATATGGAGGACGAGTTTCCCCCAGATCCTAGACGTCACCTGAACCAAAGGAGACGTGACCCCATTAGAGGGCCTCGGCCAAGAGAACGTGAGCCCAATCATGATATGAAATTGTCACCTCCTACGTTTGCAGGAAAGTCAAATCCGGAAGTGTACTTGGATTGGGAAAGACGCATGGAATACATCTACGAGTGCTATGGCTATGGAGAAGGCAAGAAGATAGCCTTGGCAGCCGCACAACTCACCGAAAATGCACTTGCATGGTGGGATAGGACTGTAGCCGAAAGAAGAAGGCAACTCTTTGGGCCGGTCCAAACGTGGCATGACATGAAATACCTTCTACGACTAAGGTATGTACCGGACCATTATCACCGTGACTTGCAAAAACGTTTCAGGAAGCTAGCACAAGGCAACCGGACCGTGGAGGAGTATTTTGAAGAGTTTGAGAAACTGATGAACTCATTGGAGTTAGAAGAATCCGAAGAAGCTTTGATGGCTCAATTCATCGATGGGCTTCAAGAACGTATAGCTAGGAAGGTGGAGAGAACTAGGTATAGTGGGCTTCACGAGCTACTACACCTCTCGGTGCAAATAGAGCAACAAATCCAAAGAAAGACCTCACTTTCCAATCGACCCAAGAACAACCCGCCTTGGCAAGCAAGTGGCAGCAAGCCGGTCGACAAAGGCAAAGCTGTCGAGATCGACTCTCGGTTCAAAAGCCGGGCCAATGATTTCTCTAAAGCATCCCGGCCCGAGCAAGGTAAGTTCCCTAACACTAGTCAAGCTAGAACTCGTGACATTACCTGTTTTAAATGTCAGGGAAGAGGACACTATGCTAGAGACTGCCCAAACCAAAGAGTCATGATCCTTACGGCGAGTGGTGGATATGAATCTCAAGACGATATGGAAGAAGAAGTAGATGGAGCTGATGACGACGTTGAGTACCCAGATACTGGTGATCTACTAGTAACTAGGCGAGTCCTTAGCGTGCTGATTCAACCAGAAGAGAAAGTTCAAAGAGAAAACTTGTTCCACACACGATGCACCATTAACAACAAGGTATGTAATCTTGTAATAGATGGAGGATCCTGTGCTAATGTGGCTAGCAAGTTCATGGTAGACAGGTTAGGCTTGGAAAAGACTAAGCACCCTAGGCCCTACAAGCTACAATGGCTCAATGACACCACGGAGCTCAAAGTGACGGAGCAAGTGAGTGTGCCCTTTAGCGTAGGCAAGTATCAAGACCAGGTGCTTTGCGACGTAGTTCCTATGCAAGCTGGCCATCTCCTGCTGGGGAGACCGTGGCAATTTGACCGTGCAACACTTCACAATGGCCGGACAAATTACTACTCATTCGTGCACAAGGAGCGCAAATACAATTTGGCACCTCTAAGCCCGACAGAAGTGCAAGAACTTCAAGCCAGGATGAGCAAGGAGACCAAGGTAAGTGTCTCTAATCTATACATCAATGCTGGTGGTTTAAACCGTGCTATGAGTGCCGAAGGCACTATATTACTAATGCTGTTTAAAGAGTGTCTAAGTACAGAAAACAGGGAGATAGCATTGCCGCCGGAAGTAGATGCTTTGCTAATCAAATTTAGAGATCTATTCCCTGAAGAGAACCCACCAGGCCTGCCCCCTCTACGAGGAATAGAGCACCAAATAGACCTTGTTCCCGGCGCCGCCTTACCAAATAAGGCCGCATACCGAATGAATCCCGAAGAGACTAAAGAGTTGGAGAAACAAGTCCGGCATTTGTTGGACAAGGGCTACATAAGAGAGAGTCTCAGCCCATGTGCAGTTCCTGTGTTGCTAGTGCCAAAAAAAGATGGCACTTGGAGAATGTGTGTGGATTGCCGAGCTATCAACAATATCACCATCAAATACCGGCACCCTATCCCACGCCTAGACGACATGCTAGACGAACTAAGTGGTTCCACTATCTTCTCAAAGGTAGATTTGAAAAGTGGATACCACCAAGTCAGGATGCGTGAAGGAGATGAATGGAAAACAGCCTTCAAGACCAACAAGGGCTGTACGAGTGGCTAGTCATGCCTTTCGGCTTGACCAATGCGCCAAGTACATTCATGCGACTAATGAACCAGGTTCTTCGTGCCTATATAAGTAAATTTGTGGTGGTCTATTTCGATGATATACTTATATATAGTAAGAACCTACAAGATCATCTCAAACACCTAGAACTAGTGCTTAAATCACTTCGCAAGGAAGGCCTTTATGCTAACCTTAAGAAGTGCACATTTTGTACTAACCAACTTGTGTTCTTAGGCTTTGTAGTAAGTGAACAGGGACTACAAGTGGACGAGGAGAAGATCAAGGCCATAAAAGATTGGCCCACACCGGCGTCTATAGGGCATGTTAGGAGCTTTCATGGCTTGGCAAGCTTCTATCGACGATTTGTGAGGGATTTCAGTACTGTTGCTGCTCCACTCACAGCTGTGATCAAAAAGAACGTACCATTCTCATGGGGAGCAGCTCAAGAAGCTGCCTTCAACGAACTCAAAAATCGACTCACTCAAGCACCGGTTCTTGCCTTGCCCGATTTCGATGAAATGTTCGAAGTAGAATGTGATGCATCCGGCTTAGGAATTGGAGCTGTGCTACATCAAAGGAAAAGACCCGTAGCCTTCTTTAGTGAGAAACTAAGTGGAGCCACACTAAACTATCCGACCTATGACAAGGAGCTCTACGCTCTCGTCCGGGCACTAGAAACTTGGCAACATTACTTGCTGTCTAAGGAGTTCATCATTCATACGGATCATGAGACTCTTAAGCATTTGAGAGGTCAGACCTCACTAAAGAGAAGACATGCCAAGTGGCTTGAGTTTGTGGAGACGTTTCCCTACGTCATTAAGTACAAGAAGGGGAAAGAAAATGTAGTAGCCGATGCCTTGTCAAGAAGGCATGCTCTCATTTCAACAATGGAGGCCAAAGTGCTGGGATTTGAACACATCAAGGACCTCTACAAAGACGACCCTGATTTCAAAGAATGCTACACTAATCACGGCAAAGGAATATACGGTCAATTCTATCTCCAAAATGATTTTCTTTTTAGAGGTAAACGTTTGTGTATTCCACAGGGGTCAATGAGGGAGCTAGTGCTTAGTGAAGCACATGGAGGAGGATTGATGGGACACTTCGGTGTAGACAAGACCTTGGCCATAGTAAAAGATCATTTCTATTGGCCACACCTCAAGAAAGACGTGAAGAGATTTTGCTCGAGATGCGTCCAATGCCGCAAAGCCAAATCCAGGTCACATCCTCACGGTCTTTATCTTCCTTTACCTATTCCTAACGCCCCATGGGTAGATCTTTCGATAGATTTTGTTTTAGGACTCCACAAGATCCGACACCAAGATTGCATCTTTGTTGTTGTGGACCGGTTCTCTAAGATGGCACACTTCATCCCGTGTGACAAGACAAATGACGCGACCAACATTGCTAATTTGTTCTTCAAGGAGGTGGTGCGCCTGCATGGAATCCCGAGAACTATAGTATCCGATCGCGACACAAAGTTTTTGGCTCATTTTTGGAGGACCTTGTGGAGGAAGTTAGGAACCAAGCTCCTTTTCTCCACTACTTGTCACCCCCAAACAGATGGTCAAACGGAAGTGGTAAACCGTACACTTAGCACTTTACTTAGAGCCACCCTTGGTAACAACATGAAAACATGGCTTGATTGCATTCCATTCATAGAATTTGCGTATAATAGGGCTGTTCATTCGGCCACTAAGCTATCTCCTTTTGAAGTCGTCTATGGATTTAACCCTCTATCTCCAGTAGATCTAGTGCCTCTTCCTCAAATAGAACAGGTCAATCAAGACGGGCTTAGGCGTGCCGAGCTCATCAAGGAGTTGCACGAGAGAGCTAAAGCCAATATTGAGAAGAAAACCGAAGGGTACAAGAGGAGCCATGACAAAGGGAGGAAGGAGCTCACCTTTGAACCAGGAGATTGGGTCTGGCTACATATGACCAAAGAAAGATTCGCGGACAACCGTGCATCCAAGCTCGCTCCAAGAGGCGACGGTCCATTTAGAGTTCTAGCCAAAATAAACGACAATGCCTACAAGCTAGAGCTGCCAGGTGAGTTTAATATCTCACATACATTCAATGTTGCTGATTTATCTTCCTTTGATACAGGAGATCCAGTTTTGTGGACAAAACCTCTTGAAGAGGGAGGGAATGATGAGGACATCGGCTCTAGAACCGACCCAAATGAGATGCCCACCGTCCCAGAAGGTCCCATGACCCGTTCCAAGGCCAAACAGCTCAGAAGAAGGTTTGGGACGGCCATACAGGCCTTCGTCAACTCACCCGGGCCAGGCGACCCATTCCAAGTTCTAGCCGGGAGAAAAGAGCCTGTACCGGATGAAAGTCCGAACGACCTGATCGTCACTGAGGGAGGTAAGTTCTCTCGTCCAAGTGACCTTTCTAAGACTAACAGGACATGTGGTTTTCGTCCCACAGCCCCGGAACCAGTTCTAGCCGAGGGACTTTACTCGGAGACAGTTTTAGCCGAGACAAAGGAGCCAAGTCCAAACGATGGTCCAAACGATCCGATCAGCACTGAGGGAGGTAAGTTCTCTCGACCAAATACATATTTTAAAGCTAATGGGACAGGTAGTTTTCCTCTTAGAGACGCAGAACAGCCAGCTGCTTCAATCACAAGCCGCCTAGCCGGGAAGAACCAACAAAGGGCTAAAGAAGGTGTTGAAGCTAAGGAATTGCAAGGACTTGAAGATGATGGCTTCTTTGTTCAAGGAGACCTCCTAGAAGACTTCACCAAGTCGCTGCACGCACTGGACGCACCCAAGCCAGAGTCACCTTCAAAGGCGCCTCATGCACCACCGTGGGCCTCTTCGCATCAATGTAAGCTATTTACATTATATACTGTTCTTGCAGGTGTTCCAAGCACCAACAACGACTAAGAGCAGCATCAAATCGACCTTAAGTCTTTAGTTAGATTGCGCGGCCAAACTTTCCTTATTTTGCTTTAAATGAAACGATGAGTATTGTGTTTTTTTTTTTAGAGTCTTTTGTTTCGTGTTGTTTTATTTTGAACGTCCTGTTGTTTTGAGTCTTTATGTCGTTTTGAGTAGAACCCTAGAAGGTTCAAGCTGACGGGCTATTTATAAAGCCCCACACGCAGCTTTGTAGTTCACAACTTTGACCCTAGATCAATAAAATAGCCGCACTTTCTTCTAAGTGTTCTTGAGAAGCGAATTCTCAAATCTGTCTTGTTCTTGCTCGTGTGATTCGACCAAGATCAAGTCTGCACCGTATCAGAGATCTTACCATCCCCTCTGTGTCGTGTATTCACCTCGCCAACCGCTCATCCATCGACTCCACACGAGAGAAGCGACCGCCATCGTGTCAAGTCCACTCGCCTTCGACCATCTATCGACCAAAGGAGAGGGCGACCGCCTGCCTTTAGTCCCATCGACGATCCGGTTAAGACCTCACCACCGAGGCTTACACCAGAAACCGGTACCGAAACCGGAACCGGAACCGGTACCGAAACCGAAACCGGAACCAGCTCCGGAACTGGTCCTTTGTAAACATTTTAATTTGTTTTTTTTGTTTTTTTTTAAAAACAATTATGCACTTTTTGTAATAAATAAATAAATTATATAATTATGTTTTTTAAATATTAATTATTTTAATTATTATTTAATTTTTAAATTAAATTTTTAATTTTTTTAATTACAAAATTCAACTTTCCTCGCAAATCCATTGCAATTTTGCGATGGCTTTGCGACGACACGAAATTTGCGATTACCGGAATCAATGTGACATAGCAGATCCATCGCAATTCCATCGTAAATTTGCGACGACTTTCGCGTTGGTATAAAGCCCTCACAAATGTGCGACGATGCGTGCCCTCGCAAATCTGTCGCAAATTTGCGACTGCAAATATTCCCTCGCAAATTTGTGACTAAAATTTACCGTTGCAAATTTGCGAGGGAATATTTTTCGTCGCAAATTTGCGACAGATTTGCGAGGAAAATTTGCCATTGCAAATTTGCGAGGAAAATTTGCCGTTGCAAATTTGCGAGGGAATATTTTTCGTCGCAAATTTGGGACGGATTTGCGAGGTAAATTTGACGTTGCAAATTTACGAGGGAATATTTCTCGTCGCAAATATGCGACGGATTTGCGAGGGAAACTGTTTTACGACGACTGATTTGCGACGGAAGTAGTGTCGTCGCAATTCCGTCGCAAAACGTGATTTGCGACGGATTTTCTATCGATTTGTCCATTGCAAATCGGTTGTTTTCTTGTAGTGTAAACACAGTGGTGAGAGACCCCCTTGGATTGGCGAGACGCTTTGGGCTGAAATGTGGGCTCATTGGGACACTCCAGATGCTATTGAGAGGAGCTCTACTGCGACACAGTGTCGTAACTCTGACTGTGGAGGTCTTGGTCCCCACAAGCACGTATCCGGCCAGAAATCGTACCTGCAAATTAAACAAGAAATGGTAAAACGTTTTCAGTTTATTTTATATATTGCATTTCAGTTTTTAATATGTTTTTGTATCATTATAGGAGGAAGCATTAGGGCGTCCTGTCTCGCTTGGAGAAGTGTTTACCAAAACACATACAAGGGCATATGGAAGTTTTGTTGATCACAAGGCCAAAAAAGTAGCTGAGAATTATGAGAAGAACATCGAAGAGATGATGTTACAAAAGGAGGTCGATGGTTCTGAAATTTCAGAGAATTCTTCTCAACAATCAACTCATCGCACCCTAACCATTGAGGAAAAGAATGACATCTTTCTTAAGGTAATTTCTGTTTTCTGGTTTTTTTTTGTTTTTTTTGTCGATGGTTATGTGGTTCTGTATACTGTTTTTTTTTTAGTTTCCAAGAGGTTTTGAGTTTGCATTGGTTCTGTGTTCTGTTTGTTGCTGTGTATTTTGTTATGTCTGTTTGTTTGAGTTTCCAAGAGGTTGTTTTCTTAATCTCAAATTCTTTCAGTCTGTTCAGTCTGTTCAGCAAACAAAACGTAGAGTCTGAATTTCAGATTCTTGCCAATTCAGATTTTCTGTTTTATGCACAAGTCAGTTTTTCAGTTTTATGCACAAGTCAGTTTCTCTTTTAGTTTTCAGTTCGTTTGTTGCTGTTCTTTTTGTTTCTCTTTCAGTTTTATGCACAAGTCAGATTTTTGCCAATTCATTTTTTCAGTTTTATGCACTAGTCAGTTTCTCTTTTAGTTCGTTTGTTGCTGTTCTTTTTGTTTCTCTTTCAGTTTTCAGTTCGTTTGTTGCTTGTCTTCTAAATCATTTTTTTTTGCTGAATTGGTTGATTGAGTGATTCTTGTGAATTGGTTGTGAATCATTTTGTGTTTTGTTTTTTAAGTCTACTGAAACAGATGAGAAAGGAAATGCTTTTGGACTTGGCGAGCTTGGCGAGTTGTTCAACAACGGGAAAAGCAAAGAAAGTTATGCAAGTTCTTCATCATCGATTTTAGAGATGCAAAACCAACTTCAAGCTGCAAATCAGAAGATCGCTGAACAAGAAGCGGAAAATACTCGACGTGATGAGGAGCAACGACTTGCTCAATCTCGGATCTCAAGCTTGGAGGCGTACCTCAAAAATATGATCCCGCGTTTGCATCATTTGTGGCTTCTCAAGTAGCCACCCCAGCCACCGCAGCAACCACCACACCAGCCTCTGTACCAGCCACCGCAGGAACCATCAGACCAGGCACAAACGATTCTTCAATCTCTCCCTCTTAAAAATACTATTAGCTTTTTTTTTGTTGATTCATCAATGTTTTGTTTTGGATATTGGTATTGGATATTTTGTATTGTAAGTGTTTTTGTATAAAAAAACTTACGTTTGAATGATTTTTTTGATTTTAGTTTTTTATTTATTTTGGATTTGAATGTACAGGAATTGATTTGCGACAAACATGACAAGCCTGATTTGCGACCAAGACAAGAACAAAAAGAGTGGCAAATTGGTTGCTAATACGCGACGCTTTTGCGACTGATTTGTTAACAAATTTGCGACCACTTTGAGACCATCTTAAAACAGTCGCAAATCTACGACTAAAATACCGTCCTTAATTTAGTCTCGATAATACGGCTCCTGGCGTCAGTCGCAAATCTACGACTAAAATATCGTCCTTAATTAGTCTCGATAATACAACTCCTGAGTGAGTCTGAAAAGAGTCACAAAAATAACGTAGTCACTATATAGTCGTTAATAAACGACCAATACTTTAAGTGTCAATTTAGTCTCTTATTAACGACTAAAATATGTCATCACATAGTGGTCGTAAATTTGCGACCATTATGCGACTACTTTATTTTGCGACCAAAAATTTGCGACCACTTTTAATAGTCTTACATGAGTCGTAAATACAGTTTTTGCGACCGTTTTGGGACTCTTTTAGGGGTCGCAAAAACTGTGTTTTCTTGTAGTGCCAATGCGAGTTTCTGGTCGCTAAACGCAAAAAGTAATAACTTCTCCTGGATGTTTCGGAAACTTTTGCGGTTGAGACAGAAAGCATTGACGTTTCTAAGCATAGACATTGGAAATGGAGAGGATTCTTACTTCTGGTGGGATCCTTGGACACCTTTTGGATCTCTTATCAGTTTTTTAGGACCTCAGGGTCCTTCTCGTTTGGGAATTCCACTTGATACTCTGGTTTCAGATCGCATCAATTATCTGGGATGGAGTCTGCCACCAGCCAGATCAGACTCTCAGCTAGAGCTCTTCACCTTCATCACTCAAATCAGGCCATCTTCGCGTAGTGACTACCTTGTTTGGAAGATCGAAGGGAAAAAGCAACCAAGATTTTCATCAAAAGATGTGTGGAACAAAATCAGAGTCTCAAAACCAACAGTGGAGTGGTTCCCTTTGGTTTGGAATAAAGTTGCTATCCCAAAGCATGCTATTACAGCATGGCTCTTCGTTCTTAACAGAAATCCGACATTAGACAGAGTGTCTACATGGGGTCTAGACGTTGAAACATCTTGCCTTCTCTGCGGCTCCTCAAACGAATCCAGAGACCACCTCTTCTTTCATTGCTCCTACTCCGCCGAGGTATGGCAGCAGGTGACCTCCTTTCTAACTTTTCTCTCTGCCCCAATCTCTTGGAATGCAGTCCTTGCTTGGTTAACATCCGCCACTACCTCAAAAGATCTATCTCTAGCGGTCATTCAAGGTTGGCAAGCTACAATTTATGAGCTATGGTTGGAACGCAACCGTAGATTCCATCAAGGTATCTCTCTCCGTCCGCGACAAATATTTTTGAAGATACTCACGGTGGTTCGAAACAAGGCACAAGCTCTTCATAATTTGGGATCGAGGCGTGGAGACCGTCTTATTCTTCTATGGTCGCCAAGATAGCTTGTAGACCGATCAAAGCCCTTTGTCTTCTCTCTTCTTTCACTTGGTTGGTGATTTGTTTCTGTTAGGGATTGTAGTGATAGACAATCTCTATCCCTCTTTGTACCCTCTGCTTTTGTTTTCTCTGTACTGTATAGCGTTAGTTCTGGTTCGGTTTTGCTTCTTTGTATTTTGTTAACATTCAATTAATTTAAGTAAGCCTTTTAACAAACAAAAAAAAAGAAAAAAAAAGTGATCTTGATTTTCTTCATGTAGTTGATCGACAGCTAGTTCTAATATTTGAGTATTGGTCCTCCACTTTTGATATTTGTTTCCTCAATTGCATGAACGGAATCACCTTCATCTCTAAAATTTTCAATGAGAGAGTCATGATCATCACTACTTGTTTGAATAGTATTTAAATCAAATGAATGTTTTTGTTATTTGGAGGTCAAAAGTTTAGATTAAAAAAAATCCATGGATGATATACGGTTGAAACTCGATGCTGTTATAATATATGAACGTCAAAAGTTTTGTCTCAACAACTTTTCTTCTTTGTTTGTGAACATGATGAACGTCAAAATTTTGGTTCCCTCCAACTATATTTTGTAGTCAATAAGTCAATAGATATATTTAATTCATTAAAAATTTGTTAATTATGTATGATATTGTGAAGAATGCTAAGAGACTATTATAATATTTATGGACAAATAAGTGAATAAAATAAAATAATTATGACAAATGATTAGAATAAAACTGTGAATACATTATATTAACATGGGTATTACAGACAAATTTAAAATTTCATTATATAATTTGTGTGAAACAACCTTAAACGACATATAAAATGAAATGGAGGGAATATATGTTGTAGCAAATTTTGACCAAATAAACCAAACATAAACCATGATTTGAAACCAAACCAATCCGATCAAATAATAACACTTTATGCCATGAATATATTAGAATGTTTTTAAGATATGTAGGCCATCATAACCGTAATCAATAATAAATTAAGCGATCATAACTATTGGTCAAATTTAAATAATATGAAATAGTACTTATTTCGATAAGTGTTTTCGGAGATTATATCAAAAATTAGAAACGGAAATGGTATTGGAAAACATAAACCAGCGTCGACTAGGGATTTCAACAAATATTTATGTTTGTTCAGACGGTTAGAATTTTGTGCTGATAACGGTGTGAATAAAGAAAAATTAGAGAGAATTGTTGTGTTGTATTCTTGTGTATTTCATCTATTTATAAGAAGAAATTATTCCTATTTATAGGGAAAATATAAATCAAATAACTCATATGCAATTACTACAAATGAAGTTACTTACAAGGTAAAGTATGTGTGATAGATGTTACTTGTGATGGACATTCATTAGATTTATAACAACTAAGTTATATCTATAAGAAATATGAGATTTGTGATGTCACAATATATATATAGGGGCGAAGCTAGAGAGGTGGGAGTGGGTGCACATGCACCTATTGTTTTTTTAAACATTAGTGTAATTTTTAGATAATTTAAATTTTGCACCCATAAAATTTTAATAGTATGCCTCCATTCTTTTGATTGTTCAATTAATTTATTAAAAAATTTAGACAAAACCCAAAATAATAAATTAAAGCTATCTATTTAACATAAATAAAAATAAAAACAACTCAAATCTTAAAATTTACTTTTGTTTTCTTAACTAAATCACTTAAACACACATAAATATTTTATTTCGTATTTTTGTATGAAACTATATTTTAGTATTATATTTATTATTTATTAATTTAATATTTGTGCCCCCAATAAAAATTATTTCTGGATTCGCCCCTGTATATATATATATATGAAATTTGTTTTTCTTATGTTGTGAAAAGCGTGTCGTTTTATTTTTTCCCAAACGAATTACTTTCTGTTTTACGTTAAAGCCATGGTTGCTGCTATGTTTTGAAGCAAAGTCTTGCAACTTGCGAGAACGAACGAAGAATGAGATGTCTTCAAACCCGTACAGCAATGATATAGGAAATATGAATCACGTGGGAAAGAGAAAGTCATGTGCTCTACTACCGGACTCGTACGAATGACACTAAAAGAAAAAAAAACATTAGAGACTATAAAGTCTTATTTAAGTTCATCATTTTATTATTCAGAAAAAGTTGTTGTCTTACTTTCTCTTTTCACTTGTCTTCTAAGAATTCTAAGGTTGGTTTATTTCATCTTTTGCTTGAGTTGTTTCTAAGGTTGGTCTACATTCTGGCAAGTGAGACTTTAATCTATGTTTTCTGAACATCGATTCATTGGTGGTATTAGATAAAATACAGTTTACTCTATCAAAGGTATCAGAGCTCTACGATTCTCGGATATGGCGGAGACAAGATCCAAAGCATTACTCAAAGAGGTAGTTGTTCGTGAGACAGAGGAAGCGTTGGATTCACGGATTGATTAGATGCTCGCGAGAACTCAAGCTCTAGAAGGGATTGTCGCGGATCAAAACACCAAAATTGATAAGAACATTGTCGATATGTTTGAAGCGATCCGACTGATTTTGGTTAGCAATGCCTCAACTAGTACTAATAATCAACAAACCAGAGTTTCTCCGGACGTATAGGCGACGCCAGAACTCAATGGCGGGCCTCAAGATTCCACACAAGGGTCACGATCGGGAGTACATCCAAATTATGTTGGGTTAACCTGATTGGGGAAGGTGGATTTTCTTAGATTTGACGGCGATAAGATCAAAGAATGGTTGTTTAAGGTGGAACAATTTTTCTCGATTGATTTGACTCCGAATGAGTTGAAGGTTAAGTCACGCGGCTACGTGGCATCAATATTTTATGCAATATGAGTATGGATCAACATTATTGAATGATTGGAACAACTATAAGTTGCTGTTGAAATAACGCTTTAAAGATATTTTGGATGATTCTATTGCAGAGTTAAAACAATTGCGGGAAACTGAGGGAATAGTAGCTTACCATGGGAAGTTCGAGCTTCTAAAAACAAGGGTGAATTTGTCTGAGGATTACTTGGTTAGTACATATTTGGTGAGCCTGATAATGGATACGCAGATGCACATAAGGATGTTTCAACCACAAGCTATCCGACAATGTCTCCTACTAGGAAGATTGTATGAGAAAGCGCACCCAAAGCAATCCATGGTAATCGGTTGGTCGAACTCAAAGCCCAACATTATTGGACAACGAGCTAAAGGAATTCTTCCTTACAGGAAAGAAGTGGAGTATAAGGCTGGTGCAACAGAAGTTAAGGATAAACCTAAAGATGGGGGAATTAAACTAAAGAAGTTCTTGACTAATGAAGAGATGACTGATAGACGAGTGAAAGGCATGTGCTACTACTGTGATGAGAAATATACCCCGACCACTATCTCAAACACAAAAAATAACACAGTTGTTTCTTATAGAAACTAATGACGAGGAAGAAGAAGAAGTGAGTGACGAGCAATGGGAAGAAGCAGAGGAGGGTGATCTAGCTCAGATTTCAATGAATGCAGTAGCTGGTATCTATGATTACAGTACAATGCGGATTCGAGGGTTATACGAGAAGAGAGAATTGTTCATCTTGATCGACTCGGGTTCCACACACAACTTCATTGACAAGCGCGTAGTCGAGAAATTAGGATGTTCTCTGACTTCTGCCGGCATGAGACGAGTTAAAGTGGTTGATGGGAGCACACTTGGTGTTAATGCTAAGGTTAATAACTTTACATGAAAATTCCATAACACTATGTTTACATTCAATGTTCTGGTGATACCACTGGGAGGTTGTGACATGGTTTTAGGAGTTCAATGGCGGGAGACCTTGGGACCAATAACATGGGACTTCTACAGGCTGGAGATGAGTTTCATATTTGGTAAATAGAAAATATTCCTGCATGCACTATAAGAAAACACAGTTTTTGTGACCACCAAAAGAGTCCCAAAATGGTCGCAAATGACTCATTTGCGACCATTTTGGGACCAAAAACAGTAGTCGCAAATATTTGGTAGCTAAATAAAATGGTCGCAAAACGGTCGCAAATTTGGGACTGATATGTGACTATAATATCAGTCCTAAATTAGAGACTGATTTTGCGACTACTTGTTAAAAAAAATTTTAAAAACAAAAATTCAAAAAAAAAAAATTTATTTATTTAATTAATTCATTACAAAAAATGAAAAAAATAAAAAAATAAAAAAATAAAGAAAACAGATCGGAGCTTCATCTTCGTCGGTGGTCTCCGGTCCTCTTCTCCATCCTCTTCTTCATCCTCTTCTTCATCCCCGTGGGTCTCCTCCTCTTCTCCATCCTCTCCTTCGTTGGCGGCTGGATCTGGAAAGAGGAGATGAAGCTTCTCCGAGATGAAGCCGCCGCATCCTCCTCCTTCTCCGAGATGAAGCTGCTGCCTCCTCCTCCTTCTCCGAGATGAAGCTGCCGCTTCCTCATCCTCCTCCGAGATGAAGCTTCACGGCAACAAATTCCGACGCCCTTGTCTCGGTGACAAATCCCGACAGCGGCTGGATCTGCAAAAAAAAAAATGAGTTAGATCAACTCACGAATTAAAAAGGAAGAGAAGGAAGAAGAAGAAGAAGAAGAAGAAGAAGAACAAGAAGAAGAGGATCGTGGGAAAGAGAGAGAGAAAGAAAAGGAAAGAAAAAAATTAATTAAAATAATAATAAATAAAACAGTTTAAATCCTCCACCGTTGGATTAAACCAATCAACGGTGGAGGATCTCAATCCTTGTTTAAATGAATTAGCCAATGAGAATCTTTCATTTTTTTTAGTCGCAAATTAGTCGCAAATTTGAGACTACTTTGTGACTACTATTAAAAAAATCGACTGGGGTTGCTAAACGGTCGCAAATTTGGGACTATTTTGTGACAATTAAAAATCTTTACCCTAAACCCTAAACTTTAAGAACCTAGAAAGTTTTAATATGACTTTACAATGATTTTGTGTATATAGATATTCAAAAATATGTTAAAACTTATAAATATATAAATTTTGAGATAATTTTTATCTTTCAAAATCATTCCTTATAAAACACATGTAACACTTAGTAGATGTTATGATTAGATTGAAATTTTTGTAAGCTTTATATTTTTTTGTTTATTATTTGATGTTTCTTTGTAAGATCTAGTTTACAATTTAAGATTTAGAGTTTATGATTAAGGGTTAGAGGTTTAGGGTTTAGAATTTTGGATTTATACAATGATCATATTAAAAAAATTGTAAGTGTTGAATTTTTTTGTATATTATTTGATGTTTATGTGTAAAATTTTGTTTACAATTTAAGATTTAGATCAAGTTTATGATTAAGGGTTAGAAGTTTATGGTTTAGGGTTAAAAGTTTGTGGTTTGAGTTTAGAATTTATTGATTTCTATAAAAAAATCAAGTGGAGTTGCAAATTAGTCCCAAATTTGGGACTATTTTGTGCTTACTATCAAAAATTAGTCTCAAATTAGTCCCAAATTGGTCACAAAAACTGGGTTTGCAAATTAGTGTACATGTTACCCTAAACCCTAAACTTTAAGAACATATAAGGTTTGAATATCATTTTACAATGATTTTGGGTATATAGCTGTTCAAAAATATATTTTACAATTTAAGATTTAGAGTTTATGATTAAGTGTTAGAGGTTTAGGGTTTATAATTTATGATTTATAAAATGATTATATTTTAAAAATTGTAAGTGTTGAATTTTTTGTATATTATTTGATATTTATTTATTTGATGTTTTTGTATATTATTTGATGGTTTAGGGTTTAGAATTTAGGGTTTAGAATATTTTTGTATATTATTTGATGTTTATTTTTTTTAAAAATCGAGTGGAGTTGCTAAACCGAAGCAAATCAGTCACAAATTTGGGACTACTTTTGCAAGTCTTGAAACAGTCGCAAATTTGAGACCATTTTGTGACTCATTTGTTTCGTCGTTAATTTGCCACTATTTTGCCACTGATTGCAAGTAGTCGCAAAGTGGTCGCAAATTAGTCACACTTTTGTCCCACTTTTTTGCTACAAAAAAAAGAGTCACAAAAGTTGGTCACAAAAACTGTGTTTTCTTGTAGTGATGGTATCAAACCAGGACCAATCCGAGAGGTTAAAGCTAATAGACTCAACAAAATCCACGAGGAACAAGCACATATAGCAATGATATGTGCCAATGAGTTAGTTGTGGACAGTGAGGATATGATGTTGTGTTCAGTGGAGATGGAGATGGACACTCAGACATACCCTGCAGTAGAGGTGCTGATAGAAGACTTTCATAATATATTTGTTGAACCAACAGATTTGCCCCCTTTTAGAGAGAATCACAACCATAAGATTCCCTTACTCGAAGGATCAAACCCTATTAATCAACGGCCATACAGCTACACATTGTATCATAAGAATGAGATTGACAACATGGTCGAAGAGTTATTGGTAAGTGGCACGATACAACCAAGTTTAAGTCCTTATGCATCTCTGGTGGTGTTGGTGAAGAAAAAGTTGGTATATGGCGATTGTATGTTGATTACAGAGGATTAAATAGAATTACAGTGAAAGATAAGTTTCCAATTCCTCTAATTGAATACCTGATGGATGAGTTGGGAGGATCTAAGGTGTACTCAAAGATAGACTTGAGAGCTGGATATCATCAATACTAAAGGATCCAGATGACATTCATAAAACAGCTTTCAAAACTCATAGTGGGCATTATGAGTATTTGGTCATGCCGTTTGGCCTTACGAATGCTCATGCAACCTTCCAAAGCTTTATGAATTCCGTATTCAAAACATTTTTGAGAAAATTTGTTCTCATATTTTTTGATGACATCTTGGTTTACAGCCCGTCAATGGAGTTGCATCTTAGACATCTCGAATTTGTTTTGGAGTTTATGAGACAGAACCGGTTGTATGCAAAGAAGAGTAAATGTGCGTTTGCTACAAATAAGGTGGAATATTTGGGGCATTATATAGAAGCTGGGGGTGTATCTACAGACCCTAACAAGATCAAGGCGGTAGTAGAGTGGCCTAAACAAGAAAATCTGAAACAACTGAGGGGTTTTTTGGGCCTTGCTGGATACTATAGGCGGTTTTTGAGGAATTTTGGAACCATTGCGAGACCATTGACAACCTTACCTAAGAAAGAAGCATTTGTTTGGTCGGAAGAGGCTCAAACATTTTTTGAAAGATTGAAAACAGAGTTATGTCAAGCACTTGTTTTAGCTCTGCCATTATTTGACAAACACTTTGTGGTAGAAACAGACGCTTGTGGACAAGGAATTGGTGCAATCTTGATGCAAGATGGACATCCATTGCCGTACATTAGCCGCCACTTGAAGGGCAAACAACTCCATCTTTCAATCTATGAGAACGAACTGTTAGCCGTGGTATTTTCAGTTCATAAGTAGCGACATTACTTGCTTCCTGGTCATTTTATCATAAAACCCGATCAAATAAGCCTTAAATATCTGTTGGAGCAAAGGCTTAATACACCAATTCAGCAACAGTGGCTTCCTAAACTGTTGGAGTTCGATTATGAGATTCAATATAAGCAGAATAAGGATAATCTTGTTGCTAATGGGTTATCTCGGGTGGAGGGAGCATAGATCCTTCTCATGGCTATGTCAGTGTTGGAATGTGATCTTATGAAGGATATTCAGGAGAGTTATGAATCTGATGCGGCGGTTAAACGTGTGATCGAGGAGATGAAAGTGAATCTGCAGGCTAAGAAACATTATTCATAGGTGCAGAGTGTTCTTAGAAGGAAAAGTAAGATTGTTGTTCCGATAATTCCAACCATAAGGAATTCTATCTTATAGTGGTTGCATTGTTTGGGTAGTGGAGGGCATTCAATTCAGGTCGTGATGCAACCCATCAGAGGGTCAAATGTCTGTTTTATTGGAAAGGCATGTCTAAGGATATTCAGACGTACATACGAAGTTGCAGTGTATGCCAACGGTGTAAATATGATACGTGTGCTTCTCCTGGGTTGATCCAACCGTTGCCTATACCTGAGACTATATGGACTGACAGCTCCATGGATTTTATTGAGGGCTTACCTTCCTCATTTGGGAAAACAGTCATATTTGTTGTCGTAGATCACTTGAGTAAAACAACTCATTTCATGGCTCTCACTCATCCGTACACAGCCGTCGTGGTTGCCCCATACCTTCTTGGACAATGTGTTCTAGCTACATGATTGTCCTCAGTCCATAGTCAATGATAGAGACGATGTATTCTTGAGTAAATTTTGGAAAGAACTATTCACCTTGCAAGGAGTTTCCTTAAATTTTTCTAGTGCTTATCATCCGTAGAGTGATGGGCAAACTGTTTGCAAAATGTTTGCAAAAAAGAGAGAATATGATCTTGATCCTCAAGTTTCACCTCCTTCGAGCACAACACCGAATGCAACAAGTTGCTGATCAAGATCGGACTGAAAGACATTTCAATATTGGAGATTATGTTTATGTCAAGCTTCAACCGTATATACAGCAATTCGTGGTCATGAAGTCCAATCAGAAGTTATCCCCAAAATACTTTGGACCATACAAGATAATTGATAGGTGCGGCAAGGTCGCATATAAGTTGAAACTACCAACATCATCCCAAATTCATCATGTATTCCATGTTTCGCAACTCAAAATATTGGTTGGCAATGTACACACACCGACTCAATTACCATCAGTGGTCCAGGATGTATTGGTTAAAGAACCTAAATGCATTCTCGAGCGTAAGATTAGTTAATAGACAAGGGCGAGCTGCTACCATGGTTCATGTCAAGTGGACTAATATGCCGGTAGAAGAAGCTACGTGGGAGTATATGTACGAGCTAAAGAAGAAGTTTCATGCAATTGAACCTTGAGGACAAGGTTCTTCGAACAGAGGAGGTTTTGATATAGGAAATATGAATCACGTGGGAAAGAGGAAGTCACGTGCTCTACCACCAGACTCGTACGAAAGATGCTAAAAAAATATATATATATTAGAAACTATAAAGTCTTATTTTAGCTCATCCTTTTATTATTCAAAAAAAGTTGTCTTATTTTCCCTTTTTTTCAATTGTCTTCTAAGAACTCTAAGGTTGGTTTATCTCATCCTTTACTTGAGTTGTTTCTACAATCTATACTCTGGCAAATGAGACTAGAATCTGTGTTTTCTGAACATCGATTCATTGGTGGTATTGAATAAAATACAGTTTACTCTATCAAGCAGCTGTTATCACTTTCTAGTAGCTTTCTTGGTTTATACTTTTATAATTCACCAATCCTAAAAAATGGCTATAGACTTCAGGCTTATAGCTGCAGGATTGCGCCATTGCGGGAAGTTGCAAGCTTTTAAGCGTGGGGAATCAATTCAAGCTCATCTAATTAAACAAGGGATCTATCAAAACGTGTTCCTTGCAAATAACGTGATCTCGATGCATCTTGATTTCAGGTCGTTGGGTGATGCCCATAAAGTGTTCGATGAAATGACTTTGAGAAACATCGTCACTTCATCGAACACTTGGACAACGATGGTTTCTGGGTATACATGTGATGGGAAACCCAACAAGGCTATTGAGTTATACAGAAGCATGTTGGACTCGGAAACAGAAGCTGGGTGATCTACAGTTGGGTCGTGTGATTCATGAAATAATTGGTAAAGAGAATCTGAAAGGTGATGTTGTTTTGATGAATGCTGTTTTAGATATGTATGTTAAAAATGGGAGACTTGGTGAAGCCAATAACGCGTTTTGGGATATTCCGCGGCCTAATTCAACTTCTTGGAACACTATCATTTCTGGTTATTGTAAAGCTGGTTTGATTGACGAAGCGGTTAGATTGTTTGACCGGATTCCGCAGCCAAATGCCGTGTCTTGGAACTGTTTGATCTCAGGATTTGTCGATAAAGGTAGTCCTCGTGCGTTGGAATATCTAGTTAAGATGCATAGAGAAGGACTCGTGCTAGACGGTTTTGCTCTACCATGTGGCCTTAAAGCTTGCAGTTTTGGTGGCTTATTAACAATGGGGAAACAGCTGCACTGCTGTGTTCTAAAGTCGGGTTTGGAGTCTAGCTCGTTCGCACTTTCTGCTCTTATTGATATGTACTCAAACTGTTGTTCTCTAAGTGATGCAGCTGATCTTTTTCATCAGGAAAAACGGACCCTCCATAGTAGTGTTGCTATTTGGAACTCTATGCTCTCTGGATATTTGATCAACGATGAGAATAAAGAGGCGTTAGTGCTGCTTTTGCAGATCTATCAGTTAGATATGTGTTTTGATTCCTACACTCTAAGTGGTGCTTTAAAGATATGCATCAACTTAGACAACTCGAGACTCGGGCTTCAGGTACATGGTTTAGTTGTAATCAGTGGTTATGAGTTGGATTACATCGTAGGAAGCATTCTTGTTGATCTACACGCCAACGTTGGGAATATACAAGCTGCACATAAACTGTTTCACCGGCTTCCAAATAAAGATATTATTGCTTTTTCTGGCCTAATAAGAGGCTGTTTGAAAGCAGGTTTCAATTCTTTAGCATTTGATCTGTTCGGGGAATTAATCAAACTGGGACTTGATGCGGACAAGTTCATCATTACGAGTATTCTCAAAGCCTGTTCGAGTTTAGCGTCGCTTGGATGGGGCAAGCAGATCCATGGGTTGTGTGTAAAGAAAGGTTATGTATCAGAACCCGTCACAGCGACGGGACTCATAGATATGTATGTAAAATGTGGTGAGATAGACAATGGTGTAGTGTTATTTGATGGTATGTGTGAAAGAGATGTTGTCTCTTGGACAGGGATAATCGTTGGTTGTGGACAAAACGGACGAGTCAAAGAAGCGATTCAGTATTTCCGCGAGATGATCGATTCTGGAGTTGAACCAAATGAGGTAACTTTTTTCGGGGTTCTTACTGCTTGCCGACATTCTGGACTGCTTGAAGAAGCAAGAACCATCCTCGAATCGATGAAATCTGAATATGGTCTTGAACCGTATCTAGAGCACTATTATTGCGTAGTTGATCTTCTTGGTCAAGCTGGGCGGTTCCAAGAGGCAGACGAATTGATCAAGAAAATGCCGTTTGAGCCCGATAAAACGATATGGATGTCTCTGCTCACTGCTTGTGGAACTCACAAGAATGCTGGACTGGTTACTGTAATTGCTGAGCAATTGCTCAAGGGATTTCCCGAGGATCCATCGGTTTATACATCTCTTTCGAATGTTTATGCAACAATGGGTATGTGGGATGGGTTAAGTGAAGTGAGAGAAGCTGCTAAGAAGTTAGGTGTTGATCCGTAAATCACACAAAATGGGTAAAACAGTACTTTGGTCGGAATCTCGTTTATTGATCAAGGTCGGTATTACAACAGAGTTTAAGTAAGAAGGTAAAGACAAAAGGATTCGAGATCGGTAACGAGCTCTCTTCTATTCTCTGTCTTTGCAGAAGTTGTGGATCCCTGAGAATGAGGCGATGACCTCCTTATTTATAGTGCTTTTGAGGCGGTCGAAAGGAGGATTTCTCCTTTTCCGAGTTCGATTAGGAAAAGGAAATCTTCCTGTTTTCTCGCCGAGATAAGGATAAATTCCTGATATCTCGATGAGTCGGCCGAAGAGAATATTTCCTTTTCCGAGATCGGTGGGAAAAGGGAAATAGTCCGGTTTTATCTGTTGTAACAGACCGGGCTCGTGATGGGCCTAGATCGGTAGCCGAGGTGGGCTTTCAGCGAGATCCCGAGCTCGGCCCAATGTTTTCGGGCTGACTTATCCTCGATCCGAACCATCGTAAACCGGTCTTGATTGAACCGATCTCGGTTCGAACCGAGTTAAACCAGGGGGTGCTAATCCCCCTTCTAACATTAGGGGCAAAAGAATATGCCATGAGCTGGATCGAATTTACCTGAAGCAAAAAGTGTGAATGGTGATTCATTTTGTATTCTTATGTAGAATCATCTCATGTACAAGCGGGATATATATATATATGTGCATATCTTCAGGATATGTTAGTAATAATCGAATTACATTGCTGCTCACACTCATATTCCGTTTGATTATTAAACGCGAACCGTAACTGATATTAAATTATAGAGAAAATTATCTCATGAACACATTTTGAAACTACAAATACATACACATAAGGTACACTTTGATCTACTTTTTGATATGTGTATTGATTTTTATGTCCTTCTACTAAGAGATAATTATTCTTTCCCATTTTCTTTCTATTTTTTTTAATTATTTTTCATCTTACACAACCCACATATTTAATATTTTGTTTTTCTTATATTCTTCTCATAAAAAAATAATCTAACAATTATTTTTGCACTATCAATTATATATTTTTTCTCTTTCTATTTTGATACCCATTTCACAATTTTTTACTTACATGTAAGTCAAACCTTGTGGATAGGACGCATGCGTATCCATATATAGTTGCGTACACGTGTACCATATTCGCGTGGATATAAATGCATATTCATATAGTTGCGTACACGACTACACGTATACCATATATGCGTGGATACGCATGCATATCCATTTAAATGCGTACACATGTACCATATGCGCATAGATACACATGTGTTCTATGCATGTGCATGTGGTACACGTGTACGCAACTATATGGATACGTATGCGTTCTATCCATGTGTTCGAACCTCATGTAAGTAAAATATTGTGAAATAGGTATCAAAGTGTAGAGAAAAAATATATAGTTTATAGTGCAGAAATAAATGTTCAATTGTTTTTTTATTAGAAGAAAATAAGCAAAGCAAAATATGTAGGGTGTGTAGAAAAAAAAATCCAATTGTTTTTGAGAATAATAAATAAATGGTGTTTAAGTCATTTTACAACCAATAAAATAACAAAAGTGTGTCATAAGTCATAAAATGTCACTTTTGTAAACCAAACTCACTTACGTGTCTTAGAGTGTAAATAACTCTAAATTATATCGTAAGTTCGTAACTCGAGATCCAAACGCAAAATAAAATAAAATAACCGATACCCATTTTTTTTTGTGGGACTAATCGATAAATTTCATGAAGGTGTGGGCAGATATGTTTGAGGAAGTTAAAAAAGATTTAATTATATTAGAAAACGATGGATTACTTTATGGGTTAATTTATGTAATAACCAAAATGTACATAAAAATTAGAGGTGACGATCTATTTTCTCACCGGAACTTTCATATAGCACCACATCTACATAAAGTTAAGCATTCGTTCTATTTTTCCATTATGTGAAAGTTCAAAACCTATTTCTCCATGAAATCAAAGTTCGAAACTTATTTTTCTACCAAATGAAAATTCGAAACCAATTAACACACGAACCACGATTAGATTATGTTTATTGTATTCCAATCCAATCTTAACCAAATAAACACCAAACTTAAATCATATTACAACTCGACTCAGCTAAATAAACTCGATTACAACCCGGTGAAACAAAATAATCTCCACCCACCCAAGACTAATCCCTAAAATCACCAAAATAAAATAAAAAACCAAATCTAAAATCCCAAAAAAAAACCCCAAATCTAAAATCTCCAAATCGACGATGTACCCTAAAATCGCCGAACCCTAAAATCGATTTTGAAATAGAAAATTCCTCAAATATGTGCAATTGAAGTGGTTAGTTGAAGATTCGCGATTCGTTTCAATCTGAGCGCCAATGGCGCTAGTTGAGTGGAGTAAAGTTCTTGAACTTCAAGAGGATTCTGATGGTGCATATCAACGTAAACTAAATGATTATAACATCGAGCAAGCTCTAGCGGATTTTAATGATGAACTTCCTATTCAACACAATATATGTGTATCCGGATAAAGAGAGTGATGAAGAGGATGATGTTCAACGAATGTCATAAAATGAGGTGATGGGAAATTCTATGAAGGAGAAATTTTCTTCAATGGAGTAGCGTTTAAGGAGACCGTCCTCGACTACGCTATGAAAACAGGTCGGAATATCGTTTAAGGAGTAGTATAGGCATGACATTAAAGATAAGCTCGGCTATACTTGTGAAGGTGAAAGACGTTGTTCATGGTGTATCTACTGTTCAACTACGGGAAAGTTTTTAAAGTGGTAGATTAAAGTGTTAAGCATTTGCATAGTTGTGTTCCTAATGGGTCGTGTGAGATAATAAAAAGTCTTTGTGATATTGCACGCTTGTTTGTTGATAAAATCTGAGATGAGCCGAAGTACTTCATCTCGATGAAGATTGAAGAATTGGTTATGGAAAAGTGGATGATCGATTTATCAAGGCCTTAGTGACAAATTGCTAAGAATAACTCATTAAGATAGATTGAGAGAGAGAGTATGATGAGCAGTTTTCACGTATCTGTGATTATGGGTCTGAGATACTAGATTCAAACCCGAATTCTTCTATGGAGATTGACTATGTGACAAATGAGGAAGGTTTGGATGTCTTCAACATGTTCTATGTCTATTTTGACATCCTTAGAAGAACATGGAATATACTTGTAGGCCACTTATAGGAGTTGATTGTGCTTCTTAAGATCAAAGATGAAAGGGCATTTATTGATAGCTTTAGGTTGAGATGGAGATAATGATATATACTCAATAGCATGGGATGTTGTGCAAGTAGAAAACACATCCAATTGATTGTGGTTTGTGAGGAAGATTAAAACTGATTTGGGACTAAAAGATGGTGAAGAATATATTTTGGTCCCAGGTAGACAAAAGTTACAAAAATTATGCTTTATTGTCTTTGTGGTTTGTGCTTTATTGTCTTTATGCCTAATTGTCTTTGCTTTATTTTCAGGGATTGATCAGAGCTAGAGCTACTGAAGATCCAATTATCAATGGTCTTCACTTATTCCCTTTCATCACCACGACTTGAAAGTCAGTAGGAATAAGACCATTGCCTACTCGAACTGTCACATTAGGCAAAAATCCATAAGGTGTATCGAACGACGAATCCGCATACTCTATCGAGATTTGAGATCGTTTGAACTCTGAAAGACCTAATTCCTCAGCCATTGCCAATGACATGACATTGATGTTAGCTCATGTATCACACAAAGAATCATAGATTTCAATACCATTGATGGTACAAGGCACCACAAACTTTCCCGGACTTTTGATCTTCTCGAGTGGTTTCATTTCTAGCCTCCTTTTGAAAGCTCTCTTCGATTCTCCTTGGTATGGATTTGTTTCTTGGTTTTTTTCTAACTCATCAACCTTAGGAGGTGGTGTAGAGGTTGGCACGAGATCATCTTCCTTAGAGGAGACAACATTGCATAACATTTTTGCACTTGCCTCGGTTTGTTTCTTCACGGCTTCCATAGTTTTAGCAACTTGAACATCTAGCTTATGAACATGAGCAACAATTGAATCGTACTTGTTGTTGAGATTGTCGTAGAAGTTATCCATCTTCTCATGGATCTTTTTATTGGCTTGTTTCTGTCATTCGATGCATTGCTTCATCATTGCTTCGAGTTTATCTTTTTATCGAACCGGTGCGGTGACTTGAGAGAAAGTGAATGGGGGTTTCACTTGATAGACTCAATATAAACCAATCAAGCTTAATTTGTCATGAGATGTGAATTTTAAAGTTTCACTAGGAACGTGATAGCCAATCAAATAAGGGTTAGATGTTCTATAAGCCAAGAAGGCGTTTGGTAGAAAAACATCAGGTAACTTTGCTCTAGTTGTTATATCGTTTCATGTACACTAGTTATGCAACTAATTATATATTGATGACTTTGTACAATGTTTATGTAAATTCAGTCACAAATTAAAATTAAAAATTAGATGCTTAAAAAGGCATAATTGGAACTTGAGCATTCCCAGCATCTTTTGCACAGATGCAGTAAAGTAGCCACAAAGTAACTTTCTTCTTTTTTACTTATTCAAAGACAAATTTGTGTATGGGTCGAACTTTTTGTTTGTTGATTACAATAGAGAAAAACAAAATTAAAAGAAGAAGAAAAAAGTTCTGTAACGCAAAATTGCGAGTAAAGAATAACAATGAAAAAAAAAAAACCATTTTATATAAAAAACCAAACTATATTCTATATAAAAAAAATGAAGATAAGGAGAAAGTTAATATTTTGTAATTTAAGAATCGACTAGACCAGAATTGAAGCTTATACTTAAATTTACTCTATTTGATGTTCGGAATCGATGTGGCCGAAGATGTCGGGACAGTCTTCCAATAATCCGCTCTCGCGAGCTTCCCAGTACCCTCCTTTGTATCGGTAAGCCTCACTTCCTTTCTCTTTCGTGAACCACCTCGGCTTCCATCCTCTCTCCTGCATCTTCCTAGCCTGTGTCACACACCGGCCAGTTTATAGCATGTGAGTTTAGATGTGATTGTGAAACTTAAGGATGGTCATGAGAACCAAACTTAATCGAAAATAACCAAACTTAATCGAAATGAACCAAAATTACAGACCAAAACCAACCCGAACTGAACGATAACAAAAGTTTTCTATAACCCATACGAAAAAAACACTTCATTCTCCTACGAATATAAAATAAAATAGGCCATATTGTATAAGAAAATTAACAATGTTTATACTTTTTAAAATTAACAAAAGTCTAAACTCTAAAATTAAACCTTAAACTCTAAAATATAAACCCTAAACCCAAAATACTTAGCCTTAACCCCTAAAAAAAAAAAATCCTAAATCCTAAAAACTGAACACTAAACCTGAAAATGGTGTATTTTAAAAAAAAGATCTAGCCTATTTTTTGTAATTTATATTTTTTCCCCCTTTTTCTTAATTGTCCGTAAAAAGTATTAATTGAAATCAATGAATTAATTTTATTTTATTAATATTATTTTATTCAAAAGTGAACTGAAAACCAAACCGAGCTATTCTATTTGGTATAAATTTTTCAAAACCTGAAAAACCCAAAAAAAAGAGGAACCTAAAAGAAAGAAAAAAAAAAATGCCCACCCATAGTGAGATATTACCTGACGTTGTCGCTGTTCCAGCCGCAACTTTTCTGTGTTGGCCATTTCGAACTCTCCGTTCTCCAGATACCTCTGGTCCGGTCTCAGCCTTGAATCCGTTGGTGGCAGTTTCTCCTACATCCATTTCTCATTCAGGTCCGAATGTCTCACTAAAAAACAATTTTTGAAAAATAATAAACAGAATTCTCTGCGGCATTCACCTTAAGCCCAGGCGTAAGCTCGTTCAACGTGATTGCGAAACGTGTTAGATTATATTTTGTTGCGTTTCCAGGAGGTTTGCTCCGTTTCCAGAGAAGTTGAGCTCCTGACATAGCTTCACTCAATTTCCCCTTCCCAGAACAATCACCAGTCACATAGTGCATGCTCTCATCCCATTTCCCAAACATCTTTGCCACTGTCTTCCCACTCTTGTCTTGAACTATACCATGAACCTGTGACGAGGAAAAGTTACTTGAGGCCTCACACAAGTCGCAACATAAATTTCGGACTATAACAAGTTCGCAACTAGGGGTGGGCAACAAAACTAGCCAAGATATCTCACTAGAAGCCAAACTTTACTTTAAAAACAGAACGGTTACAATATCTTTATTCCGAACTAAAAAGATCAAAACTGTTTAATCACAAAAATTACATGTTACAAAATACTATAATATCTTACACAATATTAATTATAATTAATTAGGTATTTTTTATCCAACACCGAACCAAATCCAAACAAAACCGAATTTTCCAAATTGAACAAACTAAAGAAAGAAAACGGGTTTTCTTAGGTTATACATTTCTCAGAATAAAAAGAAAAAACGAAGGTTGAAAAAAAAAAAAACGAAGAACCAAATGCCTACTCCTAATCACAACACGCGATTCATCAACTGGTAGCAAGTTAAAATTAAGTACCTGGTGAGGATTTCGGTCGATAATGGACTGCTCCTTGAATTTGAGTTTACATGAGTATTCAGCTTTGCCATCAATACGCATTGTACCGTAGTGATCACAGTACAGTTTACCAAGTATGAGATTGTATATTGAAGTAGTCACCTACAAGTTGAAAGAAAGAGCAGCATTAGTGAACATATAGAATGGTTATTTGCAATTGCTTAGTAAGTTTAACTGGTACCTTACTCCACTGAAGGATTTCTCCATCATCAAACTGCAAAGTTAATACACCAACAGGGTCAAGCTGAATCGATCGACCCCAGAATTTGCTCTTCAGGTTGCTGTCTCCCCAGAATTTCCATCCCGTGCCATCGCAATGGCATGCCACAACCATAGGATGATGGCTGACCTGACACCAAAACGATTAAGAGGTCGGAATAGCTATACCTCATGAGTCAAACACATAAAAATAGATCTTGCACGTTGTTGACTGAAACCTTTTCCGAGAAAAATCGAAGGCCTTTGTCTGGATAGTCTGCCTCGTATGTTTCACCTAACAATGGATTAAAAGGTTTGCAGATTCTTCCTTCGGTTGATGCATACCCAGATAAAGCAAAAGCAGCTACATTAAGAATCCTCATGAGGCTATTTCCCTGAAAAAGTTTCAGGAACTGAGCAATGTTCAAGATGCTATTACAATAAAGGTTTCAAATGGTACAAGCGTTCAGATGCTTCACCCTTTTCCCCCATTCAAATGCTCGGTCAAGAAGGTATGAATATTCCAAATCCTCAAAACACTTCTGTAGAGAAGATAGTGGCTCGTTGAAGTAAACAGGGAGACAGACTTTTGTGAGATCCTTGCCTATATTGTCTTTGATCATTGACCAAAGGCTAACACTTTTCTCTTTTTCAACCGGGTCAGGTAAACTCTTCCTCCTTTTGACGCGAGGATAGTTAAACCCAATAGATTTGATGGAAGGATCAATATCATCTTCTGACATAAAGCCATCATCATCAGAAGAAAATGATGATGTACGAAAGCCAGAACCACTACTCTTGAAAGAACTTGAAGAGAGAAAGTCACGTGTATCAAAAAAGGTATTGTCTTCCTCATCAGTTTCCGCATCACCTCGTTCATTATCATCATCAGATTCAGTGGCAGTCCCTTCTGAGATAAAACAAACCAAGTCAATTGCAAACTCGAATCACAATGCAGGTAGATGAAACAGTTATATGTAGGAAAATGCTAAGGTAAAGAATAGGAAGTTCAACGACTCACCACTGAATTTCTCATGTCGTAAATCATTGGAACCTCCATTTTCAGCCTGTCTTTGACTCTCATCTACAACTGTGTTCTCCAAATCTACCTTTTCTGTCTAGAGAATCATGCAGGAAGAGAAGCTTTTAGCAGAGTATAGAAGGAAGAGATAACAAATATACAAATAGATCAACTTATAAAAACTCTCGTAAAAGTTTGCAAAATTCAACAATATATCATTACAGGTCACTTCAGCCACTCCAAAACAATATCACCATTGCACGCAGATCATAGCACATAAAATCGAAATTAAAGGGTTAAGCAGAACACACATAACTTTAGCAATCAATCAAATTTTTGGTTGATCTTTATTCAATAAATCATTGAAAATAAAGGATATACTGTGGAAGTTGTAATACCTCTAACTGCCTAAGGGTATCAATGAGAAGCCATTGCTTCTGCTTGAGAAGCACTAGCTGACTCTGAAGTGCTGAGAACTCAGACCTCATAATTTGCTCACAGTCCTGAATTGTTAACTCACTAACTCCTTCATCTATCAACCGTTGCCTAAGCTTCTCCGTCGACATGGCCAAATTGTTGGTAGGAGCCATCAATTCACTGTTAGACATCCTTGGAAACATATCTTTGACAGCTTGTAGAGCTTCAACCCAAGTTGTTCGGTCCTCTCGAGTCTCTGCGCGCAAGTGGAGCCTCTTGGTGCCGGTAAATATCGAAAATCTCTTGTCATCTGATCTACTCTCCCGAACTGAAGAAACCTGCACAGAGCAGATATAATTAAGAGTAATCGAGAGTGTGATTGGTAACACCTTACCACTTCATTTAGACTTGTAACGCAAAAATAAGCGGTATCAAAAGAGGTACCACCAATCTATTTCTGTACACTTATCTCTTACCACTATGTCTTACCACTTCTAAGTATTCCTTTATCACTTACCGCTCTCTCTTATCGCTCAAAAACTCTTATGGCTTTATGTCACTAATCAGACCATAGAATGAATAATTAGTTCAAGAGGTATAATCTACTCAAACACAAGAACCACACGTATGGCTATGAAACTGCAATTCACCTTCCATCACAGAGAAGACAACGATATAGTAAGGAAATGATCAAAAATATTTCAGCAACAATTGAAGCAGATTGGACATAACAATTAATCGGTATCCAACCTTGAGATGGACTTCTCCGAATGGCTTGCGACGGAGTTGGCAAGTACCAGTACTTCCACCATGCTTGTGGCGCCTAGAGATCATACGAGCAGACTCATCTCCGATCACTTTTGATCCCTTTTCAGTTTCAGGGCTAACGAAGATCTTATCAGGTCCATGGATTTTATAATACGAGAGTACACCATCCTGCAGAACGAACCACCTCGGTCTCCATCCTCTACCATAATTCACCCACTTATGCAATATTCCGGCGATTCCATTCCCGACGATATCGTTAATCTTCACATCAACCGGCGGTTCTCTTACAACCGACGCCGGTAAGGCTAAAACGCGTTGCCCTAACCGGTTTGCGACGTCATTATGGTGGTTAAAGGAGAGGCTATGGAGGAGATGGTGATTGGATTGATTGGAATTATGATTACAACTCTGCGAAGCAGATCGAGTCATAATCGGTTCGGATCGAGTCATACCGAAAGGCGGTTGTGGTTGCGGTTGCTCCGGCAACGGCATCGAAGGAGAGTGATCAGAGACAGTAGAAACGCAACAGAAGGGATGCATGTGGAAATAGGTCTAATATAAGAAATTGAAAAATCGGAGATCGTTGGATCCGATGATTGTGCGGCGGATGACGGCGGAGACGGTGGAGGAGAGGAATAAACTGTCGTTCATCGCAGAGCGATGAGAGATCGATAAGGAGGAAGCAGGGAATTGAGAATTGAAAACTGTAGAAAGAGGAAAGAATCGAGAGGTGGTTGTTGAAAATGGGTCAGAGAAGAAAGCGAAAAGTTCGGTAGCAGAAGGAAGAAGCAAGAGTCACCGGAGAGGCGAAGCTTTTTTATTTTTATTTATTAAATAAATAGTAATAATTTTGTAGTATTTAAATATATTCAATGACTTAAGGAAAGGGGCCAGAAAAATCGGTGCCGTCTCTGAGGTGATTCTGACGTGGCGGAGAATCGGAGTGGGGTCAGTTGCATTTTCTTTTTGGAAATGACCCCAAAAAACGAACAAAGTTAAGGAAGTAAGCAAAAACGATTTTGGTCATAATATTCCATATATGTTATATATTAAATATGAGTATCTTATTATATAAAGCTCTATCTCTCGACGTAAGCATGATATCTCTATAATATTATTTAAGAAGACATTTTTAAAAATAAATTTTGTTTTGTAAGTTATCACATAAAATACCATTACAAATAACAAAGAATAATTGAAATAGGAAATGATATAATAGTCTGTTAAAATTATTGATTAAAATATGAAAGTATATATTTTGTATAAAAATGTTATTTATTATTTAATTTTTTAATTATTTATAATACTATATATTTTAAAATAATAATCAATTTATATATATTCAAAGAAAAAAAATCTATTCAAAATCTTACTATATTTTTTACTATGATTTATTTGAATATATATAAAAACAAAAGTTGAAAAATATTTTACTAATTTTATTAAAAAGTTCGTAGACTAACCACAGAAACTAGAGTTATTTAACGGTGCATATCAGAGTTATGTTTTCAAGATTATAAATTTTTGCGGGTTAGCCCGAATAATATTTTAGTTCACTACAAAACGGGTAAATAGACAAATTATTACAAATTGATAATTTTATCTATAATCATTAATTTTCTTAAATTTCAAAACAATTTATTTTTAAAAATTACTCCGCGCTAGTGTAAGATAATTTCCAATCACGAGATCATGACATTTGTCATAGTTAATTAAGATCGCAACATATGTCAAATCAATTAAAAGAGTAAAAATGAATTACAATAAATATTAAAAAATTAAACTAAAAAGACAATTTAAAAAAAAGAATAAACAAAAATAAATAAGGAAAACTTATAATAAAAAAGTGACAAAAGAATACTTAAAATTTTATAATCTACAACCACAACAAAACTTATAAAAGAAAAATTATAAATATACTCTAAATTTAAAAAGAAAATTATTAATACAAAATAAGTAAATAAAACTTATAATAAAATAAATGACAAAAGGAAACTTATAAGTTTATAATCTACCATCACGACAAAACTTAAAAAAGGAAAATTATAGATATACTAACTTAAAAAGAAAATTATTTAATATACGACCAAATTTAAAACTTAATAATCATTTTTATGATGACAAAAGGAAACTTAAAAAATGAAAATTATTAATATACAACCGCGACCAAACTTTATATAACAACCATAACCAAACTTAAATTTTTTTTATAAATATACTCTAAACTTAAAAAACAAATTATTAATACAAGAATACGTAAAAAAAACTTATAATAAAGGAAAGTGACAAAAGGAAATTTAAAAATTTATAATCTACAATCACGACCAAACTTAAAAAGGGAAAATTATAAATATACTCTAAACTTAAAAGAAAAATTATTAATATACGACCAAACTTAAAACTTAATAATCTTTCTATGATGACAAAAAAAAATTAAAAAATGAAAATTATTAATATACAACCACGACCAAACTCTATATAATAATATACACATTTCTAAAGTTTTTAAAAAGGAATAAAAGCAAAAAATTTTTTTTAAAGAACAAACATATTTCAGTTTAGAATTAGTAATTTTTTATTATATAAAACTGAATGTTTCAAAGTTGAAAATGCACCTGATCATGGCACGGGTGAAGTCAAAGTTGAAAAAATTTAAAATCGATTATTAAAAATCTTAAAAATTCTGATTCATAATCTTAAAAGTTAAATTTACTAAAAATTAAAATTAAAGAGTTAAAAAAATTAAATTTATCCTAAAATGCAAAATTAATATAGAAAGGAAAAATAAACATTTCTTAGTTTTCCATTTAGATTAAAGAAATCTTATTATATAAAGCTGGATCTATCAACATGAGTGTGACACGTAGATAATTCTCACACACGGAATATTGACATTTATCACGGTTAATTTAGATCTTCACATGTGTCAATGTAATAATCTGAATAAAAGTTAAAAATAAAAACAGAAATTAAGATACTAACTCATGAGATCGTGACATGTGTAAAAAAAGGAAAATAACAAAGTAATAATATAAACTTTCATATAAGACAAAATAACAAAAAGAAAAAATAAATGGTGTTTTCAGATCGTGACATGTGTCAGATTAATAATCTGAATAGAAAGAAAAAATTAAAACGGAAATTAAGATTATAACTTTCTGGTCTAGGTGTGTTCTGCTTTCAGGAGGGAGTCGAAGGAGTACTTATGGGGTCCCGTAATCTGCGAAGAAGTTTATCCCCGCTGCACGTAGAATTGGAAGCGCTCATCTGGGCGATGCATTGCATGATTGCAAATCAAAAGACGGCGATAGCCTTTGCAACGGACTGCTCAGAGTTGGTGAAGATGGTGTCTACACCCAAGGAGTGGCCGGCTTTTACACTACATTTGGAGGAGTTCAAGAGGAGCAAGGAGGTTTTTACCTTTTTCTCTATCACACACATCCCACGCGCAAGCAACACAGTGGCAGACAAGTTAGCACGAGGTGCTCGCGTCTACCCATCAGATTTCACTTATGTAAACTCGATACCTCCGATTTGGTTCACCGAATCGGAATAGGTATTAAGGCTGTTGACAAAAAAAAAAAAAAAAAAAAAAGATTATAACTCACGAGATCGTGACATGTGTAAAAAACGAAAATAACAATGTAATAATATAAACTTTTCTATACGACAAAATAACAAAAAAAGAAAAATAATTTGTGTTTAATTTAAATAAAAACTAATAAAATAAAAAAAAATAAAGTAAGGGAAAAAATAGAAACTACAAAAAAAAAATGTAAACTATAAAATTTATATAAGATTGATAAATATATAATTAGATGAATAACAGTTTCATATCATGTTTGATAATTGTTTTATAAGAAATAAATGAAAAAATTCATAAATATAAAATTTCAATTAAGAGTTGACTTTTATTTTTGGAACTCTCTCATTCATTACCATGTTTATGGGTAATATGAATTAATTTCGAATGTTCTTAATTGTGAATTACAAAACACAATTTATAGATAACTAAACATGACTCTTAATTTAAAATCTAGTTATACATGTCATATTTACGCGAATTATCAATTTAAAAATCTATTTAGTTTATCTTTTACCCACGTATCACGCAGGACCTAATATAATATTCTTATAAACACACATTTTGTTTTTCTCCTTTTTATTTATTTTTATTTTTAACATCACTCAACTTTCATTAGCTTGAAAATGAGTAATCCTCATGGAGGTTCGATACAATAGATGATGGAACATAATATAGAGTACAAATGTTTGATTTTGCACTATCGATTTAGCTAATCTATCATCAGCTTGATTATTATTCCGTGATGTCCATATCACCTTTGTGTTAGTGAATTTATCCTTCCAAAAGTTGATGTCACGAATCCAATTATAAACACTACAAGAAAACAGGCAATTTGCAACGATTTTTTGCGACGATTTTATTTCGTTGCAAATTGCCATCGGTTTTGCGACGAATTTACGACGATTCTAAAAGACGTCGTAAAATCGTCGCAAACTTGGGACGAAAAGTTTCGTTGTAAAATCGTCGCGAATTAGCGACGATTATACAACGATTACCGACGACCTTACGACGATAATCAAAATCGTCGTAAAGTCGTTGTAATTTAGCGACGATTTACCGATGTTTGTATAAAACGTTGCAATATCGTCGTAAAATTACCCACAAATTAGCAATGATTATTATAAGTTGAATTTTACATCGATTTCCCAACGATTAATAAGTTAGGTGAGCACGTTTTAAGCTCACGGTGTTCGGTTAGGTAAACATGTTTAATATCGTTGTAAAGTCGATGTAAACATTTTTAAATTCGTTGTAAAATCGATGTGAAATCGATGTAAAATCGTAGGTAATTCGATGGTAATGAAAATAAAAATCTATATATAGTGGCCAACTTCATAATAAAAATTTCATATTCAAAAACATTTACTTCTTTCTGACCAACAAAAAATGTCAATATACGAAATTAGAAGATGGATGTATAATCGTCTTGATTCAGAGGGATCGCTAACAAAGGAGTTCAGTGATGGGGTGGAGGGATTCATGCATCAGGCAGGAAGTATACATAATACGATTATCAGTGGTAAGATGTACTGTCCTTGTGCCAGATGCTTGAATAGGAAATTTATCATTATCTCGAAGGTGTGGTCGCATATATTAAATAGAGGGTTTATGCCGCATTACTATATATGGTATTATCATGGAGAGGGTCATGGGGGAAATGCAACTAGTAGTAGTAGCAATTATCAAGCATCGAATATTGATGAGTCAAATAATTTTAATCATTTTGATGATCATGCGGAGCAGCATGGTGAAGATAATGATAGGATTCATGACATGGTTACGGATGCATTTCATGAAACCGTAAGTACATTTGCACATGATCATCATGATGAGGAACCCAATCTAGATGAATTTTTTTTTTATGATATGCTAGATGCTGCAAATCAGCCACTCTACGATGGATGTAGAGAAGGACATTCTAAATTGTCGTTGGCGGCTAGGATGATGACTATTAAAACTGATCATAACTTAGCTGAGGTTTGCATGGATGATTGGGCTGATTTGATTAAAGAGTATTTGCCAGAGGACAATTTAGCTGCTGAAACTTACTATGAGATACAGAAGCTGGTTTATAGTCTTGGGTTGCCTTCTGAGATGATAGATGTCTGTGTTGACAATTGCATGCTTTTTTGGAAAGATGATGATAAGTTGCTGGAATGTCGATTTTGCCATAAGCCAAGATATAAGCCGCAAGGTACTGGTCGGAGTAAGGTACCGTTCCAGCGGATGTGGTACCTTCCTATAACTGATAGATTAAAAAGAATGTATCAGTCTGAGAGGACAGCTGCATCGATGAGATGGCATGCAGATCATTTGCAAACAGATGAGGAGGTTACTCATCCTTCAGATGCAAAAGCGTGGAAACACTTTAAGACGGTACATCCAGACTTTGCTAGAGAGAAACGTAATGTGTATCTTGGTCTTTGCACAGATGGATTTAGTCCGTTTGGTATGTCTGGTAGACAATATTCTTTATGGCCAATAATACTAACGCCTTACAACCTACCCCCAGATATGTGCATGCAAAGGGAATTTTTATTCATGAGTATTTTAATACCAGGTCCGAAGCATCCGAAGCGTTCCCTTGATGTGTTTTTGCAGCCTCTGATACAGGAATTGGAGCAGTTGTGGTATACCGGGGTTCGGACATATGATTTTGCAAGGAAAAAAAATTTTACAATGCGTGCGGTGCTTATGTGGACAATAAGCGACTTCCCTGCGTACGGGATGTTATCAGGTTGGACTACGCATGGGCGATTGTCTTGTCCATATTGTCTCAATCGGACAGATGCATTTCAATTGAAACATGGTCGGAAAACAAGTTGGTTTGATTGTCACCGCCGATTTCTACCGATTCATCATGCATATCGAAGAAATAAGCGGTTGTTTAGAAAGAACAAAACTGTTCGTGTTCCTCCTCCTGTTTATATTTCCGGGGAAGATTTAGAAGCAGAAATTGATCATTATGGTGCATTGGAAACAGTCAATCGTGGTGGAAATTGGCACACTCCAGCTAATATGCCGGATGGATATGGGGAGCATCACAATTGGCATAAGAAAAGCATATTCTGGAAGCTTCCGTATTGGAAGGATCATTTGCTTAGACACAATTTGGATGTCATGCACATTGAGAAAAACTTTTTTGATAACATCATGCATACATTGTTAAACGTGCGTGGAAGGACTAAAGATAGCGGTAAGTCAAGGTTAGACTTGCCTGATCTTTGTTGTCGGAATGAGTTACATATTACAAGCAATGGGAAAGCACCTGTCCCCATATTTCGAGTGGGTGCGGAAGAAAAGTCAGCTTTGTTCAAATGGGCGACATCTGATGTGAAGTTCCCGGACGGGTACGTATCTAATTTAGCTAAATGTGTTGAGAATGGCCAAAAGTTTTCCGGGATGAAGAGTCATGACTGTCACGTCTTTATGCAACGACTACTTCCTTTTGCATTTGCTGAACTTCTACCAGGAAATGTACACGAAGCAATTGCAGGCATTGGAGGGTTTTTTCGGGAACTTTGTACCCGTACTTTGTCAGAAGATGTTATTGCACAACTTGATGCTAGTATTCCTATTTTGTTGTGCAACATGGAGAAAATATTTCCCCCAGCCTTTTTTGATGTTATGGAACATCTACCTATTCATCTACCTCACGAAGCAGAACTTGGGGGACCTGTGCAGTATCGATGGATGTACCCATTCGAGCGATTCATGGGACATTTGAAGCGGAAGGCTAAAAATCTAGCCAAAGTTGAAGGCTCAATAGTAGCAGGAAGTTTAACAGAAGAAACTTCTCACTTCACGGGGTACTATTTTGGCTCGAAGGTTCGCACACGGAAAAGGGCAGCACGGCGATATGATGATGGAGGTGTAGGCCGAACATATGCTAATGAAGGTGTCCCAGATATCTTTTCTTCAATCGGTCGATTATGTGGAAGAGTTAAGTCAGTTTGGTTTGCCAATGAAAAAGACCATCATAGTGCACAAACGTATATCCTCTTAAATTGCGAAGAAGTTAGTCAATTTGAGACGTAAGTGTATAAACATACGTCTTATATATATGGCTAAATTATATATATGCTAGCTTTATACCAATTACAAATACTTTTGTATGCAGTGAATTTGTTAGACAAGTCTGAGAAGTCATTGAAGGAATCTCAGACGATGAAATCAACAAGCGTAAAGATCAACATTTTACCCCGTGGTTGAAGACGCAAGTACGTAAAATTTTAAGTACTAACTTGGACAATTAACCTAATACATATTTGATTACTTTTTTAATTAAATTAATTAATGAAATATAGGTCGAGTATGGGGATACCGCATATCCACTCTGGTTCCATGAGTTAATAAAAGGCCCCATATCGAAGATAACGAGTGCACCCATGTATTGCACACGCGGATATATATTTCATACATTCAAATACGGAAATCAAAGAGTTACTGCCAACTACGGGGTATGTGTGCGGGGCGAAATAGATTTTTATGGAGTGTTGCAAGACATAATTGAAGTTGAGTACCCTGGTTGCTTAGGTTTGAAATGCGTTCTGTTCAAATGCGACTGGTTCGATCCAACAGTTGATCGAGGCGTCCGTAAGAACAAATTTGGGGCAGTAGATGTCAACCAATCACGACGTTACAATAAGTATGAGCCATTTATCCTAGCATCACAAGCAGAACAAGTCAGCTTTGTTCCATATCCGCGAGTTCGCACCACCCGTATCTCATGGTTATCAGTTATAAAAGTTTCTCCGAGGGGTCGAATTGTGGGGGTTGATGAGGAACTACCAATGCAGCAAGATCATTGCTCTGATATGCCATAACTAAATGAGAGCAATGAAGACATCCTTTTGATAGATCCTCAAAACAGGCAAGTTGAATATCTCCCAGACGATACAGAGGAAGAAGATGAGGAAGATGAGTTCGAAGAAAGTGATGAACCAGATGATCAAGAAACGGATGTGTACTACGATTCGTCCGAAAATGAATCAGAGTGACCGCGCTAGCTAGTAATTATTGTGAATTTAATGTATTAATATAATATTGTGATCGAGTAGTTATTGTGAAATTTAAGTGATATGATTTCTATGAAATCCCTTAAACCCCAAACTAAATTCCATCTCCGATCTCCACTCATTTTCCGCCGTAGGTGCGGCGATTTATAAATTACGAGACATATGTGTCATGTAATTTATTAATTGCCCCAACAACGGTGGGAAATGAGTGGTGATCGGAAATGGGATTTAGTTTGGGGTTTAAGGGATTTCAAAGACATCGTCGCTAAATCGTCGCTAAATGTGATAGTCACTAATTCGATGCAAATTGGCGACGATTTAGCAACGAATATTGACAAATCGTGGCTAAATCGTCGCAAACACTGAATGTCGCAAAATCGATGCCAATTCACGACGATTTAGCAACGATTTGTCATAAACCCTAAACCCTAAACCCTTTGCCCTAAACCCTAAACCCTAACATATTATCATCTCATTGTATTATGCATCTTTCACTGAAATTGATCGTGACTTTAGAGAATTGTCCGGAAATGAAAACTCGGTCAATCACAATAATTTCCACAAACTGAATCATTGTATTAATAATCTCTAACATATACGCAAACTATATGTTTTACTTATTTTTCAATATCGATGAACTTATTGATAATTTCATGAATTTGGATTTACAGTAAACATGTCAAGTTGTTTATGGAACGTTGTATTCGACGGTACAATTTTGTACCTATACCCTAAACCCTAAAACCGATTTTACAAATATCCTCACAAAATCGATGCAAATTGGCGACGATTTAGCAACGAATATTGACAAATCGTGGCTAAATCGTCGCAAACACTGAATGTCACAAAATCGATGCAAAGTTGCGACGATTTGGCAACGATTTGTCATAAACCCTAAACCCTAAACCCTTTGCCCTAAACCCTAAACCCTAACGTATTACCATCTCATTGTATTATGCATCTTTCACTGAAATTGATCGTGACTTTAGAGAATTGTCCGAAAATGAAAACTCGGTCAATCACAGTAATATCCACAAACTGAATCATTGTATTAATAATCTCTAACATATACGCAAACTATATGATTTACTTATTTTTTCAATATCGATGAACTTATTGATAATTTCATGAATTTGGATTTACAGTAAACATGTCAAGTTGTTTATGGAACGTTGTATTCGACGGTACAATTTTGTACCTATACCCTAAACCCTAAAACCGATTTTACAAATATTCTCACAAAATCGATGCAAATTGGCGACGATTTAGCAACGAATTGAACTAATCGTGGCTAAATCGTCGCAAACACTGAATGTCACAAAATCGATGCAAAGTTGCGACGATTTGGCAACGATTTGTCATAAACCCTAAACCCTAAACCCTTTGCCCTAAACCCTAAACCCTAACGTATTACCATCTCATTGTATTATGCATCTTTCAATGAAATTGATCGTGACTTTAGAGAATTGTCCGAAAATGAAAACTCGGTCAATCACAGTAATATCCACAAACTGAATCATTGTATTAATAATCTCTAACATATACGCAAACTATATGTTTTACTTATTTTTCAATATCGATGAACTTATTGATAATTTCATGAATTTTGATTTACAGTAAACATGTCAAGTTGTTTATGGAACGTTGTATTCGACGGTACAATTTTGTACCTATACCCTAAAACCTAAAACCGATTTTACAAATATCCTCACAAAATCGATGCAAATTGGCGACGATTTAGCAACGAATATTGACAAATCGTGGCTAAATCGTCGCAAACACTGAATGTCACAAAATCGATGCAAAGTTGCGACGATTTGGCAACGATTTGTCATAAACCCTAAACCCTAAACCCTTTGCCCTAAACCCTAAACCCTAAACCCTAACGTATTACCATCTCATTGTATTATGCATCTTTCACTGAAATTGATCGTGACTTTAGAGAATTGTCCGAAAATGAAAACTCGGTCAATCACAGTAATATCCACAAACTGAATCATTGTATTAATAATCTCTAACATATACGCAAACTATATGATTTACTTATTTTTCAATATCGATGAACTTATTGATAATTTCATGAATTTGGATTTACAGTAAACATGTCAAGTTGTTTATGGAACGTTGTATTCGACGGTACAATTTTGTACCTATACCCTAAACCCTAAAACCGATTTTACAAATATTCTCACAAAATCGATGCAAATTGGCGACGATTTAGCAACGAATTGAACTAATCGTGGCTAAAACGTCGCAAACACTGAATGTCACAAAATCGATGCAAAGTTGCGACGATTTGGCAACGATTTGTCATAAACCCTAAACCCTAAACCCTTTGCCCTAAACCCTAAACCCTAACGTATTACCATCTCATTGTATTATGCATCTTTCAATGAAATTGATCGTGACTTTAGAGAATTGTCCGAAAATGAAAACTCGGTCAATCACAGTAATATCCACAAACTGAATCATTGTATTAATAATCTCTAACATATACGCAAACTATATGATTTACTTATTTTTCAATATCGATGAACTTATTGATAATTTCATGAATTTGGATTTACAGTAAACATGTCAAGTTGTTTATGGAACGTTGTATTCGACGGTACAATTTTGTACCTATACCCTAAACCCTAAAACCGATTTTACAAATATCCTCACAAAATCGATGCAAATTGGCGACGATTTAGCAAAGAATTGAACTAATCGTGGCTAAATTGTCGCAAACACTGAATGTCACAAAATCGATGCAAGGTTGCGACGGTTTAGCGACGATTTGTCATTAAATATACCGCGTGTCGGTCAATAAAACTCCCGCGTGTATGAATGTCACAAAATCGTTGCAAAGTTAGCGACGAATTAGCTACGGTTTAATTGCCTCGATACAGCGACGATTCGTCGCAAAATCGTCGCTAAGTAGCGACGATTTTGCGACGACACGTAATCTTATATATACACGCGAGTTCCCTGCAAATTCATTTACAAACAAATAAAAAAAAAACTGATCCAAATTCTTTCCGAATTCCTTGCGAAAAAAGGTAAATTTTTTTTTCCAATGTTTTTAATTAATTAGTATAGATAAAAATTAAACAATTTAGGTCGGTAGAAACGGTATCAAATTAGAAAAAATAGCAGACTGCCCGGATGTTTATAGATAGTAATTGTTTTTCATTTTTATGCAGATGGGCCAGCGTCGTGCACATTACGCTCAGTTTTTGCGAGATATTGGTGATGCTTCGGGTACTGGGTTGCCTCCGTCTTCTGAGGCTACAGAGACGGATTTTGTCCCGGTGACGCAACCTCCGCCGCCTCCACAACCACCTCAGATTCCGCAACCTGGACGCCATGCCCCGGCCCCGTATGCACACATGACGGTTCATGATTTGCTTGCACAGCCGGGGCGTCATAGGCTTAAAAGATTAGATCCAGATCATACTGACGGGTCGGAATGGTAATATATATAAATATATATTTTTTACATTTATTTCTAACAATTCAAAATTTTACAATTTTTTTGTTTCAGGTTTGGAGTTGAATCCAAAGTTGGACGCACCGTTTCCGACATCATCAAGTCTTATTTTATCGAGCCGCATACCAATTTTACCCAGCTTCCTCTACACATCAAGGAGACATGGTTCAAGATGTTTGCGGTACGTATGGAAAAAATATTTTTTTATCCTTTAATTATTTTAATTATATTTAAATATATATTTAATTTAATTTTATAAAATATGTAATTATTTTTGTTTCTCATGCAGCAAAAATATCACTGGGATCTTTCGCTTCATGGCGAGGTCGAAACTTTATTTCTCGAGAGGGTGAAGTTTCGTATCCAAGGCGTGGTTGGTGAGTGGAAGAAAGCATGGAAGAAGGATGGCGACGAAGCAAAGCCCCTGCACATGGATAAAGCCGTTTGGGACGGCTTGGTGCGGTATTGGATGGATCCGAAGTCTATCACGACTGCTGAGAAGTGTTCGGCTTCCCGCAACACCGTTGATTCGGACGGGAGACTCAAGGCTATGCCTCATACAGCTGGACAAACACCTTTTGCGGGTGTTCGTCTACAGATGGTAATTAAATTTATTTAATTTACTTCGTCAATAACATAGTTTTTTTCTTTAGGCCGCCGAAGACGGAGGTATACTCCCTCCGATGACAAGGGTTTTTGAGCGGACGCACCGGAAGAAGGATGGTTCCTTTGTTTCCGAAGCTGCCGAGCACATCTTCAATGAGGTGACTTCCAAAGTCACCGAACGAGAGACACAGCTCTCTCAACAGCTATCTCCCGGTGGTTCGTCGGTCATGTCTGGAGGGTTGACCACACCCGATATTGACCGGATCTTCGAGCAGGTATATAGAATAGTTAGTACTTATTAATTTTTAGTTTTTGATTTTATAAAGTTTTCTAATTGTAAATTTAAATATAGGTTGCCCCTAAGAGAAAGGGGAAGGTTGTCGGGATGGGATCTATTCGAGATGTCTCCGCTGCTTCTTCATATGCTCCGCGACGACGATCGCCAGAAGATGATCCAGTCGTGTTACGTGCCACGATTACGAGTCTTCAGGAGCGGGTTGAGACCGAGTCTCATGCATATCAGGCGAGGATTGCGAGTCTTCAGCGCCGGGTTGAACAGGATGCTACGCAGAATGACGAACTCTTCGACATCTTGGCAACAGGAAACCCGACAATGCAGGCCATGCTACGGGAAAAACGAAGACTCCGAGCAGAGGCAGATGAAGCGGCAGCGGCAGAGGCAGCGGCAGGACCATCCAGTTCGTCGAGACGTCCCGAAGACGATGTAAATCTCGACGATTACGATATAATTATATAGATTTAGGATTTCGATTTCTAATTTTGCTTTTTTTTTGTAACAAATTATAATATTTTTTTTTTATAAAATATTATTATATATTATTTTTATAATTTTTATTTTATAATTTCGAATTTAATAAAATTTTTAAAATAATTTAAAAAATCATATATATAAAAATCGTCGTTAATTCGATGGCTATAATCGTGGCTAATTTACATCGAGTATACGACGATTTATTACCAACGACTATACGACGATTATTAGCAACGATTTTGCGACGAATTATTAGCAACAATTATACGACGATTTATGCGCAATGATTTTGCGACGATTCATTAGCAACGATTTGGCGACTATTATTTAGCAACGATTTTATGACGATTTATTAACAACGAATTAACGACGAAAATATTTTCCCATCGAATTAACAATGAAATATTTGCCATCGAATTTCCATCGTTTTTACGACGTATTTATATTCGTCGTAATTTCAATGTAATATTTACGACGATTTAGCGACGAACATTTACCGACGATTTAGCGACGAATTTGTTTCCCTCGCACTTTCCCGATGAATTTACGACGATTTGTGGTTTGCGACGATCAGTTAACGACGATCTAAAATTCGTCGCAAATTCGATGCAAATCCTCTTTTGCAACGATTTTACAACGATTTCGTTCGTTGCAAAATGGGTGTTTTCTTGTAGTGAAAGAGTGAAATTGGTGTTCGTACCATGGATGAGATTCGAGAGAATAATATTATTGTCGCCTTCAAATATGACCTTCTGATATCCTTTGATCCAGATGTTTTGCATTGCGAATAGAAGTGCTTGAAGTCTGCTTCCAAAGAGGAAGAACATATACGGCCAGTGCTTTGTCCTGCTCCCAAATAAACCCTCGATCATCTCTGATTATCCAAGCCATTGTCGAAGGAATCCCATTTGTGAAAAATCTGCAGTCATAGTCGCATTTGACATAGCCCTTTCTCGGACGTTGCGATCGTGATTGTTGTCTTGTTGTCTCTCTTGACAAACTGATTCCATAGATCTCTGTTTGTCCATATGACTCACAACCCATTCTTGTGCATCCTGCTCCCCTAACCTCACATCCTTTCTCCAATTGCCTTGTAATTTTTGGTAAACAAGAAGATTCATGCTTTTCCATATCCTCCATAGAATCCACAAAGATAGTTGTCTCATATGATTAGAGAGGTTCCTATTGTTGTGACACTCCACAATTGCTATGAATTTCTCTTGAAAAATTGAATTTGGATCCATAATAATACCATTTGAAACTTTAGAGCCTCTTCAAATTGCTTGTGCGTACGAGCAGTGGAAAAATAGATGTTCGATTGATTCTGCATGAGAACATCTACGACATTGAGAATTTGTGATGATACCTCGTCGAACCAGAGTCGTTCCTACAGCCGATGCTTCAGAAAGTAATCTCCAAAGAAAATGTTTGATTTTAGGTGATGTTTTCATCTTCCATATGGCCTCTTTGAATTCCAATGATCCCGGTGGTGGCGATATATTCAGAACATTTTCTGGTAGGTGACTCGCTAGCCAATATCCTGACTTGACATTATAGATTCCATAATCATTATAATGCCATTCCAGAAGGTCCTTTGCAGGTGCTGTACTAAGTCTGATTTTTAGAATATCTTCAACATCTTCCTCTATAAACAAAGTGGACAGATACTCCTGATTCCAAGGCCTACTTCCTTCATTAAAAAATCACGAACTAAGTGAAAATCTGGGTTGACTCCTTCAATTTTTTTAGGAGGTGGAAGCCAAGGATCTTCCAATGCATTGATATGTGAGCCATCCCCAACAAAGAATCAAAGTCCTTTTTTGAGTAAGTCTCGTCCTTCTAATAAGGATTTACAGATGAAAGATGGTATATATCCTCGACCTGCATCAATTATATTTGAATCTTGATAGTACCGTCCTTTGAGAAGTTTTGCAACAAGACTATTTGGATTTTGCATAACTCTCCAAATTTTTTTCCCGAGTAGTGCAAGATTAAAAATTTCAATGTCCTGAAATCCGAATCCTCCTTCTTTCTTAAGTAAACCCAGTCGTTTCCAAGCAACCCGATGCATCGATCTATTTCCATTGCCTTTACTCCACCAATAGTCTACAATTATACTGTTAATTTCACCACATATAACTTTTGGTAACTTGAAGCAATTCATCGTGTAGACTGGCAAGCCATGGCAATCATTTTCAGCAATATTTCTTTGCCATCATCAGATAGAAATCGATGGCTCCATCCTTGAGTTCGACGTTTCACGTTTTCCACAACGTATGCAAATAATTATTTCTTCTTCCTTCCAATATGCTCTGGAAGTCCTAGATATTTACCACAACCCCTGTCATTATGAATATTGAAAATCCGTCGCAATCTGGTTTTGACATTATCTCTGATTTTTGAACCAACAGTGATTGCTGACTTATGAAGATTTACAGCTTGTCCAGATATTCTCTCATAAGTGGATAAAATTCTCATAATAGTTTTGCAGGATTTCGGATGTGCATGGCTGAAAAATAAGGCATCATCAACAAATAGAAGATGGTTAATAGATGGCCATGATTGACTAATCTTCATTCCTTTAAGCTGATTTGTTGCTGTTGCGTCATTTAAGAGATGGCTTAAAACTCTTGCGCAGAGTATGAATATATATGGGGATAATGGGTCCTCTTGTCTGATCCCTCGCTGTGGCGTAATCTTTCCTCGTGGAACTCCATTCACCAAAGTCGAAAATGTAACTGATTCAATACACTTCATTATCCAACTGATCCATCGATTATCGAAACCCATATTTCCCATCGTTTCACGAATAAATTGCCATTCCATACGATCGTAGGCCTTTAAAATATTTGTTTTTATCGCCATATATGATCTAACCCAACATTTCATTGCTTTGAAATAATGTAACATCTCATGAGAAATAATCACATTGTCCATTATATTCCTCCCGGAGATGAACGCAACTTGAATTTCAGAGATGATACTCGAAAGATGTTTTTTCAAGCAGCTCACAAGAATTTGTGAAATGATTTTATAACTCACATTGCATAAAGCAATGGGTCTAAAATCAATCATTGACCATGGAACCTCATACTTTGGTATAAGGAAAATGTTCGTATGATTTGTGCCATTTTGTAGATCACCGTATCTGAAAAATAATGTACTTCACCAATCACTGCATCCTTAATATCATGCCAGAATTGTTTATAAAAAGCGCCGATAATACCGTCAGGGCCAGGTGCTTTGTCTGGTGATAAGCTCAAAATGTAATACCCTAAAGTAGTAACAGCTTTGTCGTTGTAGTATGTAGGGGTCGAACCACAGAGACTCAAGAATCACACAATAGACTATATAGATTCGAATTACGCTAAGTGAAATCAATGAAAATAAGAATAAAAACAAAGCAAGCAGAACTAGTGTAAATTCGATGGAGATAAATGCTAAGTTTAGAGAAATTCGCAAAGTGATATGCTCAAATTAATACCCTATAAGTACTAAAGCAGTTGTTGTAGTATATGTAGGGGTCGAACACAAGAACTCAGGATATCATACAATAGATTAAATAGATTCGAATTAAGTTAAACCAAAAGATATAATTGAACGCAATACGCAAATTGAAAGTGTTGTAAGTCTATTGGAGAAAGATAGGTTCATGGAATTTCTCAGAAAATCAATGAATGTAGATAAACTAACTAATCAGGGTTCAGGTTATGCACGGTTCTTGAACTCAAATCACTAAATTATAGCTAACCAACTCTCGTTGCGAAAACTATCTAAGTCTAAATCCTAGAATTCCAAATCTCTTTGCGAATCCTAAAGTCTAAACCAGCTTTTAGTTCAAGTTTGATTTGTTCACAAAACAACTATACCAAATCTCATTGCGAATAGTTATTTTGCTCACCCTAGATTCTATCAGGTAATTAATCGCACTCTCGTGCCTAATCAATTATCCTAAGATCTAAGTTCTAGGTGATCAATCCAGAATTAGCTATGAGAACAACATATGGTGAAGAACTAATTTGGATTATGAACCCTAAACAACTAATCAACCTAACATTCAAAGAAATCCCTAATGAGAATCCCTAAACCTAATAGGAGAATCTACTCAGACATGGAAATTACAACAATAAACATGACTGAATAAATACTTGAATAAATAAGAAAGAGTAACAAGAGGTTTCGAAATCTTCTCTAGGACGAACAGAGTTTCAGACTTGTCTCCCTTCCAAAGCTGTCTCAAAAAACCAAAGTAAAATAAAGAATAGCCATCAAAGTGGCTGTAAAATCCTATTAAATAACCGAAATCACGTTTTGGGGCTTCTTGTAAATAATAAAGTCTTCTGGGCAATTTTGTAATTCTTCAACTCTTCTAAAGTTGCGACTCGTGTCTTGCTGCAGTGAGTATCGACCGATACTAGTCAGTATCGATCGACACTGAGGCTTCAAATCGGGTACTCAGCTACACGAACTTCTGCTTTGCTCCATAATGCTCTAGAAAGCTCCAATATTTCCAATTATGCTCCAAACGTGCTAAAACCTGTAAAAGACTCTAAACCACTACAACACTGTCCCCAGTGTTAGCTAGCCCAGAGTTGGTGAAAGAAAACAAAAGAAAAGAGTGAAAATGTGAGGAACAAGAAGTTACCGTAATGGAACATCGAGTATCGACCGACACACGGCCTGGTATCGATCGATACCAGGCTTAAGTCGACACGATGAACCCTTCTCATTCGCGTAGGGTATCGATCGATACTCCGGCGATTTCGTGTTTCCTCCTTGTTTATCCTGACACAAACACAAAACGAAAAATAAAAAGAAAAAGACTCATAAACAAACTCACCAGTGGGTTGCCTCCCACCAAGCGCTCGTTTTAAGTCAGTAGCTTGACTTTGGCTCAGGTGATCAGGTAGGAGAGGAATGAGAACTTACTCCCAGGAAAGTTCTACAACTAGACACTTCCAGCTTCAGAGTTCTGCTCAACATGCTCTCCACAACCTCTTTTCCTTTCTCTTTCAGCTCCGAAGTAAGGATGACTCTAGCCTTAAAGAATGGTTTTGAGGTTCCTTTGCACTTCACCTTGTATTCAATCGAATCCCCATCACACTTCTGAGGGATTAAAGTCATAGAAGCAGCACCCTTCACTCCTTTGCTCTTCACCTTCTTCTTTGCCTTAGATCTTTTGACGTCTTTCTTGGTGATGACCAAAGGACTATCTAAAGGGTCTATGACAGTTGGCTCGTTAGGAGGCTCTTCCAAAAGATCAATTACCAACGTCTCTCCTGTAACAATGGTGATGCAAGAGATATGTGTGGGAGTTCCTCTAGTAGGGATGGCTTTGTAGTACACCTCCTTGTCAATGTATGAGAACGAGATTCTCTTGATGGGTGTGTCCATAATGGCACCAACCGTAGCCATAAACGGTCTTCCAAGAATCAACTGCGTACTAGATTTTACACTCATCTCCACAACCTGAAAATCAGTAGGAACCATACAATCTCCCCCTTCAACCATCAAATAAGGGATTGTACCGTATGGAAGTGAGGTGGAACAATTTGCGAATGTGATAGATGTCTTGGGAGATCGAATATCAGCTCCCAATCTCTCTGCAGTTGACCTTGACATGACATTGACGCTAGCCCCCGAGTTAACGAGAGACTCTTTGAATTCAACTCCAGAGATAGAGCATGGAACTGAGAATATTCCTGGGTCTTCCCTCTTGGTCAACTGCCTCAGCGGTAGTGACTTGCTTCTTCCCTTGATAAAGAGTACTTCGATCTTTTCCAGAGTTTCTCTGCAATCTCGGAAGTGACTCAGCAGAGGGCGGTACTCTAGAGCTTATTCAAAAGTCAGTGTGTGGGGAATCCTTCGTACCATCTTCTCAAAGCCAAGCAATTACTTTGGAGAAATGGGGTCACTGAGGTGTCTGTGTGGCATGAGGTATGGCGCCTTAGGTTTGTAAACCCTTTCTTCACTCAACGCGGGTTTTATTTCTTCAACTGAACTGGTATCGACCGATACAGGGGTGGTGTCGATCGATGCTTTCACTCTGGAATCGTTCCTGGCAGAACTTTGGACGTGTGTCGTTCGATACAAGGGAGTATCGGTCGACACAGGGGTGGTGTTCAAAATCTCATCGTCATCCTCGGAATGATGGACAAAAATCTCTGTAGTTGAGCTCTTCTGCACTCCTAGGTGTACCGCTTTTCCACTCCTCGAGGGGATAGCAGTGACGTATTCGTTCTGTGAATGAACCATCAGTCCCTTGACAGTTGTTGCAGTCTGAGCTACCTGCGTTTCCAGCATCTTCTGATGAGTACTGAGGGTCTCGATCCTTTCATTCAAATCCTTGTACAAAGCATCTATCTTTCCATTGATATCTACTGTGATCTGCTGCTGTCCTTGAACCAGTTGTTCAAACATAGATTCAATCTTGCTCATCAAAGTTTTGGGTGGTGTGGGTGGGCATTGATACCTTTGATCTTGAAATCTAACTCCATCAATGTAGTTAACATATTCCACTTCATCCTCTTCAGCAAGATGAACAGCCTTCTGATGCTTGCTCATCAACAAATTATGCACCGAATCCAGCTTAGCATGCACTTTAGCAATCTGCGATCCATCAACACCTCCGTGCAGCCTTTTCCGCTCGAGATCAACACTCTTGGCGCTATTGCTAGACGCAAAGTTCTCAATGAGCACATACGCATCTTCATGATACCTCGTGTAGAAATTTCCATTGCTCGCAGCATCTAGAGCCATCTGGTACCTCCAATCAATCCCTCTATAGAAAGTACCCAGGAACTGAACCTGAGTGAACCTGTGATGTGGACAATCTCTCTGATATGATCTGAATCTAATCCAAGCAGCCTTAAACGCTCCAGTCGCTCCCTGAGAAAACTGGGAGATCTTATTCCTGAGCTCCTCGGATCTCGCATCATCATAGAAATTATTCAGGAACGCATTCTTCGTCTCCGCCCATGTAGTCAGCGAACCAGCTGGTAACTTCTTCAGCCAATAAGCTGCATCCCCACCAAGAGAGTATGGGAAGAGCTTACAAAAGAGATAATCGTAGGACACTCCATTGCACTTGATGCTAGTAACCAAGTCCTCAAACCTCTCTATGTGATCCATTGGGTGTTCATGAGAAAGACTATGAAAAGGATGCTGACCCACAAGAGTGAAGTATGCAGGTTTTAGCTCAAAGTCATTCTTCTGAAAAGCAGGAGGGCGAATTGCTGATCGATTGGCATAGAACTGATCAGGTCTGTTGTACTCACCGATTGTTCTACCACGATTAACCACAACATTCCCTGCATTCAAAGCAACTGCAGGGACAATGATGTTCCCAGCTTCATCAAGTCGCTGCCCTCTCTCATTGCACAATTGACCCTCTTGGTCTCTCAAAGCTCCAGCATCATCGCGAATCAATACTACTGGATTGTTCATCTCTGCTGGCTTCTTTGCTTTCCTGTTTGCACGTTCCAAATTTGCTAGCTCCTTGTTGGAAAGATCAACTAGCTGAGTGCTCTTGTTTCTCCTGGTTTTGCGAGTGGGCATACACCTGAAACACACTAGACAAGGCACGTAAGTAACAAAAAATACGATGAGTATCGACCGACACTAGGTAGTGTCGATCGATATCAACAAAAAAAAATGACGAGTATCGACCGACACTGAGTAGTATCGATCGATACCGATGAACTTAGTCGAAATTCTCAAACTAAAATATAATAGCGAAATTGAGTCCCCGGCAACGGCGCCAAATTTGATATGCTCAAATTAATACCCTATAAGTACTAAAACAGTTGTTGTAGTATATGTAGGGGTCGAACACAAGAACTCATGATATCACACAATAGATTAAATAGATTCGAATTAAACTAAACCAAAAGATATAATTGAACGCAATACGCAAATTGAAAGTGTTGTAAGTCGATTGGAGAAAGATAAGTTCAGGAAATTTCTTAGGAAATCAATGAATGCAGATAGACTAACTAATCAGGATTCAGGTTCTGCACAGTTCTTGAACTCAAATCACTAAAGTATAGCTAGCCAACTCTCGTTGCGAAAACTATCTAAGTCTAAATCCTAGAATTCCAAATCTCTTTGCGAATCCTAAAGTCTAAACCAGCTTTTAGTTCAAGTTTGATTTGTTCACAAAACAACTAAACCAAATCTCTTTGCGAATAGTTATTTTGCTCACCCTAGATTCTACCAGGTAATTAATCGCACTCTCGTGCCTAATCAATTATCCTAAGATCTAAGTTCTAGGTGATCAATCCAGAATTAGCTATGAGAACAACCTATGGTGAAGAACTAATTTGGATTATGAACCCTAAACAACTAATCAACCTAACATTCAAAGAAATCCCTAATGAGAATTCCTAAACCTAATAGGAGAATCTACTCAGACATGGAAATTGCAACAATAAACATGACTGAATAAATACTTGAATAAATAAGAAAGAGTAACAAGAGGGTTCAAAATTTTCTCTCGGACGAACAGAGTTTCAGACTTGTCTCCCTTCCAAAGCTCTCTCACAAAACCAAAGTAAAATAAAGCATAGCCATCAAAGTGGCTGTAAAATCCTATTAAATAACCTAAATCACATTTTGGGGCTTCTTGTAAATAATAAAGTCTTCTGGGCAATTTTGCAAATATTCAACTCTTCTAAAGTTGCGACTCGTGTCTTGCTGCAGTGAGTATCGACCGATACTAGTCAGTATCGATCGACACCGAGGCTTCAAATCGGGTACTCAGCTACACGAACTTCTGCTTTGCTCCAAAATGGTCTTGAAAGCTCCAATATTTCCAATTATGCTCCAAACGTGCTAAAACCTGTAAAAGACTCTAAACCACTACAAAATAGTAGAAAGACTTTATAAAACGGACTTATATCATGCTTAAAAGGGGTAAAAACCATGATATATCAACTCTCCCAGACTTAGCATTTGCTTGCCCTCAAGCAAATAAAAGACTAAACCAGAGAAAGAGGTTTGAAAACATAGAGACTCACCTGTTCTTGAAACATTGCAATGATCTTTTTCCTTAGTACTCCACATATCACATAACCAGTTTAAAATCCAACCACCATGTACTTCTCCGTAGACATTCGCAGCGTCCCTGACTACACACATTATCTCACAACATTACTCAATAAAGCCCTCATCGCCAGTTTCATTGCTGTGATTAATACCTAGAACCTTCTAGATTCTTTCACATACAATATCATGATAAATAACCATCCAATTTCACATTTTCTGGTATTATTTTCTCTCCCCCAGACTTATTTCTTATTATATTCTCGCATATGCTTATTAAGGTTCGAGACGCGAGTATTGATAGTGTTTGCCACCGAATCCCCGGTTCTTCCCATAAAAAGTAATCAAAGGTGTAGACGAATAATGGTATCACAAGAAATTATCCTAACCTCGCTTCCACCTTTGTGTGATCATTCCCTCTGAAGTAGAAAAATGGGATCGCTGGTAATTTTTCTAACCCTCTACTCTGAAGAAAATCATTTCATCTTTTAATGCATATTATTTATTAACTTGTAATAGGGAGAGAAATACCATTACTTTAAACACGTGGGTTCCTTTGTCAGATACGAATGAGGAATCAAGCTCTATGGACATCAATCACGTCAATGAAGTGCAAAAATTTGGCTCAGGCTTTAAAGAACTTTGCTGGAAACATGAGTGTCTTCTAGTTAACTGGTCAACCTTTGGATTTTTCATTGGATGATCTGTAACTGATTCTGTAGCAATGGTCACTTAGAAGCAAAGTCAGAACAATAGAATCAAGAAAAAGATCACAGTCTCCAACAGATTTTTGACTCAATAAAACAACGAATGACTCAAAAACGACTGACTCTAAGAAAAACAAAAACAATGTCAATGACTACCTCCCCCAGACTTGAACAACGCTGTCCCTAGTGTTAGCTAGCCCAGAATTGGTGAAAGAAAACAAAAGAACATAGTGAAAATGTGAGAAACAAGAAGTTACCGTAATGGAACATCGAGTATCGACCGACACACGGCCTGGTATCGATCGATACCAGGCTTAAGTCGACACGATGAACCCTTCTCATTCGCGTAGGGTATCGATCGATACTCCGGAGATTTCGTGTTTGCTCCTTGTTTATCCTGACACAAACACAAAACGAAAAATAAAAAGAAAAAGAAAAAGACTCATAAACAAACTCACCAGTGGGTTGCCTCCCACCAAGCGCGCGTTTTAAGTCAGTAGCTTGACTCTGGCTCAGGTGATCAGGTAGGAGAGGAATGAGAACTTACTCCCAGGCAAGTTCTACAACTAGACACTTCCAGCTTCAGAGTTCTGCTCAACATGCTCTCCACTACCTCTTTTCCTTTCTCTTTCAGCTCCGAAGTAAGGATGACTCTAGCCTTAAAGAATGGTTTTGAGGTTCCTTTGCACTTCACCTTGTATTCAATCGAATCCCCATCACACTTCTGAGGGATTAAAGTCATAGAAGCAGCACCCTTCACTCCTTTGCTCTTCACCTTCTTCTTTGCCTTAGATCTTTTGACGTCTTTCTTGGTGATGACAGAAGGACTATCTAAAGGGTCTATGACAGTTGGCTCGTTAGGAGGCTCTTATAAAAGATCAATTACCAACGTCTCTCCTGTAACAATAGTGATGCAAGAGATATGTGTGGGAGTTCCTCTAGTAGGGATGACTTTGTAGTACACCTCCTTGTCAATGTATGAGAACGAGATTCTTTTGCTGGGTGTGTCCATAATGGCACCAACCGTAGCCATAAACGGTCTTCCAAGAATCATATACGTACTAGATTTTGCACTCATCTCCACAACCTGAAAATCAGTAGGAACCATACAATCTCCCACTTCAACCATTAAATAAGGGATTGTACCGTATGGAAGTGAGGTGGAACAGTTTGCGAATGTGATAGATGTCTTGGGAGATCGAATATCAGCTCCCATTCTCTCTACAATTGCCATTGACATGACATTTACGCTAGCCCCCGAGTCAACGAGAGACTCTTTGAATTCAACTCCAGAGATAGAGCATGGAACTGAGAATATTCCTGGGTCTTCCCTCTTGGTCAACTGCCTCAGCGGCAGTGACTTGCTTCTTGCCTTGATAAAGAGTACTTCGATCTCTTCCAGAGTTTCTCTGCAATCTCGGAAGTGACTCAGCAGAGGGCGGTACTCTAGAGCTTATTCAAAAGTCAGTGTGTGGGGAATCCTTCGTACCATCTTCTCAAAGCCAAGCAGCTGCTTTGGAGAAATGGGGTCTCTGAGGTGTCTGTGTGGCATGAGGTATGGCGCCTTAGGTTCGTAAACCCTTTCTTCACTCAACGCGGGTTTCATTTCAGCAACTGAACTGGTATCGACCGATACAGGGGTGGTGTCGATCAATGTTTTCGCTCTGGAATAGTTCCTGGCAGAACTTTGGACGTATGTCGATCGATACAAGGGTGTATCGGTCGACACAGGGGTGGTGTTCAAAATCTCATCGTCATCCTCGGAATAATGGACGAAAATCTCTGTAGTTGAGCTCTTCTGCACTCCTAGGTGTACCGCTTTTCCACTCCTCGAGGGGATAGCAGTGACGTATTCGTTCTGTGAATGAACCATCAGTCCCTTGACAGTTGTTGCAGTCTGAGATACCTGCGTTTCCAGCATCTTCTGATGAGTACTGAGGGTCTCGATCCTTTCATTCAAATCCTTGTACAAAGCATCTATCTTTACATTGATATCGATCAAGAGGCTGTCCATGGTGCTAATGACCATCCACATCTCGATCCCGAAGAAAACCACAACCAAAACCAAAATTCTAAAAATCCGAGGCGATAACTTCCCGTCGATCGTGATGCACCGAGGAACGATGCTCAAGCGAATGCACCGATTCCTCCTAACGGTGTAAATTCCAACAATCCCTTACTGCCCACTAATCCTCCGAGGAGATAAGCGCGTAACCGCATTATTACTGATTTTGATTCACCGTATCAACACTTCCAAAACCGAGCAGCCATACAACTTCCTATACCGAACGGAAACAATTTTGAGATCAAACCTCAAATCATTGCTTTGGTAAAACAAAACCAGTTTCATGGAGTTGAAACCGAGCTTCCGATGGAGCACATCGAGTTGTTTGAAGAATATGCGGAACGACGAGAACGAACCACGTTCCCGCCGACTATTTGAAGTGTAACCTTTTTCGTTTTTCTTTGGCCGATAAAGCTCACCGCTGGTTGAAATCTTTGCCCGCATGATCTATTACTAATTTGGAAGAGTGCAAAGCCGCATTCCTAAATCATTTCTACACCAAGTCGAGATCCAACTCATTGAGAAACAAAATCCAAAGTTTTCATCAACAACATGTGGAGTCTTTCTATGAAGCGTGGGAATGTTTCAAGGAGTACGAGAGAGATTGTCCTCATCACGGTTTCTCCGGTCCGAATTTGCTCAACACTTTCTACCGAGGATTACTACTGAAATATCATCTTTCTCTCGACACGGCCAGCAATGGAGACTTCTACATGAAGACCATAAACCAAGGAAGAGCTCTCATCGAAAAGCTTGCTATGTCGAATAGCAAAAATTCTCCCGACTACGATAGATCAACTAGATCGAATGTGTCAGAATCTAAGGAGATAGCCGAGCTAAAGAACATGATGAACCGACTTCTCAACAACCAAAATCGCCAAGTGCATGGTTGTGAAGCTATTGTTGGAGGCAAAGACGATGCTTACTACGAACCCGAAAACAACGGTTCGTATTTTCAAGAAGAAGAAGTTAACTATGTGGGAGCACAAAACTCCTACCAAAGCCGTTTCAACAACGGATTCAACAACAACTTCCGCAACGCCAACTTTAACAATCTCTCTATCGAAACCCGAACGTGGAGAACCCTAAATATCATCCTTATCCACAACAATCGAAGCCATACCAAAACCGGTTCCAAAACGGGAACTATGGAGGAAATGGGAACTTCCAACCGAGACCGCCCTTCAACGCTAAAGCCGCTCCTTACAAGAACTCAAACTCTCAGCAACAAGGTATCTCTAACTCTCAAGTTGCTGCCCAAATAGCAAAGCTCGAGCAACCAATTCAACTCCTCGCTCAAAGCAACGAGAAGACGACGAAAGATTTTAACGTCAAGGTCGATTGTATGTACAATGACTTGAATGGGAAATTTGAATCTCTTTCAACCCATGTCAAGAAGTTGGACATGCAAGTCTCTCAAACCGCGGACTCCACTAAGAGACCGAGCAGAATTTTACCCGGAAGAGTGGAAGATAACCCGAAGAGATTTTGCAACGTGATTTCCACCATACCCGAGAAGGAAGTCGATGCTAAGATGGAACCTAGAGAAGTTCCAAAATTCGTCACACTCTATGGACGAGTCGTTACCGAATCCAAGATGATCCAAAAACCACCATTCGAGGTACCGAAACTAATCCCGCTTCAAAGGCTTAGAAAAGCCGATGATCCGGGACGTTTTTCTTTTTCTTGTTGGATTTTGGGAATTTATTTTGCAGATTGTTTGTGTGATTCCGGAGCCAACGTCAACATCATGTCTAAGATATTTGCCGAGAAACTCGGTATAATGAATCTCACGCCATCTACCGTGAGAATAATTTTGGGGGACTCATCACAAAAGAAACCCAAAGGAGCGATCCATGATCTTCAATTACTCATTGGAAACAAGATCGTCCCCGCTGATTTTCAAGTTCTCGAAATGGAACGAGACAAGGATAGACCTTTGATTTTTGGTCGACCCTTCTTAGCTACCGTTGGCGCCATCCTTGATCACGCCAACCGTCAAGACGTCTTCTTGAATGTGGATCGAAGGAGGCTCTATCCTACTGTCCCAGACAGAATTCCAAACCCGAGGGATGAACAAAAGATGAAAAACTCGATTTTCCCTAAAGGAAAAGAGAAAGATGAGTCGACTAAGATGGAACCCCCAAAGGTAAGTCCACCATTCACTTCTAAACCATTTGCAAAATTTAAGATCAATATCATACCAAATTTAAGAGATACCAAGGAAGAACGAGTGGAAGAAATGGTTGAGAAGACGAAACAAGCTCTTCGAGAAGTGAAAATTCCGAAAAACACGGAAAAAGAAGGTGATACCGAAGAAAGGCGAAACACGTCATAAATAAGAGGATGCCAAAGGAACATTTGTTCCCGAGACATCTACTGCTCACGCCTAGTATCACCAAAAAGTCGAGCTAACGACTTTAACCAAAAGCGCTTGATGGGAGGCAACCCATTCGGTACATTTTTCTTTTAATTTTTCTTTCTTTTTCTATTGACGTTTTTTCTTTTTAGGATTTCAAACTTTATATAAAAACCAAAAAAACCAAAAACATTAAAAAAATCAGAAAACACAAAAAATTGGAGAAGGCATTCAAAACAGATCGTGAAACGACGAAGGAACGAAGGAGAAAATGACATGAGACGAAGGCCACTCGGCCGCGGCTGGAGCAGTCCGACCCGCGGCGAGGAGACCATCGACCGCTGCAGCGTTGGCCAGTCACGCGGTGAAGGAGCACTTGGCCGCGGTTGGGCATGCTTGACCCGCGGCCAGCCCATCCCAAACCAAAACCTATCCCGACCATTCCCGAGCCGTTCCCGACTTTAAACCGTGCTATCCCAAACATGTTCCTGACATGAAATTGAACCAAACCTGGTTTAATTCCCGTGTCCCGCTAAGGTAAGTCACAAAAGCTTTTGAAAAACAGAAAACTTCTTCTTACATAAAAACAAATTTTCAAAGACAAAAAGAGAATTTCAAGATTCAAGCTCTCTTTCTTTTTCTCTTCCAAATTACTTGGAGATTTTGAGCAAGAACACCTTTTTCAATCCAAAAGATTTTACAAAAATTCTTTGGTCCATCCTCACTCTTTTTCAAAGGAGATTCAATTCCACTTTAATCTCATCAATTCCACCAAGGTATGATCCTAAATCTCGACTTTTTCATTGAGCTAAACCCTAAGGGTTTTCTTAAATTTACTAGATTCATGTCTAGGATTGCTAGAAATTGTTGGAGAACTCTAGATTGAACTTCTAGAATGATAGAATTTCAGTTTTAGCACTTATTTATTATGGATTTGAGATTTTTGGAACTTAAAATTTTCAAGCTTAAATAAAAACGATTTTGGAGATTAATTTTGATTAATTTGAACAAGTCTTGATATATTCATAATTAGTAAACGGTAATCTACTTAAATTGCATGAAGATGAACTTAAAATCTATACTTCGAATTTTTTTATGCAAGTACATCACAAACCCAAAATTTACAATTATCGTCTCGATTTGTTTGAATTATGCTCAATGTTTCTCGTTTGTTTATTGAATGCATCTCTTTATACTCGATTAGTATCCTCGTGCATTGAAACCGTTCAATTTCAACCATATTCACACTTTTGCCGAGTTGTTTCTCTATTTTGTAGGAACAAATGGACCACCCGAGATCCCGCATGATGCACTCTAAAAAGAGCGGATACGTAAGAGAGACTTCCCAGAGATCATTTTCAATTCAACACGAGGAGAACCGAGGAGGATCAGACACCGCAAGCATGGAAGATGACACAAATATTGGCGAGTTCTTTGCAAGTCGACGACGATCGACTAGAACTCGCGTGCCGATTCCTCGACGTGACCCAACTCCTTCCTCTCCACGTGAACCAACACCACCTCCAGAACGAAGACCAAAGGTACGATATGTCGGGAAACCTATGGACCCAAATATCGATTACCTTGAGAAGCTCAATAAGATGGTTATCAAATCAACACCTCGCATAGATTACTCGACTCTCGATACGCTCGGGATTAGAGAAGACGTGATTTGGTATCTCAACGCACTTAACCTTTGACCTTTCATGGAGCTCAATATCCCTACCTACGAAGATCTCACCAAATAATTCTTATCGACCGTCACCATGTGCTACAAGAGACGCTCTAATGCGAGAGCGAATGACGGTACACTTACTTTTACCATTCGCAGATATTCTTATGCTCTAACGATCCCGGAACTTTGTGAAGCTATGAAGCTTCAATATCTCGATGAGATTCACCCCGAGGAGAATCCGGATGAAGATCTATGGAGCATAATGGGACAAGGCATCTACGACAACGAACGGTCCAAAGCCGCCATACTCACGCATCCCGCTGTCTGCCATACACACAAGCTCTTAGTGCACCATATTCTAGAGAGCGAACGTGGGAGTGTCCTCAAAGGCGAGCTTGTCACCCTTCAATTACCTTTCACCGATGACCCGCGCTACGCTTGATATGTTTGTATCGTCGCGAAGAACTTGGTGAAGGTGAAACAGGACGCGTCCGTCACAAAACCCGAGGACACTACTACCACCTTCGGAAGCATCATCACCGCGATTCTACAAGCCGTGCACTTCGATTTCTCGAACGAGGTTCCACTCCAAGGAAGCTGGTTCGACTTGATGCAATTCTCCCGAGACCGCACAATCTCTCGCGCTTCACTCGACCCCGACAGATTTGGTTACAAATATTGCACTAATATCGGTGAGTCCTACTTTATCTTCTTACCTTCTAACTCTGTCCCTAGACTCCGAGAAGGAGCAACACCTAGATGGATACCGGAGGAGATGGACTACATACCTACAGCCCCACGCCTACCGTACACGATTGGACAGTTTCTAGTGGCCAAAGCCAACCAAGACGCCGAGGAAGAGCGTGCTCGACTACTTCAACAATCACAGGCCCGTGCACCATCCGCGATTTCGTCTCACGAACACGGACCAGAATACGCAGCCATGGAGAAGAAGATAGCACTAAAATAGAGACGATACATGCGCATGATGCGTTTCCTCGAAGAGCACCACCAGTTCGATGGCAACACGCCCACTCCGAGACAAATGGCTCAGGCGACGCCTAGCCATGCACTTCACCACCACGGTTTAATCGATCTCTTTCACCTTATCTTTTATTTTAATGATTCTAACATCATTTCACCAACTTTTTCACACTAAGGACAGTGTGATTTAAGTCTGGGGGAGGATGTTTATCCATTACTAATCTATTTTTCTTTTCTTTGGATCTTTTTAATTCTCGCTGAATTTTTAAGACCTCGTGTAGTATTTTTATTAAGTATTTTTAGGAACATAAGAACAAAATCTATGATGATTTAGACCAGTGTGCTTCTACGCTATTTCCTCGTGCCATCTCTTTTGTGGTTTGGTACTAGACTAGGCGGTAGCTAGAGTGCTTACAATGCGACATCCCCAGAGGATTTCGAGCCATAGAAATTCTTTCCGACAGGATATACTAGCTCATTCTATTTGAACTTAATCTATATTTAATTTTCTTATCTAAGATTTTAGGCGAGACAACGAGTCATACATCTAGGACATTTTTTATTTTTATTACTCTTTGTTGTCCTAGATGGCCGGTTCATTTTTTAGCTGGTACCCCACCCGAATCTTAACCCCTGTTCAAACCTCAAGCAACTCTCTTTGTGTCTTATGTGAATATATGTGCAAAAACGCCAGAGAGGGAGGAACGACACAGTTTTCAGTCACACGAGAAGACGAAAGACTAGACGAATTCGGTTATGAAGGTATCAACAAATCAAGCTAAAAAGTCGCCTTGGAAATCGTCTATCACTGGTAATTTTTGTACTCTCTAAGACTCCCGTCTAAAGGCGTTTCCCCTTAAAAAAATTTTTTTGAAAGGAATGGAAATAGAAGCCTAAGAGTCTTAGAGTAGTCGATATTTTTGTACCAAGGCGACCGTGTTTCATGTATGGAGAGTAAAAGGCCATTCAAATAATTACCCGGAGAAAAATCTAAGTCTGGGGGGAACGACAGAGAAGTTCTGTCAAAGGGAGAAAAGTCCCGGAGAAGGAGAGGTTTGCAATTACACTTATGCGAGTAGGAAGTGACTAAAAACTGTGGATTTCAAATGCTCCATCCTCTCTTGCTGTTTTGCATAATATCTAGCATCCTCTGAAGAAAATACGGTAACCCGAAACACTTTTAACCTCACCGCTAAAAAGCCCTTAACGCCTAGCCTCGATTGTCTTGTCTAGTACTTTTGGTAGGAATCACACAATCTTTAATGAATGTTAAGAGCTAGTTGACTGAAAGTTAGGATCTATGTGGTTAGACTTTCGCATGACAGATACCGTGGATTAGCGTTGTAGTACTTTGGTGAGAATTATATAGACTAAGCCCGATTGATGCATTACGTTGGTTATGGTTTAGAAGGATGATCACTAAGAATTTTTTTAGTTCCTATATTTTTGAAAACCTCTTTCCGAGTTTAGATTTATGTTTTGTTTGAGGACAAACAATGATCTAAGTCTGGGGGAGTTGATAACACCGGTTTTTGACCATTTTTATGGATCACTTTCATATTCTTTGCAGGTGTTATAACACCATTTTCAAAGGTTTTCAAGCGATTTTCATATTTTAGAGATTTGAATGACGTTTCAGGTAACTCGGAATAAAAGAGTGCATTTCAGAGCAAAAGTACGTTTTTGGATAAACTTGGACCGTCAAGAAGTCTTGCAGTTAATGAAGACCTTTTCACCGTCTGATCATCCCAAAATTTGGACACAACAAATTAGAGACAACCAGCTTTCAAATGCAATTGGATCGGAGGCAATCCAATGGTGGGATCCTTAAATATACCCGAAGCACTGAAGGCCGATTAAGCTGCCCCGAAGAGAAGCCCACCGCGCCTGGAGGAGCTGGAGCCGCGGCCAACTGCCAATCCGCCACTCCTGGAGAGTCTCCACCCGCGTCCAAACATTGTTTCACCACTCCTAGAGAGCCCACACCCGCGACCAAGGCATGTCGCGACCAATTCGACTAGTTTCTTCACCGAGGCCAAAACAGTCATTTTTCATCAAATCCTAAATGTATAATAGCTCTATAAATACTTATTTTATGCCTTTTAAACAGACACGACAGATTATTTTCACGTTATTTGACAGAGGCAAACCCCTAGCAACTTGTGTTCTTGGTTTTTCAAGGATTGGAGGAAGGATTCTTCATTGGTGTTCTTCGATAGAGAAGCTTTCTCCATCCCTTTTAATGCAATGTTTTCTTTTTAATTTATTACATATGATTACCTCAGCTATGGCTGAGTAATTCTCTTGTTGGGTGAAAGGGGTTTGAAAGGGAATTTATGGTTCAATTCTTATTAGGTTTTTAGTCTAGGATACCGATTAGGGTTCTTCGTTCTATCCTTGTTGTTAATGCGTTGCTTGACTAACCATCTTAGCAACTGATATTAGGTGTTTAAGAGCTACGAGAGTGCTGTATCTAATCGTTTGACCTAGGGTAGACGAGCAAATCCGTCGTAAGATTTCGAAAGTATACTTACGGAGAAATTGTGGGCGTAAACGAAGCTTGGAGAGTATCATACGTCGAAAATCCTCAAACGATTTCTCTGAATTACGTGGTCCACCCTTCTTCTCAGCATTTCCCCTAATCTCGTTAAAATCGCCCATTACTATCCACAGATCTCTTCTTGTAGTTGAGATACGTTCTAATCTTTCCCATAGATGGTTTCTATGACTCGGATTTGGTGGACCATAAACACATGAGAAATAGAAACTGATTCCATTAATTTCAATGAAGTAATCACTACAAGAAATATGAACATTGTTAGCGCGGAAAAAGTGCTATAATAGGGTTTTAATAGCGAATCAACAAACGCTAGGACATCGCGAGTTTTGGTAGGTACCACCCATATCATAGCACAATTTCCGTATATTATGATAGGTTCTTATACCATAGCAATATTTAAATCATTTATTCTGTTTTGTCATAGCACTTCGTTATTTTGTAAAAATTATTTAATAACTCGTGTGTTTTGCTATAATAGATGCTTCTACAATAGCATAACAATTTTGCTCTAATTTATTTTGTTATAGCGATTTATTATGCCGTAATAAACTATTTCATATCTAAATTAAATTATTTAACATTGATATGATAGATGCTTATCATCAAAAGATACATAATTGTAATTTTACAAAGTAGTTCATCATCGATAAAAAAAAATAGAACATAAAGCCAAGCACCGTTAGTGAAAAATAAATAAACCACACAGCGATTAGCCTTCAAAGGTATCATTCACTGCCATGCAATATAATTCTTACATGTCTCTGACAGTTTGACCGAAGACTTTCTTCATCTTCGTATGTGTTCCAGGAATAACTGGCTCTCTTAAAAATATATGCTAAGTGCCCTCTATGAAGTCTGTTGCAAAACTAGTATGATCACCTTTAATGTCAACTGTTTCAAATAAGACATATATCATCATGAAAGGATAGAACAAGAGAAAACGGAAAAGAAACAAAGTTCATTCACAAGGAATAAAAATGGAGTTAATGGAAGATGAATCCAATAACACAACCGTAAGAGCAACTTGCATCAATATAATTGAGAAATCAATCGGCAAAATGACTTGACCATGATCGATTGCAACTTCGTTCAGATTCAACCTAAACAGAATCAAGGAAGTGAAAACCCCCACCTCGCAACAAAATCTCTCAATTTATCACTTGTTATTAGAGAGAACAAGATTCACATGGTGAGCAGCATTATAAATTGACACAATACTAAGAAAATCTCTAAACTTACAGATTCCTGAATTCTAAGACCAGCTTGCTTCATAAGAACCTGTGGTATGATAGGCCAAAATATAACATTATTTCAAAAGGAAAAATAGGAAGAGAGAGCATGTACCAAACGTATATTATCATGTCAATGTAAGTAGTAGCACTTGGTAAGCTCAAATTAATACCCTAAAAGTACTAAAGCTTTGTCGATTGTAATACTTAGGGATCGAATCCACAGAGACTCAAGGAAACACACAATAGATTATATAGATGAAAATTAAGCTAAGTGATAAATTTAATTGAAAGCAATACGTAAATTAAACTGTTGTAAATTCAATTGGAGAAAGATAGGTTCAGGAAATTTCTCAGGAAATCAATGAATGCAGATAAACTAACTAATCAGGGTTCAGGTTATGCACGGTTCTTGAACTCAAATCACTAAAGTATAGCTAACCAACTCTCGTTGCGAAAACTATCTAAGTCTAAATCCTAGAATCCCAAATCTCTTTGCGAATCCTAAAGTCTAAACCAGTTTTAGATCAAGTTTGATTTGTTCACAAAACAACTAAACCAAATCTCTTTGCGAATAGTTATTTTGCTCACCCTAGGTTATATCAGGTAACTAATCGCACACTCGTGCCTAATCAATTATCCTAAGATCTAAGTTCTATGTGATCAATCCAGAATTAGCTATGAGAACAACCTATGGTGAAGAACTAATTTGGATTATGAACCCTAAGCAACTAATCAACCTAGCATTCAAAGAAATCCCTTATGAGAATCCCTAAACCTAACAGGAGATCTACTCAGACATGGAAATTGAAACAATAAACATGACTGAATAAATACTTGAATAAATAAGAAAGAGTAACAAGAGGGTTCGAAATCTTCTCTCGGACGAACAGAGTTTTAGACTTGTCTCCCTTCCAAAGCTCTCACAAAACCAAAGTAAAATAAAGCATAGCCATCAAAGTAGCTGTAAAATCCTATTAAATAACCTAAATCACGTTTTGGGGCTTCTTGTAAATAATAAAGTTTTCTGGGCAATTTTGTAATTCTTCAATTCTTCATTTAAGTCGCGACTCATGTTTTGCTGCAGTGAGTATCGACCGATACTAGTCAGTATCGATCGACACTGAGGCTTCGAATCGGGTACTCAGCTACACGAACTTCTGCTTTGCTCCAAAATGCTCCAGAAAGCTCCAATATTTCCAATTATGCTCCAAACGTGCTAAAACCTGTAAAAGACTCTAAACCACTACAAAATAGTAGAAAGACTCTATAAAATAGTCTTATATCATGGCTTAAAAGGAGTAAAAACCATGATATATCAGCACTCACTGTAATAATCATGTCAGCTCTGCTTGATTGAACACCATTGACATGCCTTGAGACTGTCGAGCCAAGCGCACACAACGCCTACATAAAGACAAAAACCAATGTTTAAACGAGAACTACAATACTTAGCTTCAAAGTCGACTAAGCACATATGGGGCAGCTAATGATGAGAGGTTAGCACTGTCGTCTATTCAGAACATACATAATACGGCCAATGTAAGTCATGATTCTCATCATAATGACAATCGCAAAATATATTTAAGACTTTCAAAACGAAGTTTAACTTATCAAGCTGGAGCCCTTTTACAATTATTTGGAATGATGAAGCAGAATTATCTGGTGAGCTACCTGAACTTCAATGAGGAAACTCCGAGATCCATCCATAACAACGGCTACAGCTAATCCAGCTAAAACATATGAATCCGGGTTCTGTTGACTAAGATATATGCTACTAGGGTTTGAGACCACTTCAAGTCCTGATTGTGACATTTCAAAAACCCCAAGCTGACAAAGGAGATAGCCATGATTTATTCGATATTTCTCAACTCGAAATAAAAGTAGATAACCTCAAACCACATAATATAATAAAGGGAACACAATCCACATAAATGAGATGCTTGAACTAGTAAGTTCTTGAGAAAAAAGAGACAATCCAGCAAAGAAACAAAATATCATCAAGAAGCAATTAGTAGAATTTTAGGTTTGTGAATAAGAAGAGGAATGCATAAATTCAGAAAGATTCATCTCCTAGCTTACAATTGATTCAAGGATGCACATGAACTGATGTTAGATGGTATCAGCCCTACCAAACGATAGGATTCAGGTACGAATATGGCCGATTGAGAAACCGCGATTCTTACCTGGACAAGGCGCGGTCGACGAGGAAGACATCCATGATCTGAGAATACCATTCAAGGAGGATGGAATTGGAAGAGGCGGCGGCGGGTGGGGAGAGGTGGGTTCAATCAGAGGTGAGTTAGGGTTTGGGTGAGTTGGGTCGGGGAAACGGGAGGTGGAGGAGGAGGCTGATGGCATGTAGGGAGAGACGGTTCAGCCATAGCAGCGGAGACGGTAGAGGATTAGATCGGAGACGGCGAGATAGAGGGAGGAGAAGAAGGTCTCTCTCGAGAGAACGATTCTTCATTTTTTTTTTCTGTTCAACGAGTTTTTTTTTGGTCTTCAAATAGTGTAAAGACAAAAGTTACAAAGGGTATTGTGTTTTTTTAGCCCAAGTGTTGGCGCTTATGACAAAAATTAGGCTCCAAAAGTTATTTTTTGTTTCCGTTTAGTGAAATTTCGGCTTAGTATTTTTAAAATGCTATAATAGAGTACACTAACCCATCATACCCTCTTTAGTAGCAGTTACAGATATTGAGCTATCGTAATGTGCTATCAATGCCTACTTTTTTTGTAGTGAATCTACAAGATTAGGGGACTAAAAACCAACTGAAACTGACACATACTTCTTCCACCACTCATACCTTGTGGTGGAACTGTTGCAAAGTGATCATAACCTAATTCACTACTAAGATTCCTGATGAAATCGTTTTTCTGCTTTGTTTCCAATAGGCATAGCATGCCCGGGAGATACTCTCCTTTAGGCGTCGAACTGTAGGTTCTACACCAAACCCTTGACAGTTCTAAAATGTTGTATTCATGTTGAATCTAGTGGTTTATGGCCCACCATACCTTGAATATGTTGGATGCACTTCTATCCCGAGTTACTCCCTTCTTCCTTCTCATAAACCTTGATTTTGTTTGCTTCAGGTTCTTCCTCACTCTCTTCATGCTTGCGTTTGCGTTGTCCATTGCTATGTCCTCCTTTAACTACATCAAATACACCAGACAACTCTGTATTGACGTGAGAGCTTTCCTCTGTCTCTCGATCTGTTCCTTGAACATATCCGATGGCGTTAGAGAAATTTGGTACCTGGTTGAAGAGCTCATTCATCTCCAATTCACCTCGCCTCATATCATGAATAGGTTCTCCATTGAACATGTATTCAATAAGATTATCACCATTCGGTTCTCCATTCTGGAATTGGAAACGATTTACGATTTGCTCTTCAGCAACATGTTGCTAGTCCTCCACAATCTTATGTATTTCCACACCATTGTTACGGTGAATGTCTTGGGGCTGGTCGTCTATATCATCATCACCGTCAGAGAAATGATTCTTTTCACCTCCATTATGGATTAAACAATTCCCCGAATCGTGGGTAATTATCCCACACACTTCACAGAAATCTCGTAGACGCTCGTAGCGAAAGCGCATCAATGTGTTCACACCAGGTGTAAATTGGAAATTCCTTTGAAATCTCAGTGGTTGGGTAATATCCCAGTTTAGACGATCGCTGACATATTCCACCCTTGCCGCAGCCTCAGCGTTGTAGTCAACGTCCATAAGCATCGCCATACCCCTCCCCACATGAGCAATCACGTCTTGATTCACGAACTGAAGTGGAATCCCCCTTATTTGTACCTAAATAGGTATGAAATCAAGCATTCCCATACCCAAATTTGGTGTCCATTGCTAAAGAATGAACATCCTGTCTGCAAAAGCCCATGGTCCTCTTCTCAACATAGATTCCAATGCATGGAAACATGAACTAGAATCTTTGTCCTTCCACAATTCGGTCGTGAAAAAGCCCAGCGAAACCCCAACTGCATGGAAGAGATGCAATGATGGACCACAAATTCTGTCAGCGAGGGAATGTTGGTCGGCCAATGATGATGAATGGGTTCTCAATTGCTGCTTGGTTAACAACATCGAATGGTAATAAAAATGGAGCATCTGATAACACCGTATTTTTACCCGTTTTGCTATATATTTTAGAACACTTTGATAAGTGTTCCGCTTGGTTTTCTATGCTTCTATTACGTGTTTTGCATGTTTGCGGTTTGAAGACTCGTTTCAGGTAACTCGGGATAAAAGAGTGCATTTCGGAGCAAAAGTACGTTTTTGGATAAACTTGGACCATCATGAAGTCTTGAGATCAAAGAAGACCTTTTCACTGTCTGATCATCACAAAATTTGGAGACAACAAAGTAGAGACAACCAGCTTTTAAATGCAAGTGGATTGGGGACAATCTAATGGTTGGATCCTAAAATATACCGAAGCACTGAAGTCTGATGAAGCTGCCTGAAGAAGCAACGACCGTGTGTCAAGGATCCGGAGCCGCGGCCAAGCACCGTTCTGCCACTCCTGGAGCCGCTCCACCCATGGTTCTGCCACCCCTGTGGCCACCTCTTGTTACACTTTTAGACTTGTTTTACACCCAAACTTTTGCTCTTGTTCTTTGTTCTTTCTTTAGGGAGATAGGGGTTTCCTTGAACCCTTTTGTTCGATTCCTTATCTATTGATTGTGAAATTAAGAAGCTTGATTTTTTCTTGCATGGTCGTGGCTGAGTAGTTATTTTTTTGGGCATAGGGGTTTGAAGGGGAGCTTATGGTTCGATTCTTATTAGGTTTTTAGTCTAGGATACCGATTAGGGTCCTTCGTTCTATCCTTGTTGTTAATGCGTTGCTTGACTAACCGTCTTAGCAATCGATATTAGGTGCTTTAGAGCCACATAAGTTCTTTATCTAATCGCTTGACCTAGGGTAGACGAGCAAATCAGTTGTAAGATTTCGAAAGTATACTTACGGAGGAATTATGGGCGTAAACGACCTTTGAGAGTATCATTCACTTCTTGCGCGGGCGGAGTCGGAAGCTACCGTCCGAGTACAAAAGTAAGTAGGTGTGTAGGATTACGGTAGTAGACTACACGCAGTGTACGTGTTCCAAGTTTAAGAACCCAAAGACGACAAAAAGTCGCTTTAGAAATCCTAGAAATTTCCTCGGTAAAATTCGGCCATAAACCCTAGAGAATTCTCTATTGCCCAACGCTTCGTTAATTGATTTACAACCTTGAAATAATTATTGGTTGCTACTGTTCACTTAGATTATATTTATTTATTCGGTTAGTTCATCTTAGTTTAGTCTCGTTCGCTTTCTTATTTTCTCGCTTAGTTTAGTTTAGTCTAGTTTAGTATAGTTTAGAGTCCTAGTTTCGAGTCCGTGAAAAAACCCTATAAACATATATTCGTCTTAGGTTTATTTACTATACAGTGTCCAAGGTCTCGCAGAACAACATTCCCTCCATGTGGATCGATACCTCAATTACTACAATGCACATCTGTACACTTGCAGGCTTTAAGGTTTACAAATTTAAAACCTGAAGTTTCGGAGACAAATCCGATTCGCATCAAGTTTTTGGCGCCGTTGCCGGGGAGGCAATCGCTACTCGTCCTGCCACACTTTAGAGGTTAGTAAATCGACTCTAAGACATTTTTTTTCTTTTTTTCTTTTTGTTTTTCTTCGTTTCAGGATTTGAAACATGAACTCGCCTCTGGTGCGAGATGACTACTACGAGCAGGGTTCCTACGACCCATCTTATGCTCACTACTCTCACGATTCACACCACTATCGTGATTCGCACTACGTGGATCGGAAACTGGCACTGACCAAATACAACTTCTTCACGCCCGATGACGTCGACATGATAGAATTGGTTGCCAAATTATCAAACCCTGATAATTTTGATAAAGAACTCTTTGAACTCAACAGAGAACATTTGCTAACAGGACGCCACAAGAGGTTCCGCGCCTGGAGACGTTGCAAAGAACCCCAAGGCTTCATCCAAGAACCTCGCGATGGAGGACCTTCAGTCATATTGATTAGAGTGAAGCCATCAAGTGAAAATCCCTTGGATTCTCAAGATCATACCATCAAAGAAGAACAACAAGGAGAAGAAGGACTTGTTTCTACTCCTATTCCTCACCATGTTAAGCATGAGGCAGACCTCGTGAAGGACGAGACACTAAGGGATGCATCCGAGCAACCATTGAAGAAGCTTTCTAAGATGAAAGATCCCAAAAATTTTGATGTTCCATGCGCAATCAAGGTAATAGAATTTCGTGACTCTCATTTTATGAACATATGCAGCGGAGATGAACCACTCTTAGACCCTGGAAGAGCTACAAAGAATGTCGAAAACGTTCTAGAAGAAGGTGCACCGGTCATTTTATAGGAAAACATCAAACCGACAATTTCGACGTGCAAAAAGATCCCTCTAGATGCATATTATGCCCTTGCTCATATGAGACGTGATGGAGACTTAAATGAAGCCAAAGAGAAGCCAAATATTCCCCTAGAACCAGAAAGCATCATTGGAGAAGAAGGAGACGATGAACCGAGCAAATCTGCCCGAGACACGTCCACCGCTGCCGCGCCTTCTCCACCCGTGGCCAGACCTTCTTCCACCGCGGGGGCACTTCACCGACCCGCGGCCAAGCCCCATTTTACCCCAGCCGCACCTTCTCAACACGCGGGCAGCCCCTGTTTCTCCATTCCTCCGATTGCTCGTGATCTTGCCACACCTCTTCGAGCAAACAGTCTTCACCTTCATTGCTTCACAACTTCAGATCATGAAGGACCTTTCCCCCGTGCATCTTCCAACATGATTCGATCTTATGACATGATGCAAGCCTCATACCCCTCAACGTACAAGCATCCAACACGCTCACCAAGCACATACAAAGCAGAAGAATCATACTTCAAGGAAGCTCTAAGTCTGATTTTTCATTGTGATCCCGGAGGAGATCACCTTCTCGAACTTGATGACAGAAATCCCGAGTGGGAATGGCGTGATATGTTTTACACGAAGGATTACAAGGTTAAATCAAAGAAGGCTTATCGTAAGACACTGTACTTCTACGACTAGACTCACCTAGTTACCAACGTCGAGCTAAACGACTTTAAACAAAAGTGCTCAATGGGAGGCAACCCATTTTAAGTATGTTTTTCTTTTTAGTTTTTTTCTTTCTTTTTCTACTAACATTTTATTTTTCTTAGTTTCAGATTTCTAAAGAAATAAAAAAACCCACAAAAAAAAACCCGAAAAGACAAAAAGATGGAGACACGGTTCAGAACTGCTCGGTCCAACACGAACCGCAAGGAAGGACTTGACCGCAAAAGAAGCTCGACCGCGGGTGTGTCTCACCGACCCGCGGCGAGCTAGCCTGCCTTCTGTCAATCCCGGTTGATTTCCGTCGATCCCTGATTGATTACAAACCATTCCCAAATCCATTCCCCAACCACATCCAGGTAAGTTTTCTTTTTCCTTGAACTTTTTCAATTACTACATCCATCTATTGATTCATCCTTACCCGATTTATTTCACACTAAGGACAGTGTGATTTAAGTCTGGGGGAGGATTCCATCCCTTAATAACCACCACTTCTTTCATTTGTGTTTGCATTTTGCATTTTCCGACGTTTTTCTTAAGAAATTTCAAAATTTTTGAAAAGCGTAGGAATACGTTATGAGGGAATGAGGAAAGAAATCCATGACGTAACCATCACGATATGGTGATGGGAATGTATATTGGGATGTGGGGATGTTATCGTCATGGATTCCTTTCATCATTCCCTCAAAACGTATTCCTACGCTTTTCGAAAAATGCAAAACATAAACTCAAATAAAAGAAGTGGTGGTTAGTAAGGGATGGAATCCTCCGCCAGACTTAAATTACACTGTTCTAAGTGTGAAATAAATTGGTTAAGAACGAATAATAGATGTATGTAATAATTAAAAAAGTTTAAGGAAAATGAAAACTTACCTAGATGCGGTTGGGGAATGGATGTGGGGATGGAATGGTGGTGATATAAGGATGGTAGATGATGATATGGTGATGTGAATGGATGTGGGGATGTTTGGGAATGGTTTGGAATCGATTGGGGATCGAACGGAGTCGATCGGGTTCGTCACGGGTCTGGCCGCGGGTCAAAGGGCTGCGGTCGCGGCTAATGGGAGGCTGGCCACGGCTAATGGGAGGCTGGCCGCGGGTCCGTTGATCGTGACCGCGGCCAAGGGCTAGCTCGCCGTGGGTCTAGCTTGTGCATGCCGTGGCCAAGTTTCTTTTGCGGTCAAGTCCTTCCTTGCGGTCCGGGCTGGACCGAGCAGCTTCGAATCGTGTCTCCATCTTTTTGTCTTCTCGGTTTTTTGATTTATTTGGGGTTTTTGGTTTTTTAGAAAACTGAAAACTAAGAAAAGAAAAAGTTAGTAGAAAAAGAAATAAAAACTAGAGAAAAAAACGTACCTAAAATGGGTTGCCTCCCATTGAGCGCTTTTGTTTAAAGTCGTTTAACTCGACGTTGTTGCTGGTCAAGTTGGTGGTGGATCGATCAAGGCCATTATTTCCCTCTCGTTTTCTTCTTCGTCCGCGAGGTATGGCTTGACACGTGAATGGCTCCGTGTGGTTTGACTTCCTTTATTATGAAGGGTCCAAACCACCTAGATCGCAATTTTTCGGGAAAGAGTTTGAGACGGGAATTGAAAAGAAGAACCTTGTCGTTCGCTGCGAAAGATCAGTCTATGATTTTCTTGTCGTGATACGCCTTTGTCTTTTCTTTGTATATCTTCGAGTTTTTATAGGCGTTGTGCCAAATTTCATCTAGTTCATGTAGTTGGAGTAGTCTCCTTTCCCCAGCTGTTTTCATGTTCATATTCATCTCTTTGATTGCCCATTGTGCTTTGTATACGAGTTCCACAGGCAGATGACACGCTAGGAACTCCGAAACGCGGAAAACACTACAAGAAAACAATCGATTTGCAATGGAATTTGCGACGGATAAAATCCGACGCAAATTTGAGACGGATTTGCGAGTATTTTGCGAGGGATTTGCGAGTGCTTGACGAGTCGTCGCAAATCCGTCGCGAATTTACGAGGGAAAGGGTCGTCGCAAATTGCGACGCCTTTGCAATCTATTTGCGACGAAAGTGCGAGGGACCGTCTATAGTCGCAAATTTGTAGCAAATTTGCGACGGAAATGCGATGGATTTGCTAGAGTTTGTCTATAGTAGCAAATCCCTCGCAAATTTGCGAGGGACAATGCCTCATCGCAAATTCGTTGCAAATTTGCGAGGCATCTGCGAGGGATTAGCGAGGAATATAATAGTCGTCGCAAATCTGTCGCAATTTTGCGAGGGAAACTTGACGTCCTAATTTGCGAGGGATTTGCTACGGAAATTTGCAAGGGATTTGCAACGCGTCTAGTTAGATGGAGTTAGGTGGACCACGTTTTAAAGGAAAATTAATTTCCATCGCAAAGTTGTTGCAAATCCCTCGCAAATTCCTTTTCCGTAGCAAGTCCGTTGCAAATTGTCGTAGCAAATCCGTCGCAATTTTTTTTGAAATTCTATAAATACGGATCACATTGAGAGCTCATAACACAACAACTTCGAAATTATTTTTTTTTTTTGAGAAAATGATTTTGAGTGGTGGGTGTTTAAAAAATGTCTTCGGGGCACGAAATATACGCATTACGATCATGGATGTACAATCAAAGAGATCCAGGGACGGGTGAAGTGACGAAAGAGTATCGGGACGGGTTGCGAGCATTCATGTACCAGGCGACAAACCAACCATGTGCGACTCGTGACGGTAAAATTTTTTGTCCATGTAGAAAGTGCAAGAACACCCAATATGTGGATATTGATACTGTGAAGAGGCATCTATATAATAGAGGATTTAAGCCAAACTATTATATCTGGTTTTCGTATGGGGAAGGTTGTAGTGTTGATGCTAGAAGTAGTAGTACGAGTCATGGCGTTGATCAACCTAGTTATAATTATGATAATTATAATTATGGGCATGATCATTTATTCGAAAATATTGATGAAGAGTATCAACAGGGAAATAGGTTTCATGATATGGCTACATATGCATTTCATGAAAGTACAACTGCATTTGCTGATGATAATACTAGGGAAGAACCCAACAAAGAAGCAAAGCGATTTTATGATATGTTAGACGCTGCGAAGCAGCCCATCTACGATGGATGTAGAGAAGGGCAGTCTAAACTATCATTGGCATCTAGGATGATGACAATTAAAAGTGATCATAACCTAAATGAGATTTGCATGGATTCATGGGCTGAGCTAATTAAAGAGTATTTGCCACAAGATAATATTTCCGCTGAGAGTTACTATGAAATACAGAGGTTGGTTGCGAGTCTTGGGTTACCATCAGAAATGATTGAAGTATGCATTGCCAATTGCATGATTTTCTAGAAAGATGATGATAAGTTGCATGAATGTCGATTTTGTGGGAAGCCGAGATATCAACCAACTACTGGAAGGACCCGCGTTGCATACCAACGTATGTGATACTTGCCAATCACCGATATATTAAAATGGTTATACCAATCAGAAAGGAAATCAGCGGCAATGAGATGGCATGCACAACATACTACGGAGGATGGGGAGGTTACGCATCCGTCAGATGCAAAGGCGTGGAAACACTTCCAGACTGTACATTCAGAATTTGCTAACGAGAGGAGGAATGTCTATCTTGGCTTATGAACCGATGGATTTAGTCCATTTGGTGTGTCTGGGAGACAATATTCTCTATGGCTTGTTATATTGACGCCATACAATCTTCCTCCGGAAATGTGCATGCAACGGGAATTTTTGTTCATGAGTATTCTAGTACCCGGTCCTAAGCATCCGAAGCGATCCCTTGATGTATTCCTGCAACCTTTGATTCATGAGTTGAAACAGTTGTGGTATACAGGTGTTCGCACATTCTATTATTCGCAGCAAAGGAACTTCAAGATGCGTGCTGTGCTATTGTGGACCATTAGTGATTTCCCGGTGTATGGAATGTTATCGGGGTGGACTACGCATGGAAGGTTATCTTGTCTATATTGTCTTGATCGGTCAGAGGCCTTCCAGTTGAAGCATGGAAGGAAACCATGTTGGTTTGACTGTCATCGTCTGTTTCTTCCCATGCATCATCCGCATCGTAAAAACAAGAAGTTATTTAGGAAGAACAAGGTCGTGCGTGTTCCCCCCCCCCCCCCCCCCCCCCGTCTATCTTTCAGGGAATGATTTGTTTGAGCATATTGATTATTACGGTGCTCAAGAAACATGTAAACGTGGGGGAAATTGGTACACTAAGTCAAACATGCCTAACGGATATAACGTTTCTCACAATTGGCACAAACAAAGTATTTTTGGGAACTGCCATATTGGAAGGATCTCCTATTACGGCATAACCTTGATGTGATGCACATCGACATTTTTTTTTCCGATAACATCATGAATACGATTTTGAATGTCCAGGGAAAGGGAAAGACTAAAGACAATATGAAATCAAGGTTGGACATGGCCAAAATATGTGTAAGAAGCGAGTTGCATTTTACATAAAACGGAAAAATGCCGACTCCAACTTTTCGATTGTCTAGGGATGCGAAACGAGCGTTTTTGACTGGGTTGGTTCAGAAGTAAAATTTCCTGATGGATATGTGTCCAAATTCTCAAGATGCATAGAGCAAGGCAATAAATTTTCTGGTATGAAGAGCCACGATTGCCATGTATTCATGCAAAGACTACTACCATTTGCATTACACGAGCTCTTACCGACAGCTGTTCACGAAGCAATTGCGAGTAAACAAGTATTTAAATATATATTTATAATATAATTTTCTTATTTAATTACTGATATATATTATTGGTAGGCATTGGAGCATTTTTCAGGGATCTATGCATTCGAACACTGACTGAGGATGGCATAGCACAATTACTCAATAATATCCCTGTTTTGCTGTGTAATTTAGAAAACATATTTCCACCTTCATTTTTTGACGTCATGGAACATCTCCCAATCCACCTGCCACATGAAGCAGCTCTTAGGGGGCCCGTGCAATTCCGATGGATGTACCCGTTCGAGCGATTCATGGGACATTTGAAAGGAAATGCCAAAAATCTTGCAAGAGTGGAGGGTTCCATCGTTGCAGGTAGTTTGACCGAGGAAACATCTCACTTCACGTCATACTACTTTAGCCCAACCGTCATAACGAAAAAACCGCTCCTAGAAGATATGACGATGGTGGGGTTGCACCTACGTATAACGTTGATGTCCCGGATATCTTCGCCCAAATAGGGAGACTTGCTGGAAAGTTGAAAGAAGTTTGGTGGGAAGACCATGAACATTGTCGTGCAGCTCACAATTATATATTGCGAAATTATGATTTTGTTCAACCATTTGAGAGGTATTAATTAATTAGCTGCACTTAATTACTTACATTTATATAAGTAATATATATATCTCACTCATTTAATTACTTTAAAAAAAAATTATTGCAGCGTTTTCGACATCCAGATCCTAGAAGCCTATCCCGGTTTACTTGAAAAAGATTATGAGAAGTAAAAAGAACGTGACTTTGCTGGATGGTTAAAATACTATGAACGTAAGATATATATATATATATATATATATATATATATATATATATATATATATATAAATGATCTATCATTTCACAAATATTTTTAATATAATTTGTTAAAATTAATTAATTGTTATTCAAATTATATATATGTAGGTAATGAATGGATGTGCAAACCAGCCCTTGCCACTATGGTTGCACGAGGTTGTTCAAGAACCAATTGCGAAGATCACTACTGCCCCAATGTACTTCACTCGCGGATACACATTTCATACATATAAGCATGGCTCTCGAAGGTCAACCGCAAATTATGGAATCCATGTGCCAGGTGAAAACGACTACTACGGCGTCTTGGAAGAAATTATAAAAGTCACATATCCTGGAATTATCTGTTTGAAATGCATTTTATTCAAATGTGATTGGTACGATCCAACAGTCGGTCGAGGGATCCGCGCAAACAACTTAGGGGTGATCGATGTCAATGAAAACCGACGTTTTTCCAAGTTCGAACCCTTCATCCTAGAATTGCAAGCAGAAAAAGTTTGTTTCATTCCATATCCTCGGATTAAACAAAGACGTGAGACATGGTTATCAGTGATAAAAGTGAACCCAAGAGGCCGTATAATTGGGTTAGGCATCGATGATGCTATGCAAAATGAAAGAGTCGGAGAAGTCTTCATCGCAGTCGAATTAACAGAAGATATCATACATATCGATCCACAAAATAGAGAAGTTGAAGACATCGTGGATGATTCAAGTGAAGATGCAGCCGCATCTGACGAGTTCGAGGAGAACGATAGCGGAGAAGACAATGATGAGCATAGTAAACACCCCAATATATATAAAAATGAATCTGAAAACGATTACGAATAATGTGTTATATGTGCTATAATGTAATTTAAAAAAAAATCCACGATTTGCGACGGATTTGCTATGGACTCATCGCAAATCCGTTGCAAATTTGCTATGGATTTGCGATGGATCCGTCGCAAATCCATAGCAAATTAGGGATCCATCGCAAATCCGTTGCAAATTTGCTATGGATTTGCGACGGATCCCTAGCAATTCCGAATATTTTTGGAAAATATGCTTATGATCATGATTCTTATGAGATTATAAACCATGAGATTCTAAACGTAAACTTCATTATGCTAATAAAACGTATATACCCTAAACCCTAAACCCTAAACCTTAAAAACTAAAACTCATGAATTTGCAACGGATTTGCGATGGATCCATCGTAAATCCATCGCAAATCAAGTATCCATCGCAAATCCGTTGCACATTTGCTATGGATTTGCGATGTATGCGTAGAAAATCCATCGCCAATTAGGGATCCATCGCAAATCCATTGCAAAATTGCTATGGATTTGCGACGGATCCCTAGCAATTACGTAGAAAATATTTCAATTCTTATTTCCAGCAAGGAAAAAAACGTGACACGTGTCTAACGATTTTAAAAGTAAATGTCAAAAATCTGATTTCTAAAGTTATTTGATGATGTGCATTCATAAACCCCAAATATTTGGAGATGGCTCTGTATGATAAAATGAACGTTATATATCCGTATATGTTGTTTATGAATATATAGAGATGTTTAACATTGCTCGTACCATCAAAATCAGAATATTTTCAGAAAATATACTTATGATCATGATTCTTATGAGATTATAAACCATGAGATTATAAACCGTAAACTTCATTATGATAATAAAACGTAAACCCTAAACTCTAAACCATAAAAACTAAAACTGATGAATTTGCAATGGATTTGCGATGGATCCGTCGCAAATCCATCGCAAATCAAGGATCCGTCGCAAATCCATCACAAATTAGGGATCCATCGCAAATCCGTTGAAAATTTGCTATGGATTTGCGACGGATCCCTAGCAATTCAGTAGCAAATATTTCAATTCTTATTTCCCGCAAGGAAAAAAACGTGACACATGTCTAACGGTTTTAAAAGTGAATCTCAAAAATTAGATATCTAAAGTTATTTGATGATGTGCATTCATAAACCCCAAATATTTGGAGATGTCTCCGTATGATAAAATGAACGTCATATATCCGTATATGTTGTTTATGAATATATAGAGATGTTTAACATTGCTCGTACCATCAAAATAAGAATATTTTCAGAAAATATGCTTATGATCATGATTCTTATGAGATTATAAACCATGGGATTATAAACCGTAAATTCCATTATGATAATAAAACGTATACCCTAAACCGTAAACCCTAAACCTTAAAAACTAAAACTCATGAATTTGCAACGGATTTGCGATGGATCCATCGCAAATCTATCGCAAATCAAGTATCCATCGCAAATCCGTTGCAAATTTGCTATGGATTTGCGATGGATCTGTCGCAAATGCATCGCAAATTAGCAATTCCGTAGCAAATATTTCAATTCTTATTTCCCGGAAGGAAAAAAACGTGTCACGTGTCTAACTGTTTTAAAAGTGAATCTGAAAAATCAGATTTCTAAAGTTATTTGATGATGTGCATTCATAAACCCCAAATATTTGGAGATGTCTCCGTATGATAAAATGAACGTCATATATCCGTATATGTTGTTTATGAATATATAGAGATGTTTAACATTGCTCGTACCATCAAAATCAGAATATTTTCGGAAAATATGCTTATGATCATGATTCTTATGAGATTATAAACCATGAGATTATAAACCGTAAATTTCATTATGATAATAAAATGTATACCCTAAATCGTAAACCCTAAACCTTAAAAACTAAAATTCATGAATTTGCAACGGATTTACGATGGATCCGTCGCAAATCCATCGCAAATCAAGGATCCATCGCAAATCCGTTGCAAATTTGCTATGGATTTGCGATGGATCCGTCGCAAATCCATCGCAAATTAGGGATCCATCACAAATACGTTGCAAATTTGCTATGGATTTGCGATGGATCCCTAGCAATTCTGTAGCAAATATTTCAATTCTTATTTCCCGCAAGGAAAAAAACGTGACACATGTCTAACGGTTTTAAAAGTGAATTTCAAAAATCAGATTTCTAAAGTTATTTGATGATGTGCATTCATAAACCCCAAATATTTGGAGATGTCTCCGTATGATAAAATGAAAGTCATATATCCGTATATGTTGTTTATGAATATATAGAGATGTTAAACATTGCTCATACCATCAATATCAGAATATTTTCAGAAAATATGCTTATGATCATGATTCTTATGAGATTATAAACCATGAGATTATGAATCGTAAATTTCATTATGATAATAAAACGTATACCCTAAACCGTAAACCCTAAACCTTAAAAAATAAAACTCATGAATTTGCAACGAATTTGCGATGGATCCGTCGCAAATCCATCGCAAATCAAGGATCCATCGCAAATCCGTTGCAAATTTGCTATGGATTTGCGATGGATCCGTCGTAAATCCATCGCAAATTAGCAATTCCGTAGCAAAATTCCAATTCTTATTTCCCGCAAGGAAAAAAACGTGACACGTGTCTAACGGTTTTAAAAGTGAATCTCAAAAATCAGATTTCTAAAGTTATTTGATGATGTGCATTCATAAACCCCAAATATTTGGAGATGTCTCCGTATGATAAAATGAACGTCATATATCCGTATATGTTGTTTATGAATATATAGAGATGTTTAACATTGCTCGTACCATCAAAATCAAAATATTTGATGATGTGCATTCATAAATCCGGATATATGACGTTTATGAATATATAGAGATGTTTAACATTGCTCGTACCATCAAAATAAAATATTTTCGTAAAATATGCTTATGATCATGATTCTTATGAGATTATAAACCATGAGATTATAAACCGTAAACTTCATTATGATAATAAAATGTAAACCCTAAACCCTAAACCTTAAAAACTAAAACTCATGAATTTGCAACGGATTTCCAATGGATCTGTCGCAAATCAAGGATCCATCGGAAATCCGTTGCAAATTTGCTATGGATTTGCGATGGATCCGTCGCAAATCCATAGCAAATTAGGGATCCATCGCAAATCCGTTGCAAATTTGCTATGGATTTGCGATGGATCCCTAGCAATTTCGTAGCAAATATTTCAATTCTTATTTCCCGCAAGGAAAAATACGTGACACATGTCTAACGGTTTTAAAAGTGAATCTAAAAAATCAGATTTCTAAAGTTATTTTATGATGTGCATTCATAAACCCAAAATATTTGGAGATGTCTCCGTATGATAAAATGAACGTCATATATCCGTATATGTTGTTTATGAATATATAGAGATGTTTAACATTGCTCGTACCATCAAAATCAGAATATTTTCGGAAAATATGCTTATGATCATGATTCTTATGAGATTATAAACCATGAGATTATAAACCGTAAATTTCATTATGATAATAAAATGTATACCCTAAATCATAAACCCTAAACCTTAAAAACTGAAACTCATGAATTTGCAACGGATTTACGATGGATCCGTCGCAAATCCATCGCAATTCAAGGATCCATCGCAAATCCGTTGCAAATTTGCTATGGATTTGCGATAGATCCGTCTCAAATCCATCGCAAATTAGGGATCCATCGCAAATCCATTGCAAATTTGTTATGTATTTGCGACGGATCCCTAGCAATTCCGTAGCAAATATTTCAATTTTTATTTCCCGCATGGAAAAAAACGTGACACGTGTCTAACGGTTTTAAAAGTGAATCTCAAAAATTAGATTTCTAAAGTTATTTGATGATGTGCATTCATAAACCCCAAATATTTGGAGATGTCTCCGTATGATAAAATGAACGTCATATATCCGTATATGTTGTTTATGAATATATAGAGATGCTTAACATTGCTCGTACCATCAAAATAAGAATATTTTCGGAAAATATGCTTATGATCATGATTCTTATGATATTATAAACCATGAGATTATAAACCGTAAACTTCATTATGATAATAAAATGTAAACCCTAAACCCTAAACCTTAAAAACTAAAACTCAAGAATTTGCAACGGATTTCCAATGGATCCGTCGCAAATCAAGGATCCATCGCAAATCCGTTGCAAATTTGCTATGGATTTGCGATGGATCCGTCGCAAATCCATCGCAAATTAGGGATCCATAGCAAATCCGTTGCAAATTTGATATGGATTTGCGATGGATCCATAGCAATTTCGTAGCAAATATTTCAATTCTTATTTCCCGCAAGGAAAAATACTTGACACATGTCTAACGGTTTTAAAAGTGAATCTCAAAAATCAGATTTCTAAAGTTATTTGATGATGTGCATTCATAAACCCCAAATATTTGGAGATGTCTCCGTATGATAAAATGAACTTCATATATCCGTATATGTTGTTTATGAATATATAGAGATGTTTAACATTGCTCGTACCATCAAAATCAGAATATTTTCGGAAAATATGCTTATGATCATGATTCTTATGAGATTATAAACCATGAGATTATAAACCGTAAATTTCATTATGATAATAAAATGTATACCCTAAATCGTAAACCCTAAACCTTAAAAACTAAAATTCATGAATTTGCAACGGATTTACGATGGATCCGTCGCAAATCCATCGCAAATCAAGGATCCATCGCAAATCCGTTGCAAATTTGCTATGGATTTGCGATGGATCCGTCGCAAATCCATCGCAAATTAGGGATCCATCACAAATACGTTGCAAATTTGCTATGGATTTGCGATGGATCCCTAGCAATTCTGTAGCAAATATTTCAATTCTTATTTCCCGCAAGGAAAAAAACGTGACACATGTCTAACGGTTTTAAAAGTGAATTTCAAAAATCAGATTTCTAAAGTTATTTGATGATGTGCATTCATAAACCCCAAATATTTGGAGATGTCTCCGTATGATAAAATGAAAGTCATATATCCGTATATGTTGTTTATGAATATATAGAGATGTTAAACATTGCTCATACCATCAATATCAGAATATTTTCAGAAAATATGCTTATGATCATGATTCTTATGAGATTATAAACCATGAGATTATGAATCGTAAATTTCATTATGATAATAAAACGTATACCCTAAACCGTAAACCCTAAACCTTAAAAAATAAAACTCATGAATTTGCAACGAATTTGCGATGGATCCGTCGCAAATCCATCGCAAATCAAGGATCCATCGCAAATCCGTTGCAAATTTGCTATGGATTTGCGATGGATCCGTCGTAAATCCATCGCAAATTAGCAATTCCGTAGCAAAATTCCAATTCTTATTTCCCGCAAGGAAAAAAACGTGACACGTGTCTAACGGTTTTAAAAGTGAATCTCAAAAATCAGATTTCTAAAGTTATTTGATGATGTGCATTCATAAACCCCAAATATTTGGAGATGTCTCCGTATGATAAAATGAACGTCATATATCCGTATATGTTGTTTATGAATATATAGAGATGTTTAACATTGCTCGTACCATCAAAATCAAAATATTTGATGATGTGCATTCATAAATCCGGATATATGACGTTTATGAATATATAGAGATGTTTAACATTGCTCGTACCATCAAAATAAAATATTTTCGTAAAATATGCTTATGATCATGATTCTTATGAGATTATAAACCATGAGATTATAAACCGTAAACTTCATTATGATAATAAAATGTAAACCCTAAACCCTAAACCTTAAAAACTAAAACTCATGAATTTGCAACGGATTTCCAATGGATCTGTCGCAAATCAAGGATCCATCGGAAATCCGTTGCAAATTTGCTATGGATTTGCGATGGATCCGTCGCAAATCCATAGCAAATTAGGGATCCATCGCAAATCCGTTGCAAATTTGCTATGGATTTGCGATGGATCCCTAGCAATTTCGTAGCAAATATTTCAATTCTTATTTCCCGCAAGGAAAAATACGTGACACATGTCTAACGGTTTTAAAAGTGAATCTAAAAAATCAGATTTCTAAAGTTATTTTATGATGTGCATTCATAAACCCAAAATATTTGGAGATGTCTCCGTATGATAAAATGAACGTCATATATCCGTATATGTTGTTTATGAATATATAGAGATGTTTAACATTGCTCGTACCATCAAAATCAGAATATTTTCGGAAAATATGCTTATGATCATGATTCTTATGAGATTATAAACCATGAGATTATAAACCGTAAATTTCATTATGATAATAAAATGTATACCCTAAATCATAAACCCTAAACCTTAAAAACTGAAACTCATGAATTTGCAACGGATTTACGATGGATCCGTCGCAAATCCATCGCAATTCAAGGATCCATCGCAAATCCGTTGCAAATTTGCTATGGATTTGCGATGGATCCGTCTCAAATCCATCGCAAATTAGGGATCCATCGCAAATCCATTGCAAATTTGTTATGTATTTGCGACGGATCCCTAGCAATTCCGTAGCAAATATTTCAATTTTTATTTCCCGCATGGAAAAAAACGTGACACGTGTCTAACGGTTTTAAAAGTGAATCTCAAAAATTAGATTTCTAAAGTTATTTGATGATGTGCATTCATAAACCCCAAATATTTGGAGATGTCTCCGTATGATAAAATGAACGTCATATATCCGTATATGTTGTTTATGAATATATAGAGATGCTTAACATTGCTCGTACCATCAAAATAAGAATATTTTCGGAAAATATGCTTATGATCATGATTCTTATGATATTATAAACCATGAGATTATAAACCGTAAACTTCATTATGATAATAAAATGTAAACCCTAAACCCTAAACCTTAAAAACTAAAACTCATGAATTTGCAACGGATTTCCAATGGATCCGTCGCAAATCAAGGATCCATCGCAAATCCGTTGCAAATTTGCTATGGATTTGCGATGGATCCGTCGCAAATCCATCGCAAATTAGGGATCCATAGCAAATCGGTTGCAAATTTGATATGGATTTGCGATGGATCCCTAGCAATTTCGTAGCAAATATTTCAATTCTTATTTCCCGCAAGGAAAAATACTTGACACATGTCTAACGGTTTTAAAAGTGAATCTCAAAAATCAGATTTCTAAAGTTATTTGATGATGTGCATTCATAAACCCCAAATATTTGGAGATGTCTCCGTATGATAAAATGAACTTCATATATCCGTATATGTTGTTTATGAATATATAGAGATGTTTAACATTGCTCGTACCATCAAAATCAGAATATTTTCGGAAAATATGCTTATGATCATGATTCTTATGAGATTATAAACCATGAGATTATAAACCGTAAATTTCATTATGATAATAAAATGTATACCCTAAATCGTAAACCCTAAACCTTAAAAACTAAAATTCATGAATTTGCAACGGATTTACGATGGATCCGTCGCAAATCCATCGCAAATCAAGGATCCATCGCAAATCCGTTGCAAATTTGCTATGGATTTGCGATCGATCCGTCTCTAATCCATCGCAAATTAGGGATCCATCGCAAATCCGTTTCAAATTTGTTATGGATTTGCGACGGATCCCTAGCAATTCCGTAGCAAATATTTCAATTCTTATTTTCCGCATAGAAAAAAATGTGACACGTGTCTAACGGTTTTAAAAGTGAATCTAAAAAATCAGATTTCTAAAGTTATTTCATGATGTGCATTCATAAACCCCAAATATTTGGAGATGTCTCCGTATGATAAAATGAACGTCATATATCCGTATATGTTGTTTATGAATATATAGAGATGTTTAACATTGCTCGTACCATCAAAATCAGAATATTTTCGGAAAATATACTTATGATCATGATTCTTATGAGATTATAAACCGTAAACTTCATTATGATATATACACTAAACCCTAAACCCTAAACCTTAAGAACTAAAACGCATAAATTTGCAACGGATTTGCGATGGATAGCATCGCAAATCCGTTGCAAATTCATCGAATTTTGATGTCGAATTCTTGCAAGTGGAGTATCCACCTTATTAGTCTAGGTTTTGCGTCTTTCTTAGACATCAAATATTTTATCGCCGCATGATAAGTATGGACTATCACCTTGGATCCAACAAGTTAGGATCGAAACTTTTCGAAAGCAAATACGACAGCCAGAAGTTCATTTTCTGTTGTCGCATAATTGCATTGTGCGTCGTTCATTAATCTGCTTGCGTAATAGATCGCATGCAACTTCTTACCCTTCTTCTGCCCGAGTACTGCTCCAACTGCAAAGTCGCTCGCGTCACACATTATTTTGAATGGTTGTTCCCAATCAGGTGGCTGAACGACTGGAGCAAAGACAGCTAGGCATTCGTCGTTGAATTCGAAGCTCGTTTTTGTTTTCACAATAGATGCGTGAGGGGCCTAGCTATTTGGGAAAAATCTTTTATGAATATCCTATAAAATCCAGCGTGCCCGAGAAAACTTCGGATACCTTTTACATTTGTAGGAGGTTGTAGGCTTGTCATGACCTCAATTATTGCTTTATCCAGCTCGATTCCTTTTTCTGAAATTCTATGCCCGAGCACGATTCCGTCTCGCACCATAAAATGACATTTTTTCCAGTTCAGGACCAGATGTTTGTCTTCGCATCTTTGTAGAACTTTCCCCAGGTTCGCCAAGCACGTTTGGAATGAGGAACCGTGGACGGAAAAGTTGTCCATGAAGACTTCCATAAAGTCTTCGATATATTCGGTAAATATCGACATCATGCACCTCTGGAAAGTCGCGGGCGCGTTACACAATCCAAAAGGCATTCGTCGTTAAGATAACGTTCCGTACGGACTAGTGAAGGTTGTCTTCTCTTGGTCTCCCGGTCGGATGGGAATATGGAAAAATCCGGAATATCCATCGAGGAAGCAGTAGTACTGATGGTTAGCCAATCTCTCCAACATTTGGTCTATAAATGGCAAAGGGAAATGTTCCTTCCTAGTTGCAGCGTTCAGCTTTCTGTAGTCGATGCACATGCGGTGTCCAGTGACGGTCCTTGTGGCAATCATTTCGTCTTTTTCATTCTTGATCACCGTGATCCCTCCTTTTTTTGGGACAACGTGAACTGGGCTAACCCAAGGGCTGTCCAAAATCGGGAAGATGATTCCGGCTTCTAAAAGCTTCATAATTTCCTTCTTGACAACGCTCATCAAGTTAGGGGTCAACCTACCTCAACTACCTTCTCTCCCTATTTCCTAACCGTGTTTTCTTCCCTTCCCGTCTCTTCGTGATATTTTGGGAATTTCGGCTCTTTGTAAGTCGTGCCACTTCTAAGCATGATTGCATGCAAGTTGTCTATATCCTCGGAGGAGAATTCATTCAGCTCCTTTAAGGATGAGCTCCCCTTTGACCATTCAGTTTTTGCCTCCTCGACTTGAGAAGAGAGACTTTCCATTTTTTCTTTCAAATCCTCGTACATCTTGTCCATTTTGGTACTTAATTCATATGCGTCTTTCCTGCGAGAGGCTTCAAGTCTTCGCATCATTTGTTTAATTCTATCAAGTTCTGAGATTAGTTGATTTTCCGAGAGCATGAGTTGGGATTGAACCCCTAACATTGGCTCGAGAACAGGCTGGTCATAGAAAAAGTGCACCTGGCCGCGGCTCCAGAGACTACACCCGGGCGAAGCTCTTCCTGGCCGCGGTCGTGATCGTAGGACCCGCGGCAAAGCTTCTCCTTGCAGCGGTTGTGCGGGCTCCACCCGCGGCGAGTGTGTGTTAGAATCATGGCCACGGCCAAGGATGGACAAGAGGACACGGTACTTATACCTGAAGGACTAATGACTAGGGCGATGTCTCGGGAGCTTAATGGAGCTGTCCACGGCCTACTCAAGGGCATTTTGGAAGAGAACGATGATCATTCACGCACCGTCTATGATCCGGGTTCAACACAACATGGTTCGACTCCTCATGGTTTTGAGGTTTGGCCCAAGATGTTTGTCCTTGTACTCTTTTTCTTCCTTTTGGGTTTGTCCCAATGGGTTTACCAAAAGAGATTTTAATGAGGCTTGGGTTTACATCTCACTTTTGGCCCAATCTTTTCCATGATGTGCAAGGATCATCATCACCATCATCATGCACTTACGTTTTCGGTCCAATCGCAAGTTGATTTCCGAGGGATTTTCTCGAGGGATTTGCCGAGGGACTATTTCCGAGGGAGACTAGTCAACGAAGGCCAAGGGTTATTCAACCTTGTTTTAATTCTTAGTCAAACTCTTTTAATTTTAGTCTTTGGTCTTAGTCTTTGATTTCCTTTTCGAGGCCTTGTTTTCCTCACAATCTCTTTCATTTTCGAGAATGGTTTCTTTGACCACTTCTCTTATTTTCCTATATAAACCATGTAATCTCATTGAGAATAATCATCCAACTTTTTATTAAATCTGTTAGAGAAGTTTTCTCTCCTTTGTTCATTTGGAACTTCCGAATTCTTTGGTGGTTAGCCAACGTTTTCACTCGATCTTTAGGTGGTTAGCCTCTTAATCATTTTGTTTATCAAGTGTTCTTCATCACACTTGACGCAGCCCTCATTCCATTGTCTCGTAGTTTTTGTTTTAAGTCGTATTTGGGGAACAAGGATTTTTGGGATTTACATCTCACGCATTGTCATCCTTTTACCGCGATTGCTATCAGCCTTTGAAGTCACCCCCTCGTCCCAACTCTTCACCGCAAGTCTGGGCCTAAGGATTTTTGCGTGCTTCACTCACGCCTTAGCATCTTTCTTCGTGGAGTCCTTTGGAGTCAAGGACCTATCCAACTATTTACCGATCTTGAGTGTGCCTTTCTTTGGGAGGATCTATCAGTGTGCTTCGCTCGGGACCTTGGTTTCTGCACGCTTTTGCTTCGTTAGTTCCCTTTTGGTTGAAACGGTTCCATCTTTGAAATAATCTATGTCGCCCAGCTTTGAGAGCCATTTGGATTTCCAAAGCTATCTAGGTTGCGTGTTGCGCGTGACTCGTTTGATCGTTCCATATCGAAATGGCCCACCGTGAGGGTGAAGCATTCCAGCTTTTTCGTCTTCTCTTGTTCTTTCATGGAACGTCGGAGTTGGGCGAATTCTGCTCGATTGTTGATACTCCTTGCAAAGTTACTGATGAGGATGCGAGCGTCTTCCGCATATCAGGTGGCGAAGTCCCCATTGCTTGCGGTGTCGAGCGATTCTTTTGACTTTGGGTCGATTCCTTGATAGAAGATGCTCATCAAATATTCTTCGAAAGTCCATGGTGTGGACAGTCCCTCACGTATTCTTGAAGCACTCCCAGGCATAATAGAGTGTTTATGTCTCTTTATGTTGGAAGTTTTGTATTTTACCCCTATAGAGGTAAGTACAAGCTTTCGTGAAGAAATGATATACGAAAATCACTTTACAACCTTCCCATGTCGTGATAGACGCGGCTGTCATGGTCTTCAGCCACTTGCTGGCTTTGTCGTTCAAGGAGAACGAAAACAGTTTACATTGATTGTAATTTTTATTTGATTTTATGGTTGAACATATTTCTTCGAGACATTCGATATGATCTATCAGATTTTCCGTTGAATTACCACTGAATTGGCGTTGTTTAACTAGAGATATGTAGTGTACCGTATTTTCAGTATCGCCATTTTCAGAAAGGGTGGTTGAATAGCTCTCCGATCCAAAAGTAGAGACGCATCGAATTCACGAATTTTTTGTTCTCTCCTTTCGGCGTTTATCATTTCATTTTCGCCATCGGAAAGATCATCTTGCTCGTCGTCGTGTGGATCCCCATTGTACCATGGTGGCGGATCACCTAGGGGATCGAGACCCAAGTCTTGGTCTCCCATCGAAAAGTAGCCTAAAAATTGATATTCATATATTTTACATGTTCTAGTTTGCATTTTAGTTAGCATTTTTAGTTACTAGCATGCGTCTTTCATAGTTTTGATAGAATTTTGGTCTAAATTAGAGTATTACGTATTTGCATTAGGTCCTATTGAGTCTTGTATGCATTTGGAGTGTTTTATAGGTGATTGGAGTCATTTTGGAGAAGTTTAGAGTAATGGAGCAAAATGACCATTCTGTAGCGTCTGAAAGAACTGGAAGGACGAAGGATCCCCGACCTGATACAGCTTCATTGAGCTTCATGAAATTTTTAGCCAAGAGAGTTAGCTGACAACTGGAGGTGGTTTCAGGTAATTCAGACATATTTTTCGTGAGATATGGCCGTTTGACCGAGACCGATCCACCGGCCAGGTCCACCGGCATGCTCATGCCCGATGTAAAGCTTCAGGACAGGCTACACCAGCTGGCTCCACCGACCTTGCCCAGCCCGGTGTGGAAGACTTCCCAAGACAGGAGATCCACCGGTTTGCAGCACCGGCCTGACCTTGCCCGAGGCTGATCTTCAGGACGCATCACCCTGGTCGGCTCTCACCCGATGAAGACACCCGGTGTGAAGAGCCAAACTGAGCCTGGGATTCCACCGGCTTGCAGCACCGGCCACCTCCCACCCGGTGTGGAGCTGCCAAACCAGAAGACCCAGACCCGACCGGGGAAAGACCCGTTTGTTACGGGTTGACCCGGTCGCCCCCCTTTACCTATAGATACCACTAAACCTAATTTCTTTAGATATATCCTATTTTCTTAAGGCAAAAGCCCCCTTTGGTGATTTGCTAAGTATTTTGTAAGAAGATCTTGGTTTTTATTTATGCAATCTATTAGTTTTATTAATCTTGTTCCATCTTTCTTTCTTTAATATTTTATTTCCCTAATCATTTTAATCATGGGATCTTTAACTTCTCTTATGAGATTTGAGGGTCTTATGATGATTAGTGAGTAGCTAATTTTAAAGCTCATGGCTGAGGTAGATTAGGTGTCTTCTTGAATGGTTAAGGATGTTTAGGACCTAGATCATCTTCTCCCTCTCTTATCTAAAGCTCCTAATGCTAGATTAAGTTTGGAAAAGCTAGTTTAGACCTTAGGGTGTTTGATGAAATGCCCTTATAAGTTAGATAAGAGATTTTACTTGTTTAGCCTAAGGGATTAGTTGTCTAAAGAGTATTATGGCCATTGGAATTTGATATTCATGCTTGTTAATTAGTTTTTCACAAATGGAAATTTATTCTTGATTAGTTTGTTAACAAAGTGATTAAGACAATGGAAGTGGATTAGTCTTGTTTTGACATTCTAAGCCTAGGGAGAAGTGCTTGTTGGTGTTGTTTAGCATCATTGATCAACCAATGAAGTTACCTAAGTCAATAACCTCACTCTAGAGCTTGCTTTAATCATTTATCAATCTTGATTAGTACTTGTTTACTTATTTGCTTTGCTTGAATTGAATTAGGATTGCTAGAATTGAAACTAAAACCAACCTTGTTGCTTAACTTAAGTAGTTCTATGTATTCTTGGTGTTTTGGAACTTAAGTCATTGGATTTGATACATCTTATACTACTTCAGCAAGGTAACGCAGCAAGTTCTAGTTCCACTATCGATAGGGAGTTATGGTGACGAGGTCCTTTGCGATGTGTTACCTATGGAGGCTGGTCATATAGTCTTAGGACGACCGTGGCAGTTTGATCGAAAGGTAACTCATGACGGACTCACCAACAAACACTCCTTCGTGTTCAAAGGAAATAACATTGTTCTAGTTCATATGACTTCGCAAGAAATTTACCAAGACCAGAAACTCCGAGAGAAACAAAAGGAAAGAAATGATGTGAGTAGTGCGGATATGAAGGTCCACCAAGAAAAAGGTAAGAACGTGAGTAAGATCCCGTCAAAGACCTCGGAAAGCAAAACCGTAAGGAATTCTACTCTATTTGCGAAAGCTAGCGAGGTAAAGCAAGCTTTATTTTCTGAGCAATCTTTTATTGTACTTATGTATAAGGAAGCTCTCATGAGCTTATCTAATCTTGAGCCGGATATCCCGAGCAGTGTTCTCTCTGTTTTGCAGGACTTCGATGACGTCTTTCCTGAAGACAACCCAAGCGGTTTGCCACCAGTCCGGGGAATTAAACATCAAATTGACTTTGTACCGGAGGCGGCTCTTCCAAACCGACCAGCATACAGGACTAATCCGGTAGAGACCAAGGAACTACAGCGACAAGTCACCGAGCTTATGGAAAAAGGCCATATCCGCGAGAGTATGAGCCCGTGTGCTGTACCCGTCCTACTTGTTCAAAAGAAAGACGGAACATGGCGAATGTGTGTTGATTGCCGCGCCATCAACAACATTATGGTAAAGTATCGCCATCCTATCCCTCGTTTAGATGACATGTTAGATGAATTGCATGGGTCTTGCGTATTCTCTAAGATAGATCTCAAAAGCGGTTATCATCAGATTAGGATGAAAGAGGGGGATGAGTGGAAAACAACCTTTAAAACTAAGCATGGATTGTACGAATGGTTAGTAATGCCTTTTGGATTAACTAACGCACGTAGTACGTTTATGAGGTTGATGAATCATGTGTTGAGATTGTTTATTGGGGTTTTTGTGGTGGTCTATTTCGATGACATATTAGTCTATAGCAAGAACTTAGACGAGCATGTAGAGCATTTGAAATCTGTTTTTAGTCTTCTTAAAAAGGAGCAACTTTTTGCCAACTTGAAGAAGTGCACTTTTTGCACAGATAATCTTGTTTTTCTAGGCTTTGTTGTAAGTGCACAGGGCATTAAAGTTGATGAGGAAAACGTGAAGGCTATCCGTGAATGGCCTAGCCCAAAGACAGTGGGAGAAATACGGAGTTTTCATGGACTTGCGGGATTCTATCGATGCTTTGTGAAGGACTTTAGTACACTTGCCACACCGCTTACGGAAGTAATCAAAAAGGATGTGGGATTCAAATGGGAGGAAGCACAAGAAAACGCCTTTCAGGCCTTGAAAGAGAAGCTCACAAACGCACCACTTTTATCTCTACCTAATTTTTTGAAGACTTTTGAAATTGAGTGTGATGCTTCATGTATAGGTACTGGAGCTGTGCTTATGAAAGAAAAGAAACCCATTGCCTATGTCAGCGAAAAACTTGGAGGAGCAACTTTGAACTACCCGACGTACGACAAGGAGCTGTACGCCTTGGTTCGAGCTTTACAAACGTGACAACACTACCTCTGGCCCAAAGAATTCGTGATCCATACTGATCATGAGTCCCTCAAACACTTGAAGGGACAGTAAAAGTTGAACAAACATCATGCTCGATGGGTTGAGCTCATAGAAACATTTCCTTATGTCATTCGGTATAAACAAGGTAAGGATAATGTTGTTGCCGATGCTTTATCCCGAAGGTATGTACTACTTTCTACTCTTGAAGCTAAGTTGCTTGGATTTGAACAAATAAGAGAATTATATGCAACCGATCCCGAATTCAAAGAAACTTTTCAATCTTGTGAGAAATTTGCCTTTGGAAAATATTTTCGGAATGACGGATTTTTGTTTTATGAAAACCGCCTTTGTGTGCCTCACTGTTCTTTACGAGAGTTTTTTGTTAGGGAATCACATGGAGGAGGTCTCATGGGACATTTCGGAGTGGCTAAAACTCTAAGTGCTTTACAAGCACACTTTTATTGGCCGCATATGAAGAGGGATGTCGAGAGGATTTGCGGACGTTGTGTCACTTGAAAACAAGCTAAGTCTAAGGTACAATCGCAAGGTTTGTATACTCCCTTACCTATTCCTACTTCGCCTTGGACTGATATTTCGATGGACTTTGTCCTTGGATTGCCGAGAACTAGGAAAGGTAGAGATTTCGTCTTTGTAGTTGTCGATAGATTTTCTAAGATGGCTCATTTCATACCTTGTCATAAAACTGATGATGCATCCTTAGTCGCTGAATTATTCTTTAGGGAAGTGGTTCGCTTGCATGGTATGCCTAGAATGATTGTTTCGGATAGGGACACTAAGTTCTTAAGTTATTTTTGGAAAACAATGTGGACTAAGCTAGGAACTAAACTCTTGTTTTCAACCACTTGTCATCCGCAAACTGACGGACAAACGGAAGTAGTGAATAGAACCTTGTTTACTCTTTTGCGTGCAATTATTAAGAAGAATATTAAATCATGGGAAGATTGCTTGCCTCATGTTGAGTTTGCATATAATCATGCTGTTCATCCTGCTACTAAATATTCACCGTTTCAAATGGTTTATGGTTTTAATCCTATTACGCATTTGGATCTAACCCCTTTACCTTCGAGTGAGCATGTGAATCTTGATGGAAAAAAAAGAGCATAATTTGTTAAGCAGATTCACGAGCAGGCCCGGAAAAACATTGAGAAAAGAACTGAGCAATACCGCAAGCAAGCAAACAAAGGAAGGCACGAGAGGATATTTGAACCCGGAGATCTAGTGTGGATTCACTTAAGGAAAGAACGATTTTCGAACGAAAGGAAGTCTAAGCTGTTACCAAGGACCGATGGTCCATTCCAAGTACTTGAACGGATCAACAACAATTCTTACAAAATTGATTTGCAAGGTAAGTATACCGTGAAGTCGAGCTTCAATGTTTCTGACTTAATTCCTTTTATTGCAGATAGTCCAGATTTGAGGACAAATCCTTCTCAAGAGGAGGGGGATGATATGATCCCAGATGGCACAATGTAGGTTGGTCAAGTAGCGGAGCTTGTAGTCAAGGGGGAGCTTGCCGAGGAGAAGCTTGCCGAGGAGAAGTTTGTTGAGGAGGAGCTTGAACCCGAGGAAGCATTGCATGTTCCGGAAGGACCTATGACGACAGCTAAGGCGAAGAAGCTTAAGGAAGCACTAGGAGGACTCGTTCAACAAGTTCATGGAGGCGTGGGTTTGAAGGAAGAAGTCTTCAAACCGCATTGGTTTTGATCCAAGTCCAAGTGCACTCTTTTCCTTAGTCATGGTTTTTACCCGATGGGTTTTACATGACAAGGTTTTTAATGAGGCCTTGGAACACTTCTCCCTCAAGCCCAGCAAGCAAATTTCGGCCCAAGAAGCCCAAGAGACACACGAAATTTGAAGTCAACATTGCTTTTAATTTTTCTACAATTTTCTAGTTATTCTCTATCATTTTCGAAAACTCTTTCTCTCTCCTTCATGCAACCCTTTTTCTTTGCTTATTTAAACTATGTGAGATCATTTGTAATCAAAACAATCTTTTAATCAAAAACCTTTTAGTTTACAAATTCTTTTGAGAGTGATTCTCTTTAGTTCTTGTGAGCTTTGTCGATTTTACTTGGAGTGAATCCGGGGACAAATCGATCGGTAATGTCAAAAGGCTTCCATCACATTTTGTGCGATCATTCTACCGATCTCCGTTGAAGAGGCGTCCATAGTGAGTTTGTTTTCGAAAGGATTTTCGGGAGTGATTCCCATGCCTTTCTAGCTGCTCCACGTTTCTAAGGCCGAGATCTTCACCGCCTTGTTCTTAATTCACTCGTGAATTAACCTCAAGGATTATCCAAATTCGAATCGACCGCTCCTTTGAGAGATCTTGCGGGCAAGGGCGTATTACGAGAGAAATTGGAAGAGCTTATGGCGGTCTTAGATTCACCAAGCACAACAAGGATTGAGCCTAAGTCTCTCCCCAAGCTTGGAAACCCCGGTAAGTTCTCCATCACTTGTTCTCTTGGAAACTTGAAGATAGATGATGCCTTGTATGACTCGGGATCAACCGTGAACGTCATATCCTTGTAAATGGCCAAGAGTCTTGGGATTACTAGAATGGAACACTATCCCTCCACCATCACATTTGGAGACTCATCTTCAAAGAAACAGTTCGGCATTGTTAAAAATTACCCTCTCAAGGTTGGAGAGTGTCTTGTACCAACGGACATCATTGTCATGGAGATGGGACAAACCGAAAAGCTTCCTCTCCTTCTCGGGACTTCATTGCTTAATACCGCCGGCGCAAGCATCGACTTCACGAGCAAGAAGGTAATACTCAAGAAGGTGAATGATACGGTCTTCTACCCAATCGTGCATTCTTCTACCGCGGTTTGTGGCACGATCACTGATATTCCCATATTTTGCATCTCTTAGCATGCATTCTTGTTATTGTTTTGTGTCTCATACATGTGTCTTGCATTGTTTTTATAACATTTTGGTCTTTATTAGAGTATTAGGTATTTGCATTAGGTCCTAGTGAGTTTTGCATTGATTTGGAGTGTTTCTAGGTGTTTTGGCGACATTTGAGATGATTGGAGTGGTTGAGCATCAAAGTAGAGTGCAAGGTCCATCTGATACACCGGAAAGATGTGGCTGGAATTAGGCCCTCCGATATGAATCATCTTGTATGACCTTAATGAAAGGCGTAGAGGAGTGAGTTAGCTAGCCACTGGAATTAGAATCAGAGGATTTGGACTTGTGGTTTGGAAGTTATGGCCGTTTTACTGAAGACATGTCCGTCGGGCCGAGGCAGTTTATTCAACACCGATGTGTGACATCGGTATTGAAGCCTCAGGGGAATACACCGATGTCACACATCAGTGTAACACCTCGGCATTGCCTCTATGAAGTGACCAGGAGCAAAAAAACCTTAGCACCGAGGTCCAACACCGATGTGTGACCTCGGTGTTGGACATCTCTCACCCGAACAAGCCGAGCTCGTCCAAATTGTCTCAAAGATGTAGCTCTAAGGGGACCTTATATTCCGATTCAGCTTCCACTTTCTTCATATAGGTTGTAGAGGAGTGAATTAGATTTATACAGGAGTTTGAATTGAGTTATTTCGACCTATGGATAGGGAGATAAGATGGATTTACTAAAGGTATATCCGTCTGGCCGAGAGAAGATGACACCGTCTAAAGCACCGGCAAAACGAAGGCCTTCCGATATGAATCAACTCAAACGGTCTTCACTAAAGTTGTAGCCAAGTGTGGTAGCTGTCCACAAGAGGTTATTTGAAGACATTCGGACATGTATGCCAGGAGATATCGTGGTTTTACCTAAGGTTTTACAACACCACCATCCGCACAAACCCAGATCCAATACCGATGTGCAATACCGAGTTGTGACCTCGGTATTGAGCTACTCAAGACCATATTTGGCCCATTTTGAACCGGGTCGGTACCCGGTTTGTCCCGGGTTGACCCGGTTTGCCCCCTTTCACTATTTTAGCCCAAAAACCCTATTTTCTTGGTTAAGCTTTCTTTTCTCTAGAGTTGGGTTTTCTCCCAAACTCTTCTTATGATGATTTTGGATGGATCTTCATCATTAATGCCACTCTAGTGAAGGATTCTTCAACATATCTTTATATTATACTTATTTAGTCCTTGTTCTTTATCTTTATGTCTCTTTTTCTCTTGTGTTCTTCCTTATTCTTCATGTTTAGGCTTTAGACCCCTTTTTGTTGGATTTTGGATTTTGCTTGATTTTGATGATTTGGTGATTGATTGTTGATGCTTAGGACTAGATAAGCATCTATTCTCATGTTAGGAAGGATCTTAATGCTATGATTGAATTGAAAACTCATTTCTAGAACTTAGACATTTCATGCACACAAGGTGTTCGATGAAATGTCTAGAAAACTTCTAAGCATGCTTTTCGTATCTAAGTGATCGGTGGATGCTGACTTTAAGATGAATTGTTCGCTAAAATGGACTTGTGATAAATTATGGACTATCTAAGTGATCGGTGGATGCTGACTTTAGATGATTCGTACAATGATTAGTGTCACGAAAGTCAACTAATCTACTGGAAAGTGTTCCATGTCATAAGAATAAATGTGCATTGAATGTTTAGGCATCGTTAGTCAATTGTCTTGATGGTTAGATAATGATGTTTTAGGTTGATTCTTGTTAGGTCATTCACTTAGGTTGACCTTAAAGCTAGTTTTGGATTGAGAGATCAAAGCTAGAGCTTAAGCATTTCACGCCCGATAGGTGTTCGATGAAATGCTTGAACTAAACCTTTTGTGAGCTTTTCATGCCTAGCCAATGAGAGTTGATGTCTAGGGTGATTAGTGAACTAAGTGGGATTGGAGATTAATGCTTGTTAATCATCTTATCACAAACGATAGTTTGTTCTTGATTTGGTGATTAACAAAGTGATTAGTGCCACGAGAGTGGATTAGTCATAATTGTGAATTCCATGTTCTAGGATAGTGTTTAATGCAATTTTTGTCATCATTATTTGATTGTTAATCATTCATTTGATAGTTCATTCAATGATCCAACACTTATATCTTTGTTTTCTTTCTTGCATTTTACATTCTTTATCTAAAAATATAAAACCCAAAAACATTTGCTCTAGCTTAGGAAGATTCATGTATTCTTAGTGCTTCAATCTTAACCTCTTTGGTTCGATACTCAAATACTACAATGATATGAGTAGGTTTGAGTAATTGATATGAACCTAATAACAAATTCTATTTATCAATTTGGCACCGTTGCCGGGGAGGTTTAGCATTGATCATTAGGATTTTGATTCTTCATAAGACTAGAGCTTTTTATTTTCTTTTGTTGCTAATCTTTTCACTTTTCTTGTGATTTTCATGAAGGGAGTGACAATGAAGAGCAACCGTCAAGCTAGTGACGTTAAACGCGCCCTTGGAGACCTCCCCAAGCCTATCCCTTGTCAAGCTAGTGACACAAAACAAACATCAATAAGGGTCTTTTGGTTCCAAGGTCGTGGTTTATGATGAAAGGAGGGCTTGAGCCACAACGTATCACACTCCTCTCTCTTCACCATCTCCATTCCGCTAATCTCACTCCTCCTTTGTAAGTATATTCTTTCCTTTTGAGTCTTTGCATTTCATCTTTTGTTGTTGGTCTCTCTCTTGAACTTCTTTCACACCGAGACGTTGTGATTTAAGTTTGGGGGGAGGGACCGGTATCTAACCTTGTGTCTTGTTTTCCATTTTTCATACTTGAGTCTCATGCATTTTCAATAATTTTGAAAAAAATTGAACTTTTGTGCATTTCATGTAGGATTGAGTCTAGATGCATAGCATATAGGGTTACACTCACATGCATTGGGAGAATTATCCATGTAGAATATAAACTTAAGAGCTTGATTTAATGCCCTCGTTAGGAGTTCTTTGATGCATTTGAACGATCACAAAGTTAAGGATGATCTATGCTTTAATCTCGCGTTTTGAATGTTTATGTCTTGGTTGAAGCATGCTTAAATTTGATTCCAACTCTATCTATTATTTGAACTCTAATCTTGACTTGGAATTATCATGCTCATGCATTGAAAAGTTGAATTCATGGATATCATATACATATTTGAGTTATCTTCTTCTTTTTACCACTCTCTACTCCCCCAAACTTATTCATTTGCTTGTCCTCAAGCAATCAAACAAGTAGAGAGAGAGGTTTGAAAGTGGAAGATCAAATCCGAGAATATTAACAAAATAATTGGAATCAATGCCCTTGAAAGAAGTTATATGATGCACAAACAACCTCTACTTTAAAAGATATAGCTATACTCTTTTCAAAACGAAATGGGTCTAAGCCTTAGCATCCACAAGCATTCCTATCATCCAACTCTTTGAAATTCATTAAGTACAAATGGTGAATCATGCTCATACAAATCAAGTGAACTCATTTGGCTAAGGGAGAGGTCTTGAGATAAAAGTGAACTCAATCACTTGTGAGATATATGGGGATGAAGCTCCAAGAGTCGAGTATGTTGGTATTTGTGCAACAGTTGGTTATGGTGATGATGAAGAAGCCCGTGCATTGGACGGTTATTGCCTAGGATCCCTCTTCCAAACCAAGATGGAGAATGAGGTTCAAGGTAGCACGGTTGCTAAGAAGAGGGCAAAGACCAAGGCCAAGGTGAAAAAGGAGCTAAGTATGCTTGATGGGTCTAAGTCCGAGCTAAGCCAACCTTCCACCATGACTCTCACCCCTTGGAAACATCAAGACGGGGTGATTGAGTACAGAATCAAGTGTGAAGGACGGTCCAATCCCTTTGCCTCGGTCAAGGCAATCCTCACACTGGATTCAAAGAGAAAGGGGAACCCGGTCTTCAAGAGATCATGAACACGGTCCTTAGGCTAGAGCTCAAGGATCCGCCTAGGAGTTCTACCACTCCTCCTCTCTCACCCGCCTAAAAGGGTAACAAACGTCGAGCTTAGTGACGTTAAACAAAGCGCACTTAGGAGACATTCCTATGTCTATCTTTGTAAATACTTTCTCTCTTTTAAAATGCTTTTTAATGTTTTTGTTGAGTGGTTTCAAGGTTTTTGATAGTCTCACGTCATGGCAAGCAACAACGGTGTTCAATGTCGGAGCCCAAGTAGATCTCCTAATAGATCACTCCACCACTCCCTTTCCTTCATTCCAAGGTTTGAACTACACTCCATTGCATTGTACATTCATATTTTTGCATTATGTTTGCTCTCTCTTTGACTTTTTTTGCGCCGAGACGGTGCAATTCAAGTTTGGGGGAGTGGTTTGTGTCATTTGACATTGTGTTTTGTTTTCTTATTTTTTCTCTTTGCATAATTGAGTCTCATGCATAGAAAAACCACAAAAATTTGAAAATTTTGAACACAAAAAGAACGCATATAGTTGTTCATGTTAAGATTGAGTCTAGAGTTCATATAGGATTTGCATTCATACGCATTTGAAACAATGATGAGTTTGTCCTTGTAAAGTGTCAACTTAAGATTAAATCGTTAGATGCATTTGAGCAACTCGAAAGTAAGGACTCTCCATACTTGGATCATATGCATTGATATTTTCGTCTTGGTTGAAATAAGCTTTGAATTGAATCCAATCATTACTATTTGAACCCCTAATTTTGACTAGTTATTATCATGTTTATGCATTGAAAAATGGACTCATGGATACCATAGATATACTTGGGCTATCTTCTTCCTTTTTACCACTCTTGATAGTCCAAGTAGCCGATCCCCATCTTTGGGACGGTTATCCTCACCCTTAACGTACCCTCCTTTCAAGCCTAATTCTTTAGTGAGTGTTGTGAGGCCTATATTTTTCGAATGAACTTAGCAAAAAGTGTTGGGTTTAGAGCGACAAGGAAATGCTTTCATTTAGAGTTAGCTCGTTCATCATCGGGCTAAACATAGGTTAGGCTAGATAGATGGGGAGTTTGGGGTGGAATGAAAAGAGAAAGTTTTGGGCGTGCAAAGCACTAGGAAAGGTGGAAACAAGGAAAAGAGTCAGAGAAGAAGAAGGGGAAAAGCTAATGATTGAAATGGTCGGCAAGGATTATTTGGTATAGCTCTAAGTGATAAAGAAAATATGGTCTCTAGCTATAAAAAGAAGAAAAGAAGCCAAAAGCGGCTAGTTCATCCAAAAGATGAAGAAAGAGACTAAGTAAGAAAAGCAAAAGTTAAGCTATAGAAGAAAAGGAAATGAGCCAAGCCATTTGATTGATCGAAGGTGAAGAAGAAGTTTTCCCTAAGTGCTTAAATGAAAAAGAATTTATGAGATAGTGTGGTTTATGAAAGGCAAAATTGTCTTGAGGAAATGGTAGCTTAGGAGTGATCTTCATGGGGCTTAGAGGTAAGGATTGCAATCATTTGGGATATTAGGTAGATGGAATTCTATCCTTGTATGTATCAATTGCTTTTTACCCTTAGCATTTTGCCAAAGTTCATTCATTCGTTGAGAGATCCTTTGATATGGAATTGCCACATTTATTGAGATAATTTTTATCTCAAAACCCTTTCCCTTAGCCAAATGAGCTCATTTGATTTGCATAAATATGATTCATGGCTTCGTTTAATGAATGTTGAAGGATTGGGTGATATGAACGCTTGTGTAGGCTAATTCTTGAGCTTGATTCATATTTTGATGAGTATGGCAAAATCTTTTGGAGTAGAGAATGTGATATGATCCTAGACGGCTCAACGGAGGTTAATCACCTTCCCGGGGAACTTCCCGGGGAAACATTTGGCGAGAAGGAAATTGATCCCGAGGAAGCGTTGCATATCCCGGAAGGAGCAATGACGAGAGCTAAGGCGAGGAAGCTTAAGGATGCACTTGGAGGACTCGTTCGACATGTTCACGAAGCCGTGGGTTTGAGGGAAGAAGTGCCTCGAACCGCATTGGTTTCGATACAAGTCCAAGTGTGCTCTTTTCCTTAGTCACGGTTTTTACCCAACGGGTTTTACGTGACAAGGTTTTTAACGAGGCCTTGGAACACTTTTTCCCTCAAGCCCATTCCGCAGCAAATCCCTCAGCAAATTTCCCGCAGCAAATTCCGCGGAAAAATCCCTCAAGAAGATCAAGAGACTTTCGATTTTTCCTTAGTCAATTTCTGCAATTATTTTTCACAATTCCCTAGAATTATTCAACTCTCATTTTCGAGTTATGCTTTGTATTTTCGAGGAGGGTTTGTCCCTTGAACTCCTCTTTGCCTTTATATTTTCGTGTATGTTCATTGTTGATCATACAACAATTATCAAATAAGCAATCATCTTTTTTTTCTCTCTTGTTTCGGTTTTTCTTAGTGGATTTCTAAGGAATTTCGGACTGGTTTATCAAAGAGAATTCCATCTCTCTTTGTGGGCAGCCACTCTACCGATCGTTGTGTCGAGAGCGTCCATAGCGAGCTGAGTGTTGGAAGGATTTTCGGGTGGATTCCCACGCCTTCGAGCCTGCTCCACGTTCCCGGGGTTACGTTCATCACCGCCTTGACTTTCGATTCAAGGATTATCCAGCACTACCGCTTCCTTTGAGAGATCCTTGGACAAAGGTGTATTAAGTGGTATCAGAGCACTCAAGGAATCCGGTACTATCGTTCCATTTATCATCTTTCATTTTCGTTTTTGTTTCATTTTGTTTCATCACACGATTTAAATTGTGACCGTTCATCTTTGTTGTTCATCGCATGTTCATCATTTTTCTAGGTTAAATTATAGTTTGTTTTAATTTAAATTGTTGCATCTACATCATTGTTAGGCTGTTTAGTTGCATTATAAATCAAAAAAAAAAAAAATCGTTCATATTTTTTTTTAATTGCTGCAAACCCGTTCATCTTCTTTGTTGTTCATCGCGAGTTCATCAAATTTTCTGGGTTCATTCTAGTTTGTTTTAATTTAAATTGTTGCATCTAAATCATTGTTAGGTTGTTTAGAATCATCATAAATCAAAAAAAAAAAAAAAAATTCGTTCATAATTTTTTAAATTTTGCGAAAATCGTTCATCTTCTAAATTCAAAAAAAAAAAAAAACAAAATCTGGGTTGATTGTGTTTAATTAGTGGAATCGACCTAAGCTTGTGTTTGTGTGGGTTTAATTTTTGTTTGCAAGGAACTAAGGATCAGCAATTTTTTAGGAAATTTTTTGGCGTATCAATCCGAATAGCCGAGGAGTTTTCCGGGGAATTACGAGACCGAGGGAAATTTTTTTCGGGGAAATCCGTGACCGAGAAATTTCTGGGAAAGATCAGGCCGTGACGAGCATAAATCCGAGGGATTATCCGAGGGACCTTCGTCACACTCTCCCGACAAGCGCCGATTTCTCTCGACCACAACCGATTTTAATTTTTTGCTTTGTTAAATTTTGTTTAAAATTTTTCCATCTATTCACGTGTTTGTGTCTTGATTGCAGGTACCAATATGTCCGAAGACACTTCCGAGTCAAGCTCACCTAATAATCAGGCCGTAATGGAAGAGGTGACTCGTTTGATAACCGACTTAGGCGCAAAGCTTTTACCTGATGGCAAACCAGTCCATGAAGCCGCTACTAACGAGATCACAAGGCTGCTGGGTGGGATGAAAACACGTATGGATCTCATGCAAAGAGAACTATTAAGAGTTTCCGAGGCAGCCCCTGCACCAACGAATCCCTTCAAACTCAAGAGTCAACAATTTCGGAATTTCAAAGGTTCGAAGATGTCAAGCGAAGGAGAAAATCTGTTCTACACAAGGTGTCGTGTTCAAGGAAAGTTATGCTGCCTCAAGATCGATGAGGGAAACCGCAACAACGTGGTAAGCGAGTATATGGTCCGGAAGCTCGGATTAAAGGAGGAGCAGAACACATGGCTCGATATTGATTACAAATTAAGAGTGAGCAGTCAAGTGACGATTTCCATCTCCATTGGAAAGTATGAAGACGAGTTGCTGTGTGACGTCCTACAAATGGAATCATGTCACATCCTTCTTGGAAAACCATGGCAGGATAAACGTCAAGCAATCCATGACGGTCTTAAAAACCGATTTTTGTTTAGATACAAAGGAGGAAAGATTAGTCTGATTTCGATGACACCAAATGAAATTCAACAAGATCAGCTAATCATAAAGCAAAGGGTAAGACAGTTTGTAAGTGAATCTCTTAACCTTCTTCAAAAAGAAAAAAATATTTTAAATGATTGTGAGAAAACTCCTACGAGTTTAATTAACGTTGCACCGGAGTTGCCATCTCCGAGTGAGAAATCTTATTTTTTGCAGGATCTTAAAGAAACAGGAGGTGATCCCACAAAGTCCCCATCCAATCAAGAAGAAGAAAATCCGCTCAAAACATGCCCAGCAAAAACGTTCGATCAATCTTTTTTACCCGAACGCAAAACGTGCAATTACTTGGAGCGATTGAGGGATGAGCTAAATCAAAGAATTTCCACTGAGGGAAACCATTTTTGCCGACCAAAAATACCTTTAGAAGAGAATAGTCAAGGCAAAAATCAAGTAGCTCATGACGATTCAAAGTGTCCGTTGAAAACCACAGTTACGTCTAAGGAAAAGCATGCCGAGAAAAAGAAGCATACAAACGATCAGAATGCTGATGAGTCAGGTAAGTTCACCCATCCAGTTACATATTTTAGAACTAATGATTGTGTTGTTTGGTTGCTTGGACAAGCAGATTATGATTTGATGCCCAAATCACAAAACGGATCCGATGGAGCTGAAAACGGACGAGGAGGAAGAACGGATGTGGAGGAACCTTCTCAAATTGTAAACAAAGACCAATCTGACATGAGGAACTCAAAGATGCACGAACCACTTCAGATCCCAGCACAGATCGTGTGCAAAACATACAAGAAATGCTTGCAAGGAGCAACCGTTGAGACAATTTCTTGTGGCATCCGAAAAGGTAAGGAAATTATTGTTGCTAATACAATAATTCAAAGGTATGATCTACTCCCTACTCTCAATGATAATTTGCTAGATGTATTTCAGTATTGTGAGAGATTTTTCGTTGGAAAGTTCTTTAAGCGAAAAGGTTTTCTATTTGATAAAAATAAATCCTGTGAGCTTAAATATGCTTTAAAAAATTCTGTGTTGATTGATAAAATCTCTAAAAATTCTAGTGCTTCACAACTCGTTGAATCTTTCTTTAGGGAAATTGTTTACTTTGATAGCACTCTGAAATTTAATAAAAACTTAGGTGATCATGCTAATTCTTCGGAATTTATTTTGGATGATCTAAGTAAGGAATTGTGTGCTAGTCGTAATGAGTATGTCTTTTGCACCTATAATCTTTTGTTAGGAGTTTTTGAAAGTGCACAGGATATACAAGAGGAAAGCAATGTGAATGATGAGCATGGATATCAGTTTTGGATTCGTATGAAGGAGAAGCGTTTTCCAGCCCAAAAGGAGTCCAAACTGATGCTAAGCGGAGATTGTCAACGCCGAGTCATAGAACATATCAATGCCTACAAGATCTGTTTGCAAGGTGAGCAAATTTTGTTTTAATTTAATAATTCTAACTTAGCTTTGTTCTTGACAGATTTGAGGACAAATCCTTTTGAAGAAGAGGGGCATGATATGATCCTAGACGGCTCAACGGAGGTTAATCACCTTCCCGGGGAACTTCCCGGGGAAACATTTGGCGAGAAGGAAATTGATCCCGAGGAAGCGTTGCATATCCCGGAAGGAGCAATGACGAGAGCTAAGGCGAGGAAGCTTAAGGATGCACTTGGAGGACTCGTTCGACATGTTCACGAAGCCGTGGGTTTGAGGGAAGAAGTGCCTCGAACCGCATTGGTTTCGATACAAGTCCAAGTGTGCTCTTTTCCTTAGTCACGGTTTTTACCCAATGGGTTTTACGTGACAAGGTTTTTAACGAGGCCTTGGAACACTTTTTCCCTCAAGCCCATTCCGCAGCAAATCCCTCAGCAAATTTCCCGCAGCAAATTCCGCGGAAAAATCCCTCAAGAAGATCAAGAGACTTTCGATTTTTCCTTAGTCAATTTCTGCAATTATTTTTCACAATTCCCTAGAATTATTCAACTCTCATTTTCGAGTTATGCTTTGTATTTTTGAGGAGGGTTTGTCCCTTGAACTCCTCTTTGCCTTTATATTTTCGTGTATGTTCATTGTTGATCATACAACAATTATCAAATAAGCAATCATCTTTTTTTTCTCTCTTGTTTCGGTTTTTCTTAGTGGATTTCTAAGGAATTTCGGACTGGTTTATCAAAGAGAATTCCATCTCTCTTTGTGGGCAGCCACTCTACCGATCGTTGTGTCGAGAGCGTCCATAGCGAGCTGAGTGTTGGAAGGATTTTCGGGTGGATTCCCACGCCTTCGAGCCTGCTCCACGTTCCCGGGGTTACGTTCATCACCGCCTTGACTTTTGATTCAAGGATTATCCAGCACTACCGCTTCCTTTGAGAGATCCTTGGACAAGGGTGTATTAGAATGTTCATGTGCAGTTTAGAATCACCATTGAATGGTTTTCTTTTGTTGACATTTTTGGACTCTATCTTCATTGCTTTCTATCTCCTTTTTCTTGTTTGTTTGCTTGGGGACAAGCAAATGAATAAGTTTGGGGGAGTTGATATTCATATATTTTACATGTTCTAGATTGCATTTTAGTTAGCATTTTTAGTTATTAGCATGCGTCTTTCATAGTTTTGATAGCATTTTGGTTTAAATTAGAGTATTATGTATTTTTATTAGATCCTAGTGAGTCTTGAATGCATTTGGAGTGTTTTATAGGTGATTGGAGTCATTTTGGAGAACTTTAGAGTAATGGAGCAAAAGGACCACTCCATAGCGTCTCAAAGAACTGGCAGGACGAAGGATCCCTGACCTTATTCAGCTTCAATGACATTCATTAAAGTTGTATCCAAGAGAGTTAGCTGACTACAGGAGATGGTTTCAGGTCATTCGGACATATGGTTCATTTTACCGAGAGCGATCCACCGGCCAGCTCCACCGGCATGCTCATGCCCGATGTGAAGCTTCAGGACAGGCTACACCAGCTGACTCCACTGACCTTACCCAGCCCGGTGTGGAAGACTTCCCAAGACAGGAGATCCACCGGCTTGAAGCACCGGCCTGACCTTGCCCGAGGCTGATCTTCATGACGCAGCACACCGGCCGGCTCTCACCCGATGAAGACACCCGGTGTGAAGAGCCAAACTAAGGAAGGGATTCCACCGGGTTGCAGCACCGACCACCTCCCACCCGGTGTGGAGCTGCCGAACCAGAAGACCCAGACCCGACCGGGTCAAGACCCGACCGGGTCAAGACCCGACCTGGTCAAGACCCGGTTTGTTCTGGTTTGACCCGGTCGCCCCCCTTTACCTATAAATACCCCTAAAACTAATTTCTTTAGATATATCCTATTAAGTAGTGTCTTATATCTCGCAAAAATTTCTTCTTTCTATACCCAGAGAATTGTGGTGGTTCGACATCCGCATCAACGTAATTTGCAATGTGTCTGAACCACGGGATGTCGAACGTGACTGGCCGCCGTTTAAGTGGTCGTGAACGAATTTCGTGCGTGGTGTTAGGTATTGCGTCTATCGCATAGACTCTGTCATCCGGCAAAATATCATCCAAGGGCACTTTTTCTTCTACTATTATTCGAGAAAGGTGATCCGCTACTCCGTTATCTGCTCCTTTTCGATCTCTAATTTCGATCTCGAATTCTTGCAAGAGGAGTATCCACCTTATTAGTCTAGGTTTCGCGTCTGTTTTAGACATCAAATATTTTATCGCCGCATGATCAGTACGAACTATCACCTTGGATCCAACAAGCTAGGATCGAAACTTTTCGAAAGCAAATACGACAGCCATAAGTTCCTTTTCTGCTGTCGCATAATTGCATTGAGCGTCGTCCATTGTTTTGCTTGCGTAATAGATCGCATGCAACTTCTTATCCTTTCGATGCCCTAGTACTGCTCCAACTGCAAAGTCGCTTGTGTCACACATGATTTCGAACGGTTGTTCCCAATCAGGTGGCTGCACAACTGGAGCGGATACAAGGGCATCTTTGAGATTATGGAACGTAGCTAGGCATTCCTTGTTGAATTCGAAGCTCATTTCTTTGCACAGTAGATGTGTGAGGGGCCTAGCTATTTGGGAAAAATCTTTTTTTGAATCACCTATAGAATTCGGCGTGCCCAAGAAAACTTTGGTATGTAGGAGGTTGTAAGGTTGTCATGACCTCGATTGTTTCTTTATCCACTTCGATTCCTTTCTCTGAAATTCTATGCCCGAGCACGATTCTGGCTCGCACCATAAAATGACAGTTTTCCCAGTTCAGGACCAGATGTTTGTCTTCGCATCTTTGTAGAACTTTCCCCAGGTTCCCCAAGCACGTTTAGAATGAGGAACCGTGGACGGAAAAGTCGTCCATGAAGACTTCCATAAAGTCTTCGATATATTCAGTAAATATCGACATCATGCACCTCTGGAAAGTCGCAGGCGCGTTACACAATCCAAAGGCATTCGTCGATAAGAAAACGTTTCGTACGGACAAGTGAAGGTTGTCTTATCTTGGTCTTCCGGTCGGATGGGAATCTAGAAAAATCTGGAATATCCATCGAGGAAGCAGTAGTACTGATGGTTAGCCAATCTCTCCAGCATTTGGTCTATAAATGGCGAAGAGAAATGGTCCTTCCTAGTTGCAGCGTTCAGCTTTCTGTAGTCGATGCACATGCGGTGTCCAGTGACGGTCCTGATGGCAATCATTTCGTCTTTCTCGTTCTTGATCACCGTGATCCCTCCTTTTTCGGGACAACGTGAACTAGACTAACCCAAGGGCTGTCCGAAATCGGAAAGATGATTCTGGCTTCTAACAGCTTCATAATTTCCTTCTTGACAACGCTCATCAAGTTAGGGTTCAACCTCCTTTGGTGCTCCACTGAATTTTTGGCGTTGTCTTCGAGACTGATCTTGTGCATATAGAGATCCAGAGAGATTCCTGGTATGTCATCATGCGAGTATCCTATAGCCTTCTGGTGCTTTTTCAACTCGCATAGTAACATTGTTGTCTCGACTTTACTCAGATCAGAATTTATATTGACTAGATAAGTCGAATTTGGTCCAAGGAAGGAATACTTGAGACCGACAGGCAGGGGTTTTAGCTCCACTTTATGAGTTTTCAGTTCGCTCCACGGGTCATTTATTGCTGCAGAAGTGTCCTTCGGCATTGTTGGAATATCCATTTCGTTCTTTAAATCAAGGTAGCTCACAGCTTTTTTGTAAATTTCAGCCTTATCGAGCATTTTCACACAATCCCTCAAGGCTTATTCGAGAGTGCTGCCCCCATCTTTTGTGTTCGAGATTACGACTTTAAATGGACCACTCACGAGTAATTCTTCATATAATTCTCTAGTGACCTTTTCGACCTCATCAAGCCAGAAATCTTGGTCGTCTAGAGTAGATTTACTAAGGCTTTCTCTCATATCGAAATACATCACGAGATCACCTAAGTGTAAGTCTATTTTCCCCTCCGAGACGTTGATTATCGCCCCTGCGGTGGATAGGAATGGTCACCCAAGTATAAGGGGATCCGCATGTTCCTTCTCTAACTCGAGTACCACGAAATCGGTAGGAATGCAGCGTTCTCCAATCACGATAGATACATCGACGAGGACGCTTATCGGTCGTCGAACCGAACGATCCGCTAGTATTAGTGAAATCTTAGTCGGCCGAAAAGTGTGGTACCCTAAACATTTAGCAACTGATAGTGGCATCATGTTTATGCTTGACCCCAAGTCGCATAGACATCGCTCAAATGTTACACCTTTTATGGTGCACGAGAGCACGAAGCTTCCTGGGTCACCTCTCTTTCGAGGGGAATGGTTTTGGAAAATTGAAATACATTCATGAGTGATCATCATAACTCCTTTTTAAAGTGTCAGGGATTTGGTCAGGATGCTTTTCATAAATTTTCTTAGAGGCGGGATCATTAAGAAAGATTCGACAAAAGGTAGTATAACCGTTAGCTGCTCAATTATTTCCTTTAGTTTAGCTCTTTCTTTCTTTTTCTTTGGCGCCTCCAAGGCTTTCGGGTAGGGAGTTTTTGGTTTATAGGCACAAGCTGGTGGTTAAGTTATCAACCCATCTCCGAAGATTTCTCGGGTTTCTTCTTCTCCTTCATAGTTTCCTTCTACCTCAACTACCCTCTCTCCTTCTTCCTTATCCGTGTTCTCTTCTCTTCCCGTCTCTTCGTGATTTTTTGGGAATTCTGGCTCTTTGTACGTCGTGCCACTTCTAAGCATGATTGCATGCAAGTTGTCTATATCCTTGGAGGAGAATTCATTAAGCTCCGTTAAGGATGAGCTCGCCTTTCACGATTCAATTTTTGCCTCCTTAACTTGAGAAGAGAGACTTATAATTTTTCCATTCAAATCCTCGCTCATCTTGTCCATTTTGGCACTCAATTCATATGCGTCTTTCTTGCGAGAGGCTTCGAGTCTTCGCATCATTTGTTCAATTCTTTCAAGATCTTAGATGTATGGATTTGCAGAGGGCATGAGTTGGGATTGAACCCCAAACATTGGCTCGAGAACAGACTGGTCGTGGGAAAACTGCACTTGGCCGCGGCTCAGGAGACTACACCCACGGCGAAGCTCCTCCTAGCTGCGGTCGTGACCGTTGGACCTGCGGCGAAGCTCCTCCTGGTCGCGGTCGTGTGGACTCCACCCGTGGTGGGGTGTGCTTCGCTTGGGACCTTGGTTTCTGCATGCTCATGCTTCGTTAGTTACCTTTTGGTTGAAACGGTTAGCTCCATCTTCGAAATAATATATGTTGCCCCAGCTTTGAGAGCCATTTGGATTTCCAAAGCTATCAAGGTTGCGTGTTGCACGTGACTCGTTTGATCGTTCCATACCGAGATGTTCCACCGTGAGTGTGAAGCATTCCGACTTTTTCATCTTCTCTTGTTCTTTTATGGAACGTCAAAGTTGGGCGAATTTTGCTCGCAAAGTTACTGATGAGGATGCGAGCGTCGCCCACGGATCTGGTGGCGAAGTCCCCATTGCTTGCGGTGTCGAGCGATTCTTGTGACTTTGGGTCGATGCCTTGATAGAAGATGCTCATCAAATATTCTTCCGAAATTCCATGGTGTGGGCAGTCTCTCGCGTATTCTTTGAGCGCTCCCAGGCATAATAGAGTGTTTCTGTCTCTTCCTGTTGGAAGTTTTGTATTTTACCCCTATAGAGGTAAGTACAAGCTTTCATGAAGAAGCGATTTACGAAAGCCACTTTACAACCTTCCCATATCGTGATAGACGCGGCTGTCACGGTCTTTAGCCACTTGCTGGCTTAGTCGTTCAAGGAGAATGAAAACAATTGATGGTAATTGTTATTTGATTTTATGGTTGAAAAGATATCTTCAAAAAAATTGATATAATCTATCTGCTTTTCCGTTGAATTACCACTGAATTGGCGTTGTTTAACTAGAGATATGTAGTGTACCGTATTTTCAGTATCGCCATTTTCGGGAGGGGGAGGTTAAATAGCTCTCTGATCCAAAATAAGAGGCGCATCGAATTCACGAATTTTTGGTTCTCTCCTTTCGGCGTTTATCATTTCATTTTCGCCATCAGAAAGATCATCTTGCTCGTCGTCGTGTAGATCCCCATCGTACCATGGTGGCGGATCACCTAGGGGCTCGAGACCCAAGTCTCGGTCTCCCATCAAAAAGTTGCCTAAAAATGCAAAAGAAAAATAACAATAAGTAGACGTTCTATTGATTTAAGTAGAGATTCGTAAGAAAACAAATCAAACTCCCCGGCAACGGCGCCAAAAACTTGATGCGTACAGATTGTAACTAAGCTTCAGGTTTTATATTTATAACCCTAATTGTCGGCAAGTGCACATATGTGTGTTGTAGTACTTAGGGGTCGAACCACATAGATTTTGTTGTTTCGGTACGAAGCAATCGGATACTTAAATCGAATTGGAACGCAAATAATTTGGAGTTGGTTTTATATCACTAGAATCTAAACTAGACGGTGGAATAGACGAGGTTGTATTCAATTAAACTAAACGCTGGGCATAAGGGTATTCGCAGGGATTCATGGTTAAAACGATGTAAATTCTTGAACTCGAATCACGAATGTATGATTAGGTCACTACCGTGATCCTAACCAACTGTTACCGACACCCTCGACCAGTAGCTTTCGTCTCTGGCCGCGAAGGAGGTAACGCATTATTTCGTTTAGGATTCGTCATCGCTCACAATACTCTATAAGTAGCTTCCGTTTCTTATAGCGAAATTGCTCGTTTCATTCTAGTTCAAGCAATTAGAAAATACTTCCGCGAATCTAATTCAACATAGGATCATACTCTAAGTGGAGCAAAGAATCATGCATTAGCGAATAAGAATACACGAAGAACTCATAGAATATTAGAAACCCTATATCAAACACATCATCGAATTAAACCATGAGATACCCTTTGAAAAATCTCTTTAAACCCAACTTGGGAATTACTCAATCATATTGTAGCAAAACATCATAGAAGTGATAAAGTATTGCAGAATTAAAGAGATACGAAGTGAAGAACGAAGAACACGAGTGAAGACGAAGATCGATTGATGATCCCCTTGCGCATCCTCTCTCTCCTTCGGTGTCGCCTAATTTTCTCCCTCTTCTTTTGTCTAAAAACGAGCTGCCCATTTAGAGTGATCTAAAACGAGCTTATATAGCTTCTTTAATCGTCGGGAAACGCTTAGGGTTTTATTAATAAATGACGAGATTAGCTCGGGTCTTAAAACGGATCTCGGGGTCAAAACAGAGGCTTTCCGTGGGTGCGGGTCTTCCCGGAGTGGCGAACTGGGCTCTGGCCGTGGGTCCGTACTCTTCAGGAGTGGCGAACTAGTGTTTAGCCGCGGGTGGAGAGCTTCTGGGAGTGGTGAACTATGACGTTTTGTTCTTGATGTATCTTTTGATTGAACCGTTGGATCGTCCTCAAATCACTTGGAATGGAAAGGTAGCTGGTCCTTCTTGAGTATTTCCAAAATTTGGCTGGATCAGACGGTGAGAATATCTTCTTTGAGGGTTGAACTTCTGACGGTTTGACTCTTAGTCAAAAATCTGGTTTTTCTCTAATTTGCATCATTTTCGCCTACGTAACCTGAAAAGAGTCTTGAAACTACAAATATGCAAAACCGTAATAAAACTAGAAAAGCGAGTGAAACACTTATTAAAGCGTTTTTAAATAGATAGTAAAACGGGTAAAAATACGGTGTTATCATTGGGCAATCGGGAACTCTCTAGGGATCACAGTCGATTATCATAAGAAATTTGCTAGGATTTATAATACGACTTTTGTCATCTTTTGGTTCTTGAACTTGGAACATGATAGTGTGTGTAGCCTACTCTCGTACATCCTACACACCGATAACTTATATACTCGACCAGTAGCTTTCGTCTCTGGCCGCGCATAAAGTTATGATGAACAAGCAAGTTCGTTAACGCTCACAACCTCTCTACAAGTATACTTTCGTATCTTGTAACGGTTTCCTCATCTACCCTAGGTCAAGCATATAGATCCAGTACTTTCGTAGTTCTAAAAATACCTAAGTTTAGTTGCAAGGTAGCTAATCAAGCAAACATGCATTAAAAATAAGGATATAATGAAGAACCCTAACTGATATCTTATAATAAAAACCTAAAGATAAATCGATCCGTGAGAGCCCCTTGAGATACCTATGCCCAACGAGGGAACTACTCAATCACAGTGCAACAAAACATCATAAAAGTGATAAAAAAAAATTGCATAATTAAAAAGATACATGAAGACAAAACAAACTAACTAAAAAATTGCATATATTGCATATATTCATCAATCAATCCTGAAGACAAAACAAACTAATAAAAGTGGCAAAATCAAACTGAAACAAACAAACTACTAATAGAGGCAAAATCAAATCTAGAATCATCAATCAACCACAAGACAATCTTTTTTTGAGACCAAATCAGAGAAAAATCAAACAAATCGATCATAATCAATCACAAGACAATCTCTTTACCATGTGTTCTGAACGTGGGGAATCGGATGTGGACTTGGAATTTTGACATTTTAAACAAGGACAGTGAAACCTACCCCCACTGCTTTGTGCTAGTGGCTGTCTATTAGAAAAATTCATGAACTGATCCACCCCCGCCAAGAATTCACTGGAGATATGATTTGTGTGTGGATCGATTCTATTATACATCCACTCTCGTGATGAATTCCACATTGCTTTTTTTTTTACTCTTGTTTTTTTTTGGACTCTCGTTTCTTTCTTTGACACAAATGATTTTTGTTAATGTGGGAGAGAGCTACGAGTCTTATATAGGCAATATGATTGTGACTGATTTGCGACTCCTACAAAATAGTCGCAAATTTGCCACTATTTTCGATTATTTTGGGACTACTGTAAGTAGTCGCAAATGGTAGGTGTACCAACTAACTTCAATATTTTCACGTTTTTACCTACTTTATTTACCGACTAATGTGCAAATCAGTTGCAAATTTTAGACGACAAATTTAAGTTGCAAATCAGTCGCAAATTTGAGACTACATTTCTCGACTATAAATAACAGTCGCAAATTTGAGACTACATTTCACGACTAAAATAACGGTCGCTATTTCGTCTCAATGTCAGACCATTTTGCGACTAAATTAATATAGTCGACTACTAGTCGGCTATCAGTCGCTAATTAGTGACCGATTCTCTACGAGTAAATTTTGTCGTTAATTTGCGACTATTATGCCTCTGCGATTTGAGTAGTCGCAAAGGAGTCATAAAAGCGTCACTAAGATTTGCGACTAAAAAAAGAGTCGCAAAATGTAGTCACAAAAATGGTGTTTTCTTGTAGTGCTTACACGCAGAATTAGAAGCACTCATATGGGCCATGCACTGCATGATTGCAAACCAGAAGACACAGCGATAGCTTTTGCAACATACTGTTTTGAGTTGGTGAAGATGGTGTCTACACCCGAGGAGTGGCTGGCTTTTACATTAAACTTGTAGGAATTCGTGAAGAGTAAGCATGTGTTTACTTTTTTCTCTATCTCACTCATCCCACACGCAAACAACACAAAGACAGACAAGTTAGGACGGAGTGCTCGTGTCTACCTATTAGATATTACTTATGTAAACTCGGTATCCCCAGTTTGATTCTCCCAACCGTTTTAGGTCTTTAGACTGTTGACAACAACAAAAAATCTACTCATTATTATTTTTCTTTAATATATTGCTGAGATGAAATCAGTGAAACTGTTTAATAACTGCGGTAGGGATGGACAAACGGAAATTCGGGACATTATTTTGCGGGATGAGAATTTGGAAACCAAAATTGTTTTCCCATTTATGTCGTAAGGATGGAAATGAGACAGGACAAGATGGGACGAGATGGGACGAGATGGGACGAGATGGGACGAGACGGGACGAGACATAATGGAACGGAAACTTCCAAAAAAATGTGACAATCATAAATATTAAATGAAAACAATTATTATTATACATAATACTAAATATTATAATTAATAACTTTGGTTACTTATTATAATAAAATAAGAAATTAATATTAAATTTGTGTTTACATTGTAATTTTCTATTATTATAAAATATATATTCAGTTTCATATGGGAATGGGATTTCAAAAATTTCCGTTTTTGTCTTATTTCTAAACGGAAATCAAAACTTTGTACCATATAGGACTGCATTCCCATATGAAACTAAAATGAGATGAAACAGACAAGAAATGAATTTTGTCTACCTCTAAATGTAGATGTTTTTGTATGAGTTGGGAATTTTTTCGGAGAAATCCCAAAATATTAACTGCAGAAAATGTTTTGGACAATCAAGCGGTGGTAGTCTGGTAGTAGGAGACTTGGGAATCCGTTGAGAGTACTCCTCTCGAGTTCGACTTTCACTGGAAACTTGTAATGCTGCTTCTTGGCCAGTGGGACTCTGGACCAAAGGCCCAAAGAATTAACCTGATGGACCAGTAAACGCATGATCTGGCCTATCCCAAGATTAGTCTGAGCCTGTCCATAGACTTGGGATCACCTGAGTTATCAAAAAAACAAAAAAAATGTTTTGGAGAATATTTAATTTGGTAAATGACAAAGATGAAAGAAAAATTAATGGTAATTACATTCTAAACACGCGCGTCCGTGCGAGATAAAGTTTATTTTTATATATAAAATTTGAAATGATGAATAAAAATAAATTTAAGTGTTATTGATTCAAATATGTTTAATTTGTAATTTTTAAGTTTAGAATAGATTTATACATGTTTGGCAAGAAGTTTAATTTTAATAAAAATAATAATAAAGGATGTTTGAAAATATATTCTAAAAATACTTATGTTTTAATAGTATACATTGCGGGGTCGACCTAAAAAATAATAATAATGACAATTATGGAAGATATATGAGGTAAATGGCAATGAAAGCGTACTAGAAATTTCATTATTCCGACTTTATCATTCATTTGATTGGTACGGAAGACGTGTTTTTTGTATTATGTTTTTTTTTGACAAATGTATCTAATTTATGGCATAGGCATTATAATAAAATCAAACTTTGAATCCAAAATTATAAACTCTCAAAAATCATACATTCCAATGAAAAGTAATTTGTTACACGAAAAAATCACATGTCCCATATAGTTAAATCGTCCAAATGTTGGACCAAAACTTAATAAAGCCCATTGGCTTATTAAGTTGTGTTAAATGTGAAAAGAAATAGCTCATGGCTAAGTAAATGAAAATTGCAAATTCCCACATCGAAAAGTAATGAGAAAAACCTCTAATATAAATAAGAGGGAACATGAGTCTAAGTTCAAAAAACTTAGAGGGAACCAAGGGATTCCACGCGCGCGCTGCCGCCGCCGGACCGGGCTCGGGTCTTGGTGAATGTGGCCCAAGGGCCACAAAGAGATGTTCTTTTTAGGCCGCGTTATGCTTAACGTTTTTGGCCCAAAAACGAAACAATCTTGGCTCAGATTCGAAATTAAATGGGTCAAAGATTTCCTCCGCGAATTCCATGTTATAAAGAAAAGAAAAAAAAGATATTCACTTTTTTTTTAAAATGATTTCCGCGAAGGCCATTAGGCGAGTTTCGCGAAACGTTTTTCGAAGAGATCGACAAGATCTATAAACGATTTCCGTGAAGGCCTTTTAGGCGAGTTTCGCGAAACGTTTTTCGGAAAAAAAAAAAAACAGATCGACAAGATCTATAAACGATTTCCGCGAAGGCCTTTGGGCGAGTTTCGCAAAACGTTTTCAATAAGATCAAAACGAACTCAAACGATTTACGGGAACGTTTTATAACAACTTCCCTAAACGTTTATAAGTGATTTTCGGAACGCTTTCTAGCGATATCCGCAAACGCATATTTCGAGTTTGGAGAGAAAAAACAAAAAAAACCTCAAAACTCAAAAGCAAATTTATGAGTCATGAGTCAATTTGAAATTAAGTACAAATTCAATTGTGTTTGATTTTGTAACTTACAAAAATCATAACTCACTTTGAAATTGTCTTATTGAGAATAAATTCTCAAATCTCCATTTATTGCTCAACGCTGACTACGTTGGAGTGTCGGTAGATAATCAAGCAAACCTCAAAACTCAAAAGCGCTTCTACGAACACTTAATATATTGGGAAAATGAGATATCCGGGATGTGCTCGGATTTTAGAATTAGGCAAATAAGATTAATCATTTTTGGCCCAAAATTCATTTTGCTAATTGTTTGATTTAGTCAACAATGCATAATATCTCATTTAGAGTTTTGTAACAACACAAATAAAGTATGATTGATTTTGTAACATTTCAATCTTGACTTTATAAAGACAATTGATTCTCTCGTTAAAGCACATAATGACAAAATTCAAACTTGAATTCTTTTTAACATACAAAGTCAATTCACGTCATTATGAGAGAATCAAAAAACGTATATATCCACTTCATGACTCTTGTTGAGCATTTGGGATATAAAAGAGAAAGCCATCATCTCCTTCCTCGTACGATCAGATTTATTCTGTTCAGTTTCTGGAAAAAAAATTTCGGAAGTACAAGAAATCAATTATACAATTCAACCCTTTTTGGAGTTGAATTTTTTGCCAAAAAATTAGAGAAAAATTAATTTACTTGGTCTGATACTTGTTGATTTTTTCAACAAAATTTTGGAAGTAATTAATTTATTTTTTGGTGATTTATTTGTTTAAATTGTGGATTTTCCAAAACAATTGTATTTTGGGAAATTATTTTTGAGTCTACTCTTGCAATTTATTTAATTTCTGGTTTGAACTTCTATTATCTTTAGTATACTTGTTCGGGTTTGCTTGTGTGAAAAACGAAACGAAAAGTATCACTAAAATGAGAACGTTTACAAGAACGTGTCTAATTGTGTCAAGTCTGGTGAGTCGATACCCCAAGTTGGGAGTGGTCTGCCACCTGAGACTTTGTCTTGCTTCGAAGAGCTAAATGCTTAAAAGAAGTTCAATGGAATATGACTTAAGAGGATATTTGGCATGAACGGTTAGGGCATGTGAATTATAAATCTATCCAAAGATTAATTAATTTGAATCTAATCCCGAAATGCAAAATAACAAAAATAAATGTGAGACATGCGTACAAGCAAAACTCACGAAAACTCCATCACCTCGTGTCGAACGAACAACCGAACCTCTAGGTACACACAGATTTGTGCGACTTAAAAATCGTTCAAACTAGAGGAGGTAAAAAGTATTTTGTAACCTTCATAGATGATTGCACAAAATAATGCTATGTATACTTACTACGTAGTAAAGATGAAGTCTTGGACAAATTCAAAGACTATAAAATCGAAGTTGAAAATCAACTCGGAAAAACTATTAAAATAGTTAGAAGTGATAGAGGAGGTGAATATGATGGACCTTTCAATGCTTTCTGTCAAGAAAAAGGCATTATACATCAGACCACTGCTCCCTACTCACTAGAGTCTAACGGAGTTTCGGAACGAAAAAACCGAACTCTGAAAGAAATGATGAATGCAATGTTGCAGGAATCTGGGCTACCCCGGAATCTGTAGGGGGGGGGGGGGGAAGCGCTTCTCGCCACAAACTATATCCTCAACAAAATACCGCACAAAGTAACTAGCAGCACGCCATACGAACTCTGGAAAGGTAACGTACCTTCGTACAAATACCTGAAAGTGTGGGGGTGCCTAGCAAAAGTCGCAGTACCACCTCCTAAAAAGGTCTCAATTGGACCTAAAACCGTTGATTGTATCGTCATTTGATATGCACACAACAGTAGTGCTTACCGGTTTCTGGTTCACAAATCAGACATACCGGATATCCATGTAAATACAATAATGGAATCAAGGAACACGTCATTCTTTGAACACATCTTTCTGTGCAAGGATAAACAAAATCTAAAACGCACTCGGAAAGAGAAAAACACTACCTCTACAAATGAGGCTAGCACTTCTGGCATTTCAGTAAACGAAGCAGACGAAGAAAATGAACCTAGACGAAGCAAAAGAGCTCGTAAGGAAAAATCATTCGGTCCTGACTTCATGATGGTCTTTCTCACAGAGAACGAACCAAGAACATTTACTGAAGCTATGACTACAGCTGACGCACCTTTTTGGAAGGAAGCTGTCAATAGTGAGTTCGACTCCATTCAGGTAAATCATACATACGAAATAACTGATTTACCTGAAGGGTTTAAACCACTAGGGTGTAAATGGATCTTCAAAACAAAATTGAAGACTGATGGCTCAATTGATAAGTACAAGGCCAGACTTGTGGTGCAAGGAATCCGACAAAAAGAACGTCTGGATTTCATTGACACATATTCTCCAGTAACGAGAATAACTTCAATTCAAATGTTTATTGGCATTGCAGCCTTACGAAATTTAGAAATCCATCAAATGGATGTTAAAACTGCTTTTCTAAACGGTGAATTAGAAGAGGAGATATATATGAAACAACCCGAAGGATTTGTAGTCCCGGGACAAGAACACAAGGTCTATAGACTTGTGAAGTCATTATACGGACTTAAACAAGCTCCAAAACAATGGCATGAAAAATTTGACAACACAATGATGTCAAATGGCTCCAGCATCAACGAATGTGATAAATGCATCTACATAAAAACTACTCCTAGCGGGTATATATGACTATGCTTGTACGTATATGACATGTTAATTATTGGCAGCAATAATGACATTATCCAACAAACTAAGAAAATGTTTGGTGGAAAGTTTGACATGAAAGACATGGGTCTTGCAGATGTCATTCTCGGGATTAAAATCACAAGAACTTCCGACGGAATCACTCTATCTCAAGCTCACTATGCTGAAAAGATCCTTGAACGGTTTAAAAACTATTCAAATGGGACTGCAAAAACTCAAGTTGACTCTCAACTTCACTTGACTAAAAATTCAGGTGAAGCTGTGTCACAAGTAGAGTATGCACGGGTAATTGGTAGTCTTATGTACTTAACCAATTGTACTAGACCCAATCTAGCACATGCGGTAAACGTACTAAGTCGCTACACAAGTAATTCAGGTCACAAACACTGGAAAGCCATAACTAGAGTACTAAACTACGTAAGATACACTAAAAGTTATGGGCTGCACTATGGGAAAGAACCCGCAGTTTTGGAAGGATACAGTGACGCAAACTGGATATCAGATTCCAAAAACTCGAAATCCACAAGTGGATATGTCTTCATCCTTGGAGGTGCAGCAGTATCATGGAAATCTTCCAAACAAACTCTACTGGCAAGATCAACCATGGAGTCAGAATTCATTGCTTTGGACAAAGCAGCAGAAGAAGCTGAATGGCTTCGGAATTTCCTGGAAGATATTCCAATGTGGGAGAAACCAGTACCGGCATTACGTGTACACTGTGACAGCCAATCGGCTATCGCCCGGGCACTGAATAATCTCTATAATGGTAAATCACGTCATATAAGAAGACGACATAAAACCATTAGAAGCTTGATCACAACTGGCGTAATCACCATAGATTATGTCAAATCGGCTGAAAACCTAGCGGATCCATTTACTAAAAGTTTAGCACGTGATCAAGTTGAAAAAATCATCAACGGGAATGGGTTTAAAGCCTATTACTTAAAGATAATGTTTGATGGACCACCTACGTGACTGGGGATCCCAAGATGTAAGGTTCAAAGGGACAACTAAATCAAACAAAATCTAATACAAGCACTGAAAGACTTCTCGTCTCTACCTACTTCCCAAGATGATAAACAGTGCTTACATACATCCACTTAAGTATGTATAAATGGATACGCATAGCGTTTAATGATGAGACCATAGCTCTGATATATCAGTGGAGTATTACATTTACTTCTTAAAACAAAGACTACTAGCAAATCACCTAGTGAGTGTGAAATGAGGCCGTTTCTAGGAGAATCTAAAAGGCTATATTCTCCAAGTTCACTCATGATCAACCAGGCAAAGTTCAAGGCCAAAATGAACGCAATAGAGAACTAAGTTCTACGAGAAAATGAAACTGGGTTGTACCTGTTGTCTCGGTCTACATAAAAATCCGGGTGGTTCAAGACATCATGTTCACCTCCTGGAGAAGTAAACCCGACAGATATTAACAATGAAGTGGTTCAAAACTGAAACACGCTACCACCTCACACACAGTGATTTTTCGCCTATACTCTCGAAAGTCTGTCTAGTCTAGTCAAGTCTAGTTTATCGAGTCAGTCTAGTCTTCATGCATTTAGAGTAATTTCTATTCATGTGGGGGATTGTTGGACCAAAACTTAATAAAGCCCATTGGCTTATTAAGTTGTGTTAAATGTGAAAAGAAATAGCTCATGGCTAAGTAAATGAAAATTGCAAATTCCCACAACGGAAAGCAATGAGAAAAACCTCTAATATAAATAAGAGGGAACATGAGTCTAAGTTCAAAAAACTTAGAGGGAACCAAGGGACTCCACGCGCGCGCCGCCGCCGCCGGACCGGGCTCGGGGATCGGGTCTCGGGTCTCGGTGAATGTGGCCCAAGGGCCACAAAAAGATTTTCTTTTTGGGCCGCGTTTTGGTTAACGTTTTTGGCCCAAAAACGAATCAATCTTGGCTCAGATTTGAAATTAAATGGGTCAAAGATTTCCTCCACAAATCTCGCCCCATTAATTCGTGCGGTCAATCGAGAATCTCGCCCTCCATTACTCTGCGAGATCCGATTGGTCAAAGGGCCATAAACGCAGCCTTTAATGCGTTGGCCTCCTCTCCAAGTCTTCTGAGACTATAAAAAGAGAGCCTCCCCTCCTCATTTCTCACACACTCAACACTCACTCACAATTCACTTCTCACAGAGAAGAAACACAACGCTCCTCAATCCCTCTCGTCTTTTCTTCTTTTTAAGAGTAAGTCCGAGAGTATAGCGTAGAACAATAAGTTCGTATATTCTATGATCGGGTGATGCGATCATAGTCTCCAAGCAGTTGTATCCTGGGATTCATTATCTCACAAAACCGCCACACTGAGGGAGATATTTTGAATTAAGGAAAGAGATCATCTCGACTCCGCTTCGACGTTCTTGTTCTTAATCATTTCCATGCGTTATTTCTTCGCATTATTATTCGTAATTTATGTATTCGATATTATGCTCATACACCAAATTCCTCCTAAAAAAATAACTCATAAATAATTTGGTTGCTTTTCTTTTGCTGTTTTCTTAATGTCTCTTCACTTTCTTTCTTTTTTTTGGCTAAAATTTGGGTCTTCCACTTTTTTTTACCATATTGAATGCAAATACTCTAATTCTTAAGCCATTGGGTATTACAAAGTCAGAGCCAATCTGGTGGGATCAGTGTGAACCGTCTGAAATTAAAAATCCTTTCGAAACCTTAAAAATAGGTTTACTTGCATTGTAAGTCTAGAAAACACACACAAGTAGGAAAACGAAACCCGAGTTCAGCTTTCGATTCTATCCCATGCTTTTTGATGACAACATTTGAAGACTTCTATTTCAATTCAAGCAAACTTCAATTTCCTGGGTTTAAGACAAAGCAATTGTAGTTTTCTCTCCTTTTTCTTCTTAATTCAAATAAAAAATAATCAAATTTATTTTTCTTTTAAATATCTGATTTTGTCTCTCTTTCTTGTCTTGGAGTTCACTTGAAACTCTCTATGCTCTGTCTTTGACATAGAAGCATATATAGCAGAGCAGGTTACACAACCCAAACAACTACTTACCCTCCAGTTCCTATAGCTCAAAGCTTTTCAATATCCGCTTCGAACTTGAAATTTGGATAAAGATATTGGTATGGAGAAGAATGCAAAGATGAAACATGCAAGTGATAATGATGATGATAAGGTTCATTTATATAGCTTGTCAACATTTACCTTCTTCTTGATCATAGTATGCTATTGTTTCTACAATCTAACTACAATCATTTTCTATTTACGTCTAGCAGCATCACACTAACGAAGAGCAGGAGAGCATAATCCTGAACCCTAACTTTGAGGACGGCCTCAACAACTGGAGTGGAAGAGGGTGCAAGGCTGTCTTGCACGATTCCATGGATGGAGGGAGAATCACGCCGCTCTCGGGACACGTTTTCGCAGCAGCAACAGAGCGTAAAGCCACATGGAACGGGATTCAACAGGAGATTTCGGGAAGATTCCAGAGGAAGCGTGTCTCTGAAGTAACAGCATTACTTCGAATATTTGGCAACAATGTCACGAGTGCAACAGTACAGGCGACTCTTTGGGTCTTAAACGCAAACCAACGTGAACAATACATAGTCATTGCGAAGTCTGTTTCACATTTTCTTTTCTTTTTTTTTTCATCTTTTCCATTGCTAAACATGAATATTTTGATAAATTCATTAAACTGAGTTTGGTATGTCAATGAATCACATTAGTCTGCAGGCGACTAATAAAGATTGGGTAGAGTTGAGGGGTAAATTTGTAATCCATGGTTCGCCATCGAGGGTAATACTATATCTTGAAGGTCCACCTCCAGGAACTGACATTCTTCTCAACACTTTAGTTGTCAAACATGCTCGAAGGAATCGCCCGTCGCCTCCACCCTTCTACGAGGTCAGTCATAAAACCAAAAATAATTTTTACGAACTTGCGATACCGCAGTTCATGGTCTGGATGTTAGTCAAAACAAAAGATGAAAGTTGGGTGCTTTTGATACCACAAGTGGTCCGATCAAAAGCAAAATATGGATGTGCGGTTTTGATACCAAACATTGTGGTCTGGTTCAAAACCAAAACGAAGGCTCTCTCACATACCACTAATAGGCCTCAATCAAGAGTTTTTGCGGAAAAGTTTGCTTCTATGTCTAAGGAAGGAAAATATTTCTTTCTCTTATTTGCCATATTAAAGAACCACAAAAGATAAAATAAGACTAAAGTCTAATTAGTTGATTTGGCCAAATTAGTTGGTACGGCTTCAAAACATGATGGTCTTTTTTTCTCTTTTCTCACGTCACTCTTTGTTACCAGTCACACTCTGGTGTTAGACATTACAAAATTCACATAACATTAGCATGTTCCTAATATTAGTATGAGTTTGGGGTTGGAATCCTCCAATTGCAAAGAAAACGGTTCTTTTGGGGACATTAATATGTTTCTGTTTGTGGTGTTTTTGGCAGAATCCCGGTTTCGGAGTCAATATAGTCGAAAACAGTGAAGTGAGAGATGGGGCAACTCAACCATGGTTCACCCTAGGAAACTGCAAGTTGAGTGTTGGACAAGGCGCCCCTCGCACTCTGCCCCCAATGGCTAGAGACACGCTCGGTCCACACAAACCTCTTGGCGGAAACTACATCCACGTGACAAACAGAACGCAGACTTGGATGGGTCCGGCTCAGATGATAACTGATAAGCTCAAACTTTTCTTGACATATCAAATCTCAGCATGGGTCAAGATTGGTGTGGGAGTGAGTAGTGGTATGAGTCCTCAGAATGTAAACATTGCACTTAGCGTCGATAACCAATGGGTCAATGGAGGACAAGTCGAGGTCACCGTTGGCGACACATGGCATGAACTCGGCGGATCCTTTAGGCTCGAGAAGCAGCCGCAAAACGTCATGGTTTATGTTCAAGGTCCTGCAGCTGGCATTGATTTGATGATCGCGGCATTGCAGATTTTCCCCGTGGATCGTCGTGAACGTCTCAGATGTCTCAGAAAACAAGTTGATCAGGTTCATATATATATTTCTTCATTCTCTTCAAATTTCTTTATAGATATGTTGGGTATGATTGGTAACCCCGGTGAGGGGTATACAGTTTTAATCAGCGGTACTAAAACGGGTCCCACCATTTATCTCTTACCGCTATCCTCTTTTAACTAATTAGCTATCGCTCTTTCCACCATTTATCTCTTACCACCATTTATCTCTCTCTTTCCGCTAAAAAAACTTTTACCGTTTGTGTCATCAATAAAACCTGCTGTTCCTTGGTAGGTACGTAAGCGCGACATCGTTTTGAAGTTCACAGGACTAGACGACTCGTGCGATTTGTTTCCTTACATAGTCAAGGTGAAACAAACATACAACAGTTTCCCAGTAGGAACGTGCATTAACAGAACAGACATAGACAATGAAGACTTTGTAGATTTCTTCACAAAGAACTTCAACTGGGCAGTGTTCGGAAACGAGCTCAAGTGGTACTGGACAGAGGCCGAACGCGGAAAGCTCAACTACCAAGATGCAGACGACATGTTAGATCTCTGTATCGGCAATAACATAAACGTTAGAGGACACTGCATCTTCTGGGAAGTTGAGTCCAGGGTTCAGCCTTGGGTTCGTCAGCTCAACAAAACCGAGCTGATGAACGCCGTCCAAAAGCGTCTCACGGATGTCCTAACACGATACAAAGGTAAATTCAAGCACTACGACGTAAACAACGAGATGCTTCATGGTTCCTTCTACCAAGATAGGCTTGGAAAAGGTGTAAGAGCATTGATGTTCAACATTGCACGCAAGCTTGATCCATCTGCTCTGCTCTTTGTGAATGATTATCATGTCGTGGACGGCGATGACCCACGATCATCCCCGGAGAAGTATATCAAACTTGTTCTTGATTTGGAAGCGCAGGGAGCAGCCGTAGGAGGGATTGGGATCCAAGCACACATTGATAGTCCTGTCGGAGCAATTGTTTGTTCTGCTCTTGATAAGCTCTCTGTTCTTGGTCATCCAATCTGGTTCACAGAGCTTGATGTCTCTTCGAGCAATGAGTTCGTTAGAGGAGACGATCTTGAAGTCGTGCTTTGGGAAGCATTTGCCCACCCTGCTGTTGAAGGTATCATTTACTTCAATTCTTCAATTTTTTTTTAATGATTTTTTAGATCATTCCAGAGTTTTATGTAGTTACATGAGTATTTACGAAACTCTTTATATATTGAACATATACACAGAAATGACCTCATCTAAAATTTATATTTAAGAATTACAGCACCAAATAACCATATTTTGTCTTTTTAATTTGTAAAATGGATGACTTTTTTTGAAAATGTGAGGTGCATTCTATAGCACAATTGTTTTATATAAAAATCATGTTATTTCATTTGATGACACATCATTATATTACATAATATCATGTTTTTTTTATAAAAAACACACGTAATAAAAATGCACCTTTTATTTATAATTTATAAAAACGCCACCGTGTATTTTTCACCAAAATCACTGTTTTTTTTTGTTTTTTTTGAAATTTGAATTCTCATCACTTTAGTGGATATATGATATCAAATTTACCGTAGCTTTTTTTTGTTTTTGTTTGACTACATATTATAAGGGATTCCTAATAAGATGCACTTAAACATTGAGATAGATATTTCGTCTTAACAGGAATTATGTTATGGGGTTTCTGGGAACTATCTATGAGTAGGGAAAACGCAAATTTGGTGGAGGGAGAAGGAGAAGTAAATGAAGCCGGCAGAAGATTTATGGAGGTGAAACAAGAATGGTTATCTCACGCCTATGGGATCATTAATGATGAATCAGAGTTCATATTCAGAGGCTATCATGGGACTTACGCCGTCGAAGTTTGTACTCCGGCCGGGATTGTTCTCAAAACGTTCGTCGTCGAAAAAGGAGACTCTCCCCTTGTCCTCTCTATTGATCTATCTTCTTTGTGATGTTTATGTTTCTTTTTTCTCGTTTTTATATTGTTTCTCTTATATATGGTGGGGATTTGTTCTTCGTGGAGCACGCAACATATGTACACAAAGTTATGTTATGTTTTTGTTTTGGTTTGTCTGGTTAAAGCTGCAATAAAAGCTTGTAAGTATGTTCGCAAGAACCTTTTTCTCTATCCTACAAAATGTCCACTTTCATTTGACACCACAAGGAAACAGGTGTTTTCCGACGGCATTTTCCGTCGGAAACGGCATTTTCCGTCGGAAACGGCATTTTCCGATGAATTTCCAACGGATTATCGACGGCTTTATTTCCGACGAATTTCCGATAGATTTAAGTCGTCGAAATATTTTCGACGGATTATCGACGGTCCTATTTCCGATGGATATTTCATCGGAATTAGGCGTCAGGACGTTGTCGGAATTCCCTCGGAAACGGTTCCGACGGACATTCAGACGGATCGTTGTCGGAAAAGTCAGTCGGAAATCCATCGGATAGCCATCAAAAACATTTCTGACAACATTCCGATGGACTGTTTCCGACAGATATTCCTACGGATCGTTGTCGGAAAAGTCAGTTGGGAATCCGTCGGATAGCCGGTGGAAACATTTCCGACAACACTCCGACGGATTGTTTCCGACAGATTTCCGACGGACTGTTTTCGACGGATATTTAATAATTTGTTATTATTATAAATTTTATTTAATTAATTAATTATTTTGAAATTTATATCAAATATGAATATTAAAAAAATATTTGAAAAAAGAAATTAATTATTAAAATTCATTAAACATAAAAATAAATTCATTAAACATAATTAAAATTGTTCCAAAAAAAAACATAAAACATTTAATTCAAACGGTCGGAGAGTTGTCGGGGTTGTTTTTCCGAAAGAAATGGAGGGAAGGCGCCATACATGATCTTCTGCAACTCGGTGAGCAGTGTCTGGGTTGAGGTGTGTGCGGACGTTAACTATACGACCTCCTCGTCACGGTCTTTCACCGTTTGGCTGAGCTTTGCGATTTCTTCCTTGTACTCCGATGGATACCGAGGAATCGAGGAAGAAGATTCCTGGATCAAAAGTCCGCCTAACCCAACGAATCGACCTTTGACTTGTCGAGTTTCCTACAAAATATTATGAATTTTAGTAATAAAATTACAAAAAACAAAAATTGAAAACAAATAAAACTTATCGAAAGAACAATTTGGTTGATCTCTTCCCGGGATAACTTGTACTCGTTCGAGTCCGACGATCCGTCAAGAGTGAGCTGCGACATCGAAACTTCATGTTTCGTCTTCTTCTTCTTGCAGGTCTCGACAAACTCACGCATGCCCGGGTCCTGGATCACACCAGTTTTTTTGTTGGTGTGCCTCCTCTCGATCACTTTAAGGTAGTCGGGAGCTATGCCGTCTGCCTTCGCCTGTACAATTTTCTTAAGTAAAAATTAATAATAAACGAGATTAGTAATTAAAAATTAAAACTATACTTACCATTTCCATCGCCCCGCGTTCGACGGTCTTTGCGCGCCCGTTGTGAATGTAGGCCCCCTTCCCTCCTCAGTCGCTCTTGCGGTTCTTTGATTGTCTTTCGGAGATCGTCTTCGTCTTCGTCTTCGCCTTACTCCAGTACTCGCAGAAGCCATTCCAGACATCGTCCTCAAGGTCCTTCGGCTTGGCTAATCCGTGCTTCCACTTCTGCTTGGCTAATCCGTGCTTCCACTTCTGCTTCCACTCGTACATGTGGTTTGAGTATGAAAGCGTTGCATACTTGTCGAATTGCCCAATAACCTTCGTCGTAAGATTAGAGTCCCACGTGAACTCTTGCTACTTAAAAAAAAACATAATGTTAGTTTTCTAAATTAAAATTGACAAAATTAACTAAAACAAGAAGAAAACTCCAAAAATTACTTACCGCGAAACTCCGTTGCCACACGTCTTTCTCGTCGGCAGACATGTCGGACTACTTCTCATACGGTTTTTCCAACATATTGTGGAGCATCCGCTAAATCGCATTTGTGATCTCATGCGACAAATTAAACCTGAAAACATTTAAAAAAAAAAAATAAGTACGTTAAAATTCAAAATCTAAATAAATTGAAATAATAATCGAAATTTCACTTACCAAGTCCCGGCCTCGTACTTTGGGTCGAGACGCATGCAATAGTCCCGGTTGGGCTGTTGGACAAGATCCTCGATCCTAATGTTGCTCCGAGCAGCGGAGTGCTGGGACTCCGGTAATTGAGTTACCGATCTCGATGGTGTAGAAGGCGGAGCCCGAAAACCCCGAAAACGGCGTCATTGGGAACGCCCAAACGGAGAGAGTTCTAGTGAGCCCTGTGGAAAAAACATAAAAACGTTAGTACATCGAAAGCTAAAGTTAACAAACAAAAAAAAATTCTAAATTCCCATCTAAGTTCAAAATTCCCGAAAAGTTCAAAATTTCCGTGAAGTTTAAAATTACCGAAAAGTTCAAAATTCCTGAAAAATTCAAAATTCCTGATATTTTTAAAACTCCCTAAAATTTTAAAAATATCCCAAAATTTTCAAAATTCTAGAAAATTTCCAAAATCTCAAAAATTTCAAAATTCTCGAAAAATTCAAAATTCCCAAAAATTTCAAAATTTCCGAAAACTTCAAATTTTTTGAAAATTGTAATATGTTTCCAAATAACACTTTATAAATATTATAAATAAGTTTTTAATTAGTAAAAATTCTAAAAATGTTTTATATAATTTTTATATTTTTCAAAAACATTTTTATATAATTTTTATATTTACACAAAAATGTTTTTTATTTTACTAATTCCAAAAACGTTTTATAAAATTAGAAAACGTTTTTACAGCCTAAAAACAAAATTAGTAATTATTAAATCTAAAATTATAAATTACAAAAACGTTTTTACAACCTAAATCTAAAACTAACATTATAAATCCACAATTTCATTCAACTAATCTAACAATTTCTAAATACTAATCTAACAAATTTTTAATAATTACTAATCTAACAATTAAAAATAGTGAGAATTGAGGGACTTACATTTAGAGGAGAAGAGGAAGACTCGGCGGCGGACGGCGGTGACCTCCGGCGGAGGACGAAGGCAAGCTCCGGCGGAGGACGAAGGCAAGCTCCGGCGGGAACTCCCAATGTACTGTTCACTAGTAGTAGCATAATCCACCATTGTATCATTTTCTCCATGATAATACCATATCTTATAACCCGGCACAAACCCATTACAATATAAGTGCGACCATACTTCATCTATCACGATTAATCTACGATTCCGACAATTAGTACAAGGACAGTATATTTTACCTTTTTTTTTTTGCTTTCTTCTGCGTACCTGCAAATGCAATGAATTCCTGCATACTTTGTTTGTATTCTTCCGTAAATATGCCCGTCTCCGGAATTTGATAAGGCTTGTCCATCCATGCTCAAAAATAATTATAAGGATCTGAAGAAGATATTTTGGTAAGGAATTGTAGATGAGAATTTTTTTTTGTGATTGTAAATGGGAGGGGTGGATACGTTTTTATAAAGAAATTGTGAGCGATTTCCCACAGATTTCTGACGGATTTTCGACGGGCACGTAATTCTGACGAAGGTTAATGTAACATTCTTTCAAACAGCTACAACATCCGTCTATATCCCATCAGAATTGTTCCGACAGACAAAATTCTACATCCGTCTATATTCTATCGGAATTGTTTCGACGGACAAACTTCTACATCCGACGGACTAGCCCAAGCCAAAACTAATTTCCGACGGGCACGTATTTCCGACGGAAGTTAATTTCGTCCGAATTCCGTCGAAAATTTCCGACGGAATTATGTCCGTCGGAAATGCCCATGTTTTCTTATAGTGTGAGACCATAGCCAGTCGCTGGTGGCCACCGCGATAGTTTTCAGATAAATGTTAGAAAAAGCGGAAACCCCCTCTTAAATCACCATGTGATTATTTTCCCCGAAAACTCTTATTCATCACTCAACCCATCAATTTCACATAAATTCGCTTTAATACATTTTTTTTTTGGGAAAACGATCTATTTCCCCACAAACTATGGCCTTATCCCTCCAAATCCCCACCAAACTATGCCCTCTGAATATTTCCCCACAAAAGGAAAGTTAAAGACCTAAATCCACCCGAAAAAAGTTAGAGGCTTAAGTCCCCATGGATGTCAGTTTCCACGGTTTGTGAGCTAAACCCAAACCTAGACCATTAAACCCCTAAACCAAACCGAAAAAATCCAATCCAAAACCTATGCAACCTGACCCGACTTAAAATCCGACCCATATCTTCATAAACTAAAAACCGATCGATTTCCAGAAATCCCCAAATCGAAAATTGAAAAATCTAAGAACCCTAGAATCCGTGGATCTGAGATTGGATATGCTGAATTTGGGAAGAAGATAGGTTATTTAGCCCGATTAATGACATGATTTGCTGGAGATCCGACCCATACGAAAACGGTTGGGTCGTGAACGTTGAACAGTCAACATCCGGGTAATATCCGGGGAAGGTAGAGAGAGGAGGAGGAAGAGAAAACGCCGACGCTGCGGGATGAAGAAAACACCGACGCTGCGGGATGAAGAAACGCAGACGCCGAGGAAGAAGAATCAGAAACGCTTTTGATAAAAGGTACAAGCGCTTCCATGAGTTCACCACCACCAAAGGAATCTGATTGTTGAATCGTTCTGCTACTGTACAAATTGATAGCAACTTTGAAATAGGAAACCTCTTTGTAGATCCAAAAGGAGGGGAAAAAAAATTACCCTCGACTAAATCTACCAAAAAATAAAAAGATCAAATTCAGAAGAAGTTATGAAAAAATATCTCGTTCTGAAAAGACCTGGCTTTCAACTAAGAACAAAGCAAAAAAATACAGTTTCATAAGCTTGAATTTCTATATGAATATCCAATCAAAACCATTCAAACATAATAACAAACCCAAAAACCGATGGTTTTCTTAGATTTTTGGGGTTTTATGGTGTCGGATATGGGTAAATAAATCGGGTCTAATCTGTGGTTTAATAACTTTAATCTAGTCGTAATCGGTTAAGAGTCAGGTTTTAGATGGTTAACCATAATTACAAAATAGTAAACCATCTTAAACCGAGTTTTATGGGGATTTTAGTTTTGAACTTTTTTTCTGTGGGGATTTAAGGCTCAAATTTTTTTTTTGAGGGGGTTTTAGGTCTTTAACTTTCCTTTCGTGGGAAGATATACATAGGGTATAGTTCGATGGGGATCTGGAGGGATATGGTCATAGTTTGTGGGGAAATAAATAATTTTCCTTTTTTTTTTTTTTGATTGAAACTTTTCTTGCATTAAAATTCACAATGGCAAAAGCGCTCACCAATTACATTAGCCAATTTTAGTGTCCAAGCCCAGAAAATAAATACCCATTACATAAATTAAGAACCATTTTGAACCAAGTTAATTAAAGCCCAAGCCCAAACTAATTGAAGAAACCATGTGGAGGACGATTAGTGACTAAACAAGGAGGATAGTGGTCGATTAGTTAGTCTGATTGAATAAGAGAAACCCTAGAGTTCCGAACGAACTAGAAACGGAATTGTTCTGCGCTCTGAGAGAAAGGTCTTGTTTTTGATGGTGAGATTGATTCTTGTGGTGATCGAATCCACTGAGAGATGCTTGTTTCGGTGAAGACGTTCATTCCCTTCCCACCAAACTTTATAGATTGTCGCCAGCCAAGCTAAGAGAGAGAAACTTCTGGTGCTTATTGCCTGATTGAGTCAGTAGAGAGTTGACGACCCCATCTCATGAGAGGTTTGCTGATTGGATGCTCAGCTTCAAGGATAAGTGCAGCCAGATCGATTTAGAGAAGCTGCATTCCAAGAATAGGTGATCCATTGATTTTGGTGCCAGGTTACATAGAAGACAATTGGCATCACTCTGAAGACCACATGAGATGAGGCGATTCCGTGTTGGACAGGAACAAGTGCTCATATGCCCCTTTTGGCTTACCAAAATTCTCAGTTTTGGTACAAAAAGGTATAACTAAGACCGAGTAGGAGTGATTTTCTGCGGATTCGAATGAACTCTAAATCAGGTTCGTTCTTCTGATTTCTAAGAAAAGTTGCGTATCTTTGATTTCTATTTTTCTAGGTTGCACGACTATTTGTGTAGAATTGAATTCGATTTTGTGTAAAATGAAAATCGATTTTTGTTTAGAGTTGGATTTCAAATGCTAATGGACTGTGTTATAATTTCGTATAACTTGTGTTATGGCTATTCTCGAAGAAATTGAGACTCATCCGCTAACGGAAATTTATGAAAATTCTACCACAAAACCTCCGTGAGAGAACATCATTGAAGGAGTAGTCGATTCTTAGGCTAATGAGTTAATGATGTACTAGCCAATGGATACTGAGTAGGAAGACCAACCATTGCAACCTGAGGATGTTCTTTGGTCCCACTGAGTATAACAAGACAATCAATTTGGGAACTATGTGCTATATCCACAAAGCAGTGGAGAAATTGGAGTCTATAGGACTTTAAACCCGACGAGCTGAGGTGGTTTACAGAGCATCTGCAATTCAAACAATTTTGGCACATGCATATGGACCAAACACATAAGATGATGGGCATGTGGATGCTCTTTCTTCGGACAACAAGCACAAATAACAGCAATGAATGTTGGTTTGTTGTTAATGGCGTTCTCATCCGTTATTTCCTTAGAAAACATGCACTCCTATCTGGATTACACTGTCGTCCATATCCATATGACTATGAGACAATGGGCGATAATGAGTTTATGTCGAGGCATTTTAAGACAGGAACCGTTCCCTCAATTGCTGATGTTTAAAGCTCAACAAGATGCGACCTTGTTCAGAACGGTTGAAGATGTTGTCCTCTACTTCTCATCTAGCATAATTAGTGGAAATTCGAAAACCGAAAAGGGAGCACCATCTGTAGAGCCATTTTTCTGAGAATTATGAACAATCTTGACACGTTCCGAACGTTCCCGTGGGGACGGTTTTCCTTCGATGTGAATATGAAAGAAATTGATCATACAATGACGCATTTCAATGGGGTTATCGAAACAGATTCATGGACCTTTCCAAGTATTGTTACTCCGTTGGAGGTAAATACTATCATTTTGAATGTGGATAAGTATTCATTTCCTAGCTTTTATGGTATTATGTGTAATTTTGTGTGTTATGTGTAGATTCTAGCTTTTGAGGCAATCCCAAATCTGAGTCATGGCGTTGTTCAACCTAGTTATAATTATGGTAATTATAATTATGGCCATGATCATTTATTCGGAAATATTGATGAAGGGTAGCAACAAGGAAATAGGTTTCATGATATGGTTACATATGCATTTCATGAAAGTACAACTGCATTTGCAGATGATAATACTAGGGAAGAACCCAACATAGAAGCAAAGCGTTTTTCTGATATGTTAGACGCTTCGAAGCAGCCCATCTACGATGGATGTAGAGAAGGGCAGTCTAAATTGTCATTGGCATATAGGACGATGACAATTAAAAGTAATCATAACCTAAATGAGATTTGCATGGATTCATGGGCTGAGCTAATTAAAGAGTATTTGCCACAAGATAATCTTTCCGCTGAGAGTTACTATGAAATACGGAGGTTGGTTGCGAGTCTTGGGTTACCATCATAAATGATTGATGTATGCATTGACAATTGCATGATTTTTTGGAAAGATGATGATAAGTTGCAGGAATATCGATTTTGTGGGAAGTCGAGATATCAACCAACTACTGAAAGGACCCGCGTTGCATACCAACGAATGTGGTACTTGCCAATCACCGATAGATTGAAACGGTTATACCGATCAGAAAGGACATCGGCGGCAATGAGATGACATGCACAACATACCACGGAGGATGGGGAGGTTACGCATCCGTCAGATGCAAAGGCGTGGAAACACTTTCAGATTGTACATTCAGAATTTGCTAACGAGAGCAGGAATGTGTATCTTGGCTTATTGATATTCATGCATTTTACATGTTCTAGCATGCATTTTAGTTAACACTTTTAGTCATTTGCATGCATGATCATAGCTTTGTTTAGCATTTTGGTCTCATTTAGAGTTTAGTACATTTGCATTAGGTCCTAGTGAGTTTTGCATTAATTTGAAGTATTTTCTAGGTGATTGGAGGCAATTTGGGTATATTTGGAGAAATGGACCAAAGTAGAATACAAGGGTCATCTAAACAGTCCAAAAGAACCTGCAGAACGAATACTTTAAGATCTAATTTAGCTTCGGAGATGTTCATGAAAGCTGTAGAGGCATGAGTTATATTTCTACTGGAGTTTTAATCAAGCCATTTGGACGTGTGGTTTGGGAGATTTGACAGATTCACTGGATGTATATCCATCTGGCCGAGACAGTTTCGACCAACACCGCTCCAACTGATCGGTGTAACTGCTCGGTGTGATCACAGGAGCTCAGCACTGGTCCAAGCTTTCAGCCACCGCTCGGTGTAACTGCTCGGTGTGGTCACATGAGCTCAGCACCGGATGAGGCAGCTTCCACACCGACCCATGCACTCGGTGTAACACATGCAAGCCGAAGCCAGCCGAAGTGTCTCAAAGAACTGGCAGGACGAAAGATTCCTGGTCTGATTCAGCTTCAATGGTCCGCCTAAAAGTTGTAGACAAGTGAGTTATCTGACTACAGGAGGTGGTTCCAAGTCATTCGGATATATGTTTCGTTAGATCTGACCGTTTTACTGAGAGTATGTCCATTTGGCCGAAGCCACCCGGCATGCCTGAAAGACCCGGCTGGGCGAAGGGTCTCCAATCCGAATTAGTCTCAGTGGTCTTCACAAAAGTTGTAGCCCAGTGTGTAAGATGTCCACAGGAGGTGGTTTGAGGCCATTACGACATGTATCCCAGGAGATATCACGATTTTACCAAAGGTGCTACACATGAGCCATTGTGACCCATTTCGGCCGGGTCAACACCCGGTTTGTTCCGGGTTGACCCGGTCTGCCCAGCTTCCTATAAATTGCAAAAAGACCCAAATTTCACTCTAAGTCTTTTTTCCCTAAATTTTCCTAAGGCAATTATGCACTGATCGATTTAGTCCATTTGGTATGTCTGGGAGATAATATTCTCTATGGCCTGTCATATTGACGCCATACAAACTTCCTCCGGAAATGTAAATGCAACGAGAATTTTTGTTCATGAGTATTCTAGTGCCCGGTCCTAAGCATCCAAAGCGATCCCTTGATGTATTGCTCCAACCTTTGATTCATGAGTTGAAACAATTGTGGTATACATGTGTTCGCACATTCGATTATTCGCAGCAAAGGAACTTCAAGATGCGTGTTGTGCTATTGTGGACCCTTAGTGACTTTCCGGCGTATGGAATGTTATCGGGGTGGACTACGCATGAAAGGTTATCTTGTCCATATTGTCTTGATCGGTCAAAGGCCTTCCAGTTGAAGCATGGAAGGAAACCGTGTTGGTTTGATTGTCATCGTCAGTTTCTTCCCATGCATCATATGCATCGTAAGAACAAGAAGTTTTTCAGGAAGAACAAGGTCGTGCGTGTTCCCCCCAGTCTATCTTCCAGGGAATGATTTATTTGAGCAGATTAATTATTACGGTGCTCAAGAAACGTGTAAACGTGGGGGCAATTGGCACACTATGGCAAACATGCATGACGGATATAACGTTTCTCACAATTGGCACAAACAAAGTATTTTTTGGGAACTGCCATATTGGAAGGATCTCATATTACGGCATAACCTCGATGTGATGCACATCGAATTTTTATTTTTTCGATAACATCATGAATACGATTTTGAATGTGCATGGAAACAGAAAGACTAAAGACAATATAAAATCAAGGTTGGACTTGGCCGAAATATGCGTAAGAAGTGAGTTGCATATTACACAAAACGGAAAAATACTGATTCCGACTTTTCGATTGTCTAGGGATGCGAAACGAGCGTTGTTTGACTGGGTTGGTTCAGAAGTAAAGTTTTCTGATGCATAGAGCAAGGCAATAAATTTTCCGGTATGAATAGCCATAATCTACCAAATATGCATCACACAATGTTTGATCACGAAAAAGGGGGTGACTTACCTGCTATGGGGCCCTTCCCTGAGCCTGAGGTTTTAGGAATTCTATATCTAATGCGTAAATCTTTTCTACTGCTCTTTTCTTTAGAGGAGGTTCAATCGTAGCTTTGGCAGGTTGATTTCCTGCAGCTTTTGACGTATACGTCCCTTACATAGGACAAGTTGAAGCGTAATGCCCTTTCTCCTGGAATTTGAAGCAAATAATGTTTCCTTTTCATTCTTCTCTTTCCATAGAAGAGCAAGTGAAACAAGCAGTGTGTCTGCTTGAACTGTTGATCAACTGTCTGATAACACCGTATTTTTATCCGTTTTATTATTTATTTTAGAACACTTTAATAAGTGTTTCATTCGCTTTTACATGTTTTTATTACTGTTTTCGCATATTTGTAGTTTCAAGACTCTTTTCAGGTTACTTAGGCGAAAACATTGAAATTGGAGAAAAACAAGATTTTTGGCTCAAAGTCCAACCGTTAGAAATTCAATTGCCAAAGAAGTTATTCTCAGCTTCTGATCCAGCCCAATTTTGGAGATATTCACGAAAGACCATCTACCTTTCTATTCCAACAGATTTGAGGACAATCCAACGGTTCAATCAAAAGCTACATGAATATCAATAAGTCCCATTAGGCCACTCCTTAAGCAGCCCCAGCCGCGGCCAAGAGGCAATCTTTCGCGGCCAGGGAGCCTCCACCCGCGGCCAAGTGAAGGTTCGCTGCAGCCAGACACCCTGGACCCGCGGCCAAGCTAATTTCGTCCCGTAAGCCCATTTGCAAGGCCCGTTCAATTCCCGTCAGAGAGAAACCCTAAAGACCGACGAAATCAGAGCTCAAGACCTATAAATATGCGTTTTAAAGACATAATTTCGTGTATCATATTTGTGCCTCTTTTAGTTTACTTTTTGCAAGTCTTTTCTTAAGCTTTTGTTCCTTACTTTCGAGATTGGTGAAGTGGTTCTCTCCGGACATCGTTCTTAAATTCGAGAGTCTCCTTCATCAATCTCCTGTTTTATTTAATCATGTATTTTATTTCGTCTATGTGCGAGTAGTTTAATTATTGGATTTAAAAGGATTATCAAGGGCAATTATATGTTCAATAAGGATTTCACAAGGTAAAACCCTAGCCGAATTCTAGAGCTCTTTCTTATAGATCACTGTTAATGCATGAATCTAGCGTCATGAACTACAGACTGATTCCTAGGTGTTAAGTACCACCAAAAGTGTTGAATCTAAATGCCCAAATCGTTCATCTATAAGAGCGTGTCGCGTCGTAAGATACGAAAGTATAATTGCGGAGTGCCGTGAACTAAGAAGAACCAGCGCAAACAATAATATTTTCTGCGCGGCTAGAGACAAAAGCTATTGGTCGAGTATATAGATTGTTGGTGCGTAGGATGTACGAAAGTAGGCTACACCGTTTATTATGTTCAGTTCGTGAAGTTAAAATCTAGAATCGTGTTACTAAGAGCTTAGGGGCCGTGAATGAATCGAGCATACCCTAAGATATCCCTGTCGACCCAACACCGTTTTATTATTGTTTACAAATCGTTTTCCCGTTTAGTTTATGCCATCGATTTTCTTAGGTTATTTTACAAGTAATTTTCTGTTTTTCCGTTCTTTACCATTTTCGTGACAAAAATCCTATAAAACTTACTCTCGTTCTAGATTTCCTTGCTAATTCTCTGTCCGAGGTGTTTCAGAACAGCTTTTCCTCCCTGTGGATTGATACCTAAAGTACCACAACGCACGTATGTGCACTTGCAGAACTTTTAGGTTTATAAATTTAAAACCTGAAGTTTTTGAAACAATCCAACCGCATCAAGTTTTTGGCGCCGTTGCCAGAGAGGCAATTGCTATTCGTTCTGTCACACATTAGAGGTTAGTAAATTGACTCTAGAACAAACTTTTTCTTTTTAATTCTTTCTTCGTTTCAGGCTTTGAAACATGAACTCGCCTATAAAGCGAGATTGCTACTACGAGCAGGGTTTCTACGACCCATCTTGTGCTCACTACTCTCACGATTCACACACCAACTATGACCCGTTCTACATGGATCATAAACCGGCACCGACCACCTACTCACAAGGACGCTACAAGCCTCCTTGCTACCGAGACGAGCCTTTTGCGTATCCTTTTGTCAACTCTCAACAAAACTCTCACCATCAATTATCAGACCAGCACCTTTTCAACTCAAAGATTAGCTTGCTTTTGGAGCGACTAAATGTGATGCTAAATCAATACCTTGATTGTCAAGTGGTGACCGAAGCGGTCATGAAAAAGAAGCTAGACACAATCTACACCAAATTAAAACACATATTTATAGGTCTTCTCTCTTGTTTTCGTTGTTTTTAGGGTTTCTCCGTAGTTGGACTTGACGGGATTCGAACGGGCTTGCAAATGGGCTTACCGGACGAAACATGAGCTGGCCGCGGGTCCATGGCTTCTGACCGCGGCAAGCTGCCTCTTGGCCGCGGGCGGAGAGATTTTGGCCGCTGTGAACTGCCTCTTGGCCGCGGGTGGAGCTGCTCTAGGAGTGGTCGAATGGGACATCTTGATCTTCATGTATCCTTTGATAGAACCGTCGGATCGTCCTCAAATCAGTTGGAATGGAAAGATAGATTGTCCTTCTTGAATATCTCCAAAATTGTCTAGATACAAGAAAGGTAACTGGTCCTTCTCTGGGCTGGATCAGATGGTGAGAAGAAGCAGTTGGACTTCTGACGGTTTGACTCAAAGCCGAAAATCTTGGTTTTTTCCAATTTGCAATGATTTTGCCTAAGTAACCTGAAAAGAGTCTTCAAACTATAAATATGCGAAAACAGTAATAAAAACATATAAAATCAAGTGAAACACTTATTAAAATATTATAAAATAAACGGTAAAATGGATAAAAATACAGTGTTATCACAGATCACCATGCAAAAATGCATTGTGTATTGATGCGTTCGGATTTGTATCCTAAACTTTATGTTTTAAATTTATAAACCTAAAAGTTTGCAAGTTCACATATGTGCATTGTAGGACTTAAGGTATCAATCCATAGGTAGGGAATGCTTTTCTGTGAGACCTTAGACAGAGAATTAGTAAGGAAGTCTAAAACGAGAATAAGTTTTTATAGGGTTTTTGATAACGAAATTGTAAAGAACGAAAAACGGAAAATTGCTTGTAAACTTAGAATTAAAATCGATGACTTTAAAGTAAAAGGGAAAAAACGATTTGTAAACTATATTAAAATGATGTTGGGTCGACAGGGATATCTTAGGGTATGTTAGATTCAAACACGGTCCCTATGCTCTTAGTAACAACGATTCTAGATTTTAACTCCACGGACTGAAAAAAATATATGGTGTAACCTACATTCGTACATCTTACGCACCAATAACTATATACTCGAATAGTAGCTTTCGTCTCTAGCCGCAGAGAAGGTCATGATGTTCGCGCTGGTTCTTCTTCATTCACGGCACTCCGTAAGTATACTTTATTATGTTACGACGCGACACACTCTTATAGATGAACGGTTTGGGTGGTTAGATTCAGCACTTTTGGTGGTTCTTATAACACCTAGGAATCAGCCTCTAGTTCACGACGCTAGATTCATGCATTAACAACGATCTATAAGAAATAGTTCTAGAATACGGCTAGGGTTTTACCTTGTGAAATCCTTATCGAACATTAGAATTCCCCTCGATAATCCCTTTAAACCCAACAATTAAACTACTTGAACATGATTGTAAGTAAAGACATGATTAAATACATAACATGAGATTGATGAAGGAGTCTCTCGATTTTAAGAACTAAGTCCGGATAGAACATCTTTACCAATCTTGAAAGTAAAGAACAACTCTTACGAAAAGTGATGTAAAAGCAAACAAAAATAATACAAAAAGAAGCACACACGAGTTCTCTCTAAATTAGGTCTCTTAAAGCACATATTTATAGGTCTTGGGCTATGATTTCGTAGGTCTTTAGAGTTTTTCCTTGAAGGGATTTGAACGGGCTTGCAAATGGGCTTACGGGACAAAACAAGGGCTGGCCGCGGGTCCATGAGTTCAGACCGCGGCGAAACACACATTGGCCGCGGGTGGAGAGCTTTTGCCCGCAGTGAACTGCCTCTTGGTCGCGGGTGGGAAGCTCCTGCCCGTGGTGAAATGGGACTTCTTGATTGAACCATTGGATTGTCCTCAAATCAATTGGAATGGAAAGGTAGCTGGTCCTTCTTGAATATTTCTAAAATTGGGCTGCATCAGACGGTGAGAAGAACCTCTTTGGCAGTTGAACTTTTGACGATTTGACTCTGAGCCAAAAATCTCGTATATCTCCAATTTAAAATGTTTTTGCCTAAGTAACCTTAAAAGAGTCTTGAAACTACAAATATGCAAAAACCATAATAAAAACATATAAAAGCGAATAAAACACTTATTAAAGTGTTCTAAAATAGATAGTAAAACGGGTACAAATACGGTGTTATTGAGATTTACAAGGCAGAACCAAGCTCTCGTCTTGGGGGCAACAACCTTTATTGAGATAGAGTCTAGGGGCACGAAGATTTACCATGATTTTGAGATTTCCAAGGCCAAACCAAACTCTCGTCTTTGCAGATTTCACCTCCACCGATCGCGTATAGTCTTTGTCTTTAGTGACTGAAAACTATGTAGTTCCTCTCTCTACGACGTTTTTGCACATATCTGCACATAAGACACTAAGAAAAATGCATGAGGTTTGAAAAATGGGTTAAGGTTCGGGTGGGGTACCAACTAAGATGAGCTGGCCATTTAGGCACGAAAAAGAGTGGTAATAGGTAAAAGAACGTCATGAATGTATGATTAGTTATCTTTGCCTAAACCTATGATGAGAAAATTAAGTCAAGTTAAAGTCCAAGTATAATAGAGCTAGTATATTCCATCCTAAAGAATATCTACGGTCTAAATTCCTCTAGGGATTTCGCATTAACAGAAACTCTAGCTACTGCATAGTCTATAACCAAATTATGAAAGAGGATGTTACTAGGATATAGCGTAGAAGCACATTGGTCGGTTATCTTCATGGATTTTTTTCATCATTCCCTCAAAACATATTCCTACTTTATTGAAAAATTTGAAACTTTTAAAAGAAAGCTTGAAAAATGCAAAATGCAAAGTCTCATGAAAGAAATGTGATTAGTAAGGGATGAAATCCACCCCAAACTTAAATCACACTGTCCCCAGTGTGAAATAAATTGAGCAAGGACGAGAAATAGAGTATGTAATAATTGAAAAGTTTAAGAGGAAAAGAAAACTTACCTGGAATTGTTGGGAAATATAATTGATGTGGGAATGGAACGGTGGGTGTGAAGGTAGCGGGTGGGAAGCTCCTGCCCGTGGTGAAATGGGAATTCTTGATTGAACCGTTGGATTGTCCTCAAATCAATTGTCATGGAAAGGTAGCTGGTCCTTCTTGAATATTTCTAAAATTGAGCTGCATCAGACGGTGAGAAGAACCTCTTTGGCAGTTGAACTTTTGACGATTTGACTCTGAGCCAAATATCTGGTATATCTCCAATTTACAATATTTTTGCCTAAGTAACCTTAAAAGAGTCTTGAAACTACAAATATGCAAAAACCATAATAAAACATATAAAAGCGAATAAAACACTTATTAAAGTGTGCTAAAATAGATAGTAAAACGGGTACAAATACGGTGTTATTGAGATTTACAAGGCAGAACCAAGCTCTCGTCTTAGGGGCAACAACTTTTATTGAGATAGAGTCTAGGGGCACGAAGATTTACCATGATTTTGATATTTCCAAGGCCGAACCAAACTCTCGTCTTTGCTGATTTCACCTCCACCGATCGCGTATAGTCATTGTCTTTAGTGACTGAAAACTATGTAGTTCCTCTCTCTACGACGTTTTTGCACATATCTGCACATAAGACACCAAGAAAAATGCATGAGGTTTGAAAAATGGGTTAAGGTTCGGGTGGGATACCAACTAAGATGAGCTGGCCATTTAGGCACGAAAAAGAGTGGTAATAGGTAAAAGAACGTCATGAATGTATGATTCGTTATCTTTGCCTAAACCTATGATGAGAAAATTAAGTCAAGTTAAAGTCCAAGTATAATAGAGCTAGTATATTCCATCCTAAAGAATATCTACGGTCTAAATTCCTCTAGGGATTTCGCATTAAAAGAAACTCTAGCTTCTGCATAGTCTATAACCAAATTATGAAAGAGGATGTTACTAGGATATAGCGTAGAAGCACATTGGTCGGTTATCTTCATAGATTTTTTTCATCATTCCCTCAAAACATATTCCTACTTTATTGAAAAATTTGAAACTTTTAAAAGAAAGCTTGAAAAATGCAAAATGCAAAGTCTCATGAAAGAAATGTGATTAGTAAGGGATGAAATCCACCCCAAACTTAAATCACACTGTCCCCAGTGTGAAATAAATTGAGCAAGGACGAGAAATAGAGTATGTAATAATTGAAAAGTTTAAGAGGAAAAGAAAACTTACCTGGAATTGTTGGGAAATATAATTGATGTGGTAATGGAACGGTGGGTGGGAAGGTAGCGGGTGGGAAGCTCCTGCCCGTGGTGAAATGGGACTTCTTGATTGAACCGTTGGATTATCCCCAAATCAATTGGAATGGAAAGGTAGCTGGTTCTTCTTGAATATTTCTAAAATTGGGCTGCATCAGACGGTGAGAAGAACCTCTTTGGCAGTTGAACTTTTGACGATTTGACTCTGAGCTGAAAATCTGGTATATCTCCAATTTACAATGTTTTTGCCTAAGTAACCTTAAAAGAGTCTTGAAACTACAAATATGCAAAAACCATAATAAAAACATATAAAAGCGAATAAAACACTTATTAAAGTGTTCTAAAATAGATAGTAAAACGGGTACAAATACGGTGTTATTGAGATTTCCAAGGCAGAACCAAGCTCTCGTCTTAGGAGCAACAACTTTTATTGAGATAGAGTCTAGGGGCACGAAGATTTACCATGATTTTGAGATTTCCAAGGCCTCACCAAACTCTCGTCTTTGCTGATTTCACCTCCACCGATCGCGTATAGTCTTTGTCTTTAGTGACTGAAAACTATGTAGTTCCTCTCTCTACGACGTTTTGCACATATATGCACATAAGACACCAAGAAAAATGCATGAGGTTTGAAAAATGGGTTAAGGTTCGGGTGGGGTACCAACTAAGATGAGCTGGCCATTTAGGCACGAAAAGAGTGGTAATAGGTAAAAGAACGTCATGGATGTATGCTTCGTTATCTTTGCCTAAACCTATGATGAGAAAATTAAGTCAAGTTAAAGTCCAAGTATAATAGAGCTAGTATATTCCATCCTAAAGAATATCTACGGTCTAAATTCCTCTAGAGATTTCGCATTAACAGAAACTCTAGCTTCTGCATAGTCTATAACCAAATTATGAAAGAGGATGTTACTAGGATATAGCGTAGAAGCACATTGGTCGGTTATCTTCATGGATTTTTTTCATCATTCCCTCGAAACATATTCCTACTTTATTGAAAAATTTGAAACTTTTAAAAGAAAGCTTGAAAAATGCAAAATGCATAGTCTCATGAAAGAAATGTGATTAGTAAGGGATGAAATCCACCCCAAACTTAAATCACACTGTCCCCAGTGTGAAATAAATTGAGCAAGGACGAGAAATAGAGTATGTAATAATTGAAAAGTTTAAGAGGAAAAGAAAACTTACCTGGAATTTTTTGGGAAATATAATTGATGTGGGAATGGAACGGTGGTGGTTGGGGGATGGTGGATGGTGTTGTGGTGATGGGGAATGGGTGTGGGGGTGATTGGTAAGGGATGAGGATCGATCGCGGATCGAAGAGAATCGACCGGGATCGACAGGGAGTTGGCCGCGGGTCGGAGGTGCGCGACCGCGGCCAAAGGGAGCTTCGCCGCGGATCGGAGGTGCGCGACCGCGGCCATAGGGAGCTTCGCCGTGGGTCGGTTGATCGCGACCGCGGCAAATGGGAAGCTGGTCGTGGCTCGGGGTGCTGCACCCGTGGCTGGGACTCTTTTGCGGTCAAGTCCTTCCTCGCGGTTGGTGCTGGACCGAGCAGCTCCGAACCGTGTCTCCATATTTTTTTCTTTTCATTCTTTATTTTATTTTTTGGGATATTTTTTATTTGTTTGAAAGGTGAAACTACGAAAAAGAAAACGTTAATAGAAAAAGATAGAAAAATAAAAATAAAAGCATACCTAAATGGGTTGCCTCCCATTGAGTGCTTTTGTTTAAAGTTGTTTAACTCGACGTTGGTAGCTGATATGCTCAAATTAATACCCTAAGAGTACTAAAGCAGTGTCGGTTGTAATACTTAGGGATCGAATCCACAGAGACTCACAGAAACACACAATAGATTGTATATATGAGAATTAAGCTAAGTGATCAATGTAATTGAAAGCAAATACGTAATTTAAACTGTTGTAAATTCAATTGGAGAAAGATAGGTTTAGGGAATTTCTCAAGAAACCAATGAATGCAGATAAACTAACTAATCAGGGTTCAGGTTATGCACGGTTCTTGAACTCAAATCACTGAAGTATAATTAACCAACTCTCGTTGCGAGAATTATCTAAGCCTAAAGCCTAGAATTTCAAATCTCTTTGCGAATCCTAAAGTCTAAACCAGCTTTTAGTTCAAGTTTGATTTGTTTACAAAACATCTAAACCAAATCTCTTTGCGAATAGTTATTTTGCTCACCCTAAGTTCTATTAGATAATTAATCACATTCTCGTGCCTAATCAATTATCCTAAAATCTAAGTTCTAGGTGATCAATCCAGAATTAGCTATGGGAACAACCTATGGTGAAGAACTAATTTGGATTATGAACCCTAATCAAATAATCAGCCTAGCATTCAAAGAGATCCCTTATGAGAACCTTAAACCTAACAGGAGATCTACTCAGACAGGAAAATTGAAGCAATAAACATGACTGAATAAATACTTGAATAAATAAGAAAGAGTAACAAGAGGGTTCGAAATCTTCTATCGGACCAACAGAGTTTCAGACTTGTCTCCCTTCCAAAGCTCTCTCACAAAAACCAAAGTAAAATAAAAGCATAGCCATGAAAGTGGCTGTAAAATCCTATTAAATAACATAAATCACGTTTTGGGGCTTCTTGTAAATAATCAAGTCTTTTGGGCAATTTTGCAATTCTTCAACTCTTCATTAAAGTCGCGGTCCGTGTCTTGCTGCGGTGAGTATCGACCGATACTAGGCAGTATCGATCGATACTGATGCTTCAAATCGGGTACTCAGTTACACGAACGTCTGCTTTGCTCCAAAATGCTCCAGAAAGCTTCAATATCTCTAATTATGCTTCAAACGTGCTAAAACCTGTAAAAGACTCTAAAACACTACAAAGTAGTAGAACGACTCTATAAAACGGACTTATATCATGGCTTAAACGAGGTAAAAACCATGATATATCAACTCCCCCAGACTTAGCCTTTGCTTGCCCTCAAGCAAATAGAAGACTAAACCAGAGAAAGAGGTTTGAAAACGCGGAGACTCACATGTTTAAGATACATTGCAATGACCATTTTCCTTAGTGCTTCACATATCACCTAACCAGTTCCAAATCTAACCACCATTTACTTCTCCGTAGACATTCACAGCTTCCTAGACTACACACATTATTTCACAGCATCATCCAATCAAGCCTTCGTCGCCAGTTTCATGGTGTGATTAATACCTAGAACCTTCTAGGTTCTTTCCCATACAATATCATGACAAGGAACCATCCAATTTCACACTTTCCGGTATTGTTTTCTCTCCCCCTGACTTATTTCTCATTATGTTTTTTGCATATATAAATTAATGTTCGAAACGCGAGTATTGATGGTGTTTGCCACCGAATCTCCGGTTCTTCCCTTAAAAGTAAAAAAAGGTGTAGGCGAATAATGGTATCACAGGAAATTTTCCTAACCTCGCTTCCACCTTTGTGTGATCATTTCCTCTGAAGTAGAATAATGGGATCGCTGGAAATTTTCCTAACCCTATATTCAGAAGAAAATCATCTCATCTTTTAATGCATCTTATTAATTAACTTGTAACAGGGAGAGAAATACAATTACTTTAACACATGGGCTCTTTTGTCAGATACGAATGAGGAATCAAGTTCTATGGATACTAACCACATCAATGAAGTGCAAAATTTTGGCTCAGGCTTTAAAGAACTTTGCTGGAAACATGGTGTCTTCTAGTTAACTGGTCAGCTTTTGGATTTTTCATTAGTCCAATCTAGAACTGATTCTGTAACAATGGTCACTTAGAAGCAAGGTCAACAAAAGAATCAAGAAAAGATCACAATCTCCAACAAAGTTTTGACTCAAAAATGACTGATTCTAAGAAAAACAAAAACAATGTCAGCGACTACCTTCCCCAGACTTGAATAACACTGTCTCCAGTGTTATCTAGCCTAGAGTTGGTGAAAGAAAACAAAAGAACAGAGTGAAAATGTGAGGAACAAGAAGTTACCGTAATGGAACATCGAGTATCGACCGACACACGGCCTGGTATCGATCGATACCATGCTTAAGTCGACACGATGAACCCTTCTCATTCGCGTAGGGTATCGACCGATACCAATAGGGTATCGATCGATACTCCATCGATTTCGTGTTTGCTCCTTGTTTATCCTGACACAAACACAAAACCAAAAATAAAAAGAAAAAGACTCATAAACAAACTCACCAGTGGGTTGCCTCCCACCAAGCGTTCGTTTTAAGTCAGTAGCTTGACTCTGGCTCAGGTGATCAGTTAGGAGAGGATTGAGAACTTACTCCCAGGCAAGTTCTACAACTAGACACTTCCAGCTTCAGAGTTCTGCTCAACATGCTCTCCACAACCTCCTTTCCTTTCTCTTTCAGCTCTGAAGTAAGAATAACTCTAGCCTTAGAGAATGGTTTTGAGGTTCCTTTGCACTTCACCTTGTATTCAATTGAATCCCCATCACACATCTGAGGGATTAAAGTCATAGAAGCAGCACCTTTCACTCCCTTGCTCTTCACCTTCTTCTTTGCCTTAGATGTTTTGACGTCTTTCTTGGTGATGACAAAAGGACTATCTAGAAGGTGTATGACAGTTGGCTCGTCAGGAGGCTCTTCCAAAAGATCAACTACCAACATCTCTCCTGTAACAATGGTGATGCAAGAGATATGTGTGGGAGTTCCTCTAGTAGGGATGGCTTTGTAGTACACCTCCTTGTCAATGTATGAGAACGAGATTCTCTTGCTGGGTGTGTCCATAATGGCACCAACCGTAGCCATAAACGGTCTTCCAAGAATCAACTGCGTAATAGATTTTACACTCATCTCCACAACCTGAAAATCAGTAGGAACCAGGAAATCTCCTACTTTAACCAGCAAATCAGGGATTGTACCATATGGAAGTGAGGTGGAACAATCCGCGAATGTGATAGATCTCTTGGGAGGCCGAATATCAGCTTCCAATCTCTCTGCAATTTCTCTTGACATGACGTTGACGCTAGCCCCCGAGTCAACGAGAGACTCTTTGAATTCAACTCCAGAGATAGAGAATGGAACTGAGAATATTCCTGGGTCTTCCCTCTTAGTCAGCTGCTTCAGTGGAGGTGGTGTACTTCTGACCTTGATGAAGAGTGCCTTAATCTCTTCCTCAGTTTCTCTGCAATTTTGGAAGTAACACTCCAAAGGACGGTTTTCAAAAGCTTTTTCAAAAGATATAGCGTGGGGAATCCTCCTTACCATCTTCTCAAAAGCGAGCAACTTCTCTGCAGTGATGGGTTTCATGAGATGTCTAGGTGGTTTAGGATATGGTATCTTAGGCTTGTAGACACATTCCTCAATCATCTCCGGTTTTGTTTCAGCAACTGAACTGGTATCGACCGACACAAGGGTGGTGTCGATCGATGCTTTCGCTATGGAATCGTCCCTGGCAGAACTTTGGATGTGTGTCGATCGATACAAGGGGGTATCGGTCGACACAGGGGTGGTGTTCAAAATCTCATCGTCATTCTTGGCATGATGGACGAAAATCTTTGCAGTTGAGCTCTTCTGCACTCATGGGTGTACCTCTTTTCCACTCCTCGAGGGGATAGTAGTGACGTATTCGTTCTGTGAATGAACCATCAGGCCCTTGACAGTTGCTGCAGTATGAGCTACCTGAGTTTCCAGCATCTTCTGCTGAATATTAATATCGTCGATCCTTCCACTCAGATCATTGTACAAGACATCAATCTTCCCATTGAATTCCACAGTTAGCTTCTGCTGTCCTTGAATAAGCTATTCAAACATAGATTCAATCTTGCTCTCAGAAGTTCTGGGTGGTGTGGGTGGGCTTTGATACCTTTGATCCTGAGATCCAACTCCATCAATGTAGTTAACATATTCCAATTCATCCTTTTCCGCAAGATGAACGGCCTTCTGCTGCTTGCCCATCAACAAATTATGCACCGAATCCAGCTTCGCATGCACTTTAGCAATCTGCGATCCATCAACATCTCCGTGCAGCATTTTTTGCTCCAGATCAGCACCCTTGGCGCTATTTCTAGATGCCAAGTTCTCAATAAGCACCTAAGCATCGTCGGGATACCTGGTGTTAAAATTTCCATTGCTCGCAGCATCCAGGGTCATCTGGTACCTCCAATCAATCCCTCTGAAGAAAATACCCAGCAGCTGAACCTTAGTGAGCCCATGATGTGGACAATCCCTCTGATATGATCTGAATCTCAGCCAAGCAGCCTTAAATGCCTCAGTCGGTCCCTGAGAAAACATGGAGATGATCTTATTCCTAAGCTCCTCGGATCTCGCATCATCATAGAAATTGTTCAAGAACACATTCTTAGTCTCATCCCAAGTAGTCAGCGATCCAGGTGGCACTGCTTAAGCCAATAAGCTGCATCCCCACCTAAAGAGTATGGAAAGAGCTTGCAGAAAAGGTAATCGTAGGACACTCCATTGCTCTTGATGCTAGTGATCAAATCCTCAAACCTCTCAATATGGTCCATGGGATGTTCATTGGAAAGACCATGAAAACGGTGCTAACCCACAATAGTGTAGTATGCAGGTTTCAGCTCAAAGTCATTCCTCTGAAAAGCAGGAGGGCGAATTGTAGAACGATTGGCATAGAACTGATCAGGCGTGTTGTACTCACCAATCGTTCTACCATGATTAACCACAACATTCCCTGCATTCGCATTCCCAGCGACATTCCCAACGACAACAGGGGCAGGTAAAATGATGTTCCCCTCTCCATCCAGTCGTTGCCCTTGCGCATTGCACAATTGACCCTCTTGGTCTCTGTAAGCACCAGCTTCATCTTGAACCAAAACCACTGGATTTTTGTTCATCTCTGCTGGCTTCTTTACATATATGTTTGTGCGTTCCACAAGTCTAGCTTCTCCAATGACAGTTCAACTAGCTGAGTGCTCTTGTTCCTTCTGGTTTCGCGAATATGCATACACCTGAAAGAGAAAAGACAAAGACGTAAGTAATACGGTAATACGTTGAGTATCGACCGATACCAAGTGGTGTCGATCGATATTAACAAAAATAAGACGACGATTATCGACCAATACCGACGAACTTAGTCGAAATTCTCAAACGAAAATCTAATGGCGAATTGAGTCCCCGGCAACGGCGCCAAATTTTATATGCTCAAATTAATACCCTAAGAGTACTAAAGCAGTGTCGGTTGTAATACTTAGGGATCGAATCCACAGAGACTCACAGAAACACACAATATATTGTATATATGAGAATTAAGCTAAGTGATCAATGTAATTGAAAGCAAATACGTAATTTAAACTGTTGTAAATTCAATTGGAGAAAGATAGGTCTAGGGAATTTCTCAGGAAATCAATGAATGCAGATAAACTAACTAATCAGGGTTCAGGTTATGCACGGTTCTTGAACTCAAATCACTGAAGTATAATTAACCAACTCTCGTTGCGAGAATTATCTAAGCCTAAAGCCTAGAATTCCAATTCTCTTTGTGAATCCTAAAGTCTAAACCAACTTTTAGTTCAAGTTTGATTTGTTCACAAAACAACTAAACCAAATCTCTTTGCGAATAGTTATTTTGCTCATCCTAAGTTCTATCAGGTAATTAATCACACTCTCGTGACTAATCAATTATCCTAAGATCTAAGTTCTAGGCGATCAATCCAGAATTAGCTATGGGAACAACCTATGGTGAAGAACTAATTTGGATTATGAAACCTAATCAACTAATCAACCTAGCATTCAAAGAGATCCCTTATGAGAACCCTAAACCTAACAGGAGATCTACTCATACATGAAAATTGAAGCAATAAACATGACTGAATAAATACTTGAATAAATAAGAAAGAGTAACAAGAGGGTTCGAAATCTTCTCTCGGACGAACAGAGTTTCAGACTTGTCTCCCTTCCAAAGCTCTCTCACAAAAACCAAAGTAAAATAAAAGCATAGCCATGAAAGTGGCTGTAAAATCCTATTAAATAACCTAAATCACATTTTGGGGCTTCTTGTAAATAATAAAGTCTTATGGGCAATTTTTCAATTCTTCAACTCTTCATTAAAGTCGCGGTCCGTGTCTTGCTGCGGTGAGTATCGACCGATACTAGGCAGTATCGATCGATACTGAGGCTTTAAATCGGGTACTCAGCTACACGAACGTCTTCTTTGCTCCAAAATGCTCCAGAAAGCTCCAATATCTCCAATTATGCTCCAGACGTGCTGAAACCTGTAAAAGACTCTAAAACACTACAAAGTAGTAGATAGACTCTATAAAACGGACTTATATCATGGCTTAAACGGGGTAAAAACCATGATATATCAGTAGCGAGATGAGCTCAGTCGTAGAAGGACACTGTCTTTCGACTAGTCTTCTTCGATCTCATTTCTGTCTCCTTGTCATGTGTATCATCGCTCCATAGTGAGTCGGGTTCAATTTGAGACTTCCTTCTTCTTGAACTGAAGAGGGAAAGCATCGTAGAACACATCCTTGTCAATGTTAGCAAAGAAAACACGTCGGTTTGGCCAATCCATAATCGCTCTGACGGTTGACAAAAAGTTCATCTTAGGATCCTCGGTGTAGAATCAAATTTCGTCGTCTTGAAGATGTAGAAGTTGACTGGAACTATGCAATCTCCGATCCTTACGGGCATGTCATAGGAAATCCCCTTCGGTGTAGCACAAGATTCATCAGCCATCCTGATTTTCCTTCGGGTATGGTGCACCTTCTTAATACCGAGGCGTTTGGCGGTTGATATTGACATAATGCTAAGGCAGGCTCCGGAGTCACATAAAGAATTTCTTTAAACTCGACTCTGCGGATGTTGCAAGTGATGAGAAACCGCCCTTGTTCTTGAATCTTATGGAGACTTCGAACGGGTTTTCTGTTCATAGCATTCGCGAAAAGATCTTCTATCTCCGAGATGGATTATTTGCTTTCACAAAAGAAGTGACCAATCATGTGGTCCATGCAAGCTCTAGCAAATGTGGTTCCTCGAGTTAGACCACGAACCACGCTGTTGAATTCCTCTAACTTCTCCCGACTAATCTTGTTCATGTATCTTTTGTGTTTCTCGGGATGAAATAAACGAATAGCATAAGACGTACCATATGGTGTGGATGAATCTTTTGCTCTCATGAAGTAAGTACAAATGTCTTCTCTACTCTCCTTGTTGTAGCGGAAGGAAGCTTAACAACCTCTTTCCCACACGTCTGGGAAAGGTATGAACATCGGGATTGATTTCACGAAGTTGTTGAATTCGATCAATCTTTCTCAGGAGATGGTGTGTCTTTGGTTCCTCGGGTAATGGACTTACTAGAGGTGTTGGTTCAAACCTCGTGTTGGGAAAATAAAAAACCTCGTGTTCGAGCCCTTTTTTCAAGAATATCGGCGCAAACTCGAAGGATAAGAGATAAACTAAAGTCTTTGAAGGTTTCTCTAAGAAGCTAGAAGGAGTCTATTTATGACATAAAAAGCTGGTCAATTCACTGGATTCTCGATCATGCATACCAAGTCCGAGCAATCAGTCTCAAAGTGCATCGAATAAAATTGTCTCTCTCTTAGGCATGCCATAGCTTATGCGACATCCCTGCTGTCCAAAAAACTCGTAACCCCTGATGTCCTTAAAACACTATCCTATTCCACTAATTGGTCCATGATCGATCCAAGAGTCATCTATCTGACAGGTCGGGATTCGGATGTCCAAAGAAGGAGCCCTCGTGACAAAAAAAATTCATGCGATGCCACTTCCTCCTCTTCATCTTCCTTTTGATTTGGGGTCCTCCAATTATCCGCTTCTAGGATCGCGTGTTGGAGTGTGTCTTCCGGGGAAATCTCTTTTCCGTTGAAGACTTTATCGTTTCTTGTTTTCCAAATGCACCATAATATCCATGGATATATATATATATATATCCTTTTTGTGGATCTGATAGACCTAACTCTTTTGCTTTCCAAAATATAAAGCTCATATTTTGGTAAATAGAAGCACTCGGGAAGTGGCCCGGACGGGACGGAAAGTCCGATAACGCCCAGAATTGTAAGGCCGTGGGACATTCAAATAAGAGGTGATTAATTTATTCCTCTGGGGCACCACACCTAGGACAACGCCTATCGGTACCCATATGTCTATAAGTGAGATTTTGACAAGTTGGGACGCATCCAGTTAGCGCTTGCCACATAAAATGTTTGATTTTTCTAGTCGTGCGGACTTTCCACACCTGGCTCTGAAGAGCGGTAATGCTCAGTTCTCTCACTTCAAGATCAACTCGGAGAATATTTTCCCTCCTAAGTAGATCGTATCCAGATTTCACTGTATATACGCATGATTTTGTATGATTCCAAGCGTATCCATCTAGGGTACGATTACATCTAGGTCTCAAACCCATTATTAGAGGGATATTCTCGGGTTGGAAATGATCTCGCAAGAGGTGGACGTTCCACTCTTTCGTATCCTGTCGAATGAAAGAGTGAACCAGGAGCTGGGGGTTCCTATATCCGAGGTTCCTATATCCGATCTTTGCGGAAGCTATCGCCGGCCGTGCCAGGATGTATGGGATCCAGAGCTCACTCCAAAATCTAGTATCAAGCCCCGACCCGATAGTCTTCCGTAGACCCATTTTCAGAAGTGGCTTTGCGGCTAGGATACTACGCCATCCATAAAATGGTGAATATACCTTCTGATCTTCCAAAGGACAAGATTGTCTATAATATCTTCCTCGAATGACCCGTGCTAGTAAGGATGAAGGGTATTGAATGAGACGCCACAACTGTTTTGCTAGGAGAGCAAGATCAAAGTCATGTAAATCTCGGAAACCCAAGCCTCCCAAACTTTGGGGAATACAATTCTTGTCCCATGCAATCTAATGAATATCTCTGAATTCTTATTTCAATTATCCAAACAAAAACCGAATGTATTTTATATTAGTTGGCTGATCAATTATATCCTAATAACCAAAACTAAATCGAAATAAGCAAACCTCGGCGTGGTTCGATTCAGAAGTTCTGGTTCGGTTTTTAATCCCGCTTATCCGCGTCTAAGTACCCATAGTCATTAGTTAATTGTAACATTAACACGAGTTAACAAAAACTGTAACATTAACCTGTTAACAAAATTACTCTACGTGGTTTGACAAAATTTTATTTAAACTCTACGAATTTCCCAAATTAATATTAAATCAAAAATTCGGAACTTAACCGTACAATTTAGCTACCTCAATAATGAACCAAAACTCCCTAAATCGCCAAATAATCTCTAAATCCCTAAATCCCCAATCCAGAAACACGACAAACTCACTTCTATAATTCTTTTTTTAATAAAGTAAAATTCCATAAAAATACCCCAACTTTATTCCGATAAGCTTTTTAATACCTGAACTACTTTTGTACCTAGTAAAATACTCAAATTATTTGTTTTGTCTATTTTAGATATCCAACTACGAACCATGTGCTCATTTTACAACCCCACATTAACAGATATATATGGACCTATACACGGTTTGATACAATATTTATAATTAATAATAAAATATTAATAAATAAATAAAAATTACATTCAATTTTCAAAAAATCCAAAAAAAAAAAAAAAATCCAAAACAATCGAAAAAAAAAACAAAATAGAAAGTTAAGAAAAAATAATTTTTATTTTTATTAAAAACATATATTATATTTTAGCTTTTGAACTAAAATTTTCTAAAAACTCAAAAATATAAAAATCCAAACAAATTCTCAAAAATTTATCTTATTATATAAACCTGGATTCCTCGACGTGATTGTGACACGTAGGATAATTTTCAATTACGAGATTGTGACATTTGTCACGGTTGTTAATTTAGATCTTGACATGTCTTAATTTAATTAAAAAAGCAAACATAAATTAAAGTAAATATTAAAAATGTTAAACTAAAAAAACGTAATCTTAGTAAAAATGAATTAAAGTAAATGGTTCGTAGTTGGATATTTAAAATGGGCAAAATAGATAGTTTGGGTATTTTACTGGGTACAAAAATACTTCAGGTATTAAAAAGCTTAGCATAATAAAGTTGAGGTATTTTTATGGAATTTTCTCTTGTAATAAACTAGGTAGGTAGCCCGCGCCTTGCGCGGGCATATAAGTTTCATAAACTAATTACATCATTAAGTTATTAACTTTGTTACCGATAAAAAACCAAACAAAAATATAACAACAATGTTAGATTTATGATCAATCCAAAAAAAAGAAATAACAACCAATATTATTCATAAAAAAATAAGAAATAAAGCAATGTCAATCATAGAGCTCGAGAACATATTGAATAATGCTTCATTCACTCACACATTGTATGCAAAGCAATTCTTTTTTATCTCTCCATCACTAGAACTCTCTCTCCATTTTGTCGTAATTGTCTCTCGCTCTAATCTGTTATTCCTCATCTTTTTCTTCTTCTTTTTATCGTCTTTGATTTTTTTTTTCTTCTTCTTCTTCTTGTTCTTGTTCTTCTTCTTAATCTTCTTTGACTTCTACTACTTTTTCTTTATCATCTTTGTCTTCTCCAACAATTTTTCTTCTTCTTACTCTTTTGGTTTGTTTTCGTCTATCTCTTCCGGTTTTCCTTCTTCATCGTCTTCGTTCTCTGACTTATTATTCTTTTGGTTTTTCTTCGTCCCGTCTTCATCCTCAAATTCTTTTGATTTGTCCTCTTCTTCGTATTCTTCATATTTAGGTTTATCTTCTCCCTCATCTTTTCTATTTCTCTTTTTCATCGTCTTTGGCTTCTTCTTCTTCTTCTTCTTCTTCATCACCTTCGTGTTCTTCTACTCCTTCTTCCCCTTCTTCCCCTTCTTCTTCTCCAAATCCTTAACTTTCTCCTCCTTCTTCTTCTTCTTCAACGTCTTGGTCTCATCTGCTTTCTTATTCTACTTATGGTTTTTCTTTTTCTTTGTCTTTGTCATCTTCCTCGTCTTTTCCGACCTTTTCTTCATCATCTTAGTCTTAGTCTTCGTCTTCTTCCTCTTCTTTTTCATCATCTTTGGCTTCTATGAATTCCTATTTTTTCACTCTCTCACTCTTCCAGTTTTTCTTCGTCATTTTCTTCTCCCTCTTCTACATCATTTTCCTTCTTCGTCGTCTTCTTTCTCTATTGTTTTTCTTCTTCATCGTCTTCAACTTCTTCTTCTTCTTCCTTATTGTTTTTAACTTCTATGGCTTCTTCTTCCTCTTTTTTCTTAAGGTTTGTCTTCATTTTCTTCTTCGGGTTTTTCTTCGTCCTCTTCTTGTTCCGGCTTTTTCTTTGTCTGACTTTTCTTCGCCCTCTTCTTCATCATCTTCATATTCTTCTGTGTTTCTTCGTCTCATCTTTGTCTTCTTCCTCACCATATTCAACTTTGAATCAAAATCTTCCATTTTCGGTTTCCATTACTCTCTCTCTGTCTCTCTAGATTCCTAACTTAGATCTCCCTTGGTTCTTCCTCGATAATCTCAAGCATGTTCTTCTTCCTCTTCTTCTCCACCATGAAAGATAAATTCCACAATATATGGGTTTAGTCTTGTATCCTTCTACTTCTCCTTCTCTCTTTTTCTCTCTTAATTTACCTTCAAACATCTTCCCCATCTCTTCCTTCTCCTTCTTCATAACAATCACACATTTTTTCGACGCCAAAACATCTTCATTGTTTCAGCCATGGTTTCCTTGTAGCTTCTATAATTTTCCTCAAGCATTTCAAACAAGGTTTGGAACCGGTTCAGTATTTTCGAATTCAATATCTCTAAAATTTATTTGTTCATACATAGATATGGTTCGTGGATCGTTGGCATTTTCTCCTCGAGCAATGCTTGTTTATCTAAACACTCTGTAATTTCAAGTACTCTCCTTATTAACACAATATTTAAGGGTTAATTTAAAAAACTCAAACAAATAAAATAGATCTGTTTCGAAGTCGTGATCGAAGATGTGCTAAAACGCATAATAGCGATTCTATCAATTATTGCTGATTAAGAGGCTTACATTAGAATTAAAAAATAGAATCTAATATATAAAAGATGGCCAACTCTCTCCAGTTGAGCGCCACATCATCACTTGGAGAGAGTGACATATGTCCAAACTTATTTATTTATTTAATTGTTTTTTTTCTTGGTCTTTTGAATTTGCACAAGTGTTAGTCATTTATACTTAATTTTTAGTAACGTTTATGCACAAAAACCCTCCAAATTTCTCCATCACTCTAATCTTAAAAACATCATTTAAATACTAATTTGTACATAAATACTATCGACTTGGTTCCAATGACAAATCCATAACTCTTAACATTAGAACATCTTAATATATATAATCAATTACTCAATAAAATAAGATACTTAATAATCTCTTCAAATAATATCATTTCCCTTTCGAATTTACAATCTTATCATGCAATAAATAATATTTTCCAGTCTTGGCCACGTCTCACATATACATCTCAAAATAATTCAATATTTTTTATTCTTATACCTGAGTGCAGAGAATAGTCTCGAAAAACATCGAATATATACAACAAACATTCATAGGCAAATGCATTTGAGTTTATTTGTAATTTAGAAGCTTATTATAAATGAAACTATAGTAATTTGATATAAAATATACAAACAAAGACAATGTAAAAAATGTTAATAACAAAAACAATAGTATCAAATACTTCGAAAATATAAACTTGCGCGTATGCGCGGGTAATCACCTAGTATATATAAAAAGAAATAAAACTACCATTACCAAAAAACTACACTTACATGTTCATGAAGGCTCTCTCTCTCTCTCTCTCTCTCTCTCTCTCTCTCTCTCTCTCTCTCTCTCTCTCTCTCTCTCTCTCTCTCTCTCTCTCTCTCTCTCTCTCTCTCTCTCTCTCTCTCTCAGTTTTTCTGCGTCTTCTTCTTCCTCTTCTTCTTTCTTATCCTTTTTCATCATCTTCGCCTTCTCAACATCCTATTATTTAGGTTTTTCGTCGTCTTTTACATCTTCTTCCTTTTCTTTATCTTTCGGTTTTTCTTCTTCTTCATAATTTCCTTATTTTTTTCATCGTCTTGGGCTTCTTCTTTTTCATAATCTTCGTCTTCTACGACTTCCTCTTCTTTTTTTTTCTTCCGGTTTGTATTCGTCGATCTTCTTGTTCTTCGACTTCTCCTAATTCATTGCATTTGTCTTCTTTGTCTTCTATGGTTCCTTATTCTTCTGGTTTTTCTTAGCTTCCTTTTGCATCTTCACCTTCTCAGACTTTGGCATCTTCATCTTCCGGTCTCCTTCCTCATCTTTAACTTATGGGTCCTCGTATTTTCCGAATTCTTTGTTACAGAACATATATTATGAAACCGAACATAAATATAATAAAAATGTAAGACATATATACAATCAACCAAAAAGGTAAAAAAATAATAACCAATAATATTTATTTATAGAAACAAACGAAGACTGAAAAATTACAGTTACCCCCTTATGGCCAAACAAAAAAAGCGAAACCGCTATTACCTTTTTAACCTTCGCGACATGTCAGACTTCTATAGAAGTCTTACATTTAGACTCTAATAGAAGTATGATTGATTTCTCTTACCAGACTTCTCTCAGACGTATTCAAGAAGTCTGATACAAATTAAAATAGTAAATTTAAATTTAAAAATTAAATTTTTTTTTTTGTTAAAACGTTTTTCTACAATAATTAAATATAGACGATTTTGAAGTATAGAAATTAATATTTCATAAACCTAAATCAAGTTAAACAAGGTTAGTTAATTATGCCTATACCTCAATAAATATCAGACTTCTCGAATAAGTCTGATACAAATTTAATTAGTAAATTTAAATTTAAAAATTGTAAAAAACTATTTTGTTAAAAATTTCTTATACATAAATTAAATATAGACGATTTCGAAGTATTAAAATTAAATTTCGTAAAATTGAATCAAATTAAAAACATGTAAGTCAAAGTAGGTTGTAAACCTCAAAACATGCTTTGTAATGGAAACATTTACATATAACTTTAGGGTTATATTCATGTTTTACCAAATTTACATTTGAAATTTTAAATTTGCACATATGTGTTGTAATGTGCATATATTTCACGAATTTGATGCTTCCTAAAAGTTATGTTTTAATATTGTCACTCATAAGTGCTAAATATTAGATTTAGGGTTACTCGGACTTATCGGAGAAGTCTGAGAGAATCGGGATTTCTCAGACTTCTCAGAGATTACCAGACTTCAATTTTAATCTGATTTTTTAAAAGTCAATTGCAAAACTACCCTCTCGTTGACCATATGGGTTTCATCAGACTTCTAAAGCAGTATGAGTATACAACTCAGATATGAAAATCGACGATATGCAAAAATTAGTACCTATATCCGTTTAGAGTTTGTTTTCACTCTCGTCGAGCGCCCAGAACGTCTAATATCACCAAAATACCGCAATACCGGTCGTGTTTTGCCGTTTTATGCCATAACTTCCGATTTCGGTACGTTTGAATCGGAAAATCAGTGGGAAAATGGAGAAAATAGGAGAGAGAAGTCGCGAAAAGTGTTTACGAGCTCTATTCTTGAGCTTTAATGGCCGAAAAACGGGTTAGTTAATGCATTAACTCGTCGACTATGGTTGTTTTCGTGGTTTCTCAGACTTCTCAGAGAATCGGGGTTTCTCAGACTTCTTAGAGAATCGGGGTTTCTCAGACTTCTCAGAGAAGTCTGAAACGTATTTAATTTGAAAATTTAAATTGATAAAATATTAAAAATTTAGTTTTTAGAAATTTTTACTACATAAATTACACATATTCATTGTTGCTGTATATAAATTAAAAGTATATAAAGTCTGAAATTATACTTTCATTTAATTTGAGTTTGTACGAATTAGACTTGAGAAGAAGTCTGAAATTAGACTTTTCCGAATTGGACTCTTTTAGAAGTCTGAATTTCGACTTACTTTTAAATTGAGACTTCAGATAAGTCTGCTAAACCGAAAAAATTAACGTAACCGGGAATTTTATCCCATCATATATAAAGGAAGTAACCCTAATTATGTAAAAAAATCTTACCTCTCTCAAACGGCGCTCTCTCTCTCTCTCCCTTGCCTCTCTGCACTCTCTCTCTCTCGCCTCTCTCTCTCTCTCGCCTCTCTCTCCCTCGCCCGCTAAAGCTCCACCGGCGACTTCTCTCCGCTCCACTCTCTCGCATCTCTCGCCGTTAACCTACGGCCTCTCCATTCTTGCCGGTTGTCGTAGTGGTAATCCGTCGGTCTTCTTCTTCTTTCTTCATCTCTTCTAACCCGTCTTCATCTCCCCATCTTCATCTCTTTCTCACTTCTTTATCCTATTGTTGAAGATCTGAGGTCAGCTTCTGGAGAAGGTCTCGACGACCACTGATTCAGAAGATCCATCTCGGATCTGGAGAGGGAATCTCTGCGAGAGGTTTTGTTTCTCCAGAAGTTGGAGCTTGGCATGTCGTCGCTGCCGGGAGGGCGAAATCCATTCTCAATCTCCGATGACGAGCTGTGAGGTAGAGCTAGCGTTGGGGGATGCGAGGCAGAGCGAGCGGTGGAGGATGCGAGGCAGAGCCGCCGTTGAAGCAAAATACAGGACGAAGTATATGGACGATCCTAGTAACAAGTCACTGGAGAACGATGCTAATGAGGAAGTATGTATTTTTTTTATCAATGGTTTGTGTTTCCTTATTACATGGACTCTTGAGTCCTAAGATTATATGGTGATTCGTTCAGGAGGAGGATGAGGAGAAGCAATATGATGCTGATGTTGTTCGACATAACGCTTGATGGTCACTGTTATTATTGTAACAATGTAAAAAAAATCTCTTCCCCAACGACGATGGAATAAAGGAAATGTTACTAGGATCGAATAGATGAAACAATGTAAAAAAAAATTAATCACTTACATTAGTCAAAGTTAATTTTTGATGCAATTTAACCTTATACCAAAAGACAAGAAAGAAGCACAGGAATTTCAAATCAGAACTAACACACGTAATTAATAAAATTCAAAAAAGGAAGAAAAAGAAGTAACTAATCTTGTGTCTATATAATACAACCCCATCACCTAAAGCAGCACATTTTATATCTGAAGACACTCAAAGCCACCAACATGCATGTAAGCGCATTTCCATCTCTAAGGGAAAAAAGACTGACTGCAATAGAAGTCTGATAAGAAAAATGCATTTTCAGATTATACCTGTCTCCATCGAAATGAACGCGTGACCATAGACTCGGATCCGCCTCCTCCAAGTATCTAGCAAGGTCAGGATTTACCGCTCGTAAGGAGGCCGGTTAAAATCGTACATCGTATATGCGTACGCCGCGTTTTTCACCAAGTACAAAAGATGTTTTCCCCTGAACTTTGTGAGTATCCAACCCACAAAATGCCAAATCTGGTCTCTCACAACCCATTCACCAAAATTAACAGGTAAATGCACCATTATCTGTAAAAACAATCATGGAAAAACAACATTAGCGATCTTAATGGAAATATCAGACTTCTTCGCGAAGTCTGATTCTATTAGCTACATTGCCAGAATTATTAAAAAAATTATTTAAAAATAATTACCGAACATAAGCATGTAAAACTAACGTAGAAGGAACATATACAACTAACACACATATAAAAATTTTAAAATCAACGAAATTCATCACAAATATAAAAAAACGGTTTTAAAAAATTTGTCAATCCAGACTGCCACAGAAGTCTGACAAACAGTACGTCAGACCTCTATGGCAGTCTGAAAAAGAGGGTATTTTTCAATTAGAATGTTACAAAGCAGACTGTGGATGCCGTCTGACGAAAAGTTATCAAAGCAGACTTCTATCGCAGTCTGACAAAAATGGTATTTTTGCAATTGACCCAAACTTTGATTTTGTTGTCAGACTGCATTAGATGTCTGAGAAAAAGAAAAATGTATTTCTGCAATTGACCAAAATTTTGACTTTTTGTCAGACTTCTCCTGCAGTCTGAAAAAATTATGGGGTAGTTTTGCAATTGACCGAAGTTTGACTTTCGTTCCCAGACTTCCAGGGCAGTCTGAAGAAATCCTTCAGACTGCGATAGAAGTCTGACAGAAATTGGTGTATTTTTTGCGTTGACCAAAATCTTTGATATCAGACTTCTTTAGCAGTCTGAAAGATTTAATCATTTTCAGACTGCCATAGAAGTCTGATACTTTCTCCCTCCTATTCAGACTGCCAAAGAAATCTGATACATTTTCCCCCATTTTGGTCAACTTTTGAAAATTTTCGGTTAATTACTACCAGTACCCTGTTTTTTTTTTCAGACATCTGATTATGTCTGAAAAAACAGTCAACTTCCGGTCAAAGTCGCTCATTTTTCCTTCATACTGGATATGAAGTCTGAATAAAAAGTCAAGTTTTCGGTCAATTGCAAAACTACCCTATGCCTCGATTAGAGGATGTTTCTTGATTTTTTTGTTTTCAAAGGAAATTGCCAGACTTCAATTTTAATCTAAGTATTTAAAAGTCAATTGCAAAACTACCCTCTCGTTGACCATGTGGGTTTCATCAGACTTTTAAAGCAATCTGAGTATACAACTCAGATCTAAAAATCGACGATATGCAAAAATTCTTACCTATATCCGTTTAGAGTTTGTTTTCACCCTCGTCGAGCGCCCAGAACGTCTAATATCACCGAAATCCCACAAGCCCAGTCGTGTTTTGCTGTTTTTATGCCATAAAAAATGATTTCGGTAATTTGAATCGGAAAATCGAGGGGAAATGGGAGAAATCAGAGAGGAGAACTCGAGAAAAGGAAGTCCGAGCTCTATTCTTGGGCTTTAATGACGAAAAATGGTTTAGTTACTGCATTAACTCTTCGACGATGGTGGTTGTCGTGGAGGTTGAGAATTGATGGCAATGGCATTTCCGTAATTAAGTTAGATCTGAAAATTTTTTTTGTCTTTTGAAAAAAATGTTAGACTCTAACAGCAGTCTGAGGAATGGCATTTGCGTGAATATCCAGATTCTTAAAAGGTAATTCGTGGGATTCTGAAAAATAGGAGAGGAAGGGGGCATTTTTAGCTTTGACTTCAAATTATAGGGTATTTTTGCAAAAATGCCATAATTGTATCAAAACCATATTATTAAAATAAGACAAAAGACCGCTTTAAAACATATTTTGAAAGACTTATTTATATACAACGTTCATAGTTTTCTTTTGTGGCTTCATTTTTGGATATGTAATCAAAATCTTGAGTCTTTTCTTCGTTGTTACCTTATAAACAACAACATAAAATTGTTCCTGAAAGTTTTAAATACTTTTTTATCAATCAGAATAAAGAGAAATCATAAACACGACAATATAGATCAATTACATGTCCATGAAGATAGAAATGAACTCTCTCTCTCTCTCTCTCTCTCTCTCTCTCTCTCTCTCTCTCTCTCTCTCTCTCTCTCTCTCTCTCTCTCTCTCTCTCTCTCTCTCTCTCATGTGCTTCTAATATTTTCAAAAATAGAAATATATACCCAAAAAAAAAAATTAAGACCACCATTACAAAAAAACTACACTTACATGTTCTTAAAGACTTTTTTTTCTTTTTCGTTTTTTTCATGTGCTTTATATTTCGTTTTTTTCTTTTTCCTCGTATTTTTCTTATTTTTTCATCGTCTTGGGCTTCTTCTTTTTCATAATCTTTGTCTTCTTCGACTTCTTCTTCTTTTTCTTCCTGTTTTTATTCGTCTTCTTCTTCCTCTTCCTCTTCCTCTTCTTCTTCCTTTTCTGGTTTATTATTCTTCAGGTTTTCTTAGTCATCTTCTCATACGTTGTCATATTCATCTTTCCGGTCTCCTTCCTCATCTTTAACGTAAGTATCCTCACATTTTCCGAATTCTTCTTCATCAGCTTCGTCTTATTTTTTTCATCTTCCTTGTCTTTTCCTTCTTCATCTTCATCGTCTTCGACTTCCTCTTACTTTATCGTCTTTCTCTTCTCCAACTTATGCTTCTTCATTTTCATTCGGTTTTTCTTCGTCCTCTTTCTTCTGATTTTTCTTCTTTCTATTATTCTTACTTATCTCGTCTTCGTCATCTTCCTCTTCTGCTTCTGCTTCGTCTTCATCTACTTCCTCTTCTTCATCTTCCGATTTACCTTCTTTCTCGTATTTTCGTTCTTCTTTTTCATCATCTTCGACTTCTTTTCACCATATTTGTATTCCCCGACTTCTTCTTTTCTTTCTTTCCAATTTTTGCTCCTCCTCTTCTTCCTCTTCTCCTTCATATTCTTTGTCTTATTTAAATTCTTATTCTTTTGATTTTTCTTAGTCGTTATCATCATCTTCACTTTCTTCTACTTCGTCTACATCATCTTTCGGTTTTCTTATTCTTCTACTTCGTTTTCTTCATCTACCGGTTTTCTTCTCTTTCTTCGTCTTTAACCTTTCCGACTTCTTATTCCTATTCTTCTGGTTTTCTTATTTTTCTTCAACTTCCACATCTTTGTATCCTTATCCTTCTTCATTATTTTGTGTTCTCCCTTTTTTTCCTTTTTCTTCCGGGTTTTACATGACTTTGTCTTTGTCTTCTTCCTCCTCGTCTCTTTCGACATCTTCGTTGTCTTTTTCGACTTTTTTCTTCTTCTTCTTCTTCTTCTTCTTCTTCGTCTTCTTCTCCTTCTACTTCTTCTTCTTATTATTCTTCCGGTTTTTGTTCTTCTTATATTTGAAATTTTGAATAGAAATTATAATTTATAATTGCATGGATTTGTAGATAATCAATTTCATTAAATGTAGTATAATAATTCTTGTGAAATTAGGAAAGAGAGCATGAGATTTTTGGGGCTAACATTTTTTTATTGTTACTATCCAATTTTTGATTTTAAGGTTTTTAATGTTATTTAAATAATATAAGTTATCATCGTTCCTATTCTAGTCTTTACACTTTTCTAAAATTGCATAATTTCTTAAAAAAATTATTAGTTGACTAATTACTTTTCGCTGTTATAATGTATCTAATTAAAATTATACAACGTTGAATATTTTTGAAAGAAAAAAGATAATTAACAAAGACATAGATTAATCGATCGAATTGACTAAAAATCTATAAATTAACCGATTGAATTGACAAAAAGTGAATAAAAATTGTTTAACTTAATCGATCAAATTGAATAAATTGCTAATGACAATGAATTGTAGTAAGATTATTCCATTAAGAATTAATATGTTGATCCAAAATCTGACCGTTGTATATATATCAAGACTAATAATAATTACAATCATCATAAATTACACCCTTAGAGATATAAATGTCAATATTATGTTGCGGCTGGCTTCCTTCCTGGTTGCTAGAGATTTTTGAAGCGGATCCACCGATTACCTATGTGTAATTGGTCAGAGGTGATTGTATTTTTTCCATCATTGTTTTTTGATTATCAAAAATTGCATTTTTGTATCGTTTTATGAAACTTTGTTTTATTTCAGAGACTCTTAACATTATTGAGTATAATTATTGAGTATAATTTTTATATATGTAGAAATTAGAGTTAGAATCAACATAAATAAATTGCAGTAGTGGCCATATATGTACATGTTATATCTTCAATTTATCACATAGAAAATGACTCTAATATGGTTACTAATATGTTATACCTGAGGGTGTTTCTGGTGAAGATATGCCGGTAAGATTTTGACGTATACAGATACCAATACTACAACCTTTTGTATGTATTTTTTTGGGGGGTTCTTAGCTGAGACTTCATCATCTTGGTTACACAGAGCTGGTGAAAGAAGTAGCATGTAAACCCTCTAGAGATCTTGAATAACGCCAAATGATCAAGTAATTCCTCTATCTATCACACCGGCTTGTGTATACAAATGAAGAGCATAATCTGTATGCATGTAGGTTATATATAAAACCTTCACATATTACAATCAAGTATAAATTGATGATAGTAGGACACTGGGACATGGCTTTTGTGAGGAAAGTAGTGTCAGATAGAATCATGTTGATCTCTAAGTGTTATATTGTTGTATGAAGTAGTTGTTGATGAAATTCTCTTATATCGGTTTGTCTAACGTTGAATTCTCTAATTTGGTGCATGGGAAACTAGAGATCAGTGTGTTGTTATAGTTGAGCTGATTGGCGATTTTTTTTAGAGGTTCTATTTCGGGTTTATTGTCAATTTCGGTTGTGTTAATTTGAACGTTTGGTTATCTATTTTTGGTTTAGTTTGTTATAGTTAAGAATTTATGTTAGATATGAGAACTATTTGAAAGAAAGAAAATTTATCCACGTTTATGGATCGGAGGTCGATCTTTCCATCTGATATTTCATCTCCATTCTCTTTTGTTACAATTTATTACATTTGGATTTTCTTTACCAATGTTATGAAGATTTATAATCTATATAGAGAAAGAAGGTTTAAGTCATTGGTCTACATAGAGATTTACATTTAAGGCAGTCAATTGTTTTAAATATAAAACACCACAGAAGAATATAACTGCAATCAATCAATTTTGGCTTTGAATTAAATGTTTCCGGAGAGTAAATAAATGCTTAAATCCATTTTCAAATTTGTCTCTCTTTCTAAATTCTCGTATGGGTGCTTAAAACATATTTTCCCATTTCCAAATTCAGTTCTCCAAAATCAAGAATCGAAAAGGACAATGGATTCTCAAGAAATTGATTCATCATCGAGTACAATCATCGTCTTCCCTCTCTGTTTCTCTCATACGTAAATCTCATTTACTTATTCATAAATTGATTAGATTTTTGGAACACTCTCTCACTTTGCATTAGCAGCAAGAGAAAATGTTGACTTTGCTCAGCCGATAAGAGATAAAGGAGAGTAGATGGAATCATCGTAAAAGGTTGGCCTAGGACACTGCTTTTTTCACCAACCCTGGTTTCTTTTCAATTTCCTTAATGCATTTTTTGAATTTAACAAACATGAAGAAATATAATTATAATTACTATGATTTTTCCCAAATTTTTGTTTGTTACAGGTGTGTTAGATCCTGAAGAATTTTTCGGGAGCTTAAAAGTTGGCGTGAATGAGTTTGAAGTCAAAAAAAATCATAAGCACTCGATTAAGACACTTCCATGTGTTTATTCGGAAATCGCTGATCGTCCAAGTCTTTGTTTGGGACAACGCTTTTTTTTAACGATCCATGTCTCACCCTTTTATTTCAACTACTGTATATGGTTTTAACATTTTCACATTTTTAAAACATTATTCCAGTATTTTTTTTTATCATTCAAATAAGGATTCCTCAAGTTATCATATTTTGAAAAGTGATTCCGCTATCCATTATATTCGTGCTAAAAATTATGATTAGAACAAAATAAAACAAAATGTTATTAATCTACTTGCAAATATTTTGCGGAAACTCTATTGTCTATTCATCTAAAATGATTCTTGCTATTCAATTATTTAACAATTCCATTATTCTATATATTTTGCTATATGATCCGCTTCGATTCTGTATTTTGAAAATTGACAATTAACAATTATTGTGAAGGTTTTCTTGATGCTGAGAAGTTGTCTCTACTGAACAATGGTTTCACCAATAACACACAACTTCATAAGTCGGATGTTTTAATGCCGACGACAACTCAAGGCATCAGACTTTCTGTGGCGAGCATTGAGTTTGAGTTTGACCTGTTTCACAATCTGAGAGCCTCTCTATGTAATTCACCGAATGTGAAGCAGACGGGAACTCAAGAGATCCAACGCAAGTTACCAGATGGTACAAAGATAAAAAAAAAATAACTTGAGAGGGACGACTTCTTTTTTCTCAAAATCAATCAAATTTGCTTTCATCTAAACATTTTGATCTTGTTTCTGAAGAGGACTTAAAGGGTGTAGACAGAAAAATCAACCTTTGAGTCTCATTCCTCAGCCAAAAGTGTCGTCCTCTGCTTCATCTTCTTCTATCTCCAAACTTTTGACTCCTAGTCAAGCTAAACCCAAAAAGAAATGTGTTAATTGTGAACTCGGTGAGAACATGATTCTTTTTTTTTTTGGTCGTCAACAGGAGAAATATCAATACCCTTAAGAATTCCACATCCTTTTGTTTGATTTTGAAGATAGGAATAAGGGAAAACACAAGAATCATGGGTTTGAAGAACAATCTGGATCATCAATATCTATCTTAAGGTCATCGTATTCAGGTCATGCAATGAAGGATTTGACATCATCCTCCTCTGGTCTGAGGTTACCACTGCCAAAGATGAGATTTTTCGACTCGGTATGCTTCCAAAGAATATATTTTATAAAACGTACCCAAGCATCTTGTGATGATGATAAGAAAAGCTAACTTTTGTTACAACATGAGAACAACGGAGAGAAAGATGAGAAACGATGCCACATGATCCAAAAATAATCATATATTATGACAGTGATGCAGGCAATGAATCCCATATGGAGTCATCTTCTTCATCAGTCAATGAATCCCATATTTGTTATATCAAAGTAAAATCGATGCATACCTCTTTTAGGGACGGTATAAGCAATACTGACAGTGATGCAGGCAATGAATCCCATATGGAGTCATCTTCTTCATCAGTCATCACATGCTTGTTGTGATCCTGGAAGCGCTTTTTCTTCGCCATAATTCTTGCATAGGTTATAGCATCTTCTTCATCAGTCATCACAACGAACAACACTCAAAAACTAAGCTAAGAGGCAAGAACAAATTTTTATTTTTTAAAAACGGCAAACATAGCAGGGGTTTTCGAGCAAACACCTACAAAATAAGACGACAAAAATAACAATCAGTGACATCAAGATGAAAATAACCATACATGTACAGTTCAAAGAACATCGACCCAAAACTAAAATTAAAAAAAACACATACAAAGCCAAAAAGAAAGAACGACTAAACATAACAAAAAACATATACGAAACACGGAAAGAATAATACGAGGACGTGATATTTATAGCCACTACACATGCTAGGATAAGTACAAATATTAGATATTTTTCGAGATTTTGTTTAATTAAGATAAGTACAAATATTAGATACGAAAATAAGATAAATACAAATATTATATACGAAAATCAGAAAAATATACACTTTTACATTTTTAATATATACGACAAAAATTAGATACGAAGATTGGCAAAATATACACTTTTACATTTTTAATATATACAGCACCGACTAATTACGAATACAATCAAACGTAGGTTAGGATTTTCTAATTATTGGGTCAGCAATCTCGATTTTTGCAAATACATAATGTCAAATATTTGTTAATGTTTCACACTCAAAATATAACCCATCACGAAAACATGAATAACCAAATACAGCAAATTCAAAAAAAAAACATTAGATGAATTTTCAAAAATTTTAAACAAAAAAATTGATATTTTGTTTTTTTTGTTTTGACAGTTTTGAAGACCAAAATTTAAAAACGGTTTTTCTTAGTGACAACATCGAAAATAAAATTTTAAAAATGCAAACCCATATATGATTTGAAGCCCACTATTACGAAACACTATAAATTAAAAGCCCAAAAATCGATTCCGAAAATTTACTTCGCTTTAACTATATATGATACTTTTTTTGTTTTTTATTAATCACAAAACCAGAAGAAAAAAAAAAGAAAAGAATAAGAAACAGAGAGAAAAAGCATACCACACAATATTCCCTTCTCTCTCTCTTCTCTCGCTTATAGAGAGCCTCTCTCTAAGCAAAACACGAGGGAGAAAAATCCGAGGGAGACGCGAAACGAAAGAAGACCACCTTTACTTGTTTCTCTGCTCGTTTTTTATTTTTCTTTTCCTAGATACGAGTATCTTAAGATTCAACTGGTAAGTTCTCATAATTTTTTTTTTCTTTTCCAAATGATATATAGATGCTTTTAAATTTAATCGGAGGATTTTTTTTTGCTATGAATCTCTTTTATCTTCTTTATGTTGTTTTGAGCAGATTGAGAGCAACGTTGACGATGATGATGTGTTCGTAATCGAAGAGGAGACCATCGTTTACAAAATCCGAATTGAGAGGCTCTGCGAACAGTTCTAATCTGTGCGATTTTGTCACGGAAGAGAGAGGAAAAGATGAGGGGAGTCGGATGACTGTTGCTATCAATCGGAGATCTTCTCGCCGATCTTGTTGAAGAAACTGCTGAATCACCAGCAAACGCTCCAAATCCTGAAAGTTCATCAAAACTAGACCATGATGCCATCTCTTGACCAGTGGATCTAACCCGACTCTTTCAGGTCCGGAACCTTACATATTATTAAGTTTTATACGAAAATCATTTGGATTTAATGGAATCTCTATCATTGCTCATTCATCATAATGAATTGAGTCTTCTTTGAGCTATGCAATTTATATCAACATATTGTTTCATTGTTAGTTCAAAAGTTTATGCATCATTCTGATTGATCTTGGATTTTTTCGACAAGTTGTTTGGTTTTGACTTGGAAAATTCATCATAGTAAAGGGTAATTTTAAATTTGTGTGTATCATTAGAGAAATGTGTTAATGTTCTTGTGGAAGAGCTGTACTGTAAACATTTTCTTAATTCATATAATTGATGCATTCTTGAAATTTTGCCGACTTGTTTTGTTATTCTTATCAACGTTGTTTCTATTATTAGTAATTTAGTATAGTAGATTTTGATGTAATTTCTTACTTAGTTCTTATCAAGAGTAAGCCAATATTGGATTCAATGAACTTTGTTCAGTTTTGAACCATAAAAACTCTATCAATGGGCTTGATTGGTATGTCAGTTGAAAAGCAATAGTTAATCATGAAACAGTGGAATCGTTGGAATAACTAAATTGGAAATGAAAAACATTTGAATAACAAAAACTATTAGATGATTAAAGTTTTGTCTAATCTATTTATAATATTAAAACTTGTGCGACAAATTTAAAAATCACTTGTTTTATCATTCCGTGTGTTTTGCTGTATATACTCGACATAATCGTTAAAACTTAAAAAAGCTACATACCATTCAATTCATAATAATCAAGTGAGTTATGCATTTTATATGAACATATTGTTTATATGATAGTTCAAATTATGTGCTGTTTAATTTGAAAACTTTCCTACAGTTTGTTTGGTTTGACTTGGACAATCCAATCGTAGTAAGCAGTTATGTAGAACGCCGTGAGTCCGAATCAGAATGGATATGAAAACTGAATATTATTCTTTATTCCATATAAGTGATTCATTCTTGAAATTGAAAATTTACTGACTTGTATTGTTGTTCTTATTAATATTGTTTCTATGATTAGTATAGTATTTGGATGTAATTTCTTACTTAATGCTTGTATGTGTATTTTGGGGCGCAATGATAAAAAAAAACCAATGTTTTGTTTCAGGAAAACTATGATAAACTAAACAATGTTTTTGCTGGTTCTGATCACTCATGGACCTCCCTAACATTGGAGGTAATTTGAAAACTTAATTGGGACTTGCAATCAACACATTCTTTTGTGATAAATTTGATGATTATTGCTTTTGTTTTGTTGTCTATTCCTTTCAATGGAAGTCTTTTAAGGATTTTGTCTTTGAAACCAGTTCTACAGTCCTGTAACTAAATAATTGGTGATACCAATATCTCAAGCATGTATATATGTTATGAGATTCTATTGATACGAATGCAAATTAGTTGTTTCATGGCTTGTCCAGAGACATATATAAACTAATCTTTTACTTTCTTCCCCTTCAATTTCAGCTTTGCACTTCCCTATAAACTGCAAACAAGTTGGTCCATGCCACGACCACAAATGCTAGATTATTGTCAGAGAAGATAGAAGAACTCGAGAAAATAGTGAAACGAGGCGATTCTTTAGTAGCAGCTGCAATAACAGTTCACGCCACGGTTAACCAGGAAGGATTACTCTCGTAGGACATATAATGATACCGATTAATGCTTTCCCAAGGTGCAACCCAACCTATTGGGTTCTACTAGTCATTCAAAAAGGGCTCTATGACTTTGTTTAAAGAGTCTAGATTAATCTTGAATGATTAAGGATATAAAATATACAATCTTCTAACATTTATGGAAGAGCAAGCATATATTCAATTGGTTTATTGGAGACTGTAGGATTTGGTTTTAACGATAGGATAAGGTCTGATTATATATTTATGTGAACTTTGATTGAGGGAGAAGTGTTGAGTGTGACCCCTGATTTTAGCTGAAAACAAGTTCTAGACTATTTAAATTGCGTCACTGCTTATAACCGTTGACTTTTTCAAAATATTTAACCATAGATTTAAATATGGTAAAACTAAAACAACATAAAATTTTCTGACCCAAAAAAAAAAACAACATAAAATTCAAAATCATATTATAAATTGATTTAAACTTGATTTTCGATGGTTAGATTTTACGGAGAATTGGAAATATAGGCCTAATTTGGAGCAACATTGTCCCCTTAGGATATTTTGAACTTTTGGACAAAATTACACTTTTATTTTATCTAAAAATTCTGAAATTAATATGTTTTAATACTGAAATGTTTTGAAAAAATCAAAAAAATGAAAGAAATATATTTTTAAAATTCGTTTTAGGAAAAAAAAATATTTTTTAACATGTTCTGCGATTATGCAGAAAACGTGTTCTACAATTCTATAATTACTAGGTACGTAGCCCGCGCCTTGCGCGGGCCGAGTGATCTCAAAAACGTAATACAAAACTTTATGTTATAAACCGAAGAGAATTAGAACAACCACTTGATACATACATGATCAAAATAAAGTTAATCAAAAAAAATAAACACTATACAAAATTAAAAACTCAAAAAGAAATACTAAATAAGTGTATGAAACTCACAAATCAATTGAACTAAGACAAACGCGAGTTCTTCGTCATTTTTTCCCTCTTATTTATCCTTTGGTTTTTCTTCTTTATCGTCTTTTCTTTATTTTCCGTCATCATCTTCCACATTTATCTCTCATTCTCTCACGTCTTCTTCTTCGTTTTCTTTCTTTTTTTTGTTTTCTTCTTCCGTTTTTTCTCTGTCACTCGTGTTTTTCACATCATTTCCTTCTTCTTCCTCATCGTCTTCGGCTTCCACTTCTTCTTCCTCTTATACATCTTTTGATTTTCTTATTCCTCACCATTTTCTTTCATCTTCATCATCATTATCGACTTCAACTTCTTGTTCCTCTTACGTTCTGTCTTCATCTTCTTCCGGGTTATATTATTATCTTTCTTCTTCTTCTTTTTTCTCCTTCTTCATCACCTTCGTCTTCTTCGTTCTCTTCGACTTATTATCCGTCTACTATGTATTGGTTTTCTTCTCCTACTTCTCTGACTTCTTAATTTGATTACTTTTCCCCTTCTCCAATTTTGTCATTTCATTCTTCTTTGTTCACTATCTTCGTCTTCTCCGACTATTTTTCTTTTCTTCATTATCTTCATTGGCTTCGTCTGTTTCTTCTCCCTCTTCTTTATCTTTTAGTTTTTCATGTTCTTCGTCTTTTCCTTCTTATCCTCCATCGTTTTCAACTCCAACTTCTTCTTCTTTATCGTCTTCGTCTTCTTTGACTTTTTTTTTTCAGTCGGTCTTTCTTCATTTTCTTCTTTTGAATTTCTTCGTTTTATTCTTCTTATTTTTTTCTGCCTCATCTTCTCCGTTTTCTTCTATCGTCTTTGTATTCTCATGCTTCTTATTCTTCCACATCTTCTACTTCTTATTTGTGTTCTTCTTCTTCCTTTTATTTAACTTTCGATTTTTCGTCTTCCTCATATTTTCCTTCTTCTAATTATTTTGTAGAATTTTGGAATTTTTCGGACGTATATTTTCACATTTTTATGGGCCTGGCTATCTTTACACAAACGATCAGTTTCAAAGAATCTTGTAAAGTAGAAGCACATAGATAACATGGACACATATTATCCGACCGTTCTAACATGAACCCTCCTATTGGAATAATATAGTTTGAAATCTGAAACAAAGTCACAATGTCTAATTGAAACACAATACACAATCATCTTAGGATTCAAATTTCTTCATTACAACTGTCTGTAGCAAGTATAGGCCACAACCGCTGAAGCAGCAACGCATACAACAGGAAGAGCGGCATATATACGTATCTTATAGCTCCCAGCTCTCTAACCATATTGGTATACCGCATACCTTAAGTGTCACTATTTATTAAAAAGAAAGTCTTTTCAGCAATTTATCTTCTCGGATTCCGGTATAAGCTTTTTAATGTTGTTATCACTTTCAAGTTGATAATCTTCTGAGGTGTCCAGAGATAATATCTAATTAATATTACCATAAGATTGTCAATGTGACTCCTCAAAAATTCTATATGGTTTTTCTTCTCCAAATTCATCACTCTCTTCCCCTTCTTATTCTGATTTTTATCTTTATTTTCTTCGGTCTTCTCCCTCTCGTCTTTTTCTTCTTCTTCTTCTTCACGACTTCGTCCTTCTCTTCTCCCTCCTATTCAACTTTCTGATTTTCTTCTTCCTCGTCATTTCCTTCTTCTTTTTCACTGTCTTCGGCTTCTTCTTCTTCCTCTTATTTGTCTTTTGATTTTCTTATTCCCCATCTTGTCTTTCCTCTTCTTCATCGTCTTTAACTTCTATTTCTTCTCCCTCTTATGATTTGTCTTCTTCTTCTTCTTCCTTTTCTGCTTTGTTCTACTCTTCTTCATATTCTTTATCTTTTGGTTTTGTTCTTTTTCGTATTTTCCTTATTCTTTTTCCGGTTATTATTCGTCTTCTTCTTCATTCTCCAATTTTAAAACGTTTTCAGTTCCTCATCTTTTCCTTATTTTTCTTCATCGTCTTTGACTTGTACTTCTTCTTCTTCCTCTTATATATCTTTTGATTTTCTTATTCCTTACCCATTTCTTTTATCTTCATCATCGTCTTCGACTTCTATTTCTTCTTACTATTCTGTTGTGTCTTCTTTTCCTTCCTCTTCTTCCTCTTTTGGTTTTTTTTCTTCCTCGTATTTTCCTACTTCTTTGACTTCTTCTTCATCATCTTTGTATTCTCTCAGTTCTTCTTCTTCTTCTTTTTCGATTTTTATTAGCCTTATTTATTCTCTGCTTCTTATTCCTCCTTGGTCTTCTTTGTCTTATCCAAACTCTTTTTGTTATGGTTTTTCTTCGTTTCTTTCTCATCTTCACCTTCGTCTACTTTGTATTATTCATCTTCTGGTTTTCTTCTCTTTCTTTATTCTTTTTTTTCTTCCACATATTTTCCTTCTTCCACTTCGTCTACTATGTATTGGTTTTTTCTTCTCCGACTTCTTCTTCTGATTGTTTTTTTTCTTATCCAAATTCGTCATTTCGTTCTTCTTTGTTCACCATCTTCGTCTTCTCCGACTATTTTTCTTTTCTTCATTGTCTTCATTGGCTTCGTATTTTTCTTCTCCCTCTTCTTTATCTTTTAGTTTTTCATATTCTTCGTCTTTTCCTTCTTATCATCTATCGTTTTCAACTCCTACTTCTTCTTCTTTATCGTCTTCGTCTTCTTTGACTTCATAATTTTTTTTCATTCGGTTTTTCTTCGTTTTCTTCTTCTGAATTTCTTTGTTTTATTCTTATGATTTTTCTACTGCTTTTCTCCGTTTTCTTCTATCGTATTTGTATTATCCAGCTTCTTATTCTTCCACATCTTCTACTTCTTCTGTGTGTTCTACTTCTTCCTTTTATTTGACTTTCGATTTTTCATTTTCCTCGTATTTTCCTTCTTCTAATTAATTTTTGAAAGTTTGGAATTTTTTGTACGTATATTTTCATTTTTTTTATGGGCTTGGCTTTCTTTACACAAACAATCAGTTTCAAAGAATCTTATGAAATAAAAGCACATAGATAACATGGACACATATTATCCGACCGTTCTAACATGAACCCTCCTCTTGAAACGAAGGGAAAATGTAATAAAAAGGAAGATATAATAACGAAACAGTCACCAGTCATGAAAAGTAAAAATCCAAAGAAATTCCATCAAAATTAATTTTTTTCTCTAATGATAAGGAGCCCAAATGCTAACAAAAATTTGTACGGACAAAAAGACCGAAATACTCTGTTATAACAGTAGTGTCATAGAGAATCCTTTCATCCTTTGAGAGAAAATTTACCAGTAGCCTATTCCCATGTCAATCAAAAGTCCTTTTAAGTTTAGTATAGTAACAATCGATTTGCTCCATTTATCAATTTTCATTTCAATTTTGAAGTTAATTTTTAAACTCGTGCAAAATCGAATATATCATACGATTGAGACAATAGCACAAAAAGTATCCACGGTTTCGAATACTCATTTCTCTCATGATATCCTTATCGATTCGAAATGAAGTATTTTCTGCCAACGTCAATAATAAGACTCCAAAATGTTCATGCAACATCAACGAAATTCTCGCTTATCTGAAACCTTTTTTACACACACTCAATCCTTATCCCCCTTTATATACACTTGTGCAGTGTTTTTCACATGTGGTTGTAAAACCGAGGAAAGGAAATTCACAAAGCTCGATAATATAATGAATAATGTTTCTTTGACACACACATTGTAATTACGAACGATTTTCTTCCTCCCTCGTTGGAACTCTTCCTAAACTATGTTTCTTCATCATCTTTTCGTTCTTCTTTTTCATCATCTTAGTCTTCTCCGACTTCTTTGTCATCGTCTCCGTCTTCTCAGGATTTTTTGTTTCTCTCAGTTTCTTCTTCTTCTTCTAATCCTTCTACATCGTCTTCATCTTCTCGACATCCTATTACTCCGATCTTTCTTCATCTTCTTATCCTTTTTTAATCGTCTTGGGCTTCTTCTTTTTTATAATCTTCTTCTTCGACTTCTTCTTGTTCTTTTTCTTCCGTTTTTATTCGTCTTCCTCTTCTTCTTCCTTCTCCTAATTCATCGCATTTATCTTCTTTGGTTTCTTATTCTTCAGGTTTTTCTGAGCCTCCTTCCCCATCGTCACCTTCTCATACTTTGTCATCTTCATCTTCCAGCCTCATTCCTTATCTTGAACGTATGTGTCTTTGTATTTTCTGAGTTCTTCTTAATCAGCTTCGTCTTCTTCTTCCTCCTCTTCTTTTTCTTTTATCGTCCTCGTCTTTTCCTTTTCATCTTCATCGTCTTCGACTTATACTTCTACTCATTTATCGACTTTGTCTTCTTCGAAATCTGCTTCTTCTTTTTCTTTTGGTTTTTCTTCGTCTTATTTCTTCTGATTTTTCTTTTTTCTATTTTCTATTATTCTTATTTATCTCGTTTGCTTTGTCTTCATCTGCTTCCTCTTCTTATCTTCCTCCTCGTATTTTTTTTTTTTTTATTATCGTCTTTGACTTCTTTTTCACCATATTCGAATTCTTCGACTTTTTTTCCACTTTTTTACTCATCCTCTTCTTTCTCTTGTTCTTCATATTCTTTATCTTATTTGAATTCTTATTCTTTTGGTTTTTCTTCGTCGCTTTCCTCATCTTCACAGTTTTCAACTTCTTCTACATCATCTTCGGTTTTTCTTCTTCTACTACTTCGTTTTTTTCATCTTCCGGTTTTCTTCTTTTTCTTCTTCTCTAACTTTTCCAATGTCTTATTTATGTTCTTCCAGTTTTGTTGTTCTTCTTCAACTTTCTCATCTTCTTATCCTTATGCTTCTTCATTATTTTTTGTTATCCATGTTTTTATTTTTCTTCCAGATTTAATTGATATAACTTTGTCTTCGTCTTCATACTCATCTTTTTCGACTTATTTTTCTTCTTTTTCTTCGTGTCCTTCGACTTCTTCTTCTTCTTTCGGTTTTTGCTCTTCTTATTTTGAATATGAATTATAATTGATAGTTGTATGGATTTGTACATAATTAAATTCATTAAAGGTAGTATAATAATTCTTGTGAAATTAAAAAATAGAGCGTAAGATTTGTGGGCTAACATGTTTTTTTTTCATCGCTGTTTTGCTATACTGCTTCCTCTAATGGAGGTTTTGTAAGACTTTTATTCAATCAATCAAAATCAAAATCAAAATCAGATAAAACACATTTACAATACACAACTTTACAAAAATGATGACTCGTAAGGGTGTGGAAGAGTGTGACGCTATGCCTGTAAATGTAATACAACCAAATTATAATTGTGTTAAGATAGTATATTGTATAAAGGAAAATAAATAAAGAGCATCAAAAAAAGTATGAGACGTAAATATAGAACTATTAGAACATGTTAGCGTAAGTGACAAAAAGAAGCACAACATGTGTACATAACAAAATATAAAAAGTAACCAAAAAAAGAAAGATCAAACTTAGAAAGAAAAAAACCGTTATACATATTCTCTCAACATAAAAGAATAACATGCTTACGTTATCCTTTTTCAAATTGTTCTTCTTCTTCGACAACTTATTCTTCTTTTTGCTTACTTTTATAAGAAAATAATTAAGCCAAAAGCCACCAAATTACAAAAAAAAGAATAATATTGAGTATAATATAAATGTAAGAATTTTAACCTTCCAAAATTATTTAAACATATAATCTAAGTTGTTGGAACCAAATGTGTTGATAACCTGGCCAAAGATCTGAGGAATATTCCATAAGATATTTTACAATTTATTTTACACGCATTTATTCAACACACTTTAATAATTACACACCATTCACATACCACTCACCATTTTATCCACTCATACACCACTCACCATTTTATCCACTCACACACCACTCACGACTTTATCCACTCACAACATTATTAAACACACTTTAATTATTAAGGGCGGAGGTGATAGTTCCAACAAATCGAAGTTGGTTTTGCCCGTAAACAAAAAAAGTTTTTTTTAAAATTATTATTGTTTTTATTAAGAGAATAAACAATTGTTGTTGTAGAAAAATGGTTGTTTAAGAACCATTTTTGTTTACCGTTGATAATTTCAAAGAATATATAGAAAACAATATTGATCATTTCATACATAGTTTAGTTCAGTTTAAGTCATGTGGGGTTTTCAGCTTTCAATTCTTTTGGTTTTTGAATAATAATATCTAAAGTAAAACATAATATAATATGAATGATTTGGTATGATTTCGGTTAAATACGACCATTGAAGTAAAACATGGTTTTTTCAATTTTGATCTTATAGGTTCAATAATCAAATAATTATTTGTTTTCTAATAAATTTAGACTCTAATTCAATTTTCTTAGGTTGATTCAATATCGAACCCGGTAAATGGCACACTTTTCTAAATTTAGTAATATTTTAATTTTATAAGTTTTCTCAATTGTTTATAATTTTTTTAACATAAGGTGTATATTCTCCAGAATCAGCATATGTGTTAAGACCAATACATATATCAGAATAGTCTTACTTGTAAATTTTGTTTATTACATAAATTTTGGTTACAAAAAAAATTGGTCGTAGAATTGATATGATGTTAATATATAAATATAAATGAGATATAAAATTGTTGCCATAGTTCACAAATATGAAGTCTCACTTAATTACTACTCCTAAGACTATGTAATTAAAGCTTTTAATTTACACACTGACAAATAACCTAATATGTTATAAAAATAACACAACAAATGTCATACCACTACCTCGTACCTTTTAGTTATCTTTTTTTTTTTGATAAAATGTTAAAATGTATGTGCAACTTTTAGTTATCTTTACCTAGCTTTAGTATCGTAATGAATTTAATAAAGCATCCAATTTTTTATATCTCATTGGCAAAGCATATGTATCATTCTCTTTTTTATAAGAACAAAAGTCCTCATAGCGCCAAAGATCAACAACAAACTGCATAATATCACAAACAAAATTCGTCTTGCCATGATATAAGAAGATTGAAACAAAACACAAAAGCAGGTTTCTGTATTCACAAAAGTTCATATGAAAAAGGAACTCAATAGAGAATCCAATGACCAAACCTCCTGAAAATAATACAGATCATGGCTAAAGCCGTTTTTGTTATGACGGACATCACTTTTGTCTGAAACCAGTTTCAACATGTGATTGGAAGCCTACCAGATAAATTCTCAATTAACTCTCATGTGAAAAAATTAAGAGCAGAAGGCGACAAACTAATAAGAATTGGGGGAATATACGGTCTCATCCATACTCATCCAAGAAAGAGACATTCTGAGCAATCTTGAAAGGACATTTCTCATAGAACATTGCCAACTCACTCCTACATCCATACCCTCTAGTGAACCAAATCACAATAGGAGCATCTTTCTTGTTGTGTGACACAAAGAAGAAGTAGAACATCCTAAACACACCAAGCGAACATGTGAACAAACAAAGCAATCAAACATTTAATCTATTCCCACCACTTTGAGATTCCTATTTGGAACTGTCATCCAAAAATGTTCAAATCGACATAAAATACATCCTGGAAAAAGAAAACAAAATGAAATATGGAATTAAGAGAAATCCTGAAAAGTTTTAAAGATTCCTTAAACATATATCCTCTGAAATTTATCACTATTTTCCTCAGCCTAGGTTGCTGAAATCGCAACTCCTAGACACCATACAAAAGATAATAACCAATAATCTTTCAATATCATTTAACCTCTGTTCCCAAACAAATCCAGAGTTCCGTCTTCGACCTAAAACCCCAAAGATCCCATGAATCACCTTCCAAAGAATGAGCCACAAGTAATCAATCAATCGTGAATCAGCCAAAAATAATGAAAGATCGATTTCAAAACGAACCTGGTACTCATTCCCAAACTCCTTGTTGATTGCATCGACATCGTTATGAATGCTCTTCCACCATTTATCCATTAGCAAGTATAACTGGTTTCCCATAAACTTTCACTACAAGAAAACACAGTTTTTGCGACCACCAAAAGAGTCTCAAAATGGTCGCAAATGACTCATTTGCGACCATTTTGGGACCAAAAAAAGTGGTCGCAAATATTTGGTCGCTAAATAAAGTAGTCGCAAAACGGTCGCAAATTTGGGACTGATATATGACTATAATATCAGTCTTAATTTAGAGACTGATTTGCGACTACTTATAAAAAAATAATTAAAAAAAAAACAAAACAAAAATCCCCAAAAAATTATTTTATTTATTAAATTAATTAATTAAAAAATTAAAATTAAAATCAAAAAAAAAAAAAAAAAGAATATCGAAACCCAGATCTGCTTCATCTTCATCTTCAGTCGCTGAAGATCTGCTTCATCTTCATCTTCACTCGCCGGCGGATCTGCTCTTCCGGCGCCACATATCTGCTCCTCCTGCCAGATTCGCGGGCTCCTCCGGCCAAGCCTCGCCAGCAGCAACACCGAATTCGGAATTGAGACCGAGAAATTTGGGAGTACGAGTCGTGTGAAGCGTGTAGACAGGATCCTCGAAGAGTCGGCTTCGTTAGAGTCGAGGAAAGCGGAGAAGCCATGGAAGGAGGTTGTGTAAGTGTAGAGAAGAGAAGATTCCGATTGGAGTTGTGAAGTGTACCAATCGTGGTGAGTTGAAAACGAGTCGGGTTTATCAGAGTGTTTGACTCGGACGATGTAGGTTTTTTTAGCTTCTGTTGAATAAAGGAGGAAGAGGAAGGTAATATTAATGGAGGAAGAGGAAGGTAATATTAATGGAGGAAGCCATGACTGTTGTGGAAGCAGAGAAGAGAGTGAAAAAGAAGAAGAAGAATAAGATCGCACGAAGGAGAGAGAAAAAGAAAAGAAAAATCAATTAAAACAAAAAAAAACAGTTTAAATCTTCCACCGTTGGATTAAACCAATCAACGGTGGAGGATCTCGATCCTCGTCACAAGAAACTAGCCAATGAGAAGCTTTCATTATTTTTGTCATTTGGTCGCAAATTAGTCGCAAATTTGTGACTCTTTTGTGACTACTATTAAAAAAAATCGACTGGGGTTGCTAAATGGTCGCAAATTTGGGACTCTTTTGTGACAATAAAATTTTTTTACCCTAAACCCTAAACTTTAAGAACCTAGAAAGTTTAAATATGACTTTACAATGATTTTGTGTATATAGCGGTTCAAAAATATGTTAAAACTTAAAAATAAATAAATTTTGAGATAATTTTTATCTTTCAAAATCATTTCTTATAAAACACATGTAACACTTAGTAGATGTTATGATTAGATTGAAATTTTTGTAAGAGTTATATATTTTTTATTTTTTTGATGTTTATGTGTAAGATCTACTTTACAATTTAAGATTTAGAGTTTATGATTAAGGGTTAGAGGTTTAGGGTTTAGAATTAAGGATTTATAAAATGATCATATATTAAAAAAATTGTAAGTGTTGAATTTTTTTGTATATTATTTGATGTTTATGTGTAAAATTTTGTTTACAATTTAAGATTTATATCAAATTTATGATTAAGGGTTAGAGGTTTAGGGTTTAGGGTTAAAGGTTTAGGGTTTATGATTAAGGGTTAGAGGTTTATGATTTAATTAAGATATAGAGTTTATGATTAAGAGTTAGATGTTTATGATTTAAGATTTATAGTTTATGATTTAATTTAGGGTTTACAAATTAGTGTACATGTTACCCTAAACCCTAAAATGATTATATTTTTAAAAAATTGTAAGTGTTGAATATTTTGTATATTATTTGATGTTTATGTGTAAGATCTAGTTTACAATTTAATATTTTTGTATATTATTTATGTTTATGTGTAATATATATTTTACAATTTAAGATTTAGAGTTTATGATTAAGGGTTAGAGGTTTAGAGTTTAGAATTTAGGATTGATAAATGATTATATTTTTAAAAATAGTAAGTTTGAATTTTTTTTTTTATTATTTGAATTTTTGTATATTATTTGATGGTTTAGGGTTTAGAATTTAGAGTTTATATTTTTTAATATTATTTGATGTTTATTTAAAAAAAATCGAGTGGAGTTGCTAAACCGAAGCAAATCAGTCACAAATTTGGGACTACTTTTGCAAGTCCTTAAACAGTCGCAAATAAGCGACTCTTTTCTGACCAATTTTTTTAGTCGGTAATTTGGGACTCTTTTGCCACTGCAATACCAGTGGTCGCAAAGTGGTCACACTTTCGTCCCACTTTTTTGCGACCAAAAAAAGAGTCACAAAAAGTGGTCGCAAAAACTGTTATTTCTTGTAGTGTTTTCTTGAGACAAAACACAGAAAAGAAAAACATAAAAGAAACAGCAAAATTTCACACACTAAATGCAGCGGCTCGATCTTATCTAATATCTCAAAATATTTTATTAGAAATGATCCGAACAGCAGCATGCAGTGGAGCCATGAAATTTGCTGCTGTTGGGTAATTAACATGGTTGTATCAACAAAAGCTCACTCTACTCAACGTGAGGCTGAATAGACACAGTAAAGATTCCTGTGATTCGAAAAGTTTTATTAGATTGTGAAAGATTATACAATGAATCAACACATGTTAGAGAGCTCGATGGCAAACGTGTCGGTAGAGCAGAAAGGATGCACACACCGGGTGAATATCTCCAGAATTAGATCCACCTACACGAACAAAAAACTCAAATTAGTCGGACTTCTAGCAACAAAGAACAATGAACAACACAAACAATCTAATTTAAAACAGATCAAAATCAACAAAGAAGTAGATAATTAGATCGAGACAGACGATAAAAAGCAATAAAACCAATCGCATAGAGAATAAAGTTAAACAAAGCAAAAAAAAAAAATACAAACTCACACACGAACACCTAAAAAGTACAAAAAGAGAATAATAATCAGTAATAATAATCAGTAAACGAAATAAAGAGATGATGGCAAACACACTTTAAGAAACGGCGGTTTCGATAACAAAGCACAAGAAGAACATATATGTGTTCGGTTGTTAAAACAAAACAGAAAGACATAAAAACTTATCTCCGATCGGATAAACAAAATAGAAAAACAAAGAAAACAAACCTCGATAGGTAGATTAATCTACAGTATTAGGATTATCCACCATGCACCCTTCAAACAAAAAAAATTATAAAAAATTCATCGATCAGTTTTGATTGAAGCAAAACCAAAAACCTAACAAAGACGATTCCAAAAAAATCAAACCAAAACAGAGCAAAAGAAAAATAAGACGGCACAAAGGTTACAAAAAAATCAAGCCAAAAGAGAGCAAAATAAAAATTAGACGGCACAAAGACTATGAGCGTTACCAACGACACACAATTAATGAGTTTAAAAAAAATTATAAACGTGGGATATATTTATAGCAAGTCAAAAACTTAGGGTTTCGATAAAACAAAAATTGCAACCCAAAAAAACACAAAAGCGGCCACAGAATATCAAACTCAAAACTACGTAGGGTTTTCAGAAAACGGGCCCTAAAATTTTAAAACTGAAAGCCCAAAATCGATAATCGGTACGACAAAAAAAACTTAAATCAAACCGATAAAAAAGGACTAACCGAGTTTTACGATTTTAGAGTGAATGAGAGAGCTCCATTCCGAAAATTTACTTCGCTTTTACTATATATGATATAGAAGTTGTTTTCTGGTGTTTGATCTATCATCTACGAAATATAGAATTGGTATTCTACTATATCTTCTGCTTTATACAGATCCTACAGAAAACGTGTTCTACAATTCTTTCTATATTCTACAGATTGTAGAATACATATTCTACCATTCTCTCTATATTCTATGTTTTACAGAATACAACTTATAGAGTTTTGTTTTTGTTCTACGGAATGTAGAATATGCATTCTACCAATCGGTTAACAGAATCAGAGAAAATCTAGGATCAAGTGTTATGCAACAAATACGTAAATCTTTGAAAATATTTTATTTTCCTTTTTTGTCCCGATTTGTTTTCCTTTCTTTTTCACGTTTCACGATTTCTATCATCTTTTCGTTCTCTTCTCTATTCACGATTTCTTCTACCTCGATTACTAACTTTGGAATCGATTAAACCAGCACTAATTAGCCAAGCATATATCATCACAATCACATACAATCTTATAAAGACTTCTTGGTGTTGTGTTCAGATTTGGCTACAGCCTGCAGCAGAAACATGTTCCAACGTGTAATGCCCAATTCTACCGGTTCTACATAGATTCAATACATTAGGAGCAACACTGATTTCAGCAAACTCACTTACTTTTTCTGAAACCCTAAGAACCGTTCTTAACGCAGCGAATTGCGTCTCTATAAGATTTCCCATGCATGATGGTATTGTCTTCTAAGTTAACGTCAAATGCGGAAATTGTCTCGTACAGAACTCTCCAAGAAGTTGAGAAGTTGAGAAACTGAAAAAAAGAAAGTCTTGTTTAGGTTTCTTAGTCATAAAGAAGAACAAACTAAAGATGATAAAAATCAAAAGAATTAGCTGAATAAATATTACTTGCTTGACACACTCTTTGTTATGTGAATTTACTGCACACGACAGATAGTTTCTCCTCGCAAAGTAATTCATCCACTTCTTCAACTCCAAAAGATCCGCAAGCTCCATCTTATTTGACCAGACAGATATATTATTCGTTTTCTAGTAAATAGTTTAGCAATAAGTTTATGAAAAACTTAGCATCTTAAATTTCAAATTAGTGACATTGTTATTCAAATGTGTAGTAGCTAAACCAAACACACAAGAACCATGAAACCGACAAACAATAACCGCATAAATCCCTGAGCCAAGCAAATCATTATTGAGAGAATGGAAAGGATGATAGCTGTTTCAAGTGAAAAGTTTACTATTCGAATTAGTTATTTTGATGAGAACGAGAAGCTTAGAAAGAACGGGAACAGAATTCATCTGCCTCTCAAGCTCCTGCCATTGAGTTTCTCACTCTTAAATCTTCAGCTTAAAGTTTTGGAGAGTTACTTAAATATCACGGAAATTAGGTAAAATAACTAGACTAGTCTAGAATTCTTTTTTATTACTGAAATAATTTTCATACCCAGAATGCCCTTCTAAGTATTTGATAACAAAAACGTAATTACAGGAATGTCATTATTTTTTTTTCACATCAGCGAAAAAACAGGCGTGGCGCCTACGTGGCACAAAACTGCCTACGTGTATTATGAAAGTCTGCCGCAGAAATTTCTCGATGTAGTGACGGCAGACTTATAGGACGAGCGGCTGATTTAAAATAACGGCCGACTTATTAGTTGGTCTGCTGATTTATATTCATAAGTCAGCCAGAGGTCACGGTAGACTTATATGAACTTTGACCGACTTATGAATTATCAGCTGATTTAGGAGTACACGACACGGCTGATTTTTATTTTGACGACCGATTTATGAAAACTTTGGCTGACTTATTGCTATTACATGGCCGACTTATTGTTGCTCGCCTGATTTATCGTTAATCCGGCTGACTTATGTGGCCGATTTATTTTACAACGACATACTTATGCAGGTTAATTGTGGCTGACTTATTGTAAATCAGCTGTAATAAAACCGATTTACTTAAAAGTCGGCCTAATTACGGCTGACTAATTAGCGAAAGATTTATTACTGTAATAGTATGCTATTGACGATTGAATTATATGATGTAGCGGCTGACTTATTTTTTCCACATGATTTATGTGTTTTAATGGCTGATTTCATAAACTTTTTTAATTACTTAAATAGTCTTTTAGTGGCGACTGACTTATAGTTTTGTTTAATGGCTGATTTATGCGTTCGTTTGATGGCATGTTTTCATGTCAGCAAAATAAAGATTACATCAGCTGTAAACACATTATTAGGTTTAGCCGTCGTCTTTATCATTCTTCTTCTTCATCGTTGTTCTTTATCTCCCTTCTTCATCCTTCTTCATCCTATACCAGATCTAAACTTTGGAGTGGAATATTAATGGATCTGGTGAATATTGTTTGCGGTAAATGGGTTCATACAAATAGATATGTATTCAACGCCGACAAGAGAGAGTGTAGAGTTCTAGAAGTTAACGAACAAACAACCTATAACGAGCATGTACAAATGGTAATGGAGGATTATGGGTGTAACATCCCGATTTCTTGTATATGCGGAGAGGCTTATAAGAATTGATTTGGCTACCTATGTCACCAAAGTGCACTTATCTTTTCGGGAACTTGTCCAGAGAGAACTCCAGAGTTAAGGGTGCTTGAGTTGGAGCAATTTAAGGATGGGTGACCTACCGGGAAGTGATTCGCGGTATCGTGTGAGTGAGGACAAAACACGGGGAAAGGTCACGTGGTGATTGCAGGGTCAGTAAACAAGTATTACAAGCCTCCCGGACTAACGCACCGGCCGTCGGACAAGGGTGGGGCCCACGGGCCGAGAGAGGGCATGGGGCCCACAGGTAGGGGCGGTCGGGGCGTTATAAGTGGTATCAGAGCCGAACCCAAACACGTGTGTGGAGTCAGGTGGGCCCACACCGTCTAGGGTGACGATCCTGGTGCGCAACGAGGACGTAGCGCTCTGTGAGTGGGGGTGATTGTAACATCCCGGTTTCTTGTATATGCGGAGAGGCTTATAAGAATTGATTTGGCTACCTATGTCACCAAAGTGCACTTATCTTTTCGGGAACTTGTCCAGAGAGAACTCCAGAGTTAAGGGTGCTTGAGCTGGAGCAATTTAAGGATGGGTGACCTTCCGGGAAGGGGTTCACGGTATCGTGTGAGTGAGGACAAAACACGGGAAAAGATCATGTGGTGATTGCAGGGTCAGTAAACAAGTATTACAAGCCTCCCGGACTAACGCACCGGCCGTCGGACAAGGGTGGGGCCCAAGGGCCGAGAGAGGGCATGGGGCCCACAGGTAGGGGCGGTCGGGGCGTTATAAGTGGTATCAGAGCCGAACCCAAACACGTGTGGAGTCAGGTGGGCCCACACCGTCTAGGGTGACGATCCTGGTGCGCAACGAGGACGTTGCGCTCTATGAGTGGGGGTGATTGTAACATCCCGATTTCTTGTATATGCGGAGAGGCTTATAAGAATTGATTTGGCTACCTATGTCACCAAAGTGCACTTATCTTTTCGGGAACTTGTCCAGAGAGAACTCCAGAGTTAAGGGTGCTTGAGCTGGAGCAATTTAAGGATGGGTGACCTACCAGGAAGTGATTCGCGGTATCGTGTGAGTGAGGACAAAACACGGGGAAAGGTCACGTGGTGATTGCAGGGTCAGTAAACAAGTATTACAAGCCTCCCGTACTAACGCACCGGCCGTCGGACAAGGGTGGGGCCCACGGGCCGAGAGAGGGCATGGGGCCCACAGGTAGGGGCGGTCGGGGCGTTATAATGGGTTGGATACACGAATCCGTGTTTCAAAAATATTTGTGTGATAAGTCGGCCATAATATATGACAAATCGGCCATAACTAGTTTGGTATGGTTTGTAAATCAGCCATACCTCAAATCGGTCAGTTGTAAATCAGTCATACCTCAAATATGTGTTTCAAGGTTTAATTAATAATTGGTAATAATTTTATTTCAATATTAAATAATTTTAAGTCTTACATCAACAATGGGTTATATTTGTAAGATTTACACTTCTTGTATGTTTATTCTTATCATGTTCATCTCAAACCCTAAACCACATACAATATAATCCTTGCCATGTATTTATAAGAATTTTCATAAATAAGCCTATAATATCATTATTTCCTTGAGATTACTAAGTTATAAACATGTCATATCTATATTATCATAAACCTTATATATAGTAACAACGTAATCCTTACCATGTCTAATTATATTAAACTTAAACCCTAAATCCTTACCAAGTCTAACTATATTAGACTTAAACCCTAAATCCTACATTACATATTTTGTAGTAACTATGTTATCATAGATAACAAAAACAAATCCTCTAATTCAATGTAAAACTCGTAATCCCATAAATTCAAAAATACTTGTTTGATAAGTCGGCCATAATAGATGACAAATCGGCCATGAAGTTGTATGAATGTGTTGGAAACCAAAAAAGATGAAAAAATTTGAATTTTCAAACGATTTGAATTAGATTTCAATTTGGGCGTAAATATCAATGAAATTGAAGTTCCACACGTACACTTTTTGTAATCTCGAGACACCGCGTGAATTCCTATGTTTCTCTCGTAAATCAGCCATAACAGTGTTTGGTATGGTTCGTAAATCAGCCATAACGGTGTTTGGTATGGTTCGTAAATTAGCCATACCTCAAATCGGTCAGTTGTAAATCAGCCATACTTCAAATCGGTCGGTTGTAAATCAGCCATACCTCAAATCTGTTTTCCAAGGTTTAATTAATAATTTTATTTCAATGTTAAGTAATTTTAAGTCTTACATCAAAACAATGGGTTATATTTGTAAGCTTTACACATTTTGTAGGTTTACCCTTAATATATTCATCTCAAACCCTAAACCCATACAATATACAATATAATCATTACCATGTATTTATATTGTATATTTGAGAAGAAAAGAGAAACATGAATTAACATCAATTAGTGATTTCCTTTTTCTTTTATTTTTCTTCATCGTGGGCTTCGTCCACCCACTTAAACACGTGAATTGGCCCAGATCCCATGGCGCAACGATAAAACTTTCGTCACATGTTAGCTTTTGTTTGAGAAGTGAGCACACTAGTTTGGACAAAATAGATAAATCGACCATCACTAGTTTGGACAAAATAGATAAATCGGCAATCACTAGTTTGAACAAAATAGATAAATCGGCCATCACTAGTTTGGTTAAGGTTTCTCGGCGGTTAAGGTTTCGCTTCGGAAATCACCCATATATGTTTTTTTCGCTTCGTGAAATTTATTTCTCTTATTAAGAATTTGAATCGTTACAATTGATAGTAACAAAAAGAAACTGAATCGTTAAATTTTTTAATTAACAATAAATCTCACTTAAAACAGTAACTCCGAAATGGCATTATCGTTTAAAGACATAAAGACATAAATCAGCCATCATATAAACATAAATCAGCCATCAAGAAACTGAATCGTTAAATTTTTTAATTAACAATAAATCTCACTTAAAACAGTAACTCCGAAATGGCATTATCGTTTAAAGACATAAAGACATAAATCAGCCATCATATAAACATAAATCAACCATCAAGTTTACATAAATCAGCCATCATATAAACATAAATCAGTCATCAAGTTTACATAAATCAGCCATCAAATATAAATAAGTCAAGTATGTATAAATCAGCCATCAAGTGTACAAATATCAGCCATCAATGTATCCATAAATTCGCCATCAAGTTTACATAAATCAGCCATCAATGTAGCGTGGATGATTCTGGCACTGGTTTTTATGGCAGGTTTTGACCAGTTATAGGCGATTGAACCAGAGATACCACAAAGCCATAAACAACCTATGAAGAGTCAAATTGACATAGTAATACCATACAAACTCAAAAGCGTCAACGAAATAAAGAACACATATAAAAAAATTCGAATCTGAGGGACAATTAAGATAGATACGACATAACCTAGATCTATAATAACGACGAACCAACACAAAACGAAACCAAAGAAATCGACTCTCAATAAACTTACTTAGTGAAACCTTTCACCAAAAATCTGCCATCTCTCATCTCATCCTCGCTTAGAGCTTAGTCGACTTGAGAAAATAGAATCACCTGCTTGCAAACTCCGGCTCGATGGGGCTTCGATCATGAAGCGTTGGAACCGCCGAAAACTTGCCAACACCATTGATGCATAAATCAGCTATCAAGTTTACATAAATCAGCCATCAAATTATGCATAAATCAACTATTAAGTTTACATAAATCAGTCATCAAGTATGCATAAATCAGTCATCAAGTATACATAAATCAGCCATCAAGTTTACATAAATCAGCCATCAAGTATACATAAATCATCCAAATAACAAGCCCACCACAACAAATCAATATCGTAGTGGCGTTCCGAGTCACGAACAGGTGTCGTCTGCCCAAGCTCTATGATCTTCCCCCTTGCGGGGCGATTTACAGGCGAACCACCTAGAGTCTCGCCAGGAGCACCTCAATTGAGTCCACCGTACTAGAGTTATGGCCAAAACCGTGATGCCACTGCACTCTGGCCGAGCCCCCCGCCGGCGATTCCGATCAGTCACCTCAACGACGTTTATCCAGCGACTCAGGAAGAAAAAAAGTCCAAATAAACCGACTTCAAATACGTAAAACCATGAGCATTCAAGAATTCTAGACTTTTGGAAAGTATCATTTAACACAAAATCCAAAAATTTAAGTAACAAACCATCACAAAGTTTAAAACAAACAGAAACAAAGGCACAATCACGATTCACAAACACCTAAATGAAGAGTGAAACATAAGATTTGTGTAGATGTACGTTGCTAAATACCAATTTGACAATTTGAACTAAGAAGCTTCATAACTAAGAAGCCATGATTGAATTTCCTATAAAAGACGGCAAAAGCGAAGAGCATCAAATTAAGAAATCCAAATTAAAAAATCAACACTAGACTTAGAAGCCATGATTGGATTTCCTATAGAATACTTTGAGAATAGCAGTTGTCACGATGGCGCCGGCGGCTGCTTTATCTCCGGTAATAGCTTCGGTTGGACAAAAAAAAACAAAATCAATTTGGGATATAAAACCCTATGATCAAAATTGATTGAAAAGAGAAGTTGAATAGGCGGACAGTCGGAGGATGAGGATGAACGACGGTAAATTTTCACTTACCGGAAGAAACAACCGTCGGCGGGAGGTGGAGATGCGACGAAGAAGACGATATCGGAGAAGAGAACTATGTGTCGGGAAAGAATTGTTTTTTTTTTGTCGTGGGTAAGAATGTTTTTTTTATTGTCGTTGAATTAAAACTTAGATTTACTTAAGTTTTACAATTTTTTATCAAAGTAAATTATAAAAAATATATGTTAATATTCAGTAAATCAATTTGAACGCTAAAACAGGTTTAAAATTAATTTAAGTATGAGTAATAGCACAAAGTATTATTAAATAACTTAGAAATTAAATGTACTTTTTCAACACTATTCTACAATTACTATTAACAAGAAAAAGTCTAACTTAACCCCACATTTTCTAACTATTTTTATTTTTGCCATTTCTCTCTCATGTCAGATTATCACAATAATTTTTATGATATGATAACCGGATTATCACAATAATTTTTATGATATGATAACCGGAGAAGAAGTGTTAACGATATGATAACCGGATTATCACAATAATTTTTATGATATGATAACCGGATTATCACAATAATTTTTATATTTCCATATTTAACATTTGTCTGCGAAATGATAATTAGATTAACACGATAATTTATGATATGATAACTAGTTTAACATGACAATTTCATAAAAACGAACATGATAACTGGGTTAACATGATAACTGGGTTAACATGACAATGTTAACGATACTAACTATATGTTAACGATGCTAACAATGATAAATGGGTTAACATGACAATGCAGTTTGGCTATATTTGGAGAAATGTGCCGAAGTAGAATGCAAAGTCCATCTGATATGAATAAGCTTTCACAACCTGCATGGAAGTTTTAGAGGAGTGAGTTATCTGTCTAGGGGAGTTTGAATCAGGTCATTCGAACATCTGGTTAGGTAGTTACACTACACCAAAACAGGGTTTTTGCTACTGATTATGGCTATTGATTAGGCAGTCGGTAAATTTATTGACTGTTTTGCTACTGATTTCTGACTGATGTGCGACTATTTTCAAACAGACGCAAATCAGTAGGTATTTAGTGACTAAAAATTTCAGTCGTTAATTAGTAGCAGTTTTACGATGGATTAGTGACTGAATTGTAGTCGGAAACATGCAGTAGGTAATTAGTAGTAATTTTAGCGACTAATTTGCTACTGATTTTTTTTTAAAACAAAACGACGTCGTTTTGATGGATTGGTTTTATTTTTGTTTTTAAACCCTCTCTGGGATTCGAACTCGCACACTCGAAGCAAGTACAACACGTTTAACCATCTGAGCCAAGTGGGATATACGTTATTGTTTAACAACAACAGTTTATATACCGAAATTACACAGTTTATCGAAATGAAACCAGAACGACGCCGTTTTGATATAATGTGTTTTTTTGAAAAAAATCCATGCTAGGTTTCGAACCCTCACACTTGAAGTAGAAACTGATATGCTCAATTTAATACCCTAAGATACTAAAGCAGTTGTTGTAGTAAGTGTAGGGGTCGAACCACAAAGACTCACAGAGATCACACAATAAATTATGAAGTGTCGAATTACGCTAAGCCAGATAGATGTAATTAAAAACAGTGCAGAAATTAAACGAGATGTAAATCAATTGGGAAATATAGGCTCAGGGTTTTTCTCAGGAAATCAGTGAATGCAGACTAACTAACTAACATGATTCAGATTTAGCGCAGTTCTTGAACTCAAATCACTAAAATATAGCTAACCAACTCTCGTTGCGAAAACTATCTAAATCTAAATCCTAGGAATTCCAAATCTCTTTGCGAATCCTAAAGTCTAAATCAGCTTTAACGACAGGTTTGATATGTTCACAAATCAATTAAACCAAATCTCTTTGCGAATAATCAATTTGCTCACCTAGGTTCTATCAGGTAATTAATTGCACTCTCGTACCTAATCAATTATCCTAAGATTTATATTCTAGGTAGCTAATCTAGAACAAGATATGAACACAACCTAAGCGAAGAACTATAATTCAGATGGTGAATCCTAAAAGATATTTAACCTAGCATTCAAAGAAAACCCTTATGAGAAAACCCTAAACCTAAGGTGGATCTACTCAGACATGGAGAATGAAACAATCAACATGTTTGAATAAATCATCAATAGAATAGAAAGAAGGGTTTAGAGATCTGATCTCGGACGAAGGGAGATTCAGACTTGTCTCTCTAAAACCAAAGTAAAATCAAACACAGAAAATAAAAGCCTTCTCTAAACAATGGCTGTAAAATCCTATTTATAACCTAAATCACGATTTGGGGTCTTCTTGTAATTATCAAAGTCTTCTGGGTGCTTTTGCAATTCTCCAAGACTTCATAATTAGTCGCGGCCCATGAAATCTCGATGAGTGTCGATCGATACCAGGGGGTATCGATCGATGCTCGGTGCTCAGATCGGGCTCTTAGTCATCAGACTTCAGTCTCGCTCCAGAATGCTCCAGAAAAGCTCCAATAATTCCAATTAAGCTCCAGACGTGCTATAACCTGTGAAAGACTCTAAAAGACTCCAAAACACAAGAAAAGACTCTATAAAAGGACTTATATCATGGCCTAAATAGGGTAAAAACCATGATATATCAACTCCCCCAGACTTAGCCTTTTGCTTGCCCTCAAGCAAATAGAAGACTAAACCAGAAAAAGAGGTTTGAAAACGTAGAGACTCACCTGTTCCTGAACCATCGAAAAGACTCTTTTCCCAAGTACCCAAATGTCACCTGATCAGCTTTCGATCTAACCACCATGTACTTCTCCGTAGACATTTGCAGCTTTTCCAGACTCCACACAAAATCCCACAGCATTGTTCAAGTAAAGCCCTCATCGCCAGTTTCATCTCTGCAGCTAATATTTAAGAACCTTCTAGACTCTTTACCAGACAATATCTTGACAAAGGAACCACCATTTTTCACACTTCTTGTATCAATTTCTCTCCCCCAGACTTATCACTTATTATGTTCTTATTATTTTTATTATTTTCAGCTTAGCATATACATATCAAGGTATGAGACGCGAGTATTGATGGTGTTTGCCACCAAATCCCCGGTTCTTCCCTCTCTATGTATCAAAGGATGTAGGCGAATAATGGCATCATAGGAAAATCCTAGCCTCGCTTCCAATCCTTTGTGTGATCATCCCCTCTTAAGTAGAATAATGGGATCGCTGGAAATTTTCCTAACCCTCTACTCAGAAGAAAATCATTTCAATCTTTTATGCTCTTAATCTATCAACTTATTTCAGGGGAGAGAGATACCATAATTCTAAACACACGGGTTCCTTTATCAGATATGAATGATGAATCAAGCTCTATGAACACTAACCACATTGATGAAGTGCAAAAATTTGGCTCAGGCTTCAGAAGAACTCTGCTGGAGACATGGATGTTTTCTAGTCAACTGGTCAGCCTTTGGATTTTTCATTAGTCGATCTAGAACTGATCCTGTAACACTGTGCACTCAAAAACAAAATCAAATCAATAGGTTCAAGCACAGGATCATCATCTCCAACAAATTTTGACTCAATAAAACAGTTTTGACTCGATAAAACGACTGACTCTAAGAAAAACGAAAACAATGTCAGCAGACACCTCCCCCAGACTTGAACAACACTGTCCTCAGTGTTATCTAGCCTAGAGTCAGTGAAAGAAACAAAGAAAAAGGATAGAACGAAGAGAAACAAGAAATTACCGTTCTGGAACAGTGGTGTCGATCGACACACGGCATGGTATCGATCGATACCATGCTTAGATCGACTTTGTGAATTTTCATCTGCGATTGGTGTCGATCGATACCATAGGGGTATCGATCGATGCTTAGGCGATTTCGAGTTGCTCCTTGTTCATCCTGACACAGACTCAAAACAAACGAAAATAAAAATAAAAACGAATCAAAAACAGACTCACAAGTGGGTTGCCTCCCACCAAGCGCTCGTTTAACGTCAATAGCTTGACTGTAACGCCCTTCAGGCTGGATAAGAGTGAGAGCTTGCACCAAAACAGGCTCCATCACTTGACATTACTAGCTTCAAAGTTCTGCTTAGCATGCTGTCCACAAACTCCTGCCCTTTCTCTTTCAGCTCAGAAGTAAGAAGGACTCTTGCCTTAGAGAATGGCTTCAAGGCTCCTTTGCATTTGACCTTGTACTCAATCGAATCTCCATTACACTTCTGAGGTATCAAAGTGACATGGGGATTCTCAACTTTGTTGCTCTTGGCCTTCTTCTTTGTTGCCTTAGTTTTCTTGGCAACTTCTTTGGGGGTGCTGGGCGGTTCACCTGGAACATCTGCGACAGTAGGCTCATCAGGAGGCTCTTCCAAAATATCAATCGCTAGCGACTCTCCTGTGACAACCTCGATGCTAGACACATGTGTGGGAGCACTCCTAGGGGGAATGACACCATAATAGACCCCTCTGTCAATGTAAGAGAAAGAGATTCTCTTATTAGGTGTGTCTATGATCGCGCCTGCAGTAGCCATGAACGGTCGTCCCAAAAGGATAGGCATACGAGATATTGCACCCATCTCTACAACCTGAAAATTAGTAGGAACTAGACAGTCTCCTACTTTGACCAGCAAACCATGGATAGTGCCGTGTGGAAGCGAGGTGGAGTTGTTCGCGAATGTGATAGATGCCTCTGGTGATCGAATATCAGCTCCTAACCGCTCTGCAATTGCCCTTGAGATGACATTGACACTAGCCCCTGAGTCGACAAGAGACTCTTTGAACTCAACTCCAGAGATAGAGCATGGAACTACAAATTTCCCTGGATCCTCCCTTGGGGTCAACTGTCTCAGTGGAGGTGGACCTCTAGCCTTAATGAAGAGTGCCTTAATCTCTTCCTCAGTTTCTCTGCAATCCTTGAAGTGACTTAGCAGAGGACGGCACTCTAGGGCTTCTTCAAAGGTTGAATCAGGGGAAATCCTTCTTACCATCTTCTCAAAGCCACGCAGCTGCTTTGGAGAGATGGGATCTCTGAGGTGTTTAGGTACAGGATTCTCCTTCTTGGGCTTGCGAGCTCTTTTCTCAGCTCGTTCCTTAGCTATCGCTGCCTGACACTTCGTTTCATAGTCTTCCCAAAATTGGGCGATACTGAACCGTGCTGCTGCTACTTGAGGCTCCTTGGTCGAAATATGATGTGTCTCCTCAGAAATTGCCTTGGTATCGACCGATACCAGTGGGGTATCGATCGATACACGGGTTTTGGAAGTGTCCCGTTTCAGAATTGTAACCGGCATCGATCGACACCTGGGGGTATCGATCGATGCTCTGGCGATTTCAGAATCCTCTTCGTAGTTCTCTGCACTTGAGGAGATCGCATTGACGTGTGCATGAACCGATTTTCCCTTGGAATTTGCTGCAGTCTGAGCTACTTGAGTTTCCAGCATCCTGTGACTCGTATTTAGTGCCTCGATCCTTCCACTCAAATCGGTGTACATGGTGTTCATCTTACCATTGAAGGTGGCTGTCATCTTCTCCTGCCCTTGAACCAGGTGTTCAAGCATAGCCTCAATCTTACTCTCAGGAGCTTTGGGTGGTGGGGATTGGTACCCTCCTTGCTGAGCATTGTTGGTGAAGTTTCGATTGGAGTTGTATCCGAATCGCTGACCCTGAAAACCAGAACCACCTATGTAGTTAACATCTTTCACCTCATTCTCAGTAGCAAAGTGGACGGCCTTTGTTGTCCTTCCCAGCAGAAGACTGTGCATAGAATCCAGCTGAGCTTTCACTTCAGCGATCTGTGACCCATCCATGTTACCAGCCAGCTTCTTGCGCTCGAAGTCTGCGCTCTTGGTGCTACTACTAGATGCAAAGTTCTCAATCAACACAATAGCATCCTCAGGATATCTGGTGTTGAAATTACCATTGCTCGAAGAGTCCAGACCCATCTGATATCTCCAATCTACTCCTCTGAAGAAGATACCCAGCAGCTGCACATCAGAGTATCCATGATGTGGACAATCTCTCTGATACGATCTGAATCTTGTCCAAGCAGCCTTGAACGCCTCAGTAGGTCCTTGAGAAAAAGTGGATATCTTATTTCTCAGATCTTCAGATCGCCCGTCATCATAGAAGTTAATCAGGAAGGCTCTCTTGGTGTCCTCCCAATTAGTTAGCGATCCAGGAGATAGCTGCCTCAGCCAGTAAGTAGCTTCTCCACCCAGAGAGTAGGGGAAGAGCTTGCAGAAGAGATAGTCGTAGGACACTCCATTGCTCTTGATGCTAGTGACCAAGTCCTCGAATTTCTCTACATGGTCCATTGGATGTTCATGAGGAAGACCATGGAAGAGATGCTGTCCTACTAGAGTGTAGTAAGCAGGTTTCAGCTCGAAGTCATTCCTCTCATAAGCAGGAGGACGAATCGCTGACCGATTGGCGAAAAACTGCTCTGGCCTGTTGTACTCACCAATTGTCTGAGCTCGAACACCTGCAGCATTGCCAACGTTGCCGCGCCCAGCTGGCACAACAATCTCAATAACAGGAGCAGGGACAACGATGTTTCCAGCTTCATCAAGTCGTTGCCCTCTCTCATTACACACATGACCCTCTTGGTCTCTCAGAATTCCAGCTTCATCAGCTCTTAAAACCACTGGGTTGTTCATCCCTGATGTTTGCTTGGTCTTTCTGTTTGTGCGTTCCACAAGCGCTAGCTGTTCCAGTGATAGTCCAACTAGCTGAGTGCTCTTGTTGCTCCTGGTTTCACGAACAAGCATACACCTGCAAGGAAAACACTAGGCAAAGCACGTAAGTAACCAGAAAAATACGTTGAGTATCGATCGATACCAAGTGGTGTCGATCGATACCAAAAAAGAAGTCGCTGGAGTATCGACCGATACTAGTGAGTATCGATCGATACCGACGAACTTAGTCGAAATTCTAAACTAAAATCTAATGGCGAAATTGAGTCCCCGGCAACGGCGCCAAAATTGATATGCTCAATTTAATACCCTAAGATACTAAAGCAGTTGTTGTAGTAAGTGTAGGGGTCGAACCACAAAGACTCACAGAGATCACACAATAAATTATGAAGTGTCGAATTACGCTAAGCCAGATAGATGTAATTAAAAACAGTGCAGAAATTAAACGAGATGTAAATCAATTGGGAAATATAGGCTCAGGGTTTTTCTCAGGAAATCAGTGAATGCAGACTAACTAACTAACAGGATTCAGATTTAGCGCAGTTCTTGAACTCAAATCACTAAAATATAGCTAACCAACTCTCGTTGTGAAAACTATCTAAATCTAAATCCTAGGAATTCCAAATCTCTTTGCGAATCCTAAAGTCTAAATCAGCTTTAACGACAGGTTTGATATGTTCACAAATCAATTAAACCAAATCTCTTTGCGAATAATCAATTTGCTCACCTAGGTTCTATCAGGTAATTAATTGCACTCTCGTACCTAATCAATTATCCTAAGATTTATATTCTAGGTAGCTAATCTAGAACAAGATATGAACACAACCTAAGCGAAGAACTATAATTCAGATGGTGAATCCTAAAAGATATTTAACCTAGCATTCAAAGAAAACCCTTATGAGAAAACCCTAAACCTAAGGTGGATCTACTCAGACATGGAGAATGAAACAATCAACATGTTTGAATAAATCATCAATAGAATAGAAAGAAGGGTTTAGAGATATGATCTCGGACGAAGGGAGATTCAGACTTGTCTCTCTAAAACCAAAGTAAAATCAAACACAGAAAATAAAAGCCTTCTCTAAACAATGGCTGTAAAATCCTATTTATAACCTAAATCACGATTTGGGGTCTTCTTGTAATTATCAAAGTCTTCTGGGTGCTTTTGCAATTCTCCAAGACTTCATAATTAGTCGCGGCCCATGAAATCTCGATGAGTGTCGATCGATACCAGGGGGTATCGATCGATGCTCGGTGCTCAGATCGGGCTCTTAGTCATCAGACTTCAGTCTCGCTCCAGAATGCTCCAGAAAAGCTCCAATAATTCCAATTAAGCTCCAGACGTGCTATAACCTGTGAAAGACTCTAAAAGACTCCAAAACACAAGAAAAGACTCTATAAAAGGACTTATATCATGGCCTAAATAGGGTAAAAACCATGATATATCAGAAACAAGGGAGTTAACCATCTGAGACAAGTAAGATATACTTTAATGAATAACAACAACAGTTTATATCCCGAAATTACATAGTTTATCGAAATGAAACCAGAATGAAGCCGTTTTGATATAATTTATTTTTTTGGAAAAAACCAATTCTGGGTTTCGAACCCTCACACTCGAAGTAGAAACAAGGGAGTTTACCATTTGGGCCAAGTGGGATATTCGTTAATGAATAACAACAACAGTTTATATCCAGAAATTACACCTTATGTCAAAATAAAATCAAAAGGAAAGAAAGGCCAATGCCTTACATCTTGAATATTTGATTTAGGGTTTAAGGCATTGGTATTTAGCTTTTAGGGTTTAGGGTATGTAAAATATAATTTAGTTTTGAGTATATATAATAATTAAATTATTGGTTTAGAGTTTTAAAATTATTGTTTTGCTTTTTTGGTTTATGATTTAATTTGTATCATTAAGGTTTAAAGTTTGTGGTTTAGGGCTTAGAGTTTAGGTTTAGAGTATATGGTTTGTGGTTTGGGGTTTGGGGTTTAGGTTTAAGGTTTAGGGCATAGGAGTATAGAGTTTAGGTTTAGGGTATATGGTTTAGGGTTTAGGGTATGATTACTTGTATATGGTTTAGGGTTTCCTTATTCAATAGGGTTTAGAGTTTGAAATAATGTAATTGTAATTTCCCAATTAGGGTTTGGAGTTTAGGTTTAAGGTTTATGGTATATGGTTTGAGGTTTGTGGTTTAGATTATGTGAAATATTTTTTTTTGTAATTAGCAAATTAACAATGGAATATACAATAAATTTATTTCATAATGTGTAAATAAAAAATTTAAAATTATACATAAAAGAAGAATTAAGTCTTGAATATTTGATTTAGGGTTTAGGTTATGTTGGTTTAGTGTTTAGGTTATGTTGTCGATTAACAATTAAAATGATTACCAATGATTGGAAATCACTAAAAATGATTGCGAAATCATTGCAAATATTATTACAAACATATATACAAACCTACAAACTAATGATAAGTTAGTAAGTATTTCATCTATAACTTAGTGTCACACAACATTTGTTATATAGTTTTTGCTCTAAATTGTTTTGTAAACTCCAAAAGTATATATCGTGATGAAAGTATATTATTTATCATATCTCATTGATATAAAATATTTTTCAAAACTACATGTAAATAAAACATATTAAAAATTGTTTTATTTAGGTTATAAAAAATTAACATACAATAGAAGAAAACCTATGAGAATATATCACTCGGATCACTTACCTGGCAATTGATAATGTTTTATCACAATAAGATTAATCTAAATTTGATGTACATTAAAATTTAGATTAATCTTATTTTGATAAAATATTATCAATTGAGTTTAAATCAATATTAGGAACAAACAAACAATTAGATATGAAATTAAAAATTATATTAATTCAAAATGCAACAAAAAATGGCTTCTCATTGGTTACGTCATATTGACGAGGATCACATATATCCACCGTTGATAATACTCAATTCAAAGGTCACAAATTCTTTTTTTAATCCAAAGATCACATGACGAGGATCATTTTTTAATTCTTTTTTTTTAATTCTTCTTTTTTGCTTCTCTTTCTTGCCTCCAAGGCTCCAACGCCGATGCTAAAAACAAATTGCGGTCGTTGACTCATGGTAAGTCTTATCTTCTCCTTCTCCTCTTCTCCTCTTCGTCTCCTTCATCCTCCTATCACTACAAGAAAATACAGTTTTTGCGACCACCAAAAGAGTCACAAAATGGTCGCAAATGACTCATTTGCGACCATTTTGGGACCAAAAACAGTAGTCGCAAATATTTGGTCGCTAAATAAAATGGTCGCAAAACGGTCGCAAATTTGGGACTGATATGTGACTATAATATCAATCCTAAATTAGAGACTGATTTTGTGACTACATGTTAAAAACATTTTTAAACAAAAACAAAAACAAATTCAAAAAAAAATTATTTTATTTAGTAAATTAATTAATTACAAAAATTAAAATTAAAAAAAGAAAAAAAAATAGAAAGGGGTTGCATTGCCGCCGGCCGGTGAATCTTGTAACATCCCGGTTTCTTGTATATGCGGAGAGGCTTATAAGAATTGATTTGGCTACCTATGTCACCAAAGTGCACTTACCTTTTCCGATCACTTGCCCGAAAGAACTCCAGAGTTAAGGGTGCTTGGGCTGGAGTAGTCTAAGGATGGGTGACCTTCCGGGAAGTGATTCGCAGTAGCGTGTGAGTGAGGACAAAACACGGGGAAAGGTCACGTGGTGATTGCAGGGTCAGTAAACAAGTCATACAAGCCTCCCGGACTAACGCACCGACCGTCGGACCAGGGTGGGGCCCACGTGCCGAGAGAGGGCATGGGGCCCAGGTAGGGGCGGTCGGGGCGTTATAAGTGGTATCAGAGCCGAACCCAAACACGTGTGTGAAGTCAGGTGGGCTCACACCGTCTAGGGTGACGATCCTGGTGCGCAACGAGGACGTTGCGCTCTGTGAGTGGGGGTGATTGTAACATCCCGGTTTCTTGTATATGCGGAGAGGCTTATAAGAATTGATTTGGCTACCTATGTAACATCCCGGTTTCTTGTATATGCGGAGAGGCTTATAAGAATTGATTTGGCTACCTATGTCACCAAAGTGCACTTACCTTTTCCGATCACTTGCCCGAAAGAACTCCAGAGTTAAGGGTGCTTGGGCTGGAGTAGTCTAAGGATGGGTGACCTTCCGGGAAGTGATTCGCGGTAGCGTGTGAGTGAGGACAAAACACGGGGAAAGGTCACGTGGTGATTGCAGGGTCAGTAAACAAGTCATACAAGCCTCCCGGACTAACGCACCGGCCGTCGGACCAGGGTGGGGCCCACGTGCCGAGAGAGGGCATGGGGCCCAGGTAGGGGCGGTCGGGGCGTTATAAGTGGTATCAGAGCCGAACCCAAACACGTGTGTGAAGTCAGGTGGGCTCACACCGTCTAGGGTGACGATCCTGGTGCGCAACGAGGACGTTGCGCTCTGTGAGTGGGGGTGATTGTAACATCCCGGTTTCTTGTATATGCGGAGAGGCTTATAAGAATTGATTTGGCTACCTATGTCACCAAAGTGCACTTACCTTTTCCGATCACTTGCCCGAAAGAACTCCAGAGTTAAGGGTGCTTGGGCTGGAGTAGTCTAAGGATGGGTGACCTTCCGGGAAGTGATTCGCGGTAGCGTGTGAGTGAGGACAAAACATGGGGAAAGGTCACGTGGTGATTGCAGGGTCAGTAAACAAGTCATACAAGCCTCCCGGACTAACGCACCGGCCGTCGGACCAGGGTGGGGCCCACGTGCCGAGAGAGGGCATGGGGCCCAGGTAGGGGCGGTCGGGGCGTTATATTTGTGAATCTCTTAGATCCTTGGGATTTTAGCTGTAGTGATTGTGTACTGTGTATCGTTTATGCATTTTCTGACGGAAGAACCGGATCTGCGCGTTTATCTTTGCTGATTCTTCGTTGATGAATGTGTAAATGTATGTGTAATCTATGTATCGAGAAATCATGGGCGATGATCTGTTGATTTTTCTTACAGAGATGGTTTAATTTGATAATTGTGGCAAGGAGAGAGACAAAAGAAAAGGTAGGAGAAAAATCAATTAAAAAAATAATAAATAAAGCAGTATAAATTCTCCACCGTTGGATTAAACCAATCAACGGTGGAGGATCTCAATCTTCATCACAACGAACTAGCCAATGAGAAGCTTTTATTATTTTTGTCATTTGGTCGCAAATTAATCATAAATTTGTGACAACTATTAAAAAAATCGATTGTGGTTGCTAAACGGTCGCAAATTTGTGACTATTTTGTGACAATCAAAAATCTTTACCCTAAACCCTAAATTTTAACAACCTAGAAAGTTTGAATATGACTTTACAATGATTTTGTGTATATAGCAGTTCAAAAATATGTTAAAACTTAAAAATAAATAAATAAATTTTGAGATAATTTTTATCTTTCAAAATCATTTCTTATAAAACACATGTAACACTTAGTAGATGTTATGATTAGATTGAAATTTTTTTAACTGTTATATTTTTTTGTTTATTATTTGATGTTTATGTGTAAGATCTAGTTTACAATTTAATATTTAGAGTTTATGATTAAGGGTTAGAGGTTTAGGGTTTAAAATTTAGGATTTATAAAATGATCATATTAAAAAAATTTGTAGGTGTTGATTTTGTTTTGTATATTATTTGATGTTTATGTGTAAAATTTTGCTTACAATTTAAGATTTAGATCAAGTTTATGATTAAAGGTTAGATGTTTAGGGTTTAGGGTTTATGGTTAAGGGTTTGTGGTTTGAGTTTAGAATTTATTGATTTCTATAAACAAAATCAAGTGGAGTTGTAAATTAGTCCCAAATTTGAGACTATTTTCTTACTACTATTAAAAATTAGTCTCAAATTAGTCCCAAATTGGTCACAAAAACTGGGTTTACAAATTAGTGTACATGTTACCCTAAACCATGAGCTTTAAGAACATATAAGGTTTGAATATCACTTTACAATGATTTTGGGTATATAGCTGTTCAAAAATATATTTTACAATTTAAGATTTAGAGTTTATGATTAAGGGTTAGAGGTTTAGGATTTATAAAATGATTATATTTTAAAAATCGTAAGTGTTGAATTTTTTTGTATATTATTTGATGTTTATTTATTTAATGTTTTGTATATTATTTGATGGTTTAAGGTTTAGATTTTTATTTGTATATTATTTGATGTTTATTTAAAAAAAATAGAGTGGAGTTGCTAAACCGAAGCAAATCAGTCACAAACTTGGGACTACTTTTGCATGTCTTTAAACAGTCGCAAATTTGAGACCCTTTTGTGACTCCTCTGTCTCGTCGTTAATTTGCGACTGTTTTGCCACAGCATTGCGAGTAGTCGCAAATTAGTCACACTTTCATCCCATTTTTTTGCGAAAAGAAAAGAGTAGCAAAAATTGGTCACAAAAACTGTGTTTTCTCGTAGCGTCTTCTCCCTCCTCATTTTCTTCATACCTAACTTTTTTCAGATCTTGCCGCCGCCGTCGAGACAGCCAAAGTAATGGGGAAGGAGACGGGGAGATTAGCGGATGAGAACGAGAGGCTGAGGCGAGAAATCGAGGCGAGCGAGGAGATGAAGAGAGAGAGCGAGAGGAGAGAGAAGGAAATGGAGGTGGAGACGGTGGAGCTTCGGAAACTTATCTCGTCGTCCCTGAGATGTCGACGCTCTGTCGCCGAAAGTCAATCGGAATCCATCGCAACTTCTACCTTCAATCCGCTTGATTTTCTTGTTTTTGGTCTGTACTATCTCATACTCCTTAATGTGAAGCTTCTGGTGGTAGTTAGCAATCGGATTCCGGTAGTTTAGAGGGTTATCAGCTTTTGATTTGATGGCACCACGATTCGGAAACAAGTGATTCTTGGGAACAGTGGGAAGAAATCAAGGAGAGATGTATATGGCGGGTATGCACCTGCTTCCGTAGGTAACCAGATTTACAATGAGACTTTTTACTAATTTCTAGCCTAATTTCTAGGTTTCAGCAATATTATTAATAGATTACTCTATGATTCTATACTCAAAAGAGTTTTGGAATCATTGAGTTGGTCGTGACTGTAGATCATATGAACCCAACATGCTTATTTGATCAGATTATGTGTTGATTTTGTTCAATCACCACTCAAGATGATACAATCTACCAGACAAGTGTAGTGACTGTGTTTTTGGGATAGTTTTGCTGCTAAGATTTTCATAATCGGTGTTGGATTGCATCGCTGACTCTAAGAACAGTTTCCTCTTTGGATACAAATTTTCATTCCACATTTTTGTTGTTGACGTATATCCTGTACCATGTTATCTAGTTCCAGGGGTTTGGATTTACTTAAGTTTGTGGCTAAATATTCTTTCTCTCGTTTTGATGGAACTTTGGGAGTACTGCTCGTTGATTCAGACCTGAGCTAAGATAAAGTTAAATCTTTTATAATTGGGAGACTATATCCACTTAATGTTTGCAGAGAGGAAGGGAGAGAGAAGAACTAGGGTAGATCGTGAAGATGATGATCAGCAAGTTTTAAAGCTTGAGGAAAAAGATGTTGTGTCATCTGTTGCCACTGTCCTTTCTGATTTATGTGGTCCAGGAGAGTGGATGCCTATGGAGAAGCTTCATTCTGTGGTCAGTATCTTACGTTGAATACCATCTCCTTATTTTGGATATAGATGTTTGTACGAGTGTTTCTATAGATTTAACATATTTCTTTTAGCATGAGAAAAACTAGTTTGAATAGAGAGAGGATTCATTTGGCTCTGATCAGATTTGTCAGGAGTTTCAGTAATTAGTAAGAGAAACGCTGGCGAATAGAAGCTAAACATTTGATCTCTGTAATGTTGTTTGATATCTACGGCGTTAGTGAATTTTGGAATTTCCATGGGAGATTGATGAGTTGTGTTAACTGTGACAGATAGTAGAGAATTATGGGAACGTATGGCATCACAGTCGTGTAAGGAGATACCTGACCCCTGAGGAGTGGGCGATTCAAGAAGCAAAGGGTAAAGCATGGTACGGACTGCTGATGCTGCTGAGAGATCTATCTTGGTATTATTTTTTCTTCTTCTTCTTCTCGAATTCAACTCTCGTTTGTGGTTACTAAATATCTGCGTTTTTTAGGTACCAATATCCAGACAAGTGAAGAAGTGGCAAGTGAAGAAGTGGCTATTAAACTTGTATGTATTCATTCGATTACCAACCAAATGCCCTTTTCAGTGACTATTGAAGTAGATCGATCATCCAAGTACAAGATAACCTAGTTTTGGGAATGTGATTACGTTTGGTAATTCTGGACATATATCCTCATTAAACAAATAATGAATCTTTCTCGGAAAGGTGTGATTGTGTTGGTGGCATATGTGTACAAGTCTCATGCTATTGCTTGCTCTTTCTTAGCTTTTAGCTTCTTCTTTTACCTCTCTATTATTGATTGTTTATTGACTTATTAGTAATTTTAGTTGAGTTGTTCCTATCCTTCAATTTGATTTTCTATGAATGTGTTTTCATTGAGTACTCAATGCTTTTTTTTGTAAGAACTGAGAGCTATTATTTGATTCTTGGGAAGATAGTGTAATTAAAGCTCAATCTACTTTTTTTTGTAAGAACTTCCGGTGATAGAGTGACGACCACGTGGTGCGGTGGCTAGAGCTTCGCGATGGTACAGCTTCATTTGTTTGGTGTAATTAGTCTACATTTATATGTAATTTCAAACCCAAATTTGGTGTATGGATTTCTGTTCTTCATTTGTTTTACTTTACTTTTGTAAACTTGAATATTTTATATGTAATTAGTCTACATTTATATTAATAAATTGATTTTTTTTTAATTTAAACAATATATCAGTCGCTAATCAGTAGCTATATTTTGCTACTGAATAGCTAAAATCAGTCGTAAAAAAATCACAAACCAGTAGCAAATTAGTTTTTAAAAAAATCACAAACTAGTAGCACATCAGTAGCTAAAGTAGTAGGTAATCAATAGCTAAAGTAGTAGGTAATCAGTCGCAATTCAGTAGCTAAATTTTACGACTGATTACCGACTACGGCTGTAGTAACAAAATTCAGTTACTATTTAGTCACTAATCAGTCGTAAAATTTTGTTACTGATTAGCGACTGAATTGTGACCGTCTAATATCAGTCGTAAATTAGTCGTAAATCAGTAGCAATTTTTCTACTAATTTTTTTTAGCGACGAGACCTTTACCTACTGCAAAAATCAGTCGGTAATCAGTCGTAACATGGTGTTTTGCTACTGATTTCAGACTGTTTTTGCAGTAGTAAAAAACCTGTTTTCTTGTAGTGTTATTGCGGTTGTAAGGAAGACATATCCGCCTGGTCGAGAGACCAAAGACTACGTCTCACCCGGCATGGAACATGACCATCAATACCACCCCAATTATGACCGGTACACACGTCCGGTGCTCACCAACTCCCGACCAGGAGGAATACCGGCCTCCCATACCGGCCCCAATTTGCCCGGCGTAGAAGCTCTCACCGAAGCCAACCGAAGTGTCTAACCGATCATGCCAAATGAAGACCTTCCCTTACCCAGTTTAATCTGATGTCTTGATCAAAGTCATAGCCAATCGAGCTGAATTTCTTTTAGTGGTGGTTTCATATCATTCAGATCATCTGTTCAAGAGATATGGCAAATATAGCAAGGATACGTCTGTCTGTCATCCAAACGAGTTATGCTCCAAATACGACGTCTGAAAGAGCAACCCAGACGAAGGGTTTCCACTCCGATTCAGCTTCTGCGTTCTTCATAGAAGTTGTCGCCCAGTGAGTTAGCTATCCACATGAGGTGATTTGAGACTATTAAGACATGTATTCCAAGAGATATCGCGGTTTTACCAACCGGTGCTTTTCTCACCTCGACCCACTTTCAACTGGGTCAATACCCGGTTTGTCCCGGGTTGATCCGGTCCGACCTAGCTCAAGAAAAACCTTTTAAATATTGTTGAAACCCAATTTTTAGATCTATCTTACTTTTTATCTTTTTCTCTCGAGAACAAAAACTTCTCTTTTTAGGGATTTTGGGATTTTTCGCAAGGATCTTTTGATTTATAAAAGTTTGAGTTTAATTTTTGTGTTCTTTCTCTAATCTTTCATCTTCCTAATATCTAATCATGATTAACATCACCTCTTTCGTAAGATTTGGTGTGTTCTTCATGATTAGTGAGTAGTCTTTTAGGATTTGAGGATTTAGTAGATTTAGGGTGATTTGATGGATGATTAATGATGTCTAGGATTAGATTAGATTATATGATTTCCCTTCTTGATTAGTGGTTTTAAAGCTAGGTCTAACTTGAGAAAGTGGATCTAGATAATAAGGCATTTCATGCACACAAGGTGTTTGATGAAATGCCTTGATGAACTAATAAAGAGATATTCATTTCTAGCCTAAGAGATTAGTTGTCTAGAGTGATTATTTGGTTGATCTTGAATGCTTAGACTTAAAGCTTGCTAATTAGTGATTCACAAATGAGAATTTGATCTTCGATTAGTGATTAGTAAAGTAATTAATGCCTTGAGAGAGTATTAGTTAAGATTAGTGATCTTTGCCTAGGGATTAGTCTTCATTAAGCATTGGACATCATTAATTAGCCATTGGATTGCCTTATCTCAATTACCTTATCCTTGAATTCGCCTTTTGTCATTGTTTTATTCACCGTTTAGCGTCTTTAGCTCTTGTCACTTGTTTTTAAATTGATTAGCTTATTAGATTAAAGTCAAACCCACCTTGTTAGCTTGAATTAAAGAGTGTCTTGCATTCTTGTTGCATTGACCTAGACCCTAGATTGGATTGACACCTAAAATACTACAATGACATGAGTATTTAGGATTGATTCCTAAATAGGATAAAATCCTATTTATCATCGCTAATCCAACCAATGATGCTAAGGTAGTTCTCAAGCTCTTCAAGGCCATCATTTTTCCGAGGTTTGGGGTTCCATGAGTTCTGATTGGCGATGGGGGTAGCCACTTCATCAATAAGATCTTCGAGAGTATACTCAAAAAGCACGTGGTTAGGCATAATGTGGCCACGCCATATCACCCTCAAACAAGCGGCCAAGTAGAGGTTTCAAACCGACAAATCAAGGCCATATTGGAGAAGACTGTGGGAAGTTCGAGAAAGGATTTGGCTAAGAAGTTAGACGATGCCTTGTGGTCTTACCGGATGGCATTCAAAACACCTCTTGGGACTACACCGTTCAATCTTCTCTATGGGAAGTCATGCCACTTACCGCTCGAGCTTGAGTACAAGGCCATGTGGGCCGTGAAGCTACTAAACTTTGATCTCATGACGGCACAAGAGAGGCGTTTGATCCAACTTCAAGAACTCGATGAGATTAGGCTTGAAGCATATGAGAGCTCCAAGATCTACAAATAACGGACTAAGGCCTTCAATGACAAGAAGATTGTGCACAAGGACTTCAAGGATGGAGACCAAGTCTTGCTCTTTAACTCGCGTCTCAAGTTGTTTCCCATGAAGTTACGCTCTAAATGGTCCGACCCTTTTGTGATCAAAGAAGTGAGATCCTATGGAGCCGTTGTTCTTGTGAACAAGCATGGGGAAGAATTTGTTGCGAACGGCCAACGACTAAAACCGTACCACGCCAACGAAATCATTAAGGAGGGAGTCTCACTTCCCCTTGATGATGCTTCTACCGCTTGAACGTGTTAACAAACGTCGAACTTAGTGACGTTAAACAGAGTGCTCTTGGGAGACATCCCAAGCTTATCATTGTATATACTTCTAAGATTCTTATTTTCTCTTTTGCGTAATTCGTTTTGATGTTTTTGTTTAGTGTTCTAGGGATTCCAAGGTCGATGAGGCAATAGTGATGTGTCACACCGATGAGTGACATCGGTATGGCCACGCCGGGGGAAAAAGAGGAGCAATACCGAGGTAACAAATCGGTGCAACAAGCCGGTATCCCAACCGAGGGAAAATTTCCTTAGCACCGATATGTTGCACCGAGGAGTGACATCGGTGCAAGTGTTGCCAAGCTGAGGGAAGCTCAATACTGATGTGTCACACCGATATGTGACATCGGTATGGCCACGCCTGGGAAAAAGAGGAGCAATACCGAGGTAACAAATCGGTGCAACAAGTCGGTATCCAAACCGAGGGAAATTTCCTTAGCACCGAGGTGCAACACCGATTTGTGACCTCGGTATGTCGCGAGAAAGCTTTAAAAATCTGCCAATACCGATGTGTTACACCGACATGTGACATCGGTATTGACCAAATTTCTAAATTTTTGTTGACCGACCCGCTTCCCGATCCAGGTAAGACCAGACCCACCCAGGTAAGTCTCATTCTTCCTCGCGACAAAGCAGCCTCCTTCACATATTTTGTTTCAAAAACCCTCGATTCTAAACTCACTTTTCTTCATAACTCTCTCAATTTTCACTCAAATATCGTGATTCAAAGTGCTAAATTCTCGATTTTCACAGGGCTTTTTGGATTCATCATCGTTCTAGACATCTAATCCCAAACCCCCTAGGTATTTGATCCATTCAAATTGAAAAACCATGGATTTGTGTTTGAGTGATAATTTCTTGTAGGTGATTAAACATTATGTTTCACTAGGTTCTCTATGTCTAAACTTGTTGATTCATGTGCTTATTTTTGGATTATTTGGAGAACAATTGAGAATTTAGAATTTTGAGATATATTGGAATTGGAGATTGAAATTTGGGGAATTTGTTTTTGTTTCTTGAAGCCAAGTGCATCGATATACAAATTTTGCTTTCTCTTAGTTGGATGTCTCTTTGTTGGTTGATCATTGATTTAAAAAACCTTAGTTTAAAAAATCGAAATCATTGTGCCAATGCTCACGATTTTTCTCGAGAATATTTGTAGGCACGATGACAGACAAAGGTGCTCCATCAACTCACGCAAGAACCAAGGCTTCAACCGCTGCAAAGGGCAAAGCCGCTGCCAAGGATTTGAATACCAAGGGAAAAGCCGCGGCTAAGAGCACAAAATCCAAGGAAAAAGCTATGGCATCGACATCTCTACCTCTCGGGTTGACGCTTGCTCGGGCCAAGTAATCCAACAAGAAAGTTGAGGAGGACGAAGAAGAAAATGAGAGCTCGGACGAAGGAAGCTCAAGCGCGGAAATGCAACAAGCAAAGCCAAACGAGAGGGATTACTTTGACAAGTTTTTCCAAATGAAGTTCGAGCAAGGCAAATTCATTGACTCGGAGATGTTGGATAAGATGGGGATAAGCGAAGACGTGTGGATGCTTTTTGAGAATATGAACCTTAGAAAGTTCATGAGCATGAAGTATGAAGCTTTCAAGGCGCTCTCTAACATGTTCCTAGCCACTCTTCAAACTAGATTCGACGAAACGGGTGATGCAAATTCTGAGTCTGGGGTTTTAAAATTTAGGATTTTGGACGTCACCTACTCGGTCACTTTCCGCGAGATATTCGAGATATTCTAGTTCAAGGAAGAAGGGACTTACGGTGGGCAATACTTCGACTATCCGAGGCACGAGCTCCGAAATCTTTGGGCAACGATTCCATCCATTGAATTTGAGGCCGGCTCCTCTAAAATTCGAGCATACGACACCCAGCTCTTCGCTACGCGCACAAGGCGTTTGTTCACATGTTCTATAACAAAGTGGAGATTGACACGGTTACGACGGAGGAAATAGAATTGTTAGGGCTCTGTTTAAAGCCCCAGAAAGACTTCCTTGTCTCGCGATGCTCTTTGTGAGGCACTTGTTTGCTTACCGGAACTTGGCTTGGAAGACAAAGGCGAAAAAGGCCGCCATATGAATCAGATGGATTATCACGCCTATTCTCATGGCGAAGGGTGTCAAACTCTCGGTTAGCACCAATGAGTGGAAGTTTTTGGATGCGGACTATCTTGCAAAGACTAGGTTATACAAGGAGATGATCGACGACAAGTTAGCATACAACCTTCAACTCACCGAGACATCCATTGCATAGGTTTTGTTGCCTAATCCCTTACTCACCAACTTCCATGATCTGAGGAACGTCATGTTTATTCCTCCCCAAGAGTACCTCTAACCCCGTACCGCCGACCCACCAATGCAAGCGTTCCGCAAGAGAGCACAAAGGAAGAGCACCACCGAAACAAGAAGCAACACCGACGAGTCTCTTGATCTCAAAGAAGAAGTGCCCAATGAGTCATCGCCCGAAACCGTCTACGGTAGTGAGCGTTACCATTTTGATCCTTATGATGGGTCTATGCTTAACGTAGCAACAAGGCACGCTCATCACCAAACTTGACTCCTAAAACGTTGGTGCAAGTGGCAAAACACCAACATGAAGAAGATGGTTAAAACGAACAAGAGTTTGAAGAAGACGGTTAAAGCCATGGGTCGAACCATCAATAAGCTCAAGGGAGGCGGTTGCGGAGCAAGCTCCTCAAGGACCCGAGAAGTAGGGGATGTCGTCATGGACGCAAACCTCGCGCCACAAGGTGGAGAAATGGCATTGGTCGAGAGCACTAGCCAACACACGTCCCGCGCGGAGAAGGCAACGAAGAGGAGAGCGATGCGGTACTTGTCTCCCATCTCAAGCAGTCCGTCATACTCGATGGGGTCTTCATCCCCGTCTCAAAGTTTCTAGGTACTTCTCGAAACTCTTGTACATAGTTTTCTTTTATTGAGTCATGCATTGTATAGTTACATTTTGTTTTGGGCTCTTCTCTCGAATTTGTTTCACATCGGGACGGTGTGATTTAAGTTTGGGGGAGGGGCCGGTATATAATCATGTTTATTTTGATCTTATTTTCGATTTCACATTTTGAGTCTCATGCATTCATGCATCCATTTAAGGCATAGAAAAACCAAAAAAATCGAAAAATTTTGAAAACACAAAAAGAAATCTTGTAGTTGCATTTCATGAGTAGCATCGAGTCTAGTAGCATATAGGTTGCATTTCACTTGCATTGAGAGCAATGATATGATTTCCATGTGTAATGTCATTTTAAGAGCTTGATTCATTGCCTTCATTGTTGGTTGTTTGATGTTTTTGAACGAGTTTGAAATCAAGGATGAACCATATTTCGATCTCATGTGTTCATTACTCATGTTTTAGCTAAGCGAGTTTTGATTTGATCCCAATCCTACTTAAGTGAAAACCTTAACTTTGACACCTAATTATCATGTTTGTGCATTGCATAGTGAATTCATGGATACCATGTACATATTTGGGCTATCTTATTCACTTTACCACTCTCTTGTTAGCCCAAATAGCTAATTCCCATCATTGGAACGGTTTACCACACCTTTAACCTACACTCCTTTCAAGCCAAATCTTTAGTGAGTAAATGCGAGGCCTAATTTTGAGTAAGTTTGGCAAAAAGTGTTGAGTTTAGGACGACAAGGATAGGTTTGCATGTAGATCTAGCTCGACATCGCGGGCTAGGCTAGCTAGGAAAGGGAGTTTTGGGGTTTGGATTGGACGAGAATGTTGTATCGATGGGATCATTGTGGAAATGGAAATTAGGGTCAAAAGAAGAAGAAGGTAAAGAAGGGGAAATTGTCAACTGATACATGGTTGGTAGTAAAATTTGATTTAGCTCTTAATATCAAGGTTAGTCTCCAAATGTTCAAAGAAAAGAAAAGAAGTCAAAAGATGGCTAAGGCATCAAGGTGATGAAGATGGAGACAAAGCAAAAGAAATCGACAAGAAGAGCTAAAAGAAAAGAAGTGAAAGCACCATACCATGAGTCAAAGAAGAAGAAGAAATTTTCCCCAAGAGAAAGAAGACGTGTGGAAGAAGAAGTTAAAAAGCCTTACGGGATAAGGGTAGCTTAGATTGGGATATTTAATGGTTAGAATTGCTAGGAATTGAGACATTGCTTCTAGGCATAGTGTATATGTAAATCTATCCTTGTATGCATAGGTTGCTCTTTACTCTTAGCATTTTGATATAGCTTACCCATTCATTGAGAGATCCCTTGCATTGGAATAAGCTCATACGTTTGAGATCATTTTAATCTCAAGACCTTTACCCTATCCAAATGAATTCACTTAACTTGCATAAACATGATTCACTTGAAAAGTTTAATTGAATGTCAAAGAATTGGAAGATATGATTGCTTGTGTATATTGAAACTTGAGTTTGGTTCGTGTAGGGAAGGATATGGCTAGTTTCTTTTGAGTAAACTTGCTTGATTGCATCTTAGAGCAAGTAATTTGGCGATTGAACTTGAACTTTTTCGATGATGTTGTGGATTTGAGCTCTCATTTCAACATCTCTCCCTTTCTTGTTGCTTGAGGACAAGCAAGGAAGTAAGTTTGGGAGAGTTGATATTCTCATAATTTACATGTTCTAGCATGCATTTTAGTTTGCATTTTCTAGTCATCTACATGGATAACCATAGTTTTCCTTGCATTTAGGTCCCTTTTATAGTTTAGGATGTTGCATTAGGTCCTAGGGAGTCTCGCATGTTTCGGGACGTGTTTTATGTACTATGGAGAAGACTCGAGACGTGAGGCCATTTGGATTGGAAACAAGGAGACGAAGCCAAAGTCATGAGGAGTCTCGACAAGCTAGGATATCGAGGTCACATATCGGTATGCATGATCGGTGTTGAAGCCTCAGGGGACAGCATCAAGGTCACATATCGGTGTGGAAACCGGGGGAAATCGAGCTTAACACCGATGTCTAGCACCGATGAGTGACATCGGTGTTGGAGCTTCAGGGGATTACACCGATGTCACAAATCGGTGTACCTCATCGGTATCACTCCTCCAAGTCAGCTTCACCTCGACACCGAGGACACAAGTCGGTGCAACTCCAGGGGGAAATCCGAGGGAAATCAGCCTTAACACAGATGTGCAATACCGACGTATGACATCGGTGTATCTCACACGAACATCAAGCAACATCAAGCTCATCACCGAGGTCACAAATCGGTGTGCCTCATCGGTGCACAAACCCATGTCCAATATCGAGATGTTGCACCAATGAGTGACATCGGTATTTACCCATGTTACACCTTTATCCAAATTAACAGGGTCGGTATCCAGTTTTTCCCGGGTTGACCCGGTTCGCTACTGTTCACTATTTAAACCCATAAACCTAATTTTCATGGGTTAAGTCTTTTCGTAAGCAAAAACCCTAACTAAGTGTGATCTAGAGTGATTGTAAGAGATTGATCCTTTTTATTTATGCAAATTTGAGTATTGTTTTCTTGATTCATTCTTCCTATATTCTATTTCCTAATCATCCAATCCATTGATCATGGGCTTTAACTCTTCTTTTATGAGACTTGTTGAAACCATGGTGATTAGTGAGTAATTCTTAGAGTTTGATGATGGGTTAGTTTTAGGGTGATTCCAAGGTTGATTTATGATGCTTAGGGTTAGAATATCTTGTTTCTCTTCTTGATTAGTGATCTTAATGCTAGATTAGGCTTGAGAGAGCCAATCTAGATCAAGAGGCATTTCACACCCACAAGGTGTTTGATGAAATGCATTGATGAACTATTCAAGAGATATTCATTCCTAGCCTATGAGAGTAAATGTCTAGGATGTTTATTTGGTTGATCTTGATTGTTTACACTTAATGCTTGCTAATTGAAAATTCACAAATGAGAGTTTGATATTGGATTAGTAATTAGCATGGTGATTAATGCCTTGAGAGAGGATTAGTTACACTTAGTGATCATTGCCTAGGGATGGCTTTGTTTATTCATTGAGCATCATGAATTAGTCTTGAATCATCTTAATTCGAGTATCCCATCCTTTAATTTGTTTATATTCCATGCATTACGACTTGTTTAGTTTGCTACTTCTTGTTCTTATTTTAAGTTGATTAGTTCACTAGATAAACAACAACTCTTGCTTATTTTGCTTAACTTAAGAAGTGTTTTGCATTTTTGGTGCTTTGAAATCTTGCCCATTGGATTGAACCTCTTATACTAGCAATAGTATATCGAGTAATTGATCTTGAGACTTGCAAAAGTCATTCATCATGGATTTATAAATTTATAACTTGAAGTTTCAGAGAACGAATCCGAGCGCATCACACGAACTAATATTTTCTTCATTATCGACGTCCTCAAATCCTCCAAAGATAAAAGATCTGAACTGACTAGGGAACCACTAATAAGAGCTCGTACTATTTCTACCCTCCGAAGCGAGAAGTGCTTTCCCCAATGAACCTTCCTCACTTTCAATAAGTCGAATACTTCGTCTAGATAAGACGGAATTGGAGGAAGAAAGTCGCGATCTGCAAAAATAAAGACATCGTAATAAAACTAAATTGGACAAAGAACCAAGCCAAAATCTATACGTTGGCTACCAAGCGGTCCCCAGTTCGTCTTGACCTAGTGAAGACAACTGCTATCAACGGAAGCCTCAGAAATACGAACAAAGAATAAATGATTGTCCCTGCAATTGCTGTGAATGCAGGGAATGTTGTGGCTGCTCGCGGTAGAACGATTGGTGAATACAACAGGCCTGATCAGTTCTATGCCAATCGATCAGCGATTCGCCTTCCTGCTTTTCAGAGGGATGACTTTGAGCTGAAACCTGCATACTAAACTCTTGTGGGTCAACATCTTTTTCATGGTTTTACTCATGAACACCCTATGGATCACATTGAGATGTTTGAGGATATGGTTACAAGCATAAAGAGCAATGGAGTGTCCTATGATTACCTCTTCTGCAAGCTCTTCCCATACTCTCTTGGTGGAGATGCAACTTACTGGCTGAAGCAGTTGTTTCCTGGTTCGCTGACTACATGGGATGAGACGAAAAATGCGTTCCTGAACAACTTCTACGATGATGCACGATCCGAGGATCTCAGGAACAAGATTTCTCAGTTTTCTCAAGGACCGACTGAGGCACTCAAGGCTGCTTGGATTCGTTTCAAGTCATATCAGAGAGATTGTCCGCACCATGCGTTCACTCAAGTTCAGCTACTGGGTACTTTCTACAGAGGAATCGATTGGAGGTATCAGATGGCTCTAGATTCTGCGAGCAATGGAAATTTCTACACGAGATATCCTGACGATGCCTATGTGCTTATTGAGAACTTGGTTTCTAGAAATAGTACCAAGAATGAAGACATGGAGCGCAAGAAGCAAGCTGGTAACTTGGATTGCAGTCAGATTGCTGAGGTGAGTGCTAAGTTAGATTTGTTGATGGACAAGCAGCAGAAGGCTGTTCGTTTGGCTAAAAAAGATGGAGTGGAATTTGTTAACCATATTGATGGAGATGGATTTCAAGATAAAAGGTATCAATGCCCACCCACACCACCCAGAACTTCTGAGAGTAAGCTAGAATCCATGCTTGAACAACTTCTTCAGGGACAGCAGAAGATGACACTATACCTCAATGGGAAGATGGACGCTATGTACACAGATCTGAATGGGAAATTTGAGTCTCTCAGTACTCATCAGAAGATGCTGGAAACTCAAATAGCAGAAAATTTCGTGTTGACAGAAAATCTCCGTGTATCGATCGATACCGACCAGTGTCGATCGATACCAGCCCATACACCTGCACGTGATCCAAAATCATGTGTATCGATCGATACTACTCCAGTATCAATCGATGCTGAGACACAGATCGAGAAAGAGCCCGAGATTGTCAAGGAGAGGGTGTACAAACCCAAATTACCTTATCCAATGCCTCCTAAGATGACAAAGAAGGAATGGGAGGACGCCAGATGCAAAGATATGTTGGATAAGTTAGTTGTGGAGTTTCCTTTTGTTGATGATATCTCTGATGTTGAGAATTCAAACACCGCTCCTGTATCGATCGACACCCGTCCAAGAGTCTGTCAAGGACGTCTCGAAGGAGCAAGCATCGACCGACACTCTCTCTGTATCGATCGATACTCACCCATATACTGCAAAGGAGCTGCGTATGATTGTTGACAGACTTCGAAAGCCCAAGAAGCTGAATTCTATTCCCCAACACCTCCGAGCCCCCATCACTCCAAAGCAGCTACGTGGCTTTGAGAAGATGGTACGAAGGATTACCCACTCGTTCACTTTTGAAGAAGCTCTAAAGGGCTGGCCTCTGCTAAGTCACTTCAAAGATTGCAGAGAAACCCTGGAAGAAATCGAAGTACTCTTCATCAAGGCAAGAAGCAAGTCACTACCGCTGAGGCAGTTGACCAAGAGGGAAGACCCATGCATATTCTCCGTTCCATGCTCCATCTCTGGAGTTACATTCAAAGAGTCTCTCGTTAACTCAGGGGCTAGCGTCAATGTCGTGGCAAGGGCAATTTCAGAGAGATTAGGAGCTGATATTCGACCGCCCATGTCATCTATCACATTCGCTAATTGTTCCACCTCACTTCCATATGGTGTAATCCCTGATTTGCTGGTTAAAGTAGGAGACTGTATGGTTCATGCTTATTTTCATGTTGTGGATATGAGTGCACAATCTCGTACGCAGTTGATCATTGGAAGACCGTTCATGGCTATGGTTGGTGCCATTATGGACACACCCAGCAAGAGAATCTCGTTCTCATACATTGACAAGGAGGTGTACTACAAAGCTATCCCTAGAGGAACTCCCACACGTGTCTCTTGCATCGATGTAGTTACAGATGAGACGTGGGTAATCGATCTTTTGGAAGAGCCTCCTGACGAACCAACTGTCACACACGCCCTAGATAGTCCTTCTATCATCAACAAGAAAGATGCCAAAACGTCTAACGGAAAGAAGAAGGCAAAAGGCAAAGGAGTGAAGGGTGCTCCCTCTATGACTTTAATCCCTCAAAAGTGTTGATATAAGATTGGAATCCACCAAATCTTATAAATCAAAAGGTTGTCAAGAGTTGACAAGCTTTGGCGGAAGGTGGACGAAATAGAGGTGGAGATGATGGATAGTTGATTGACTCGCTCAATCGATGGACGAACAAGCGTGTTTGAATCACACAAACAAACTTAATCCGTATCTTCAATAGAAAAGAAGTGAATCTCACACTTGGTTTCTAAAGAACAAGAACAAGAGAGTAAAGGAATCTAACACAATGCTCTAATGATCTATACTTGTATTTTAGGATGAATCCACAAACTAAAATAAACAAGCAAAACAAAGCATAAAGCTTTACAAGAAAATTACTTTCTTTATTTTTCCAAAAATCTCTATATATGTACAGTGAAGAAATGAAGAGCTTATATAGAGCTCAAAATTACAAATACGAGCAACGATTTTAGCATAAAAGGAAACAAAATAAATTATAAATAAATGATAAACATCAAGTCGCCAATCATGTAGCTAATCACGTAGCTATTAGGAAGATTCTTCATAAGTATGAATATGGCTATATTTGGTCAAAATTTGACCCCTCATTAAAACCTCATATTCCTTGATAAATGCATGATATAATTTTCTCCTAGAAGCTTCTTTGTGCTGTACGACCAATGCATATAATCGTTGGTGGAGATGTGGCCTTTTGTAGATATTTCCAATTAAAGAAACTATATGTAAAGCGTATATCTCTTTCTCTTAGATCTTTATGAGAAAATGGTTGGAGTCTTCATTCTCAAACTTCAACGTGAGCCATTGGATTATATTTGATTCTTCCATCTTTATTTGGTTCATCCAATTTTGCATAAAGGCCACGATCCGGTTATTTGATATTGCGTAAAGTGTGATGGGGATTCGATTGAATACAAGGTGAAGTGCAAGGGAACTTCGAAACCATTCTCTAAGGCTAGAGTTGTTATCACTTCGGAGCTGAAAGAAAAAGGATAGGATTTTGTGGAAAGCATGATGAGCAGAACTCTGAAGCTGGCAATGTCAAGTTGTGGAGCCTGTTTTACCGCAAGTTCTCATTCATATCCGGACTGATCGTCCAAACAGTCAAGCTAATGACGTAAAACAAGCGCTTGGTGGGAGGCAACCCACTGGTAAGTATGTTTTTGAGTCTTTTTCTTTTTATTTTTTTCAATTTTGGTGTCTGTGTCAGGATGAACAAGAAGCAAAAACTCGGAATCGCCAGATTGTCGATCGATACCCTTGAGTATCGATCGACACCCTACGCGACTGCAAGGATATGTATCGGTTTAAGCCTGGTATCGTCGATACCAAGCTGTGTTTCGATTGATACTCAATGTTCCAGCACGGTAACTTCTTGTTTCTCCTAATTCCATTTGATCCATTTGTTTTCTTTCACCAACTCTAAGCTAGATAACACTGGGGACAGTGTTGTTTAAGTCTGGGGGAGGTAGTCGCTGACTTTGTTTTTGTTTTTCTTAGAGTCAGTCGTTTTTGAGTCATACGTTATTTTATTGAGTCAAAACTTCGTCTGAGACTATGATATTTTTCTTGAATCTTTTGATCTGACCTTGATTCTAAGTGACCATTGTTAAAGTATCAGCTCTAGATCGACTAATGAAAAATCCAAAGGCCGACCGATTAACCAGAAGACACTCATGTTTCCAGCAAAGTTCCTTAAAGCCTGAGCCAAATTTTTGTACTTCATCGATGTGGTTAGTATTCATAGAGCTTGATTCCTCATTCGTATCTGACAAAGGAACCCATGTGTTTGAAAGAATGGTTTTTCTCTCCCTGTTACAAGTTAACTAATAAATAAGTGCATTAAAAGATGAAATGATTTTCTTCTGAGTAGAGGGTTAGGAAAATTTCCAGCGATCCCATTATTCTACTTTAGAGGGAATGATCACACAAAGGATTGTAAGCGAGGCTAGAATTTTTCCTATGATGCCATTATTCGCCTACATCCTTTGATACATTGAGAGGGAAGAACCGGGGATTTGGTGGCAAACACCATCAATACTCGCGTCTCATACCTTGATATGTATATGCAGATCTAAAAAAGAGAAAAGAGAACATAATAAGAAATAAGTCTGGGGGAGAGAAATAATACCAAAAAGTGTGAAAAGGGTGGTTCCTTGTCATGATATTGTATGGGAAAGAATCTAGAAGGTTCTTGGTATTAAGCACAGCGATGAAACTGGCGAGGAGGGGTTGATTGAACAATGCTGCGAAATAATGTGTGTAGCCTGGGAAGCTGCCAATGTCTAAGGAGAAGTACATGGTGGTTAGATCAAAAAGCTGGTTAGGTAATATGTGGAGCGCTAAGGAAAATGGTCATTGCAATGTTTCATGAACAGGTGAGTCTCTATGTTTTCAAACCTCTTTCTCTGGTTTAATCTTCTATTTGCTTGAGGGCAAGCAAAGGCTAAGTCTGGGGGAGTTGATATATCATGGTTTTTACCCCTTTTAAGCCATGATATAAGTCCATTTTATAGAGTCTTTCTACTATTTCGTAGTGTTTTAGAGTCTTTTACAGGTTTTAGCACTTTTGGAGCACTATTGGAGATATTGGAGTTTTATGGAGCATTCTGGAGCAAAACTGAAGTCTGGTGACTAAGTACCCGATCAAAGCGTCAAGCATCGATCGATACCCCTTGGTATCGATCGACACCCATCGAGGAAGTTACAAGTCGCGACTTTTAATGAAGTTTGAAGAATTACAGAACTTGCCCAAAAGACTTTAATATTTACAAGAAGACCCCAATTCGTGTTTAGACTATTTAATTAGGTTTTACAGCCACTTTGTTGGCTATGCTTTATTTTTGCTTTGAATTGTGAGAGAGCTTTTGAAGAGAGACAAGTCCTAAACTCTGTTCGTCCGAGAGAAGATTTCGAACCCTTTTGTTACTCTTTCTTATTTTCTATTTAGTATTTACTCAAACATGTTTATTGCTTCAATTTCCATGTCTGAGTAGATCAACTTTCTTGTTTAATTCATCAAGGCATTTCATCAAACATTTGGTGTGCATGAAATGCCTTATGATCTAAACCTACTCTTTCAAGCTAGATTTAGACTTAAGAACATTAAACAAGAAGGGATATAAGAAGATCTAGCCCTAAACATCATGAATCAAGCCTAGGAACATCTTAATCTACCCCATCTCAAGATCCTAAAAGACTACTCAAGACCCATGAAAAGCCCCTCAAAATCGATATGGATAGGAGAGGTTTTCATGGATGAATCTTGAATAGGTAAGATAGAAAGAAGATTAGATGAAAAAAATCAATGAAAACAAAGACTTAATTGCATAACAAGTAGAAGATCCTCTCTTACAAATCCAAGAACACTCTCAAAAGGGGCAAGGGTTTCTTAGACAAAAGAAAGCATTCATTAAAAATTAGGTTTAGATAAGTATTTATAGGAAAAGTGGGCAACATGATCGACATCAATATCACAAATCGATGTGAATGGTCGATGCTAAGGCCCTGGAGTTGCATCTGGCTTCTACATCGATTTGTGGGAGGTTCTGGATCGATGTGAAGCTGAGCATCGATGTGTTTGGTCGATCTGAATGGGTGCATGATCGATGCTAAGGCCCTGGAGTTGTATCTGGCTTCTACATCGATTTGTGGGAGGATCTGGGTCGATGTGAACTCCCCTGAAGCTGAGCATCGATGTATTGCATCGATGTGAATGGGTGCATGGTCGATGTGAATGCTGAAAAGATCCCAAACGTCTTTAACAGCTTCTCTTGCTTCTGATCCGGATGGTCTTCAGTAAATCCGTGGTAACTCCTTAACCAAATGTCTAAATGGCCTGATTCTAACTCCTGAAGACAGATGACTCACTCCTCTACAACTCCTATGAAGAGCTTAAAGGCTGATTCATAATGTAGGGCCTTCGTCTAGCTACATATTCCGGCGTCTTGGATGGGCTTTGCATTCCTCTTATGCTCCATAACTCCAAACATCATCAATTGTCTCCAAGACACCTAAAAACACTCCAAAATCATGCAAAACTCCCTAAGACCTAATGCAAACACATATTACTTTAATAAAGACCTAAATGCTATCACTACAAGAAAACAGGGAATTCGCGACTACAGTATTAGTCGCTAAACAGTCGCCGTTTACATAATTGCGACTGTGTTGCGACTAAAAGAAGTGGTCGCAAAAGACCTCGTCGCTAAATCAATTAGTCGCCATGCAGTCGCTAATCAGCTACTCTTTTGCGACTGTTTTCTTTTAGTCGCGGTCCAGTCGCAATGTAGTCGCTACTTTAGCGACGGGTTTGTGACTGTTGTGGCGACGAAGTTGCGACTGAATCTACGACTAGGTTTGCGACTGGTTTTGCGGCATGATTTGCGACTTCTCCCGACCGGTTTTGCGACTTCTCCCGACCGGTTTTGCGACTAGGTTTGCGACTATGTTTGCGACTATGTTTGCGACTAGGTTTGCGACTGGTTTTGCGACATGATTTGCGACTTCTCCCGACCGGTTTTGCGACTTGTTTGCGATGTTGTCTGCGACTGGTTCTGACACTGGTTTTGCGACGTTTTTGCGACTGGTTTTGGCGACTAAGTTAGAATGTTTTGCGACTGGTTTTGCGACTGGTTTTGCGACTGGATAGCGACTACGATGTTTATCGGTTTAGCATATTGGTATTCCTGTTTTGGTAGATTTTGATTTGTTATTAAATGGTTTAGCCAAATTTGAAAGAAACAAATGAGCTTTAACAAAGAAACATAAGAACTAATAACATACATTCAAGATTTACAAACCTAAAGCATAGAAGTTCAAACTCCAATATAGGAGTTAACAAAAGCATAACAAACACAAGTTCAAACTCCAAAACACAAGTTCAAGTCATTCAAGTTCAGAGTCAAAGAGAGTTGAGAAGTTAGGAACCTAGAGAGGGGGATTAGAGTGATCTTCTTCATTTCTGAGGAATGCAAGAAATTCTGGGTCCTTGATGCTGAGGTACTTTTTGACTACTCTCAAGCCCCTGACCTCTGCTTGTAGAGCTGATGTAACACGGAGATGCTCTGCTTCGCGATGTGCTTGTAGGGCTGTTATTTCCTCGATCTTTTGGTTAGCGTCCTCGAGCTGTTGGTTCACGGTTGTGAAAGAAGAGGAGCTGCCTGGATACTTCCGCTTCCCGTTGATGTATGTCCCTAGGCTTCCAAGTCCATACATTTGGCCTCTGTCATTTGTGACAGTAGACTGCAATAATCAAAACACAGAGTATTAGTTATCAAAGATTTGGAAACCTAAAAAATCTAACAAACTCAAGCTTAGAAAAGTATTTTACCTTGTAGAAGACATCGTTATCCTCCTCTACAGAAAGCTGTGATCGAAGCGAAGTACCATCTGCAGACTCGTCATTCTCATGCTCAAGCTCAGCCAACTTAGCTTCCTTCTTCTGCTTATAAAGATCAAACACTTCCTGCGCTCTCTGATCGACAAAGCTCCCATCTTTCTTTGTATGAGTCTTTACAAAGACTTCAACAACACTCGGAGGTCTTCCCAATGTCACTTCCTGAAATGTTAAACAAGAACATGTGAATAGCAAGACATGTAAATTATCAAGACATGTAACTCAGAGACTAATAGCAAAACAAAGGAACTTACCAATTCTTGTTCCACTTGTAAGAAAGATTTCTGGCCCGAGACATGCTTGTGAATACCTTGACCATTACGGTCAGACATTCGAGCTGCTGATGTAGTGGCATGCTTTTCTTTGGCTTCTTCTGTGATCCAATAGTCACACATTTTTCCCCACAACGTATTGCCAATCCACTTCGGTTGCTTTCTTTTCGTCCCCGCCTTAGAAACCATGTCCTTGAGTCTCACTTGGCAAATCTTCTCGAACTTTGATTGGACAAGACCAGTGTGTATGGGATGCCATGTGTGTTCTTTCTACACAACAAGATAAGAGCAAAGTGTTAGTGATCAAAAAAAACAAACAAACAGAAAATTATGAACAGATTGAGAGGTTAAGAAGATTACCGCGAATTCAAGAAAGTATTTTTCTCTTTTAGGAAATGGGACACAACCCTAGTTGTAGTAAGGCTGATCGAACTTGTTTGTAAATATCCTTGTGATCTTGCGAGTCAATGCGGACTTGTCCTTACCTATAAACCTACAAACAGATAAACAAAAGTGTTAAGTCTCATATACAATCAGAGCAAAAGGACTAAACCAGCATTCACAGATCCATAATACTCTAAAACATTACTCTAAACCATCAGTCACAGAAACAAAAACCTAAGCTAAGCGTTGTGTATTGGTCAAGGCCTACCAGAACAAAACAAAAACAGCTTACCAGACGGTTCCAGGCTCCAATGTGGGAGAGAGTAGCGTTGTGTATTGGTCACGGCCTGGCTGGATTAGCAAGTTGGTCAAAGCGGCGAGCACGTCTTCCGCGAGTTGTGGTTGCAATCCTTCGTCACCGTCAAAATAAACTTCCTCGTAGTCTTCATCATAATCCTCTTCGTCTTCTTCCAGGTGATCGTTTTGAGCCTCAGAACTCTGAGCTTGTGGTGACGCAGCGGGTGGAGCTTCAGGAGAAGGAGCATATTGAGATTGAGTCGCAGCAGGTGGGGGTTGAAGAGAAGCTGAGGGTCGAGGTTGAAGAGAAGGAGAGGTTCGAGCTTGAAGAGAAGGAGAGGGTCGAGCTTCAGAGGATCTTGGAGAAGCAGAGGCTCGAGGATTGGTTCCCGAGTTTCCAGATCCTGCTTGGCCCGTACTGGTCAAAAGCTGCGGCGGAGGAGGGAAATCTTTGACACCTTCGGCGAAAACTGGGACACGGCTACGAGGAGTCACGGAGGGTGAAGCGGCCGCCGGCGTGAATGCCTACTGAGGCGGAAGCGGCGAGGCGGATTTCTTTGATTTTCCCTTCCGATGCGAGATCCTTGTCTCACCGGGAGAAATGGCTCTTCGATTCGCGGCTGTTGTCGCAGGGCGTCATCCTCCTCGTCCTGTAGGCGTAACTTTTACACGGCCAGACATCGGAATAAACAGAAGGTGAAGAGAAGCTGAAGAGAAGATGGCGCGGCTAGGGTTTGAGAGAAAACAGACGGTGAAGAGAAGGTGAAGAGAAGGTGAAGAGCCCGAGATAAGTCTCGCGGGTTGAAACATTTGGCTTAGAGGGAAATGTTCCCTCTTGATTAATTTGGGAAAAATTTGGGCCCAAATTGAATTTTTTTTTAATTTTTTTTAACCTAAAATTTTAATTTTTGCTTAATTTTTGTATTATGATATAATTTTTGCTGAATATTATGGTTTAATTTTTGCTTAATATTATGGTTTAATTTTTGCTTAATATTATGGTTTAATTTTTGCTTAATTTTTGTGGTTTAATATTTTTGTGGTTTTAATCTTATTCTTAACTTTTAATATTATGGTTTTATTTTTGCTTAAGTTTTAATATCACATACAAAACCCAACTAAATAAGATAAACCATTAATAAACTTCATTATCAAATATAAGTACCTTATGCATTATAATATTATTTAGTAAGGTTCTTCATCAACTTCAACTTCATCATCTGAAGACGATGAATTGCATTGGAATTCGTCGTTTTCTTCCGCATCTCCGACATCATAATCGAGATTTATTGGGTTCTCTCCTTGTACCAGATTCTCGTCTCGCACTACGAGATCTTCAATTGTAGTCAGCACTACATGATCATCATTTTCTTGTTGCAAAAGAGTCGGTTCTGTGTAGTCATATCCTCCTGAAATATGTCCTCGCGGGTTGACTTTAACAACATTTAGCCATAATTGCTTCGGTTTCTTCTTGTATGGGTATGGGATATAACAAATTTGATCCGCTTGAGAAGCTGTGCATGCAAAGTCATTATAAAGAACTTATGAATACATTATCTATCAAGAAAGTAATATATATATATATAGGGATATACGTACCTAGAATAAAAGGTTCGTATTTATTGAACCATTTCGATGAAAGAACGTCTACAATGCCAGCATTGCTCTTCCGAGTGCCTTTACCGATAATAGGGTCGTACCACTTACACTTGAAAAGTGTGATTCTTAAATTAGCCATCCCTTCATACTCCAGTTGTATTATATCAGTTAAGATCCCGTGGAAATCGGCTTTATCATATGCGTCACTGTAATTTTGTCCTTTGACACATACACCATAGTTACATGTCTTTCGTCCCTGGTTGTGGTTTTGCGTATGAAACAAATATCCTCTTGTAAAGTAGATAGGCCATGTTTTGGCATTGTTTTTCACTCGACTTAATTCGAAACAAATTGGAATGAGATGAAACAACGTGTGTGGCTTGCTTATATATACTTTTTGCGACTACATTGCGACTCCAAAATGTAGTCGCAAAAAGTTGTTATGCCTACCACAAACGATAAACACGAGGGTTACCCACTTTTTTGCGACTCCCCACATTTAGTCGCAACTTCGTCGCAACTTAGCTACTACTTTAGCGACTAATTGTTGCAGTCGCGAAAATTATTTTCACTAACTACACACGATCAACACGTGGCTTTTTAAAAAAATATTTGGCGACCCGCCGAATTAAGTCGCAACTTTGTCGCTATTTAGCGACTGTTGAACGACTAATTTATGTAGTCGCTAAATTGCGACTGAGTGGCGACGAATTTATTTTAGTCGCAACTCTGTCGCTATGTAGTCGCAACTAAGTCGCCATTTTTGCGACTGCCATTTTAGACGCAAAATTCAGTCGCTAATTCCCTGTTTTCTTGTAGTGTATAAAAGATATGCGAGACACATGCATGAGACACAAAACTCTAAATGAAATGCATGCTAAAACCTGCAATATATGAGTATATCAGCAGAAGCCTTCTCTAGCTACTCTTTTGGTGAGGAACTTCTTTTGCTTCAAGGAATGGGCGTTTGGGACAAGCAACAACAATGCCAAGATAGAGATTGGATGGCTAGTTGCACCGATCCTAAGAGCCAAAGGCGAGAAGATGTCAATTGAGAACCTAGAGTGGGATTTGTTGGATGAATCTTACCTAACTAGGACCTTGTCCTTGAAAAGGGAGAGTTGGAGATAAGCTTGCACACAACATCAAGCTCTCCCAAACGGACGTGCACCAAGTGCTATTTCCTAACCCTCCTCTCAACGACATTCATGAAAGTAGGAATATCCCTTTCTACATCCCACATGATCTTTTGTACAACCCGGCCACCGATCCGCCAATCGATGTGATAAGCAAGGCAAAGGTGAAGAAGGGTGTGATGAGAAAGGAGACTCTGATGTCACGAAGAGGGTCAAATGAGGATGATGATGAAGAGACCGAGCCCTCTTCTCCCGCGCCCATCAATGGTGGAAAGAGATATCATTTTGACCCCTATGATGGGACTATGCCCAACGCCGCCACCCGCCACGCCAATAACCAAACAGGGCTCTTCCAAAGGTGGTGCAAGTGGCAAGATGATACCATCCACAAGTTGGTAAAGACGGTGAGGAGCTTGAAGAAGGCGGTTAAGAAGCTCAAGGGGAGAGGAGGAAAAGCGAGTACATCGCGCGATCAAGGGATTGATCAAGGAGTTTTGATGGTTTATGATGAGACATGAGGAGGTAAACATCCCAACTCTATCACCCGGTTCTAGCAATGCTTCATACTCCATGGGGTCCTCTTCCCCATCTCAAAGTATCTAGGTAGCACTCCATGACACTTGTACATAGTTTTCTTATTTTGAGTCTTACATTGTATAGCATTTTATGTCTCTTATTTTTGGGTCTCTTCCTTCGATTTATTTCACACCGGGACGGTGTGATTTAAGTTTGGAGGTGGGACCGGTATCTAATGTCATTTGTTTGATCTTATTTTGAGTTTTGCATTTTGAGTCTCACGCATTCATCTAAGGCATAGAAAAACAAAAAAAGCAAAAAGTTTTTAAAAAAATTTGAAACACAAAAAGAAGTCATTTAGATTATCATTTAGGATGAATTTGCATTTTTACATTGAGTCTATGATTGCATACTTAGGATTCATTGCATATGCATGATAATAATGATGAATCTTCTTTGTAGGGTAGTACTTTAAGAAATTGATTGAATCCCCACGTTCGTAGTTGTTTGCTGCATTTAAGTTAGTATGAAAGTAAAGATGCACCATTCTTAGTTCTCATGTATCATCATACTTGCCTTGATTAAAGCATGCTTGAATTGCATCCAATCTCATCTAAGTGATAACCCTAATCTTGACTTGTAATTATTGTGTTTATGCAATTTTGAATGAATTCGTGGATCACTTATACATACTTGGATAATCTTTTCCTTTTTTACCACTCTTGTTTATCCAAGTAGCCATATCCCATCATTGGAAGGGTTTCCCCTACCTTAACCTCAACCTTCTTTCTAGCCATTGTTATTAGTGTGTGAATTGTGAGGCCTTTTCTTTCGAACAAACTTGGCAAAACGTGTTAGGTTTAGGGCGACAAGAGGGAATTCTCATGTAGACTTAGCTCCGTCATCACAGAGTTAATCTAGGAATAGGCTAGTTAGGGTGACGGGTATTGGTTCAAGTTTGGGTGAAACGGTTTTGAAACTTGGTGATCGGGTATGTGTGAAATGGTAATGTGCATTGGAAAAGATGAAAAGGGGAAAGGAAAAGGGGATCGGATATATATAGATTGGTTGATGCAAAAAGAAAATAATAAGACTAGCTCTAAGAATAAGATAGCCTAAAAAGACTCAAGGAAAAAGAAGAAAGTCGAAAAGGCCAAAGCATCAAAGATGAGGAGAGGCGTGAACAAAAAAAATGAAGAAATGAAAAGCTAAGTCAAAACAAGGAAGCACCAAACCATGACATCAAGGAAGAAGAAGTCGATCCCCAATGTGAGAATTTGGTGAAGCGAAAACACAAGAAGCATGTGTGGGTTTGAAAAGGCAAAATGCCTTGGGATAAAAAGGGTAGCTTAGGATGTGGCCACAACGGGTTAGAATGCTTTAGGTTAGAGACACTCTAGGCATTTGGGTAGATAAGAATTCTCCCTTGTATGCTTAGGTTGCCTTTTACCTTTAGTATTTTTCTAAGGTTTGTTCATTCCATGAGAGATACTTTCACTTGATTACCCATGCATGATAATGAGATCACCTTTATCTCATAACCAAAACTTTAGCCAAACGAATTCGATTTGACCTTGCATAAACATGATTCATGGTTACACCCCTAATGAATGTTAAGGGGTTGGAGAATATGATTGCTTGTGTAGATTGGGGTTTGGATTTGATACATGATGAAATAGGAATGGCTAACTCCTTTGGAGTAGACTCACTTGTGCATTTTAGAACTAAAAGTTTGTACGTTGAACATGATTCCTTTGGAGTAGACTCACATTTGCCTTGATTGAAGCATGCTTTAATTGAATCTAACCTCATCTAAGTGATAACCCTAATCTTGACTTGTAATTATTGTGTTTATGCAATTTTGAATGAATTCGTGGATCACTTACACATACTTGGATAATATTTTCCCTTTCACCACTATTGTTTATCCAAGTAGCCATATCCCATCATTGGAATGTTTCCCCTACCTTAACCTCAACCTTCTTTCTAGCCATTGTTATTAGTGTGTGAATTGTGAGGCCTTTCTTTCGACCAAACTTGGCAAAACGTGTCAGGTTTAGGGTGATAAGAGGAAATTCTCATGTAGACTTAGCTCCATCATCACGGAGTTGATCTAGGAATAGACTAGTTAGGATGGCGGTTCTTGATTCAAGTTTAGGGGAACGGTTTGAAACTTGGCGAATGGGTATGTTCGGAATGCTAATGTGGATTGGAAAAGATGAAACGGGGAAAAGAAAAAGGGGATCAGATTTATATAGATTGGTTGGTGCAAAAATAAAATCATAAGACTAGCTCTAAGAATAAGATAGCCTAAAAGATTCTAGGAAAAAGAAGAAAGCCGAAAAGGCCAAAGCATCAAAGATGAGGAGAGACGTGAACAAAAATGAAGAAAATAAGAGCTAAGTCAAAACAAGGAAGCACCAAACCATGGCATCAAGGAAGAAGAAGTCGATCCCCAATATGAGAAGAATGTGAAGCGAAAATACAAGAAGCTTATGTAGGTTTGAGAATTGAAAATGCCTTGGGATGAAAATGGTAGCTTAGGATGTGGGCACAACAGGTTAGAAAACTTTAGGTTAGAGACACTCTAGGCATTTGGGTAGTTGAGAATTCTCCCTTGTATGCATAGGTTGCCTTTTACCTTTAGCATTTTGCTAAAGTTTTTTCATTCCATGAGAGATCCTTGTAGTTGATTACCCATGCATGATAATGAGATCACCTTTATCTCATAACCAAACCCTTAGCCAAACGAATTCGATTTGACCTTGCATAAACATGATTCATGGTTACACCACTAATGAATGTTAAGGGGTTGGATAATATGATTGGTTGTGTAGATTGGGGTTTGGATTTGGTGCATGATGAAATAGGAATGGCTAACTCCTTTGGAGTAGACTCACTTGTAGACCTTTGGAATGGGCGTTGAATATGATTTCTTTTTGTGCTACTTGTGGATTTGAGTTCCCACCTTCAAACCTCTCTCCCTACTTTTTCTTATTTGTTTGCTTGAAGGCAATCAAAAGAATAAGTTTGGGGGAGTTGATATCCTCTCATTTTAGCCTTCATAGCATACTTTTCACTTTGCATTTTGAGTCACATTCGAGCATATCTAGGTTTTTCATGCATATTTTGGTCTTGTTTAGAGAATATGATGTTTTTCATTAGGTCTTAGAGTGTCTTGATTGTTATGGAGTATATTTTAGGTACTTTGGAGAGGTTCGGAGATGTTCGGGAAGTCTCGAGGCTCAAGCACGATCTTCCATCTATCTTTTTCTATCTTGATTATTTAAATTTCATCTATGGATTCAACCCCTATCTCCATCGATTTTGGGTTGGTTCTAATGGGTCTTGAGTAGTCCTTTAGGGTTTAGAGATGGGGTAGATTAGGGTGATCCAAGGCTTGATTCATGGTGTTTAGGGTTAGATATTCTTATATCCCTTCTTCTTTAGTGTTCTTAAGGCTGGATCTAGCTTGAAAAAGTGGGTCTAGATCACAAGGCATTTCATGCACACCAAGTGTTTGATGAAATGCCTTGATGAACTAAACAAGAGATTTATGCTCATAGCCTATGATAATAGGTGTCTAGGGTGTATCTTTGGTTGATCTTGTTTATATAAACTTAATGCTTGCTAATCAATGATCCACAAATGGGAGTTTGTTAATGGATTAAGTGATTAGCATAGTGATTAATTGCTTGAAAGAGAATTAGTCAAGTTAAGGATCTTATGCCTAGGGATTAGCTTGTTTGAGTAAATGATCATCATGAATTGAACTTGGGTTATCTTATATCCATAATCCCATCTTTGAATCCAATTTTGCTTATTGATTTACATCTTGTTTAGTTACTTTACTTGTTTTAAGTTGGATACTTAATCATAAAACCCTTTTGATTAGTTTAACTTATATAGGTTCCTTGCATTCTTAATGTTTAGAATCATCTTCTAATACGGATTGATAACCTCATATACTACTAGTATTTAGAGTTATTGATACCTCTTTAAGACCAAAAGTCTTAGTATTAAGCGTGTGTCGTGAATTAAGAAGAACCAGTGCGTACATCACGATCTTCCGCGCTGTCAGAGACGAAAGATACTTGTCGAGCGTATAGGTTGTTGGTGCGTATGATATACGAAAGTAGGCTACGCCATTTATTCTGTTTAATTTGTGGAGTTGAAATCTAGAAATAGTTACTAAGAGCTTAGGGATCGTGATTGAATCGAGCATACCCTAAGATATTCATGTCGATCCAACACCGTTTTATCATAGTTTACAAATCGTTTTCCCATCTTATTTCAAGCCATCGATTTTCATCTTCCCTTTACAAGCAATTTTCCGTTTTTACGTCCTTTACATGTTCGTGACAACCCTTATAAAAAACTTATTCTCGTCTTAGACTTCCTTGCTATTCTCTGTCTAAGGTCTCGCAGAACAGCTCTGTCTCCCTGTGAATCGATACCTAAAGTACTACAACGCACGTCTGTGCACTTGCAGAACCTTTGGGTTGATATTCTCATAATTTACATGTTCTAGCATGCATTTATTTTTCATTTTCTAGTCATCTACATGGATAACCATAGTTTTCCTTGCATTTAGGTCCCTTTTAGAGTTTAGGATGTTGCATTAGGTCCTAGGGAGTTTCGCATGGTTTGGGACGTGTTTTAGGTACTTTGGAGAAGACTCGAGACTCGAGACGTGAGGCCGATCGGATTGGAAACAAGGAGACGAAGCCAAAGTCATGAGGAGTCTCGGCAAGCTAGGATACCGAAGTCACATATCGGTATGCACGATGTTGAAGGCTCAGGGGACAGCACCGAGGTCACATATCGGTGTGACTCATCGGTGTGGAAACCGGGGGAAATCGAGTTTAACAACGATGTCTAGCACCGAGGAGTGACATCAGTGTTGGAGCTTCAGGGGATTACACTGACGTCACAAATCGGTGTGCCTCATCGGTATCACTCCTCCAAGTCAGCTTCACTTCGACACTGAGGTCACAAGTCGGTGCAACTCCCGGGGGAAATCCGAGGGAAATCAGCCTTAACACCGATGTTAAATACCGACGTATGACCTCGATGTATCTCACACGAACATCAAGCAACGTCAAGCTCAGCACCGAGGTCAAAAATCGGTGTGCCTCATCGATGAGTGACATCGGTATTGACCCCTGTTACACCTTTATCCAACTTAACCGGGTCGGTACCTGGTTTGTCTCGAGTCGACCCGGTTAGCTAATCATTCAATCCATTGATCATGGGGTTTAACTCTTCTTTTATGAGACTTGTTGAAACCATGGTGATTAGTGAGTAGTTCTTAGAGTTTGAGAATGGGTTAGTTTTATGATGATTCCAAGGTTGATTTATGATGCTTAGGGTTAGATTACCTTGCTTATCTTCGTGATTAGTGATCTTAATGCTAGATTAGGCTTGAGAGAGCCAATCTAGATCAAGAGGCATTTCACACCCACAAGGTGTTTGATGAAATGCCTTGATGAACTATTCAAGAGATATTCATTCCTAGCCTATGAGAGTAGATGTCTAGGATGTTTATTTGGTTGATCTTGATTGTTTACACTTAAAGCTTGCTAATTGATAATTCACAAATGAGAGTTTGATCTTAGATTAGTAATTAGCATGGTAATTAATGCCTTGAGAGAGGATTAGTTACACTTAGTGATCATTGCCAAGGGATCGCTTTGTTTGTTCATTGAGCATCATGAATTAGCCTTGGATCATCTTAATTCGATTATCCTATCCTTGCATTTGTTTATATTCCTTGCATTACGACTTGTTTAGTTTCCTACTTCTTGTTCTTATTTTAAGTTGCTTAGTTCACTAGATAAACAACAACTCTTGCTTACTTTGCTTAACTTAAGAAGTGTTTTGCATTCTTGGTGCTTTGGAATCTTGCCCATTGGATTGAACCTCTTATACTAGCAATATTATATCGAGTAATTGATCTCGAGACTTGCAAAAATCCTTCATCAATTTGGTGCCGTTGCCAATTGGGTTTTGATTTCAACATTGAGATTTAGGTTGTTTTTTAGATTAAGTTTCATTTTCTCTTTGATTACTAATGTCATTCAATTTCCATTGCTATCTATCAATCTTATAGGTGTATGCATATGCGTTCTGAAGGCAACCACGACCTAGTTGAACAGAGGGACGACATACATCGCTCGTATCGCGGGGTTAGAGCAAGGGAAGCACGTGTAAGACTACAACAAGTTGAGATCGACATGGACCACTTTGAAAATGTTCCACTTGGGGACATTCATGACAATGTGGACAACCTTCCACATCATAGGTAAGGTGGTAATGGAAACCACCAAGGACTCGGAGGGAACGGCCAAAACCCACACCCACCCGCCCATAACGTAAGAGCTCCAAACCACCCTCCTAGAGCTCACGATGTGGTAGGCGCGGGTGATGCCGCAAACGCTCACCGGAATCATCAAGGTATCCAAGCTCCTCCGGTTGAGATTAACAACTACGAGGTCAAAGCCGCTTTGATTAACATGGTCCAAAACAATAAGTTCCCCGGTTTTGCCATGTAAGATAATCTTGACCACATCGATCAATTTGATAGGATATGTGGCCTTACAAAGAGGATAGGTGTATCGGAGGATAGCTTCAAGTTAAGACTCTTCCCCTTCTCCCTCGGTGATAAAGCTCAGCAATGGGAAAAAAGTCTTCCTCAAGGTTCGATCACCACTTGGGATGAGTGCAAGAGAGCATTGTTGGCAAAGTTCTTCTCACCTTCACGAACCGCAAAGTTGAGAAATGACATCTCTAGTTTCACTCAACGGAACCATGAGACCTTTAATGAAGCTTGGGAGAGAATTAGAAGCTACACCACCCAATGTCCACACCACGGATTCTCGGTTGCCTCGCTTTTGAGTACAATATACCGTGGTGCCTTACCAAAGATACGGATGCTTTTGGACACCGCTTCTAACGGTAACTTCTTGGCAAAACGAGTGGTTGACGCGATTGACCTCGTGGAGAACCTTTCTCAAAGCGATGGTACGTATGGGGATGATTATGACCGAGCAACGAGAACCACAAGCGACGTTGATGAGCAAAAGAGGGCCAAGGAATTGAAGAGCCTCAACGAGAAGATCGACAAGCTTCTCCAATCAATCCAAAAGCAAGTTCACTTTGTCGGGGACTATGAAGACAACCAAGGTTATCAAGATGAGGTTGTAGAGGGCACCACCCAAGAGGAGATTAACTTTTTTGGTAATCAAGGTTATCAACGGGGTGGTTTCAACAAAAATTACCAGAATCATCCTAATTTCTCCTACCGGAACACCAATGGGGAGAATCCACAAGACCAAATCTATCCTCAACAACAACAAGGGAACCAAGGTTGTCAACAAAAGCCTTTTATTCCACAACAACAAGGGCAAGCATCCAACAACCAATGTTATGTTCCAAAAAACACTTTCCAAAGAAACCAAGGCGGGTTTCAAGCCAAAACACCTTTCAATGCACCGCCCGGGTTTCAACAAGGATTCGTTCCCCAAGGTCAAGCAACTACGTCTAAACCGCAAGAGCTTGACTTGAATACCATGTTTCAACAACTCCTCAAGGGACAAGCGGAGATCAATACACGGGTAGATTGTTCTTACAACGATCTAAACTCCGAGCTTGGGACATTGAGCTCCAAGGTTAAGCAACTCGAGGGCAAAGGAACTTCTTCCTCTTCAAGACCACAAGGTCAACTATCGGGAAAGTCCGAGCCAAACCCCAACGAGTATGTGAATGCCATCACACTACAAACTGGCACGGTCTTATCCACTAAAGAAGCCCCTTCCAATCTCAACGAGGACATTGAGAACCAAAGTGGGGGTGGAACTTGAGATTCAAGATGAAGTGGTAGTTGAAGACACGGTTTTGGAATGCAAAGACAAGGGTAAATGGGTTAAGGAGATAAAGAACAAGGTTGATGCTCAAGAGAAGCCAAAGAAGAGAGAAACTATATTTGTCCCACCACCACCTTATGTGCCTAAGCTACCATTTCTCGGATACTTCAAGAAACAATTGATGGAGACGAACAAGGCGGTGTTTGATAGAAAAATGGAAAAGGTCGAGCTCACCATGCCTTTGGTTTATGCATTTTTGCTTGTGCCTCAATATGCCAAATTCCTAAAGGATGTCGTGAAATGAAGAGCTGAGGAGATGGAGTCCATGGTGGTATTGACACATGAGTGTAGTGCCATAATCCAAAAGAAGGTAGTACCCAAGAAACTTGGAGATCCGGGTAGTTTCACACTCCCATGTGCCTTGGGACCTCTTGCTTTCGACAATTGCCTTTGCGATCTAGGAGCTAGCGTGAGTCTAATGCCGCTATCCATTGCTAAAAGATTGGGATTCATGAGGTACAAAGCTTGTAGGATTGCCTTAATCCTTGCAGATAGAAGCGTTAAAGTACCAATTGATCTAATTGAAGATTTGCCTATCGCGGTTGTAGACTTCATTGTTCCAACGGATTTCGTAGTCTTGGAAATGGACGAGAAACCCAAGGACCCCTTGATTTTTGGTAGACCCTTCTTGGCAACCGCGGGTGCGATCATTGACGTGAGAAAAGGGAAGATCGATCTTCACTTGGGCAAGGAAGAGGTACTAGAGTTTGACATCAATGAAGCGATAAATAGACCCACCATCGATGGGCAAGTATTCTACATTGAAGCAATGGATGAATTAGCGGACGAGCTCTTGGAAGAATTGAATCTTTAGGATGGTTTGCAAGTTGCTTTGATCAAGGATCATGGTCAATATGGGTATATGGATGAGCCTAGTGAGGGTTACAAGCTGATTTTGAACTCACACAAGCCAATGGTTGGCGAAGTCGCGGTCCTCTATTTAGGTCTTCAAGGGATGAAGGGTGAAAACGGCTCCATAATGAGCTCGGTCCAAGAGAGCTTTACTTTAAAAGTGAAGTCAGATGAGAACGGGCAAGAAGCTAGCAATGGTAAGACTAGCGTGGATGACGATTGGAGTGAACTCAAGGCTCTTAAAATCGACCTCAAACTACTTCCCGTTGGGCTAAGGTACGTTTTCATAGTCATACCCGGTCAAGTGAATGAAAACTTGAAAGAAGATGAATTGTCCTCCCTTTTGAACGAATTGTCCTCCCTTTTGAACGAATTGAATTGGGAGAAATGCCACTTCATGGTTCGTGAAGGTATCGTCCTCGGGCACAAGATTTCAGAGAAAGGAATCGAAATAGACAAGGCCAATATCGAGGTTATGGTGGGTTTGGAACCGCCAAGGTCAGTAAAGGATATCCAGAGTTTCTTGGGTCATTCCGGGTTCTATAGGAGGTTCATGATACATTCATATTTTACATGTTTTAGCATGCATTTCACTTAGAGTTTTGTGTCATTTACATGCATAATCATGGTTTTGTCTTGCATTTAGCTCTCATTTAGGATTAGGACATTTGCATTAGGTCCTAGTGAATCTTGCATGCATTTGGAGTGTTTTTAGGTGTCTTGGAAACAATTGATGATGTTTGGAGTTATGGAGCATAAGAGAAGGAAAAGTCTGTCCGGAGTATCCGAAAGAACGGGTCGGACGAAGGGTTTCCAGTCAGATTCAGTTTCGGAGATGTTCATGAGAGTTGTAGAGGAGTCCGTTATCCGTCTAAAAAAGTTGGATTCCGGTCATTTGGATATGTGGTTCGAGAGATATGGCTGATTTTCTAAGGAGTCTCTGTCTGGCCGCGAACCCGTTGTACCATACCGGACCAATCTTGTCCGGCGTCACCGTCAGGTGTTCAACTTCAGCTTGGACAGTAATATTACCAGCCCAAAACACCCCTCCATCCCTGACCGGTACTGCTCCTTCACTCGACCAGGGAAAATACCGGCCTCTTGTGCCGGCGCAATCTCACCCTGCGTGGAAGCTTTCGCCAAAGCCAGCCGAAGTGTCTGAGAGACCAGGCTGGCCGAAGGACCTACGCTCGGATTTAGCTTCTAAAGCCTTCATAGAAGTTGTAGTTAATTGAGTTAGCTGTCTTCTGGATATAGTAGTAAGTCATTCTGATCGGTGGTTTAAAAGAAACACCAGATTTAGTAGGGACATGTCTGACTGGCGCCCAAACGAGTTATGCTCAAAGAAGCAAAGTCTCCATACCTGCCCAACCATACCGGCTCCATTTTGGCCGGTATTAGAACTTCGACCAGAACTTGACCGGGTCAATACCTGGTTTGTCCCGGGTTAACCCGGTCCGACCCAAACTCATTTAAATATTGAAAACCCTAATTTTTTAGATCTAAGCTTTCTTTTCTCTAGAGTTGGGTTTTATCCCAAACTCTTCTTATGATAATTTTGGATGGATCTTCATCATTCATGCCCCTCTAGTGAAGGATTCTTCAACCTATCTTTATATTATGATTATTTAATCCTTGTTCTTTATCTTTATGTCTCTTTTTCTCTTGTGTTCTTCTTTGTTCTTCATGTTTAGGCTTTAGACCCCTTTTTGTTGGATTTTGGATTTTGCTTGATTTGGATGGTTTTATGATTGATTGTTGATGCTTAGGACTAGATAAACATTTGTTCTCATGTTAGGAAGGATCTTAATGCTAGGATTGAATTGAAAACTCATTTCTAGAACTTAGACATTTCATGCACACAAGGTGTTCGATGAAATGTCTAGAAAACTTTTAAGCATGCTTTTCATTCTAAGTGATCGGTGGATGCTGACTTTAGGATGAATTGTTGACTAAAATGGACTTGTGGTAAATTATAGATTATCTAAGTGATCGGTGGATGCTGACTTAAGTTGATTCGTACAATGATTAGTATCATGGAAGTGAACTAATCTACTTGAAAGTGTTCCATCTCATAAGAATAAATGTGCATTGAATGTTTAGGAATCGTTAGTCAATTGTCTTGATGGTTAGATGATGATGATTTAGGTTGCATCTTGTTAGATCCTTCACTTAGGTTGATCTTAAAGCTAGTTTTGGATTGAGAGATCAAAGCTAGAGCTTAAGCATTTCACGCCCGATAGGTGTTTGATGAAATGCTTGAACCAAACCTTTTGTGAGCTTTTCATGCCTAGCCAATGAGAGTTGATGTCTAGAGTGATTAGTGAAATAAGTGGGATTGGAGATTAAAGCTTCTTAATCATCTTATCACAAACGAGAGTTTGATTTTGATTTGGTGATTAACAAAGTGATTAGTGCCACGAGAGTGGATTAGTCAAAATTGTGAATTTCATGTTCTAGGATATTGTTTAATTCAATCTTTATCATCATTGGTTGTTCATTAATCATCTTCTTGATAGCTAATTCATTTTCCAACACTTCTATATTTTGTTTTCTTTCTTGCATTTTACATTCTTTGTTTAAAAATATAAAAACCCAAAAGATTTGCTCTAGATTAGGAAGATTCATGTATTCTTGGTGCATTGATCTTAATATATTTGGTTCGATCCTCAAATACTACAATGATATGAGTAGGTTTGAGTAATTGATATGAACTTAACACAAATTCTATCTATCTGTTCATCAAAGATTTTTCAAAGATAGCAAGGCCACTCACAATGCTTCTTTGCAAGGAAGTAGAGTTTAACTTCGATGAACAATTCCTTGAGGCGTTTTTGGAGATCAAGAAGGCTCTTATGAGTGCCCCCATTGTGCAAGCACCGGATTGTAGTCTTCCTTTTGAGATTATATGTGATACTAGCAACTATGCTGTAGGAGCAGTTCATGGGCAAAAGAAGGACAAGAAGATTCACGTGATCTACTACGCAAGGATGACACTTGACGATGCACAAGGAAGATATGCTACCACAGAGAAGGAGCTACTTGCGGTTGTGTTTGCTATCGAGAAGTTTAAGTCCTATGTGGTTGGCTCCAAGATCATCGTTTACACGGATCATACCGCTTTGAGGCATATCTATACTAAAAAGGATACCAAGCCAAGGCTCTTGCGATGGATCTTGTTACTTCAAGAGTTTGATATGGAGATTGTCGATAAGAAGGGCCGGTATCGAGAATGGAGTTGCGGATCACTTGTCAATTGATGTTAGTAAGAGTATAGAGACAAGGGATTGAAGCCGGAAGAGGCTTTGAGGACGCTAAGGGAATGAAGGATGGAAAGCTACCTTGGTTCGCGGATTTGGTGAACTACCTAGCTTGTGGGAGAGAGCCGCCTAACTTGGAGGGCTACAAGAAAAAGAAGTTCTTTCATGACGTCACGAGGTAATATTGGGATGAACCGTTCTTCTACAAACTGTGTTCGGATGGTTTATATCAAAGGTGCATGGCGGAGGAAGAGACGACCGGGATCTTGTTCCATTGCCATGGTTCGACCTATGGAGGTCATTTTGCTTCATTCAAAACAGCGACCAAGGTTCTCCAATCCGGTTTTTAGTGGCCTAGCTTGTTCACGGATGCTCACGAATTTGTCATCGCTTGTGATGCATGCCAAATGAAGGGTAACATTGCTAAGAGGGACGAGATGCCCCAAAATCCCATTCTTGAGGTCGAAATCTTTGACATATGGGGTATTGACTTTATGGGACCATTTCCTTCTTCATATGGGAACCAATACATCTTGGTAACGGTGGACTACGTGTCTAAATGTATTGAAGCAATCGTTTGATATACTCATATATTGCATGTTTTAGCATACATTTCACTTAGAGATGTGTGTCATTTACATGCATAATTATGGTTTTGTCTTGCATTTAGGTATCATTTAGAGATTAGGACATTTGCATTAGGTCTAGTGAGCTCTTTCATGTTTTGGAGTACTTTCTAGGTGATTGGAGGCAGTTTGGCTGTATTTGGAGAAATGGGCCGAAGTAGAATGCAAAGTCCATCCGAGATGCCGGAACGATGTGGCTGGACGGAGGCCCTCTGATCTGAATCAGCTTTCACAATCTTCATGGAAGTTGTATAGGAGTGAGTTATCTGTCTATGGTAGTTTGAATCAGGTCATTTGAACATCTGGTTAGGGAGTTATTGCGGTGTAAAGGAAGACGTATCCGTCTGGCCGAGAGACCAAAGACTACGTCTCACTCGACATGGAACATGACCATCAATACCCCCCAATTATGACCGGTACACACGTCTGGTGCTGCACCAACTCTCTACTAGGAGGAATACCGGCCTACCATACCGGCCCCAATTTGCCCGGCGTAGAAGCTCTTGCCCAAGCCAGCCGAAGTGTCTGAAAGATCAGGCCAAATAAAGACCTTCCTGTGGCCAGTTTAATCTGAGGTCTTGATGAAAATCATAGCCAATCGAGCTGACTTTCGTTTGGTGGTGGTTTTATATCATTCATATCAGCCGTTCAAGAGATATGGCAAATATATCAAGGACATGTATGTCTGGCATCCAAACGAGTTCAGCTCCAAATACGACGTCTGAAAGAGCAACCCAGACGAAGGGTTTACACTCCGATTCAGCTTCTGCGTTCTTCATAGAAGTTGTAGCCCAGTGAGTTAGCTATCTACAGGAGGTAGTTTGAGTCTTTTCTGACATGTATTCCAGGAGATATCGCGGTTTTACCAACTGGTACTCTTTTCACCTCGACCCACTTTCAACCGTGTCAATACCCGGTTTGTCCAGGGTTGACCCGGTCCGACCCAGCTCAAGAAACACCTTTTAAATATTGTTGAAACACAATTTTTAGATCTATCTTACTTTTTTATCTTTTTCTCTCAAGAACAAAAACCTCTCTTTTTAGGGTTTTTTGGATTTTTCCCAAGGATCTTTTGATTTATGAAAGTTTGAGTTTAATTCTTGTGTTCTTTCTCTAATCTTTCATCTTCCTCATCTCTAATCATGATTAACATCACCTCTTTCATAAGATTTGGTGTGTTCTTCCTAATTAGTTAGTAGTCTTTTAGGATTTGAGGATTTGGTAGATTTATGGTGATTTGATGGATGATTAATGATGTCTAGTATTATATTATATGATTTCCCTTCTTGATTAGTGGTTTTAAAGCAAGATATACCTTGAGAAAGTGTATCTAGATCATAAGGCATTTCATGCACACAAGGTGTTTGATGAAATGCCTTGATGAACTAATAAAGAGATATTCATTTCTAGCCTAAGAGATTAGTTGTCTAGAGTGATTATTTGGTTCATCTTGAATGTTTAGACTTAAAGCTTGCTAATTAGTGATTCACAAATGAGAATTTGATCTTGGATTAGTGATTCACAAATGAGAATTTGATCTTGGATTAGTGATTAGCAAAGTAATTAATGTCTTGAGAGAGGATTAGCTAAGATTCGTGATCTTTGCCTAGGGATTAGTCTTCATTAAGCATTGGACATCATTAATTAGCCATTGGATTGCGTTTTCTCAATTACCTTATCCTTGAATTCGCCTTTTGTCATTGTTTTATTCACCGTTTAGCGTCTTTAACTCTTGTCACTTGTTTTTAAATTGATTAGCTTATTAGATTAAAGTCAAAACCACCTTGTTAGCTTCAATTAAAGAGTGTCTTGCATTCTTGTTGCATTGAACAAGACCCTAGATTGGATTGACAGGTAAAATACTACAATGACATGAGTATTTAGGATTGATTCCTAAATAGGATAAAATCCTATTTATCAATTGGCGCCGTTGCCAAATTTGGGTTCTAGTTTAGTCAATAGGATTTAGATTCTTTTTGAGATAAAGCTTTTTATTTACATTATGTTAATGAACATCACTAAGAGCATGCATCTCATCGAGATGATACATTTTCTCTTGTAAATTATCACTAACTTGTCTTCCCAAGTTCTCTTGTGGTTTCAAAGGTACCGAATGAAAAAAATGGGCAATGGCAAGACAAGATCACGTGAAGTATTGGATATGGACGATCAAAGAGGGTACCAAGTCAAAAGGAAATGTGATGAAGAGACAAGGTCACTTGAGGTGTCGGAGATGGACTACCAAAGGAACATTCTTCAAGCTCCAAAACCTCAAGAAATGCCACAACTTCAAGAAATACCACGACCTCAAGTGTTGGCATCAAGTCCGACCCAAGATCAACGGGACAAGCCAATGGTTGGAAGCTTTGACACTCTTTGTTATCGTGGATCGAGATATGGGATCCAGCCTCCTCCAATTGAATCCAAGGCCTATGAGATCAAAGCAAGCTTGGTTAGGTTGATTCAATAGTCTAAGTTCTTGGGGACGAAAGTAGAGAACCCCTATGATCACTAGGATTCCTTTGATAAGTTGTGTGACACGTTTAGAACCGGAGGAGTGCCCCACGATAGCATCAAGCTCATCTTGTTCCCGTTTTCTCTTGGAGGAAAAGCAAGCCAATGGGAGAAAACATTGCCGTCTCACTTGGTAAACTCTTTGGATGATTGCAAGAAGATTTTCCTCAACAAGTTCTACTCCACACAAAGAACCGTAAAAGCTAGGAAGGACATCTTGAGTTTCAAACAAGGGATGTATGAGACCTTTCATGAGGTGTGGGGAAGACTCAAGGGATACACACGAGATTGTCCCCATCATGGGTTCAAGAAAGGAGCCATTTTTAGCATCTTCTATTGGGGAGTTCACCAAGATCACAAATGGACTTTAGATGCGGCTAGCAATGGGCGTTTTACAAACCTCACCGTGGAACAAGGAGAGCTACTAGTGGAGAACTTTGCCCAAAGTGAATAGAACTATGTGGATCTTAATGTGGTGTTTAAACAAACTCTCGAAGGTCAAGTCGAAACCTCAACCAAGATAGATTGTGCCTACAAGTATCTCAACTCAAGGCTTGAAACCATGACTTCTAGGCTCAAAAATTTGTAGAATCAAGATGCTCAAGGAAACCCCCTCTCTAGTAAACCCATGGAGGAACTCAAGGGTAAAGTCGCTGAAAGCCCTAGTGAGTATTTCAAAGTTGTCTTCTCGGATGAAGATAGTAAAGAGGTTTCAAGAGAAGTTAAGAGAGTTCTCCATGGGTCCAAGGACGAAGTTCATGCTGAGGAAGTGGCGTTTGTGGGTAGTTATAAGATGATGGATGTGTCTTCACCCCCAAAAAGTTGCAAAAAGAAGAAAGGCCCTCATGAGGCAAACATTTTGGGTTATGGTAATGATGAAGAAGCCCTTGCATTGGATGTTGATAGCTTGGAATCTCTTTTCCACGTTAAAATGGAGAATGAGATAGAAACTAGTGAGGGTCATAAGAAAGCAAGGACCAAGGCCAATGGGATACATGGACCACGTAAGCTTGATGTGTCTAAGCTCGAGCCAAGTGATTCCTCTACCGTGACTCTCACCCCATGGAGACATGAAGGAGGAGTAATTGAGTATAAGGTCAAGTGTAGAGGACGTTCCAAGCCTTTTGCCAAGGCCCAAACACTTTTCACGACGAAGCTCAAGGATAAAGGAGAAGCTGGACTCCAAAGCATGATGTGCAAAGTTCTTAGGCTTGATCTCAAGGACCCACCATGGAGTGCTCGTACTCCTCTCTCACCAGTCTAAAAGGGTAACCAAAGTCAAACTTAGTGACTTTAAACAAAGTGCTATTGGAAGACACCCCAAACTTATCATTGCACATACTTTCTTTTCATGTCTTTCTATGCTTTCTTGTTCTTTTTGATATTTTGTTGGGTGGTTGCAAGGTTCTTGATGGTAGCAAGGTCGTGGCAAGGCACATTGGTGTAGATGTCGAAAGATCTTCATTCATCTCCATTCATCTAGTCTCACTCCTCATTTGTAAGTAACTATTTCCTTTTGAGTCTCTTTGCATTTTTATCTTTCGTTTTTGGTCTCTCTCTTGATCTTCTTTCACACCGAGACGTTGTGATTTAAGTTTGGGGGAGGGACCGGTGTCTAATCATGTGTTTTGTGATCTTATTTTGCCTTTTGCGTCTTGAGTCTCATGCATATCATGCATTTTCAATAATTTTGAAAACATTTGAACTTTTATGCATTCCATATAGGATTGAGTCTAGATGCATAACATATAAGGTAGCTTTGCATGAGCATTAGGAGCAATGATAGATTTGTCCTTGTGAAGTACCATATGAAGAGCTTAGTCCAATGACATTGTTGCTAGTTACTTGATGCTTTGATCTCGTGTAGAAATTAAGAACGAACCATGCCTTGATCTCATGTCTTACTGTTCTTGCCTTGATTGAAGCAAACCTTGACTTGAATTCAACCCCATCTAAGTGATAACCTTAATTTTGACTTGTAAATATTGTGTTTATGCATTTTTGAATGAATTCGTGGATCACTTCATACATACTTGGATAAACTTTTCCCTTTCACTACTCTTGTTTATCCAAGTAGCCATAACCCATTGATATGCTCAAATTAATACCCTAAAAATTACTAAAGCAGTTGCTGCAGTAAAGTAGGGGTCGAACACAAGGACTCAGAGAAATCACACAATAGATTGTATAGTATTAAATCAAGCTAAGCAGTTCAGATGAAAGTAAAAACAATAAGCAGTAAACGAGTTGTAAATTCGATAGGATAAATATAGGTTCAGGATTTTTATCAGGAAATCAATGAATGCATCTAAACTAACTAACAGGATTCAGATTTAGCGCGGTTCTTGAACTCAAATCACTAAGCTATAATTAACTAACTGTCGTTGCGAGAATTATCTAAATCTAAATCATAGGAATTCCAAATCTCTTTGCGAATCCTAAAGTCTAGATCAGCTTTTAGATCAGGTTTGATTTGTTCACAAAACAACTAAACCAAATCTCTTTGCGATTAGTTATTTTGCTCACCTAAGGTTCTATCAGGTAATTAATCGCACTGTCGTGCCTAATCAATTATCCTAAGATCTAAGTTCCAGATTCGTCAACCTAGAATTAGGTTTGAACACAACCTATGGTGAAGAACAAATTTAGATGGTGAATCCTAACAACTAATCAACCTAGCATTCAGAGAAAACCCTTATGAGAAAACCCTAAACCTAAAGTGGATCTACTCAGACATGGAGATTGAAATAATAAACATGTTTGGATAAATACTCAATAGAAAATAAGACAGAGTAACAAAAGGGTTCGAAATCTTCCCTCGGACGAACAAAGTTTCAGAGTTGTCTCCCTTCAAAATCTCTTTCTTAATTAAAAGCAAAAATAAAGCATAGCCAACAAAGTGGCTGTAAAACCTAATTAAATAGTCTAAATACGAATTGGGGACTTCTTGTAAATATTAAAGTCTTCTGGGCGAGTTCTGAAATTCTTCAAACTTCATTAAAAGTCGCGGGTCGTGTCTGCTGCAATGGGTATCGATCGATGCTTGACGTAAAATCAGGTACTCAGCAACACAAACTTCATCTTCGCTCCAGAATGCTCCTTAAAGCTCCAATATCTCCAATTATGCTCCAAACGTGCTACAACCTGTAAAAGACTCTAAAACACTACGAAATAATAGAAAGACTCTATAAAACGGACTTATATCATGGTCTAAAAGGGGTAAAAACCATGATATATCAACTCCCCCAGACTTAGCCTTTGCTTGCCCTCAAGCAAAACAGAAAACTAAACCAGTGGAAGAGGTTTGAAAACATAGAGACTCACCTGCTCATGAAACATCGGAATGACCAATTTCCTTAGTGCTCCACATATTACCTAACCAGCTTTTTGATCTAACCACCATGTACTTCTCCTTAGAAATTCACAGCTTCCCAGACTACACACATTATCTCTCAGCATCGTTCAATCAAGCCTTCCTCGCCAGTTTCATCGATGTGCTTAATACCAAGAACCTTCTAGATTCTTTCCCATACAATATCATAACAAGGAACCACCCTTTTTCACACTTTCTGGTATTATTTCTCTCCCACAGACTTATTTCTTATACTGTTCTCTCTTTTTTCATTTTTTATATCTGCATATACAAATCAAGGTATGAGACGCGAGTATTGATGGTGTGTGCCACCGAATCCCCGTTCTTCCCTCTCAAAGTATCAAAGGATGTAGGCGAATAATGGCATCATAGGAAAATCCTAGCCTCGCTTCCAATCCGTTGTGTGATCATTTCCTCTGAAGTAGAATAATGGGATCGTTGGAAACTTTCCTAACCCTCTACTCAGAAGAAAATCATCTCATCTTTTAATGCACTTATTTATTAATTAACTTGTAACAGGGAGAGAAATACCATTATTTTAAACACGTGGGTTCCTTTGTCAGATACGAATGAGGAATCAATCTCTATGAATACTAACCACATCGATGAAGTGCAAAAATTTGGCTCAGGCTTTAAGGAACTTTGCTGGAAACATGAGTGTCTTCTGGTTAACCGGTCAGCCTTTGGATTTTTCATTAGTCGATCTAGAACTGATTATCTAAAAATGTTCACTTAGAAGCAAGATCAGATCAAAAAATTCAATTCAAAGATCATAGTCTCAGACAAAGTTTTGACTCAATAAAACAAAGAATGACTCAAAAACGGACTGACTCTACGAAAAAACAAAAACAAAGTCAGCGACTTCCTCCCCCAGACTTAAATAACAATGTCCCCAATGTTATCTAGCCTAGAGTAGGTAGAAGAAAACAAAAGAACAGAATAGAACGAAGAGAGAAAAGAAGTTACCGTGCTGGAACATTGAGTATCGATCGACACACAGCTTGGTATCGAACGATACCAATCTTAAACCAATACGTATCCTTTCATTCGCGTCGGGTGTCGATCGATACTCAAGGGTATCGATCGACACTCAGGCGATTCCGAGTTTTGCTTCTTGTTTATCTTGACACAGACACCCAAACTAAAAAATAAAAATAAAAAGACTCAAAGACAGACTCACCAGTGGGTTGCCTCCCACCAAGCGCTTGTTTAACGTCATTAGCTTGACTGTATGGCCATTCAGGTTGTGGGTACATCATCCAAAGGCATTATCTGCCCTGTTGGAATCTCGGCTTTCGCCCAATAGTGCTTCACCCTCTGTCCATTGACAGTAAATTCATCGCCTGTAGGACTAATCAGCACGACGGCACCATGTGGTCTGACCTCCTTGATTGTGAAAGGACCTGACCAACGAGAACGCATTTTACCAGGAAACAATTGCAAACGAGAGTTATACAGAAGTACCTGGCCGTTCGGCTCGAAATGTCTGGAGAATATCTTCCTGTCATGATAGGCCTTAGTTCTCTCCTTGTATAGCTGTGGTGCATAATCTCATCCAAATCGTTCAGCTGAATCAATCTCCTCTCAGCTGCAGGCTTGATGTCAAAGTTCAGCAACTTCGTTGCCCATGCTGATTTGTGCTCGATCTCCACTGTAAGGTGACATGCTTTCCCATACAGCAAGTGAAATGGTGTAGTGCCCAGTGGTGTCTTGAAAGCAGTCCTATAAGCCCACAGCGCGTCATCCAGCTTTGTAGACCAATCCTTCCTAGAAGTACCCACTGTCTTCTCCAAAATTTCCTTGATATGTCTATTGGAGACCTCTACTTGCCCACTGGTTTGAGGGTGATATGGAGTAGCCACACGTTGATTGACACCATGCTTCTTCAGCAACCTCTCAAAAACTTTGTTAATAAAGTGACTGGCACCATCACTTATAACAATACTAGGTACTCCAAATCGTGGGAAAATGATGGTCTTAAACAGCTTAAGGACTACCGCAGAGTCGTTGTTTGGACTAGCAATCGCTTCCACCCATTTGGACACATAGTCCACATCTACCAAGATGTATCTGTTATTGTATGACGAGAGAAAGGGTCCCATAAAGTCAATGCCCCAGCAATCGAAAACTTCAACCTCAGGGATGAAATTTTATGGCATCTCATGCCTCTTATTGATCTTCCCTCTCTTCTGACAGGCATCACACTGTGAGACAAAGGCATGGGCATCCTTGAACATAGTAGGCCACCAGAAGCCTGATTGAAGAACTTTGGACACTGTCTTGAAAGTAGCAAAGTGTCCTGCATATTCAGACCCATGACAATTGAAAAGAATCGCAGGCACCTCAGATTCTGCAACGCATCTTCTGTATATACCATCTAAGCAGTCCTTATATAGGTAAGGCTCATCCCAGAAGAACCTCCTCATCTCGCGCATAAACTTCTTCCTCGCGTACTTTGTGGGATGTTTTGGCTCAACCTCTACAGCAAGGTAGTTAGCAATGTCAGCGTGCCATGGTCGAGTAGTACTAGATACAGCAGCTAGATAGGCATCATAAGAGTTGAAGTGCTCTGCAGGAAAGACAGGTCCAAACTGCGTCGAGTATCGACCGATACTATGTGAGTATCGATCGATATTAGGTGAGTGTCGATCGACACCAGGTGAGTATCGATCGACACCGAAAGTCTGCACTCGTGAGAACTGCAGATTTTCGGGACAAACGTCTTGAAACTGAGCTTCAATGAAGTAAATACCCTCCTCTGGCAAGAAATCATCAATAGGTACGACTTCATCGACCTTTAATCGCGATAAGTGGTCAGCAACGCCATTCTCAACTCCTTTGTTGTCCTTGATCTCGATGTCTAACCCTTGGAGCAAAAGAACCCATCGGCATAGACGAGGTTTGACGTCCTTGTTTTTCAGCAGGTATTTGAGAGCAGCAAGAACAATGCCATCTTGTACCATGAAGTGGCACCTCTCCCAGTTAAGAACCAAATGCTTCTCCTAGCATCGTTGAAGCACCTTGCACAAGTTATCCAGACAACCCTTGAATGACAATCCATACACAGAAAAGTCATCCATGAACACCTCCATAAACTCTTCAGTCATGTCTGTGAAAATCGACATCATGCATCGCTGGAAAGTCGCTGGAGCGTTACATAATCCAAATGGCATTCTTCTGTACGCGAATGTGCCATAGGGACATGTAAAAGTCGTCTTTCCATGGTCCTCTGGATGTATAGGGATCTGGAAAAAGCCTGAGTACCCATCGAGAAAACAGTAGTATGGGTGACTCGCTAACCTCTCCACAATCTGGTCAATGAATGGCAATGGGAAATGATCCTTCCTTGTAGCCGCATTCAGTTTCCTGTAGTCAATACACATTCTGTGACCAGTGATTGTCCTTGTAGGGATCAGCTCATCCTTTTCGTTCTTCACTACAGTCAAACCACCTTTCTTAGGCACAACGTGAACAGGACAGGCATAGATAATCCTTACTTCCAAAAGCTTCATCACTTCCTTCCTGACCACTTCCTTCAGGTTCGGATTCAGCCTCCTCTGACACTCAATCGAAGACTTTGACTCATCCTCCAAGTGAATCCGATGCATGCACAAGTCTGGTGCTATACATGAAATATCAGCAAGAGAATAGCCAAGAGCTTTGCGATACTTGCGCAGCTTGCTCAGCAGTAAGGCAATCTCTGTGTTGTTCAAGGAAGCATTAATGATTACAGCGTACGAGGAATTAGGACCAAAAAAACTATACCTCAGATTCACTGGAAGTGGCTTTAATTCCACCTTAGGAGCATTCTCTGCACTCCAATCTCCAAGCCCAGCAGCTTGCTTAGAACTGTCGACCAACTTTCCTTCTGGTCGCAGGGTATCGACCGATACTAGAGGGGTATCGATCGATACCGGTGATGCTTAATCGAGCATCTTCGAGTATCCAACAGTATCATCACATGAATGGACCTTTGAAGTGGCTGAACAGACCAACGCTCTCTCCAGTGGATCCTCAGGGTGAATCCCTAGGAAGTAATCCTCAGCTATGTCACTGAAGGTGTCCACATAGAATGTCTGCCCATCGATGGTTGGCTTCTTCATCATCTTTTCCATGTTAAAGGACATCACCAAGTCACCGATGTTGAGAGATATCTGTCCATTCCTGCAGTCAATCAGGGCTCCAGCAGTTGCAAGGAATGGTCTTCCTAGGATAAGAGGATCCTTAGGCTCAGCATCGTACTCCAGGACAATGAAATCTGTTGGGATCAAGCAATTCCCAATCTTGATTGGGACATCCTCGAGTAGTCCCTCTGTGAGTCGCACTGAGCAATCAGCAAGTACCAGCGAAATCCTTGTAGACTGGAAATCCGTCATCCCCATTCGCTTGGCAATTTTGTGTGGCATAAGGTTCACACTTGATCCGATATCACAGAGAGCACGCTCAAATCAATCTGCGAAGATAGTGCAATCTAAAACAAAGCTCCCTGGGTCTGGTAGCTTTTTGGGAATTCTGTTGAGTAGGATCGCACTTCACTCAGCTGTAATCATCATGACACCTTTCTCAAGGTTCACATTGCTAGACACCATCTTCTTCACATACCTCCGGAAAGTTGGAGAAGTCTTAATAGCATCAACAAAAGGAAGTTCCACAACCAACTTATCCAGCATAGCCTTGCATCTGGCGTCCTCCCATTCCTTCTTTGTCATTTTGGGAGGCATATGATAAGGCATCTTGGGTTTATACACCCTCTCCTTGACAGTCTCGGGCTCCTTCTCGATCTGCGTCTCAGCATCGATCGATACTGGAGGAGTATCGATCGACACACGTGATATTGAATCCTCTCGTGCAGGTGTCTGGACTGGTATCGATCGATACTTGCTGGTATCGATCGATGCTTGTGGATCTTCAAAATTCCAATCGTCTTTTTCAGCAATATCGACGAGATTCTCTGCAATTGGGTTGTTCTTCACTCATGTGATCATCTCTTTTCCACTTCTCAAGGTGATGGCGTTGATGTGAGCCCTTGGATTCTCAGTTTTTCCTGGAAGGAAACCTTCCTGCCTCTGCACAGCTGCTGCATTCTGAGCAACCTGAATTTCCAGCTTCCTCTGAGTCAGATTGATAGCTTCAATTTTCCCATTCAGATCAAGGTATAGAGAGTCAAATTTCCCATTGAAATCACCTTACAATTTCTCTTGTCCCCGAAGAAGTTGTTCGATTAAGGATTCCATCTTATTCTCTGTGGATTTTGGAGAGATGGGTTGATACGAAGAGTTCCCATAATTGCCAGTGAAATCGCTGCTCTGTGGTGGTTTCTGAGCAACTTGTTTTGGTCCAAAACAAGATTGACTCCCCCTCAAACTTGTACCCACCTTGTTGATTATTGTTGTTGAGGTTTCGGTTGTTGTTGTACCCAAATCGATGACCCTGAAAACCAGAACCACCGACGTAGTTAACATCCTCCACTTCATCCTCATCAATATTTTCGACTCCATCAGCAAAGTGTACAGACTTCTTCGACTTTCCGATCAGAAAATCCAGCTTGGCCTGAACTTCAGCAATCTGCGATCCATCAACTCCTCCAGCATGCTTCTTCCGCTCGAAGTCTGCATTTTTGGTGCTATTGCTAGACGCCAAATTCTCAATAAGCACAACCGCATCATCTGGATACCTGGTGTTGAAGTTCCCATTACTCGCAGCATCCAAAACCATCTGGTACCTCCAATCGATCCCTCTGTAGAAAGTACCTAGCAGCTGAACCTGAGTGAACCCATGGTGCGGACAATCTCTCTGATACGACTTGAAACGAATCCAAGCAGCCTTGAGTGCCTTTGTCGGACCCTGAGAAAATTGAGAGATCTTTTTCCTTAGCTCCTCATATCTCGTATCATCGTAGAAATTGTTGAGGAATACATTCTTTGTCTCCTCCCATGTAGTGAGTGAACCAGGAGCCAACTGCTTCAGCCAATAAGCAGCATCCCCACTAAGAGAGTATGGGAAAAGTTTGCAGAAAATGTACTCATTGGGCACTCCATTGTACTTCGTACCAGTGACCAAATCCTCGAACCTTTCGATATGATCCATGGGATGTTCGTGAGACAGGCCATGGAAAGGATTCTGACTCACAAGAGCGTAATAGGCAGGTTTCAGCTCAAAATCATGCCTCTGGAAAGTTGGGATGCGAATCACAGCTCGATTGGCGTAGAATTGATCAGGTCTATTATGCTCATCAAGCGTTCTACCTCGATCAACCTCAGCATTCCCAACGTTGGCACGCCCAGCGGGCACGACAATCTCACCAATAACAAAAGGAGGGAAAATGATGTTTCCAGCTTCATCAAGTCGTTGCCCTCTCTCATTGCACACTTGACCCTCTTGGTCTCTCAAGACTCCAGCTTCATCAGCTCTTAATACCACTGGGTTGTTCATCTCTGATGTTTGCTTTGTCTTTCTGTTTGTGCGTTCCAAACGTGCTAGCTGCTCCAATGACCGTTCAACTAGCTGAGTGCTTTTGCTCCTTCTGGTTTGAGGGTTAGGCATACACCTGAAAACAAGAGTCAAGCACGTAAGTAACCAAAAATACGATTAGTATCGATCGATACTAGGTGGTGTCGATCGATATCAACAAAGGAAGACGACGAGTATCGACTGATACTAGGTAGTATCGATCGATACCGACGAGTTTAGTCAAAATTCAACAGCTAAAATCTAATGGCGAAATTGAGTCCCCGGCAACGGCGCCAAATTTGATATGCTCAAATTAATACCCTAAAAAGTACAAAAGCAGTTGCTGCAGTAATGTAGGGGTCGAACAGAAGGACTCAGAGAAATCACACAATATATTGTATAGTATTAAATCAAGCTAAGCAGTTCATATGAAAGTAAAAACAATAAGCAGTAAACGAGTTGTAAATTCGATAGGAGAAATATAGGTTCAGGATTTTTCTCAGGAAATCAATGAATGCAGGTAAACTAACTAACAGGATTCAGATTTAGCGCGGTTCTTGAACTCAAATCACTAAGCTATAATTAACCAACTGTCGTTGCGAGAATTATCTAAATCTAAATACTAGGAATTCCAAATCTCTTGGTGAATCCTAAAGTATAGATCAGCTTTTAGATCAGGTTTGATTTCTTCACAAAAAAAACTAAACCAAATCTCTTTGCGATTAGTTATTTTGCTCCCCTAAGGATATATCAGGTAATTAATCGCATTGTCGTGCCTAATCAATTATCCTAAGATCTAAGTTCCAGATTCGTCAACCTAGAATTAGCTTTGAACACAACCTATGGTGAATAACTAATTTAGATGGTGAATTCTAACAACGAATCAACCTAGCATTCATACAAAGCCCTTATGAGAAAACCCTAAACCTAAAGTGGATCTACTCAGACATGGAGATTGAAACAATAAACATGTTTGAATAAATACTCAATAGAAAATAAGACAGAGTAACAAAAGAGTTCAAAATCTTCTCTCGAACGAACATAGTTTCAGAGTTGTCTCCCTTCAAAAGCTCTCTCTTAATTCAAAGCAAAAATAAAGCATAGCCATCAAAGTGGTTGTAAAACCTAATTAAATAGTCTAAACACGAATTGGGGACTTCTTGTAAATATTAAAGTCTTCTGGGCTTCTGCAATTCTTCAAACTTCATTAAAAGTTGCGGGTCGTGTCTGATGCGATGGGTATCGATCGATACCAAGGGTATCGATCGATGCTTGACGTAAAATCAGGTACTCAGCAACACGAACTTCAGCTTCGCTCAAGAAAGCTCCAATATCTCCAATTATGCTCCAAACGTGCTACAACCTATAAAGGATTCTAAAACACTACGAAATAATAGAAAGACTCTATAAAACGGATTTATATCATGGTCTAAAAGGGGTAGAAACAATGATATATCACCCATTATCGGAATGGTTTCCCCTACCCTAACCTCAACCTTCTTTCTAGCCATTGATATTCGTGTGTGATTGGTGAGGCCTTCTTTCGAGCAAACTTGGTAAAACGTGTTAGGTTTAGGGCGACAAGGAGGAATTCTCATGTAGATTTAGCTCCATCATTACGGAGTTAATCTAGGAATATGCTAGATAGGTTGGCGGTTCTTGGTTTAAGTTTGGGGGAACGGTTTGGAAATTTGGTGAATGGATGTTTTTGGAATAGATTGTGGAATGGGAAAGATGTATAAGGACAAGGGAAAAGGGGATCGAATTTAGAGATTGGTTGGTGCAATATTATAAGACTAGCTCTAAGAATAAGATAACCTCAAGAGATCCAAAGAAAAATAAGAAAGCCGAAAGGCCAAAGCATCAAAGAATAAAAAGAGGCGTGAACAAAAATGAAGAAAAAGGAGAGCTAAGTCACAACAAAGAACCACCAAACCATGAGAACAAAGAAGAAGAAATTGATCCCCGAATGAGAAGAATGTGAAGTGAAAGGACAAGAAGCATGTGTGGGTTTAAGAAGGCAAATGCCTTAAGATTAAAAGGGTAGCTTAGGATGTGGGCACAAATGGGTTAGAAGGCTTTAGGTTAGAGACACTCTAGGCATTTGTGTAGATGAGAATTCTCCCTTGTTTGCATAGGTTGCTTTTTACCTTTAGCATTTTGCTAAAGTTTGCTCTTTCCATGAGAGATCCTTGTACTTGATTACCCATTCATGATAATGAGATCATCTTCATCTCATAACCTAACCCTTAGCCAAACGAATTCATTTGATCTTGCATAAATATGATTCACGCCTATTACACATAATCAATGTCAAGAGGTTGGAAGATATGAAAGTTTGTGTAGGTTGAGGTTCGAATGTAAGTCATGCAAGGACAAGTATGGCTAGTCACTTTTTAGTAAGTTTGTTTGATCGCATCAAGAAGTTTGCAACTTGGACATTTGGATTTAAGCTCCCATTTTTAGTCTTCTCCCTTTCTTTATTCTTGTTCGCTTGAGGACAAGCAAATGATTAAGTTTGGGGGAATTGATATACTCATATATTGCATGTTTTAGCATACATTTCACTTAGAGCAATGTGTCATATACATGCATAATCATGGTTTTGTCTTGAATTTAGGTATCATTTAGAGATTAGGACATTTTCATTAGGTCTAGTGAGCTCTTTCATGTTTTGGAGTACTTTCTAGGTGGTGTGAGATAAATTAATGGAAGAGACCCAAAAATAATAAAATAAAATGCTAGACTCAAGTAAAAGAAAAAAAACTATGTACAAGGTTTTGGAGTGATACCTCAAAAGCTTTCGGATGGGGAAGAAGACCCCATCGAGTATGAAGGATTGCTAGAGCACGGAGACGGTGTCCTCATTGCCTTCCTCTTGGCCGCTTTCACCTAGTAGGAGGATGAAATGTACTCGTCGTCGTGAATCGCCAACTCTCCTCCATGTAGTTGAAGACGTTGGTCCAACGGTGTAGAAGGTTCTCCAATCTCCTCTTGCTCCACCGTGCTCGTCTCTCTTTGGCCGCGAGAGGAGCTAGCCCCTCCTTTCTTCCCCTTGAGCTCTCTAACTGTGTCCTTCAAATCCTTGACCGCCTTTACCAACTTCCGGATTGTCTTATCTTTCCACTTGCAACAACGTTGAAGTAACCTCGTTTGGTGGTGTGCATGTCTAGTGGCAACGTTCGGCATCCTCCCATCACAAGGAGCAAATCAATACCTCTCACTTCCGTACTTGGACAAAGTGGGAATCGAGTGTGCATCTTCTTCCTCATCCTCACAGCCATTGGGTGACTTAACATATTCTCTCAGTAATTTCTTCGCCTTCTTTGTTTGAAAGCGAATCATCTCTAGTGGTGGGTCCGTGGCCGAGTTGTAGATGTGATCATTGGTGGGATAGAAATAGATGTCTTTCCTCACTCGGAGTGTGGTGAGAGGAGTGTTAGGCAAAAGGACTTTGACCGTGTTGGTCTCGGTGAGTTGATAAGCTCAAATGTAATACCCTAAAGTACTAACAGCTTTGTCGATTGTAGTATTTAGGGGTCGAATCCACAGAGACTCAAGACTCACACAATAGATTATATAGGTTCGAATCAAGCTAACTAAATCAATGAAATAAGAAAGTAGTAACGTAAATCGAGGGTTGTAAATTCAATGGAAGGGAGATAGATTCGGGGTATTTCTCAGGATATCAGAGAATGCAGATAAACTAATTAGCTAGGATTCAGGTTAAGCCCGGTTCTTGAACTCAAATCACTAAGCTATAATTAACCAACTGTCGTTGCGAGAATTATCTAAGTCTAAATCTCAGAATTCGAAATTTCTTTGCAAATCCTAAAGACTAAACTAGCTTTAAGTACATGTTCGATATGTTCACAAAACAACTAAACCAAATCTCTTTGCTGATAGTTATTTTGCTCACCATAGGTTCTATCAGATCATCAATTGCACTGTCGTGCCTAATCGATTAACCTAAGATCTAAGTTCTAGGTGATCAATCCAGAATTAGCTTTAAGAACAACCTATGGTGAAGAAGTAATTCAGATTATGCACCCTAACCAATTAATTAACCTAACATTCAAAGAGATCCTTTATTGAGAACACTAAACCTAACAGGAGATCTACTCAGACATGGAGATTGAAATAAACAACATTATTGAATAAATCTCTGAAATAAATAATAAAGGAGAAAGAAAACAGGGGTTCGAAATCTTCTCTCGGACGAACAGAGTTTCAGACTTGTCTCCCTCAAAAGCTCTCTCTCTAGAATCCAAAGTAAAATAAAGCGTAGCTAAAACAAGTGGCTGAAAACCCTAATTATATGCTAAAACACGTTTTAGGGCTTCTTGTATATAATAAAGACTTCTAGACCAAAGTGCACATTCTTCAGACTTGTAAAAAGTCACGTTTCCTTCTTCATGACGTCAGTGTCGACCGACGCCTGGTGGTGTCGATCGACATAAAGACCCCTGTGTCATCTGTATCGACAGACACCAGGTTGTATCGCTCGACACAAGGCTTATGTGTTGTCTGTATCGACCGACACCAGGTTGTATTGCTCGACACAAGGACCATAATGCTCAAGAATGCTTCAATATCTCCAATTAAGCTCCAAACGTACCTAAACCTGAAAGGACTCAAAAAGACTCCAAAAATACTAGAAGGACTATATAAATAAGACCTATATCATGGTTAAGAACGGGTAAAAACCATGATATATCATGAGTCTTAGGTTGTAGGCGAAAGTCTTGCCTATCTTGCCTTCAAAGAACTTGGTCATTGAGAGATAGGCCTCATCCATAAGCTCCACGTTCTTAGTCTCCTCCACCAACTTAATCCCTTTAGCCTTGAGGATTGAAGTTACCAAACCGCCTATGAAGATATTAGGCTCCTTGCTCTTTGTAGTGAGAGCCCAACTTTTGTAGCCAAGTAAGTGGTTCACTAGAACGACGGATAGGCATGGGCGTGCATTCTCTCCAATGAAAAGCCGCTTGTCGTGAGGTGTGCCAAGAAACAGTTTCAAGCCTAAAGCAAGCAACTCCATATCTTCTTCCGAAACCATTCCAAACTCCTTCTTGGCAAAGAACGTGTTAGCAAGGATCTTGTGGGCATAACGAATGGCGGGGTGGCGGATGCACGTGCCTTTGATAGCGTCGGGATTATATACTCCCATACCAATGACTTTCCACAGGTAAATCAAGTCGTTCTTTCCATAGAGAAACTTGAGGCCTATTTTGGTTTCTTCTTCTTTGAACCCAAACACTAGACTTAGCTCATGGAATGTCATCTTGTATGCTTCTCTACGCACCTTAAACTCAATGCAACCGTGGCCATCTTCCTTATTGGCGTCTCTATCACCTCGTTCATGGAACAAAGCTTCCAATGATGCAAGAAATTGGCAAGCTTGGTCTTTATGAGAAGCCACGTCAAAAATTCCACCAAAACCCATGTTGGTGAAGATCATTTTCACATCCTCAAAGATCCCCATCTTCTCAAGTACGACCTTATCAGTGAATTTTGTCTCCTCGAATGTCACCGCCTTGAGCTTCTTGGCGTACTCACTATAGGTAAGGGACTCTTGGCTTGGGCTTTGGGACTCTCTTCTTCTTTTTCACTTGCACCACGTCTTCCACAAAGTCTTCTTCCTCATTAGCAAGCGCCGCCTTTTGCCTCTTTTCGGTGCCTTTAGTGCTTGCCTCTAGTGCTAACTCTCTCTTCTCAGTTGGTAGAATTGAAGCGTTGATTGGGTTGCTTGTTGTCGTCATGGTACCTACATTGTCTCAAAGAATGTATAAGTTCCAAGAAACCAAGATACAACCTTTGTCATTACCAAGCAAAGGCAATCATGAGACAACGAAGATAGTACTCAATTTGCAAAAAGGCAATCAATTTTTTATGGGCAAAATTGAGTATGCCAATTAAATGCTCCAAGAACTCATTCAAATCTCCAAGGTTGCAACTCTTAGCACAAGACACCAAAATCGCTTCTCTTGGTTTAAAAATCCAAAATTTCTCAAGTGCACCACAAATTATCATAAGAACTACCAAGCCTAGCCATTTCGAACCTAATCCCAAGGTTTTTATTCAAGTGAAAGCATTACCCAAACAAAGTCATGAAGTTTTTCACTTATAAGCAAGTTCTTGAATTTTTCATGAAATATTTGAGTAAAATACCTTGGGGATGCAAAATTTTAATGGAAAACCGTGGGTAGATCCAGAAAGAGGATGAAAAATCCGGAATTTTGCAACTTGAATCACGATTTTTGGGTAAGAAATGAGAGAGTTATGAGTAAATGAATATTGAGAGGAGAAAGAGTGGTCATGGCCGCCATTTTGGAGGAAGAAGACTTACCTGGCGGTCCGTTGGGTAATAGATCTAAACCATGGACCGTTGGAAAAAGGCTCCGACCGATGGTCAATATCAATCCCGGGAAAAACATGGCCGGTATGCACGTCCGCAAGCTTTGCTCGGATCACGTACCGGGCAAGATACGTCCGTGATGTATGCCCGGTGCACATCATGTTTTTCATGCCGGGCTAATTACAATCGGTATTCCAAGTCGGTAAACTCCATGTGCTTGCAAAAGATCTGCACTGGGCCGATTACAACCGGCACGTCGAGCCGGTATTGCTCCGTTTAGGACCTTTTTCTATGCCGGCTCCACGTACCGCTTTCAACTTGGCCGGTGTGACTGCTTCCTCCATGTTTTGACCATTCCATTGCAAGGCTTCACCACTTTGGACACCAAGTACTTTATGAACACTTAAAAAAAATATCAAAAAGTACTACCAAAGCATGAAAAAGAGAAAATTAAAAGTATATACAAGGATACGCTTGGGGTGTCTCCAAGAGCACTTTGTTTTACGTCACTAAGTTCGACGTTGGTTACCGCATTCAAGCGAGGGGAACATCATCGAGAGGGATCGAGCCTCCCTCTTCAACGATTTCCTTGACATGGTATGGTTTGAGTCTTTGGCCATTTGCAATAAATTCTTGGCCACTCTTGTTCACAAGTGCCACGGTCCCATACGGCCTCACCTCCTTGATCTCAAACAGTCCGGACCATCTTGACTTGAGCTTCCCGGGAACAATAGCACTAGGTCTCCAACTTTGAAGTCCTTTCGCAAGATCTTCTTGTCATGGAACGCCTTGGTCCGTTCCTTGTAGATCCTTGAGCTCTCATAGGCCTCTAGCGTAATCTCGTCTAACTCTTGGAGTTGAATCAACCGCCTCTCTTGTGCGGTCTTTAGATCGAAGTTGAGAAGTTTCACTGCACACAAGGCCTTGTACTATAACTCAACCGCCAAGTGACAAGCTTTACCATAGAGAAGGCTGAACGGGGTGGTCCTTATCGGTGTCTTGAAGGCTGTTCTATAAGCCCACAATGCGTCATCAAGCTTCATGGACCAATATTTTCCTGAGCTCCCAACGGTCTTCTCAAGTATCGCCTTGATTTGCCTGTTAGAAACCTCCACTTGGTCACTCGTTTGAGGATGGTAAGGTGTGGCCACCTTATGCTTCACTTCGTGTTTTCTAAGCAAGCTTTCGAAGACTTTGTTGATGAAGTGCGAGCCCCCATCACTTATCACAACCCGTGGTACGCCAAATCTAGGGAAGAATATTGACTTGAACATCTTGAGAATGACTTTTGCATCGTTTGTGGGACTCACAAACGCATCTACCCATTTGGACATATAGTCAACCGCCACTAGAATGTATTTGTTTCCATATAAAGAAGGGAACGGTCCCATGAAATCTATTCCCCACACATCAAAAATTTCCACTTCAAGAATCGGGTTTTGAGGCATGTCATCTCTTATACCAATGTTCCCCTTTCTTTAGCAAGCGTCACAAGCGGAAACAAAAGCATGTGCATCCTTGAATAGGCTCGGCCACCAAAAACCAGATTGGAGAACTCTTGTAGCCGTCTTGTAGGAAGCAAAGTGTCCACCATAGGTCGATCCATGACAATGGAATAAGACCCCTTGGACCTCTTCTTCCGCCACACACCTTCGATACAAGCCATCCGAACACAACTTGTACATGAATGGCTCATCCCAATAGTACCTTGTGACGTCATGAAAGAACTTTTTCTTCTTATACCCATCCAAGTTTGGGGGCTCCTTCCCACAAACTATGTCGTTCACCAAATCCGCGAACCACGGTAGCTTCTCAGCTTGCAAACCGATTGCACTCTCAAGACCCCTCACGGCCTCCACTCCTTTCTTCAAGACGCTTACCACCATAAGATTCTCCTCGGGGGAGTTTGTCATCAATTGGAACAAGATCCTCAATCCTCAATCTAGATAAGTGGTCCGCGACCCCATTCTCTATACCTTTCTTATCCACAATTTCAATATCAAACTCTTGCAAGAGCAAGATTCATCGGAGTAGTCTTGGCTTTATGTCCTTCTTGGCATTGATGTACCTCAACGCCGCATGGTCCATGTAAACAATCACATTCGAACCCACAACATAGGACCGAAACTTTTCCATGGCAAAGACTACCGCTAGCAATTCTTTCTCCGTGGTGGCATATCGAGCTTGAGTGTCATCTAAAGTTGTACTTGCGTAGTAGATGACGTTGGTCTTCTTATACTTCCTTTGGCCTAAGACGGCTCCAACCTCGAAGTCACTCGCGTCACACATAATCTCGAATGGAAGATCCCAATCCGGGGTTTGGACAATGGGAGCACTAACCAACACTTTCTTTATCTCCAAGAACGTCGCCATACACTTGTCATCAAGGTTAAACTCAACATCCTTGCAAAGTAGCCTAGTGAGAGGCCTTGTGATCCTTGAGAAGTCATTAATGAAACGGCGATAGAATTCCGCATGACCCAAAAAGCTTCGGACATCCTTAACCGTCCTTGGTGGCTCCAAGCTACCCATGACCACTATCTTGGCCTTGTCTACCTCAATCCATTTCTCGGATATCTTATGCCCAAGCACGATGCCCTCACGTACCATGAAATGGCACTGCTCCCAATTGAGTACCAAGTTCGCATCCTCACATAGTTGCAAGACCCTACAAAGATTAGACAAGCAAACACCAAACGAAGAGCTATACACCGAGAAGTCGTCCATAAAAAATTCTACCATGTCTTTAATAAGATCCAAGAAAATTGACATCATGCACAGTTGGAATGTCGCCAGTGCATTACACAACCCAAATGGCATCCTTCGATATGCGAAGGTACCATAAGGGCATGTGAAAGTCGTCTTCTCTTGGTCGTTCGAGTGTATGGGAATTTGAAAGAAACCCGAATAACCGTCTAGAAAACAATAAAACGGATGATTTAGCTAAACGTTCAAGCATTTGATCTATGAAAGTTAATGGAAGGTGATCCTTACGAGTAGATGAATTCAGCTTCCTATAGTCTATGCACATCCTATGCCCGGTTATTGTCCTAGTAGGTATCATTTCAGACCTTTCATTTTTAACAACCGTTATCCCCCCTTTCTTAGGCACACAATGAACCGGTGAGACCCAAGTACTATCCGATATTGGGTAGATAATACCCGCATCTAGAAGCTTAAGAATCTTTTTTTTTACAACTTCTTTCAAATTTGGATTCAACCGCCTTTGGTGTTCAATAGAAGTCCTTCATTCATCTTCTAGATGGATTCTATGTGTGCATAAAGTAGAGGAAATATCCTTGATGTCATCCAAAGAATAACCAATGGCTTTCATATACTTCCTAAGTTCAACTAAGAGGGAGGATAGTTCTTTCTCGTTCAAACTATCATTTATAATAACCGGGTAATACTCGTTTGGACCTAAGAATGCATACCTTAGCCCAACGGGAAGTTGCTTTAGGTCCACCTTAGGGGTTTTGAGCTCGCTCCAATCGTCATCCTCAAAACTAGACTTACCCTTGCTAGTTTCTTCCACGACCAACGCAAAGCTCTCTTGAACCGTACCCAAGCTTGACTCAACTTCAAACCTTGTCACTCGGTTACCCAACTCTACAAATGGCGTCTCTCTTTCAACCAGCTTGTGCAAGTCAATGAGTAGCTCATATCCTTGGCTTTTTTCATCCAAGAATCCATGCACACCGTGCTCTTGTGTCAAAACCACTTGTAAACCGTTTTCAATACTCAACTCTTCAAGCAATTCATCCGTGAGTTCATCCATTATCTCTATGTAGAAACATTGCCCATTTATGGTGGGTTTCTTCATCACGTTGTTGATGTTAAACTCGAGGACTTCACCTTTTCCCAAGTGCAAGTCAATCTTGCCCTTTCTCACGTTAATAATGGCTCACGCGGTTGCCAAAAACTGTCTTCCAAAGATAATTGGATCCTTTGGCTCCTCATCCATTTCGAGAACAACAAAGTATGTGGGGACGATGAAGTCTCTAACCATTATTGGGAGATCTTCAAGTAAACCAATGGGTACCCTTACACTTCTATCCGCTAATATCAACGAGATTTTGCAAGCTTTCTATCTCGTGAAACCCAACCTTTTTGCAACCGAGAACGGCATAAGGCTAACGCTTGCTCCAAGGTCACAAAGATAATTTTAGAAGGCTAAGGGTCCGAGGGCACACGAAAGGGTGAATGAAACGGGATCTCCAAGTTTTGTTGATACCACCTTCTTTTAGATGATAGCACTACACTCTTGGGTCAATATTACCATGGATTCCATTTCCTTGGCTCTTTCCTTCACGGCGTCCTTGAGGAATTTCTCATATTGAGGTACAAGTAGAATTGCATCAACCAATGACATTGTAAGTTCGACCTTCTCCATTTGCTTGTCGAAGATCGCCTTGTACTTGTCAATGAGTTATTTCTTGAAACGCCCCGGGAAAGGTAGCTTAGGCGCATTAATGTTTGGCACAAATACACTCTCTTTCTTCTTAGGCGCTTCTTGAACCACGGTCTTGGTCTTCACCTCTTCAACCCGTTTTCCCTTGTCTTGACCTCTCACTACCACGTCCTCAACCAAGTCTTCATCTTCTTGAAGTTCCACCCCCCCCCCCCCCACTTTGGTTCTCAACGTCCACGTTGAGAGTAGAAGGGACATCTCTTGTGGGTAAGACCATGCCACTCCTTAAGGTGATAGCGTCCACATATTCCTTGGGGTTTGGTACGGGTTTACCGCGCAAAATGCCTTGAGCACGTGAAGAAGATGAGGTGTCCTTGGTCTCCATGTGTTTGAGCTTGGAGTTTAAATCCTCAATCTTGTTGTTGAGGTCGGTGTAGGAGCAATCTACCCGTGTATTGATCTCCGCTTGTCCCTTTAGTAACTGTTGGAACATGGAGTTTGATATTCCCATATTTTGTCTCTTCTATGCATTCATTTAGCTTAGGTTTTATCTTATACGCATATAGTTTCATTGTATTTATTATTTGTTTTGTCTCATTTAGAGTTTAGGGATTTCATACTAGGTCCTAGAGAGTCTTGCATGTTTTGGAGTCTCTTTTGGGTACTTTGGAGGCTTTTGGAGACTTTGGAGGAGTTCACACTTGGCTTGGGACCTTGAAGCAACTCCTAGAAGCAAAGGTGGATCGGCCTCTCATACCGGACCTAACTTGGCTGGTACCACAACTTTAGCCGAGACAGGCTCTACACCGCCCCACCATCCCGGTTCTAATCCACCCGGCAAGGAACCTCTCACCGAAGACTCTCGCACCGGCCCGGCACAAGAAAGCTCTCTCGCCCGGCATGGAACTTTCACTCCACCAGGAAGATTACCAGGTGCACGTACCGTCTCCACTTGGCCCGGTATAAAGAAGCGTCCTCCCCGATGAAGACGCACGTACCGGCCCGGCACAAGAGAGCTCTCCCGTCCGGTACTGCTCCTTCTCTTATGCAGGAACTTTACCGCCCCACCATCCCGGCTCTAATCCACCTGGCATGGAGCCTCTCACCGACGACCTCTGCACCGGCCAAGGACACCCCTCACACACTGGCCCGGTACCAAGAGCAGGACAAGACCATCCCGGGAAAGTTACATCCGGCAGGTTTGCCCGGTACTAGACTTCCATCCGGGCAGGAACATTACCGGCCATGCATACCGTCTCCAATCGGCCCAGTATCCCCCCCCCCCTTCGACTATTCAACTCATACCGGCCACCTATATCGGCCCCGTTTTGGCCGGTATAGAAAACACGACCCAAGATCCGACCGGGTCAATGCCCGGTTTGTTCCGGGTTGACCCGGTCGCCCACTTTTTTATTTAAATACAATCTAAACCTAATTTCATTTTTATGCTTTTCTTAAGTCTAAAACCCTAACCTTTGAGAGTGAACTTGATATTTGTAAGGAGGATCCTTTGTTTTATGTAAGCTAGTGTTTATTTCCATCAATTCTTTGCATTTATCTATCTTCTATCTCGATTATTCATCATCCATCTATGGATTCAACCTCCATCACCATCGATTTTGGTTGGTTCTTAATGGGTCTTGAGTAGTCTCTTAGGGTTTAGAGATGGGGTAGATTAGGAAGATCCAAGGCTTGATTCATGGTGTTTAGGGTTAGATATTCTTATATCCCTTCATGTTTAGTGTTCTTAAGGCTAGATCTAGCTTGAAAAAGTAGGTCTAGATCATAAGGCATTTCATGCACACCAAATGTTTGATGAAATGCTTGATGAACTAAACAAGAGACTTATACTCCTAGCCTATGATAATAGTTGTCTAAGGTATATCTTTAGTTGATCTTGTTTATTTAAACTTAATGCTTACTAATCAATGATCCACAAATGAGAGTTTGTTAATGGATTAGGTGATTAGCATAGTAATTAATTGCTTGAAAGAGAATTAGTAAAGTTAAGGGTCTTATGCCTAGGGATTAGCTTGTTTGAGTAAATGAACATCATGAATTGAACTTGGATTATCTTATATCCATAATCCCATCTTTGAATCCGCTTTTGCTTATTGATTTACATCTTGTTTAGTTGCTTTACTTGTTTTAAATTGGATACTTAATCACAAAACCTTTTTTATTAGCTTAACTTACATAAGTTCCTTGCATTCTTAATGCTTAGAGTCATCTCCTAATACGGATTGATAACCTCTTATATTACTTGTATTTTGAGTTATTGATACCTCTTTGAGACCGAAAATTCTTAGTATCAATTTGGCGTCGTTGCCATATTGGAATTTGATTTTAACATTGAGATTTAGGCTCTTTGTGAGATTAAGTTTTATTTTATACCAAGTTACTAATCTTATTTACTTCCTATTGCTCTTTCTCTCTATAGATGCATGCATACCCGTTCCCGTGGCAATACTAACCTAGTAGAACCAAGGGATGACATTGATCAACTTGAAAGAGGTTCCAGAGCACGACGAAGCCGAGTAAGAGTACAAGAAGAAGTTGGTAACGAAATGTAAGATCTTCATGATATTCCACTCGGGAACATTCACAAAAACATTCCCCACAAAAGGAACGTGGGAATGGGAACAACCAAGGAGGAGGTGGCAATGGAAACCATCACCAACCAAACGGTCCACACCATCCACCAAGAGCTAGAAACGTTGTTGGAGATGGTGACGCCGCTAATGCTCACCAAAACCGGCAAGGCATTCAAGCTCCACCGGTGGAAAAAAACAAATTCGAAGTGAAACCGGGGGTGATCAACATGGTTCAAGCTAACAAGTTTCACGGATTGTCAATGGAGGACCCATTAGACCACATAGACCAATTCGACCGGATATGTGGTCTCACTAAGATCAACGGGGTCTCCGAAGACGGTTTCAATCTTCGTCTCTTCCTGTTCTATTTAGGTGACAAGGCTCACCAATGGGAAAATAACTTACCCAAGGATCTATCACCTCGTGAAATGATTGCAAACGTGCGTTTCTTGCCAAATTATTTTCATCGGCTAGAACCTCCAAGCTTCGCAACGAGATCTCAAGCTTCACACAACGGTCCAATGAGTCTTTCAACCTGGCTTTGGAAATATTTAGAAGCTACACTTCTCAATGCCCTCATCACGGCTTTAGGAACGCCTCTCTACCGAGGTGCCTTGCCGAAGCTCCGAATGTTACTTGACACGGCATCTAACAGTAACTTCTTGGCTAAGGATGTTGAGGAAGCAATGGAGCTAGTAGAGAACTTGGCCCAAAGTGTCCGGACCTATGGCGACGATTATGACCACGCCACAAGGACCACTAGTGACTTTGATGAGAACAAGAGGGCCAAGGACATTAAAGCGCTTAATGAAAAGTTGGACAAGCAAGCCAACTTGATTGATAAACTCCTAGTGTTTTCTCAAAAGTCAGTTAGCTTTGTGGATGCTTATGATGAGAATCAAGGTTACTATCAAGAGGAGAACGTGGACATGAACACCCAAGAGGAGGTGAATTACGTGGGGAACCAAGGTAACTACCAAAGACAAGGGTTCAACCAAAACTATAGGAACCACCCCAACTTCTCTTACCGGAACACAAATGTGGAGAATCCACAAGACCATGTCTACCCTCCACAATCTAATCAAGCTCAAGGAGTCACACAAAAGCAATTCCAATCTCAAGGCCAAACTTCTAACACCAACCAACAAGGTTATGTCCCAAGGAACCAATTCCAAGGGAACCAAAGTGGATTCCAACCTAAAGCCCCACCCGGTTTTCAAGGCCAACAACAAGGGTTTGTGCTCCTAGGTCAAGCAACTACGTCTAAACCGCAAGAGCTTGACTTGAACTCCATGTTCCAACAGTTATTAAAGGGACAAGCGGAGATCAATACATGGGTAGATTGCTCCTACACCGACCTCAACAACAAGATTGAGGCTTTAAACTTCAAGGTAAAACACATGGAGACCAAGGACGCCTCATCTTCTTCTTCACGCAAGACTTTTGCCTACAACCTAAGACTCACCGAGACCAACACGGTCAAGGTCCTTTTGCCTAACACTCCTCTCACCACACTCAGCGGGAGGAAAGAAATCCAATTCTATCCCACCCATTATCACTTTTACAACCCGGCCACGGACCCACCACTAGAGATGATTCGCTTTCAAAGAAATAAGGGGAATAAAATACCGAGAGAAGATGTTGAATCACCCAATGGCCATGAGGATGAAGAAGAAGATGCACACTCGATTCCCACCTGGCCCAAGTACGGAAGTGAGAGGTATTGCTTTGATCCTTGTGATGGGAGGATGCCGGAGGTTTCCACTAGACATGCACACCACCAAACGATGTTACTTCAACGTTGGTGCAAGTGGCAATATAAAACAATCCGGAAGTTGGTAAAGGCGGTCAAGGATTTGAAGGACACAGTTAGAGAGTTCAAGGGGAAGAAAAGAGAGGCTAGCTCCTCTCGCGGCCAAAGAGAGCCGAGCACGGTGGAGCAAGAGGAGATTGGAGAACGTTCTACACCGTTGGACCAACGTCTTCAACTACATGGAGAAGAGTTGGTGATTCACGACGATGAGTACATTCCATCCACATACGAGGTGAAAGAGGCTAAGAGCAAGGGAATGAGGACACCATCTCCGTGCTCTAGCAATCCTTCATACTCGATGGGGTCTTCTTCCCCATCCGAAAGCTTTTGAGGTATCACTCCAAAACCTTGTAAATAGTTTTTCGTTTACTTGAGTCTAGCATTTTATTTTATTATTTTTGGGTCTCTTCCATTGATTTATTTCACACCGAGACGGTGTGATTTAAGTTTTGGCTAGGGACTGGTATCTAATGTCATTTGTTTTGTCTTATTTTGAGTTTTGCATTTTGAGTCTCATGCATTCATCTAAGGCATAGAAAAACAAACAACAAAATTTGAAAATTTTGAAAATGGAAACACAAAAAGAAGTCATTTAGGTTGTCATTTGAGATGTATTTGCATTTGTACATTGACTCTAGGATTGCATACTTAGGATTCATTGAATATGCATGGGAATAATGATGAATCTTCCTTGTAGGGTAGCACTTTAAGAAATTAATTCACGTTCATAGTTGTTTGATGCATTTATGTGAGTATGTAAGTAAAGATGCACCATTTTTAGTTCTCATGTATCATCATACTTGCCTTGATTAAAGCATGATTGAATTGCATCCAATCTCATCTAAGTGATAACCCTAATCTTGACTTGTAATTATTGTGTTTATACAATTTTGAATGAATTCGTGGATCACTTATACATACTTGGATAATCTTTTCTCTTCTTACCACTCTTGTTTATCCAAGTAGCCATATCCCATCGTTGGAATGGTTTCCCCCACCTTAACCTCAACCTTCTTTCTAGCCATTGTTATTAGTGTGTGAATTATGAGGCCTTTTATTTCGAACAAACTTGGCAAAACGTGTTAGGTTTAGGGAGACAAGAAGGAATTCTCATGTAGACTTAGCTCCATCATCACGGAGTTAATCTATGAATTGGCTAGTTAGGGTGGCTGTTCTTGGTTCAAGTTTAGGGGAAACGGTTTTGAAACTTGGTGATCGAGTATATGTGGAATGGTAATGTGGATTGGAAAAGATGAAAAAAAGAGAAAGGAAAAGGGGATCGGATTTATATAGATTGGTTTGTGCAAAAAGAAAATAATAAGACTAGCTCTAAGAATAAGATAGCATAAAAAGACTCAAGGAAAAAGAAGAAAGCCGAAAAGGCAAAAGCATCAAAGATGAGGAGAGGCGTGAACAAAAATGAAGAAAAGAAGAGTTAAGTCAAAACAAGGAAGCACCAAACCATGACATCAAGGAAGAAGAAGTCGATCCCCAATGTGAGAAGAAGGTTAAGCGAAAACACAAGAAGCATGTGTGGGTTTGAGAAGGCAAAATGCCTTGAGATGAAAAGGGTAGCTTAGGATGTGCGCACAACGGATTAGATGGCTTTAGGTTAGAGACACTCTAGGCATTTGGGTAGATGAGAATTCTCCATTGTATGCATAGGTTGTCTTTTACCTTTAGCATTTTGCTAAGGTTTGTTCATTCCATGAGAGATCCTTGCACTTGATTACCCATGCATAATAATGAGATCACCTTCATCTCATAACCAAACCCTTAGCCAACCGAATTCGATTTGACCTTGAATAAACTTGAGTCATGGTTACATCACTAATGAATATTAAGGGGTTGGAGAATACGATTGCTTGTGTAGATTGGGGTTTGGATTGATACGTGATGAAATAGGAATGGCTAACTCCTTTGGAGTAGAATCACTTGTGCATTTTAGAACTACAAGCTCGAATGTTGAACATGATTTTTTAAGTGCTACTTGTGGATTTGAGTTCCCACCTTCAAACCTCTCTCCCTAACTTTCTTCTTATTTGTTTTCTTGAGGGCAAGCAAAGGAGTAAGTTTGGGGGAGTTGATATTCCCATATTTTGTGTCTTCTATGCATTCATTTAGCTTAGGTTTTATCTCATACGCATATAGTTTCATTGCATTTTTTATTTGTTTTGTCTCATTTAGAGTTTACGGATTTCATACTAGGTCCTAGAGAGTCTTGCATGTTATGGTGTCTCTTTTAGGTACTTTGGATGCTTTTGGAGACTTTGGAGGAGTTCACACTTGGCTTGGGACCTTGAAGCAACGCCTAGAAGCAAAGGTGGATCGCACTCACCATGCCGGCCTCTTATACCATTCCAAACTTGGCCGGTATCACAACTTTAGCCGAGACTGCAGGCTATACACCGCCCCACCATCCCGGTTCTAATCCACCAGGCATGGAGCCTCTCACCGAACACTCTCGCACTGGCCCGGCACAAGACAGCTCTCTCGCCCAGCATGGAACTTTCACTTCACCAGGAAGATTATCGGCTGCACGTGCAGGCTCCACTTGGCCCGGTATGAGGAAGCGTCCTCCCCGATGAAGACTCACGTACCGGCCTGGCACAAGAGAGCTCTTCCATCCGGTACTGCTCCTTCTCTTATGTAGGAACTTTACCGCCCCACCATCCCGGCTTTAATCCACCCGGCATGGAGCCTCTCACCGAAGACCCTTGCACCAGCCAAGGACACCACTCACACACCGTCCTGGTACAAAGAGCAGGACAAAACCATCCCAGGCAAGTTACATACGGCACGTTTGCCAGGTACTAGACTTCCATCCGGGCAAGAACATTACCGACCATGCATACCGGCTCCAATCGGCCCGGTATCCCCCCTTCGACTATTACAACTCATACCGGCCACCTATACCGGCCCCGTTTTGGCCGATATAGAAAACACGACCCAAGATCCGACCGGGTCAATACCCGGTTTGTTCCGGGTTGAACCTGTCACTCACGTTTTTACAGACCGGGTATTGACCCGGTCACACACTTTTTTATTTAAATACAATCTAAACCTAATTTCATTTTTTATGCTTTTCTTAAGTCTAAAACCATTACCTTTGAGAGAGAACTTGAGATATGTAAGGAGGATCCTTTGTTTTATGCAATCTAGTGTTTATTTCCATCAATTCCTTGCATCTATCTATCTTCTATCTTGATTATTCATCATCCATCCATGGATTCAACCTCCATCACCATCGATTTTGGTTGGTTCTTAATGGGTCTTGAATAGTCTTTTAGGGTTTAGATATGTGGTAGATTAGGAAGATCCAATGATTGATTCATGGTGTTTAGGGTTAGATATTCTTATATCCCTTCTTGTTTAGTGTTCTTAAGGCTAGACCTAGCTTGAAAAAGTAGGTCTAGATCATAAGGCATTTCATGAACACCAATTGTTTGATGAAATGCCTTGATGAACTAAACAAGAGACTTATACTCATAGCCTATGATAATAGTTGTCTATGGTATATCTTTTGTTGATCTTGTTTGTTTAAACTTAATGCTTGCTAATCAATGATCCACAGATGAGAGTTTGTTAATGGATTAGGTGATTAGCATAGTGATTAATTGCTTGAAAGAGAATTAGTCAAGTTAATGGTCTTATGCCTAGGGATTAGATTGTTTGAGTAAATGAACATCATGAATTGAACTTGGGTTATCTTATATCCATAATCCCATCTTTGAATCCGCTTTTTCTTATTGATTTACATCTTGTTTAGTTGCTTTACTGATTTTAAATTGGATACTTAATCACAAAACCCTTTTTATTAGCTTAACTTACATAGGTTCCTTGAATTCTTAATGCTTAGAGTCATCTCCTAATACAGATTGATAACCTCTTATACTACTTGTATTTAGAGTTATGGATACCTCTTTGAGACCGAAAAGTCTTAGTATCAGAGTTCAAGTCAAGCTCTTGCGGTTTAGACGTAGTTGCTTGACCTTGTGGCACAAACCCTTGTTGTTGGCCTTGAAAACCGGGTGGAGCTTTGGGTTGGAATCCACTTTGGTTCCCTTGGAATTGGTTTCTTGGGACATAACCTTGTTGGTTGGTGTTAGAAGCTTGGCCTTGAGATTGGAATTACTTTTGTGAGATTCCTTGAGCTTGATGAGATTGTGGAGGGTAGATTTGGTCTTGTGGATTCTCCACATTTGTGTTCCGGTAACAGAAGTTGGGGTGGTTCCTATAGTTTTGGTTGAGACCTTGTCTTTGGTAGTTCCCTTGGTCCCTACGTAATTCACCTCCTCTTGGGTGTTCATGTCCACGTTCTCCTCTTGATAGCAACCTTGATTCTCATCATAAGCATCCACAAAGCTCACCGACTTTTGAGAAGACACTAGGAATTTATCAATCAAATTGGCTTGCTTGTCCAATTTTTCATTAAGCGCTTTCATGTCTTTGGCCCGCTTGTTCTCATCAAATTCGCTAATGGTCCTTGTGGCGTGGTCATAATCGTCGCCATAGGTCCCGTCACTTTGGGCCAAGTTCTCTACTAGTTCCATTGCTTCCTCAACATCTTTAGCCAAGAAGTTACCGTTAGATGCCGTGTCAAGTAACATTCGGATCTTAGGCAAGGCGCCTCGGTAGAAAGTGCTAAGTAGAGAGGAGTTTCTAAAGCCGTGATGAGGGCATTGAGAAGTGTAGCTTCTAAATCTCTCCCAAGCCTCATTGAAAGACTCATTGGACCGTTGTGTGAAGCTTGAGAACTCATTGCGAAGCTTGGAGGTTCTAGCCGGTGAGAAGAATTTGGCAAGAAGCGCATGTTTGCAATCATCCCACGAGGTGATAGGTCCTTGGTGTAAGTTCTTTTCTCATTGGTGAGCCTTGTCACCTAAAGAGAACGGGAAGTGACGAAGCTTGAAACCATCTTCGAAGACCCCATTGATCTTAGTGAGACCACATATCCGGTCAAATTGGTCTATGTGGTCTAATGGATCCTCCATTGACAATCCGTGAAACTTGTTGGCTTAAACCATGTTGATCACCCCCAGTTTCACTTCGAAGTTGTTGTTTTCCACGGATGGAGCTTGAATGCCTTGCCGGTTTTGGTGAGCATTAGCGGTGTCACCTTCTCCAACAACGTGTCTAGCTCTTGGTGGATGGTTTGGATGGTTTGGTTGGTGATGGTTTCCATTGCCACCCACCGTTCCTTTGGTAGGAAATGTTTTCGTGAATGGTTCCGAGGGGAATATCATGAAGATCTTCCATTTCGTTACCGACTTCTTCTTGTACGATCACTCGGTTTCGTCTTGCTCTTGAACCTCTCTCAAGTTTATCAATGTCGTCCCTCGGTTCTATTAGGTTAGTATTGCCATGGGAACAGGTATGCATGCACCTATAGAGAGAATGAGCAATAGGAAGTAAAGAAGATTAGTAACTTGGTATAAAATAAAACTTAATCTCACAAAGAGCCTAAATCTCAATGTTAAAATCAAATCCCAATATGGCAACGGCGCCAAATTGATACTAAGACTTTTAGGTCTTAAATAGGTATCAATAACTCTAAATACAAGTAGTATAAGAGGTTATCAATCCGTATTAGGAGATGATTCTAAGCATTAAGAATGCAAGGAACCTATGTAAGTTAAGCTAATCAAAAGGGTTTTGTGATTAAGTATCCAATTCAAAACAAATAAAGCAACTAAACAAGATCTAAATCAATAATAAAAATCGGATTCAAAGATGGGATTATGGATATTAGATTACCCAAGTTCAATTCATTATGATCATTTACTCAAACAAGCTAATCCCTAGGCATAAGACCCTTAACTTGACTAATTCTCTTTCAAGAAATTAACCACTACGCTAATCACCTAATCCATTAACAAACTCTCCTTTGTGGATCATTGATTAGCAAGCATTAAGTTTATATAAACAAGATCAACCAAAGATACACCCTAGACAACTATTATCATAGGCTAGGAGCATAAATCTCTTGTTTAGTTCATCAGGGCATTTCATCAAACACTTGGTGTGCATGAAATGCCTTATGATCGAGACCCACTTTCTCAAGCTAGATCTAGCCTTAAGAACACTAAATAAGAAGGGATATAAGAATATATAACCCTAAACACCATGAATCAAGCCTTGGATCACCCTAATCTACCCCATCTCAAAACCCTAAAAGACTACTCAAAACCCATTAAGAACCAACCAAAACCGATGATGATGGAGGTTGAATCCATGTATGGATGATGAATAATCAAGATAGAAGATAGATAGATGCAAGGAATTGATGGAAATAAACACTAGATTGCATAAAACAAAGGTTTCCCCTTAAGAAAAAGCATAGCAAATCCAATTAGGTTTATATTGTCTTTAAATAAAAAGTGGGAGATCTGGTCAACCCGGAACAAACCGGGTATTGACCCGGTCGGATCGTGGGTCATGTTTTCTATACCGGCCAAAACGGGTCCGGTATAGATGGCCGGTATGAAGTGCCGTAGTCGAATGGGTGATGCCGGTTGGATTAGATTCGGGATGCACAGCTGGTAAACTTCCTAGTGGGGGGAAAGTTCCATGCCGGGTGAGTTAACAGTACGAGAGTCTTCATCGGGGAGGTTGCTTCTTGATGCCTGGTGAAATGGAACCGGTACGTCTATTGGTGGATGGTGTGGACGATTTAATTGGTGATGGTTTCCATTTCCACCACCTCCTTGGTTGTTCTCATTCCCAACGTTCCCTTGGTGGGGAATGTTAACGGGAATGTTCCCAAGTGGAATATCCTCAAGATCTTCCATTTCGTTCCCCACTTCTTCTTGTACTCTTACTCGGCTTCGTCGTGCTCTTGAACCCCTCTCAAGTTGATCAATGTCATCCCTTGGTTCTAAGAGGTTAGTATTGCCACAGGAACGGGTATGCATGCACCTATAGAGAAAAAGAGCAATAGGAAGTAAAGAAGATTAGTAATCTTGGTAGAAAATTATACTTAATCTCACAAAGAGCCTAAATCTCAAAGTTAAAATCAAATCACAATATGGCAACGGCGCCAAATTGATACTAAGACTTTTCGGTCTTAAACAAGTATCAATAACTCTAAATACAAGTAGTATAAGAGGTTATCAATCCGTATTTGGAGATGATTCTAAACATTAAGAATGCAAGGAACCTATGTAAGTTAAGCTAATCAAAAGGGTTTTATGATTAAGTATCCAATTCAAAATAAGTAAAGTAACTAAACAAGATGTAAATCAATAAACAAAAGCGGATTCAAATATGGGATTATGGATATAAGATAACCCAAGTTCAATTCATGATGTTCATTTACTCAAACAATCTAATCCCTAGGCATAAGACCATTAACTTGACTAATTCTCTTTCAAACAATTAATCACTATGCTAATCACCTAATCCATTAACAAACTCTCATTTGTGGATCATTGATTAGCAAGCATTAAGTTTATATAAATAAGATCAACCAAAGATACACCCTAGACAACTATTATCATAGGCTAGGAGCATAAATCTCTTGTTTAGTTCATCAAGGCATTTCATCAAACACTTGGTGTGCATGAAATGCCTTATGATCTATACCCACTTTCTCAAGCTAGATCTAGCCTTAAGAACACTAAACAAGAAGGGATATAAGAATATCTAACACTAAACACCATGAATCAAGCCTTGGATCACCCTAATTTAGAACCAACCCAAAATCAATGGAGATAGGGGTTGAATCCATGGATGAATGTTGAATAATCAAGATAGAACGAAGATAGATGAAATAGATTGATAGAAATAAATAGTAAATTGCATAAACCAAAAGATCCTCTTACCAATCTCAAGAACTCTCCCAAAACGGTAAGGGTTTTTGCATCAAGAAAAGCATAAGTTGCAAAAATTAGGTAAAGTAGTTTTTATAGTGAATAGTACTCGACCGGGTCGACCCGGAACAAACCCGGTTCTGACCCGGCCGAGTTGGATCTTCTTGGGCGAAATTTGCAGACCGAGTGGCTTCTGGCCGGTTGAGATTGTGTCTTCCGGTCGGTTAGGATTCCTGTTCCAGGACCGCCTGGATTGGACCTGGTAGATCTTGGGCGGTTCAGTCGATGAAGGACGCTTTGCTGGCTTGGACCGAGTGGCTTCTGGCTGGTTGGGATTTCATCATTGGGTCGGTTAGGATTCTTGTGCCAAGACCGCACGGATTGGACCGCCTGGATGCTGGCCGGTTCAGTCGACGAAGGATGTTTGCTGGCTTGCAGACCGAGTGGCTACGGGACGGTTGAAATTTCATCATTGGGCCGGTTAAGATCCCTGTGCCAGGACAGGCTGGAAAGGACCGCCTGGATCCTGGTCGGTTGTGCTGAATCGAGATACTCCAATTCCGTACTAAGTCCTTCTCCTCATTCGTAGCCGATCGTGCTTGAGCTTCATGACTTCTCGAACATCTCCAAACCGCTCCAAAGTACCTAGAATATACTCCATAACATGCAAGACACTCTAAGACCTAATGCAAAACATCCTATTCTCTAAACAAGACCAAAACATGCATGAAAGACCTAGATATGCTCGAATGTGACTCAAAATGCAAAGTGAAAAGTATGATATGAAGGCTAAAATGAGAGGATATCAACGCTCTTATGGATAATGATTCAGATGTTTTTTGATCTAGCATGTTAGTGGTACTTAACATCTATGAATCACCTCTAGTTCATGACGCTAGATTTAGCATTAACAACTATCCGTACGAGAGAGCTCAAGAAATCGGCTAGGGTTTTATCTCGTGAAATCCTTATCGAACATTGAATTTCCCTTTGGTAATTCCTTTACACCCAACAATGAAACTATTCGAACATAGATTAAGTGAAAATCATTATTAAATAAATTGCAGAAGATTAATGAAAGAGCCTCATGATTTTAAGAACTAAGTCCGGTGAGAAACCTTTTCACCAATCTCGAAAAGTAAAGAACAAGAGTTTAAGAATAAAAGCAAGAACAAAAATAAACTAAAAATGGTGTAAAAGCAAGCACACGAAATTAGGTCCTCTAAGAATCATATTTATAGGTCTTCTCTTCTGCTTTCATCTATCTTTAGTAAGTGACGGAAATTGAACGGGCCTTGCAAATTGGGCTTACGGGACGAAAATGGCTTGGCCGCGGGTCCACTGTGTCTGGCCACGGCGAACCTTCACTTGCCGCTGGTGGAGGCTTCCTGGCCGCGGTGAATTTCTTCTTGGCCGCGGCTGGGATGCTTCTGGGAGTGGCCAGCTGGGATGTCTGGATCTTGATGTATCTTTTGATTGAACCGTTGGATCGTCCTCAAATCTATTGGAATGGAAAGGTAGCTGGTCCTTCTTGAATATCTCCAAAATTGGGTTTGATCAGACAGTGATAATAACCTCTTTGGAAATTGAAATTCTGACGATTTGACTCTTAGCCGAAAATCTGGGTTTTCTCTAATTTGCAATGATTTCGCCTAAGTAACCATAAAAGAGTCTTGACACTACGAATATGCGAAAACCATAATAAAAGCATGTTAAACCATGTGGAACAATTTAATAAGTGTTGTTAAATAGATAGTAAAACGGATAAAATTACGTTCTTTTCACACCCCCATACTTAAACCTTGTTTGTCCTCAAACAAGACAAAGCTTGGAAACGATCAAACAAAAATGATAGGGAACTAGACATCTCGGAGACCGTCCTTCTAAACCATAACCATCGAACTATATCAAACGTAACTTAGCCTAGAAAATTCTCAACATAAGTTTCCGTAACACTAGTCCACGGTATCCGTCATACGAAATATAAACTTTGGAAATCCAAAAATCAGGTCAACTAGCTCTCTAAATTCATTAAGTGCAAACATATCTTCTCATCAAAAGGATTAAATCAAGACAATCGAGGCTAGGTATTAAAAGCATTTAGAGGTGAGGTTAAAAGTGTTTCGGGTTACTGTAATTTCACCGGAGGGTGCGAGATATTATGCAAAAGAGTAAGAGAGGAATGACATATTGATAACCATAACTTCCAGTTACTTCTTTTTGCGTAAAAATGTTGTACTTCCTCCTTTCTCTAAAAAACAGAAATTTTCTGTCATTCCTCCAGACTTAGATTTTTCTGCGGGCTCGGAATGACAGACTTCTCACAAACGAACTATGGATGTCTCATAAGTATTTCAACCAACCTAGACTCTTTTTAGGCTTTTATTTCCTTTCCTTTTCGATTATTTTTGAATTTGTTTTTTTGGGGGAAGGGCGAAACACCTTTATTGGATATAGTCTTAGGGGCATGAAAATTTAACCATGATTTTGAGTTTTCCAAGGCATAACCAAGCTCTTATCTTTGTTAAATTCACCTCTACCAATCGTGTATTATCGTCGTCTTTAGTCACTGAAAACTGTGTCGTTCCTCCATCTCCGGCGTTTTTGCACATATCTGCACATAAGACACAAAGAGAGTTGCATGAGATTTGAACAATGGTTAAGTTTTTGCACATATATGGCCATTCATGTACGACAAAGAGTGGTAAAAGGTATAAAAAAGTCATGAATGTATAATTCGTTATCTTTGCTTAAACATTTGATGAGAAAATTAAGTCAAGATTAAAGTCCAAGTATAATAGAGCTAGTATATTACATCCTGATAGAAACTCTAGCGTAAAAGCACATTGGTCGGTTATCGTCATGGATTTCTTTCATCATTCTCTCAAAACGTATACCTACATTATTGAAAAGCTTAAAAACATTTAAAGAAAGTTTTTAAAATGCAAAATGCAAAGACTCTTGAAAGAAAAATGTGATTAGTAAGGGATGGAATCCTCCCCTAGACTTAAATCGTACTATCCTCAGTGTGAAATAAATTGAGTATGGACAAATAATAGATGTATGTAATAATTGAAAAAGTTTAAGGGAAAAAAAAACTTACCTGGAAGTGTTGTGAAGTGGATGTGGGAATGGAATGGTGGTGGATGGGGGATGGAAAATGGTTATGTGGTGATGGGGAAAGGGTGTTGGGATGGTCAGGAACGAATGGGGATCAAAATGAACCGATCGTGATCGACAAGAGGCTGGTTGTAGGTCTAAAGGCTGCACCCGCGGTCACGTGAAGCTTCGCCACGGGTCGGTTGATCGCGACCGCGGCTAATGGAGAGCTGCCACGGCTCTTGCACCCGCGGTCTATGGCTCCTTTTGCTGTCAAGTCATTCTTGGCGGTTCATGCTGGACTGAACAACTTCGAAACGTGATTTCTTCTTTTTGTCTTCTCGGTTTTTTGATTTTTTTGGGTTTTTTGATTTTTTGAAAGCTGAAAACTAAGAAAAAGAAAACGTTAATAGAAAAAGAAAGAAAAATGAAAAAGAAAATCGACGTTGGTAGCTAGATGAGCTTAGTCAAAGAAGGACAATGTCTTACGACAAATATTATTTGATATCCTTCTGGTCTCTACGTCATGTCAATCATCGCTATATAGTGAGTCGGGATGGGGGTCTCTCAAATTGGGATATCCGTCCTTCTTGAACTTGAGCGGGACAATATTGTAGAACACATCTTTGTTGACGTTGATGAAGGAAACACCCCGATTGAGCCAATCCATGATGGCTCCAACGGTTGACAAAAAGGCCATCGGCCATGCTGATTTTTGTTCGGGTATGGTGCACTTTTCTAATCCTTACGGGCATTTCTCCGGCGATTCCGTTTGGTGTAGTACAAGTCTCATCGGCCATGCTGATTTTTGTTCGGGTATGGTGCACGTGCTTGATACCGAGTCTTTTGGTGGTTGATTTTGACATGATGCTTAGGCAAGCTCTGGAGTCACAAAGAACGTCTTTAAATTCAACTACACGGATGGTGCAAGTAATGAGAAACTGATCATGTTCTTCAATCTTATGGAGAGTTCGAACGGGTCTTCCTTTCATAGCATTGTCGAAGAGATCTTTTATCTCCAAGATGGACCATTTGCTTTCACAAAAGAAGTGACCAATCATGTGGTCAATGCAAGCTCTAGCAAAAGTGGTACCTCGAGGAAGATCACGAATCACATTGTTGAACTCCTCTAACTTCTTCCAACTTATCTTGTTCGGGTACTCTCGGTATTTCTCCGGTTGGAAGATTCGGATAGCGTAAGAGGTACCATATGGTTTTGTTGAACGCTATGCTCTTTTGAAGTAGGTGTGAACATACTTCTTGCTATCTTTGCTATAGCGGAGAAATTCTTGTAGACGACCTCCTTCCCAAACTTCTTCGAAAGAATTGTGCATTGAGATCAACCTCATGAAGTAGGTAAAATCGATCAATCTCTCTTGGGTGATGCTTCTTGTCTTTGGTTATTATGGTATTGAACTCGGTGGTGGTGTTGGTTCAAGGTCAGAGTCAGTCATCGAACTAAATTCAGATTCATGAAAGAATAACCTTGAGTCTTCTTCTTCGGAGTATTGTTCTTCAACATCTTCGAGTGGTTGGGTAGATAAAACCATGTTGCAAGGGGCAATAGATTATGGTTCTAAGTTTTTTGTAGGGTCTGTTGAGGTTTGAGAATCAATGAAAAAGGTAACTTGCTCGAAGGAGGGAGTTCGGGACACGAGAGGTCCAAGGACGGAGGCGCGGTGAAGGGCAGTTTGGCCGCGTGAGGAGAGGACGGAGGCGCAGTCGAAGGTGGCTTGGCCATGGGTGGAAAAAGCGGCGGCGCGGCAAAGGTGTAGTTGGCCACGGCTGGAAGGCTCGCGACTGCGGTGTGAGGAGCCAGTGGGGACTTGTTCGGTTCATCGTCTTCTTCGTATTCTTCAATGTTATCTGGTCCCAACAGGTCTTTTGGCTTCTCTTCTAGGTCAGGGACATGATCATTAAGTGTTGTATCATGCTCCACATGCTTTTTAGAAAGTTTCTCCAAACAAGTCTCGCTCGTCCTTTGAGCGTCGGATAGATGACTAACCGTAGTATCGGTTTCTCTAGCTTTGTATTCGAGTATGCCTAGGCGATATTTGATTTCTTGAAGTTCAGCATCAGTCTTCTCTCTGTACCAAGAGGCAAACTCGCTAGTTTCCTTGATTTCTGGCTTCGAATCGCGAAACTCCATGGAGTTTTGAATGATGTCGTACTTTTGCTTTGTTTGATCCTCCTCCATGGTTTTCATATTTTCTTTGATAGCAGAAGCGTCCTCAAGGGTTTGTTCTTCAAGTGTGATGACGTGGGCCGCAAGATCATCGAAACTAATTCGGTGTAGATTTTGTCTAGCTTCTTATTCATGGCTGCTTCGGTCACCACTTGGCAATCAAGGTATTGATTTAGCATCACGTTGAGACCCTCCAAATACAGGCTAGTCTTTAAGTTAAAGACGTGCTGGTCCGAGAATTGATGAGGTTGATCTTGAGAGTGTTGTCGAGAGTTTAAAAATTGAGACGCAAAAGGCTCATCTCGGTAGTAAAGAGGCGCGTGGAATCCTTAAGAGTAGCTGGTCGGGGCCGGTTTTCGATCCATGTAGAACGAATCACAGTTAACCTGTGAATCGTGAGAGTAGTGAGCACAAGATGGTAGCGATTCATCAGGATCTGGTTATGAACGCTGTCTTCTCCTTGTCGTCGGGATTCATCAGGATCTGGTTGTAACCAGAGAAAGCATCCATGAATTATAGGAGTTTGTTGCCCGCCGTTGCTTCAACAAGTCGGTTTATGTGTGGCAATGGAAAACTATCCTTTGGGCACGCCTTATTGAGATCGGTGAAATCCTTGCATACTCGCCACTTGCCATTCTTCTTTTTCACGACTATGGGGTTGGTGAGCCAATCGAGGTAGTTTGCTTCGGCGATCGAACCGACCTTTAATAGCCTATCTACCTCGTTATTAACAGCTTTTGCTCGTTCTGTCCCCAGCTGTCTCCTCTTCTGTTTTATGGGTTTGAAGATAGGATATACGTTAAGTTCGTGACAAGTGACGTCTACGTTGATGCCCAACATGTCTTCTGCGGTCAAGGCAAATGTATGTATGTTCTCTTTTAAGAAGGATATTAATTCGGTGCGGATTGCTTCGTTCATTATGGCTCCGATTTTGACGCATCAATCAGGATGGTTATTATCGATACAAACTGAGGTCATGGGCTCGCAGGGTGGCTCAGCTTCCTCTTCGCGAGCTTCCGTGATCTATAATTGCTATAAGAGCTTGGACATGTCCTTTTCTGACTCCTCGTCCATCTTTGGTTTTTTTGTGATTCACCTTTGCGTTTGTTACCGGGTTTCGGAGTTTGTGTTCGGTGAGAAAACATACACTAGATTCCTTCTGGTTGCCCCATATAGTTTTGACTCCGTTAGTGGTTGGGAATTTGATGCAGAGGTGGTATGTAGAAGGAATAACTCGCATGGAATTTATCGACGGAGTTCCCATGATAACGTTGTAGATTATTGGGTGATCTGCCACTGAGAATTCCACGACTTTGGTTACGCCTTTTCCATGGACTGGTAGTCTGATCGTGCTGAGGGTCATCGTTATATCACCATTGAACCCGGTCAGGGGCCTCGGATCGGGTGTTATTTTCGTCAACCGGATGTCCATCTGTCTGAGGATATCTCGGAAAATCACGTCGACCGAGCTTCCTGTGTGTATGAGTATTCTTGCCACGTCGTGGTCTCGGATGGTTATCTCAATGATGAGAGAGTCGTCATGTGGTTTGTCGATGCCAGTAGTTTCCTATTCGACGAAGGAGATGGTGACGTTTGGGAAGTTCGAGGGGCTCTGACCAATTGGTTCTAGTTTCGGCTCGCCACTGGAAAGCCTTAATTGATGACAATGTGTCGGCACAGTATCGCGACCCCCCATTATTATATTTATTCTTCTCCGAGGGGCATGTAGTGCTTCCTCCTCGTTTCATCTCCCTCGTTTCGAGATGTCCCTTGGTTTTGTTCAGCCATGATCCCTAGGTTTGGCTTATTTTGATTTCCATCTTCTCGTTTGAAGTCTTTGAGGGTCACTATATTTCCGAGCTCTCCTGCCCTGAACTTAGCCACCAATTTTGCCCCCAGGCTTTGTCAGCTTGCTGTGAGATACCTATAGCATTTGTGATGTTCGCAATATGCCTTTTCGTCGAAGTTACTGGAATTTATTGTCCATGTATTCCATTGTGCCTTGCCTCATCCGGCTCCTACTTGATAGTTGTGGGCACCCTGGAATTTTGGTCCTTCGTAATGTACTAATCCTCCTTTCTGTATATTCCTCCGAGGGTTTGATGGGTTAGGCACCGAGGCGAGGCTTCGGTTCGTCGGTTTTGTGGGCTCGAACCTTTCTTCAAGAATTTTCATCTCTTCTTCGTCAATGATGAAGTCCGAGGCTCGGTGCAATGCGTCATGGATCGTTCGTGTGTTGAGTGCAATCTCTTTTTGGTAATTGGATTTAAACCACAATCCTTGATATTAAGGATTTAGGTGAACTAAATTACTTTTTTGGCATAGACGTATGTCGTTCTGATTAAGGGCTATTTCTATCTCAAAAGAAGTACTTACTTGATCTTCTTAGTGAAACAGGAAAGCTTGGAGCTATACCAGCAAAGAAACCTATTGAAGAGAAGTACAAAGACTCTCGTGAGGGGGGGAACCTGAGGGGGAACTCTACGACAACATTGGAAAATACCAAAGAATTGTGGGTAAGCTCATTTATCTTACAATTACTCGTCCATATTTATGTTTTGTTGTGAACTAGGTTAGTCAACACATGCAAGCTCCAACTATGTACCACTAGACTATGGTGGAAATGATCCTCAAGTAGTTGAAGGGAACTCCAGGCAAAGGAATTTGGATGCAAAAGAATGACCACACTGAGATTGTTGGCTATTGTGATGCTGATTGGGCTGGAGACAAGACGGACATGAAATCAACTGGAGGCTATTGTACATTTGTTTGTGGGAACCTGGTCACTTGGAGAAGCAAGAAGCAGAAAGTAGTGTCAATGTCGAGTTGTGAACCTGAGTATCGATCTATGGATGACACTACGAATGAACTTATTTGGCTTAAGGCGTTGCTATTGGATCTCAGAGTCAAGACAACTTAGCCTATTATCATGCATTACGACAATCAGGCTGTTATTCACATTGCCTCCAATTCGGTGTTTCATGAGTGCACCAAACACATAGAAGTGGACTGCCATCATATTCGTGAGAAGGTTGAACTTGGAATTATCTATCCCGCTTACACTGAGATTCTGATCAACTTGCGGATATCTTCACCAAGGCAGCAAACTCAAAGGTGTGCAAATTCATTCAAGGCAAACTTGGCTTAGTTGATTTTCACCTAAAGGAGGAATGTTGGATTGTGACTATTGCACTCTTTTTCCCTTAACCATTGTTTTTTCCATTGGGTTTTCCTGGTAAAGTTATTTAATGGGGCAAGTTCATCCACATTCATCCTTGGCTTCATTCTTCTTCACCAGCCAAGTTTGAAGGGGAATGTTGGAATATGACCGTTAGTCTACATTCCTCCTATTGGAGTTAATCTGTGGACCAGTATTAACTACAACAACTCTTCATCTTCTCTTACTTATTATGGATGAGTTTAGAGGCTCCTCTCTCTACTCCATGCACCTCTTTTCATTTATTATTGTAAGTAGTTGTATTCTCTATATATTTGTATCTCCTTGTACAAATCAGATTAAGTGAAACAATATACAATATTTCTCTATTCTCCCTTCTTTCTTATACAGTTCTGCATATAAATCTACATTAACTACCAACGACTAACTCATGAGTGTCCTGCATGCCCCTGGTTGAGGAAAAACCCCATGTCTTGCAGATTAAACCTCGACGTGATCTTCCAAATAAGTCACCTGTTGCTAAGTCAACTCAGACTTATACAACAGCTGAAGGATATCCTTATGTGCTTGATACGTATGCATTTGTTATCGGAAATTTCAAATTTTAAATTTATAAACCCTACAAGTTCTGCAAGTGCACAGACGTACGTTGTAGTACTTAAGGTATCGATCCACAGGGAATGAATGCTTTTCTGTGAGACCTTAAACAGAGAATAGCAAGGAAGTCTAGAATGAGAATAAATTTTTTGTAGGGTTTTTGTAACAAAAATTGTAAAGAACGAAAAATGGAAAATTACTTATAAAACTAGGTAGGAAAATCGATGGCTTAAAAGTAAAGGGGAAAACAATTTGTTAACAATAATAAAACGGTGTTGGGTCGACAGGGATTTCTTAGGCATGTTCGATTCAAACACGGCCCCTAAGCTCTTCGTAACACAATTCTAGATTTTAACTACACGAACTGAATAAAATAAACGGCATAGGGTACTTTCGTACATCCTACGCACCACCAATCTATATACTCGACCATTAGCTTTTGTCTCTCGTCGCGCAAAAAATTGTGTTGTTCGCGCTGGTTCTTCTTAGTTCACCACACTCCGTAAGTATACTTTTGTATCTTACGACGCGACATGCTCTTATAGATAAACGATTCGGATGTTTAGGTTCAGCACTTTTGGTGGTTCTTTAACACCTAGGGTTTTCCTGGTAAGGTTTTTTAATAAGGCAACTCCATCCACATTCGTCCTTGGCTTCAGTCTTCTTCACCAACCAAGTTTGAGGGGGAATGTTGGAATATGACTGTTAGTCTACATTCATCATGTTGGAGTCACTACACCAAAACAGGGTTTTTGCTACTGATTGTTGCTACTGATTAGGCAGTCGGTAAATTTACCGACTGTTTCGCTACTGATTTCCGACTGATGTGCGACTATTTTCAAACAGTCACAAATCAGTAGGTATTTATTGACTAAAAATTTCAGTTGTTAATTAGTAGCATTTTTACGACGGATTAGTGACTGAATTGTAGTCGGAAACATGCAGTAGCTAATTAGTAGTAATTTTAGCGACTAATTTGCTACTGATTTTTAAAAAAAACAAAACGACGTCGTTTTGATGGATTAAAAAAAAACCCTCTCTGGGATTTGAACTCGCATACTCGAAGCAAGACCAATGTGTTTAACCATCTGAGCTAAGTGGGATATACGTTATTTTTTAACAACAACAGTTTATATCCCGAAATTACACAGTTTATCGAAATGAAACAAGAACGACTCCGTTTTGATATAATGTGTTTTTTTGAAAAAAATCCATTCTGGGTTTCGAACCCTCACACTCGAAGTAGATACAAGGGAGTTAACCATCTGAGACAAGTGTGATATACATTAATAAATAACAACAACATTTTATATCCCGAAATCACATAGTTTATCGAAATGAAACCAGAACGAAGCCGTTTTGATATAATGTTTTTTTTTGAAAAAAAACCCATTCTGGGTTTCGAACCCTTACACTCGAAGTAGAAACAACGGAGTTTACCATCTTAGCCATGTGGGATATTCGTTAATGAATAACAACAACAGTTTATATACCCTTAACCCTAAACTCTAAACCTCTAACCCTTAATCATAACCTCTAAATCTTAAATTGTAAACTAGATCTAACACATAAATATCAAATAATATACAAAAAAATTAACACATACAAATTTTTTAATATAATCACTTTATAAATATTAAATTCTAAAACCCAAACACATACCCTAAACCCTAAACCTTAATCATAAACTATAAATATTAAATTGTAAACTAGATCTTACACATGCATATCAAATAATATACAAAAAATTCAACACTTACAATTTTTTAAATATAATCATCTTATAAATCATAAATTCTAAACCCCAAACACAAGTCAAGTTTTATAAATATTTTCAAACCTTAATTCTTAAACCTAAATCCCAAACCCCATATCCTAAACTTTAAACTTATAATTAATTACTATACTATACCCCAAAACTTTCCCCAAGCGCGAAATTATCACATCATTCCATTTGGGCAGCCGGAAATGGTGCCATGTTAAGCCCATTAAGAAAACCCGGGAGTGGGCTACTCAGCGGTATCACTCTCCCTGGGGATTAGTCTATGCTCTTCCATTGGCATGGGATCATCCCATGTTAAAAACAAAAAAATAAGATCCAACAATTATAAGAAGTCATGTTTTATAAATCTTTTTCAAACCTTAATTCTTAATTCTTAAACCTAAACCTCAAAACTCATACCCTAAACTTTAAACCTAAACTCCAAACACTAAATCATAAACTAAGATCCAACACTTATAAAAAAATCAAGTTTTATAAATCTTTTTCAAACCTTAATTCTTAACCTAAGATCCAACACTTATAAAAAAAGTCAAGTTTTATAAATATTTTGCAAACCTAAACCCCAAACCCCATACCCTAAACTTATAATAAATTACTATAATATACCCCAAAACTAAGATCCAACACTTATAAAAAAGTCAAGTTTTATAAATCTTTTTCAAACTTTAACACTTAAACCTAAACCCCAAACCCCAAACCCTAAAATTTAAACTTATAATAAATTACTATAATATACCTCAAAACTAAGATCCAACACTTATAAAAAAGTCAAGTTTTATAAATCTTTTTCAAACCTTAACTCTTAAACCTAAACCCCAAACCCCATACCCTAAACTTTAAACCTATACTCCAAACCCTAAATCATAAACTCTAAACCTTAAAAATTTAAACTTTTAATAATAGAAGTTAAATCATAAACCATAAAATCAAAATATAATCATTATATATATACATAAAACCAATATTTTACACCATTTACATATATACTTTACATAAAACCAATCCTAAACTATGTACTTATAATTATTTTTAAGCATAAATCTAACCAAATGACAATATAATGAAAGCTTCTTTCTCATTGGATAATCCATTGAGACAAGGATTGCACTTTGATTTATCATCTACCATTGATATAATAAATCTAACGGACGAGATCTAATTTGTTTTTTTTTCGCCTCTTGTCCCCTTCTTCTCCTCTTCCTTCATCTCAATTCAAGGCTTTGATTCTTTGAATGTCTTCTTCTACAGTCAGTCCTCGATCGCTTCCCCGCCGGCTACTTTTCTTCACTTTGACGGCGGAGCATCTATCTCCCGATCAAATCTCTTCCCAGTCTCGCGTCTTCGTCCTATCAACGGACAAGTTCTAATTTTAGGTTAAGCAGTATGTGTCGGCGTTTTGGCTTCGGCTGAGGTCGGCGTTTTGGCCGTAGGGTTCATCGGAACTCCGTTTCGCGTCGTCCCCGGGAGTAGCGAAGCAGCATGTATCTGTGGCATGGGGTGCGGTGGCGGGATCTTTCGGCGCGGCGGCGTGACGGTGCTCCGAAGTGCTGGAGGACGGCGGCGATAGCTCTAAACGGTAAGGTTTCTTCTATTCCTTGTCCAAGGTTTCTGTCGACTTTCAGAGTAGCTTGTCTTCGGAGGAAATTGAGCAAAGAGATTGTTTATTTTTTCCGTTTCTATCGTAAAGCACGTGTCTTAGAAACTTTATCTAGATTAATTGGGATACAATTTTTCAAAGTCTTAGATTGGGAATCCGAATTTATCGACCTGGTTATTGAATCGTTGTTGACCCTAGAAACCATCTGCAGAACCTTAGTACCGGAGCTGTCAAATGGGTAAGCTTGGGAAGAAAGCTAGGAAATTTTCCAAGAAGAATCTCCAGTCTGCTGAGAAGCGAAACAGGAAGCAGAAGCCCTTTCTCAAACGAAAATTCGCAAAGAGTAAGATTTTTTGTAGGTATTGTTATGCTGCTTAATTGTATTTGTAGTGTTTATCTTTGGGTTACCATGCTTGAAAGATGGTAGTGGAGAATAAATGGTGTTTTCAATAGTTTTACGGGTTTAGGAGATTATACTTTTGTATCTGATGGCGATGGGAGCTTATTGTTTTAAAAGTAATGTTATTAAATTCTGTGGTTTATGAGATGGGCGTCGGGAAGTAAAAGATGAAGAGGAGAAAAAGATAGAACAGCCACATAAGAAGAGGTAAAAGTACAATCCTGTTTGAGTTTCTTATTTTCTAAGTGAAATCTGCTTCAATTCCTTCTTCTTTTTTCTCTCACTGAAATCATACATTTGCGTTACATCAATTTTCTTGAATGCTTGATGGCTCCAAAGTTTAGTCATGCGTTTATTTCGCTTATATGTTTTCAGATGTCTTGAAGAAAATCCTCAGGATATATTCATAGATGCAGTGTTCAACAAGGATGAAGGTGAGATCATTTGGAGAGATCTATATTGGTATTGTTTTTTCTTCTTCTTCTTCTTCTCGAATTCAACTCTCGTTTGTGGTTACTAAATATCTGCGTTTTTTAGGTACCAATATCCAGACAAGTGAAGAAGTGGCCATTAAACGTGTAAGTATTCATTCGATTACCAACCAAATGCCCTTTTCAGTGACTATTGAAGTAAATCGATCATCCAAGTACAAGATAACCTAGTTTTGGGAATGTGATTACGTTTGGTAATTCTGGACATATATCCTCATTAAACAAAGAATGAATCTTTCTCGGAAAGGTGTGATTGTGTTGGTGGCATATGTGTACAAGTCTCATGCTATTGCTTTCTCTTTCTTAGCTTTTAGCTTCTTCTTTTACCTCTCTATTTTTGATTGTTTATTGACTTATTAGTAATTTTAGCTGAGTTCTTCCTTTCCTTCAATTTAATTTTCTATGAATGTGTTTTTATTCAGTACTCAATGTTTTTTTTGTAAGAACTGAGAGCTATTATTTGATTCTTGGGAAGATAGTGTAATTAATGCTCAATCTACTTTTTTTTTAAGAACTTCCGGCGATAGAGTGACGACCACGTTGTGCGGTGGCTGGAGCTTCGCGATGGTACAACTTCATTTGTTTGGTGTAATTAGTCTACATTTATATGTAATTTCAAACCCAAATTTGGTGTATGGATTTCTATTCTTCATTTGTTTTACTTTACTTTTGTAAACTTGAATGTTTTATATGTAATTAGTCTACATTTATATTAATAAATTGATTTTTTTTTAATTTAAACAATATATCAGTCGCTAATCAGTAGTTATATTTTGCTACTGAATAGCTAAAATCAATTGTAAAAAAATCACAAACTAGTAGCAAATCAATTGTTAAAAAAATCAAAAACCATTAGCAAATCAGTAGCTAAAGTAGTAGGTAATCAGTCGCAATTAAGTAGCTAAATTTTACGATTGATTACCGACTACAGCTGTAGTAGCAAAATTCAGTCACTAATCAGTCGTAAAATTTTGCTACTGATTAGCGACTGAATAGTGACCGCCTAATATGAGTCGTAAATCAGTAGCAATTTTGCTACTGATTTTTTTAGCGACGAGACCTTTACCTACTGCAGAAATCAGTCGGTAATCAGTCGTAACATGGTGTTTTGCTACTGATTTCCGACTGTTTTTGCAATAGTAAAAAACCTGTTTTCTTGTAGTGAGTTAATCTGTTGACCAGTATTAACTACAACAACTCTTCATCTTCTCTTACTTATTATGGACGAGTTTATGATATTCCCATATTTTGCATCTCTGAGCATGCATTCTTGTTATTGTTTTGTGTCTCATACATGTGTCTTGCATTTTGTTTATAGCATTTTGGTCTTTATTAGAGTATTAGTTGTTTGCATTAGGTCCTAGTGAGTTTTGCATGCATTTGGAGTGTTTTTAGGTGTTTTGGAGACGATTGATGATGTTTGGAGTTATGGAGCATACGAGAAGGAAGAGTTCATCCGGAGTGTCCGAAAGAATGGTTCGGAAAAATGGTTTCCATTCCGATTCATCCTTAACAGGCTTCATGGAATATGTATAGGAATGAGTTAGCGGTCTACCGGAGTTAAATTCAGACCATTCGGACATGTGCTTTGAGAGATAATGACGATTTTCTAAGGAGTCTCCGTCTGGCCGCTAAACTATACCGGGCCAATATTGTCCGATGTCACCGTCAGGTGTTGAACCTCAGCATGGACAGGAGATATGCTAGCCCACTTAAACCCGGTACTGCCGACTGGTACTGCTCCTTCCCTCTACCAGGGGAAATACCAGCCCCTTGTGCCGCCCCAACCTCGCTCGGCGTGAAGCTCTCGCCGAAGCCAGCCGAAGTGTCTGAAAGACCAGGATAGAAGAAGGACCTTCGCTCGTATTTAGCTCCTATAGCCTTCATAGAAGTTGTAGGGAATTGAGTTAGATTTCCAACGCGAGTAGATTCATATCATTCCAATAAGGGGTTCAGGAGATACGGGTGATTTGTTGAAGACATGTTCTTGTCGGAAAATGCAGAGGCAGTCCGAAGCAACTGAAAGATCATGTCGGATGGAAGCCTTCCCATGCCCAGTTTAATCTGAGGTCTTGATGAAAGTTATAGAAAATCGAGCGGACGTTCGTTTAGTGGCATGTCTTCCAGATCAGCCATTCAAGAGATATGACATATATAGCAAGGACACGTATGTCTGGCATCCAAACGAGTTCTTCTCCAAATACGACGTCTGAAAGATCAACCCAGAAAAAGGGTTTCAGGAGATATCGCGGTTCTACCAACCGGTACTCTTCTCACCTCGACCCACTTTCAACCGGGTTGTCAATACCCGGTTTGTCCCGGGTTGACCCAGTCCGCCCAGCTTCCTATGAATTGCAAAAAGACCCAAATTTCATTAAAAGTCTTTTTCCTAAAAGCTTTTCTAAGGCAAAAACCTCTCTTTTATTTTGTTCTTGAATTTTTGGAAGAGACCTTTTGATTTTAATGCAATCTTGAGTTTAATTTTTCTTAATCTATCTAATGTTTCTTTCATTTTAATCTTTCTAATCTCTAATCACGGATTCAATCATCTTCCTTATGGGATTTGAGAGTTTCTCCATGATTATTGAGTAGGTTTTTTTAGGGCTCATGGATGAGGTTGATTAGGGGTTTTCTTGTTTGATATATGATGTCTGGTGATTAGATTACATGTTTTCTCTCTTATTTAGGGTTAATAATGCTAGATTAGTCTTGGGAAAGCTAATCTAGATCATAGGGAATTTCATGCACACAAGGTGTTCGATGAAATTCCCCAAGAACTAAATAAGAACATTTACTTGTTTAACCTAAGAGATTAGTTGTCTAAGGAGTTTTATGGCCATTAGAACTTGATTTTCATGCTTGTTAATTAAATTTTCACAAATGGGAATTTGTTCTTGATTAGTTGATTAGCAAAGTGATTAAGACCATGAGAGTGGATTAGTCTTGTTTAAGTGTTCTAGGCTAAGGAATACATGTTTGATTGTTTGTTTAGACATCATAGGTTAATCATAGAACTCTCCAAAATCCATAACCTCATCCACGAGTTTGCCTTTATTAAGTTATTAATCTTGTTTAAGCTTGTTTAGTCTTGTTTGCTTATTTACTTGCTTAAATTTCAATTAGGTTGCTAGATTAAAACCACTTGATTTGCTTAGCTTATATAGTTTCTTGGATTCCTATTGTGTTAGCCTCTCACCTATTTGGTTCGATATCTTAAATACCACAATGACATGAGTGGAATTTGAGTAATTGATTAGTAAAAATCCTACTATTAGTTTAGAGGTTCCTCTCTCTCCTCCATGCACCTCTTATCATTTATTATTGTAACTAGTTGTATTCTCTTTATATTTGTATCTCCTTGTACAAATCAGATTAAGTAAAACAATATACAATTTCTCTATATTCTCTCTTCTTTCTTATGCACTTCCGCATATAAATCTACATTAACTACCAACGACTAACTCATGAGTGTCATGCATGCCCCTGGTTGAGGAAAAAACCCCATGTCTCACAGAAGAAAGCTCGACGTGACATTCCAAATAAGTTACCAATTGCTAAGTCGACTAAGACTCATACTACAGCTGAAGGATCTCCCTCTGTGCTTGATGCGTATGGATTTGTTATCCGAAACTTCAAGATTTAAATTTATAAACCTAAAAGTTATGCAAGTGCACATACGTGTGTTCTAGACTTCCTTGCTATTCTCTGTCTAAGGTCTCACAGAAAAAGATAAAGTTTTTGTAGGGTTTTTGTAACAAAATTTGTAAAGTACGAAAAACGGAAAATTGCTTGTAAAACTAGGTATGAAAATCGATGGCTTAAAAGTAAAGGGGAAATTTTTTTGTAACCAATAATAAAACGGTGTTGGGTCGACATGGATTTCTTAGGGTATGTTCGATTCAAACACGACCCCTAAGGTCTTAGTAACACGATTCTATATTTTAACTTCATGAACATAACAAAATAAACGGCGTAGCCTACTTTCGTACATCCTACGCACCAAAAATCTATATACTTGACCAATAGCTTTCGTCTCTAGCCGCGCATAAACTCATGCTGCTCGTGCTGGTTCTTCCTAGTTCACGACACTGCGTAAGTATACTTTCGTATCTTACGACGCGATACAGTATTATAGATAAACGATTCGGGTGTTTAGATTCAACACTTTAGGTGGTTCTTTAACACCTAGGAATAAACCTCTAGTTCATGACATTAACAACGATCTAGAATTCGGCTAGGGTTTTACCTTGTGAAATCCTTATCGAACATAGAATTCCTCTTGATAATCCCTTTAAACCAAACGATTAAACTACTCACACATAATTGAAATAAAATACATGATTAAATTAAAGGCAGGAGATTGATGAAAGAGGGTTCTCGATTTTAAGAACTATGTACGGAGAAAATCTCTTCACCAATCTCGAAGAGTATCGAAACAAAAAGTAAAGAGCAAAAGGTAAAGAGAAAAAAGTAAGAACAAAACTAACCTACAAATGGTGTAAAACCAAGCACACGGTTTTTGGTCTCTAAAACACATATTTATAGGTCTTCTCTTGCTTTCGTCGGTCTTTAGTGTTTAGAGTTGACGCGAATTGAACGGGCCTTGCAAATGGGCTTACAGGATGAAACTGGATTGGCCGCGGGTCTAAGGCAAAACACACCTTGGCCGCGGGTGGAGCACTCCTGGCCGTGGCAATCTGCCTCTTTGCCGCAGGTGGGGAGCTTCTACCCGAGGTGAACTGGGATGTCTTGATCTTGGTGTATCTTTGGATTGAACCGGTTGATCGTCCTCAAATCACTTGGAATGGAAATGTCCTTCTTGAATATTTCCAAAATTAAGCTGGATCAGACGGTGAGAAGAACCTCTTTGGCAGTTGAACTTATGACGGTTTGACTTTGAGCCAAAATCTGGTTTTTCTCCAATTTGCAATAATTTTGCCTAAGTAATCTGAAAAGAGACTTCAAACTATAAATATGCGAAAATCATAACAAAAACATGTAAAATAGAATTAAACACTCATTAAAGTGTTTTAAAATGGGTAAAAATACGGTGTTATCAACTCCCCCAAACTTAGACTTTGTTTGTCCTCAAACAAAAACAAAACCAAAGCTTAGAAAGATCAAACAAAAATCATAGGGAACTCGAAATCTCGGAGACCGTCCTTCTAAACCATAACCAACGAACTACATCAAACACAACCTAACCTAGAAAATTCTCACCAGACGTTTCTGTAACACTAGTCCATGGTATCCGTCATACGAAATCTAAACTTTCAAAATCCAAAATTCTAGTCAACTAGCTCTCTAAATTTATTAAGTGCAAATGTGAACTTCTCATCAAAAGGATCAAACCAAGAAAATCGATGCTAGGTATTAAAGGAATTTAGAGGTGAGGTTAAAAGTGTTTCGGGTTACCGTAATTTCACCGGAGGGATGATCTATTAAGAACCACATATTCCAGTCACTTCTTCTTGCGTAAAAAATGTTGCTCTTCCTCCTTTCTCCAAAAACAAAAGTTTTTTTGTCATACCCCCAGACTTAGAATTTTCTGTGGGCTCGGAATGACAGACTTCTCACAAACGAACCATGAATACCTCATAAGAATTTCGACCAATCTAAACTCTCTTTAGGCTCTTGTTTCCTTTCCCTTTCCATTATTTTCGGTTTGTTTTTGTGTTTTATTTATTTTTTAAAGGGGGAAACACCTATTATTGAGTTTACCATGATTTTGAGTTTTTCCAAGGCGGACCCAAGCTCTCGTCTTTGTTGATTTCACCTCCACTGATCGCGTATAGTCTTCGTCTTTAGTGACTGAAAATTGTATCGTTCCTCCGTCTCCGGAGTTTTTGCACATATCTTCACATGAGACACAAAGAGAGAATGCATAAGGTTTTAAAAATGGTTAAGGTTCGCGTGGAGTACAAAACTAATAATGAGCTGGCCATTCAGGTACGACAAAGAGTGGTAAAAGGTAAAAGAACATCATGAATGTATGATTCATTATCTTTGCCTAAAACTTTGATGAGAAAATTAAGTCAAGTTAAAGTTAAAATATAATAGAGCTAGTATATTTCATCCTAAGGAATCTTTACGGTGTAAACTCCTCTGGCGATTTCGCATTAACAGAAACTCTAGCTAACGCCTAGTCAAGAACCAAATTACGAAAAAGCATGTTACTAGGAAATAGCGTAGAAGCACACTGGTCGGTTATCGTCATGGATTGTTTTCATCATTATCTCACAACGTATTCCTACTTTTATTGAAAAACTTGAAAATTTTTTAAAGAAAAATGCAAAATGCAAAGACTCATGAAAGAAAAAAGTGAGTAGTAAGAGATAGAATTCTCCCCCCATACTTAAATCAATGACGAGAAATAGACGTATGTAATAATTGAAAAAGTTTTGGGAAAAAGAAAACTTACATGTAACTGTTGGGGAATTGATGTGGGAGTGGAATGGTGGTGGGGGGGGGGGATAAAAGCTGGTGTTGTGGTGATGGGAATAGGATTGGGGATAATTGAGAATAGATAGGGATCAATCACAGATCGAAGGAAAACGATCACAAGCGACATGGAGTTGGCCGCGGGTCGAAGGGCTTCGACCGCGGCCAAAGGGGGCTTTGCCGCGGGTCGGTCGAGTGCGACCATGACCACATGCTAGTTCACCGCTGGACGAGGTGTTGCACCTGTGGCCGATCCTCTTTTGCGGTCAAGTCCTTTCTCGTGGTTCGGGCTAGACCTAGCAGCTTTGAACCGTGTCTCCATCTTTTTGTCTTTTCGGTTTTTTGATTTATTTTGGTTTTTTTTTTATTTTGTTGAAAGCTGAAACTAAGAAAAATAAAATATTAATAGAAAAAGAAATAAAAATTAAAAATAAAAGCATACCTAAAAATGGGTTGCTTCCCATTGAGCGCTTTTGTGTAAAGTTGTTTAGCTCGACGTTGGTAACGAGATGAGCTTAGTCGTAGAAGGACAGTGTCTTTCGATAATTCTTCTTCGATCTCCTTTCGGTTTCTTCATCATGTGACTCATCGCTCCATAGTGAGTCGGGATCGGGGTCCTTTGATTTGAGATGTCCTTTTTTTTTAGCTTGAGCGGGACAACATCGTAGAACACATCTTTGTCGATATTAGTAAATGAAACATGTCGATTTGGCCAATCCATGATGGCTGTGACGGTTGACTAGAAATGCCATCCTAGGATCACCGGTGTAGAATCAACTTTTGTCATCTTGACAATGTAGAAGTCGATGGGGGAAATGCATTCTCCGATCCTTACGGGCATGTCATAAGCGATCCCCTTTAGTGTAGCACAAGATTCATCAGCCATACTGATTTTTGTTCGGGTTCGGTGCACATGCTTAATACCGAGGAGTTTGGCGGTTGATGTTGGCATGATGCTAAGGCAGTCTCCGGAGTCACAAATAATGTCTTTAAACTCGACACATCAGTTGTTGCAAGTGATTAGAAACTACCCTTTTTCTTGAATCTTATGGAGACCTCGAGCAGGTTTTCCGTTCATAGCATTCACGAATAGATCCTTTATCTCCGAGATGGATTCTTTGCTTGAACAAAAGAAGTAACCAATCATGTGTTACATGCATGCTCTAGCAAATGTGTTTCGTCGAGGTAGGTCTCGAACCACGCTATTAAATTCCTCTAACTTTTCCTGACTAATCTTGTTCGAATATCCTTTCTGTTTCTCGGGTTGAAATATACGAATAGCATAAGAAGTACCATATGGTGTAGATGAATGTCTTGCTCTTATAAAGTACGTACGGATATCTTCTCTACTCTCCTTGCTTTAGCGGAAGAAAGCTTGTAGACAACCTTCTTCCCACACGTCTGAGAAAGACATGAACATCGAAATTGATTTCAGGAAGTTGTTAAATTCGATCAATCGTTCTCGGAAGATGTTTTGTGTCTTTGGCTCCACAGGTATCAGACTTACAGGAGGTGTTGGTTCAAGGGTCGAACCATACATCGAACTAAAATCAGATTCATGGAAGAAAAACCTTGGGTCTTCTTCTTTGGAGTATTGTTCTTCGATTATCTCAAATGATTGAGTAGACCAAATCATGTTGCAAGGTGCATATGAATCTGGTTCCAAGTCACTTGAAGGTTTTTTGAAGCTTGAGAATCAATGGAGAAGGCAGCTTGCTCAAAGATGTGTGAACGGGACACAAGGGGTCCAAAGATAGGCAAGCAGGAGCTGGCCGCTGGTCTAAGAGGTGCACCCGCGGTGAAAGGCAGTTCGGCAGTGGGTCGGGAGCACGCACCCACGTCGAATGGAGGTTTGGCCGCGGCAGGGGCTGGCGACCGCGGTGAGGGAAATCCATAGGGATTTGTTCGGTTCATCGTCTTCTTCATGTCCTTCAGTGTTTTCTTATTCTAATTAGTCATTTGGCTTCTCTTCTAGGTCAGGGGCAGGAACAATAAGTGATGTATCATGCTCCTCATCATTTTTAGAAAGTTTCTCCAATTTCTCTTCCACTTCATCAATAGCATAAATGAGTCGATCTAGTGTAAGATCGAGCTCTCTTGACTTGTCTTTGACTTCTCCTACTCCTTCCAATAGCTCGAGTGTGTTGTCGTAGGCGGTGTTTTTGTCATCATTGATGGAGTTCTCTAAATCTTCAAGTTTATAGTTAAAAGTATGTACCCCATCATTAGCTTTTTGGGTATCAAACTTTTGTCTTCCTTGTTTTTCTTCAACGCGTTTCATCCTCTCGTTGAGTGTTACATCGTCTTTGAGGGTCCATTATTCAAGGACTTTGACGTGGTCAACAAGATCATCGAATTTCTTAATGAATTTGACGGACATCAAGTCTACTTTCTCGTTCAAAGCGACTCCAGACTTAGCTTGGGTTTCGATGGTTTGGTTGATGACTTCTTCGAGCAGCTTCAAAGGAGAGCTGAATTCCAAGCTCTCATCGTGCTGGTTTAAGACTTGATGTTTATGATGGTAAGATTTTTGTCGAGAGTTGACAAACGAAGACGCAAAAGGCTCGTCTCGGGAATAATGATGCTCGTATCGTCCTCGAGAGTAGATGGTCGGGGCTGGTTTCCGATCCATGTAGAACAAGTCACAGTTGGTCCGTGAGTCGTAAGAGTAGTGAGCACAAGGCGGGTCGTAGAAACCATGTTCGTAGTAGTCATCTCGCTCCAGAGGCGAGTTTATGTTTCAAAGCATGAAACGAAGAAAAACAAAAAGAAAAATTAAAAAGAAAAAAATTGTTCTAGATTTGATTTAATAACCTCTAAGGTGGGACAAAACGATAGCGATTGCCTCCCCTGCAATGGTTCCAAAAACTTGATGAGTATGGATTTTTTATCTGAAACTTCAGGTTTTAAATTTATAAACCTAAAAGTTCTGCAAGTGCACAGACGTGCGTCACATGGAGGGAATGCTTTTCTTTGAGACCTTATACAGAGAATAGCAAGAAAGTTTAGAGACAAGAATAAGGTTTTTGTAACGAAAATTGTAAAGAATGAAAAACGAAAAATTGCTTGTAAAACTAGGTATGAAAATCGATGGCTTAAAAGTAAAGGGGAAAATGATTTGTAAATAATAATAAAACGGTGTTGGGTCGACATGGATTTCTTAGGGTATTTTCGATTCAAACACGGCCCCTAAGCTCTTAGTAACATGATTCTAGATTTCAGCTCCACGAGCTAAACATAATAAACGGCGTATCCTACTTTCGTACATCCTACGCACCAACAATCTATATACTAGACCAGTAGCTTTCGTCTCTGGCCGCGCATAAAATCGTGATGTTCGCGCTGGTTCTTCTTAATTCACGACACTCCGTAAGTATACTTTCGTATCTTACGACGCGACACACTCTTTTAGATAAACGATTCTGGTGTTTAGATTCAGTAGTTTGGTGGTTCTTTAACACCTAGGAATCAGCCTCTAGTTCAGGAAACTAGATTCATGCATTAACAACGATCTATAAGAAAGAGCTCTAGAATTCGGCTAGGGTTTTACCTTGTGAAATCCATATCGAACATAAAATTCCCCTTGATAATGCCTTTAAACCCAACGATTAAACTACTCGCCCATAATTGAAATAAAAGACATGAGTAACTTATAAGCAGGAAATTGATGAAAGAAGGATCTCGATTTTAAGAACTAAGTCCGGAGAAAACCTCTTCACCAATCTCGAAGACTATCAAACAAAAAGTAAAGAGAAAAAGGTAAAGGGCAAAAAGTAAGAACAAAATTAACCTAAAAATAGTGTACAAGCAAGCACATGGTTTTTGGTCTCTAAAACACATATTTATAGGTCTTCTCTATTACGTTCATCGGTCTTTAGGGGTTTGAGTTGACGGGAATTGAACGTGCCTTGAAAATGGGCTTACATGACGAAACTAGATTGGCCGCGGGTCCATGGTCTCTGGCCAAGGTGAAATACACCTTGGCCTTGGGTGGAGCTCTCCTTGCCACGGCAAACTGCCTCTTGGCCGATGGTGGGGAGCTTCTGCCCAAGGTGAACTGGGACGTCTTGATCTTAATGTATCTTTTGATTGAAACGTTGGATCGTCCTCAAATCACTTGGAATAGAAATATAGCTGGTCCTTCTTAAATATCTCCAAAATTGAGCTGGATCGGACGGTGGGAAGAACCTCTTTGGCAGTTGAACTTCTGACGATTTGAATCTGAGCCAAAAATCTGGTTTTTCTCTAATTTGCAATGTGTCTTGAAAAGAGTCTTGAAACTACAAATATGCGAAAACCGCAATAAAACATATAAAAGCGAATGAAACACTTATTAAAGTGTTCTAAATTAGATAGTAAAACGGGTAAAAATATGGTGTTATCAGTGCTCCCAGGTTTTCCTCCCCTGTTCACTTGTTAGATCTTGAAGAAAGACAAATGGCGCTACAATATATCTCTTACACTGATGAAACAGAACGGAATCCCCGTATTCTACGTGTTCATCAATCATTGGAACCTATACGAACAGAATCGTCAGTAAGAATGCCCAAAATTACTCATGATTTAGCTAAGGTTAAAGATCAAATTTTTGGATTTGAAGAATAGATCAGACATCGAAAAGACAGAATGCCCAAGATGGTAAAGGTCACATTTTTGGAAAGCTTCTTCTATTCAAAAAGGTCACAATAAGTGTTTTATTCGCTTTTATATGTTTTTTTATGGCTTTCTCATATTTGTAGTTTCGAAACTCTTTTCAAGTTATTTAGGCAAAATCATTGCAAATTGGAGAAAAACCAGATTTTTGGCTCAGCGTCAAACCGTAAGAAGTTCAACTTCCAAAGAGGTTTTTCTCACCGTCTGATCCAGCCACATTTTATAGATATTCAAAAAGGACCAGCTACCTTTCCATTCCAACTGATTTGAGGACAATCAAACGATTCAATCAAAAGATACATCAAGATCAAGACGTCCCATTCGGCCACCCCTGGAGCAGCTCCACCCACGGTCAAAAGGTAGTTCACCGCGGACAGAAGCTCTCCCCCCGCGTCCAAGGAGTGTTTCGCCATGGTCAGCCCCTGTTTCGGTCCCGTAAGCCCATTTGCAAGTTCGTTCGAATCCCATAAAGCCTAAACCCTAACGACCGACGAAAACAAGACATATAAATATGTGCTTTAAGAACCATATTTTCGTGTGCCTCATTGTCCCCTCTTTTTTAGCGCCACTTTAGTTTACGTTTTGCATTACTCTTTGTTCTTAAGTTTTTACTTTTACTTTCGAGATTGGTAGAAAAGTTTTCTCTGGACTTAGTTCTTAAAATCGAGAAGCTTCTTCTTCAATCTCATGTTTTTTATTTAATTATGTCTTTGCTTTCTTCAATTATGTTCAAGTAGTTATATTGTTGGGTTTAAAGGGATTTTCAAAGGGGATTCACATGTTCGATAAGGATTCCATAAGGTAAACCTTGTCGTCTTCTAGAACTCTTTCCTATTAGATTGTTTATAATGCATGAATCTAGCGTCATGAAATAGAGGCTGATCCCTAGGTGTTATAAGAACCGCCAAAAGTGTTGAATGTAACCACCCGAACTATTAATCTATATGGAGCGTGTCGCGCTATAAGATTTCGAAAGTATACTTATAGAATGCTGTGAATGTTTACGAACCTGATTGTGTCATCATAACTTTCTACGCGTCCAGAGACGAAAGCTATTGGTCGAGTATATAAGTTATCGGTGTGTAGGATATACGAGAGGAGGCTACACACACTATTATGTTCCATTTCATGGAGTTTACTAGAATTTATTTCACTAAGAGCATAGGTACCATGTTTGAATCGAACATTCCCCTAAGATATCCCTGTCGACCTAACATTGTTTTATTATAGTTTACAAACCAATTTTCCATTTTATTTAATTGTCATCAATTTCATACTTTAATTTACAAGCAATTTTTCTTTTACGCACTTTACAATTTTCGTTACCAAAAACCCTACAAAAATCCTTTTTCGTTTTAGACTTCCTTACTAATTCTCACATAAAAGCATTCCCTCCCTGTGGATCGATACCTAAAGTCCTACAATGCACTTCAGTACAAGAGAACTACTCGGACACGGTTAAAGAAAGCAAAGACATGAATAGATAAAGAACATGAGGTTGGTGAAGCAGCTTCTCGAGTTTAAGAACTAAGTCTGGAGAGAACTTCTTCACCAATCTCGAAAGTAAGAACAAAAGCTTAAGAAAACTAATCCAAGAAGTAAACTAAAAGGTGTTTTATGGAGGCTCAATGTGTACCATGAAATAGGGTCTATAAAACAAGTATTTATAGGTATTCAACTCTTGCTTTGGTCGTCCTTAGGGTTTTTTGAAGAGAAAACGAAGTAGGCTTTAAACGGGCTTCGAAGGAGTTGATTTTGGGCTGTTTTTGGTTGGTTGCGGGTGCGTGAGCTCGACCTACAGCCAAATATGGTTACGCCACAGTTGGAGAGCCTCTTCCCGTGGCCAGGAGTGTCTTCACCGTGGTCATTAGTCCTGGACCCGCGGTGGTTGGCCTATGAGGTTGAAACTTCAATTCTTCTCTTGCTTCTTTCGCGAGACTACAAAATATGTCTTCTGTCAATTGGATGTATCTTGAGATCTAACCGTTGGATTGTATTTAAACCAAGTGGGTATGAAAGAGGGTTCTTACTTCTATATTGTACAAATTTGGATGCTGAGAAGGTGTCCATCGGATGTCGAACTTCTGACGGTCCAAAATTGTCCAAAATCTAGTTTTTCTCCAATTTGCGTCGTTTTGCCTAAGGAACCTGAAAAGAGTCTTGAGAATACAAATATGCAAAAACTACGATAAAAACATGTAAAAGCAAGTGAGACACTTATTAAATTGTTAAAGTAGACGGTAAACGGGTAAAAATACGGTGTTAACAACTCTCCCAAAAAAAAACCCAAGCTCGGAAAGATCAAACAAAAATTATTGGGAACTATAAATCTTGGAGACCGTCCTTCTAAACCATATCCATCTAACTACATAAAACAAAACCTGGCCTAGAAAATTCTCACTAGAAGTTCCCTTAACACTAGTCAACGGTATCCATCATACGAAATATAAACTTTCAAACCCAAAATTCAGGTCAACTAGCTCTCAAAATTCATTAAGTGCAAACGTGAACTTCTCATCAAAAGAATTAAACCAAGACAATCGAGGCTAGGTATTAAAGGCTTTTAAAGGTGAGGGTAAAGGTGTTTCAGGTTACCGTAATTTCACCGGAGGATGCTATATATTATGCAAAACAACAAGAGAGGATGGACCTATTGAGAACCACAACTTCTAGTCACATCTTCTTGCGTAAAAATGTTGCACTTCCTCCTTAATCCAAAAACAGAAGTTTTCTATCATTCCCCCAGACTTAGATTTTTCTGTGGGCTCAAAATGATATACTTCTCATAAACGGACTAATGTTGCCTTTTTCTTTTCTTTTTTTTTGAAAGGGGGAAACGCCTTTTATCGAGATAGAGTCTTAGGTGCACGAAAATTTACCATGATTTTGAGTTTTTCCAAGGCAGAACCAAGCTTTCATCTTTGTTGAATTTACCTCCACTGATCGCGTATAGTCTCCGTCTTTAGTGACTACAAACTATGTCGTTCCTCCCTCTCTGGCGTTTTTTCACATATATTAACATGAGACACAAATAGAGAATGCATGAGGTTTGAACAATGGTTAAGTTTTGGGTGGGGTACCAACTAAAGATGAGTTGGCCATTCCGGTACGACATGGAGTGGTAAAAGGTAAAAGAACGTACTGAATGTATGATACGTTATCTTTGCCTAAACCTATGATGAGAAAATTAAGTCAAGTTAAAGTCCAAGTATAATAGAGCTAGTATATTCCATCCTGAAGAATCTCCACGGTCTAAATTCCTCTGGGTATTTCGCATTAAGAGAAACTCTAGCTACCGCCTAGTCTAGAACCAAATTACCAAAAAACATGTTACGAGGAAATAGCGTAGAAGCACATTGGTCGGTTATCGTAATGAATTTCATTCATCATTCCCTCAAAACGTATTCCTACTTTATTGAAAAACTTGAAAAATTTATAAGAAAACGCGAAAAATGCAAAATGCAAAGACTCATGAAAGAAATATGATTAGTAAGGGAAGGAATCCTCCCCCAAACTTAAATCACACTGTCCTCGGTGTGAAATAAATCAAGCAAGGACGAGAAATAGAGTATGTAATAATTGGAAAAGTTTCGAGAAAAAGAAAACTTACGTGGAACTCTTGGGGAATGAATGTGGGAATGGAATGATGGTGGGTGGGGGGATGATAGATCGTGTGGTGATGATGGGGAATGGGTGTCGGGTGATTGGGAATTGTTTGGGAGTCATTTACGGATCCAGGGAACTCGATTGCAAACAACATGAAGTTGGCTGCGGCTCAGAGGTGCGCGAGCGCGGCCAAGTGGATGTTCACCGCGGGTCGGTTGATCGTGACCGCGGTGAAAGTGAGGCTGGCCGCTGCTCTGGGTGCTGCACCCACTGCCGTGCTTCTTTTGCGGCCAAACGTCTCCTCGCGGTTCGTGCTGGACCGAGCAGTCTGGAACCGTGCTTTCGTCTTTTTGTTTTTCAACTTTTCATCATTTTTTTTCTTTTTTTTTTGAAAACTGAAACTAAGAAAAAGAAAACGTTAATAGAAAAAGAAAGAAACATTAAAAAGAAAAACGTACCTAAAACGGTTTGCCTCCCATTGAGCCATTTTGTTTAAAGTTATTTAGCTCGACGTCGGTAGCTAGGTAAGCGTAGTCGAAGAAAGGTCTTGTCCGAAAATAAATTTCCTTTGATTTAACCTTGTAATCCTTTGTATAAAACATATCATGCAATTCCACTCGGGATTTCTTTCATTAAGTTTGAGGTGGTGATCTTCCCCGGGATCACAATTTAAAATCAGACTTGGAGCTTCCTTGGAGTATGATTCGTCAACATTGTCCGTGTTTGGCGAACGTGTTGGATGCTTATATGTTGAAGTGTATGAGGTTTGTGTCACAATATAAGATCGAATCATATTGAAAGATGCATGGAGGAATGGTTCTTCATGATATGAAGTGGTGGTTGTGGTCAAACATCCAAGGTGAAGACGGTTTGCTCGAAGAGGTGTGGCAAGATCGCAAACCGTCGGAGAAATAGCAAAACAAGGGATTGCTGAGGGTGGAGGGAGTGCGACCGTGGCGAATGGAGGTTTGGCCGCGGGTCGGTGACGTGCACCCGCGGTGGAAGAGGGGACAACCACGGGTGGAAGAGCTGCAACCGCAGTGGAGGGATCTTGGTCGGATTTTATCGGTTCGTCTTGTTTCTCGTCTCCACTTCGTCTTTCTTGTGAAGAGTCTTTAGGGCCATTTAAGCTTCATCTTAGCTTCAACTGAGTCTCCACCACGTCTAATATGAGCAAGAGTCTCCAAATGAGTGTGCATCAAAGGGGATCGTTTTTACGTCAAATTCGTCGGTTTGATGTTTTCTTCAAGTGTGACGAGTACACCTTCTTCTATAACGTTTTTAACGTCCTTTGTAGCTTCTCCAGGGTATAAGAGTGGTTCATCTTCGCTGCATGTGTTCATAAAATGAGAGTTCCTTGCCGGAATCTCCAGATAGAATGTATTTTTGTTGATTCTCGAGAAACAGATAGTCGATGAGTGCTCCAATATCTATGTTCTCCACTATGTCCTTTGGAATGAAATTCACATCAGATCCAGTATCACAAAGAGAATCACGAAATTCCATTCCCTTGATCGAGCATGGAACAACAAATTTTTTGGGATCCTTCATCTTAGAAAGCCTCTTTAATGGTTGCTCGGATGCATCTGTTAGTGTCTCATCCTTCACGAGATCTTACTCACGCCTCAATGTGGTGAGGAGTAGGAGTAGAAACATGTCATTATTTTCCTTGATGTTCTCTTTCGACGACATGAGCTTGAGAATCCAAAGGAGTTTCATTGAATGACTTCTTTCTAACCAATTTGAATTAGGGCTCTCCATTGGGTTCAGAAGCTACCCAATACCCTTCATTTTCGTTCATATATTATTTGGGTTCTTGAAGAATGCTCGTGTATTCCTTATCATCGAGAGGCTCAAGGGTGACGCCTTGAAGGAAATGATGCTTGAAGTAGTTAGTCGGTGCCGGTTTCCGATTCATGTAGAACGAGTCACGGTAGTAGTGTGAATCATGAGAGTAGTGAGCATAAGATGGGTTGTAGTAACCCTGCTCTTAGTAGTGATCTCGCTCCAGAGGCGAGTCCATATTTCAATGTATGAAACGTAGAAAAACAAATGCAAAAATTAAAAAGAAAAAGATTGTATTCGAGTCTATTTACTAATCTCTAAGATGTGCCAGAACGATAGTGATTGCCTCCCTGGCAACGACGCTAAAAACTTGATGCGATCGGATTATTTCCGAAACTTCAGATTTTAAATTTGTAGACCTAAAACTATGCAATTGCACATATGTGTGTTGTAGTAGTTAAGGTATCGATTCACAGGGAGGGAAAGCTGTTTTGCGAGACCTTAGAAACAAAGTTAGTAAGGAAGTTTAAAACGAAAATAAGATTTATGGTTTGTCACGAATTTGAAATTATGAATTTAAACTAAACTAAGCGAGAAAATAATAAAGCAAGTAAGCAAACAAATAATTAAAAGCGAGGTTGTAAGCAAATAAACTAAGCATTGGGCAATCGGGAACTCTCTAGGGATCATGGTCATTATCATAAGAAATTTACTAGGATTTTTAATGCGACTTTTGTTGTCTTTGGATTCTTGAACTTGGAACACGGACACTGTATGTAGCCTAATTTCGAACATCATACACTATGATAACTTATATACTCGACCGGTAGCTTTCGTCTCCGATCGCGCAAAAAGTTATGATGATAAGCAAAGTTCGTTAACGCTCACAACCCCTCCACAAGTATACTTTCGTATCTTGTGCCGATTTTGCTTGTCTACCCTAGGTCAAACATATAGATCCAGTACTTTCGTAGCTCTAAAAATATCAAAGTTCAGTTGCAAAGTAGCTAATCAAGCAAATATGCATTAAAAATAAAGATAGAACGAAGAACCATAATCGATATCCTAATCTAAAACCCAATGATAAATCGATCCATGAGAGCCCCTTGAGATCCATTTTCCAAACAAGAGAACTACTCGGACACGATTAAAGAAAGCAATGACATGAATAGATAAAGAACATGAGGTTGCTGAAGAAGCTTCTCGAGTTTAAGAAATAAGTCCTGAGAGAACGTCTTCACCAATCTCGAAAGTAAGAACAAAAGTTTAAGAAACGTAATGCAAGAAGTAAACTAAAAGGTGTTCTATGGAGGCTCAATGTGTAACACGAAATAGGGTCTGTAAAACAAGTATTAATAGGTCTTTAACTCTTGCTTTGGTCGTCCTTAGGGTTTCTTTGAAGAGAAAACAAAATGGGGTTTAAGCGGGCTTCGAACGAGCTGATTTTGGGTCGTTTTTGGCTGGCCGCGGGTGCGTGAGCTCGACCTACTGCCAGGATTGTCTTCGCCGCGGTCATGAGTCATGGACCCGCGGTGGTTGGCCTATGTGTTTGAAACTTCAATTTTTCTCTTACTTCTTTCACGAGACTGCAAAACATGTCTTCAGTCAATTGAATATATCTTGAGATCTAACCGTTGAATTATCTTGAAACCAAGTGGGGATGTGAGGTGGTTCTCCCATATATTTTGTGTACATATTTGGGCGGGATCGGACGGTGAGAAGATCTCCAACAGATGTCGAACTTCTGACGGTCCAAAATTATCAAAAATATGGTTTTTCTACAATTTGCGACGTTTTACCTAAGGAACCTGAAAAGAGTCTTGAAACTAAAATTATGCGAAACTATGATAAAACATGTAAAAGCAAGTGAAAAACTTATTAAAGTGTTCTAAAATTGACGGTAAAACGGGTAAAACTACGGTGTTATCAAATAGATAACGCCTGAGATATCTATTGAAAGCATGTTCATTAGTGATATTTTCATGGTGATTTGGTTTATTGATAAGTTCCCTCCAAGTTTGGCAGACTTCAAAAACTATCTCAAACACAAGCGGAATGCAATTTCCCTTGATGACTTGATAATCAAGCTGCGTATCGAGTCTCGAACCCGCAAGGCAGATGGTGTTTAGTGTGAGCACACTGTTAATGTTGTTGTTCACAAGGAAAAGGGAAAACGAAAAACTCCCCTAAACTCCTTTATTAGATTTATGAAGCGAAATGGTGCAATGAAGTTCTTGGGAAAGTGTTACATGCGTGACAAGGTTGGTCATTAAGCTAGAGCAAGTCGTAGCATGATTGAAAACCACAAAGACAAAGGGAATTCTCAAGCCAACCTGACTCAAGATGATCTATGCGCTATGGTCACAGAAGTCAACACGGTTGAGGACAACCTGAAGGAATGGTGGTACGACACATGTGACACCACTCACATATGCATTGATAGGATCATGTTTAGAGCTTATCAAAAATGCAAGTGAGGAGCGGTTGTTAATGGGTAATACCGCCTCGTCGAAGATTGAAGATCGAGGTGAAGTGAAACTTAATATGACCTCGGGAGATGTGAAGTGATAACTCGGCAGAGAGCGAAGACCGGTCTATGGTCGAAAAAATCGAAGTTCGAGAAGTCAACTGAGGGAAACTTGAAACTTCAAAAACGAAGCAAAAGAAGATTTTTGGTCCAGCCAGAATTGGATTGGCACGGACCGATTGAAGGCTAAGAATTTGAGGGATCCTTTCGGTAGGACGGCCGAGGGAAATCGGAGAAAAATTAAAGTGGTCAGAATGACTTAGGGAAGGACTTTTCTGGAAGAAGACGCCAAAAGAAATACTATGCTCGAGTTGGTTTTGGATTGGCATGTGTGGATTTGAAGTTCCAGCAGAAGAACCCCTGCGGCAGATTTTACCGAGGGAAAATTTGGGAAAAATCAAAGTCATATGAAAAGGAAGAGCGAGGCTGAACTAGCAAGGAAAGGGTAAACTAGGACATTTTGTCGAGCTAGAATTTCAATCGAATTGGCAGAAACGGAGACATTCACCCAAGACGCCTCTTACCCGATAAACTTGGTTTTCACCCGAAGGGAAAATCGAATAAGCATCCAGAAGTCATGCAAAAGCATCCCTTGTGGCATGACGTGTGAAGAAGGATCGGGACGAGGACTCCGGTCAGGGCCGAGGAAGGATTCTCACCTTGATAATGATGGTGTGTGACGGGCAAGGAGAATCTGGCGGGAACGGTGATCAGAACGCCGAAAAGCCACCGGGCCCGAATCCCAAGTTAGTGGTCAACCACCGCAAGTGGGACATGTGTCACAAGGAGAGAAAAATCTTAGTGATTAAGTAAGGAAGCTTGGCCCAAAAGTTAAGGAACTTAGTCGGGAAGCTAAAGATACTTGCGCATAAATTAAGGAAGGATATTGGTTGGTAACTAACCCTTTGGCCGAAAGTCGTGGCATGTGTTGGGTACATGTCACCGTGTGAGAAGTCGCCGCCTAGATTGCCCAATCCAAAGCAAGAAGGAACTTGCTCCCTAAGTAACCCAAACACTATAAATACCCTCTCCCTTAACTCACCAAAAAATCTAAGAGATACTTAGAGAGAGAAAGCGAAGAAAGCGAAGAAAGCGAAGAAAGGGAGATCTGCACGCATTTTTCTGGCGAAGAGTAAGGTAGCGGAGCTAGATCTGGTTAGGGGACATCGAAGTGTAGGGTTTTAGCCAAAGCAAGAAGTCACCGGTTGTTGGTGAGTTTCAGTTGAGTGTTGTATGTTGATGAGGTTCTTACACGTTTAGGGAAAAGAGTGAAAGACATGTCTTGAGACCAAGAAGAAGAGAATTGTGAGAGCAGAATCTCACAACCCCAATTCTCAGCTTGCAAATTGTATATTCTTGAGAAAATAACTTAGAAGAATTTGAGGGAAAAGTTGTCTATTATTTTGTTTGCCAAGAATTCGGTCCTTTACAATGAGGCTGATCTTCAAAACTTATACCACCTGAAAATGTAACTGCCTAATTATCATACATCTTAAATACATAATTAAATTTTTAATCTTTTGTCTTTAATATGAAACGAATGTGTTTGACCAGGTTTGAACTTGGTCAAGTGCATGTTCCTGTCTTCTTGCGAGCTTTGATATCCTCTCATTTTAGCCTTCATAGCATACATTTCACTTTGCATCTTGAGTCACATTCGAGCATATCTAGGTCTTTCATGAATTTTTTGGTCTTGTTTAGAGAATAGGATGTTTTGCATTAGGTCTTAGAGTGTCTTGCATGTTATGGAGTACTTTGGAGCGGTTCGGAGATGTTCGGGAGGTCCCGAGGCTCGAGCCCGAGGCTCAAGCACGATCGGCTTTGGATGCGGAGAAGGACTTAGCACAGAATTTGAGTATCTCTGCTAAGCACAACCGCCAGCATCCAGGCGGTCCAATCCAGGCGTTCCCAGCACAGGGATCTTAACCGGCCGGAAGACACTATCTCAACCGGCCAGAAGCCACACGGTCCAAGCCAGCAAAGCATCCTTCGTCGACTGAACCGACCAACATTCAGGCGGTCCAATCCATGCGGTCCCAGCACAGGGATCTTAACCGACCGGAAGACACTGTCTCAACCGGCCAGAAGCCACACGATCCAAGCTAGCAAAGCGTCCTTCGTCGACTTAACCGACCATGTTCCACCCGGTCCAATCCGTGCAGTCCCAGCACATGAATCTTAACCGGCCCAAAGACTAAATCTCAACCGGCCAGAAGCCACCCAGTATGCAACTTTCGACCAAGAAGATCCAACTCGGCCGAGTCGACCCGGTTGAGCACTATTCACTATAAAAACAACTTTACCTAATTTTTGCAACTTACGCTTTTCTTGATTCAAAAACACTTACATTTTTGGGAGGGTTCTTGAGATTTGTAAGAGGATCTTTTAGTTTATGCAAACTACTATTTATTTATATCAATCTCTTCCATCTATCTTCTATCTATCTTGATTATTCAACATTCATACATGGATTCAACCCCTATCTCCATCGATTTTGGGTTAGTTCTAATGGGTCTCGAGTAGTCCTTTAGGGTTTAGAGATGGGGTAGATTAGGATGATCCAAGGCTTTATTCATGGTGTTTAGGGTTAGATATTCTTATATCCCTTCTTGTTTAGTGTTCTTAAGGCTAGATCTAGCTTGATAAAGTGGGTCTAGATCATAAGACATTTTATGCACACCAAGTTCCTTGATGAACTATTCAAGAGATTTATGCTCCTAGCCTATGATAATAGTTGTATAGAATGTATCTTTGGTTGATCTTGTTTATATAAACTTAATGCTTGCTAATCAATGATCCACAAATGAGAGTTTTTTAATGGATTAGGTGATTAGCATAGTGATTAATTGCTTGAAAGAGAATTAGTCAAGTTAAGGGTCTTATTCTTAGGGATTAGATTGTTTGAGTAAATGATCATCATGAATTGAACTTGGGTTATCTTATATCCATAATCACATCTTTGAATCCGATTTTGCTTATTGATTTACTTCTTATTTAGTTGCTTTACTTATTTTGAATTGGATACTTAATCACAAAACCCTTTTGATTACCTTAACTTACATAGGTTCCTTGTATTCGTGGTGCTTAGAATCATCTATCAATACAGATTGATAACCTCTTATACTACTTGTATTTAGAGTTATTGATACCTCTTTAAGACCGAAAAGTCTAAGTATCAATTTGGCAACCTAAGCACAAGATCCCATGGTATTTTCATAAAATTCATCATCTCCATAGTTAGCAAAAACTCAAACTTTTGGGTTAGTCATTTTTCTTTTCTTGGAAATAGCTAGCATATGGGATTAGAACCTTGGGATTTAGGTTGAAAAAGGCTTGATATCTTGGATTCATGGAGCAACTTGTGCATTTACTTGAGAATTGTTTTGAGAAATGGGTTTATGGAAATGTTTTCTTTAAAGATGGTTCATTTCTTGCAATTTTCTTAAAAAAGAGCATTAATCTAGATGATTTAATAATTTAAATTGTTTTTGCTAGACGAATTTGCTATTATTCATGAGACAATTTCTCAAATTGATTATCTCTTCAAAATTTTGCTTCTTGATTTTTCTTGGCAAATTTTTGGATTTAATAGATCTTTGAGAACTTGTAGGAAATGGCAAGAGTGAAGGCATCACCACAAGGCAAGGAGGTCCTGATTCGAGCTAGAGCAAGTGAAGTTGCCTCAAGCTCTAGACCTAAGAAGAGAGCCACGGCAAAAGAGAAAAGAAAGGATGTAGCTTTGGATGCCTCAACCACAGTTAAGGAGAAGAAGAGAAAGGAAATGGATGAGTCTCCACCCGCCATCGAGTATTTCAACAAGTTCATGGAAATGGACTTTGAGCAAATGAGATTTCTAGACCCATAAGTTCTAGAGAGAATGGGCATTCTTTAAGATGTGGTCACAATCTTCGACAACATGGGGTTTGGAAAGTTCATCTTCATGAAAGATCTAGCTCACCAAGTCTAAACATGTCAATTCCACTCATCCCTTAGAGTGACGTTCTACAATGAGAACTCCACCAAGGCAAATGCTCGGACCGGGTTTGGAGTGCTTTACTTCACAATTGGCCAAACCGACTACCGTGTCACTTTCCTATAGAAATGCGAAATCTTTTGGTTCGAGAAGGAGGGCATACATAGTGGTATCCACTTCCATTACCCGAACAATGAGTTAAGTAAATTGTGGGAAACAATTGGTCGTGGGAAGTTTGTTTCCGGGCACATCAAGTCCACTTCCATCCGTCATCCGTCAATCCGTGATGCACACAAGGTGCTTGCTCACATGTTCTTCGCCAAAATCGAGTTTGGGACGGTTGGTCTTGACGAATTGGAGCTGTTGTTAGGCGTCGGGTTGAAGCCTCTCCTCAAGACTTTTGGAGATGCAAGTGAGTTCAAGGGGTGTGAGCGGATGCCTTCTCTAGCTACTCTTTTGGTGAGGAACCTCTTTTGCTTCAATGCTTGGGCGTTTGGGACAAGCAACAACAAGGCCAAGATAGAGATTGGATGGCTAGTCGCACCGATCCTAAGAGCCAAAGGCGGGAAGATGTCAATTAAGAACTTAGAATGGGATTTGTTGGATGAAGCTTACCTAACTAGGACTATGTCCTTGAAAGGGAGAGTTGGAGATACGCTTGCACACAACATCAAGCTCTCCCAAACGGACGTGTGCCAAGTGCTATTGCCTAACCCTTCTCTCACCGACATTCATGAAATTAGGAATATCCCTTTCTACATCCCACGTGATATTTTGTACAACCCGGCCACCGATCAGCCAATCGATGTGATAAGCAAGATGATGGTGAAGAAGGGTGCGATGAGGAAGGAGACTCCCATGTCGTCAAGAGGGTCAAATGAGGATTAAGATGAAGAGACCGAGCCTTCTTCTCCCAATCCCATCTATGGTGGAAAGATATATCATTTCGACCCCTTTGATGGGACTATGCCCAACGCCGCCACCCACCACGCCAATAACCAAACACGGCTCCTCCAAAAGTGGTGCAAGTGGCAAGATGCTACCATCCACAAGTTGGTGAAGACGGTGAGGAGCTTGAAGAAGGCGGTTAAGGATCTCAAGGGGAGATATGTAGAAGCAAGTACATCGTGCAATCACGGGATTTCTCAAGGAGCTTTGGTGGTTATTGATGAGACACGAGCTCAACGTGGTCATGAGGACACGGCGAACGAGGAGGTAAACATTCCAACTACATCTCCGGGTTCTATCAACGCTTCATACTCCATGGGGTCCTCTTCCCCATCTCAAAGTATCTAGGTAACACTCCATGACACTTGTACATAGTTTTCTTATTTTGAGTCTCGCATAGTATAACATTTTATGTCCCTTATTTTTGAGTCTCTTCTTTGAATTTATTTCACACCGGGACGGTGTGATTTAAGTTTGGGGGAGGGACTGGTATCTAATGTCATTTGTTTTGTCTTATTTTGAGTTTTGCATTTTTGGTCTCATGCATTCATCTAAGGCATAGAAAAAACAAAAAAAAATTGAAAATTTTGAAATTTGAAATACAAAAAGAATTCATTTAGGGTGTCATTTGAGATGCATTTGCATTTATACATTAAGTCTAGGATTGCATATGCATGGGAATAATGATGAATCTTCCTTGTAGGGTAGCACTTTAAGAAATTAATTCATGTTCGTAGTTGTTTGGTGCATTTAAGTGAGTATGAAAGTAAAGATGCACCATTCTTAGTTCTCATGTATCATCATACTTGCCTTGAATTGAAGCATGCTTGAATTGCATCCAACCTCATCTAAGTGATAACCTTAATCTTGACTTGTAGATATTGTGTTTATGCAATTTTGAATGAATTCATGGATCACTTATACATACTTGGATAATCTTTTCCCTTTCACCACTCTTGTTTATTCAAGTAGCCATATCCCATCATTGGAATGGTTTCCCCTACCTTAACCTCAACCTTCTTTCTAGCCATTGTTATTAGTGTGTGAATTGTGAGGCCTTTGTTTCGAACAAACTTGGCAAAACGTGTTAGGTTTAGGGCGACAAGAGGGAATTCTCATGTAGACTTAGCTCTACCATCACAAAGTTAATCTAGGAATAGGCTAGTTAGGATGGCGGTTCTTGATTCAAGTTTGGGGGAACGGTTCGAAACTTGGCGAATAGTTATGTTCATAATGGTAATGTGGATTGGAAAAGATGAAAAGGGGGAAAAGAAAAGGGGATCATATTTATATAGATTAGTTGGTGCAAAAAGAAAATAATAAGACTAGCTCTGAAAATAAGATAGCCTAAAAAGATTCAAGGAAAAAGAAGAAAGCCGAAAAGGCCAAAGCATCAAAGATGAGGAGAGGCGTGAACAAAAATGAAGAAAAGAAGAGCTAAGTCAAAACAAGGAAGCGCCAAACCATTACATCAAAGAAGACGAAGTCGATCCCCAATGTGAGAAGAAGGTGAAGCGAAAACATAAGAAGCATGTGTGGGTTTGAGAAGGCAAAATGCCTTGGGATGAAAAGGGTAGCTTAGGATGTGGGCACAACGTGTTAGAAGGCTTTAGGTTAGAGACACTCAAGGCATTTGGGTAGATGAGAATTTTCTCTTGTATGCATAGGTTGCCTTTTACCTTTAGCGTTTTGCTAAAGTTTGTTCATTCCATGAGAGATCCTTGCACTTGATTACCCATGCATGATAATGAGATCACCGTCATCTCATAACCAAACCCTTAGCCAAACGAATTCGATTTGACCTTGCATAAACATGATTCATGGTTACACCACTAATAAATGTTAAGGGGTTGGAGAATATGATTGCTTGTGTAGATTGGGGTTTGGATTTGATACATGATGAAATAGATATGGCTAACTCCTTTGGAGTAGACTCACTTGTGCATTTAAGAACTACAAACTTAGACGTTGAATATGATTTCTTTTTGTGCTACTTGTCGATTTGAGTTCCCACCTTCAAACCTCTCTTCCTACCTTTTCTTATTTGTTTGCTTGAGGGCAAGCAAAGGAGTAAGTTTGGGGGAGTTGATATCCTCAAATTTTAGCCTTCATAGCATACATTTCACTTTGAATTTTGAGTCACATTCGAGCATATCTAGGTCTTTCATGCATGTTTTGGTCTTGTTTAGAGAATAGGATGTTTTGCATTAGGTCTTAGAGTGTCTTGCATGTTATGGAGTATATTCTAGGTACTTTGGAGCGGTTCGGAGATGTTCGGGAAGTCCCGAGGCTCAAGAACGATCGGTTATGGATGCAGAGAAGGACTTAGCATGGAATTAGAGTATCTCGGCTCAGAACAACCGACCACTGATATACTCATATATTGCATGTTTTAGCATACACTTCACTTAGAGCTTTGTGTCATTTACATGCATAATCATTGTTTTGTCTTGCATTTAGGTATCATTTAGAGATTAGGATATTTGCATTAGGTCTAGTGAGTTCTTGCATGTTTTTGAGTATTTTCTAGGTGATTGGAGGCAGTTTGGCTATATTTAGAGAAATGGACCAAAGTAGAATGCAAAGTCCATCTGATACGGCGAAACTATGTTGCTGGAAAGAGCCCCTCCGATCTGAATCAGCTTTCACAACCTTCATGGAAGTTTCAGAAGAGTGAGTTAGATGTCCAAGGGAGTTTGAATCAGATAATTCGGACATTTGGTTAGGGAGTTATTGCGATTTTAAGGAAGACGTATCTGCATGGCCGAGAGACCAAGACCTGTACCGCCCCAATTACGCCCGGCATGCACGTCCGGTATGCAACCTTCACCCAACCAAGAGGAATACCGGCCTCCCATACCGGCCCCAATTTGGCCGGTATCAGAACTTCGACCAACAACCTCCATACCGGCCACACATACCGGCCCGAATTTGCCCAGTATGGAAAGCTCGACCAAAGACTACGTCTCACCCGGCATGGAACATGACCATCAATACCGCCCCAATTATGACTGGTATACACCTCCGGTGCTGCACCAGCTCCCGACCAGGAGGAATACCGGCCTCCCATACCGGCCCCAATTTGCCCGGCGTAGAAGCTCTCGCCGAAGCCTGCCAAAGTGTCTGAAAGATCAGGCTAGACGAAGGCCCTATGCTCGGATTTAGCCTCCGAATTCTTCATAGAAGGTATAGGTAATTGAGTTAGCTGTCTTCTGGACGTAGTGTCAAGTCGTTATGATCTGGGGTCTGAAAGATACATCATATTTAGTAGGGACATATCTAACTGGCGCCCAAACGAGTTATGCTCAAAGAAGCAAAGTCTCCATACCGGCCCAACCATACCGGTATCAGAATTTCGACAAGAACTTGACCGGGTCAATACCTGGTTTGTTCTGGGTTGACCCTGTCCGACCCACGAAGAAAAATACCTTTTTATATGTTAAAGATCTCATTTGTGGATCTATCTCCCTTTGGATGCCTTTTCTCCCTTTTTCTCTCTCTTTTTCTCTCAAGAACAAAGAACTCTCTTTTTGAGTTTTTGGGATTTTTCCCAAGGATCTTTTTGATTAATGAAAGTTTGAGTTTAATTCTTGTTTTCTTTCTTTAATCTTTCATCTTCCTAATCTCTAATCATGATTAACATCACCTCTTTCACAAGATTTGGTGTGTTCTTCATGATTAGTGAGTAGTCTTTTAGGATTTAAGTATTTGGTAGATTTAGGGTAATTTGATGGATGATTAATGATGTATAGGATTAGATTATATGATTTCCCTTCTTGATTAGTGGTTTTAAAGCTAGATCTAGCTTGGGAAAGTGTTCGATGAAATGCCTTGATGAACTTTTCAAGAGATATTCATTTCTAGCCTAAGGGATTAGTTGTCTAGAGTGATTATTTTGTTGATCTTGAATGATAGACTTAAGGCTTGCTAATTAGTGATTCACAAATGAGAATTTGATCTTGAATTAGTAATTAGCAAAGTAATGAATGCCTTGGGAGATGATTAGTTAAAATTAGTGATCTTTGCCTAGGGATTAGTCTTCATTAAACATTGGACATCATTAATTAGCCATTGGATTGCCTTATCTCAATTACCTTATCCTTGAATTCGTCTTTTATCATCTTATTAATATTCTTTAGCATTTGTTTACTTGTGTTCTTGCTTTTGACTTGAATCATTTAGGTTGTTTAGAAACCAAAACCACCTTTGTTCGTTTAGCTTAAGTCATTTCTTGCATTCCTAGTGTGTTGTTCTTGTGCCGCCTTGGATTGATCCCCAAGTGCGACAACGATAGCAGTTGGGTAATTGGTTTGGATACACATAATTATCTACTATCAACCAGTATCCAGGCGGTCCCAGCACAGGGATCCTAACTAGCCGAAAGACACTATCTCAACCGGCCAGAAGCCACACGGTCCAAGCCAGCAAAGCGTCCTTCGTCGAATGAACCCACCAACATCCAGGCGGTCTAATCCAGGCGGTCCCAGAACAGGGATCATAACCGGCTGGAAGACACTGTCTCAACCGGCCAGAAGCCACACGGTCCAAGCCAGCAAAGCGTCCTTCGTCGACCGAACCGACCAAGTTCCACCCGGTCCAATCCGTGCGGTCCTAGCACAGGAATCTTAACCGGCCCAAAGATGAAATCTCAACCGGCCATAAGCCACCCGGTCTGCAACTTTCGACGAAGAAGATCCAACTAGGCCGGGTCGTGATCCGGTTTGTTCCGGGTCGAACCGGTCGAGCACTATTCACTATAAAAATCACTTTACCTAATTTTTGCAACTTATGCTTTTCTTGATGCAAAAACCCTTACCTTTCGGGAGAGTTCTTAAGATTTTGGTTTATGCAATCTACTATTTATTTCTATCAATCTCTTCCATCTATCTTCTTTCTATCTTGATTATTCAACATTCATCCATGGATTCAATCCCTATCTTAATAGATTTTGGGTTGGTTATAATGGGTCTTGAGTAGTCCTTTAGGGTATAGAGATGGGTTAGATTAGGATGATCCAAGGCTTGATTCATGGTGTTTTGGGTTAGATATTCTTATATCTCTTCTTGTTTAGTGTTCATAAGGCTAGATCTAGCTTGAGAAAGTGAGTCTAGATCATAAGACATTTCATGCACACCATGTGTTTGATGAAATGCCTTGATGAACTATTCAAGAGATTTATGCTATAGCCTATGATAATAGTTGTCTAGGGTGTATCTTTGGTTGATCTTGTTTATATAAACTTAATGCTTGTTAATCAATGATCCACAAATGAGAGTTTGTTAATGGATTAGGTGATTAGCATAGTGATTAATTGCTTGAAAGAGAATTAGTCAAGTTAAGGGTCTTATGCCTGGGGATTAGCTTGTTTGAGTAAATGATAATCATGAATTGAATTTGGATTATCTTATATCCATAATCCCATATTTGAATCCGCTTTTGCTTATTGATTTACATCTTGTTTAGGTTCTTTACTTGTTTTGAATTGGATACTTAATCACAAAACCCTTTTGATTAGCTTAACTTACTTAGGTTCCTTGTATTCTTGGTGTTTAGAATCATCTCTCAATCCGGATTGATAACCTCTTATACTACTTGTATTTAGAGTTATTGATACCTCTTTAAAACCGAAAAGGCTAAGTATCAAGCTTGCTTCCTTTCCTCGTGCTCGGTTCTTCCGGCTTGTTAACTTGCTCTACCTCGCCTACTTCAACTAGTGAAAGAGGACATCATCACCTTTGACAACAGTTGTCCCCCAACATCCTTATTGACTTATCATTGAGGATGCGATGCTGCAATCTCGGGTCCTGATTGGTATATTTAGTTAATGAAATCTCGGTCCCTGATTGGCCCTTCGCTTGCTCAGTGCCGAGATTGCAGGGATCTTGTATTAAATGTGCGATATCTAAGAGAAGTGATAGGGCGAGTGGGCGGTTGGTATAAATGAACGGTCCATGCTGCTTCAGCTTCCGACGTCGCCTCAACTTCCCATTGCCCAAGGTGATGATGTCCTCTTTACTGATTTTTTTGTTTTTAATTGAGTTGTCTTTATTCCAGCCGTATTTACGATTCATCCTTCACCGCTTGTCTTCCTCTGCGAAAAGTTCTTCCCTCATTATTTCCGACAAGCTCACTCTTTTCATCCTCGATCTTTTATGCTTTTCTACTATAGCCTCTCCTTTACAACCGAGTGCTTCACTCGTCCCCACCGATCAGTTCGGGCCTCACTCGGGGAGCACGATCTCGCCTGAGGAGCTCAAGAATATCTCCTCCTTGTGCGGATTTAATTTCTGTGATTTCTTCATTCCTTAGGGTGATGATTCTCCAGAAAATCATCCGGAGGGTTACGCCGTGTTTTTCTTGAAGTGCCGCCTCACTTTTCCTATTCCGGCGGCCATCTCTGACATTTTCGGCGACCTCAGGCTCGCCCTTCCCCAGCTCATGCCCAGCGCGAGGAGAAATTTAGTTGCACTCTGGGTGCGCTCTAAAGAAATCGGAATTGTGTTTAACACCGAGGATTTCCGCCAGCTCTTCAATGTCAAAGCGAACTCGAATCTTCGCGGGACCTATTATTTTCCGGCAAAGGTTAACCGGTCTGTTTTCAGGTTGAATGCAAGGGAGGATAAATGGTGGGAGCAATGGTTCTATTTCAGAATCTCCGAGTCGATACTTCGGCAATCCTGGGTTCAAATTACCGGTCCGCATGAACCCTAGGAAGCCAGCTCGTGTGCCCTTTTCAGGCATTCCTTAATTGCTTTTTCTTCTGTTCTGATTTGGCTTTCTTTTTGCAGAGTCTATTGATTCCTCGAAGATTGTGACAGCTGAGGTTTGACAACTCATCGATCTTCTTAAGGAAGGGAACTCCGACTGGAAGTAGCTTACTATTGCCAGGATTCTGCAGGCTCGCGATCGTCCAGCTCCCAGGCTGTCCGTTGCGGCTACTCTCCGGCTCGCAGGTCCGTATCCCTTTTTCTTTTTAGGCTTCTTTTTTTTTTTTTTTTTGACGTCACCTAGTTTTGCAGGTTCTCCATATCCTTCAACTCAAGCTCAAGTCCTAACTCAAGCTCAAGCTTCGACTCCAGCTCAATCCCTCATTACGAAACTTGAAGCCGTCGCCAAGGACTTAGCTCTTGATGTGGTTGGTCCTCTGGTAAAATCCCAAGTGCAAGATATTGCTCATGCCGTTTCTCTGGTTAACTTGGTTCATCACGACAACTCCACCGAATCCAACAAGATGGCCCCCCCCCTACGAAACCAGAGCGTCTTTCGTACAGGGAGAGGATGCGACTACGTCCCGTTCTGACGCCAGCTGGTGGCCTTGACAAGAAAGTCAAGGAGGCTATGGTTAAGTCTGCCCATGCTGGTACCTCGCGTCGCGAGGAATCCAAAAAGATGATGAGATTGAGGTCGCTCAGCAAGATGCGCGAGCTGGGAACTCCCAAAGGTAAATATCGAGGGTGTCCCCTGATACAAGCTTTTTTTCTATATCAATTACTCATAATGCCTATTGAGCATAAGAGGATGGAATCCAAGGGTAGAGTTTCAAACACAAGGAATGCATACAACTAAATGAGTTAAGCAATCAAAGTGGGGTTTTGTTATTAGGTAACTAAATTGAAATTAAGTAAAGGTAATAAAAAAAGATGCAATTCAATGAACAAAAGAGAATCCAAAGATGGGGTTATTGAAATAAGGTGACCCATGATGTCCAAACACTCAATCAAGCTAATCCCTAGGCATAAGACCCTAATCTAGACTAATTCTCTTTCAAGCAATTAATCACTTTGCTAATCACTAATTCATTAGTAAACTCTCATTTGTGAATCAATGATTAGCAAGCATTGAGATTATATAAAAAAGATCAACCAAAAATACACCATAGACAACTATCATCATAGGCTAGTAGCATAAATCTCTTGAATAGTTCATCAAGGCATTTCATCAAACACTTGGTGTGCATGAAATGCCTTATGATCTAGATCTACTTTCTCAAGCTAGATCTAGCATTAGGAACACCAAACAAGAAGGGATATGAGATAAGCTAACCTAGGACATCAATACTCAAGCCTTGGATCACCCGAATCTACCCCATCCCTAGATTCTAAAGAACTACTCAAGACCCATTAGAACCAAGCCAAAATCGAAGGAGATAGGTCTTGAATCCATAGATGAATGTTGAATAATCAAGATAGAAAAGAGATAGAAGGATGAGATTGATATAAATTAATACTAGATTGCCTAAAATCAAAGAGATCCTTGGGAAAAATCCCAAGAACCCTAGTCTTGTTCTAGAGAGAAAATAGAGAGAAAAAGGGGGAAAAGCATAAAAATAGAGATAGATCTAAAAATCAGATCTGTAAAATATAAAAAGGTGTTTGCTTAGTTGGGTCGGACCCGGGTCAACCCGTGACAAACCGGGTTTTGATCCGACCGAAACTTGGATATGTCTTTAGTGAATCGGTCATAACTCATGAACTTGACATCCGAATGACCTGAATCCAACTCATGTAGACAGATCACTCGTCCCTCTACAACTCTTATGAAGAACATTTGAGTTGATTCATATGGTAAGGCCTTCGTTTTTCCGCTTCTTTGGACGATATCATATTCTCTCGGCCAGACGGATATACCTTCAGTAAATTTGTCTGCTCTCCCTATCAATATGTCCAAATAACCCGATTCAAACTCCTGTCTAAATAGGATTCACTCTTCTACAACTTCTATGAAGGTAGTTGAAGCTGAATCCGATTGTAAGGTCCCCCTCTAGCCACATCTTTGAGATACTTTGGACGAGCTCGGCTGGTTCTGGTGAAAGTTTGGCACCGGCTGGGTGTACCGGCTGTGTCATGGCCGGGATGGAGTGTCCTGTATGTTGATACCGGGCCATTTGGAGCCGGTGCACATGGCCGGTAAAATCCCTGGTGGGGAGAAATTTCCATGCCGGCTGAGGGAGATTTCTTGTGACGGGTCGGTATGAGAGACTGGTCTCGCGGCCAGACGGATACTCCTTAGTAAATCGGCCATATCTTTCAAACCACATATCTGAATCGCCTGATTCAACTTCTCCTGGTCAGATAACGCACTCCTCTACAGAATTAACGATGATTGTAAAGGCTGATTCGGATCGGAGTGCCTTCGTCTAGACACATATTTCCGGCGTCTCAGATGGACTTTATACTCCACTTAGGTCCAATTCTCCAAATACGCCCAATTGCCTCCAATTACCTAGGAAATACTCCAAAACATGCAAGAACACACTAGACCTCGTGCAAATGCCTTAATCTCTAAATAAGACCTAAATGCAATACAAGACCATGATTATGCATGTTATCTACACAAAACTATAAATGAAATGCATGCTAAAACATGAAATATATGAGTATATCATCCCCTAAGGAGCCTAGCCACTCTGCCGAGCACCAATCTCGCGGTGATGGATTTGAGGGTGATGAAATAGCGAGGAGGCAGGTGTGGCTCGTCGTTCGCAGGGTGGTGGAAGCAACTCTCTGAACGCTTTCAGGTTCGACTTTGAAGGACCTGAGGCCATTGTCGAGAACATCTATCAGCTTGCAAATCTCTTCAGGCGCGTTAGGCCTTCTTCCTGCTTCTTGCCATCCCTTAGAAATATGAAGAAACCTGAGAGGTACAATAAGATTGCGAGCGTGATGGGCCATGTAACTTCAATTCCCCCACCCCCCCCCCCCCCCCCCTCCCCCCTTTATATTTTATTTTTTTATTTCCTTGCTGAGTTTTTGATTTTTTTTAGGCTATCTCTGCTGCATATGAGATGGTGAACTCGTTCGAGCAGGATCTCCGCTCCCTCACCTAGCCTGAAGAACTCGAGAGGGCGGCTAAGACTATTACTGTAAAAACCCTGACACGTTCCCATTTCGACGCCAGACGCGCCACAAGTAACGATAGCACGGATGGTCCCAAACCGTCCGCTCGCGAAAAACAACCCAAACTTAAGCATCCCATTCTAATTAAGCCAAACCGTTCCCCTACTATCGTTCCTCTCGACCCAGGCCTAAGGTCGTGAGTTGTGTCAGCCCGGACCATGCTAATATCAGAAGGAAACTGTTGAGAGAAAATACGTCTTTATTTATTTTATATCAAGGTTTCTACAAAACAACAACCATTCAAAGAGCTTTCTTATCGAGCGTAACGCCCCAAAACGATTACTTAAACATCATGAAATACATATTTTACAATGGCAATAAAACTACTCATATTTGTGGCCTAACATCCCTTCCTTCTCGCTAAGGTTCTACGGGTTACCTGCAAAACAAATGAGTCGTTGAGTGCTAATCACTTAGCGAGTTACGGCTCCCCCTAACAAGCACAATGATTCCCCACCCAACCCAAAATAACAACCATCACGCAATTCAACTCAATAAATCCCGAACGAGGGATAATTAACACACAGTTGCTTTGAAAACAGTTAATGCCACAAAGGTCTCACGCACGTTCGATCCATTACTCCCTACTAAACTATCATGTCGGATAGCCACTACCCTAGACAGTTAGCCCATTCCTCCGAGTCATTACCAAAACTATCCATTTATAGGATAGACCCTGGCCATATGCAGTTAGTCCGTCCCTCCGAGACATCACAAGGGTGAACCGACACGCCGCTTCTCAGACGCACTCGACCATCAAGTTCAAAATAATGTTAAGTAAAATTGTAACCTCACACTCAATACAATAATACTTAAATGAGATCTAACAATGCAATCACACATCCAAGCATTTAAACTAAGCACGCAATCACACAATAAACATAGCTCATAGCTCACGCAAACAATCAACAATCATCACCGATAACTCATTGTGCCTTCGGATGGAAGTTCTCTAGGTTCGGTTTTAAAATTGGGAAAGGTTCTGATTCCTCGGCCAAACCGCTCGCCGATGCCCCATGATCACCTTCGGGAAACTTCTCGGACTTAGCTCCTCTCGCCGGAATTTCTTCTCGCTCGCTGGAATATTCGCTGGAATATTCATCCCATTTGCGGAATTTCTCTCTCTAACTTTTTTTAAGATTTCGAAAGTGGTTTAAACTAAGGGGTGTGGTCCTATTTATAGCATTTGCAAGAATTAGAGACCAAGTTTCGTCCTTGTTTTGATTGGTTGTCTTTGGGCGGCTAAGACTATTACTGTAAAAACCCCGACGCGTTCCCATTTCGACGCCAGACGCGCCACAAGTAACGATAGCACGGATGGTCCCAGACCGTCCGCTCAAAGAAAATAAACAGAACTTAAGCATCCCATTCTACTTAAGCCGAACCGTTCTCCTACTATCGTTCCTTTCGACCCAGGCCTAAGGTCGCGAGATGTGTCATCCCGGACCAGGCTAATATCAGAAGGAAACAGTTGATAGAAAATACGTCTTTATTTACTTTATATCAAGGTTTCTACAAAACAACAACCATTCAAAGAGCTTTCTTATCGAGCCTAACGCCCCAAAACGATTTCTAAAACATCATGAAATACATATTTTACAAAGGCAATAAAACTACTCATATTGGTGGCCTAACGTCCCTTACTTCCGGCTAATGTTATACGGGTTACCTGCAAAACAAATGAGTCGTTGAGTGCTAATCACTCAGCGAGTTACAGCTCCCCCTAACAAGCACAATGATTCCCCAGCCAACCCAAAATAACACGCATCACGCAATTCAACTCAACAAATCCCGAACGAGGGATAATTAGCACACACTTGCTTTGAAAACAGTTAATGCCACAAAGGTGTCACGCGCGCACGTTCGATCCATTACTCCCTACTAAACTATCCCATCGGATAGCCCCGGCCCTAGACAGTTAGCCCGTTCCTCCGAGTCATTACCAAAACTATCCCGTTCATAGGATAGACCCCGGCCATAGGCAGTTAGTCCGTCCTCCGAGTCATCACAAGGGTGAACCGACATGTCGCTTCTCAAACGCACTCGACCATCGAGTTCAAAATCACGTTAATTAAAATTGTAACCTCACACTCAATACAATAATACTTAAATGAGATCTAACAATGCAATCACACATCCAAGCATTTAAACTAAACACGCAATCACACAACAAACATAGCTCATAGCTCACGCAAATAATCAACAATCATCACCGATAACTCACCGTTCTTTCGGATGGAAGTTCTCTAGGTTCGGATTTACTATTGGGAAATATTCTGATTCCTCGGCCAAACCTCTCGCCGTTGCCCCGTGATCACCTTCGGGAAGCTTCTCGGACTTAGCTCATCTCGCCGCAATTTCTTCTCGCTCGCCGGAATATTCGCCGGAATATTCTTCCCGCTCGCTGGAATTTCTCTCTCTAACTTTTTCTAAGCTTTTCTAAGATTTCGAAAGTGATTTAAACTAAGGTGTGGTCCTATTTATAGCATTTGCAAGACTTGGAGACCAAGTTTCGTCCTTGCTTTCGATTGGTTGTCTTTGGGCGCCGATTCCGGTTGGTTAGCTTCGGGCGGCGCTTCCGATTGGTTTCCTTTGGGCGGCGATGTGTCTTGCGGCAACATGTATCCTGACCATGAAACAACATGCAGCCCACTTGCCTAAACAACTTGCAGCCCACTTGCAGCAATTTTCAGCCCACTTGCCTAAAGCTTAAGGACTAAGTTTCGTTCCCCCACGCGACATGTGGCTCCTTTCATGTGTCGTGCTTAACTCAAAATTTCGGCGTAATCTTTCCTCGGCGATCTGATCACCGTTCCTTCCTGGTTGCCAGCTAAACTTCTCGGCAAAAATTTATTTCTCGGCAAAAATTACCTTCTCGGCTATGGTGCTTCTCGACTAAGGTTCTTCTCGGCTAAGATCCTTCTCTGCAAAATCCTTCCCGGCTGAATTTCCCTTCTCGGCAAAATCCTCCTTAGCTAGATTTTCCCCCTTCTCGGCAAAATTCTGCTCGGCGGAAGTCCTTCTCGGCTAAAATCCTTGCCGAGTCTATAAATTTTATTACACTCGATCAAATTCAATTCGGTCTCGACGAAAGTGTTTATTTTGGTCAAAAAATCGAAATGAACCATCCCTCGGCTGAATTTTTGACTTTGATTTTCTTAGACCACCTCCTCTCACTGCCGGGTTATTACATCTTTGCCCCCTTAAAAGAATTCGAGTAGGTCGAACGGGTTTCCAAAGGTCTAAAGGGCAAGGTTCCTAAGATTTCTCTAACTTAAAGAAAATTTCACAAAATCACAGAATCATGCAATCAATCACACACAAGCAATCACCAAATGAGTTAGCGCCCTTACTTACCTTACCAAGGCCGTTGAGAAGGTCCTGGTTCACTACTACCCAAACTAAAATAGGTCCTTTCCGGTGCAGGTCGCTGTTTCCGTAGCGGTCTTGCGTTCTCCGTCCGCTGATTCAATGGTGGAGCTTCAATCGCAGGGCGAGTAGGATAATATCGTGCTTAGTCGAGTCTTCGGGTCTGGGATTTTTGGGCACGTAAGTGATGAATGTCCCCCTCCACAGATATAGCAAAAGATGTTGGTTGAGGCAGTCGATTGATTTTCTCCCTCAAATACCGACAAAGCATTCAGTCGGGGAGCTTGAGTTTAAGCTCTTGGACATGAGTTCGCATAATGCTCTTTTTCTTTGCATATGAAACAAGTGATGTGTGCTGGAACGGACGATCGGGTGCGCTCCTTTTGTGGACAGCTCCGCACGGCATGTCCAGTTTGCTGAAAAAAGTAACATACTATATCCTTTGAAGTGTTTGCGGTTTCACCTCTATTTCCCTTTCCTCTTCCTTGACTATTGGATTGTCCTTTATTCGTTGGTCCTGTGGGTGGTTCACCAGGAGTTTCTCCTTCTTGTTTCCTCTTACGGCCTCGTGTCTTGGCTTCTTCGTCGTCATTAATACTATCTTCTATGTTCACTTCTCTCTCAACTAATCCCAGAAAATATCTTAATTTAACAGCTTGTAGATGCCTTCGGAGTTCTGGCCTTAGTCCTTGCATGAACCTTCTGATGTTGGCCTCTTCGTTGTCATAACCATAGTGAGCATACCTCCGTAGTCTTGTAAATTATGCTTCGTAATCTCGTACTCTCCTTTCTCCTTGTTCCAGTCTTATGAATTTATTTTCCATTCGGTCTCTTGCCTCAGGTGGAAAATATTTTCTTGTAAACTCCAGCTGTAAGTTACGCCATGTAAGTTCTATGTATCCATAGTGTCTCTCGATACTTGACCACCAATTCTCCACATCTTTATCCAAGTAGTAGACCGAAACATCCTTCTTGTATTCTTCTGGACATCGTATGGGCGCAAATCACTTCTCCAATTTTTGCAACCAAGCATCCGCGTCTAACGGATTTCTTCCTCCTTCAAAATGTGATAATCCGAGACACTTCATCAAGGTTACCATTTGTAGAAATTCTGATGGTGATGAACTTCTATGGAAAACAACATTATCGGCTTGGTTATGTCGTGTTTCCCGAGCGGGTATGTAATGGCTCCTTATGATCGTTGGGTTCCTCCTTCGGTTCAAATGTTCCTTCGACTGTCTTGAGCTAATAGACCTTGGTTCAAGTTGTCTTGTTGATACAAGACTTTTTAGTCTCTAAGAGGTATCAATACCCTCAATACGATGTAGTAAGGAGGTTATCAATCCATAATTGGGATTATTCTAATCATTAAGAATGCAAAGCACTTAAAGTAATTTAAGCTAAACAAGTGTGGTTTGTTGTTAAGTATCCAATTCGAATTAAGCAATTCAATAACTAAACAAGATGTAGATCAAATAATGAAAGCGGATCCTAAGATAGGGTTATCGAATTAGGGTGACCTAAGCATAATTCATGGTGTTCTTTCACTCAAATAAGCTTTCCATAGGCAATAGATCTAATCTTGATTTGATCATTATGTTAATTATCAAATCCATTAGAAAATTATCATTTGTGGATTAACAATTAGCAAGCATTAAAAATAATAACAAGATCAAACAAAATACACCCTAGACAACTAATCTCTTAGGCTAGGAGCATAAATCACTTGAATAGTTCATCAAGGCATTTCATCAAACACTTGGTGTGCATGAAATGCCTTATGATCTAGATCGACTTTCTCAAGTTAGATCTAGCATTAAGGGCACTATTCAAAAGGGAATAAGGATAATTTAACCCTAAACATTCTAAATGATGCATTGGATCACCCAAATCTACCCCATCTAAAGATCCTACCCCATCAAGAACAACCCAAAATCGATATGGATAGAGGTTGAATCCACGGATGAGTGTTGGATAATCAAGAGAGAAAGAAGGTAGATGGAAGAGATTGATAGAAATCAACACTAAATTGCATATAACGAAGGATCCTTCTTACAAATCTCAAGTTCTCTCTCAAAAGTGAGGGTTTTAGACTTAAGAAAAGCTTAGTAAATAAAATTAGGGTTTTAAAGTATTTATAATAAAACGGAGGGTCACCGGGTCAACCCGGAACAAACCGGGTTTTGACCCAGACATTTTGGGTCAGAAATCGATCCCGGCCGGTTTGCGCTCGGTGTAGTGGGCCGGGACGAGAGTTGTTTCCGAGAGGTTTGGTGCTGGGCTGTTTCCGGGATTCTCCCTGCCCAAGGAAAGGTATTGTGCTGGGCTGGCGTGACGGCTTCGTCTTGCCCGGGACGGTGCTGAGGGAAAAATCTCCAAAGGAGAAAGATGCAACACCGGGGGAGATCGGTCCGGGACACGCAGCCGAGAAAGTCCCTGTGCGGGTGAAAATCTCGTGCCGGCTGAGGGACTTCTTGTGCTGGCTTTGGATTTCCCGGGACGGTGCAGAGGAATTGTTGCCGAGAGGTGCCGGGCCGTTTTCAGCCGGGATGGGGAGCCGGGAAACTCCCTGCCGAGGTCTTCAAGCAATCCCGGACATATGCACGGTCTTGTCCCGGGCCGGTGCTGAGGGAGATCCGAGGGGGAAAGTTTTGGCGTCGGGAGAGATTGGTCCGGGACGTGTGGCCGGGAACCTCCTGCCTGAGGGAAAATCTCATCCCGGCTGAGGGAGAGTCTTGTCCCGGGCCGGTGCTGAGGGAGATATCCGAGGGAGAAATATTTCCGAGCTTCAATGTTTCTAACCTTCGGTTCAAGATCCCGAGCTAAGTGCGAACTTTTCCAAAGTATCCGAAAGCCTCCAAAGTACCTAATAAGGACTCCAAAACATGCAAGACTCTTTAGGACATATAATGAGACCCCTAAACTCTAATTGGGACAAAACAATTAAGAAACGTTATGAAACCTAATGCATATGAGATGAAACCTATGCTAAATGAATGCATGAAAGGGACAAAATATGGGAATATCAACTCCCCCAAACTTACTCATTTGCTTGCCCTCAGGCAAACAAATAAGAACAAGTAGGGAGAGAGGTTTGAAAGTGGGAACTCAAATCCACGAGTACCATAAAAAGAAGTAAATCAATGTCCAAGTTGTTAGTTCTAGGATGCGATCAAAAATCTACTCAAAAAGGGGCTAGCCATATCCTTCCCTACACAACTCAAATTTCAAGCCTCAACCTACACAAGCTTTCATATCATCCAACCCTTTGACATTAATTAATGGTGTAACCAATGAATCATGTTTATGCAAGATCAAATGAATTCGTTTGGCAAAGGGTATGGTTATGAGATGAAGGTGATCTCATTAAGATGCATGGGTAATTAGGTGCAAGGATCTCTCATGAAACAAACAAACTTAGCAAAATGCTGAAGGTAAAAGGCAACCTATGCATACAAAGAAAAATTCTCATCTACCCAAATGCCTAGAGTATCTCTAACCTAAAGCTTCTAACCCGTTATGCCCACATCCTAAGCTACCCTTTTTCTCAAGGCAGTTTGCCTTTTCAAGCCTCCACATGCTTCTTGTGTCTTCATTTCACCTTCTCCTCACTCAGGGATCGCTTCTTCTTCCTTGTACTTCATGGTTTGGTGCTTCTTTGTTGTGATCTAGCTCTTCTTTTCCTCTTTTTGGTGTACGCCTCCTTTTTGATGCTTTTGCCTTCTTGGCTTCATTTATTTTCCTTAAATCTTTTGAGGCTATCTTATTTCTAGAGCTAGTCTTATGATTTTTAGCACCAACCAATAAACATAAATACGATCCCCTTCTTCCTTTCTCCTTTTCATCTTTTCCATTCCACAATCCAATCACATCCGTTCACTAAGTTTAAAACCGTTCCCCCAAACTTGAATCAAAACCTTTCTGTGATGATGGAGCTAAGTCTACATGAGAATTCCCTCTTGTCTAACTAAACCAAACATGTTTTTCTAAGTTTTTTCGAAAGAAAGGACCTCACAATCACACACTAATAGCAATGGCTTGAAAGAAGGCTATGGTTAGGGTAGGGGAAAACATTCCAATGAGGGAATATGGCTACTTGGACAAGCAAGATTGGTAAAAAGGAATAAGAATGCCCAAGTATGTATATGTGAACCACGAATTCATTTAAATTTGCACAAACACAATATTTACTAGTCAAATTAATGGTTATCACTTAGATGAGGGTTGGAAACAATTCATCTTCCTTTAACTAAGACCCTAGTAATGAAATGCGATATCAAAACATGGTTCATCCTTGATTTCAAACTCGAGATCAAAAGCATCAAACAACAAGCAACGATGGCATTGATTAAAGCTCTAAATATGGTACTCTACAAGGAATATTTCATCATAATCCCCATGCATATGCAATGAACTGTAAAATTACAACCAAGCACTACAAGAAAAATGGGTATTAATAGCACATTAGGATAGCGGTTTATGTGTTTGTGCTATGGTTGACTTATGCTTAATTTTTTTATAGCGTTTCTGAAATGACAAACGCTATGATAGATTGGGCGGCAAAAAATATGTGCTCGCGCTTAATTTTTGTTTCTCCAATTACTCTGTAACAGCACATACAAATTATAAAACGTCATCTTAGGTGAACCGCGAATAACAAAATTTCATTACCCGCCTAAGTAACGAAAAATTTGTGCAAAGTTAATTTTAGAAAAATAAATGATATGAACACAAAAAAAAAATAACAAAAACTTAGGTTTTCACAAAAAAATCCCTTTTTGCTCTCTTGTCTCTCTTCACTCGATCCCTCGTCTCTCTTCTCCTTTCTCTCTTCTCTCTTCTCTTCTAGCCTTGCTTCTCCTGGCCCGAATTGCGATTTAAACTCCGATTCAGGCTCGGACAACTCCAAACCAGTTGTCGATCGCGTCGTTATCTTGGTCTTGGATGCTCTCAGGTTTAAAGATTTCAAAACTGTTCGCTTTTGTTCAATCTTCATATTCAGTTTCGCAATTCCCTGAGCATTTCGTAATCTTAACTGTCTTTTGTTTCAGAATCGACTTTGTGGCCTCGAATGCTTTTTCCCAAGTGAGCCGAAAGCTCTGCATGGTAAGTATTACCTTTTTCCGATCTGAGTAATGAATCTTTAAAGTAATTTCTTTAACTGACAGAAATTCGGAGAAACTGAGATCAAATTATCTGATATTTATGCTGTGGAATCAAGTTGAGGTTTTGATTTGATTGTTTTCTTTTGGTGTCATAAGATGTGTTTTTGTTTACAGGTTTTGGTCTGCTTCATTTCCACTTCATTTCCAGGTACTCAATCAGATTGTGTAAGAACTTCCTGCAGAACATACGTTTGCGGAAAGCAGACCCTTGCGTGAACTTCTCGGTCATACCCCTCCACAGGTAAGTGTGTAATGAAATTGAGTCGAGATCAGATCAATCGGGACTTAGAAATGGCTTTCATGTAAAGACAAGTAAAAGACTGATTGTGGTCAGTACCTTTTGGTTTCATCAGGTCATTGCTGATGGAATGCTTGGAATTGCCACTGCAGTTGTTGGCTACTTAGTCAATTTGATAGCTAAGTAGCTAAGGTTCATCAAAAAGCTCGCCTTTTTCTGTTCCATCGCGTATTAAAGCCACTGTTAGGTAGCTAAAACAGCCATGACAAGCTTTTCTTCATCTCTTTCTCTTTACAGTTTTTATTTAATTGTAGCTCTTATCGTTGGCAGCATAATAAATATAGGTTTGATCTTGTATGTAAAACGTGAAACGTCATTTCACAGATTCTTGAAGTGGTTAAAGAGGAGCTTGTGCATTGAACTATAAAAAATAACTATACATCTGAATTAAACTGATACGATGCCAACGTGGACACTATGTGGAAGATGATTGGGATTGGTTCATCAATCTCAACTCCTCAGATTATCCTCAAGTGACTCAAGATGGTGGGATTCTAAAAAGTTTTGTTCGCAAAAAATTGAAAGTTTTGTTATAATTCTTCAGACAAGATTTGACCTTTTTTTATTAGGTGTTTTGTATATCAGATTTTTTGCATATATGCCTCTGAAATTGCACAAAAAACTGTGAAGGTGCATCAATGTTTCTGTTCCAGCGAGAAAAACGAGTTCATCTAGTAAGTGTTACCATTGTTAGATCAAAAATCAAAGTCTTATAATTTGAATCTATGTTTTCCATGACCTTTTGATACCTTTTTCAGCAAACATAGTAACATGGAGAAATGGAAGATTGCGTCTAATCCTTTCCGGAGCAGCTCCTCTTGCAGCTCATATCAAATATTTCCTTTGAGTTGTCGCATGTGCTCATGTTCTTCAAGGATACGGTAATGAATAAAGAACGTTACAACACATCAAATTGATATTGATCTTGATCTTAGTAATATAGACTTTCTCCTATTGAAACAACTTTTACCTTTTGCAGGTCTAACAGAGAGTTGTTGTGGGACATTTGTGTCGATCCCAAATGAGCTTAAAATGCTTGGAACCGTTGGTCATCAGGTTCGCTGGTTTATTCCACTATTAAAGTTTTGAATTTAATGACATGAATGGAAGCTTACATGAGTAACACAAATTAACACATAACATGTACTCATTTGATATCTTAAAGAAAATGTTAAAGGATACCAAGAATTAATTTTACACAATCAAATTTGTTATGTATTAATGAGTGTTTGATATAGGGTATAAGAATTTTCACTTGTAAGATATTTTTTTCTATTTCTTAATTAAAAAAATATAGCAAATTGTTACAAATAGAAAATTAAAAAGAAAAGTTAGTGAATATTTGATTTAGGGTTTAGGGCATACGGTTTGATTTAAGTGAATATGATTAAGGGTTTGGTTTTGATTTAGGGTTTAGGGTATATGATATAATTTCTTTGTATATAATTTTAATATATAATGTTTTACGTAAATAACTAAAAATATATAAAGTTTTACATAAATAATTAAAATTAGAGTTAAGTCATGATTTAGGGTTTAGGGCATTGTATATTTTTTGGTTATGTTGATTTAGGATTTAGGGTTTAAGTTATATTTCCAATTAACAAATGAAATTGATTGGAAAAGAAAGTCAAATCATTGCAAAATGATTAGAAACTTACAAACCCTACAAACTAATGATAAGTTACTAACCCTTTCATCTATAGTTAAGTATCACATAAAATTTGTTATATAGTTTTTGTGTTTATTGTGTAAAATATATTATATCACCTTAAATTTCTTTGATTTAAATTTCTATATAAATTATTGTCTCATACTAAGAACATAAAATATAATAGAAAAACTATTACAAAATTTTTAAAAAGAAGGAATATTTAGTGTGTCTTTGATTTAGAGTTTAGGGTGTATGGATTGGGGTTTATTGTATAAGAATATAGGGTTTGAACTAATTTTTGATTTAGTATATATGGATTCACACTTGTAAATTTCTTTTTATATTTCTTAATTAAAAAAAGAAGAAAATATAACAAATTATTGTTTTATACTAAAAACATAATATAGTTCTCCGTAAACTCTAACTTATGTTGTGGTTTATGCTACACCTTATACTTCAGTTTCCCAAATTCCCATCTACAAGAGACAACACAGTTGTCGTGGGTCAAGAGAATGTTCCTCTCGAAGGTGTTATTCAATTCGATAAACCAAATTCAAATGCTTCCATGACTACATGCGGTAAGGGATTTGCTATTGTTTGTTTGTTTTGTTAGTTTCAATTTTTGATTTTCTTGTGTGATTTCTTCAGCCGTGTGGCATTATTACTCTGAAATTAGGAGATTCAGCCATGGAATCCCTGTGTTTAGCATCGATACTATGCATACAGCTGACCCTTTCATTGCCAGGATTTAGCTCAGGAATGTTTCTTATCTTTTGTATTTATGTTTGATTTATAGCAAATTGGTGGTAGAACACTGAAAGTAAACTTACCGGAGGTGCCAAGAGGCGGAGAGAAAGCAGTAATGAGAACCAAAATCTGTGATAATGCCATGAATGGCGTGGATAAATCTGTTTGGTTTGTTGATTTAGGTTTAACACTCATTGTTTTTGGTTTCGGTTTGGTTCTTAGGAAGTTGAAGGAGAAATCATGTAATTTTACTTTGTAAGAATTGTATGAACTTATTTTTAATTATGTAATTTTACTTTGTAATATAGATTTTTTGTATCATGGTTTCATATAAATATAATAAAATATCACATTTTTTTCAATTTGTCAAATTATCTGAAAACCAAAAAAAAAAATTCCTAGAAAATCGTTATTTAAAAAATTCAATTTATTGAAATAATTACATGAATCAATTACATATTTTAAATGCTATAGTAAATTTACAAAAATGCTATGAATAAAACAATTAATAACAATGTACAATTGCTATTGTTAAATATACAATTGCAAAGAAAAAAACGCTATATTAGATAAAGAAACGATAGCACTGCAAAAAACCGCTATCTAAAGTGTTTGAACTATTATGACGGGCGATGATACATCGCTTGTTAAAACGCTATGGTATTCTTAGATAGCGTTATTCAGCCGCTAAGAAAAGCATTTTTACTTGTAGTGAAGACTCAATATACAAGTGCAAATGCATCCTAAATGACTTCTTTTTGTCTTTTTGTTTTCAAAATTTTTCAAATTTGTTTGGTTTTTCTATGCCTTAGATGTATGCATGAGACTCAAGATGCAAATTCAAAATAAGACAAAGCAAATGTCATTAGATATCGGTCCTTTCCCCAAACTTAAATCACACCGTTCCGGTGTGAAATAAATCTAAGGAAGAGACCCAAAATAAGATAAAAAAAAAATTGCTAGACTCAAGTAAAAGAAAAACTATTTACAAGATTTTGGAGTGATACCTCAAAAGCTTTCGGATGGGGAAGAAGACCCCATCGAGTACGAAGGATTGCTAGAGCATGGAGACGGTGTCTTCATCATCTTTCTCTTGGCCACTCTCACCTCGTAAGAGGATGGAACGTACTTGTCGTCATGAATCACCAACTCTCCTCCTTGTAGTTGAGGACGTTGGTTCAACGATGTAGAGCATTCTCCAATCTCTGCTTGCTCCACCGTGCTCGGCTCTCCTTGGCCGCGTGCCCTTCAAGTCCTTGACCGCCTTTACCAACTTCCGGATTGTCTTATCTTTCCACTTGCATCAACGTTGAAGTAACCTCGTTTGGTGGTTGGCATGTCTAGTTGCAATGTCCGGCATCTTTCCATCATAAAGATCAAAGCAATACCTTTCACTTCCATACGTTGGCCGAGAGGGAACAGAGTGTGCATCTTCATCTTCCTCATCCTCTTGGTCGTCGGAGGGATCATCTGCTTCCCTTGGCACTTTCCTCGCCTTCCTCTTTCTTTGGCGGATCATTTCTAGTGGTGGGTCGGTTGCCGGGTTGTAGAAGTGATCATTGGTCAGGTAGAAGTAGATCTCTTTCCTCCCTCAGAGTGTGGTAAGAGGAGCGTTAGGCAAAAGGACTTTGACCGTGTTGGTCATGGTGAGCCTTAAGTTGTAGGCGAAAGTCTTGCCTATCTTGCCTTCAAAGAACTTGGTTCTTGATAGATATGCCTCATCCATAAACTCCATGTTCTTAGTCTCATCCACCAATGTGATCCCCTTAGCCTTGAGGATTGAAGTCACCAAACCGCCAATGAAGATTTTCTGCTCCTTGCTCTTAGTAGTGAGAGCCCAATCTTTGTAGCCAAGTAAGTGGTTCACTAGAATTTCGGCTAGGCACGGGCGTGCACTCTCTCCAATGAAACACCGCTCATCTATAGGTGTGTCAAGAAATGGTGCCAAGCCTAAAGCAAGCAACTCCATATCTTCTTCCGAAACTGTTCCAAACTCTTTCTTGGAAAAGAAGGTGTGAGCAAGGATCTTGTAGGCATAACGAATGGCGGGGTGGCGGATGCATGTGCCTTTGATGTTCCCGGGACTATATTCTCCCACACCAATGACTTTCCACAAGTAAGTGAAGTCGTTCTTCCCATAGAGAAACTTGAGGCCTCTCTTGGTTCTTTCTTCTTTGAACCCAAACACTTGACTTAGCTCATGGAATGTCATCTTGTAAGCTTCTTTCCCCACCTTAAACTCAATGAAACCGTGGCCATCATCTTAATTGGCGTCTTTATCCCCTCGTTCATAGAACATAGCTTACACTGATGCAAGAAATCGGCAAGCTTGGTATTTATGAGAGAGGTTAGCCAATTAAAAGATTCCACCAAAACCCATGTTGGTGAAAATCGATTTCACATCCTCAAAGATCTCCATCTTCTGAAGTACAATCTTATCCGAGAATTTTGTCTCCTCGAATTTCACCTCCTTGAGCTTCTTGGCATACTCACTATAGGTGGGGACTCTTGGCTTGGGCTTGGGCTTGGGGATTTTTTTCTTCTTTTTCACTTGCCCCACATCTTCCATATTGTCTCCTTCGTCATTAGCAAGCGTCTTTTTTTCCCTCTTTTCGTGCCTTTAGCGCTTTACGCTAGTGCTAACTCTCTCCTTTTAGTCGGTGGACCTTTCTCTTTGATTGGGTCACTTGTTTTCGCCATGGTACCTACATCGTCTCAAGGAATGTATAAGTTTCAAGAAACCAAGATAAAACCTTTTTCATTACCAAGCAAACATGAGACAAAGAGGATAATGCTCAATTTGAAAAAATATATTCAATTTCTCATTTGCAAGATTGAGTTTACCCATTAAGTGCTACAAGAACCCAATCAAATCTCAAAGTTTGAAACTTTTAAGCACAAACACCAAAAATCAAGTTCTTGGCCTAAAAATCCAAAATTCCTCAAATGCATGACAAATTAACACATGAACTACACACTCTAACCATATTTTCGGGCTTAATCCCAAGGTTTTTATGCAAGTGGAAACACTATCCAAACAAATTCATGAAAATTTCCCTTATGAACAAGTTATTGAATTTTCATCAAAAATATGAGTGAAATACCTTGGGGATGCAAGCTGTAAATGGAAAAGACGTTGGTAGATCCAGAAAGAAGATGAAACATCCAGAATTTAGCAACTTGAATCACAATTTTTGGTTGAGAATTGAGAAAGTTAAGAGCAAAAGAAGTTTGAGAGTGAGAAAGGAGGTCATGGCCGCGAAAATGAAGGAAGAAGAAGACATAAAAATACTCAACAAAAATAAAAATTTCTGAACTTCCCTAGCAAGATTTCACCTCTTTGGCTACCAAGAACCCTAAAAATACTCAACAAAAATATCAAAAAGAACTAACAAAGATCGAAAAACGTCACTAAGTTCGACATTTGTTACCGTCCTCAAGCTAGAGGGACATCATCGAGAGGGATCGAGCCTCCCTCTTTGACGATTTGGTTTGCTCGGTAGAGTTTGAGCCTTTGGCCATTTGCAATGAAATCTTGGCCCTCCTTGTTAACAAGTACCACATCTCCATATGGCCTTACTTCCTTAACCTCAAACGGACCCGACCACCTTGATTTGAGCTTCCCGGGAAAAAGCTTCAACCGGGAATTGAACATGAGTACTTGGTCTCCGACTTTGAAGTCCTTGTGCACGATCCTCTTATAATGGAATGCTTTGGCTCTCTCCTTGTAGATTCTCGAGCTCTGATAGGCCACAAGCCTAGTGTCTTCTAACTCTTGAAGTTGAATTAACCTCTTCTCTTGTGCGGTCTTGATGTCAAAGTTAAGAAGCTTCACCGCCCATAGAGCCTTGTATTCCAATTCAACCGGTATATGGCATGACTTCCCATAAAGCAAGTTGAATGGTGTAGTCCCTATAGGCGTCTTAAAGGCGGTTCGGTAAGCCCATAAAGCATCATCTAACTTGTTGGCCCAATATTTTCTTGAACTCCCAACCGTCTTCTCTAGTATGGCTTTGATTTGCCGGTTGGATACTTCTACTTGGCCACTCGTTTGAGGATGGTAAGGTGTTGCTACCTTATCCCTCACACCATGCTTCTTGAGTAGACTTTCAAACACCTTATTGATGAAATGACTACCTCCATCACTAATGACCACCCTTGGAACTTCGAACCTTGGGAAGATAACGTACTTGAATAGTTTTAGGACAATCCTAGCGTCGTTGGTCGGGATTGCAATGGCTTCCACCCATTTAGAGACGTAATCAACCGCCACCAATATGTATTGGTTACCATACGATGACGGGAAAGGTCCCATAAAATCGATTCCCCATACGTCAAACATCTCCACCAAAAGTATTGGGTTTTGGGGCATTTCATCTCTCCTCCCAATATTCCCTTTCCTTTGGCATGCATCACATTTGGAGACAAAAAGGTGTTCATCCTTGAATAACGAAGGCCACCAAAAACCCGATAGAAGAACCTTTGTGGCCGTTTTGTATGAGGCATGATGACCACCATAGCTTGACCCGTGACAATGGAGTAAGATTCCTTGGACTTCTTCTTCCGCAACACATCTTCTATACAAGCCATCCGAGAATAGTTTATACAAGAACGGCTCGTCCCAATAGTATTTTGTCACGTCATGGAAGAACTTCTTCTTCTTGTACCCGTCAAAAGGCGGTTCCTTCCCACACACTAGATAGTTGACTAGATCCGAAAACCATGGTAGTTTCTCGTCTTGTAACCCATTGGCACTCTCTATTCCTTGCACGTCTTCAATCCCTTTCTTCAAGACACCAACAACCATGAGGCTCTCCTCGGGGAGCTTATCATCAATTGGGACAAGGTCTTCAATCCTCATTCTAGACAAGTGATCCGAGACTCCATTTTCTATCCCCTTCTTGTCAACTATCTCCAAGTCAAACTGTTGTAGAAGCAAGATCCAACGGAGTAGCCTTGGCTTTGTGTCTTTATTGGCATGAATGTATTTCAAAGCTGCGTGATTGGTGTAGACAACCACCTTTGAGCCCATAACATAAGATCTAAATTTCTCCATTGCAAACACCACGGCTAACAACTCTTTTTCTGTTGTGGCATACCGGGCTTGAGTGTCATCTAGGGTCCTACTTGCATAGTAGATGACATTGGTCTTCTTGTCTTTCCTTTGACCCAAGACCGCACCAACCGCGTAGTCACTAGCATCACACATGATCTCGAAAGGGAGATCACAATCCGGGGCTTGGACAATGGGAGTACTAACCAACACCTTCTTGATCTCTAGAAACGCCACCATACACTCCTCATCAAACACGAACTCAACCTCCTTGCAAAGTAGCCTTGTGAGAGGTCTTGTGATTTTCGAGAAGTCTTTCATGAAACGGCGATAGAATCCCGCATGACCCAAGAAAGACCGGATGTCCTTGACCGACTTAGGCTGCTCCAAGCTAACCATCACCTCAATCTTGGCTTTGTCTACCTCTATGCCCTTCTCGGAGATTTTGTGGTCAAGCACGATTCCTTCACGCACCATAAAATGACACTTCTCCCAATTGAGTACCAAGTTTGCTTCCTCACATCTCTGCAAGACCCTACAAAGATTAGACAAGAAAACACCAAAAGAAGACCCATACACGGAGAAGTCGTCCATAAAGACTTCTACCATGTCTTCAATAAGATCAGAGAAAATGGACATCATGCAACGTTGGAATGTCGCGGGTGCATTACACAACCCAAATGGCATCCTTCGATACGCGAAGGTGCCATAAGGGCATGTGAAATTCGTTTTCTCTTGGTAATTCGGGTGTATGGGAATTTGAAAGAAACCCGAATAACCGTCTAGAAAGCAATAAAATGGATGATTAGCTAAACGTTCAAGCATTTGATCTATGAAAGGTAACGGAAAGTGATCCTTACGAGTAGATGAATTTAGCTTCCTATAGTCAATGCACATTCTATGCCCGGTTATTGTCCTAGTAGGTATCATTTCATCCCTTTCATTTTTAACCACCGTTATTCCCCCTTTCTTAGGAACACAATGAACCGGTGAAACCCAAGTACTATCCGATATTGGGTAGATAATGCCCGCGTCTAAAAGCTTAAGAATCTCTCTCTTTACAACTTCTTTCAAATTAGGATTCAACCTTCTTTGATGTTCAATAGAGGTCCTTGATTCATCCTCTATATGGATTCTATGAGTGCATAAAGTAGAGGAAATACGCTTTATGTCATCCAAAGAGTAACCAATAGCCTTCCTATACTTCCTAAGTTCAACTAAAAGGGAGGATAGTTCATTTTCATTCAAACTATCATTTACAATAACCGGGTATGACTCGTTTGGACCTAGGAAAGCGTACCTTAGTCCCGTGGGAAGTTGCTTTAGGTCCACCTTTGGGGCTTTGAGTTCGCTCCAATCGTCCTCCTCACGACTAGGCTTACCCTTGCTAGTCTCTTCAACGGCTAGAACTAACTCATCTTGAGTCATACCAACTCTTGACCCATCTTGAACCTCGGTACCACGAATACCCAAATCAACAAATGGCGTATCCCTTTCAATCGGCTTGTGCGAGTCCATGAGTAGCTCATACCCTTGAATCTCTTTACTCAAGAACCCATGATCACCACGCTCCTTAGTCAAGACCACTTCCAAACCGTCTTCTACTCTCATTTCTTCAAGCAATTCGTCGGCTAGTTCATCCATGGTCTCTATGTAGAAACATTGGCCATCTATGGTGGGTTTTTTCATCACCTTGTTGATATCAACTCAAGGACTTCTCCTTTACCCAAGTGGATGCCTATTTTTCCTTTCCTCACATCGATTATCGCCCCCGCGATTGCTAGGATTGGCCTACCAAAGATAAGAGGGTCTTTCGGTTCCTCATCCATTTTAAGTACCACGAAATCTGTGGGGACAATGAAATCCTTCACCACGATAAGAAGATCCTCAAGCAAACCAATAGGAACCCTCACGCTCCTATCCGCCAATATTAGGGAGATGTTGCATGCCTTGTAGCGTGTGAAGCCTAGTCGCTTGGCTACCTAAAAGGGCATGAGGCTTATACATGCTCCAAGATCACACAAACAATGGTTGAAAGCTAGAGGACCAAGTGCACAAGGTAGAGTGAATGATCCCGGATCTTTTTTTGTATGATGGCGCTACACTCGTGAGTTAGAATGAACATAGACTCCATTTCTTTAGCTCTCTCATTTACAGCATCTTTCAAGAATTTGGCGTATTAAGGGACGAGTAAGAAGGCATCAACCAAAGGCATTGTGAGTTCTACCTTCTCCATTTGCCTATCAAAGATGGTTTTATACTTGTCCATAAGTTGCTTCTTGAACCGCTTGAGAAAAGGTAGCTTAGGAACGTATGGCTTAGGGACAAACACATTCTTCTTCGGTTTCTCTTGAGCAACAACAACCCTAGGCTTGACCTTCTCAACTTGGCTTGCTTGTCCAACTTGTCATTAAGAATCCACAAAATGAACCGTCTTTTGAGAAGACACTAGAAGTTTATCAATCAAATTGGCTTGCTTGTCCAACTTGTCATTAAGAGCTTTCATGTCTTTGGCTCACTTGTTCTCATCAAAGTAGCTAGTGGTCCTTGTGGCGCGGTCATAGTCATTACCATAGGTACTGTCACTTTGGGCCAAGTTCTCGACAAGCTCCATTGCTTCCTCAACGTCCTCAGCCAAGAAGTTATCGTTAGATACTGTGTCAAGTAGCATACAGATCTTAGGCAAAGCACTTCGGTAGAGGGTGATAAAGAGAGAGGTGTTGCTAAAGCCGTGACGTGGGCATTGAGAAGTGTAGCTTCTAAATCCCACGAGGTGAAAGATCCTTGGGGTAAGGTCTTTTCTCATTGGTGAGCCTTGTCACACAAAGAGAACGGGAAGATACGAAGCTTGAATCCATCTTCGAAGACCCCATTGATCTTACTGAGACCACATATCCGGTCAAATTGGTCATGTGGTCTAAAGGATCTTCCATGGACAAGCCATGAAATTTGTTGGCTCGAACCATGTTGATAACCCCCGGTTTCACTTCGAAGTTGTTGTTTTCCACCGGTGGAGCTTGAATGCCTTGCCGGTTTTGTTGAACATTAGCGGCATCACCCTTTCCAACAACGTTTCTAGCTCTTGGTGGATGGTTGGGACGGTCATGGTTTCCATTGCCACCACTTCCTTGATTGTTGCCGTTTCCATTCCCATTCCCACCGTTCCTTTGGTGGGGATTGGGTTCGTTGATGTTCCCAAGTGGAACATTCTCAAAGTTCTCCATGTCGTTACCAACTTCTACTTGAACTCTCACTCGGCTTCGTCTTGCTCTTGATCCTCTATCAAGTTAATCAATGTCGTCCCTCGGTTTTACTAGGTTAGTATTGCCACGGGAGCGGGTATGCATGCACTTATAGAGAGAAAGAGAAATAGGAAGCAAACAAGATTAGTAACTTGGTAGCAAATAAAGCTTAATCTCACAAAGAGCCTAAATCTCAATGTTAAAACAAATCCCAATATGGCAACGGCGCCAAATTGATACAAGACTTTTTAGTCTCTAAGAGGTATCAATACCCTCAATACGATGTAGTAAGGAGGTTATAAATCCATAATTGGGATTATTCTAATCATTAAGAATGCAAAGCACTTAAAGTAAGTTAAGATAAACAAGTGTGGTTTGTTGTTAAGTATCCAATTCGAATTAAGCAATGCAATAACTAAACAAGATGTAGATCAAATAACGAAACCGGATCCTAAGATAGGGTTATCGAATTAGGGTGACCTAAGCATAATTCATGGTGTTCTTTCACTCAAATAAGCTTTCCCTAGGCAATAGATCTCTAATCTTGATTAGTTCTTTCTCAAGCAACTAATCACTATGTTAATTATCAAATCCATTAGCAAATTATCATTTGTGGATTAACAATTAGCAAGCATTAAAAATAATAACAAGATCAACCAAAATACACCCTAGACAACTAATCTCTTAGGCTAGGAGCATAAATCCCTTGAATAGTTCATCAAGACATTTCATCAATAACTTGATGTGCATGAAATGCCTTATGATCTAGATCTACTTTCTCAAGCTAGATCAAGCATTAAGGGCACTATTCAAGAAGGGAATAAGGATAATCTAACCCTAAACATCCTAAATCATGCATTGGATCACCCAAATCTACCCCATCTAAAGATCCTAAAAGACTACTCAAGACCCATCAAGAACAACCCAAAATCGATATGGATAGAGGTTGAATCCATGGATGAGTGTTGGATAATCAAGAGAGAAAGAAGATAGATGGAAGAGATTGATAGAAATCAACACTAAATTGCATAAAACAAAGGATCCTTCTTACAAATCTCTAGTTCTCTCTCAAAGGTGAGGGTTTTAGACTTAAGAAAAGCTTAGTAAATAAAATTAGGGTTTTAGAGTATTTATAATAAAAGGGAGGGGAACCGGGTCAACCCGGAACAAACTGGGTTTTGACCCGGACATTGTGGGTCTGAAATCGATCCCGGCCGGTTTGCGTCCGGTGTAGTGGGTCGGGACGAGAGTTGTTGCCAAAAGGTTTTCTGCCGGGCTGCTTCAGGCCGGGATGGAAAGCCGGGATTCTCCCTGCCCGAGGAAAGGTCTTGTGCCGGGCTGGCGTGCCGGCTTCGTCTTGCCCGGGACTGTGCTGAGTAAAAATCTCCAAAGGAGAAAGATGCAACACCAGGGGAGATCGGTCCGGGACACGCAGCCGAGAAAGTCTTGTCCTGGGAAAATCTCATCTCGGCTGAGGGATAGTCTTGTCCCGGGCCGGTGCTGAGGGAGATATCCGATGGAGAAATATTTCCAAGCTTTCATGTTTCTAAATGTCGCTTCAAGATCCCGAGCTAAGTGCGAACTCCTCCAAAGTATCCGGAAGCCTCCAAAGTACCTATAAGGACTCCAAAACATGCAAGACTCTCTAGGACATATCATGAGACCCCTAAACTCTAATTGGGACAAAACAATTAAGAAAAGCTATGAAACCATATGCATATGAGATGAAACCATATGCTAAATGAATGCATGAAAGGGACAAAATATGGGAATATCACTTGTCTCAAGGTATCTGTCCCTTGATTCCCTTCGTTCCGTCTCATCCTGACTTGACTGTTGCTGCTCTAAGTCATCTTTTGAAAGTGTAACGCTTTCACTCTCCACTTCAGTCTTTGTGTCCTCCGATGTCCCCCAATCAGATACTGTCCCCGAACTAGAAGGAGTAGGAGACTCCTGATGATGTACCGCCTTACTCACCGACCGCGACCCGCGAGGCTGTCCCCTTACCGAAATCTGTCTCACCGACATCTGCATCAATTTCCAAGGGTAAGTCCTAATTCATCTGCCTACAAAGGAAAGTACCAGTTTTCCTAGTTGCCTTTTATACAGATTTTGACTCGATAAAACGCTTTGAAAACTGAGTCCCGAAGCATGATCATGAACCATGCTCTGATACCACCATTTGTAACACTCTCGACGCGTTCCCATTTCCACGCCGGATGCGCCACAAGTAAAGATAGCACAGATGGTCTGAAACCGTCCGCTCGCGGAAAACAACCCGAACTTAAGCATCCCATTCTACTTAAGCCGAACCGTTCCCCTACTATCGTTCCTCTCGACCCAGGCCTAAGGTCATGAGTTGTGTCAGCCCGGACCAGGCTAATACATATTTTTACAAAGGCAATAAAACTACTCATACTGGTGGCCTAACATATCTTCCTTCCGGCTAAGGTTCTACGGGTTACCTGCAAAACAAATGAATCGTTGAGTGCTAATCACTCAGCGAGTTACGGCTCCCCCTAACAAGCACAATGATTCCTCACCCAACCCAAAATATTACGCAGCACGCAATTCAACTCAACAAATCCCGAACGAGGGATAATTAGCACACACTTGCTTTGTAAACAGTTAATGCCACAAAGGTCTCACGCACGTTCAATCCATTACTCCCTACTAAACTATCCCGTCGAATAGCCCCGGCCCTAGACAATTAGCCTGTTCCTCCGAGTCATTACCAAAACTATCCCGTTCATAGGATAGACCTCGGCCATAGGCAGTTAGTCCGTCCCTCCGAGTCATCACAAGGGTGAACCGACACGTCGCTTCTGAGACGCACTCGACCATCGAGTTCAAAATCACGTTAAGTAAAATTGTAACCTCACACTCAATACAATAATACTTAAATGAGATCTAACACTACAATCACACATCCAAACATTTAAACTAAACACACAATCACACAACAAACATAGCTCATAGCTCACGCAAACAATCAACAATCATCACCGATAACTCACTGTGGTTTCGTATGGAAGTTCTCTAGGTTTGGTTTTACTATTGGGAAAGATTCTAATTCCTCGGCCAAACCGCTCGCCGTTGCCCCGTGATCACCTTCGGGAAACTTCTCGGACTTAGCTACTCTCGCCGGAATATTTGCTGGCGTATTCTTCTCGCTCGCCGGAATTTCTCTCTCTAACTTTTTCTAAGATTTCCTTTCATCCACGTTCTTGAGCACAACCCTCTTGTTTATGAAGTCCAAGCTTGTACCGGTTTTGTTGAGGAATGGAGTCCCGAGGAGTAGAGGGAGCTTTATGTTTGGTGCCATCTCCATTACAACGAAGTCCGTTGGTACAAGACACTTTCCAATCTTGAGAGCAAAGTCTTCAACCATGCCAAGAGGTTTCTTCGTGGAAGAGTCTCGAAATGTGATGGTGGAGGGGTAATCTTTCAAATTATCTATTCCAAGACTTTTGGCAATCTCCAAGGTCATGACATTCACGGTTGAGCCCTAGTCACACAAAGCATCATCAATTTCCAAGCTTCCAAGGGTGCAAGTTATTGTGAATTTCTTGGGGTTTCCAAGCTTTGGGAGAGTCTTAGGCTCGATCCTTGTTGTGCTTGGAGGCACTTTCTCTTGTGCCTTTTTGAGGAAACGACATGGAAATGGAAGTGTAGGCTCATATGGAGGTGGAGGCTCTCTCTTTGACTCAACAAGTGTCTCCACGTTTTTCACTTTAACCATGTCCTTGATGGACTTCTCAACCTTGTTACTCTTTTCTCCAATCAACATCATATTATTCTCACTCCCAAGGGTCACCTCCCCACCTTCTTGCTCAATGTCCTCATTGAGGTTAGAGGCTAACCCGAGGAACTCAGTAATTATGTGATCTTGCTCCTCAAGAACTGAAAAGGTGTTGCAAGAGTCTTTAGAGGTTAGTATTGCCTTCCCATTTGAAGAGCCTTGAGGATGATTTGATAAACGGGAGACACTCCGTTGCTCTATTGATTTCAATCTTGAGCTCAATGCCTCAACCTTGCTATTAAGATCGTTGTAAGAGCAAATGACCTTGTTAGTGGTTTCCGCTTGGCCTTTTATTAGTTGTTGGAACATGGAGGCCAAGTCAAGCTCTTGTTGTTTAGACGTAGGTGCTCTACCTTGGGGCACAAACCCTTGTTGTTGACCTTGAAAATCGGGTGGGGGTTTTGGTTGGAATCCACTTTGGTTTCCTTGGATTTGGTTCCTTGGAACATACCCTTATTGGTTTGAGTTAGAGGGTTGACCTTGAGATTGAAATTGTTGTTGTGGGATTCCTTGAGCTTGAGTATATTGTTGAGGGTAGAGTTGGTCTTGTGGATTCCTATAGTTATGGTTGAACCCTTGTCTTTGGAAGTTACCTTGGTTCCCCACGTAGTTCACTTCCTCTTGGGTGATCTCGGCTTCCTCTTGATAAAAAGCTTGATTGTCCTCGTAGTCACCAATGAAATGAACCGCCTTTTGAGATTCTTTTGAAGCCACAAGAAGCTTATATATCATGGAGGCTTGTTCATCCAACTTCTTATTCAAGGCTTTCATGTCCTTGGCTCTCTAGTTCTCATCAAAGTCACTCGTGGTTCTTGTGGCACAGTCATAATCGTTTCCATAGGTACCATCACTTTGAGCCAAGTTTTCCACTAGCTCCATTGCCTCCTCTACGTCCTTAGCTAAGAAGTTACCATTTGATGCCGTGCCAAGTAGCATTCGAATCTTAGGTAAAGCGCCTCGGTAGAGAGTACTAAGAAGTGAGGCGTTGGAGAAGCCATGATGTGGGCATTGAGAAGTGTAGCCTCTAAATCTCTCCCAAGCCTCGTTAAAAGACTCAATTGACTGTTGTGTGAAGCTTGAAATCTCATTGCGAAGTTTGGCGGTTCTAGCCGGTGAGAAGAATTTGGCTAGAAACGCCCTTTTGCAATCATCCCACGAGGTGATAGATCCTTGGGGTAAGGTCTTTTCCCATTGGTGAGCCTTGTCACCTAAAGAGAACGTGAAGAGACGAAGTTTGAAACCATCTTCGGAGACCCCATTGATCTTAGTGAGACCACATATCCGATCAAATTGGTCTATGTGGTCTAATGGATCCTCCATAGACAATCCGCGAAAATTGTTAGCTTGAACCATGTTGATCACTTCGGTTTCACTTCGAAGTTGTTGTTCTCCACCGGTGGAGCTTGAATACCTTGCCGGTTTTGGTGAGCATTAGCCGCATCACCTTCTCCAACGACATGCCGAGCTCTAGGCGGGTGATTAGGACGGTGATGGTTTCCATTGCCACCACCTTCTTGATTGTTGCCGTTTCCATCTCCATTCCCACCGTTCCTTTGGTGGGGAATGGGTTCGTTGAAGTTCCCAAGTGGAACATTCTCAAAGTGTTCCATTTCTTCGTTGCCAACTTCCTCTTGCACTCTCACACGGTTTCTTCTTGCTCTTGAACCCCTCTCAAGTTGATCAATATCGTCTCTTGGTTGTATGAGATTGGTATTGCCACGGGAACAGGTATGCATACACCTATAGAGAGCAAAAGCAATGGGATGTGAAGAAGATTAGTAATTTTGTAGAAAATAATACTTAAGCTCACTAAGAACCTAAATCTCAATGTTAAAACAAATCCCAATATGGCAACGGCGCCAAATTGATAAAAGACTTTTTAGTCTATAGGAGGTATCAATAACTCCAATACGTGTAGTATGAAGGTTATCAATCCATAAAGGGATTTATCCTAAACATTAAGAATACAAGGTGCTTACGGTAAGTTAAGCTAAGCAAGTGTGTTGTGATTAAGTGATCTAATTAAAACAAGTAAGCAAATAAGCAAGATATAATTCAATACGCAAAAGCGGAACTAAAGATGAGGTTATTGATATAAGGTGATCCAAGTCCAATTAGTGGTGTTCATTCACTCAAAGAAGCTAATTCCTAGGTAATAAACCTCTAATCTTGATTAGTTCTCTTTCAAGCAACTAATCACTATGTTAATTATCAAGTCAATTAGCAAATCATCATTTATAGATTAATAACTAGCAAGCATTAAGAATCATAAAAATATCAACCAAAGATATGCCCTAAACAACTAATGTTTTAGGTTAGGAGCATAAATCTCTTGTCTAGTTCATCAAGGCATTTCATCAAACACTTGGTGTGCATGAAATGCTTTATGATCTAGATCCACTCTTTCAAGCTAGATCTAGCATTAGGGACACTAGACAAGAAGGAATATAAGATCATCTAACCCTAGACACCACTAATCAAGCCTTAGATCACCCTAATCTACCTCATCTCAAGATTCTAAAAGACTACTCAAGATCCATCAAGAACACCTCAAAATCGATTTGGATAAGAGGTGAATTCATTGATGGGTGATGGATAATCAAGATAAAAAGAAGATAGATGGAAGAGATTGATGGAAACAAATACTAAATTGCATAAACAAAGAGGATCTCTCTTACAAATCTCAAGTTCTCTCTCAAAGATGAGGGTTTTAGAGTTAAGAAAAGCTTAGCAAATAAAATTAGGTTTTTAGAGTATTTATACTAAAAATAGAAGGGAACCGGGTCAACCCGGAACAAACCGAGTTTTGACCCAGACATTTTGGGTCGGAATCGATCCCTGGTTGTTTCAAGTCGGGATAAGGGACCGGGATGAGAGACCGGGATGAGAGGTTTTAGCCGAGACATTTGATCCCGGGATGATTCTAGCCGGGACAAGAGATAGGGACAAGAGGTTTTAGCCAAGACATGTGTGTCGGGTTAATTCTAGCCGGGATGATGGGCCGGCATATCTCCTGGTCGAGGGAAAACTCTTGTGCCAGCTTGAGGGATCTCTTGTGCCGGCTAAAATCAGAGCGGGACAATGCTGAGGAGATTTTAGCCGAGAGATGAGTGCCGGGTTGATTCTAGACGGGACACGCAGCCGGAATATTTCCTGGTCGAGGGAAAACTCTTGTGCCGGCTTGAGGGATCTCTTGTGCCGGCTAAAATCAGAGCGGGACGATGCTGAGGAGTTTTTAGCCGAGAGATGAGTGCCGGGTTGATTCTAGCAGGGACACGCAGCCGGCATATCTCCTGCCGAGGGAAAACTATTGTGCCGGCTAAAATCAGAGCGGGACGGTGCTGAGGGACTTCTTGCCGAGAGATATCGTGCCAAGGGAAACGGAGACTCCTTATAAAATCGGCCATATCTCTCAAACCATATATCCGAATGTCCTGAATCCAACTCTGGTAGTCAACTAACTCCTTCCTCTACATCTTCTATGAAGACCATTGAGGCTGATTCAGATCTGATGGCCTTCGTCCAGCTACGTCTTCCTTTGGTCTCAGATGGGCTCTTGCATTCCTCTTATGCTCCATAACTCCAAACATCATCAATAGTCTCCAAGATACCTAAAAAGGACTCCAAAACATGCAAGACTCTCTAGGATATATCATGAGACATCTACACTCTAATTTGGACAACACAATTAAGAAAAAGCTATGAAACCATATGCATATGAGATGAAACTTATGCTAAATGAATGCATGAAAGGGACAAAATATGGGAATATCAGTGGCAAGACCGCACGATGAGAAAGATGGCACGGTCGATCAAGAGTTTAAAGAAGACGGTCAAGGAGCTTAAGGCCATGGGTTCTTGTGAAGCGGCAAGCGATGTGCGAGGCGAGCCATAGGATATGAGACATCTCGACATGGGGGAAAGCTCGCGTGGTGGAGACACGCTCGGTTCGTGAAGAAAAAGCGGAGAAACGAAAGGCGATGCGGTCTCCCTCGCCATGCTCTGGCAACCCATCGTAGTCAATGGGATCTTCCTCCCCATCTTAAGACTACTAGGTAACACTCCAAAACATTTGTATATAATTTTCGTTTCTTGAGTCTAGCATTGTATAGTTGTTTTTACCTTTTTTATTTGGGTCCTTCCTCTGAATTTATTTCACACCGGGACGGTGTGATTTAAGTTTGGGGGAGGGGCCGGTATCTAATCATGTTTATTTTGATCTTATTTTCGATTTTACATTTTGAGTCTCATGCATTCATGCACCCATCTAAGGCATAGAAAAAACCAAAAAACTCGAAAAATTTGAAAATCTTAAACACAAAAAGATCGCATATAGTTGCATATAGGTTTCATTTGCATTTGCATTAAGAGCAATGATTTGATTTACACGTATAATGTCATTTTAAGAGCTTGATTCATTGCCCTCGTTGTTGGTTGTTTGATGATTTTAATCGAGATTGAAATCAAGAATGAACCATATTTTGATCTCATGTTTCACTACTCTCGTTTTAGCTAAAGCAAGTCTTGATTTGATTTCTAATCCTACTTGAGTGAGAACCTAAACTTTGACACCTAATTATCATGCTTGTTCATTGCATAGTGAATTCATGGGTACCACATACATATTTGGGCTATCTTATTCACTTTGCCACTATCTTGTTAGACCAAATAGTCGATTCCCATCATTGGAACGGTCTACCACACCTTTAACCTACCCTCCTTCAAAGCCAAATCTTTAGTGAGCGTATGCGAGGCCTAATTTTTCGAGTAAGTTTGGCAAAAAGTATTTAGTTTAGGGCGACAAGGATAGGTTTGCATGTAGATCTAGCTCGACATCGCGGGCTAGACTATGCTAGGCTAGCTAGGAAGGGGATTTATGGGGTTTGGATCGATGGGATCATTGTGGAAGTGGGAATTGGGATCAAAAAGGAAGAAAAAGGATAAAGAAGGGGAAATTGTCAAAGGATACATGGTTGGTAGAAAATTTTGATTTAGCTCTTAATATCAAGGTTAGTCTCCAAATGTTTAAAGAAGAGAAAAGAAGTCAAAAGTTGGCTAAAGCATCAAGGTGATAAAGATGGAGACAAAGCAAAAGAAATCGACAAGAAGAGCTAAAAGAAAAGAAGTAAAAGCACCATACCATGAGTCAAGGAAGAAGAAGAAAATTTCCCCAAGAGAAACGAGAGAAAGAAGACGTGTGGAAGAAGAAGGTAAAAAGCCTTGAGGGATAAGGGTAGTTTAAATTGGGATTTTCATTGTTAGAATTGCTAAGGATTTAGGCATTACTTCTAAGCATTGGGTATATGTAAATCTATCCTTGTATGCATAGGTTAATCTTTACTTTAGGCATTTTGGCATAGCTTACCCTTTCATTAAGAGATCCCTTGCATCGGAATGAGCCCATACGTTTGAGATCATTTTAATCTCAAGACCTATTCCCGAGCCAAATGAATTCATTTACCTTGCATAAACATGATTCACTTGAAAAGTCTAATTGAATGTCAAAGGATTGGATGATAGGATTACTTGTGTAGGTTGAGACTTGAGTTTGGTTCGTGTAGGGAAAGATATGGCTAGTTTATTTTGAGTAGACATACTTGATTGCAAAATTAGTGCTAGCAACTTGGCAATTGAACATTAACTTTTTCGATGACATTGTGGATTTGAGTGATACAGGACTTTTTAGTCTTTAAGAGGTATCGATATCCCCTATACGATGTAGTATAAGAGGTTATCAATCCATAATTGGGATTTATCCTAATCACTGAGAATGCAAAAAACAAGTGTAAGTTAAACTAACAAGTGTGTTGTGATTAAGTAACCAAATTAAGTCGAATAAGCAACTAAGCAAGATGTAAATCAATAAGCAAAAGCGAATCTAGAGATAGGGTTATCGATGTAAGAAGTTCCATGTTCAATTCATGATGTTCATTTACTCAAACAAGCTAATCCCTAGGCATAAGATCCTAAACTTGACTAATTCTCTTTCAAGCAATTAATCACTATGCTAATCACCTAACCCATTAGCAAATCATCATTTGTGGATCATTGATTAGCAAGCATTAAGTTTAAATCAACAAGATCAACCAAAAATACACCCTAGACAACTATTCTCATAGGCTATGAATGTAAATCTCTTGTTTAATTCATCAAGCCATTTCATCAAACACTTGGTGTGCATGAAATGCCTTATGATCTAAACCTACTTTTTCAAGCTAGATTTAGCCTTAAGAACCTTAAACAAGAAAGGATATAAGAAGATCTAGCCCAAAACATCATGAATCAAGCCTAGAAACATCCTGATGAGGACATCGAGTCAACGACCCAAGTCATACAAGCACCACTAGTGCCAAGTGGACCAGTGACTAGAACCAGGAGCAGGGACATGGAAAATAAGTTCAGCATGTTCATGGACCAGCTCGGATCAGAAGGTTTCTTCAATACGGACACTAGGCCGCTAAGCCCGTTAGCGAGCAGTTATTGGGCCGATTCTTTCAAGCAGGATCCACTCATGATCCAGAACGATCCAGAAGGCGATCCACATATGGATATGAAGCTCTTTGAGTCTAGTTTCCAGAACACTAGAGATCAGCCCAAGACTCATTACCATTTGGACCAGAACGTCCAAACACTGAAGACATATCGGCTGGATCCTTTGCTGGCCGATAACACTAAGTGGCCACTCATCAAGCCCAGGTTCATGGCCCACTTATCTAAGGTCGATTTCACTTCACCAGAGACGACTTAGGCCCAAGTAAGATCATTAGTTGGGTTTGTAAGTCGTTTGGTGCTCTTTTCCCAACCTTCGTTTTTATCCCACTGGGTTTTGCGAAGATGGGCTTTTACCGAGGTCAAACGGCTTGCAATATTATTGGCCCAATTAATGACTCTCTGTAAGCCCATGAAGACCAAATACACGAGGCCTCACTTCTATTTTTCTTAGTATTTTATTTCTTTTGTAAACGGGCCTAAATTGTTAAGGACCCGTCTTGTTATTTCTTTGTCGCTTTCTTTCCTTTTCTTTTGGGCGTGTGTCTTCTTTAAAAACCCTAAGGCTTTGTATTTTGATGGCACACAGACATTTAGGATTTTCTTTTCAAGTTTTTGTTCTTCACAAAAACGTTTCTTCTCTCTAGATCGTGAGTGAGTCCGATTCTTAGGGAAACCCCTTGAAGTATCAAGAGACCGTCGCCTCTCTTGTGGTTCTCATCGCCCCACCAACACCATCCATCTTATCCCGTTGGCAGAAGAGAGAGACCTTAGTCCTGCTTCTTCAACACAACCCTCTCGACCCAAACTCTCGACCATCGACCTCCGGTTTGTGTGAGACGGGTTTGAGTGCGTATCATGTTGGTATCACAGCTTTAAAAGCTCCTGAATCTAAGGTGTAAACGTTCCCTTATCATCCTTTAATTTTCTATATTTGTTTTGTTCTTGTTTAGGTTGCTAGATTCAAAAAAAAAAAAATAGGAAAAGAAAGAAGAACCCTAATTTAGCGATCTCCTTGTTGTTTACCTTTGCAAGATTAATCCAAAAAAAAAAAAGAAACTTAGCATATCCTTAGTTAGTCGAATTTTAATTGTTCCTTTTAGAATTTTAGTCAAAAAAATAATAGAAAAGAACCATATATTAGAGTTATCGATTTTAGCTATTTTTCCTTTTGTTAAGTTAGTCAAAAAAAAAAAAAATGAAGAAAGTGCTTTAGTTTTAGAATTTTTCCTTTTATATTTAAGAAATTTTTATTTTTTTTACATCTTATTACATGTCTTTGTCGATTTTTTTGAGCTCCATTGATACACTTTGTGAATTTTGTTTTTGCAAGGAGAAACAATGGAAAACAATGGTGTACCGCAAGACCCCAATGCCATTCTCATGCAAGCCATCACGGCTATGCAACAACAGCTCCAGAGAGTAGTCCAAAGGCTTGATCATATGGAGCCGCCTCAAGCCAACAACAATCCTCAACCAAGAGCACAACGACGAGCCAACGCCCTAGGCGAAGACCTAGACGATGTTCCGATAGAGGAACAGCCGCGTGTAAGGAGAGGAGGACCGAGGCAAGACGTCTTTGACGAGGCAGAAGGTGACCTCCCAAGACACCAACACTCCCAGGACATGAAGCTTAAGGCACCTACGTTTGCTGGAAGAGTTGATCACGAGGCTTATTTGGAGTGGGAGCAACGCATGGAGCATATCTTCGCGTACTACGACTACAACGAGCAAAAGAGGCTAGCCTTAGCCGTTGCTCAACTCACGGACCATGCTCTCTCATGGTGGGATCGTGAGGTTTCTAACCGAAGAAGGAGCCAATCTCCTCAAGTCCTTACTTGGCGAGAGATGAGGCAGCTTATGAAGAAAAGATACGTCCCCGCTTACTATCACCGAGACCTCCAAAAGAAGTTTCGAAAATTAACCCAAGGGACTAGGAGTGTGGAGGAATATTTTGAAGAGTTCGAGCACCTAAGGAACCGTCTAGAGCTGGATGAAGACACTGAGACCCTCATGGCTCAGTTCTTAGACATACTCAACGAACGGCTAAGTCACAAAGTGGAGAAGCTTCCATACCACGACTTGAAGGACATCTTACACCATGCCATCCAAGCTGAGCAACACTTGAAGAAGAAGTCCTATGCTACTGGAAGGACAAGAAGTAACCAAACATGGGACCATAACCGAGCCAAGATCCAAACTCCAACCAGCTTTCCATCTAAGGCCGCGGAGAAGGGCAACTCTGTTGAAATCGACCCTAGGTTCACTTCTAAGGCCTCTGAGCCTAATCAAGGTAAGTTTTCTAACCCAATCACTTCTAGAACTCGTGACATAACATGTTTTAAGTGCAAGGGCAGAGGACACATGGCTAGAGAATGCCCAAATCCCCGAGTTATGATCATGTTGGATTCGGGTGAGTACGAGTCTCAAGATGAGGACGATGTGCAAATGATCGAAGCAGCCACTGAAGAAGTAGATTGTGAGGCTTAATATGGTGAGTCTCTGGTCATAAGACGATCCTTGAACCTCACGGTTCATCCTAACGAGACAGCCCAAAGAGACAACATCTTTCATACAAGATTTTCCATCCGAGGCAAGGTATGTAATTTGGTAATTGATGGAGGATCGTGTACCAATGTAGCGAGTGACTACATGGTCACTAAGCTCTGCCTAGAACGCACTAAACACCCTCAACCATATAAGCTAAGATGGTTAAATGATAAGGCTGAATTGCGCGTAACGGACCAAGTGCTTGTACCATTCAATGTGGGCAAGTACTCAGATGAGGTTGTGTGTGATGTTGTTCCAATGCAAGCTGGCCATCTTCTTCTTGGTAGACCTTGGCAGTTTGACAAGGACGCCATTCACCATGGCCGAAGTAATATGTATTCGTTTGTGCATGATAAAAAGAAGTATAATTTACCACCTCTTACACCTACTCAAGTACACGAACTACAAGTTAAAATGTTAAAAGAAAAAGATGCCTCGACCAGGAACAACTTGTTTATCAAGCCCAGTTATATTTCTAAGACAATCACTTGCAAGGAACCAGTATTACTAATGATCTTTAAGGAGACTCTAAGTGCAGGTTCTAGTGCGTTGGAGCAACAACTTCCTACTGAAGTTACTCAACTCTTTGACCGATTTGCTGATGTGTTTCCTGATGAGATACCTCCTGGCTTACCTCCCACAAGAGGAATAGAGCACCATATCTATTTTTTGCCCGAAGCCCTATTGCCAAATCGAGCCGCATACCGCGTTAATCTGGAAGAAGCCAAGGAACTAGAAAAGCAAGTGAGGGAACTTATGGACAAGGGCAATGTTCGTGAGAGCCTTAGTCCATGTGCCGTTCCAGTCCTTTTGGTGTCAAAGAAGGATGGAATGTGGATGATGTGCGTGGATTGTCGCGCGATCAACAACATAACGATCAAATACCGACATCCGATACCAAGGTTAGATGACATGCTTGATGAGCTCTCTGGTTCTAATTTGTTTTCCAAGATTGATCTTCGGAGTGGATACCATCAAGTGCGAATGAGAGAAAGTGACGAATGGAAGACAGCCTTCAAGACAAAGCAAGGCCTTTACGAATGGCTAGTTATGCCTTCCGGGCTAACTAACGCGCCAAGTACCTTCATGCGAGTCATGAATGAGGCTCTTAGACCCTATATTAGTAAGTTTGTAGTGGTATAATTCGATGATATTCTCATTTATAGTCTGACTCTAGCTGAACATTGATCTCATCTAGAACAAATTCTTAAGACGCTTCAACGAGAAGGTCTTTACGCCAACTTGAAGAAGTGCACATTTTGCGCTAATGAGCTTGTGTTTTTAGGCTTTGTTGTGAGTTCAGAGGGACTTAGAGTGGACCAGGAGAAGGTCCAAGCGATCCAAGAATGGCCCACGCCAACGACCATTAGCCAAGTCCGAAGCTTTCACGGGTTGGCTAGCTTTTACCGACGGTTCGTGAAGGACTTCAACACTCTTGCTGCACCTCTCACTGCCATCATCAAGAATGGCGTGGCCTTCAAGTGGGGAGAAGCCCAAGAAGAGGCCTTCACAGGCCTAAAGGATCGTTTGACTCATGCTCCCGTTTTAACTTTACCCGATTTCTCTAAAACGTTTAAGATTGAGTGTGATGCCTCAGGTTTAGGGATCGGTGCTGTGCTTACTCAAGGAGGCAAACATGTTGCTTACTTTAGTGAGAAACTAAGTGGCGCCACACTCAACTATCCTACATATGACAAGGAGCTCTACGCCTTAGTTCGAGCAATGGAGACATGTCAGCATTACCTACTCGCGAGAGAGTGTGTCATCCACACGGACCATGAGACTTTGAAACATCTTAGGGGTTAGACTAACCTCAAGAGAAGGCATGCTAAGTGGCTAGAGTTTATAGAGACGTTCCCCTATGTGATCAAGAACAAGAAGGGAAATGATAATGTGGTGGCCGATGCCCTATCTCGGTGATATGCGCTAATATCGACCATGGAAGCCAAGGTTCTTGGATTTGAAATGATTATTCCATTATATGAATCTGATGTTGATTTTGCAGAGATATACAAGAACCATGGAAAGGTAGCCCACGTTTCTTACTATGTCCATGACGGCTATCTTTTTAAAGATAAACGCCTATGCATCCCGCAATGTTCGTTAAGAGAGCTTATAGTCCGAGAAGCTCGTGGAGGAGGCCTCATGGGTCATTTCGGCATTGAGAAGACTCTTGCCATGCTGAAGGAGCACTTCTTTTGGCCACACCTTAAGAAGTCGGTCGAAACTTTCTGTGCAAGATGTATCACTTGCACGAAAGCAAAGTCTCGGGTTCACCCGCACAGTTTGTATTTTCCTTTACCGATTCCTACTTTACCATTGATTGATATTTCTATGGACTTTGTGCTAGGTTTTCCTAAGATCAGACACAAGGACTCCATCTTTGTCGTGGTGGATCGGTTCTCGAAGATGGAACACTTCATTCCATGTGCCAAGACAAACGATGCTACACAAACCGCATACCTCTTTTTCAAGGAGATTGTCCGACTACATGGAGTACCTAGGACGATAGTCTCGGATCGCGACACCAAGTTCCTGAGCCACTTTTGGAGAACCCTCTGGAAGAAGCTAGAAACCAAGCTGCTCTTTTCCACGACCTGCCATCCACAAACCGATGGCCAAACTGAAGTCGTTAACCGAACACTTGGAACGTTGCTTCGAGCAACAATAGGGAGAAATCTTAAAACTTGTCTTGAAGCTTTACCTTTTTTCGAGTTTGCTTATAATAGAGATGTCCATAGTGCTACTCATTTGTCTCCTTTTCAGGTGGCATATATATTTAATCCACAGACGCCATTGGATCTTAAGCCTCTACCTCAAACGGAGTTCTTAAACCCCGACGGAGTCAAGAAGGCCGAGGACGTGAAGAAGCTACACCAATCCGTCAAAGATCAGTTCGAAAGGACCAATGCCCAATGTGTGAAGAATGCCAACAAAGGAAGCACGTGTCTTTTGAAGTTGGAGAATGGGTGTGGTTACACATGCGACCGGAGCGATTCCGTACCAACGCAAATCGAAGCTATCACCTCGCGGAGACGGCCCATTCAAAATCTTGGAGAAAATCAATGACAACGCCTACAAGCTAGAACTCCCAGGTGAGGTTAAGGTGTCTGCTACATTCAATGTTTCTGACTTAGCTCGTTTTGATGCAGGTGATGACGTTTTGGGGTCAAAACCTCATGAAGAGGGAGGGAGTGATGAAGACATCGAGTCAATGACCCAAGTCATACAAGCACCACTAGTGCCAAGTGGACCAGTGACTAGAACCAGGAGCAGGGACATGGAAAAGAAGTTCAACATGGTCATGGGCCAGCTCGGATCAGAAGGTTTCTTCAAGACGGACAGTAGGCCGCTAAGCCCGTTAGCGAGCAGTTATTGGGCCGATTCTTTCAAGCAGGATCCACTCATGATCCAAAACGATCCAGAAGGCGATCCACATATGGATTTGAAGCTCTTTGCGTCTAGTTTCCAGGACACTAGAGATCAGGCTAAGACTCCTCACCATTCGGACCAGAATGTCCAAACACTGAAGACATATCGGCTGGATCCTTTGCTGGCCGATAACACTAAGTGGCCACTCATCAAGCCCAGGTTTGTGGCCCACTTATCTAAGGTCGATTTCACTTCACCAGAGACGACTTAGGCCCAAGGAAGGTCATTAGTTGGGTTTGTAAGTCGTTTGGTGCTCTTTTCCCAACTTCGTTTTTATCCCACTAGGTTTTGCGAAGATGGGTTTTTACCGAGGCCAAACGGCTTGCAATATTATTGGCCCAATTAATGACTCTCTGTAAGCCCATGAAGACCAAATACACGAGGCCACACTTCTATTTTTCTTAGTATTTTATTTCTTTTGTAAACCGGCCTAAATTGTTAAGGATCCGTCTTGTTATTTCTTTGTTGCTTTCTTTCCTTTTCATTTGGGCGTGTGTCTTCTTTAAAAACCCTAAGGCTTTGTCTTTTGACGTCACGCAGACAATAAGGATTTTCTTTTCAAGTTTTTGTTCTTCACAAATACGTTTCTTCTCTCTAGATCGTGAGTGAGTCCGATTCTTAGGGAATCCCCTTGAAGTATCAAGAGACCGTCACCTCTCTTGTGGTTCTCATCGCCCCACCAACACCATTCATCTTATCCCGTTGGCAGAAGAGAGAGACCTTAGTCCAGCTTCTTCAACACAACCCTCTCGACCCAAACTCTCGACCATCGACCTCCGGTTTGTGTGAGACGGGTTTGAGTGCGTATCACATCCTAATCTACCACATCTCAAGAACCTAAAAGACTACTCAAGACCCATTAAGAACCCTTCAAATTGATTTTGATAGAGGATGATTCCATGGATAGATGTTGAATAATCAATAAGAAAAGAAGATATATGGAAGAGATTCAATAAGATAAACACTTAATTGCATAAATGAACAAAGATCTTTCTTACAAATCTCAAACTCTCTCCAAAGATCTCTTGTTTTTTACTAACAAAAAGCATACTAATAAAATTAGGGTTTTAGGATATTTATAATAAAAGAGGGGAACCGGGTCAGCCCGTAACAAACCGGATTTTGACCCGGAAATGTTTGGGTCGAGGAGTCTATCCCGGCCTGTGTCTAGTCGGGACAAGGGACCGGGATGAGAGTTTTAGCCCAGAGATTTGTGTCCCGGGGAGATTCTAGCCGGGATGAGGGAGACCGGGATGAGAGTTTTAGCAGAGGCATTGTGTGCCGGGTCGATTCTAACCGGGACAAGAGACCTGCATATCTCCTGGTCGAGGAAAAATCGCGTGCCGGGCTGAGGGACTTCTTTTGTGCCGGCTAAAATAATTCCGGGATGAGCTGATGAGTTTTTAACCGAGGGAGCTGATCCCGGGGAGATTCTAGCCAGGACGATGGCCGGTATATCTCATGCCGAGGGATTTTTCTTGTGCCAGGCTGAGGGACTCCTTTGTGCCGGCTAAAATCAGAGCGGGACGATGATGAAGCAATTTAGCCGAGCTTTTTGGTCCCGGTCTGTTTTTAGCCGGGAGGATAGGCCGGAATATCTCCTGCCGAGGGATTCTTCTTGTGCCGGGCTGAGGGATTTTCTTGTCCCGGCTAAAATCAGACCGGGATGACGGCGAGGGAATTTTAGCCAAGACAATCGGCCAGGCAGAAACGTCTTCAGTAATTCCGCGATAACTCCTTAACCAAGTGTCCAAATGGCCTGAATCCAACTCCTGTAGACAGATGACTCACTCCTTTACAACTCCTATGAAGAGCATTAAGGCCGATTCATATCGGACGGCCTTCTTCCAGATACATCTTTCCGGTGTCTCGGATGGGCTTTGCATTCCTCTTATGCTCCATAACTCCAAACATCATCAATTGCCTCCAAGACACCTAAAAACACTCCAAATGTATGCAAAACTCACTAAGACCTAATGCAAACACCTAGTACTCTAAATGAGACCTATATGCAAGACTAGACCATAATTATTCATGTGAATTACATAAAACTCTAAATGAAATGCATGCTAAACATGCAATATATGACCATATTAATTCCACCAAACTTAAACCTTTGCTTGTCCTCAAGCAAACAAGAATAAGAAAAGGGAAAATACTAGAAATGGGAGCTCAAATCCAAAAGTGTCATAAAAAGAATCCGAGCCCAATGTCCAAGTTGAAAACTTCTTGATGCGATCAAACAACTTACTCAAACGTGACTAGCCATACTTATCCTTACACGACTTACATTCGAACCTCAACCTACACAAACTTTCAAATCCTCCAACACCTTTACATTGATTAAGTGTAATAAGCGTTAATCATGTTTATGCAAGATCAAATGAATTCGATTGGCTAAGGGTTAGGTTATGAGATGAAGATGATCTCATTATCATGCATGGGTAATCAAGTATAAGGATCTCTCTTGGAAAGAGAAAACTTTAGCAAAATGCTAAAGGTAAAAGGCAACCTATGCATACAAGGGAGAATTCTCATCTATCCAAATGCCTAGAGTGTCTCTAACCTAAAGCCTTCTAAACCGTTTGTGCCCACATCCTAAGCTACCATTTTCATCTTAAGGCATTTGCCTTCTTAAACCCACACATGCTTCTTGTCCTTTCACTTCACCTTCTTATTATTCGGGGATCAACTTCTTCTTCCTTGTTCTCATGGTTTTGTGCTTCTTTGTTGTGACTTAGCTCTCCTTTTTCTTCTTTTCTTTTTTTTTTGTTTTTTGTTTTTTGTTCACTCCTTTTTTTCTTCTTTGATGCTTTGGCCTTTTCGGCTTTCTTCTTTTCCTTTGGATCTCTTGAGGCTATCTTATTCTTAGAGCTAGTCTTATAATTTTGCACCAACCAATCTATAAATTCGATCCCCTTTTCCCTTCTCTTTATTCATCTTTCCCATTCCACAATCCATTCCAAACACATCCGTTCACCAAATTTACAAACCGTTCCCCCAAACTTAAACCAAGAATCGCCAACCTATCTAGCCTATTCCTAGATTAACTCCGTGATGATGGAGCTATATCTACATGAGAATTCATCCTTGTCGCCCTAAACCTAATACTTTTTGACAAGTTTGCTCGAAAGAAGGCCTCACCAATCACACACGAATATCAATGGCTAGAAAGAAGGTTGAGGTTAGGGTAGGGGAAACCATTCCAATGATGGGACATGGCTACTTGGATAAACAAGAGTGGTGAAAGGGAAAAGATTATCCAAGTATGTATGAAGTGATCCACGAATTCATTCAAAAATGCATAAACACAATATTTACAAGTAAAAATTAAGGTTATCACTTAGATGGGGTTGAATTCAAGTCAAGGTTTGCTTCAATCAAGGCAAGAACAATAAGACATGAGATCAAGGCATGGTTCGTTCTTAATTTCTACACGAGATCAAAGCATCAAGTAACTAGCAACAATGGCATTGGACTAGACTCTTAATAAGGCACTTTACAAGGACAAATCTAGCATTGCTCCTAATGCTCATGCAAAGCTACCTTATGTGCTATGCATCTAGACTCAATAATATATGGAAATGCACTAAATTTTCAAATTTATTGAAAATGTATGATATGCATGAGACTCAAGGTGCAAAATACAAAATAAAACACCAAGAACGATGTTATATAACACATAAACCCTCCCCCAAACTTAAATTACACAATCCCTTGTGTAATAGAAGCTTAAGGAAGAGTTAAACAATGCATGAAAGAAGGAAAAAGATATGATTCTAAATGCTATATACAAAGTTTGGAGTGTTACCTTGGAAAAGGATGGAGGGGGCAAGAGGGATCAAGGGACGCCATATTCCATCACCTCATCCTAAGCACTTTAGTCCATAAGTTTATGCCCATATGGCCATCGAAAACCTACTCGCACTAAGAAAACTCATCAAAAGGAACTAACAACGAAAGAAAAGCATAAAAGGAAATATGTACAAGGATAAACTTGGGGTGTCTCCCAAGAGCACTTGGTTTAACGTCACTAAGTTCGACGTTTGTTACCCTTTTAGACGGGTGATTGGGGAGCGTGAGTACTCCATGGCGGTTCGGTAAGCTTGAGTTTGAGAACTTTACCCATTAAGCCTTGAAAACCAGTATGATTTGGCTCCCTAACCTCCGGTGTGAGGGTTTCTATGGCCTTGGCAAAAGGCTTAGGACGCTGATATGCTCAAATTAATACCCTAAAAAGTACTAAAGCAGTTGCTGCAGTATATGTAGGGGTCGAACACAAGGACTCCAGAAATCACACAATAGATTAATTAGATTCGAATTAAGCTAAACCAAAAGATGTAATTGAAAGCAGTTAGTAAATTAAAGCAGTTCGATTGGGAGAAAGTTAGGCTCAGGGTATTTCTCAGGAGATCAATGAATGCAGATAAACTAACTAGTCAGGATTCAGATTTAGCACAGTTCTTGAACTCAAATCACTAAAGTATAATTAACCAACTGTCGTTGCGAGAATTATCTAAATCTAAATCTTAGGAATTCCAAATCTCTTTGCGAATCCTAAAGTCTAAATCAGCTTTTAGATCAGGTTTGATTTGTTCACAAAAGAACTAAACCAAATCTGTTTGCGAATAGTTATTTTGCTCAGTTTAGGTTCTATCATGTAATTAATCGCACTCTCGCGCCTAATCAATTATCCTAAGATCTAAATTCTAGGTAGCTAATCTAGAACAAGCTTTGAACACAACCTAAAGCGAATAACTAATTCAGATAGTGAATCCTAATTAACTAATCAACCTAGTATTCAGAGAAAACCCTTATGAGAACCCTGAACCTAAAGTGGATCTACTCAGACATGGAGAATAAAAACAACATGATTGAATAGATCATCAACGAAATCAATAAAACACAAGAGTTAAGAGTTGTCTCCTCAAAAACCAAAGTAGAATCAAGAATAATGAAAAGCATAGCCATCAAAGTGGCTGAAAAACCTAATTATAATGCTAAAACACGTTCTGGGGTTTATTGTAATAATTAAAGACTTCTGGACCAAATTGCAAATCCTCAATTCTTCATTTAAGTCGCGACTCGTGTCTTCTGCAGTGGGTATCGACCGATACTAGTGAGTATCGATCGATACCAAGCGTGAAATCGGGTACTCAGCTACACGAACGTCTGCTTTGCTCCAAAACGCTCCAGAAAGCTCCAATATCTCCAATTATGCTCCAAACGTGCTAAAACTTGTAAAAGACTCTAAAACACTACGAAATAGTTGAAAGACTCTATAAAACGGACTTATATCATGGCCTAAAAGGGGTAAAAACCATGATATATCAACTCCCCCAGACTTAGCCTTTTGCTTGCCCTCAAGCAAAACAGAAAACTAAACCAAAGAAAGAGGTTTGAAAACGTAGAGACTCACCTGTTCATGAAACATCGCAATGACCCTTTTCCCAAGCACCCAAATGTCACCTAACCAGCTTTTGATCTAACCACCATGTACTTCTCCGTAGACATTCTCAGCTTCCTAGACTACACACATTATTTCACAGCATTGTTCAATCAAGCCATCCTCGCCAGTTTCATCGCTGTGATTAATGCCAAGAACCTTCTAGATTCTTTCTCATACAATATCATGACAAGGAACCACCATTTTTCACACTTTATGGTATTATTTCTCTCCCCCAGACTTATTTCTTATTATGTTCTATTTTCTCTTTTTTTTTAGATCTGCATATACATATCAAGGTATGAGACGCGAGTATTGATGGTGTTTGCCACCAAATCCCCGGTTCTTCCCTCTCAATGTATCAAAGGATGTAGGCGAATAATGGCATCATAGGAAAATTCTAGCCTCGCTTCCAATCCTGTGTGTGATCATTCCTCACCAAGTAGAATAATGGGATCGCTGGAAATTTTCCTAACCCTCTCTCAGAAGAAAATCATCTTATCTTTTCATGCATCTTATTAATTAACTTGTAACAGGGAGAGAAATACCATTACTTTAAACACGTGGGTTCCTTTGTCAGATACGAATGATGAATCAAGCTCTATGGACATCAATCACATCGATGAAGTGCAAAAATTTGGCTCAGGCATTAAAGAACTTTGCTGGAAACATGAGTGTCTTCTAGTTAACTGGTCAGCCTTTGGATTTTTCATTAGTCGATCTAAAACTGATTCTGTAACAATGGTCACTTAGAAGCAAGGCCAGATCAATAGATTCAAGAAAAAGATCACAGTCTCTAACAAAATTTTGACTCAATAAAACAACGAATGACTCAAAAACGACTGACTCTAAGAAAAACTAAAACAATGTCAGCTACTACCTCCCCCATACTTGAAAACACTGTCCCCAGTGTTATCTAGTCTAGTGTAGGTAAAAGAAAACAAAAGAACATAATAGAACGAAGAGAAACAAGAAGTTACCGTGCTGGAACATCGAGTGTTGACCGACACACGGCCAGGTATCGATCGATACCAGGATTAAGTCGACATGATGAACCTTCTAATTCGCGATTGGTGTCGACCGATACCAATTGGGTATCGATCGACACTCAGGCGATTTCGAGTTTTGCTCCTTGTGCATCCTGACACAAACACAAAACGAAAAACTACCTTGTGCAAGATAGAGCCTAACAAGATGCGGCTGTCTGAGCTTATTCTGTTCTCCATGGCTATTGGAGATATCATTGATGACGAGAACTATGAGTTGACTGAGCTTGATCTTGAGGTCAAATTAGGAGCAATCTTTGCACATCACCTGGTCTCTCTGAAGCCAAACCATTCTTGGGTGCCAGTCGCGGTGTAGCTCGGAAGACCGAGACAGTGGGTAGTCTACTTACCCATATCTTCTAGCACTTCAGTATTAACACAGCTAGCTGTTCGATAGTCACCACACGCACTGTCATGGATGAGAGACATCTGCAGAACCTTAGGTAGTTGAAGCCTGAGCGACGTTGGTGTTTCTCCAACACAGATGGGGATTTTATGATTCAGCTCCCCAACAGATGGCTGACGGACATTGGTGACGATCCCGATCAGCTGCGTTTCAAGCCTGATCCGAGCCTATTGATTGTTGCACCTCGCACTAGCCGGGGCCGAGGCTCTTATACTAGCGTACCTGCTGCTTCTAGGATGAGCAAGTACCTGACCTTGCTTGAGGTCGATCTCGACGTGCACGCCATCCTCCATCTTCTGCGAGTACTTTTCTCCCACCACCTCCGATTCCCATGGAGCAAGCTGCCTTTCAGAGGTTTGTCGTGGAGATTCTACAGAGCATCTGGAACCATATTTCACGTTGTGGCTGCATCCGTCCTCCTAGCCCATGCTCACCTTCAGGCGAAGGACCGTCTCATACTGCTGGAGATGATGATTCTGATGAGGATTAGTCCTCTCTTTTATCTGGTTCACTTTTCTTTTTCTTTTTCTTTTGAACTTTTGAGTCTCTTTATGTCTGCATTTTCTTTTGATTTTGAACTTTGTTGGATTATGCGTTATGATATCTTGTTGCTTTTAACATGTGTTTGAGTGATCTAAGAGTGCTAACTACCACTTTCGGATCCTTGGTCAAAAATTGAAAGCAATATTTTGTCACTTGTCGTTGAGGAGTTCCCAGTATCGACTTACGCCTGGTATCGATAGATACCAGGTTGTGTGTCGGTCGATACCAGGCCGTGTGTCGGTCGATACCCATGTTCCGTTACGGTAACTTCTTGTTCTTCATGATTCCAATCTGTTCTTTTGTTTCTTTTACCAACCTTAGGCTGGATAACACTGGGGACAGTGATGTTCAAGTCTGAGGGAGGTAGTTGCTGACATTGTTTTTGTTTTTCTTAGAGTCGGTCATTTTTGAGTCAAAAATTTGTATTTTTTTTATTGAGTCAAAAGTTGTTGGAGACTGTGATCTTTTTCTTGACTTTATTGTTCTGACCTTGATTTTAAGTGACCATTGTTACAGAATCAGTATTAGATCGACTAATGAAAAATTCAAAGGCTGACCAGTTAACTAGAAGACACTCATGTTTCCAGCAAAGTTCTTTAAAGCCTGAGCCAAATTTTTGCACTTCATCGATGTGATTGATGTCCGTAGAGATTGATTCCTCATTCGTATCTGACAAAGGAACCCACGTGTTTAAAGTTATGGTATTTCTCTCCCCTGTTACAAGTTAATAAATAAGATGCATTAAAAGATAAAATGATTTTTTCTGAGTAGAGGGTTAGGAAAATTTCAAGCGATCCCATTATTCTACTTCAGAGGGAATGATCACACAAAGGTGGAAGCGAGGTTAGGAAAATTTCCTGTGATACCATTATTCGCCTACAGCTTTGATTATTTTTGAAAGAAGAACCGGGGATTCGGTGGCAAACACCATCAATAATCGCATTACCTTTAATAAGTATATGCGAGATAACGTGAAAGAAATAAGTCTTGGGGAGTTGAAAATAATACCATAAGGTGTGAAAATGGATGGTTCCTTGTCATGATATTGTATGGGAATGAATCTAGAAGGTTCTTGGTATTAATCACAGCAATGAAACTGGCGATGATGAGCTTAATTGAACGATGCTGCAAAATAATGTGTGTAGTCTGGGAAAGCTGCGAATGTCTACGGAGAAGTACATGGTGGTTAGATTTGGAACTGGTTACGTGATATGTGGAGCACTAAGGAAAAGGGTCAAAGCAATGTTTCAAGAACATGTGAGTCTCTGTGTTTTCAAACCTATTTCTCTTGTTTAGCTTTATGTTTGCTTGAGGGCAAGCAAAGGCTAAGTCTGGGGGAGTTCGTATATCATGGTTTTTACCCATTTTAAGCCATGATATAAGTCCTTTTTTATAGAGTCTTTCTATTATTTTAGAGTCTTTTTAGGTTTTAGGTACGTTTGGAGCATTATTGGAGATATTGAAGCATTTTGGAGCTTTTTGGAGCCAAGCAGAGATCATGTAGCTGAGACACCGATTTGATGCATGAGTATCGATCGATACACTTATGGTATCGATCGATAACCGTCGAAGAAACAGAAGGATCGCAGCTTTTCTAAGATTTGAGAAACTGCAAATTACCCCAGAAGACTTTATTATTTACAAGAAGCTCCAGAACGTGACTTAGGTTATTTATTAGGTTTTTCAGCCACACTGATGACTACGCTTTATTTTACTTTGGTTTTGTGAGAGATCTTTTGGAGCCAGACAAGTCTGAAACTATGTTCGTCCGAGAGAATATTTCGAACCCTTGTTTTACTTTTTTCTTTATTATTTATTCAATGATTTATTCAGTCATGTTTATTGTTACAATCTCCATGTCTGAGTAGATCTCCTGTTAGGTTTAGGGTTCTCTTAAGGGATTTTTTTATTGCCAGGTTGAATTGTTGATTAGGGTTCATAATCTGAATTAGTTCTTCGCCTTAGGTTGTTTTGAAAGCTAATTCTAGATTGATCACCTGGAACTTAGATCTTAGGTTAATCGATTAGGCACGAGAGTGCGATTGAGAAACTTGATAGAACTTAGGGTGAGCAAAATAACTATTCGCAAAGAGATCTGGTTTAGTTGTTTTGTGAACAAATCAAACTTGAACTAAAAGCTGGTTTAGACTTTAGGATTCGCAAAGAGATTTGGAATTCTAGGGTTTAGACTTAGATAATTCTCGCAACGAGAGTTGGTTAATTATACTTTAGTGATTTAAGTTCAAGAACCGTGCGTAACCTGAACCCTGATTTGTTAGTTTATCTGCATTTATTGAGTTCCTGAGAAATACCATGAACATATCTTTCTCCCAATTGAATCACAACTTGTTTAATTTACGTATTTGCTTTCAATTCCATTGATCACTTAGCTTAATTTTCATCATACAATCTATTGTGTGATTTCTTGAGTCTCTGTGGATTCGACCCCTAAGTATTCCAATCGACAAAGCTTTAGTACTTATAGGGTATTAATTTGAGCTTATCAACGTGTTTTCGTAGAAGAGATTGAGCTTCATCACAAGTGCAGTCGGATTTCCATATAGACTTCACCCTGAGACAGCACATTGTATGGACTTCAAAATTGCAAAAGTCTTTGTTAAGGCATATCTTACTAAATAGCTACCAAGAGTCATGAAATTCAGCACCAATGGAAGAACGAATGAAGTCGAGTTTAGTTACCCGTGGCTGCCTCATTGTTGCTCAAATTGTGGTAAGTGGGGACACTCCACACAATATGCTTAGCTATAGCTGGGTCGCAAGTGGAACAGAACATTCATGATTCAAAGAAAAAATCAGAAAGTATCGGATGAAGAACACTCAAATGATTCTTTAGCCATTGTTGTATCTGAAAGTGAAACTTCAAAGGAAATCATGGTTTTTGAAGAAGAAAAAACAATCTCAAACTCAAAGTAAGAAGAGGGTGAATGGAAGAAAGTGTCACTAACAAAGGCAGGAAGAAGCCCAAATAAGAAAGAAAAGATTTGGCTTATGGTCAAGTATCGATATTATCATCACGATATGCGATATTAAGTGATAAGGAAGCAGATAAGGAAGACGCAGAGGGGAATAATTGTATTGGAAAGGAAGATGGTTTAGACAAAGACGAGAAAGCAAAGGTTATTCGGGAAGAAAGAGAAGAAGACTCAGCGAAAACAGGTGGTGATGTTGGAAATTCTAATGAGAAAACAGAGGATGTTTCGAATATGGTGCAAAGGATAGAGCCATCTTGAACACAATCACCAACTCAAAACTTTAAGGGTAAGCTGCCTACGGACCCAAATGCTCAAAAAGCAAGGGATTCAATTTTAAACACTCAGCCAAGACGTTACATGGATTCAATCAAGACACTAAGCACATTGTGGTCCGCAAGTGGATAAAGAAACACTCATTTCAATTTGGTTGTTTGTTGGAAACTAGAGTCAAGGAAAGGAAGGCTGAAAGGATTGGCTCATTAGTTTTCAAAAATGATCTTTTATATCAAACTATGATGCATGAAGGAACCAAAATTCGCACATATCGAAGATCGGCGTATTCGGTTTAAGGTTTATGAGAACTATTTTTATTAGATTTATAGATGTGCCGTTGAAGGCTACCTACGTATCCTTTGAAGGGATCAAGCCAAAACGTAGTTCTTGTTACTAAGGATGTTTTTGTCTAAGTTCTCCCTTGAGAGATGATTATTATGAATGGGGGGCTCTCCTATTATAATTCTTAATGTCCCTTGATCTTCTTTTTCCTTCTTGAATTGGTATTGGCAATTGTCGTTTTTCTTGAAGTCGATAAGGATAATCTCCTTTCTTCTCGGGATTTGTCTTTTATCAAATAAAAGGAGATTTTTCCCTTATCAAATAAAAGGAAATATTCATTTTATTTCGTAAGTCGGTTCTGATGGGCTTTGAAGTCGATTGTTGAGCTGATTTTAACTCGTACCGTGTTAAACCGGGGGAGTGCTAAACTCACCACCAACAATAAGTCCCCCCCCCCTCAGCTCGGCGAAGGAGTTCTTTAAGTTAGGCGAAGTTCATGGAGAATTCTTTAGCCCGGTTGGAGTTGAAATCAGCATCATGTCTTTGATGATCGAACTTCCTTTGCAGAATAGATATTTCTCGACTTTGTTCCTGCAGAAAATTACCAAAGACGCGAGATTGAGCTCGAGACTGAGCTATGCGTTTGTTAGTTAGGTGCGAGGTCGGCCTCGGCTTTTCCAAGTTCGGTTTCGATATTTCGTGCGAGACTGTGAGGTCGGCGAGCTGTGATTGCGAGCTGCCCAATTGTTAGATCTGTGAGTGACGATTACGAGTTGACATAATGCGAAGTCAGCGAGCTGCGCGGTCGGAGAACTGCGATCGTGAGCTCGGCGAGCAGGAGGTCGTGAGCCGTGGTCGTGAGATAGGCGAAGCTGCGAGGTCAGCGAACTGTGATTGCGCGATGAGTAAGTTGCGACGACTGAGCTACCTAACTGCTAGACCGACGAACTGCGACCCCGAACTGCGACCATGAACTGCCTTACTGTCGGATCGACGAGCTACGACCACGAACTGCCTTACAGCGAAGTAGGCTATATGTTCGATTGGGAGGTAGGCGGACGTCTCCCTTTTTTTCTCTCTTTTTTTGTGAATTGTAGCTCGACTTAAAGGGATGGACCCTGTGATTGAATCTGAAGAGAAAATATATTCTAATAATAAAGTAAAATTTTTGATAAGGAGTACCTTAATTTTAGGGAGCTCGGTAGATGAGGTATGACCGGTAAGTGATGATATCGGTGAACGTTCCCCTTTTTTTGAATCTCGACTTTTCTTACATGATTTATGTCGAGCTCGGGTGATGTATGGTGGACCAGAATCTGAGCCTATTATGCCATATATTATATGGGCCATAAGCATATATGAGCCCAAATAAAAACAATCCGACTTTTCTTCGCCAGTTCAGTTTTGTAGCAGGTCGGGGTGAGAGTGAGTGAGGTTTCATGGTGAGTTCGTCACGTTGAGTTTGAGATCATCGGGTTCGATAAGCGCGCCTCGGCGAACTCGGCGTGTTCTACAAGTTCGGTGAGTGATCTCATGTTCGGCACGTCTCCAAGCTCGGCAGTTTGGCACGTCTCCATGCTCGGCACGTCCTTTTCCGTGATCGTGGTTCGTGTAACATCTAGATTTCTGGTATATGCGGAGAGGCTTATAAGAATTGATTTGGCTACATATGTCACCAAAGTGCACTTATCTTTTTGGTCACTTGTCCAGAGAGAACTCCAAGAGTTAAGCGTGCTTGAGCTGGAGAAATTTAAGGATGGGTGACCTACCGGAAAGTGATTCGCGGTACTGTGCGAGTGAGGACAAAACACGGGGAAAGATCATGTGGTGATTGCAGGGTCAGTAAACAAGTCTTACGAGCCTCCCGGACTAGCGTACCGGCCGTCGGACGAGGGTGGGGCCCACGGGCCGACAGAGGGAGTGGGGCCCACAGGCAAGGGGCGGTCGGGGCGTTATAAGTGGTATCAGAGCCGAACCCAAAAACGTGTGTGGAGTCATGTGTGCTCACACCGTCAAGGGTAACGGTCCTGGTGCGCAACGAGGACGTTGCGCTCTGTGAGTGGGGGTGATTGTAACATCCCGATTTCTGGTATATGCGGAGAGGCTTATAAGAATTGATTTGGCTACCTATGTCACCAAAGTGCACTTATCTTTTCGGTCACTTGTCCAGAGAGAACTCAAAGAGTTAAGGGTGCTTGAGTTGGAGACATTTAAGGATGGGTGACCTATTGGGAAGTGATTCGCGGTACTGTGCGAGTGAGGACAAAACACGGGGAAAGATCATGTGGTGATTGCAGGGTCAGTAAACAAGTCTTACGAGCCTCTCGGACTAGCGCACCGGCCGTCGGACGAGGATGGGGCCCACTGGCCGAGAGAGGGCATGGGGCCCACAGGTAGGGGGCGGTCGGGGCGTTATAGTTCGTCTCGGTGAGCTCGTGATCTCTTATACGTGATCATGAGCACGGTTTGTTTTTGGCGTGATTGACATCTTCGATATGTTGAGTTCGGTGGTAAGCGTCTTGGTGTGTTGTCATGATTGGCTTCGTCATGCATGTTACATTGAGCTCGCTCATTGTTTTCCCTCTCTAGGATTTTCTTCTACGCTTCCCCAATATTCTCCTCCATGGATTCTTTTCAGCAAGATTGTTCCAAGAGATGTTCAACGTCTCTAGGTATTTGGATAGAGAAGTTGGGAAATCATCACCGGATATATTGTTCTGTGATAAACTAATGAAGCTGGGGTTCCCACAGATCCCGAAACTGAGATCGGAAAAATCGCCGGATAAATTGTTGTAGATTTGAGGATAGAGATATCTTCCGAGAAACAGAGATGGCAAGAACCTTCGGAAGCCCATGTCGGTGATTGGAGAATTGTTGATTTAATCAGTAAATATGATGAGATTTTCATGTCGTCTTCGTGTTTCTGATTTCTAGGATTAAAAAATATTTCTCCACAAATCCTCAATATTCTTTTCCCCATAGTCGGCGCCAATTGTTGATTCTAAAAATCACACAAGGGGTAAAACAGGTAACTTTGATCGGAATCTCGTTTTATTGATTGAATTCGACGTTACAACAGAGGTTTGGTGAAAAAGAACTAAGGATACTAAGGAATTTGAGATCGGCGCTTGATGGAGCTCTCTCTCTTTTCTTTTGTCTCTCAGATGATTGCTGATGCCTTGAATTGCTGATGCCTTGAATGAGCTTGTCTCCTCCCTATTTATAAGATTCGGTGTCGGTTGTCACGAGAATATTTCCTTTTACGAAGTTCGATTAGGAAAAGGAAATATTCCGAATTCTTCTCCGATATAAGGAAAACTTCCATGTATCTCGGAGGTCGGTCTATGCTCTGTCGTAACAGGTTGGGCCTTCATTGGGCTTTTAGATATCGGTAGCCGAGATGGGTTCGCTTTTGGGCTTCGGGCTCAGCCCGTCGGATCTCGGTCCATTTTCCTCCTGTACGAATCGTCGTAAAGCGGTATTCATCGAACCTGTCTCGATTCGAACCGAGTTAAACCGGGGAGTGCTAAACTCTCCACTAACAATTGGTCCCCCCCCTCACTTATGCGAAGGAGTCTTTTTTGAATTCGGCGAAATTTCAAGTACTCTTTAGCTCGGTTAGAATTGAGATCGGTACGGTTTTGTTCAAATCTTCCTTCCAAATCCGGCGAACTCCTTTCGGGATTCTTGAGTTCGGAGCTTTTTCCCAAGTTGCATAATGTGTTGATTCTGATACTCCGAGTTCGGTGAATCTTTCTTGGGAGGGGTGCGTCGAATTGTCTTCCCGACTGTCGCATAATTCGAGGAGTTGTCATCATTGATCTTCTTGCTATTTAAACCGCTCGAACCTCTCTTATTTTTCACTTCTTACTTGTTCTCAAAAAGGTACTTTCGCTTTCTCTCTCTAGCGCTCTCCTTTCTCTCTAGGTTTTATTTATTTTTCCGTTCTCCGATCGACCCTCCGCCGCGATTTTTCCGATTTGTTCGAAGATCTTCAAGTTTCTCATTCGATCTTCATACTATTCTTCATCGATTCCTTCCTTTCAATCGAGATGAATTCGAGAATTTCTTCGATCTCAGGTTATTTATAGATTCCTTCCTCTGTTAATGACCGAACTCCACGCCCAGAGCTCCCCGATCTCGGGTTATTTATAGATAGCTCCGATTCGAGTTCGGATGGTTTAAACGACGTTCATCAGGAACTGATCAGGTGTAATTCTCGGCATGCCGTTGTCGGACCAAGCAGCTCAAGGGTCGTCATCCAGGTCCCTCATCTTATCCATGAGGATGAGCCCGAAGTCAAGGTTCAAGCTAAGGATGCGAACGAAGAGGTTGCAGAATCGGGTGACCAAGTTCAGGCGAATCGGGAATTTGCAGCTCGGCTTGCAGAGGGCGAAGATGTAACTCGACCGGATGATCATGTTGCTTTATCGGCAGTTCGTCAAGACGATGAAGACGATACTGCCTCACCAATAGTTGTACGGACGATTGAGAGGCCTTCAACTGTCGGGCAGACTCGTTCTAAAAGGGGGACGGTTCATGACACCTTGGAACGATGCAATGCTCCGGATGATCTGGTCTTTATAATTCCGAAAACCAACTATCGGCCTTGGGATCCCCCTGAAGGTTATATATGCGTCTATGAGGAGTATTTTAGAAGCTGCGGTCTTCAGTTTCCTCTTCCAGAGCTTCTTTACAAGTACTGTAAGAGACGACATGCCGCGATCTCCGAACTCATGCCGGCTACGATAATCAATATCATGGGTCTCCTTGCTCTTGAGGATGAGTGCGGTATTCCCATCACGGTCAAGATCTTCGAAAAATTGTTTCGGGTAATCCGAGGACTAGGCCTTGGTTTTTGTCGGCTAACGCAAAGCCGGAGTATGATCTATTTACTGGGAACAAGCCGAGCAAGGTTAACAACTGGAGCTCTCGATACTTTTATGTCAAGATTGATGAGTTCTCTGTTGAGCGTCCTGACGGGAGCTACCGAACGCAGTGGATGACTCCTATTGGTAGATATTGGTTTCTCGATCCTTATTCTTTGTTTTGTTTTGCCTAAGTTTTGTTTCTCTTTCTGTCCTCAGGTCGTCACGTACCGAGCTTCCTTATCACCACACTCGGATTTACTTTCATTCACGCGAAGCAGTTAAGCGCGGCTGGGAAAGCTCGGTGGCCCGAGATATACCAGGAAAATTTTGACTTAAAAGCCAAACGAGCTCTTAAAGGTACACGTCGGTAAATTTTTCTTTGCAATCCGGCAGTCGTTTCTGTTTCCGACTTGTTTTATATGTATATTTTTTTTATGTAGCGAATCCTTCTCGTCAACGAAAAATGAAGCTCAATAACATTCCTAATTAGACCGCTGATATGGATGGCGAAGAAGAAAATGTTGTAGTTCCGTCCGTCAGTCAGGACGGGCAAACTGCTGCCGACGAGGAGGTCGTCGAAGAACAGGTTCCCGGTGGGGAACCGGTCCCTATCGAAGGACGAGCTCCCCCTGTAGATGTGACGAAGAAAAAGAAAAAGAAGAAGAAGGGTAAGAGGTCGACCAAGCAGGCCGTTGAGCTCGGTGCGGAGGATGCCAAACTTCAGAATGTCGAGAATGACACAGTGGTCGAATCGGACCGCTCCACTGCATCGAAGAGGCAGCGAACTTCTGGGACTGCTGCCCATTATGTCAGTTTTGACTACGACAAAAATGAGCCGGTGACGAACGACGTAGGGGCTTGCGCCGATCTGTATCGGCAACTGAACTTCAGCTCGGAGGTGCTTCCTGCAGTCGAAGATCTTTTCCAGTCCCATGTTTACAAAAATTTGGCTTGAAGCACTGCTGAGGTAAACGAGTTTTCTGAGTTCGGTTGATACCGCCTTTATTTTTTTTTTCTATGTTCCTAGTCGTGACAGGCTTTTCCCTTTTTCTTAAGACCGGCGTACAGGCTATGGAACTTCGCAAAGCATTGCTCGTCGAGTAGGAGAGGACGAGGGCTGGTGATTTCGTAGTTGCCGAATTGACGAGAGATGTAGCCGAGTTGAAGGCCTCTAACGCTGAGCTGGCTAGGGAGAAGGATGCCCTCGCTCCTGCTCCGGGATACGTCTCGTCTGCGAGCCGGTCGCACTCAGCAGATTATGAAAACGAAAGAAGTCACCAAGAAATGCCAAGTTTGGCTCCAAAAGGTCAGGGATCATTTGGCGGCCTTGATCGGGTTAAAAAACCGTTCCTTGCCATTAATCAAGTTCAAGGGGTTCTTGGCTTTTGCAATAGCCTCCAGGCGAAGCACTGTATTGTCATCCCGCCGTCGTGTATTGAAAAGCTCAAAAAGAACAAAGCCATGAAGTCAGCCGAATATGAGGCGATCGATCTCTACGAGCTTGCCGAGGGAGATCTGGTGGTGTCGCCTTTTGTTGAGCCGATTCGTCCAGAGATTTCTCCTCCGGTAGGTACTGAGGTCCCGGCGGGCATCGACATGTTTGGTTCTAACCAGGCTGGAATGTCCGGCCACCGAGCTGACGGTATGCGAAACCAAAATGTATGACTCATGTATTTATTATTTTTTCTTATATAGCTCGGTTTATTGTTCTTTTCGCATGTGGCGTTTTGACTCGTAGTTTTTTTGTTTTTGCCCAAGGGGGCTTATAACTCGACCTTTTGGACCGGAGGGTTTTTTATAGTCCGGTATCCCCTATATTTTAGTACGAACTCTGATTATGACTTTTAGTCGCTTTTTGGAAGGTTTATCTTATCGAATCTCGGCTTGTTTGAAGTCGTAAATTTATACGAACTTCTCAAGTCTGCCGTACACAAAATGGGGCTGTAAATAGTACGGTCTTATGATATATAATGGTTTTTACCCCTTTTAGGCCATGATATAAGTCCGTTTTATAGAGTCTTTCTACTATTTCGTAGTTTTTTAGAGTATTTTACAGGTTTTAGCACTTTTGGAGCATTACTGGAGATATTAGAGTTTTATGGAGCATTCTGGAGCAAAACTGAAGTCTGTTGACTAAGTACCCGATCAAAGCGTCAAGCATCGATTGATACCCTTTGGTATCGATCGACACCCATCGAGGAGGTTACAAGTCGCGACTATTAATGAAGTTTTAAGAATTGCATAACTTGCCCAGAAGACTTTAATATTTACAAGAAGACCCCAATTCGTGTTTAGACTATTTAATTAGGGTTTACAGCCACTTCGTTGGCTATGCTTGATTATTGTAACGCCCGCGTTCCGGAAAATAAATTAATTAAATTAATTAATTTAATTGTTTCGGAATTTTCCTTCGGGTTTTGAGCCTCAGACAAATCTGGAGAAATTAATTATTGGGAGAAATAATTAATTCGGGTTTGTTCCGGGGGTGTCATAAACCGATTCAGAAGTTGTGGGGTTTTTCTCAAAGTTTAGTCTTTTTCTTGTCTTCTTCTTCCTCTCATCTCTTGCGTAGAAACCAGATCTTGGATAAGAGAAGAAGATTGGTCGCGAGAGAGAGAGAGAGAGAGAGAGAGGGAGAGCGTGAGAGAGAGGTGAAGCTTGGTGAAGCTTGGGTCTTGCGAGATCGATCGAAGCTTGAAGAAGAGGTTGGCGGCCTGGGTTTGTGCGTGAGCTTGGGAGGTCTTCTTGAGCTTGGGGAAGTCACTCTAGAGCTCAATCCATCGTGTCTAAGGTGAGTTGTGACCAAAGGCTAGCATTTAAGCTGTGTGAAGCTTGTTCTTCTTGTTGATTTCGCAACTCTTGCTTGCTTCTTGGTTGTTGATTTCGCGATTCATGCTCGTCCTTCTTGTTGTTGATTCGCGACTCACACTTGTTCTTCTTGCGGCCGGTTTGCGATTTCCGCTTGCTCTTCTTGTTGATTGTTTCGCGATCCATGCTGGTTCCCTTGTTGCTGTTTCGCGATCCATGCTCGTTCATGTTGTTGTTGTTTCGCGGTTCTTGTTGTCTTCTTGGTTGTTGGTTCCGCGACCCGAGTTGTCTCTTGTGGACTGATCCGAGCTTGTCTCTCGTGAGTGATTCGAACTTGTTCTTGTTGTGCTTGTTTTGCGATCCCTTGCTCGCTCTCTTGGTTGTGGATTTGCGATTCCGAGTGGTTTCCTGTGTTGTTGTTTGCGATCCGAGAAAGCTTAGCGGGAGTTGGATCGTTAAGCTGGTGTTCGGGCTATTCTTGGATTGCTAATTGCGTTGGGTTTCCTTTTAATGGTGATTAATTGTGTTGGGCTTTCCTTTAATTTGTGATTAATTGCGATTAATTGTTAAGCTTGTGTTGGGTTTCCTTTATGTGATTAATTGCGATTAATTGTTAAGCTTGAGTTGGTTATTCTTTTTTTTTTGGCGTAAATTGTTAATTGTTGATTATTGGTGCTTATTGGTAGCCTGTTGTTGGGATGACCAATCTCACTCAGCATTTGGTTAGCCAAATGTTGATGCATCACTTTTGTCGATGCAGGTAAAGATAAGGTGTGATCGTGGAATCGAGGCAGTGAAGAGGGGATGATTAGGACCCGGGGGTTTGTTGTTGTTGTTGTCTTTGCTTTTGACGTTATAGAACTGCTAGTTGGTATGAACTGTAGAACTTGGTTTGTTCTCGTATTTGCGTTGTTTAATTATTGTGTGATTTTATAAAAAAAAAAAAAATTTGAGTGCGGTCGTTTCATTTTGGTATCAGAGCCCTTACGGTTCTAGGAGCCTAGGTGGTTCTAGAATAAATTGGGTATTGTGTGGGGGTCTTAGAATCATCCTCTTCGAGCCTTGTGAGATTCCACGGTGAGTATCTTTATTGTGATGATTGTGTTTAGTTTTCTTAGCTTGTGCTTCTGCACGTGTGCAGATGGCTAGAGGGCGTGGTAGGGGTCGTGGCCGTGGTAGAGGTCGTGGCCGTGTGCCGGCGGAGCAGGTCGAGGATTCGCGTGCGAGTCAGGTTGGGTCTGAGGGTGCGGCCGAAGTGAGTGCCGTTGGGGGTGGTGTGAGCGTCAGTGTGGCTGGTGTTCCAGCGGGCGCTGCGGGTGTAGCAGCGGGTGATGCTCGTGCCCGAGATGATCGCATAGCGGATCTGTTGACGAGGTTGTTGGAGCGGTTACCAGAGAGGGTACCGGCTCAGGTTCCTGTGGCTCCGGTGGTGGTGGAGGCTCAGCCTCAGGCGGCAGCTGCGGTTGCTGAGGAGGTCCCATCCTATCTAAGGATGATGGAGCAGATGCTGAGGATTGGCACGGGGTTCTTTTCTGGAGGTGCTAATCCGGAGGAAGCTGATGCGTGGTTGAGGAGGATAGAGAGGAATTTCCTCTCGAGTAGGTGTCCTGCGGGGTACCAGGTGGACATTGCGGTCCATTTTCTGGAGGGTGATGCGCATCTCTGGTGGAGGGGTGTGGCAGCACGGAGAGCGCAGGCCGCGATGGCTTGGGCGGATTATGTGGAGGAGTTTAACTCCAAGTTCTTTCCTCAGGAGGCGTTCCACCGGTTAGGGGCGAGGCTTGCGAGTTTGACTCAAGGGGATCGGTCGGTACGCGAGTACGAGGTGGAGTTCGTCCGGCTCGGGTCTTTTGTTAGACGAGCGGGTGAGAGTGAGTCGGCCCGTGTGCAGAGATTCTTGATGGGTCTTCGGGTTGACTTGAGGAACCGTTGCATGGTGAGGTCCTTTCGCACGGTCGATGAGTTGGTAGAGACTGCAGCTCTGCTTGAGGAGGGTCTGAAGGACGAGGTGTTAGTGGCTACACCGCGTTCTCAGGCGAGATCGGTACAGCCGCAGTCCGGTTCGAGCAGAGGCAGTAGTAAGCCGACGCACGGACAGAAGCGGAAGCGGGAGAGCGCTTCGAGTAGTAGTCGGGGTGGTCCGGGTTGCTTTGGTTGCGGGAGCATGGATCACCGAGTGGCGAGCTGTCCTCAGAAGGGCGGAGCGCGAGTGGATACTCGAGTGTGCTATCACTGCAAGGAGGCGGGGCACATCAGGCCTCAGTGTCCCCAGTTGCGGCAGAGGGAGACCTCGGTAGTGCAGCCTCTCAGGCAGGTGGCATCAGCGCCTCGAGTGTACTCTATCACCGAGACCGGCGAGCCGAGTTCCAGGCCGATCACAGGGACCTTGTGTGTTGGAGGTGTAGAGTGTCATGTGTTGTTTGACACAGGAGCATCGCATTGCTTCGTTTCTCCGGAGTTGGCTGAGAAGGCTAATCTCCGGAGCGAGCCCGGTGTGAATTTGGGTTTCGTGGAGGTCGCCGGAGGGAAGCTCCTGAGGATTCACGGTCGGGTGCGAGACGTGGATGTTCAGGTAGCAGGAGAGTCCATGGCTGCCGATTTGATTATCTGCTCAGTGGAGCTGTACGATGTCATCTTGGGCATGGATTGGCTCGGGAAGTTCAGGGCGCATCTGGACTGTCACCGAGGGCGAGTTGAGTTCGACCAGGGGAAAGGGAAGTTGGTGTATCAGGGCGTGAGACCGACTTCCGGGAGTCTCGTGATCTCGGTTGTGCACGCAGAGCGGCTGATCGAGAGAGGTTGCGAGGCGTATTTGGCTACCATTTCATTGCCGGAGGCCGTCGGAGAGGCTAGGGTTCAGGATATTCGCGTGGTTCGTGAGTTCCAGGATGTGTTCCAGTCGTTGCAGGGGTTGCCACCATCTAGGTCGGATCCTTTCACGATCGAGTTGGAACCGGGGACGGCACCGATATCCAGGGCTCCTTATAGGATGGCTCCCGCAGAGATGGCAGAGCTGAAGAAGCAGCTGGAGGAGTTGTTGAGTAAGGGATTTATTCGTCCGAGTTCTTCGCCGTGGGGAGCGCCAGTGTTGTTCGTGAAGAAGAAGGACGGGAGTTTTCGGTTGTGTATCGACTATCGGGGACTTAACCGGGTCACAGTGAAGAACAGGTATCCTCTTCCGCGGATTGATGAGCTGTTGGATCAGTTGAGAGGGGCTACTTGGTTCTCCAAGATTGACTTGGCGTCGGGTTATCATCAGATTTCCATCGATGAGGTAGATATCCGGAAGACGGCTTTCAGATTTCGTTATGGTCACTACGAGTTTGTGGTGATGCCATTTGGGTTGACTAATGCACCGGCTGCATTTATGAGATTGATGAACAGCGTTTTCCAGGAGTATCTAGATGAGTTCGTGTTCATCTTTATCGATGACATCTTGGTGTATTCGAGGAGCCGGGAGGAGAATGAGGTACATCTGCGTGTGGTTCTCTCGAGGCTGCGGGAACAGAAGTTATTTGCTAAGTTGAGCAAGTGTAGCTTCTGGCAGCGGGAGATCGGTTTTCTGGGTCACATTGTCTCTGCGGAGGGAGTGTCGGTAGATCCAGGGAAGATCCAGGCCATTAGTACTTGGCCGAGGCCAAGGAATGCCACTGAGATTCGGAGTTTTCTTGGGTTGGCAGGGTATTATCGGCGGTTCGTCAAGGGTTTTGCGAGTTTGGCTAAGCCTATGACGAAGCTAACAGGGAAGGATGTTCCTTTCGTGTGGTCCTCAGATTGTGAGAGGAGTTTCGCAGGGCTGAAGGCCATGTTGTCTAGTACTCCAGTATTGGCGTTACCTGAGTCGGGTGAGCCTTACGTGGTGTACACCGATGCGTCGGGAGTGGGTCTGGGTTGTGTGTTGATGCAGCGGGGGAAGGTTATTGCCTATGCTTCGCGGCAGCTGCGGAAGCATGAGGGCAACTACCCTACCCACGACTTGGAGATGGCTGCAGTGGTTTTTGCATTAAAGATTTGGAGATCTTATCTTTATGGCGGAAAGGTGCAGGTGTTCACAGATCATAAGAGCTTGAAGTACATTTTCACTCAGCCTGAGTTGAATTTGAGGCAGAGGCGCTGGATGGAGCTAGTGGCCGACTATGATCTGGAGATAGCTTACCATCCTGGTAAGGCTAATCTGGTTGCGGATGCGTTGAGTCGAAAGCGGGTGGCTTTGGCTCGGGAGCTCGAGGTAGAGTCCTTGGTGAGCGAGATTAGCACATTGCGCTTATGTGTTGTATCTCAGGAACCTTTGGGCTTGGAGGCGGCTAACCAGGCAGATCTTTTGAGCAGGGTTCGGTTGGCTCAGGGAAAAGATGAGGGTTTGGTTAAGGCTTCGAGAGCAGAGGGTTCTGAGTATCAGGTATCTGCGAACGGCACTATCCTTGTTAGTGGGAGGGTATGCGTACCTTTGGATGAGGATTTGCGGCGAGAGATCCTGAGCGAGGCTCATTCGAGTATGTTTGCGATTCATCCCGGAGCGACTAAGATGTACCGCGATCTCAAGCGCTATTATCATTGGGTCGGGATGAAGAAGGATGTGGCTAACTGGGTTGCTTCGTGCAACGTGTGCCAGTTAGTGAAGGCGGAGCACCAGGTCCCGAGTGGTTTGTTGCGGATTTTACCCATTCCAGAGTGGAAGTGGGATATGATCACGATGGATTTCGTGGTGGGATTACCAGTTTCTCGGACCAAAGATGCTATTTGGGTCATCGTCGATCGATTGACCAAGTGTGCGCGTTTTCTGGCCATTAAGAAGACCGATGGGGCGGCAGTCTTGGCTAGGAAGTACGTGCAGGAGATTGTGAGACTATATGGAGTACCGGTGAGTATCGTTTCGGACCGGGACCCTAAGTTCACATCGGAGTTCTGGAAGGCGTTTCAGGCAGAGATGGGCACGAAGGTGCACTTGAGCACGGCGTATCATCCTCAGACAGATGGGCAGTCCGAGCGGACCATTCAGACTTTGGAGGATTTGTTGAGGATGTGCGTGCTGGATTGGGGTGGTCATTGGGTGGATCACTTGAGCTTGGTTGAGTTTGCGTATAACAATAGTTACCAGGCGAGTATTGGCATGGCTCCATATGAGGCTCTGTATGGGAGGCCCTGTCGTACCCCCTTGTGTTGGACCCAAGTGGGGGAGAGGAGCACTTTGGGTGCGAGTTTTGTTCAGGAAACTACAGAGAAGATCCGGATTTTGAAGCTGAACATGAAAGAGGCCCAGGATCGGCAAAATAGTTATGCTGATAAGAGGCGGAAAGAGCTTGTGTTCGAGGTGGGAGATAGTGTGTATCTCAAGATGGCTTTGCTGAGAGGGCCGAACAGGTCCATTGTTGCGACTAAGTTGAGTCCGAGGTATATTGGACCGTTCCGGATTGTAGAGCGTGTTGGACCGGTAGCGTATCGGTTGGAGTTACCCGCGGTTATGCAAGCTTTTCATAAGGTGTTCCATGTGTCGATGCTGAAGAAGTGTTTGCATAGGGGTGACGAGGTATTGGCTGAGATTCCGCCAGATCTCCAGCCCAATATGACCGTTGAGGCGAGACCTTTGAGAGTTCTCGAGCGGAGGGTCAAGGAGCTTCGTCGGAAGAAGATTCCGATGATGCGAGTTCTGTGGGACTGTGGCGGTGTTCAGGAGGAAACTTGGGAGCCAGAGGCTAGGATGGAAACGAGGTTCCAGAAGTGGTTTCAGAAGCAAGCTGCGGCTTGAGTTCCATCGAGAGGTTCCAGTTTCGGTTGTAGCTGTATGCTATGTGTGTTCATTTTGTATTGCCGTTGTGTAGAACGATGTTACATTATGATGTGTAATAAGATGAGTATTTCTTATTAGTGACTTGTGAGTCGCGGGTTGCATTGCGTGTCTTAGTTACGCTTGTTCGGGAAAATGAGTCGAGTGACGAGACCGGGTTATTTCACTTAACGGTTCTATGTGGTGGGTTGGATTGCAGGCGTATGGTACTTGTTTGTTTTATTACGTTTGTATTGATGACTTACTGCAGAGAGTTGTTGGGTGTTAAGGATAGCCTAGTCGTAGTTGTCTTGACAAGTTTTTCTAAAGCAAGCCGACACTGGAAGGTGCGCAAGGGAGGTGCGATGGCCGGGTTATTGGTCATGCACGGCAGATATTCCGGGTATGGAGTATAGTTCAGTCGAGATGCTTAGAGATATGTGATTTATTGCTCGTTGGGAGGACTGGATCCTCCGGTGCCGATAGCTCGCAGGACTGTGTGTCCTGGGAGTGTGAGTGGCGATGTACCCAGTCTCGGGAAATTTATAGCCTAGAGTGATACGTGATACCGTGGATTCGTAAGGAGTATGTCCCAGACGTGGGATATATTACCTAGAATTGAGTGGTATGGGGTATTGGGACTCTTGTAGGTTATATTACCGAGTGGAGTGGTACGGCATATACCTAGAACCCGAAGATGCTGCGGTGTCTTGGGTGATATGGTATGGTGGATATCCTGCGGGATATGGCTGATGCTCGGAACTCAGAGATGCTGCGGTGTCTTGAGTAATGGGGTTGGCCGGTGTTTGAGCAATAAGTGCATATGATGCCGAGGTGTTATAAGCATAGGGACTGAATGGGAAACCTCGGAGGTTGGTATTGGACCTCGTGTGAGTATTGAGATGGTCGGGTTTGGCCAAAGGTTGTGTAATCGTTGCGACGATAAGGTTCATTGGAGATGAACGGTTCATGGGAAATGAACGGTATCGAAGATTCGAGGACGAATCTATGTTAGTGGGGGAGAATTGTAACGCCCGCGTTCCGGAAAATAAATTAATTAAATTAATTAATTTAATTGTTTCGGAATTTTCCTTCGGGTTTTGAGCCTTAGACAAATCTGGAGAAATTAATTATTGGGAGAAATAATTAATTCGGGTTTGTTCCGGGGGTGTCATAAACCGATTCAGAAGTTGTGGGGTTTTTCTCAAAGTTTAGTCTTTTTCTTGTCTTCTTCTTCCTCTCATCTCTTGCGTAGAAACCAGATCTTGGATAAGAGAAGAAGATTGGTCGCGAGAGAGAGAGAGAGAGAGAGAGAGAGGGAGAGCGTGAGAGAGAGGTGAAGCTTGGTGAAGCTTGGGTCTTGAGAGATCGATCGAAGCTTGAAGAAGAGGTTGGCGGCCTGGGTTTGTGCGTGAGCTTGGGAGGTCTTCTTGAGCTTGGGGAAGTCACTCTAGAGCTCAATCCATCGTGTCTAAGGTGAGTTGTGACCAAAGGCTAGCATTTAAGCTGTGTGAAGCTTGTTCTTCTTGTTGATTTCGCAACTCTTGCTTGCTTCTTGGTTGTTGATTTCGCGATTCATGCTCGTCCTTCTTGTTGTTGATTCGCGACTCACACTTGTTCTTCTTGCGGCCGGTTTGCGATTTCCGCTTGCTCTTCTTGTTGATTGTTTCGCGATCCATGCTGGTTCCCTTGTTGCTGTTTCGCGATCCATGCTCGTTCATGTTGTTGTTGTTTCGCGGTTCTTGTTGTCTTCTTGGTTGTTGGTTCCGCGACCCGAGTTGTCTCTTGTGGACTGATCCGAGCTTGTCTCTCGTGAGTGATTCGAACTTGTTCTTGTTGTGCTTGTTTTGCGATCCCTTGCTCGCTCTCTTGGTTGTGGATTTGCGATTCCGAGTGGTTTCCTGTGTTGTTGTTTGCGATCCGAGAAAGCTTAGCGGGAGTTGGATCGTTAAGCTGGTGTTCGGGCTATTCTTGGATTGCTAATTGCGTTGGGTTTCCTTTTAATGGTGATTAATTGTGTTGGGCTTTCCTTTAATTTGTGATTAATTGCGATTAATTGTTAAGCTTGTGTTGGGTTTCCTTTATGTGATTAATTGCGATTAATTGTTAAGCTTGAGTTGGTTATTCTTTTTTTTTTGGCGTAAATTGTTAATTGTTGATTATTGGTGCTTATTGGTAGCCTGTTGTTGGGATGACCAATCTCACTCAGCATTTGGTTAGCCAAATGTTGATGCATCACTTTTGTCGATGCAGGTAAAGATAAGGTGTGATCGTGGAATCGAGGCAGTGAAGAGGGGATGATTAGGACCCGGGGGTTTGTTGTTGTTGTTGTCTTTGCTTTTGACGTTATAGAACTGCTAGTTGGTATGAACTGTAGAACTTGGTTTGTTCTCGTATTTGCGTTGTTTAATTATTGTGTGATTTTATAAAAAAAAAAAAATTTGAGTGCGGTCGTTTCATTTATACTCTTGATTTTACTTTGGGTTTTGGGGAGACAACTCTGAACTCCTGTTTTTATTGATTTCTTTGATGATATATTCAATCATGTTGTTTTCATTCTCCATATCTGAGTAGATCCACTTTAGGTTAAGGGTTCTCATAAGGGTTTTCTCTGAATCCTAGGTTGATTAGTTTATTAGGATTCACCATCTGAATTAGTTCTTCACTGTAGGTTGTGTTCAAAGCTTGTTCTAGATTAGCTACCTAGAACATAGATTTTAGGATAAATGATTAGGCATGACATTGCGATTAATTACCTGATAGAACCTAAGGAGAGCAAAATATCTATTCGCAAGTTGTTTTGTGAACAAATCAAACCTGATCTAAAAGCTGATTTAGACTTTAGGATTCGCAAAGGGATTTGGAATTCTAGGATTTAGATTTAGATAGTTTTCGCAACGACAGTTGGTTAATTATATTTTAGTGATTTGAGTTCAAGAACCGTGCTAAATCTGAATCCTGACTAGTTAGTTTATCTGCATTCATTGATCTCCTGCGAAATACCCTGGGCCTATATTCTCCCATCGAATTACAACTCATTTACTGCTTATTGCTTTTTGTTTCATCTGAATTACTTAGCTTGATTCGATACTATACAATCTATTGTGTGATTTCTCTGAGTCCTTGTGTTCGACCCCTACTTTACTGCAGCAACTGCTTTAGTACTTTTTAGGGTATTAATTTGAGCATATCAAATATGGCGCCGTTGCCGGGGACTCAATTCGCCATTAGATTTTAGTCTGAGAATTTCGACAAAGTTCGTCGGTATCGATCGATACTACCTAGTATCGGTCGATACCTGTCGTCTTCTTTTGTTGATATCGATCGACACCACCCAATGTCGATCGATACTCACCGTGTTTTTTGTTACTTACGTGCTTTGCCTAGTGTGTTTCAGGTGTGAATTTGGAACGTGCAAACAGGAAAGCAAAGGAGCCAGCAGAGATGAACAACACGATGATTCTGATTCAGGATGCTGCTGGAGCTTTGAGAAACCAAGAGGGTCAGTTGTGCAACGAGAGAGGACAACGTCTGGATGGAGAGGGGAACATCATTCCACCTGCTCCTGTTGTCGCTGGGAATATCGCTGGGAACGCGAATGCAGGGAATGATGTGGCTGCTCGCGGTAGAACGAATGGTGAGTACAACAGGCCTGATCAATTTTATGCCAATCGATCAGCGATTTGGCCTCCACCTTTTCAGAGGAATGACTTTGAGCTAAAACATGCATACTTCACTATTGTGGGTCAGCATATTTTTCATGGTTCTCCTCATGAACACCCCATTGACCACATTGAGAGGTTTGAGGATCTGGTTACAAGTATCAAGAGCAATGGAGTGTCCTATGATTACCTCTTCTGCAAGCTCTTCCCATACTCTCTTGGTGGAGATGCGACCTACTGGCTGAAGCAGTTACCTCCTGGATCACTGAATACTTGGGAAGAAACTAAGACTGCCTTCCTGAATAACTTCTATGATGATGCACGATCCGAGAATCTCATGAACAAGATTTCTCTATTTTCTCAAGGACCAATTGAGGCACTCAAGGCTGCCTGGATTCGCTTGAGGTCATATAAGAGAGATTGTCCGCACCATGGTCTCACTCAGGTTCAGCTGCTGGGTACATTATACAGAGGAATCGATTGGAAGTACACGACAAGAAAAAACAGTTTTTGTGACTACCATTTGCGACTATTTTTTTAGTCACAAAAAGAGGGACAATATTGTGACTGCTTTGCGACTAATAAGTGACTACACATAAAGGAGATGCACAATAGTCCCAAATTACAAACTAAACAAATTAGTCACACAAGAGTCGCTTATTTGCGACTATTTAAATACTAGCAAAAGTAGTCCCAAATTTGTGACTGGTTTGCTTCGGTTTAGCAACTCCACTCGATTTTTTTAAAAATAAACATCAAATAGTATACAAAAAAAATTATAAACCCTAAATTCTAAACACTAAACCATTAAATAATATACAAAAACATCAAATAATATACAAAAAAATTCAACACTTACAATTTTTAAAATATAATCATTTTATAAATCATAAATTATAAACCCTAAACCTCAAACCCTTAATCATAAACTCTAAATCTTAAATTTGTAAAATATATTTTTGAACAGCTATATATCCAAAATCATTGTAAAGTGATATTCAAACCTTTTATGTTCTTAAAGTTTAGGGTTAAGGGTAACATGTACACTAATTTGCAAACACAGTTTTTGTGACCAATTTGGGACTAATTTGAGTTTAATTTTTAATAGTATTCACAAAATAGTCCCAAATTTGGGACTAATTTGCAACTCCACTTGATTTTTTTTTATAGAAATCAATAAATTCTAAACTCAAACCACAAACCCTTAACCCTAAACCCTAAACCTCTAACCATTAATCATAAACTTGATCTAAATCTTTAATTGTAAACAAAATTTTACACATAAACATCAAATAATATACAAAAAAATTCAACACTTACAATTTTTTTTAATATGATCATTTTATAAATCCTAAATTCTAAACCCTAAACCTCTAACCCTTAATCATAAACTCTAAATCTTAAATTGTAAACTAGATCTTACACATAAACATCAAATAACAAACAACAAAATATAACACTTATAAAAATTTCAATCTAATCATAACATCTAATAAGTGTTACATGTGTTTTATAAGTAATGGTTTTGAAAGATAAAAATTATCTCAAAAATTATTTATTTTTAAGTTTTAACATATTTTTGAACTGCTATATACACAAAATCATTGTAAAGTCATATTCAAACTTTCTAGGTTTTTAAAGTTTAAGGTTTAGGGTAAAGATTTATGATTGTTACAAAATAGTCCCAAATTTGCGACCGTTTAGCAACCCATTCGATTTTTTTAAATATTAGTCACAAAATAGTCCCAAATTTGCGACCGTTTAGCAACCCCAGTCGATTTTTTTTAATAGTAGTCACAAAATAGTCCCAAATTTGCGACTAAATGACAAAAATAATGAAAGCTTCTCATTGGCTAATTCATTTAGACGAGGATTGAGATCCTCCACCGTTGATTGGTTTAATCCAACGATGAGGATTTAATATGCTTTATCTTTTTTTAAAAAAAATTTTGATCTCTCTTCCTACGATCTTCTTCTTCCTTTTTCCTTATCTTTCTCTCTCCCTCTCTCCCTCACATGCTCTTCTTCTTCCTTCTATTTTTGGATCGAATATACAGAGCTGCTCTCCCCTGTAAAAAAAATTGAATCTCACTCCACAATTATTCAAATAGTTTCGCACTTTACTTAATCCAATGTCTGCAAAGCCATAGCTGGATACGCGTATAAACCGGTTTAGGAAGCGAGCCTAATTCAGGCAAGACCAATGCGATTTCCACACCTTGAAGCATCGTGTCTCTAACTTTCTTTGATGTGACTGTTGGGATGTTCTCCTATAACTAATAGAGGAAGGTAAAGCATTTGATTTTGTTTTTTTTTAATTTTTTTTTTTTTTCTATTTTTGTAATTAATTAATTAATTTAATAAATAAATTAAAAAAATTTGTTTTTTTTTTGATTTTTTTAAAAAATTGTTTTTTACAAGTAGTCGCAAATAAGTCTCTAAATTAGGACTGATATTGGGAGTCACATATTAGTCGCAAAAAAGCAGACTGTTTTGTGATTACTTTATTTAGCTACCAAATATTTGCGACTACTTTTTTTAGTCCAAAAATGGTCGCAAATGACTCATTTGCGACCATTTTGGGACTATTTTGGTAGTCGCAAAAGCTGTGTTTTCTTGTAGTGGTATCAGATGGCTCTAGATGCTGCGAGCAATGGAAATTTCTACACGAGATATCCTGACGACGCCTATGTGCTTATTGAGAACTTGGTTTCTAGCAATAGTACCAAGAATGCAGACATGGAGCGCAAGAAGCAAGCTTGTAACTTGGATTGCAGTCAGATTGCTGAGGTGAATGCTAAGTTAGATTTGTTAATGGACAAGCAGCAGAAGGCTGTTCGTTTTGCTAAAAAAGATAGAGTGGAATTTGTTAACCACATTGATGGAGAGGGATTTCAAGATCAAAGGTATCAATGCCCACCCAGAACTTCTGAGAGTAAGATGGAATCCATGCTTGAACGACTTCTTCAGGGACAGCAGAAGATGACACTAAACCTCAATGGGAAGATGGACGCTATGTACACAGATTTGAATGGGAAAATTGAGTCTCTCAGTACTCATCAGAAGAAGCTGGTAACTCAAATAGCATAAAATTTTGTGTTGACAAAAAATCTCTGTGTATCGATCGATACCAGCCAGTGTCGATCCATACCATCCCATACACCTGCACGTGATCCAAAATCCCGTGTATCGATCGATACTCCTTCTGTGTCGGTCGATACTGAGGTGCAGGTCGAGAAGGAACCAGAAATTGTCACGGAAAGGGTGTACAAACCCAAAATACCTTATCTAATGCCTCTTACGATGACAATGAAGGAATGGAAGGACGCCAGATGCAAAGCTATGTTGGATAAGTTAGTTGTGGAGCTTCCTTTTATTGATGATATATCTGATGATGAGAATTCAAACACCACTCCTGTGACTACCGATACTCTCTTGTATCAATCGACACCCGTCCAAGAATCTGTCAAGGACGTCTCGAAGGAGCAAGCATCGACCGACACCATCCATGTATCGATCGATACTCACCCAGATACAACAAAGGAGCTGCGTATGAGTGTTGACAGACTTCGCAAGCCCAAGAAGCTGAATCCTATTCCCTAACACCTCCGAGCCCCAATCACTCCAAAGCAGCTGCGTGACTTTGAAAAGATGGTACGAAGGATTCCCCACTCGTTCACTTTTGAAGAAGCTCTAGAGGGCTGGACTCTGCTAAGTCACTTTAAAGATTGTAGAGAAACTGAGGAAGACATTAAGGCACTCTTCATCAAGGCCAGTAGCACACCACCTCCGCTGAGGCAGTTGACCAAGAGGGAAGACCCAGGAATATTTTCGGTTCCATGCTCCATCTCTGGATTTGACTTCAAAGAGTCTCTCGTTGACTCCGGGGCTAACGTCAATGTCATGTCAAGGGCAATTGCAGAGAGATTGTGAGCTGACATTCGATCTCCCATGTCAACTATCATATTCGCGAACAGTTCCACCTCACTTCTATATGGTACAATCCCTGATTTGACGGTTAAAGTAGGAGAGTTTCTTGTTCCTACTGATTTTCATGTTGTGGAGATGAGTGCACAATCTCGTACGCAGTTGATTTTTGGACGACCGTTCATGGCTACGGTTGGTGCCATTATGGACACATCCAGCAAGCACATCTCGTTCTCATACATTGACAAGGAGGTGTACTACAAAGCCATCCCTAGAGGAACTCCCACACATATCTCTTGCATCACCATTGTTATAGGAGAGACGTTGGTAGTTAATCTTTTGGAAGAGCCTCCTGACGAGCCAATTGTCATAGACTTTCTAGATAATCCTTTTATCATCACCAAGAAAGACGTCAAAACGTCTAACGGAAAAAAGAAAGCGAAGAGAAAAGGAGTGAAGGTTGCTCCCTCTATGACTTTAATCCCTCAGAAGTATGATGGAGATTCGATTGAATACAAGGTGAAGTGCAAAGGTGCCTTAAAACCATTCTCTAAGGCTAGAGTTCTTCTTACTTCGGAGTTGAAAGAGAAAGGAAGGGAGTTTGTGGAGAGCATGATGAGCAGAATTCTGAAGCTGGCGATGTCAAATTATGGAGCTTGTTTTGGAGTCAGCTCTCAAGTTTCTCCTGACTGATCGTCCGTACAGTCAAGCTCGTGACGTAAAACAAGCGCTTGGTGGAAGGCAACCCATTGGTGAGTATGTTTTTGAGTCTTTTTCTTTTTTATTTTTCGTTTTGTGTCTGCGTCAGGATAAACAAGAAGCAAAAACTCGGAATCGCCTGAGTGTCGATCGATACCCTTGAGTATCGGTCGACACCCTACGCGAATGAAAGGATATGTATCGGTTTAAGCTTGGTATCGTCCGATGCCATGTTGTGTGTCGATCGATAATGAATGTTCCAGCACGGTAATTTCTTGTTTCTCTTCGTTCTATTCTGTTCTTTTGTTTTCTTTTACCTACTCTAGGCTAGATAACACTGGGGACAGTGTTGTTCAAGTCTGGGGGAGGTAGTCACTGACTTTGTTTTTGTTTTTCTTTAGTCACTCGTTTTTGAGTCATACGTTGTTTTATTGAGTCAAAACTTTGTCTGAGACAATGATATTTTTCTTGAATCTTTTGATCTGAACTTGCTTCTAAGTGACCATTGTTACAGAATCAGCTCTAGATCGACTAATGAAAAATCCAAAGGCTGACCAGTTAACTAGAAGATACTCATGTTTCCAGCAAAGTTCCTTAAAGCCTGAGCCAAATTTTTGCACTTCATCGATGTGGTTAGTATTCATAGAGCTTGATTCCTCATTCGTATCTGACAAAGGAATCCATGTGTTTGAAAGAATGATAATTCTCTCCCTGCTACAAGTTAATAAATAAATAAGTGCATCAAAAGATGAAATGATTTTCTTATGAGTAGAGGGTTAGGAAAATTTCCAGCGATCCCATTATTATACTTTAGAGGGAATGATCACACTAATTATTGGAAGTGAGGCTAGAATTTTTCTATGATGTCATTATTCGCCTACATCCTTTGATACATTGATAGGGAAGAACCGGCGATTAGGTGGCAAAAACCATCAATACTCGCGTCTCATACCCTGATGTGTATATGCAAATCTAAAAGAGAAAAGAGAACACAATAAGAAATAAGTCTGGGGGAAAGAAATAATACCAGAAAGTGTGAAAAATGGTGGTTCCTTGTCATGATATTGTATGAGAAAGAATCTAGAAGGTTCTTGGTATTAATCACAGCGATGAAACTGGCGAGGATGGCTTGATTGAACAATGCTGTGAAATAATGTGTGGTCTGGGAAACTGCGAATGTCTACGGAGAAGTACATAGTGGTTAGATCAAAAGCTGTTTAGGTAATATGTGGAGCACTAAGGAAAAGGGTCATTGCAACGTTACAAGAACATGTGAGTCTCTATGTTTTCAAACCACTTTCTCTGGTTTAGTTTTCTGTTTTGCTTGAGGGCAAGCAACGGGCTAAGTCTGCGGGAGTTGATATATCATGGTGTTTACCCCTTTTAGGCCATGATATAAGTCCGTTTTATAGAGTCTTTCTACTATTTCGTAGTGTTTTAGAGTCTTTTACATGTTTTAGCACTTTTGGAGCATTATTGGAGATATTGGAGTTTTATGGAGCATTCTGGAGCAAAACTGAAGTCTGGTGACTAAGTACCCGATCAAAGCGTCAAGCCTCGATCGATACCCCTTGGTATCGATACACACCCATCGAGGAAGTTACAAGTCGCGACTCTTAATGAAGTTTGAAGAATTGCAGAACTTGTCCAGAAGACTTTAATATTTACAAGAAGACCCCAATTCGTGTTTAGACTATTTAATTAGGTTTTACAGCCACTTCGTTGGCTATGCTTTGTTCTATGCTTGATTATACTCTTGATTTTACTTTGGTTTTTGGGGAGACAACTCTGAACTCCTGTTTTTATTGATTTCTTTGATGATCTATTCAATCATGTTGTTTTCATTCTCCGTATCTGAGTAGATCCACTTTAGGTTCAGGGTTCTCATAAGGGTTTTCTCTGAATCCTAGGTTGATTAGTTTATTAGGATTCACCATCTGAATTAGTTCTTCAATGTAGGTTGTGTTCAAAGCTTGTTCTAGATTGGCTACCTAGAACATAGATCTTAGGATAATTGATTAGGCATGACAGTGCGATTAATTACCTGATAGAACCTAAGGAGAGCAAAATAACTATTATTCGCAAGTTGTTTTGTGAACAAATCAAACCTGATCTAAAAGCTGATTTAAACTTTAGGATTCGCAAAGAGATTTGGAATTCTAGGATTTAGATTTAGATAGTTTTCGCAACGACAGTTGTTTAATTATATTTTAGTGATTTGAGTTCAAGAACCGTGCTAAATCTGAATCCTGACTAGTTAGTTTATCTGCATTCATTGATCTCCTGAGAAATACCATGGGCCTATATTCTCCCATCGAATTACAACTCATTTACTGCTTATTGCTTTTTGTTTCATCTGAATTACTTAGCTTGATTAGATACTATACAATCTATTGTGTGATTTCTCTGAGTCCTTGTGTTCGACCCCTACTTTACTGCAGCAACTGCTTTAGTACTTTTTAGGGTATTAATTTGAGCATATCAAATTTGGCGCCGTTGCCGGGGACTCAATTCGCCATTAGATTTTAGTTTGAGAATTTTGACAAAGTTCGTCGGTATCGATCGATACTACCTCGTATCGGTCGATACACGTCGACTTCTTTTGTTGATATCGATCGACACCACCCAGTGTCAATCGATACTCAACGTCTTTTTTGTTACTTACGTTCTTTGCCTAGTGTGTTTCAGGTGTGAATTTGGAACGTGCAAACAGGAAAGCAAAGGAGCCATCAGAGATGAACAACACGATGATTCTGATTCAGGATGCTGCTGGAGCTTTGAGAAACCAAGAGGGTCAGTTGTGCAACGAGAGAGGACAACGTCTGGATGGAGAGGGGAACATCATTCCACCTGCTCCGGTTGTCGCTGGGAATATCGCTGGGAACGCGAATGCAGGGAATGCTGTGGCTGTTCGCGGTAGAACGAATGGTGAGTACAACAGGCCTGATCAATTTTATGCCAATCGATTAGCGATTTGTCCTCCACCTTTTCAGAGGAATGAGTTTGAGCTAAAACCTGCATACTTCACTCTTGTGGGTCATCATCTTTTTCATGGTTCTCCTCATGAACACCTCATGGATCACATTGAGAGGTTTGAGGATCTGGTTACAAGTATCAAGAGCAATGGAGTGTCCTATGATTACCTCTTCTGCAAGCTCTTCCCATACTCCCTTGGTGGAGATGCGACCTACTGGCTGAAGCAGTTACCTCCTGGATCACTGACTACTTGGGAAGAAACTAAAACTGTCTTCCTGAACAACTTCTATGATGATGCACGATCCGAGGATCTCAGGAACAAGATTTCTCAGTTTTCTCAAGGACCAACTTAGGCACTCAAGGATGCCTGGATTCGCTTCAAGTCATATAAGAGAGATTGTCCGCACCATAGTCTCACTCAGGTTCAGCTGTTGGGTACTTTCTACAGAGGAATCGATTGGAAGTACACGACAAGAAAAAACAGTTTTTGTGACTACCATTTGCGACTATATTTTTAGTCACAAAAAAGAGGGACAATATTGTGACTGCTTTGCGACTAATAAGCGACTACACTTGATTTTTTTTATAGAAATCAATAAATTCTAAACTCAAACCACAAACCCTTAACCCTAAACCCTAAACCTCTAACCATTAATCATAAACTTGATCTAAATCTTTAATTGTAAAACAATTTTAAACATAAACATCAAATAATATACAAAAAAATTCAACACTTACAAATTTATTTAATATGATCATTTTATAAATCCTAAATTCTAAACCCTAAACCTCTAACCCTTAATCATAAATTCTAAATCTTAAATTGTAAACTAGATCTTACACATAAACATCAAATAATAAACAAAAAAATATAACACTTATAAAAATTTCAATCTAATCATAACATCTACTAAGTGTTACATGTGTTTTATAAGTAATGGTTTTGAAAGATAAAAATTATCTCAAAAATTATTTATTTTTAAGTTTTAACATATTTTTGAATTGCTATATACACAAAATCATTGTAAAGTCATATTCAAACTTTCTAGGTTTTTAAAGTTGATACACGAACGGTATGATGTGGTGATGGACTAGACTCAAGTCTCGGTCCTTGAAGATTAACGCAGCGTGGAGGTGACGGTGATGTTGCGGTTTGATGATAGAGATAGATCCGATGAGTGTAACTTAGGTTACGGATCGGATGGAGCTGATGATTGATGATATGAATGTCGCCACACAAGGTATGAGAGTACTTGTGATAAGACAGATCCAACCTAGTCGCCTTGATATCACTCACAAGGAAAGTAGATCGAAGGTTTGAAAGCTCAGTTTCGCACAGAGATTTCAGAGAGAAGAAAGTACGTTGTTTATATCATAAAAGGTAAAGATACACTGCTGCTAAAGGAACCTTATAAAGGGGTTCGTGCAGCTGATGCCTTCTAGGGCGAAAACCCTAATACAAATACTAACCTATAGTCCTAAAACAGAATGAAATAAATCGCCTATTACAAGCTAAGAATAACATAAATGAAACATGAAAATAACCTAAGGTTTTATTGCTGAGAGTTGAGCCTGCAAAAAAAACACAAAACAAACACAAGTATATAATTGACATAATACCTGCTTGGTCGAGATTAGAGAGAGAGTTGGGCCTAGATGGGCTGAATTAAGAAGATCATCTTCTGATCTTTGTTAGACTCTCTTTGGGCCTTTGTTGCTGTTGCTGACTTGTTAGAGCTTTCTTGGTCCATGAAACCTTGAATTGTCTTGTTGAATAGCTCTCTAAGTCTTCTAGTTCCTGATCTTGTTCTTGGTGGTTCCCTCATTGTTGTCATGTCTTGGACTTCTTGTTGTGCTTGTGATGAATCTTCTAAGTTAGTCTCGATGTCCTCATCATTCCCTCCCTCTTGAGAAGGTTCTGACCTCAGAACTCCATCATCTGCATTGTAAGGAAGCAAGTCAGAAACATTGAACACTGGTGAAATAGTTAACTCACCTGGAAGGTCTAGCTTGTAGGCATTGTTGTTGATTCTTTCTAGTACTCGGAATGGTCCAGCTCCTCTTGGTGCAAGCTTGTGTTTCCTCTGGTTTGGAAACCTCTCATTTCTCATATGAACCCAGACCCAATCTCCTGGATTAAAAATGAGCTCCTTTCGCCCTCTGTCTGCAGCTTCTTTGTACTTGGCCGTTTTCTGCGCAATGTTTTCCTTCACCTTTTGATGTAGCTTCTTGATCACTTCTGCTTTGGTTTCTCCATCCTGATTAGTGACATCTAATGGCGGCAAGGGAACAAGATCTAAAGGTGTATCTGGCTGAAAACCATAAACAATCTCAAAAGGTGACAGCTTAGTAGCAGAGTGTGTTGCATGATTATAAGCAAACTCAACAAAAGGAATGCAATCCAACCAATTTCGAAAATTCTTACCAACCGTGGCTCTTAAGAGAGTGGAGAGTGTTCTGTTTACTACCTCTGTTTGGCCATCAGTTTGTGGATGGCAAGTTGTTGAGAAGAGTAACTTGGTTCCTAGTTTCCTCCATAGGACTCTCCAGAAATGGCTTAGGAACTTTGTATCACGATCTGAAACTATGGTCCTTGGGATTCCATGCAAGCGTACTACTTCTCTAAAGAAGAGGCTTGCTGTTTGCGTAGCATCATTTGTTTTAGCACAGGGAATGAAGTGTGCCATCTTTGAGAACCTGTCTACAACAACAAAAATAGAATCCTTTCCTCGGATTTTGGGTAAGCCTAGAACAAAATCCATGATGATATCTACCCAAGGCATTGTGGGAATAGGAAGTGGCATATATAAACCATGAGGATGTGACCTGGATTTGGCTTTGTTACATGTCACGCACTTAGAACAGATATTTTCCACATCTTTCTTGAGGTGAGGCCAAAAGAAATGCTCAACTAGGACAGCAAGTGTCTTGTCTACTCCGAAATGTCCCATGAGTCCTCCTCCATGTGCTTCTTTGATCAGTAACTCCCTCATAGATCCCTGTGGAATGCACAAACGTTTCTCTCTAAAAAGATATTCATTATGGAGATAGTAGGAACCTGTTGGTGTGAGTGTGCAACTCTGATAAATAGAACTGAAGTCTGGATCGTCTTTATAAGCTTCTTTGAGTAGTTCAAATCCTAGAACTTTAGCTTCCATTGTTGAAATCAGCAAGTATCTTCTGGATAATGCATCTGCTACTACGTTTTCTTTGCCTTTCTTATACTTGATGATGTATGGGAATGATTCCACAAACTCCATCCATTTAGCATGGCGTCTCTTTAGTGTAGTTTGCCCTCTAAGATACTTCAAAGTCTCATGATCAGTGTTGATGACGAATTCCTTTGATAGCAGATAGTGTTGCCATGTCTCAAGCGACCTGACTAGTGCATAGAACTCTTTGTCATAGATAGGATAGTTCAGGCTGGCTCCACTTAGTTTCTCACTGAAGTAAGCTACTGGACGTCCTCCTTGAGTTAACACAGCGCCAATACCTAATCCTGAAGCATCACATTCAATCTCAAAAGTCTTGTTAAAATCAGGTAAAACTAGAACAGGGGCATGTGTTAAACGAGATTTGAGGGTATTGAAAGCTTCTTCCTGAGCTGGTCCCCATTTAAAGGCAACATCCTTCTTGATCACAGCAGTAAGAGGAGCAGCTACAGTACTAAAGTCTTTAACAAACCGTCTGTAGAAGCTAGCTAAGCCATGAAAACTTCGAACATGTCCTATGCTGGTTGGTACGGGCCATTCTTGTATTGCCTTGATCTTCTCTTGATCAACCTGTAGTCCCTGAGAACTCACAACAAATCCTAAGAAAACAACTTCATTAGTACCAAAAGAACACTTCTTGAGATTGCCATATAGACCCTCTTTTCGAAGCGTTTCCATAACTAACTCAAGATGTTGTAAATGCTCTGAAAACGACTTACTGTAGATAAGTATATCATCAAAATATACTACTACAAACTTACTGATGTATGTCCTTAAAACATGGTTCATTAACCTCATGAATGTGCTTGGAGCATTGGTGAGACCAAAAGGCATGACCAACCATTCGTACAAACCATGCTTGGTCTTGAAGGCAGTTTTCCATTCGTCTCCTTCTTTCATTCTTACTTGATGATATCCACTCCTGAGATCAATCTTTGAAAATACATTAGAACCAGATAACTCATCAAGCATATCATCTAACCTGGGAATAGGATGGCGGTATTTGATGGTTATGTTGTTGATTGCTCTACAATCTACACACATCCTCCAAGTTCCATCCTTCTTTGGAACCAACAGAACTGGGACGGCACAGGGGCTGAGACTCTCTCTGATATATCCTTTCTCCATTAATTCCTGCACTTGTTTCTCTAGTTCCTTAGCTTCTGTAGGGTTCACTCTGTAAGCTGGTCTATTCGGCAATGCAGCGCCTGGAACTAGATCAATTTGGTGCTCTATGCCTCTTATAGGTGGTAATCCAGCTGGTATCTCTTCAGGAAACACATCTTTGAACCTGTTAAGCATAGATACGATCTCCTGGGGCAGTACTACTTCTTTTGTCCCTGTAAGACAAGAATCTCGAAATACCATTAGTAGCACTGTTTCTTGATGTTCTAAAGCTTTACTAACAATACTAGGTGTAATATAGAGATTAGTCTTACTTACCTTAGCATCAGTAGCAAATTTAACTTGCATTTCGTGTACTTCTTGTGGTGACAAGGGAGTAAGCTGAAACTTACGGTTATGGAATGTGAATGAATGGATATTGGTACGCCCATTGTGTGTCACTTCTCGATCAAACTGCCATGGACGTCCTAACAGGAGATGTCCTACTTGCATAGGGACAATGTCGCAGCATACTTCATCTTCATACTTACCAATCTTGAATGGTATTTTGGCTTGTTCTTTGATTCTGATCTCGGTATTGGAATCTAACCATCTTAGTCGATATGGTCTCGGATGTGGAGTTGTTTTCAGACCTAACTTATCAACAAGTATACGACTAGCAGCATTAGTACAGGATCCCCCATCAATAATCAAACTGCAAACCTTGTTTTGGATTGAACAGCGTGTGAAGAAGAGGTTCTCTCTTTGAATGGTGTCTGGTTCACTCAAGGCACTTAATGCTCGGCATACTACTAGCATGTCTCCAGTCTCTGGATAAGCAATTTCTTCTTCTGAATCAGCAACTTCTAAGACTTCTTCTTCTTCTTGTGATTCGTATCCCCCATCTTGTGTGAGGATCATCACTCTCTGGTTTGGGCATTCTCTTGCATAATGTCCCTTTCCCTGACATTTGAAACAGGTTATGTCTCTAGCTCGTGTAACTGGATTAGAGGGCTTACCTGCTTCTGGCCGGTTGTTTCTAGGACCCTCATTTGCAAGCTTCTTCTCCTGGACATTGCTTGCATTGTTGGTAACAGCCTTACCTCTGTCATAGCTATTGGAATGAGGTGCATTCCCTTGGCTCCTTGATGTTGGTGCAGACCATTGATTAGGTCTAGAACGAGATGTTGCTGCGGTCTTTTGTTTGATTCCATGTTCTGCCTGTACAGCAGCATGTAATAAGTCATTTAAATCATGGCAAGGTTGACGTTGTACCTTTCTGGCAATGCGGTCATTGAGTCCATCAATGAAGTGTCCCATAAGGACTTCTTCATCTTCATCTAACGCCATTCTGTTTCTTAGTTGCTCAAACTCTTCATAGTATTCTTCTACACTTCTGTTTCTTTGAGCTAACTGTCGAAACTGCTTCTGCATCTCCCTGCGGTAATGTGGAGGAACAAAACGTTTTCTGAAATTGTACTTCATCGCAGTCCAAGTAGCAATAGGTTCGAAGTTGTTTATTCTTCTGTCTTGAAGCTCTCGATCCCACCAAGACAAGGCGTGATCTGTGAGTTGAGCTGAAGCAAGAGCTATCTTCTTCTGATCATCATACTCATAGTAATCGAAGATATACTCCATTCTCCTCTCCCAATCTAGATAAGCCTGCGGATTAACTCTCCCTGCAAAAGTAGGGATAGTTAGCTTCAAATCCTTAACAACAACTCTGTTTACCTCTCTGTTGTGCGGTTGGTTGTTATGGCGATCTTGAGGCTGATTATCATGGCGGTTTTGAGCATTCTGGTTCCTTCTTGCTGGTGCATTAATGGTGTGATCACTTCCTTCATTATCAGATTGTTCAGCTTCTGGAAGAACCTCCAAGCGACCTACTCTCTGCTCAATGCGACCTATTTGTGCAGCTAGGTCGTTCTTCATAGCCTGTAGAGCCTCTAGGATCACTGCATTGGGGTCGGCCTCTAGTCCTGCCATCGTCTCCTTGTCTCTGCACACACTTAAACAAACGATCAAGTGCCTAGGGAACAGAAGAGATATGATCAGTAAAATAAATCGCAAAAGAATTACTAACCCTATGGTGACGTGAATTAAAAGCTAGCAACAAACGATCTAAAGATAATAAATCAAAGACTGCAGCAAGCAACAATCGAATCCTACTCGAATCAGGTAAAAGGAAGTCGATCGAAATCCAACTAGAACTAGGAAACAATCGCGATTCCTAATAGAACTTGGGAAAACAAAAACAATCTCCTACTCGATTTAGGAACTAGGCGACCTAATTTTTTTTTTTTTTGATTTTTCGATTCTAGATAGGATTAACAGCTAATCTAACAGATCGACTCACTAACTGAAAAGCAAATAACCTAAAACGCTGACAAAGAAAAAAAACAAGCAGAGCGACACAAAACAGAAAAGTTGCGATCTTAGCCAAACAATGACAAAAGGAAACAAACAGATCGACACAGAACAGATAGGGTTTTGCGATCTTAGCCTGATATAGGAGCGTTTTAGGCTCTGATACCAGATGATACACGAACGGTATGATGTGGTGATGGACTAGACTCAAGTCTCGGTCCTTGAAGATTAACGCAGCGTGGAGGTGACGGTGATGTTGCGGTTTGATGATAGAGATAGATCCGATGAGTGTAACTTAGGTTACGGATCGGATGGAGCTGATGATTGATGATATGAATGTCGCCACACAAGGTATGAGAGTACTTGTGATAAGACAGATCCAACCTAGTCGCCTTGATATCACTCACAAGGAAAGTAGATCGAAGGTTTGAAAGCTCAGTTTCGCACAGAGATTTCAGAGAGAAGAAAGTACGTTGTTTATATCATAAAAGGTAAAGATACACTGCTGCTAAAGGAACCTTATAAAGGGGTTCGTGCAGCTGATGCCTTCTAGGGCGAAAACCCTAATACAAATACTAACCTATAGTCCTAAAACAGAATGAAATAAATCGCCTATTACAAGCTAAGAATAACATAAATGAAACATGAAAATAACCTAAGGTTTTATTGCTGAGAGTTGAGCCTGCAAAAAAAACACAAAACAAACACAAGTATATAATTGACATAATACCTGCTTGGTCGAGATTAGAGAGAGAGTTGGGCCTAGATGGGCTGAATTAAGAAGATCATCTTCTGATCTTTGTTAGACTCTCTTTGGGCCTTTGTTGCTGTTGCTGACTTGTTAGAGCTTTCTTGGTCCATGAAACCTTGAATTGTCTTGTTGAATAGCTCTCTAAGTCTTCTAGTTCCTGATCTTGTTCTTGGTGGTTCCCTCATTGTTGTCATGTCTTGGACTTCTTGTTGTGCTTGTGATGAATCTTCTAAGTTAGTCTCGATGTCCTCATCAAAAGTTTAGGGTTTAGGGTAAATATTTATGAGTGTCACAAAATAATCCCAAATTTGCGACCGTTTAGCAACATAGTCGATTTTTTTTAATATTAGTCACAAAATAGTCTCAAATTTGCGACCGTTTAACAACCCCATTCGATTTTTTTTAATAGTAGTCACAAAATAGTCCCAAATTTGCGACTAAATGACAAAATAATGAAAGTTTCTCATTGGCTAATTCATTTAGACGAGTATTGAGATCCTCCACCGTCGATTGGTTTAATCCAACGATGAGGATTTAATCTGATTTATCTTTTTAAAAAAAAAATTTTGATCTCTCTTCCTACGATCATCTTCTTCCTTTTTCCTTATCTTTCTCTCTCCCTCTCTCCCTCATATGCTCTTCTTCTTCTTCCTTCTACTTTTGGATCGAATATACAGAGCTGCTCTCCCCTGTAAAAAAAAATTGAATCTCACTCCGAAATTATTCAAACAGTTTCGCACTTTACTTAATCCAATGTCTGCAAAGCCATAGCTGGATACGCGTATAAACCGGTTTAGGGAGCGAGCCTAATTCAGGAAAGGCCAATGCGATTTCCACACCTTGAAGCATCGTGGCTCTAACTTTCTTTGATGTGACTGTTGGGATGTTCTCCTATAACTAAAAGAGGAAGGTAAAGCATTTGATTTTGTTTTTTTTTTTTTTTTTTTTTCTATTTTTGTAATTAATTTAATAAATAAATAAAAAAATTTTGTTATATTTTTTTTGATTTTTTAAAAAAATTTGTTTTTTACAAGTAGTCGCAAATAAGTCTCTAAATTAGGACTGATATTGGGAGTCACATATTAGTCGCAAAAAAGCGACTGTTTTGTGACCACTTTATTTAGCGACCAAATATCTGCGACTACATTTTTTAGTCCAAAAGTGATCTCAAATGACTCATTTGCGACCATTTTGGGACTATTTTGGTAGTCGCAAAAGCTGTGTTTTCTTGTAGTGGTATCAGATGGCTCTAGATGCTGCGAGCAATGGAAATTTCTACACGAGATATCCTGACGACGCCTATGTGCTTATTGAGAACTTGGTTTCTAGCAATAGTACCAAGAATGCAGACATGGAGCGCAAGAAGCAAGCTTGTAACTTGGATTGCAGTCAGATTGCTGAGGTGAATGCTAAGTTAGATTTGTTGATGGACAAGCAGCAGAAGGCTGTTCGTTTTGCTAAAAAAGATGGAGTGGAATTTGTTAACCACATTGATGGAGAGGGAATTCAAGATCAAAGGTATCAATGCCCACCCAGAACTTCTGAGAGTAAGATGGAATCCACGCTTGAACAACTTCTTCAGGGACAGCAGAAGATGACACTAAACCTCAATGGGAAGATGGACGCTATGTACACAGATTTGAATGGGAAAATTGAGTCTCTCAGTACTCATCAGAAGATGCTGGAAACTCAAATAGCAGAAAATTTCGTGTTGACAGAAAATCTCTGTGTATCGATCGGTACCAGCCAGTGTCAATCAATACCAGCCCATACACCTGCACGTGATCCAAAATCCCGTGTATCGATCGATACTCCTTCTATGTCGGTCGATACAGAGGTGCATGTCTAGAAGGAACCAGAAATTGTCACGGAAAGGGTGTACAAACCCAAAATACCTTATCCAATGCCTCCTACGATGACAAAGAAGGAATGGGAGGACGCCAGATGCAAAGCTATGTTGGATTAGTTAGTTGTGGAGCTTCCTTTTGTTGATGATATATCTGATGATGAGAATTCAAACACCACTCCTGTGTCGACTGATACTCTCTTGTATCGATCGACACCCGTCAAAGAATCTGTCGAGGACGTCTCGAAGGAGCAAGCATCGACCGACACTATCCCTGTATCGATCTATACTCACCCATATACAACAAAGGAGCTGCGTATGAGTGTTGACAGACTTCGCAATCCCAAGAAGCTGAATCCTATTCCCCAACACCTCCGAGCCCCCATCACTCCAAAGCAGCTGCGTGGCTTTGAAAAGATGGTACGAAGGATTCCCCACTCGTTCACTTTTGAAGAAGCTCTAGAGGGCTGGCCTCTACTAATTCACTTTAAAGATTGTAGAGAAACTGAGGAAGAGATTAAGGCACTCTTCATCAAGGCCAGTAGTACACCACCTCCGCTGAGGCAGTTGACCAAGAGGGAAGACCCAGGAATATTTTCGGTTCCATGCTCCATATCTGGATTTGACTTCAAAGAGTCTCTCGTTGACTCAGGGGCTAACGTCATTGTCATGTCAAGGGCAATTGCAGAGAGATTGTGATCTGACATTCGATCTCCCATGTCAACTATCATATTCTCGAACAGTTCCACCTCACTTCCATATGGTACAATCCCTGATTTGACGGTTAAAGTAGGAGATTTTCTCGTTCCTACTGATTTTCAGGTTGTGGAGATGAGTGCACAATCTCGTACGCAGTTGATTTTTGGACTACCGTTCATGGCTACGGTTGGTGCCATTATGGACACACCCAGCAAGCACATCTCGTTCTCATACATTGACAAGGAGGTGTACTACAAAGCCATCCCTAGAGGAACTCCCACACATATCTCTTGCATCACCATTGTTATAGGAGAGACGTTGGTAGTTAATCTTTTGGAAGAGCCTCCTGACGAGCCAATTGTCATAGACTTTCTAGATAATCCTTCTATCATCACCAAGAAAGACGTCAAAACGTCTAAAGGAAAGAAGAAAGCGAAGAGAAAAGGACTGAAGGGTGCTCCCTCTATGACTTAAATCCCTCAGAAGTATGATGGAGATTCAATTGAATACAAGGTGAAGTGCAAAGGTGCCTCGAAACCATTCTCTAAGGCTAGAGTTCTTCTTACTTCTGAGCTGAAAGAGAAAGGAAGGGAGTTTGTGGAGGGCATGATGAGCAGAACTCTGAAGCTGGCGATGTCAAATTGTGGAGCTTGTTTTGGAGTCAGCTCTCAAGTTTCTCTTGACTGATTGTCCGTACAGCCAAGCTCGTGACGTAAAACAAGCGCTTGGTGGGAGGAAACCCATTGGTGAGTCTGTTTTTGAGTCTTTTTCTTTTTTATTTTTCGTTTTGTGTCTGCGTCAGGATAAACAAGAAGCAAAAACTCGTAATCGCCTGAGTGTCAATCGATACCTTTGAGTATCGGTCGACACCCTACGCGAATGAAAGGATATGTATCGGTTTAAGCTTGGTATCGTCTGATACCAAGCTGTGTGTCGATCGATACTCAATGTTCCAGCACGGTAATTTCTTGTTTCTCTTCGTTCTATTCTGTTCTTTTGTTTTATTTTACCTACTCTAGGCTAGATAACATTGGGGACAGTGTTGTTCAAGTCTGGGGGAGGTAGTCACTGATTTTGTTTTTGTTTTTCTTAGAGTCACTCGTTTTTGAGTCATACGTTGTTTTATTGAGTCAAAACTTTGTCTGAGACATTGATCTTTTTCTTGAATCTTTTGATCTGACCTTGCTTCTAAGGGACCATTGTTACAGAATCAGCTGTAGACCGACTAATGAAAAATCCAAAGGCTGACCAGTTAACTAGAAGACACTCATGTTTCCAGCAAAGTTCCTTAAAGCCTGAGCCAAATTTTTGCACTTCATCGATGTGGTTAGTATTCATAGAGCTTGATTCCTCATTCGTATCTGACAAAGGAACCCATGTGTTTTAAAGAATGATAATTCTCTCCCTGCTACAAGTTAATAAATAAATAAGTGCATCAAAAGATGAAATGATTTTCTTCTGAGTAGAGGGTTAAGAAAATTTCCAGTGATCCCATTATTCTACTTTAGAGGGAATGATCACACAAAGGATTGGAAGTGAGGCTAGGATTTTTCTATGATGCCATTATTCGCCTACATTCTTTGATACATTTAGAGGGAAGAACCGGCGATTAGGTGGCAAAAACCATCAATACTCGCGTCTCATACCTTGATGTATATATGCAAATCTAAAAGAGAAAAGAGAACACAATAAGAAATAAGTCTGGGGGAAAGAAATAATACCAGAAAGTGTGAAAAATGGTGGTTCCTTGTCATGATATTGTATGGGAAAGAATCTAGAATGTTCTTGGTATTAAACAGGGTAAAAACAATGATATATCATTAATTACCTTGTAGAACCTAAGGAGAGCAAAATAACTATTCGCAAAGAGATTTGGTTTAGTTGTTTTGTGAACAAATCAAACCTGATCTTAAAGCTGATTTAGACTTTAGGATTCGCAAAGAGATTTGGAATTCTAGGATTTAGATTTAGATAGTTTTCGCAACGACAGTTGGTTAATTATATTTTAGTGATTTGAGTTCAAGAACTGTGCTAAATCTGAATCCTGACTAGTTAGTTTATCTGCATTCATTGATCTCCTGAGAAATACCATGGGCCTATATTCTCCCATCGAATTACAACTCGTTTACTGCTTATTGCTTTTTGTTTATCTGAATTACTTAGCTTGATTCGATACTATACAATCTATTGTGTGATTTCTCTGTGTCCTTGTGTTCGACCCCTACTTTACTGCAGCAACTGCTTTAGTACTTTTTAGGGTATTAATTTGAGCATATCATCTTAGCCGAGGTGAAGAGGGCGAACTTGATTTTACGACCTATTTGAAATCGGCAATCTGTTTAGCAGATCGGCTTATGCTTAGCGATTGTTGAGAAATCGGTTTAGAATTTTGCGATTGTTGAGAAATCGGCTAAGGTTTTTGCGATTGTTGAGAAATCGGCTTAGGTTTTTGCGAGAAATGACGTTCGGCTTTACCTTAGAGCTCGGCATAAGAGTACGTGAACAGCTCGTCTTAAGATACTCCAAGGTTTTCTAAGATCGAATCCGAGTGTGTGAGACAGGCTCGGCTTATTTAGCTCGAATGATCTGAGAGTAAGATAAATGCGAGACTGGTCTCAGCTTAATACATGGAAAGTGTTTTATCCATAGCACCATGAGGATGCGTGCGAGCAGTAGTGATGAGGACATCGAGTCAACGACACAAGTCATACAAGCACCACTAGTACCAAGTGGACCAGTGACTAGAACCAGGAGCAGGTACATGGAAAAGAAGTTCAACATGTTCATGGACCAGCTCAGATCAGAAGGTTTCTTCAAGACGGACACTAGTCCACTAAGCCCGTTAGCAAGCAGTTTTGGGCATATTCTTTCAAGCAGGATCCACTCATGATCCCGGACGATCCAGAAGGTGATCCACATATTAATTTGAAGATCTTTGAGTCTAGTTTCCAGAACACTATAGATCAGCCCAAGACTCCTTACCATTCCGACCAGAACGTCCAAACACTGAATACATATCGGCTGGATCCTTTGATGGCCGATAACACTCATCAAGCCCAGGTTCGTGGCCCACTTATCTAAGGTCGATTTCGCTTCACCAGAGACGACTTAGGCCCAAGGAAGGTCATTAGTTGGGTTTGTAAGTCGTTTGGTGCTCTTTTTGCAACCTTCATTTTTATCCCACTGGGTTTTGCGAAGATGGGTTTTTACCGAGGCCAGACGGCTTGCAATATTAATGTCCCAATTAATGACTCTCTGTAAGCCCATGAAGACCAGCTACACGAGGCCTCACTTCTATTTCTCTTAGTCTTTTAATTATTTTGTAAACGGGCCTAAATTGTTAAGGACCCGTCTTGTTATTTTTTTTTCGATTTATTTCTTTTCTTTTGGGCGTGTGCTTTCTTTAAAAACCCTAAGGCTTTGTCATTTCTCAGTCACGCAGACATTAAGAATTTTATTCCCAAGTTTTTGTTCTTCACAAAAACGTTTATTCTCTCTAGGTCATGAGTGAGTCTGATCCTTAGGGAAAAACCCTTGAAGTATCAAGAGAACGTCGTCTCTCTTGTGGTTCTCATCGCCCCACCAGCACAATCCATCTTATCACGTTGACAAAAGAGAGAGACCTTAGTCCAGCTTCTTCAACACCATCCTCTCGGCCCAAACAATGGAAAACGTTGACAGAAGAGAGAGACCTTAGTCCAGCTTGTTTGCAAGGAGAAACAATGGAAAACAATGCTGTACCGCAAGACCCTAATGCCATTCTCATGCAAGCAATCACGGCTATGCAACAACAGCTCCAGAGAGTAGTCCAAAGGCTTGATCATATGGAGCAGCCTCAAGCCAACAACAATCCTCAACCAAGAGCACAACGACGAGCCAACAACCTAGGCGAAGATCCGGACGATGTTCCGATAGAGGAACAGCCGCGAGTAAGGAGAATAGGACCAAGGCAAGACGTCTTTGAAGAGGCCGAAGGTGACTTTCCAAGGCACCAACACTCCCAGGACATGAAGCTTAAGTCACCTACGTTTGCTGGAAGAGTTGATCCCGAGGCTTATTTGGAGTGGGAGCAACGCATGGAGCATATCTTCGCGTACTACGACTACAACGAGCAAAGAAGGCTGGCTTTGGCCGTTGCTCAACTCACTGACCATGCTATATCATGGTGGGATCGTGAGCTAGCTGAGAGAAAAAGGAGCCATTCACCTCAGGTCAGCACTTGGCGAGAGATGAGACAGCTCATGAAGTAGCGATATGTTCCGAGCTATTATCATCGAGATCTTCAAAAGAGGTTTCGAAAATTATCCCAAGGAACCAGGAGCGTGGAAGAATACTTTGAAGAGTTTGAACATCTTAGAAACCGTTTGGATCTGGATGAAGACACCGAGACCCTCATGGCTCAATTCTTAGACGGACTTAACGAACGGCTAAGTCACAAAGTGGAGAAGCTTCCATACCACGACTTGAAGGACATCTTACACCATGCTATTCAAGCTGAGCAACACTTGAAGAAGAAGTCCTATGCTACTGGAAGGACATGGAGTAACCAAACATGGGACCAGAACCGAGCCAAGTCCCAACCTCCAACCAGCTTTCCATCTAAGGCCGCGGAGAAGGCAAGTCGGTCGAAATCGACCCTAGGTTCACTTCGAAGGCCTCTGAGCCTAATCAAGGTAAGTTTTCTAACACAAACACTTCTAGAACTCGTGACATAACATGTTTTAAGTGAAAGGGCAGAGGACACATGGCTAGAGAATGCCCAAATCCCCGAGTTATGATCATGTTGGATTCGGGAGAGTACGAGTCTCAAGATGAGAACGATGTGCAAATGACCGAAGCAGCCACTGAAGAAATAGATTGTGAGGCTGAATATGGTGAGTCTCTGGTCATAAGGCAAGCCTTGAACCTCACGGTTCATCCTGACGAGATAGCCCAAAGATACAACATCTTTCATCCAAGATGTTCCATCCGAGGCAAGGTATGTAATTTGGTAATTGATGGAGGGTCATGTACCAATGTAGCGAGTGACTACATGGTCACTAAGCTCTGTCTAGTACGCGCTAAACACCCTCACCCATATAAGCTAAGATGGTTAAATGATAAGGCTGAATTACGCGTAACGGACCAAGTGCTTGTACCATTCAATGTGGGCAAGTACTCGGATGAAGTTGTGTGTGATGTTGTTCCTATGCAAGCTGGCCATCTTCTTCTTGGTAGACCTTGGCAGTTTGACAAGGACGCCATTCACCATGGCCGAAGTAACATGTATTCGTTTGTGCATGATAAAAAGAAGTATAATTTAACACCTCTTACACCTACTCAAGTACACGAATTACAAGTTAAAATTTTAAAAGAAAAATATGCATCAACCAGGAACAACTTGCTTATCAAGCCCAATTATATTTCTAAGGCAATCACTTGCAAGGAACCGGTATTACTAATGATCTTTAAGGAGACTTTAAGTGCATGTTCTAGTGCGTTGGAACAACATCTTCCTACTGAAGTTACTCAACTCTTGGACAGATTTGCTGATGTGTTTCCTGATGAGATACCTCCTGGCTTACCTCCCATAAGACGAATAGAGCACCATATCGATTTTGTGCCCGTAGCCCCATTACCCAATCAAGCCGTATATCGCGTTAATCCGGAAGAAGCCAAGGAACTAGAAAAGCAAGTGAGGGAACTTATGGACAAGGGCTATGTTCGTGAGAGCCTTAGTCCATGTGCCGTTCCAGTCCTTTTGGTGCCAAAGAAGGATGGGACGTGGAGGATGTGCGTGGATTGTCGCGCGATTAACAACATAACGATCAAATACCGACATCCGATACCGAGGTTAGATGACATGCTTGATGAGCTTTCTGGTTCTAATTTATTTTCCAAGATTGATCTCAGGAGTGGATACCATCAAGTGTGAATGAGAGAAGGTGACGAATGGAAGACGGCCTGCAAGACGAAGCAAGGCCTCTACGAATGGCTAGTTATGCCTTTCGAGCTAACTAACGCGCCAAGTACCTTCATGTGACTCATGAATGAGGTTCTTAGACCCTACATTAGTAAGTTTGTAGTGGTATACTTCGATGATATTCTCATTTATAGTCGAACTCTAGCTGAACATTTATCTCATTTAGAACAAATTCTTAAGACGCTTAAACGAGATGGTCTTTACGCCAACTTGAAGAAGTGCACATTTTGCGCTAATGAGCTTGTGTTTTTAGGCTTTGTTGTGAGTTCATAGGGACTTAGAGTGGACCAGGAGAAGGTCCAAGCCATCCAAGAATGGCATACGCCAACGAACATTAGCCAAGTCCGAAGCTTTCACGGGTTGGCTAGCTTTTACCGACGGTTCGTGAAGGGCTTCAGCATCCTTGCTGCACCTCTCACTGCCATCATAAAGAAAGACGTGGCATTCAAGTGGGGAGTAGCCCATGAAGAGGCCTTCAAAGACCTAAATGATCGTTTGAGTCAAGCTCCCGTTTTAACTTTACCCGATTTCTCTAAAACATTTGAAATTGAGTGTGATGCCTCAGGTTTAGGGATCGGTGCTGTGCTTACTCAAGGAGGTAAACATGTTGCTTACTTCAGTGAGAAACTAAGTGGAGCCACTCTCAACTATCCTACTTACGACAAGGAGCTCTACGCCTTGGTCCGAGCAATGGAGACGTGGCAGCATTACCTACTATCGAAGGAGTGTGTCATCCACACGGACCATGAGACTTTGAAGCATCTTAGGGGTCAGACTAACCTCAAGAGAAGACATGCTAAGTGGCTGGATTTTATAGAGACGTTCCCCTATGTGATCAAGTACAAGAAGGGAAAAGATAATGTGGTGGCCGATGCCCTATCTCGGAGATATGCGCTAATATCGACCATGGAAGCCAAGGTTCTTGGATTTGAAATGATTATTCCATTATATGAATCTGATGTTGATTTTGCAGAGATATACAAGAACCATGGAAATGGAGCCCACGCTTCTTACTATGTCCATGACGGTTATCTTTTTAAAGATAAACGCCTATGCATCTCGCAATGTTCGTTACGAGAGCTAATAGTCCGAGAAGCTCATGGAGGAGGCCTCATGGATCATTTTGGCGTTGAGAAGACTCTTGCCATGCTAAAGGAGCACTTCTTTTGGCCACACCTTAAGAAGTCGGTCGAAACTTTCTGTGCAAGATGTATCACTTGCAAGAAAGCCAAGTCTCGGGTTCACCCGCACGGTTTGTATCTTCCTTTACCGATTCCTACTTTACCATGGATTGATATTTCTATGGGCTTTGTGCTAGGTTTACCTAAGATCAGACACAAGGACTCCATCTTTGTCATGGTGGATCGGTTCTCGAAGATGGCACACTTCATTCCATGTCCCAAGACAAACGATGCTACACAAACCGCGGATCTCTTTTTCAAAGAGATTGTCCGACTACATGGAGTACCTAGGACGATCGTCTCAGATCGCGACACCAAGTTCCTGAGCCACTTTTGGAGAACCCTCTGGAAGAAGCTAGGAACCAAGCTGCTCTTCTCCACGACCTGCCATCCACAAAACGATGGCCAAACTAAAGTCGTTAACCGTACGCTTGGATCGTTGCTTCGAGCATCAATAGGGAGAAATCTTGAAACTTGGCTTGAAGCTCTACCTTTTGTCGAGTTTGCTTATAATAGAGCTGTCCATAGTGCTACTCATTTGTCTCCTTTTCAGGTCGCATATGGATTTAATCCACATACGCCATTGGATCTTAAGCCTCTACCTCAAACGGAGTTCTTAAACTTCGGCGGAGCCAAGAAGGCCGCATACGTGAAAAAGCTACACCAATCGGTCAAAGATCAGCTCGAACTAACCAATGCCCTACGTGTGAAGAATGCCAACAAGGGCAGGAAGCATGTGTCTTTTGAAGTTGGAGAATGGGTGTGGTTGCACATGAGACCGGAGCGATTCTCGAACCAACGCAAATCGAAGCTATCGCCTCGCGGAGACGGCCCATTCAAAATATTTGAGAAAATCAATGACAACGCCGACAAGATCGAGCTCCCAGGTGAGCTTAAGGTGTCTGCTACATTAAATGTTTCTGACTTAGCTCGTTTTGATGCAGGTGATGATGTTTTGGGGTCAAAACCTCATGAAGAGGGAGGGAGTGATGAGGACATCGAGTCAACGACCCAAGTCATACAAGCACCACTAGTACCAAGTGGACCAGAGACTAGAACTAGGAGCAGGGAAATGGAAAAGAAGTTCAACATGTTCATGGACCAGCTCAGATCAGAAGGTTTCTTCAAGACGGACACTAGTCCGCTAAGCCCGTTAGCGAGCAGTTATTGGGTCGATTCTTTCAAGCAGGATCCACTCATGATCCCGGACGATCCAGAAGGCGATCCACATATGGATTTGAAGCTCCTTGAGTCTAGTTTCCAGAACACTAGAGATCAGCCCAAGACTCCTTACCATTCGGATCAGAACGTCCAAACACTGAAGACATATCGGCTGGATCCTTTGCTGGCCGATAACACTAAGTGGCCACTCATCAAGCCAAGGCTTGTGGCCCACTTATCTAAGGTCGATTCCACTTCACCAGAGACGACTTAGGCCCAAGTAAGGTCATTAGTTGGGTTTGTAAGTCGTTTGGTGCTCTTTTCCCAACCTTCGTTTTTATCCCACTGGGTTTTGCGAAGATGGGTTTTTACCGAGGCCAAACGGCTTGCAATATTAATGGCCCAATTAATGACTCTCTGTAAGCCCATGAAGACCAGCTAAACGAGGCATCACTTCTATTTCTCTTAGTCTCTTAATTATTTTGTAAACGGGCCTAAATTGTTAAGGACCCGTCTTGTTATTTCTTTTTCGATTTATTTCTTTTCTTTTGGGCGTGTGCTTTCTTTAAAAACCCTAAGGCTTTGTCCTTTCTCAGTCACGCAGACATTAAGAATTTTATTCCCAAGCTTTTGTTCTTCACAAAAACGTTTCTTCTCTCTAGGTCGTGAGTGAGTCCGATCCTTAGGGAAAAACCCTTGAAGTATCAAGAGACCGTCGCCTCTCTTGTGGTTCTCATCGCCCCACCAGCACAATCCATCTTATCACGTTGACACAAGAGAGAGGCCTTAGTCCAGCTTCTTCAACACCATCCTCTCGGCCCAAATTCTCGACCATCGACCTCCGGTTTCTGTGAGACGGGTTTGAGTGCGTATCAAGTAGCTCGGCTTTATTCAATTTTATCGATCGTCTGGCCAGGACGTCGATGTGGAGACCGTGATGGGTGAAGATGAACTTTTTTGGAAGTTCGATAGTTGGTTTGAGTCTTTCTTTCGCGAACTAGTGGTGTTCGGCTTTGGTGGATATGAACTATTCGTGTTCGAACTGTTTAAGTTTGACTTTTGGAGATATGAACTGTTTGAGTTCGGCGAACTGTTTAAGTTCGGCTTTTGGAGGTACAAACTATTAGAGTTCGGCGAACTATTTAAGTTTGACTTTTGGAGATACGAACTGTTAGAGTTCGGCGAACTATTTAAGTTCGGCTTTTGGAGGTATGAACTTTTTAGAGTTCGGCGAACTGTTTAAAGTTCGGCTTTTGGAGGTACGAACTTTTAGAATTCGGCGAACTGTTTAAAGTTTGGCTTTTGGAGATACGAACTGTTTAGAGTTCGGCGAACTGTTTAAAGTTCGGTTTTTTGCCTTGGATAATAAAATTTTATTAAAATAACAACTGAACCCAAGGTTGGCTGCCTACGTACCCTCGAAAGAAGGATCAAGCCATTCGTAGTTCATATTACATCATTGTTGAAATCGAAATTTTAAGCAAAGGAGCTTGAAAGCTCCAACGCCGTAAGCCAGGTAAAAAGCAAAGGAGCAAAAGAGTTTTTTTTTTTTTTTTTTTTTTAATGTTCCTTGTCGGGACAGGCTTTTCCCTTTTTCTTAAGACCGGCGTACAGGCTATGGAACTTCGCAAAGCATTGCTCGTCGAGTAGGAGAGGACGAGGGCTGGTGATTTCGTAGTTGCCGAACTGACGAGAGATGTAGCCGAGTTGAAGGCCTCTAAAGCTGAGCTTGCTAGGGAGAAGGATGCCCTCGCTCTTACCCTGCTTCGGGATACCTTTCGTATGCGAACCGGTCGCACTTAGCAGATTATGAAAATGAAGGAAGTCACCGAGAAATGCCAAGTTCGGCTCCAGAAGGTCAGGGATCATTTGGCGGCCCTTGATCGGGTTAAAAAACCGTTCCTTTCCATTAATCAAGTTCAAGGGGTTCTTGGCTTTTGCAATAGCCTCCAGGCGAAGCACGGTATTGTCGTCCCGCCGTCATGTATTGAAAAGCTCAAAAAGATCAAAGCCGTGAAGTCAGCCGAATATGAGGCGATCGATCTCTGCGAGCTTGCCGAGGGAGATCAGGTGGTGTCGCCTTTTGTTGAGCCGATTCATCCGGAGATCTCTTCCGGTAGGTACTGAGATCCCGGCAGGCATCGACATGTTTGGTTCTAACCAGGCTGCAATGTCCGGCGACCGAGCTGATGCTATGCGAAACCAAAATGTCTGACTCTTGTATTTATTATTTTTCTTATATAACTCGGTTTATTGTTCTTCTCGCATGTGGAGTTTTGACTCGTAGTTTTTTGTTTTTGCCCAAGGGGGCTTATAACTTGACCTTTTGGACCGGAGGGTTTTTTATAGTCCGGTATCCCCTATATTTTAGTACGAACTCTGATTATGACTTTTAGTCGCTTTTTGGAAGGTTTATCTTATCGAATCTCGGCTCGTTTGAAGTCGTAAATTTATGCGAACTTCTCAAGTCTGCCGCACACAAAATGGGGCCGTAAATAGTACGGTCTTAGCCGAGGTGAATAAGGCGAACTTGATTTTACGACCTATTTGAAATCGGCAATCTGTTTAGCAGATCGGCTTATGCTTAGCGATTGTTGAGAAATCGGCTTAGAATTTTTCGATTGTTGAGAAATCGGCTTAGGTTTTTGCGATTGTTGAGAAATCGGCTTAGGTTTTTGCGAGGAATGACGTTCGGCTTTACCTTAGAGCTCGGCATAAGAGTACGTGAACAGCTCGTCTTAAGATACTCAAAGGTTTTCTAAGATCGAATCCGAGTGTGTGAGACAAGTACGACTTATTTAGCTCGAATGATCTGAGAGTAAGTTAAATGCGAGAGTGGTCTCAGCTTTATACATAGAAAGTGTTTTATCCATAGCACCATGAGGATGTGTGCGAGCAGTAGCTCGGCTTTATTCAATTTTATCGATCGTCTGGCCAGGACGTCGATGTGGAGACCGTGATGGTTGAAGATGAACTTTTTTGGAAGTTCGATAGTTGGTTTGAGTCTTTCTTTCGCGAACTAGTGGTGTTCGGCTTTGGTGGATATGAACTATTCGTGTTCGAACTGTTTAAGTTTGACTTTTGGAGATATGAACTATTTGAGTTCGGTGAACTGTTTAAGTTCGGCTTTTGGAGGTACAAACTATTAGAGTTCGGCGAACTATTTAAGTTTGACTTTTGGAGATACGAACTGTTATAGAGTTCAGCGAACTGTTTACGTTCGGCTTTTGAAGGTACGAACTTTTTAAAGTTCGGCGAACTGTTTAAAGTTCGGCTTTTTGAGGTACGAACTTTTAGAGTTCGGCGAACTGTTTAAAGTTCGGCTTTTGGAGATACGAGCTGTTTAGAGTTCGGCGAACTTTTTAGAGTTCGGTTTTTTGCCTTGGATAATAAAATTTTATTAAAGTAACAACTGAACCCAAGGTTGGCTGCCTACGTACCCTTGAAAGAAGCATCAAGCCATTCGTAGTTCATATTATATCATTGTTGAAATTGAAATTTTAAGCAAAGGAGCTTGAAAGCTACAACACCGTAAGCCAGGTAAAACGCAAAGGAGCAGAAGAGTTTTTTTTTTTTTTTTTTTTTTGGCGCACTTCTAGTAGTAGCGCTTGAGATTCATCGAGTTCCATGATCGTGGGATCGGTGTTCCGTCCAACTTAATGACTTCGTACACTCCGGATTTGACGATTCTCATGATCTGATAGGGTCATTCCCAGTTAGTGCCGGTTTTCCTGCATTCTTCTCTTCAGTGCCTTCGAAGACTTTGCGTAAGACAAGATCGCCATCTTCGAAGTGGCGTCTGTGAACTTTCTTGTTGTAGTAGCGTGCTACCAAGTTCTGATAGTTCTGTATACGAAGCTAGGATTGATCGCATTGTTCTTCAAGCGCCTCGAGGTTGTTGAGTATGATTTCATCGTTCAGACCAGGATTTTCCACGAGCATCATTCTATGTATTGTTGGAACTTTTAGTTCGGCAGGGCAGAGAGTTTAACGCCAATGCCGTAAACCAGGTAGAAAGGAGACTGTCCGGTCAATTGTCTTGGATGGTGCGATAAGACCATAAGACTCCATCGAGTTCGTCAGCCCATCGTCCTTTTCTGACATCCAAGCGTTTCTTGAGTCCGTCAATGATGGTTTTTTTGTTGATTCGGCCTGGCCATTGCTTTTAGGGTATCTCGGTGTGGAGAAACTTAGTCGAATTTTCCACTTGGCACAGAAGTCGCCGAACAATGTTGCGATAAATTGCGGCCCGTTATCGGTGACGATCTCGTACGGGACTCTGTGTTGGTATATGATATTTTTCCAGACGAACTTCTTGACGTCGAGGGCATGGATTTCGGGCTATGACTTGGCTTCGACCCATTTGGTAAAGTAGTCTGTCATAACGAGGATGAACTTTTTCTGTGTGGTGGAACGTCGCAAAGGACCGATTATGTCCATTCCCCAGCGTATGAATGGGTATGGGGCTGTCGACATTGCTAGCAGCTCGGTTGGGAGATATATTATCGAGCCATGCCTTTGACATTTTTCGCACTTGGCTACGAATTTGTCACAGTCTGATTGCATGGTCGGCCAATAGTAGCTCGCCTTTTTTTATCTTTAAGGCCAAATAGTGACCTCCGGCATGGTTTCCGCCATCGCCTTCGTGTATTCTTTTCATGACTTCGTGAATATCGTCGCCGGACACGCATTTGAGAAGGACACCTGCCGCACTCCAATGAAATAGTCCGTCACGGATAAGTATATATCAAGCAGCTCGCATTTTGAGTTGCCGGGCTGCCCATCTGTCCACTAGGACTACCCCATCGATGATATATATTTTGATTTCTTGTGTCCAATCAGTGGGTGTGAGCTCGCTTAAAGGTTCGATGTTCATTGGCACATGAAGGCCCTCTGATGGTTCCTCGGTTTCATCATCGAAATGGTTTAGTGGGTCTTGAGTTGGGTCGACGAAGCGTTCAGTTTCATCGTTGTGTTCGAGCTCGGTGTTATGTTCATCGTCAGTTACCGGCGTTCGCCTTTGTCTCCGCAGGACGGGCTCGGTTGCAGGATAGTCTTTGTAATTGCGCATGCGATTGGTGATATTGCATTCCTCTATCTTTCCGATGCTTGGTTCGGGTATACTTTCGACTGGTATCGTCCTTTTGAGATGAGGATCCGAACTCGAAGCTAATGCGGCAAGTGCGTCGGCCGGAGCGTTTCCCCCCCTTGGGATTTTGGTGAGATGAAAATATTCGAACTCGGTGGCGAGCTTTTTTACGAGTTTGAGGTACGCGTCCATTCGATCGTTCTTTGCGTCATATTCTCCGCTGAATTAGCTGGCGATGAGCTATGAGTCACAATAGGCATGTATGCGTGTTGCACCAATGGCTTAGCTAGACGGAGTCTAGCGAGTAATGCTTCGTACTATGCTTCGTTATTCGATGCGTTGAATTCCAGACAGAATGATTGTTCCAAGATTTCTCCGGTCGGAGACTGAAGTCGTATGCCTACTCCTGACCCTCGATGGGATGATGATCCGTCCACGTGGAGGATCCATTGTTCGGTAGCTATAACGCCGGTATTGATGAACTCCTGCGGTAGCTCGATAAGAAAGTCGCCGAGGACTTGTGATTTGATGCTCGTCCGATTTTTGTAATCGATGTCATATTCACTGAGCTCGATTGCCCATTTTGCGAGTCGACCGGATTGACTTGAACTGTGTAAGATCGTTCGGAGTGGCTGATCGGTCAAGACGGTGATAGAATGTGATTGGAAATACGGTTTAAGCTTCCGAGAAGCGATAACGACGGCGAGGGCGAGTTTTTAAAGGGTCGGATATCGGCTCTCGGCGCCATCGAGCGACTTACTTATGTAGAAGATTGGTTTCTGCTCGCCGTTGTCTTCCCGAACGAGGACTCCGCTGACTACCGAGGTCGAAATTGCGATGTAAAGATAGAGAGTTTCGCCATCTTCGGGTTTGGCTAAGATCGGTGGAGTGGATAGGTACTCCTTGAGTTGCCTGAACGCTTCTTCGCATTGCTCGTCCCATTCCAGGTGCTTGTTACCGCGCAGCAACTGGTAGAAAGGGAGGCACTTGTCGGTAGATCGTGAGATAAATCTATTGAGTGCGGCTATGCGGCCGGTCCATCGTTGGACTTCTCTTTTTATTGTGGGGGACGGGAGGTCAAGGATTACGAAGATCTGTTTAGGGTTAGCCTCGATTCCTCTTTGAGTGACAATATATTCGAGGAACTCTCCCGATGTTACTCCGAACGTGCACTTAGTTGGGTTGAGCTTCATGCCGTATTCGTTCAGTATGTCGAAACACGTGTTGAGATGTCTGATATGATCCTTGGCGACAAGCTATTTGACGAGCATATCGTCAATATAAACCTCCATGTTTTATCGAGCTGGCTAGCGAACATGCGGTTGATAAGTCTCTGGTATGTTGCTCCGGCATTCTTCAGGCCGAATGGCATGACTTTGTAGCAATAGATGCCGCGATCAGTAATGAAAGAAGTTTTCTCACGATCGTCTGGATGCATCAATATCTGATTATAGCCCGAAAATGCATCCATAAAATAGAGGAGTTCGTTTCCGGCCGTAGATTCAACGAGTCTATCGGTATGTGGAAGTGGGAAGCTGTCTTTTGGACAGGCTTTGTTGATATCGGTAAAATCAACGCCGAGTCTCCATTTTCCGTTCTTCTTTTTTCACGACAACTGGGTTTGCCAGACAGTCCGGGTACCGAACTTCCGTGATTGACCCTGCACCAAGCAACCGTTCGACCTCATCATTGCCACTTGGGCCTTCTCTGGTTTGATCTTGCGTCGTTTCTGCTTGATCGGTTTGAAGGTAGAATCGATGTTGAGTTCGTGTTTCGTGATCTTTGGATAGATTATGGGCATGTCGTTGGTTGACCAGGCAAAGGTCGATACGTTCCTTTTGAGAAAGTGGACTAGGTCGTGTTTGATCTCTTCATCGAGTTCGACTCTGATTCCGACACATCTATCGGGGTTGAGTTCGTCGATGTTGACTTGAATAATCGTTTCTCGTCTCGGCAGATCAGGGTCGTTAACGGTTTTCTTTGTATCGATCACGCATGTGCAAGGTGCTGTCCTCAACTTGCACTCGTTGATATAGCAAGTTCGGGACATCACTTGATCGCCTCTCAGGGTGAAGACTCCGGATGGTGTTGGGAACTTTAAGCATTGATGATAAGTCGAGACGACGGCCTTCGTCACGTATATCCACGGCGTTCCAAGTATTACGTTGTAGATGGCGGGTTTATCCAGGACTAGGAATTTGACCATCTGCATGACTCCTCCGACGTAAACGGGTATTTTTACCGTTCCTGCGGTCATGGTCTGCTAACTTGAAAATCCCGTTAATGGTTCGATATTAGGCTTGATCTGAGTATCCGGGAAATCCATGTTTCTAAGCGTTTCTTTGAAAATTACGTTAACCGAACTTCCGGTGTCAACGAGGATTCGCCCGACAGCGACGTCTCAGATGAGTATTTCGACGACTAGTGGGTCGTTGTGCGGCATGTGCAGTTGATATATCATGGTTTGTACCCCTTTTAGACCATGATATAAGTCTGTTTTATAGAGTCTTTCTACTATTTTGTAGTGGTTTAGAGTCTTTTACATGGTTTAGCACGTTTCGAGCATAATTGGAAATATTGGAGCTTTCTGGAGCATTTTGGATCAAAGCAGAAGTTCGTGTAGCTGAGTACCCGATTTGAAGCCTCAGTGTCGATCGATACTGACTAGTATCGGTCGATACTGACTAGTATCGGTCGATACTCACTGCAGCAAGACACGACTCGCGACTTAATGAAGAGTTGAAGAATTACAAAATTGCCAGAAGACTGTATTATTTACAAGAATCCCCAAAACGTGATTTAGGTTATTTAATAGGATTTTACAGCCACTTTCATGGCTATGCTTTATTTTACTTTGGTTTTGTGAGAGAGCTTTGGAAGGGAGACAAGTCTGAAACTATGTTCGTCCGAGAAAAGATTTCGAACCCTCTTGTTACTCTTTCTTATTTATTCAAGTATTTATTCAGTCATGTTTATTGTTGCAATTTTCATGTCTGAGTAGATCTCTTGTTAGGTTTAGGGATTCTCAATAGGGATTTCTTTGAATGCTAGGTTGATTAGTTGTTTAGGGTTCACCATCTGAATTAGTTCTTCACCATAGGTTGTTCTCATAGCTAATTCTGGATTGATCATTTAGAACTTAGATCTTAGGATAATTGATTAGGCACGAGAGTGCGATTAATTACCTGATAGAACCTAGGGTGAGCAAAATAACTATTCGCAAAGAGATTTGGTTTAGTTGTTTTGTGAACAAATAAAACTTGAACTAAAAGCTGGTTTAGACTTTAGGATTTGGAATTCAAGGATTTAGACTTAGATAATTCTCGCAACGAGAGTTGGTTAATTATACCTTAGTGATTTGAGTTCAAGAACCGTGCATAACCTGAACCCTGATTAGTTAGTTTATCTGCATTCATTGAATATCCTGAGAAATTCCCTAAACCTATCTTTCTCCAATTGAATTTACAACAGTTTAATTTACGTATTTTCTTTCAATTACATTGATCACTTAGCTTGATTTTCTTCTATATAATCTATTGTGTGATTCCTTGAGTCTCTGTGGATTCGATCCCTAAGTATTACAATCGACAAAGCTTTAGTACTTTTAGGGTATTAATTTGAGCTTATCAAATTTGGCGCCGTTGCCGGGGATTCAATTTCGCCATTAGATTTTAGATTGAGAATTTCGACTAAGTTCGTCGGTATCGATCGATACTACTCAGTGTCGGTCGATACTCGTCGTTTTCTTTTTGTTGATATCGATCGACACCAACCACTGTCGGTCGATACTCACCCTATTTTCGTTACTTACGTGTCTTGCCTTTGTTTTCAAGTGTATGCATATTCACGAAACCAGAAGGAACAAGAGCACTCAGCTAGTTGATCTGTCACTCGAGCAGCTATCACTTTTGGAACGCACAAATAGAAGAGTAAAGAAGCCATCAAAGATGAACAACAATCAAGTGGAGCTGGTTCAAGATGAAGCTGGTGCTTACAGAGACCAAGAGGGTCAGTTGTGCAATGAGCGAGGACAACGATTGGATGGAGAGGGGAACATCATCCTACCTACTCATGTTGTCGCTGGGAATGTCGATGGGAATGCGAATGCAGGGAATGTTTTTGTTAATCGTGGTAGAACGATTTGTGAGTTCAACAGGCCTGATCAGTTTTATGCAAATCGATCAGCGATTCGCCCTCCTGCTTTTCAGAGGAATGACTTTGAGCTGAAACCTACATACTACACTTTAGTGGGTCAGAACCCTTTTCATGGTCTTTCCAGTGAACATCCCATGGATCATATTGAGAGGTTCGATGATTTGGTCACTAGAATCAAGAGCAATGGAGTGTCCTACGATTACCTCTTCTGCAATCTCTTTCCATACTCTTTAGGTGGAGATGCGACTTACTGCCTGAAACAGTTACCTCCTAGATCACTGACTACCTGGGAAGAGACTAAGACTGCCTTCCTGAACAAATTCTATGATGATGCTCGATCCAAAGATCTTAAGAACAAGATCTCCCAGTTTTCTCAAGGCCCTACTGAGGTGTTCAAGGCTGTTTGGACGAGATTCAGATCATATCAGAGAGATTGTCCACATCACGGGTACTCTGATGTTCAGCTGATGGGGTTCTTCTTCAGAGGACTTGATTGGAGGTATCATATGACTTTGGATGCTTCGAGCAATGGAAAATTCAACACTATATATCCCGAAGATGCTTATGTGCTGATTGAGAACTTGGCGTCTAGCAATAGAACAAAGAATGCAGATTTTGAGCGCAAGAAGAAAGCTGGTAGCATGGACGGTACACAGATTGCTGATGTTCAGGCCAAGTTAGATTCCATGCACAGTCTCCTGATGGGCAAGACAACGAAAGCTGTGCATTTTGCTGAAGACGTTGAGGTTTTCCACGAGGATGAAGTAGAGCATGTTAACTATATTGGTGGTTCTGGTTTTCAAGGTCAGAGGAATCAATTCAGCAACAACCGAAACTTCAAAAACAACTCTCAGCAAGGAGGTTTGAATCAGTTCACCCAGAAACCATCTTAGAATAGTGGGTATACCAGGAACTATGGGAGTTCATCTTATCAGCCTATACCTGCTAAGCTTCCAGATAGCAAGATTAAATCTATGTTTGAACAAGTTGGTTCAAGGACAGCAGCAGATACAAGTGGATTTCAATGGAAAGATAAATGTTTTGTACAAAGATCTGAGTGGAAGGATCGATGCTATCAGTAATCATCAGAAGATGCTAGAAACTCAAATAGCTCAGACTGCAGCAGCTGTCAAGGGAAAGATAGCCCATGCACAGAATGAATACGTCAATTCAATCACCTTAAGGAGTGCAGGAAATCTCGAAACCCCTATAAAAGGTGATTCCGAACCTGATTCGTCTGTATCGACCGACACCGCTGCGAGTATCGATCGATACCGACCTGAAGAAATGACACATGAGCCTTGTATCGATCGACACCAACCTTGTATCGGTCGACAACCCTTGCAGAAAGGACCATAGATTGTGAAGAAGCCGTAGGTGATTGAGGAACGTGTTTACAAGCCTAAGGTGCCATATCCTAGACCAACTAAACATCTCATGAAACCCATCACTGCAGAGAAGTTGCTCGCCTTAGAGAAGATGGTAAGGAGGATTCCCCATACTATGTCTTTTGACGAAGCTTTTGAAAATCGCCCTTTGGATTGTTACTTCCGAGTTTGCAGAGAGATTGAGGAAGAGATCAAAGCAATATTCATCAATGCAAGAAACACACCACCACCGATGAAGCAGCTGACTAAGAGGGAAGACCCAGGAATATTCTCAGTTCCATGCTATATCTCTGGAGTTGAATTCAAAGAGTCTCTCGTTGACTCGGGGGCTAGCGTCAATGTCATGTCGAGGGAAATTGCAGAGAGATTGTGAGCTGATATTCGATCTCCCAAGACATCTATCAGATTCGCGAACTCCTCCACATCGGTTCCATACGGTACAATCCCTGATTTTATGGTTAAAGTAGGAGACTGTCTGGTTCATACCGATTTTGAGGTTGTGGAGATGCATGCAAGGTCTAGTACACCTTTGATTCTTGGAAGACCGTTCATGGCTACGGCTGGGGAAATTATGGACACGCCCAGTAAGAGAATCTCGTTCTCATACATTGACGAACAGGTCTCCTACAAAGCCATTCCAGCTGGAAGAGCTCCCAAGCATATGTATTGCATCACTGTTATCACAGGAGAGACACTGATGGTCGATCTTTTGGACGAGCATTATGATGAGCCTGCTGTTATGGACGTTTCAGATCGTCCTCCTATCATCACCGAGAAAGTCATCAAAAAGACTAAGGCAAAGAATTAGGTTAAGAACAAAAGAGTCGAGAATGCTACACATGTGACCTTAATCCCTCAGAAGTGCGAAGAAAACTCGATTCAATACAAGGTGAGGTGCAAAGGAACCTCGAAGCCATTCTCTAAGGCTAGAGTTATTCTTACTCCGGAGCTAAAAGAGAAAGGACAAGAAATTGTGGAGAGCATGTTGAGCAAAACTCTGAAGATGGAAATGTCAAAGTGTGGAACTTGTTTTGGAGCAAGTTCTCACTCTTATTTTGAATGATCGTCCGTAAAGTCAAGCTTGTGACGTGAAACAAGCACTTAGTGGGAGGCAACCCACTGGTAAGTCTGTACATATGAGTCTTTTATTTTTCTAGTTTTTGTTTTGTGTCTCGTTGTGTCACGTGAATCAGATTCGGAGGTCCCTTTTCAATCGATACCACTTGGTATCGGTCGATACCCGTCATTAAACGTACACATTCTGGACCGACCTCCGTGTGGCAAGCAAATCATTCCATACCCTCAGTATCGATCAACACCCACTGGTATCCCTATAAACCCTACGGTTTTTCTTTTTCTCCTCATAGCCTCCATCGAACGATACGTGAACCCACTCTCCCCAAAATCACCAAATCTTCGTTACTCAACGGATTTGAGTGATTTTTGTGTCTATTCTACTCGGATTTTCGTGCTCTATCTCATTATCTCACTCATTCTCGCGATCTACAAGTTAGGAAACACGAATTTTCATCTTTTCAATCCGTGAACCAAGGTTGGATTTTCGACTTTTAGGCTCTTAGAACTAGTTTTTCTGGGTGATTATCACTTGATTACTGTGTTCTCGGCCTAGTCGAACCTTACCTTAAACTTAATTACCCTTGGTTTGCATTTTTGGAATTTTTGGATTTGTGTTCTTCGTTTGGTGCCCGATACCTGTATGAGTATCGATCTATACTACATTAGTATCGGTCGATGCTCACTATTTCACTTGGCCTAGATTGCTGTGCTTGAGAGAGATGTTGGATTTATGTTGTGTTTTGTGTTTGTTGATTATGCAGATGGCACCTAAGAAGAAAGCACGCACTGATACCGCATCCAGCTCCAACCCATCAGAGAAAGAGTACCAGTTGGGTGCTCGTGTCGAGTTCTTACATGAAAGGGTTTGGACTCTAGGATCGGTTATATCCTGTCTTACCAAGAACCGCTACAAGGTTCAGACCGCCAACTCTACCGACTTTACAGTGGCTTTCGGTACGAACTTACGCGACACACCACTCGAGGCTCCTACACCTTCATCACCATTGTCTCCTCACACCACAGTTCGGTTTCCATGGCCTAAAATCAGTGAGAAGGCTAGGATACGGTTGAGGGATGATTACGAGTGTTCGGATAAGGAGATTACGGAGAGCAGATCTTGCACCCACATGTCTATTTCCTAGGAGTGGGACGATTATGACTCGATCTTCTACAACGCATGGCAGGAGGTTGATGTGCGCCCCACTCGGTTTATTGATACACACACTATGAGGCACTTGGGTTTTGACAGGGAGCTTGATGGACTTCCGCAAGATCGGATTGGGGACCATGCCTATGCGGCAGTATGACCTGTACCCTAACTTGGTTCGCCAGTTCCTTGCTTCGGTCCGCGTTTACTACACTGGTGCACCTCCAGTGACTGCACATCAGGGTGTTCTGACTTTTCTGATTCGCGGTGTGCGGTATAGGATATATTTTCAGGAGCTTTGCGACATATATGGGTTTCACCAAGATTTCTTCAAGTGCGAGCTTCCTCGCAAGTTCTTGAATATTGAGGCATTCTGGTCTCACTTTGGGAATGGGGTCTATAACAGCAAGACCACTACACAGATGGATGTGCGCCATCCTGTCCTGCGCTGCCTTGTGCGGATCCTGAGCAACACGCTGTTGTGTAAGATGGAGCCAAACAAGATGAGAGTTGATGAGCTAATTGTTCTGTCTATTGGGATTGGAGACCTCATTTTTGATGAGAAATATGAGTGGCCGGAGTTGGATCTCGCGGTTAACTTAGGTGCTGTATTCGCACACCACTTGGAGTCGCTGAAGGTTAAGCCTTTTATAGGATGCGGCAAGACTTCGAGGACTGCAGGACGCCCGAAGACCGAGATGGTGGGCAGTCTTCTCACTCCCATTTTCCTGCACCTAGAAATCAACACCGCTAGTTGCTCGATAGTGACTTCCCACGAGCTTATGGACGAGGCGAACTTGGAGCACCTGCGTTGGCTGAAGCCTCACAGGCGTTGGGTTTTTAGCACTCCTGTTGGGGACTATCTGGTTCAGCTCCCCAACACTGATCTGACAGACATAGGCGGTGACCCTGCTCAGCTGCTTTTCGCACCCGCTCCTGATGACATGGAGCCTGCACCGGTCACTAGACGTGAAGGCTCAGCTACTAGAGCACGACAACCTGCACCTGGCCCTGCTAGGGGTAAACCACGACACGAGCCATCTCCCATTGCTGCTGCGCTTTCTCTTCCTCCACTACTAAGATGGAGATGGATCATTTTCAGCGGTATGTAGTCGCGAGTCTGCAGACGATCTGGACCGCCATTTTCCATTGTAGCTGCATGGCATCTCAGCGTCCTGTTTCACCACGTTCACCGCGCACGCCTACTGACGCTGGTCCATCTGGTACTGCTGGCGATGACTCTGACGCCATTGAGGATGATTAGTCCTCTTTCTATCTGATTATCACGTGTGCTATTTATGTTCCCATTTCTTTTCATTTTGGTTTGAACTTTTGTGTCTTTTATGCTTTTGGACCTGTGGATTTATGCTTCTATAATATTTTGTTGCACCTAACTTGTGTTTGAGTGGTCTAACAGTGCTTACATTTAACACCTGGATCGTTTGACACATTTTTGGAGTTACATATGACCTTAGACGTTGAAAACGAATTACCTGTGTCGAACAATACTTGGTATCGATCGATACCAAGTTGGGTCTCGGTCGACACTCGTACCCCATTTCGGTAATTTTTTGTTTTTCATACTTTCACTCTGTTCTTTTGTTTTCTTTCACAAAATTCTATGCTAGATAACACTGGGGACAGTGTTGTTCAAGTCTAGGGGAGGTAGTCGCTGACATTCTTTTTGTTTTTCTTAGAGTCAGTCCTTTTTGAGTCATTCGTTGTTTTATTGAGTCAAAATTTGTTGGAGACTGTGATCTTTTTATTGACTCTATTGATCTGGCCTTGCTTCTAAGTGACCATTGTTACAGAATCAGTTACATATCGACTAATGAAAAATCCAAAGGCTGACCAATTAACTAGAAGACACTCATGTTTCCAGCAAAGTCCTTTAAAGCCTGAGCCAAATTTTTGCACTTCATTGATGTGATTAATGTCCATAGAGCTTGATTCTTCATTCGTATCTGACAAAGGAACCCACATGTTTAAAGTAATTGTATTTCTCTCCCTTTTACAAGTTAATAAATAAGATGCATTAAAAGATGAAATGATTTTCTTCTGAGTAGAGGGTTAGGAAAATTTCCAGCGATCCCATTATTCTACTTCAGAGAGAATGATCACACAAAGGTGGAAGCGAGGGTTAGGAAAATTTCCTGTGATACCATTATTTGCCTATACCTTTGATTAACTTTTAAGGGAAAAACCGGGGATTCGGTGGCAAACACCATCAATACTCGCGTCTCGAACCTTAATAAGCATATGCGAGAATATAATAATAAAATAAGTCTGGGGGAGAGAAAATAATATCATAAAGTGTGAAATTGGATGGTTTCTTGTCATCATATTGTATGGGAAAAAAACTAGAAGGTTTTTGGTATTAATCACAACAATGAAACTGGCGATGAGGGCTTTATTGAGTAATGATGTAAGATAATGTGTGTAGTCTGGGAAGCTGCGAATGTCTACGAAGAAGTACATGGTGGTTAGATTTGAAACTGGTTATGTGATATGTGGAGCACTAAGGAAAATGGTCATTGCAATGTTTCAAGAACAGGTGACTCTCTATGTTTTCAAACCTTTTTCTCTGGTTTAGTGACATACTCATATATTGCATGTTTTAGCATGCATCTCACTTATAGTTTTGTGTCATTTACATGCATAATCGTGCTTTTGTCTTGCATTTAGGTCTCACTTAGAGTTTTAGGTATTTTCATTAGGTTTAGTGCATTCTTGCATGTTTTGGAGTATTTCCAAGGTGATTGGAGGCAATTGGGAATAGTTGGAGAGTTGGACCTAAGTGGTGTGCAAAGCCCATCCGAGATGCTGGAAAGATATAGCTGGACGAAGGCCCTAAGATGTGAATCAGCCTTGAAGCTCTTCATAGGAGTTGTAGAGGAGTGATCATCTGTCTACGGGAGTTGGATTCAGGCCATTTGGACATCTGGTTAAGGAGTTACCGCAGATTTACTGAAGACAACCTATCGGCAACAAGACTTTTCCTCATCCCGGCTCCGCGTCCCGGCTCCACACAGCCCGGGATTGCATATTCCCTCGGGCAGGGGATATAATGGCCTCGTGTTCCGGCTCCACACCACCCAGTGTTGCATCTTTCCTCGGACAGGGAGAATCCCGGCCTTCCATCCTGGCCTGAAGCTGCCCGGTGCCACAACCTCTCGGCAACAAACCCCTCATCCCGGCTCCGTGTCTCAAAGATATGGCTAGACGGGGACCTTACAATCCTTACAATCCTCCTCTACAACTTCTCTCGGCAACAAACCCCTCATCCCGGATCCGTGTCTCAAAGATTCAGCTTCAACTGCCTTCATAGAAGTTGTAGAGGAGGGAATTGGCTTTACATAGTTGTTTGAATCGGATAATTTGGACTTATGGATAGGGAGATAATACGGATTTACTATAGGTATGTCCGTCTGGCCGAGAGAAGATGACACCGTCCAAAGAACCGGCAAAACGAAGGCCTTCAGATATGAATCAACTCAAACGATCTTCATAAGAGTTGTAGAGGGACGAGTTAGCTATCTGCAGGAGTTGGATTCAGGTCATTCGGATGTCAGGTTCAGGAGTTATGACCGATTCACTGAAGAAGTATCCAAGTTTTGGCCGGGTCAATACCCGGTTTGTCCCGGGTTGACCCGGGTCCGACCCAACTAAGCAAACACCTTTTTATATTTTAGACATCTGATTTTTAGATCTATCTCAATTTTTATGCTTTTTCCCCTTTTTCTCTCCCTTTTCTCTCTAGAACAAGACTAGGGTTCTTTGAATTTTTCCCTTGGATTCTTTTAATTTATGCAAGTTTAAGGTTTTATTTTTTCATCTTTTTCTAATCTTTCACATTCATATTCCCTAATCATGATTAACATCACCTCTTTCACAAGATTTGGTGTGTTCTTCATGGTTAGTGAGTAGATCTTTTTAAGCTCATGGATGAGGTAGATTAGGTGAATTACGTGGTATATCTTAATGTCTAGGACTTAGTTTACATCTTCCCTCTCTTATTTGGTGTTCATAATGCTAGATTAGGCTAGATATAATTAATCTAGATCTTAGGGAATTCATGCACACAAGGTGTTCGATGAAATTCCCAAAGAACCAAATAAGAGATTTTGCTTTCTTAGCCTATGAGAGTAGTTGTCTAAGGAGTATTAGGGCCATAGGAATCTATGTTTATTGCTTGTTAATCATCCTATCACAAACGATGGTTTGTTCTTGATTTGGTGATTAACAAAGTGATTAAGACCATGAGAGTGGCTTAATCTTAATTAAGTGTTCTAGGCTATGGGAATTGCTTGATTGTGTGAAAATGACATCTAGGTAGATCATGGGAGGATCCGAAATCAATAACCTCATCCAAGGGCTTGCCTTTATCTATTTGTTAAACTCGTTTTTGCTTTGTTTACTATTGTTCTTGCCTTTAATTTGAATCATTTAGGTTGCTAGAAAACTAAAATCACCTTTATTAGCTTAACTTACAAAGTTGTATGCATTCCTAATGCTTGGAACTTATACCCATGGATTCGATACCTCATATGCTACTTAGGCATTTGAGTAATTGATACTTGGCAAAATCCTTGTATCATTTAGTCTTCTATTTTCTTGAGGGCAAGCAAAGGCTAAGTCTGGGGGAGTTGATATATCATGGTTTTTACCCCTTTTAGGCCATGATATAAGTCCGTTTTATAGAGTCTTTCTACTATTTTGTAGTGGTTTAGAGTCTTTTACAGGCTTTAGCACGTTTGAAGCATAATTGGAAATATTGGAGATTTTTGGAGCATTTTGGATCAAAGCAGAAGTTCGTGTAGCTGAGTACCCGATTTGAAGCCTCAGTGTCGATCGATACTGACTAGTATCGGTCGATACTCACTGCAGCAAGACACGACTCGCGACTTAATGAAGAGTTGAAAAATTGCAAAATTGCCCAGAAGACTTTATTATTTACAAGAATCCCCAAAACGTGATTTAGGTTATTTAATAGGATTTTACAGCCACTTTCATGGCTATGCTTTATTTTACTTTGGTTTTGTGAGAGAGCTTTGGAAGGGAGACAAGTCTGAAACTATGTCCGTCCGAGAGAAGATTTTGAACCCTCTTGTTACTCTTTCTTATTTATTCAAGTATTTATTCAGTCATGTTTATTGTTGCAATTTCCATGTCTGAGTAGATCTCTTGTTAGGTTTAGGGATTCTCCATAGGGATTTCTTTGAATGCTAGGTTGATTAGTTGTTTAGGGTTCACCATCTTAATTAGTTCTTTACCGTAGGTTATTCTCATAGCTAATTCTGGATTGATCACCTAGAACATAGATCTTAGGATAATTGATTAGGCTCAAGAGTGCGATTAATTACCTGATAGAACCTATGGTGAGCAAAATAACTATTCGCAACGAGATTTGGTTTAGTTGTTTTGTGAACAAATAAAACTTGAACTAAAAGCTGGTTTAGACTTTAGGATTTGTAAAGAGATTTGGAATTCTAGGATTTAGACTTAGATAATTCTCGCAACGAGAGTTGGTTAATTATACCTTAGTGATTTGAGTTCAAGAACCGTGCATAACTTGAACCATGATTAGTTAGTTTATATGCATTCATTGATTTCCTGAGAAATTCTCTGAACCTATCTTTCTCCAATTGAATTTACAACAGTTTAATTTACGTATTTGCTTTCAATTACATTGATCACTTAGTTTGATTTTCTTCTATATAATCTATTGTGTGATTTCTTGAGTCTATGTGGATTCGATCCCTAAGTATTACAATCGACAAAGCTTTAGTAGTTTTAGGGTATTAATTTGAGCTTATCAGCAGTCCTTCAATGTCGGCTTCAGAGAAGGTGATTGGCGTTCCGCTTGTTGTAGTTCAGTTCTCGCGTTGTGTGGCTAGTGTTTCTCTATTGTATTATTTAATTGCCCGGATGGAATAATTGCAAGTTTCCAATGCTCCCATGATCATGTTGACGCATTTCCGGACTTGGGGAGTGTGTTGATTCTTTGTTTGTTCCTCCCAATCTCGTTTCTGTTGACCTTTGTCGGCAGCGTCTTTCGCTTGTTCGGGATCTTTGTTCGATTTTCATTGTCACGACGTCGTCTTCCGTTGTCATTGCGGCGGGGTCTGTTCGCAGGTCAGAATGCTCCTTCCACCGGGACTTCCCCTTTCTTGTACTTCATCAGCAAGAATTCCTGGAGATGTCGGCATTCTTCGGTGGTATGGCCTCCACGATTATGAAAGTGGCAGAACGGACTGGAGTCGCTGTCGGACTCCTTTGAGTCGTCTGATTGGACCCATGTGTTCCAGTGTTGTTGCCACTAAACGGCATTGACCGGTTGCTTTGGAGGGGCGTACTTCTTCTTTTTCATGAGAAGTTGCTTTGGAGGAGCATACTGTTTATCCTTTGCGGCTTCCTCCTCTTGCTTGAGGATATAGATATGTGACTTATGTAGGATATCTTCCAAGGATTTTGGCCAGTTCTGTTTGATTTCCTTGTGAAAGTCGGACCGATACCAGGTTGCTTTGTAAAGAGCCTCTATCGCGGCTTCATCGTCGATTGTGCAATGAGATACCACCTCTTTGAAGCGGTTCATGAAGTTGCGTAGAGGTTCGTCGCTTTTTTGCTCGAGTGCCTAGAGGTCGGCATTCCTTGTTTCCTGTTTCATGAACATGTTAAAGCGTTTGAGAAATTTCGTTGTAGTTGTTGATTGATTTCACATCGAGTTGTGAGAACCAATCGAGCGCGGTTCCACAAAGATTTTCTACGAACAGCTGGCACATGGCTGCGTCTTTCTCTTCCTCAGTATTAAAGCGAAAACGATTCATCGTGATTACGAATGAGGTGAAAAAGTGACGTGTGTCGGCATGTCCATCGTATGCGGTAATCTTAACTCTCTCTAGACGCTGGACTGGAGTATTGATGATCCGATCTGTGAATGGTGTCTTCTGTGTTTCGTGGATAACTCGGTCGATCTCTGATGCCGAGCTCGTAGCCTGATGGACTTTGGATCGGATATCCTGAAGTTGAGCTCGGACATTCTCGAACTCTAGGCATATAGATGCTTGGTTGGTGATGTGGGTTCCTGGGTTGGCCGTGGACCTCCTTGTTGGCAGGTCTGCCGTGTTCGGATTTCGGGTACCGGTTAACTCGGGTAAGAGGTTCCGACGAAGATTATTTTCGTTTTCAGGGGTGATCGGGCTCTGGCTGAATATTCCGATCTGGTTTCTGAGTTCGGCCTGTGAAGCCAGCAAAGATTCGAACCGTTCTTCGTTTTTCATAGAGATTTTCGCGAACTGAGCTGCCATGGCCTCTATGAGTGTGGCTGGATTGACTAGTGTCGGAGCTGTTGGTGTGACTCCCGGAGGGTTCGGCGGGTTGTCTCCTCCGGTAAATAAGGTCAGAGGGTTTCCTCCGGCAGGTGGTAGATCGGTATCTATCGGGGCGGTCCTGTTTTCTGTCTGATCGACGCCGTTGATGATGACTGTTGGAGTGTCTAATGGGTTCGCCATTGCCGAACTCAATCAATCGAGATCTGAAAGTTCTGTTTTAATAAATCCCCAGAGATGGCGCCAATTGAAGGAACCAGAATTCGCACATATCGTAGATCTGCGTATTCGGTTTAGGGTTTAGGATAATTATTTTTATTAGATTTATAGTTGTGCCGTTGAAGGCTGCCTACTTACCCTTTGAAGGGATCAAGCCAAAACGTAGTTCTTGTTACAAAGGATGTTTCTGTCTAAGTTCTCCCTTGAGATATGATTATTATGAATAGGGGGCTCTCCTATTTATAAGTCTTGATGTCCCTTGATCTTCCTTTTCCTTCTTGAATTGGTATTGGCAATTGTCCTTTTTCTTGAAGTCGGTAAGGATAATCTCCTTTCTTCTCGGGATTTGCCTTTTATCAAATAAAAGGAGATTTTTCCTTTATCAAATAAAAGGAAATATTCCTTTTATTTCGTAAGTCGGTTCTGATGGGCTTTGAAGTCGATTGTTGAGCTGATTTTAACTCGGACCGGGTTAAACTGGGGGAGTGCTAAACTCACCACCAACAATGCACATCGGCTTGGAAGGATCTGGGTTGTATGGAGTCAGAAGGTGAGAGTAACTCCATGTTTTAGTAGTGGGGAAATGATCACGTGCTCGGTATTGTTGGAAGATGCAGAGAATGAATCCTTTTGCTCGTTTATATATGCATCAAATTTCTTGGAGGAGAGGAAAATATTGTGAGAGGATATAAAAAATAATCAGAATTCGCCAATGCTGAGAAATAAGCCATGGGTGCTTATGGGGGATTTTAACGAAATACTGCAAGGTGATGAACATTCAAACTTTGATACATCTCTGGGCATTCGGAATTGTATGCGAGACTTTCAAGAGGTGGCTCAATATTGCTCTCTTATGGATATGACGGCGCATGGACCACTATACACTTGGTGTAATCAAAGGGAAGAGGGTTTAATTTGCAAAAAAATGGATCGAGCCTTACTTTTAGACGCTTGGTATACTGTATATCCACAATCATACTGTGTGTTTGAATCAGGAGGCTGCTGGGATCATATTCAAGGTCGAATATAGATTACAACGAAGGCTTCGAGGGTAAGACGTCTTTTTAAATTCACAAATGCTCTTACTAGTCTACCTGGATTTTTTGTCTCTTGTGGAATACTTCTGGGCAGGCACTAAAGAGTTGTTTAATTCGACTTCTACTTTATATCGTTTCTCAAAGAAGCTCAATATTTTAAAGAAAAAAATCAGAGAGCTGAGCAAGGAACAATTAGGCGATTTACCAAAGCGGGCGAAATAGGCATACGATGTGTTGTGTGAATGTCAAGAGAAAACAATGTTAAATCCATCACCGATTAACATGGAGGAGGAAGCTCGTGCTTATAGAAAGTGGTCTCTATTAGCTGATTTGGAAGAACTTTTCTTGAAAGAAAATGTGATATATCATGGTTTTTACCCCTTTTAGGCCATGCTATAAGTCCGTTTTATAGAGTCTTTCTATTATTTCATAGTGTTTTAGAGTCCTTTACAGGTTGTAGCACGTTTGGAGCATAATTGGAGATATTGGAGCATTCTGGAGCATTCTGGAGCGAAGCTGAAGTTCGTGTTGCTGAGTACCCGATTTTACGTCAAGCATCGATCGATACCCCTTGGTATCGATCGATACCCATCGCAGCAGACACAACCCGCGTCTTTTAATGAAGTTTGAAGAATTGCAGAACTTGCCCAGAAGACTTTAATATTTACAAGAAGACCCCAATTCGTGTTTAGACTATTTAATTAGGTTTTACAGCCACTTTTTTGGCTATGTCTTATTTTTGCTTTGAATTGAGAGAGAGCTTTTGAATGGAGACAACTCTGAAACTCTGTTCGTCCGAGAGAAGATTTTGAACCCTTTTGTTACTCTGTCTTATTTTCTATTGAGTATTTATTCAAACATGTTTATTGCTTCAATTTCCATGTCTGAGTAGATCCACTTTAGGTTTAGGATTCTCATAAGGGTTTTCTCTGAATGCTAGGTTGATTAGTTATTAGGATTCACGATCTGAATTAGTTCTTCACCATAGGTTGTGTTCAAAGCTAATTCTAGATAATTATCGCAACTACAGTTGGTTAACTATAGCTTAGTGATTTGAGTTCAAGAACCGCGCTAAATCTGAATCATGTTAGTTAGTTTACCTGCATTCATTGATTTTCTGAGAAAAACCCTGAACCTATATTTCTCCTATCGAATAACAACTCGTTTACTGCTTATTGCTTTTACTTTCATCTGAACTACTTAGCTTGATTTGATACTATACAATCTATTGTGTGATTTTTCTGAGTCCTTGTGTTCGACCCTTATTTTATTGCAGCAACTGCTTTAGTACTTTATAGGGTATTAATTTGAGCATATCAAATTTGGCGCCGTTGCCGGGGACTCAATTTCGCCATTAGATTTTAGCTGTTGAATTTTGACTAAGTTCGTCGGTATCGATCAATACTACCTAGTATCGGTCGATACTCGTCGTCTTCCTTTGTTGATATCGATCGACACCACCCAGTGTCGATCGATACTCATCGTATTTTTTGTTACTTACTTGTTTGACTCTTGTTTTCAGGTGTATGCATAATCCTCAAACCAGAAGGAGCAAAAGCACTCAGCTAGTTGAACTGTCATTGGAGCAGCTAGCATGTTTGGAACGCACAAACAGAATGACAAAGCAAACATTTAAGAACTGATGAAACTGGAGTCTTGAGAGACCAAGAGCGTCAAGTGTGCAATGAGAGAGGGCAATGAATTGATGAAGCTGGAAACGTCATTGTCCCTCCTGTTGTTGTTGGTGAGATTGTCGCGCCAGCTGGGCGTGCCAACGTTGGGAATGCTGAGGTTGATCGAGGTAGAATGCTCGGTGAACATAATAGACTTGATCAATTCTATGCCAATCGAGCTGCGATTCGCATCCCAACTTTCCAGAGGCATGATTTTGAGATGAAACCTGCCTATTACGCTCTTGTGAGTCAAAATCCTTTCCATGGCCTGTCTCACGAACATCCCATGGATCATATCGAGAGGTTTGAGGATTTGGTCACTGGTATGAAGTACAATGGAGTGCCCAATGAGTACATTTTCTGAGAATCCGAGGAAAAACTGAGAATCTGAGGGCTCACATCAACGCCATCACCTTGAGAAGTGGAAAAGAGGTGATTACAGGAGTGAAGAACATCCCAATTGCAGAGAATCTCGTCGATCTTGCTGAAAAAGATGATTCGGATTTTGAAGATCCACAAGCATCGAACGATACCAGACAGTATCGATCGATACCAGTCCAGACACCTACACGAGAGGACCCAAAATCTCGTGTGTCGATCGATACTCCTCCAGTATCGATTGATACTGAGACGCAGATCGAGAAGGAGCCCGAGATTGTCAAGGAGAGGGTGTATAAACCCAAGATGCCTTATCCTATGCCTCCTAAGATGACAAAGAAGGAATGGGAGGACGCCAGATGCAAGGCTATGCTGGATAAGTTGGTTGTGGAGGTTCCTTTTGTTGATGCTATTAAGACTTCTCCAGCTTTACGGAGGTATGTGAAGAAGATGGTGTCTAGCAATGTGAACCTTGAGGAAGGTGTCATGATGATTACAGCTGAGTGCAGTGCGATTCTACTCAACAGAATTCCCAAAAAGCTACCGGACCCAGGGAGCTCTGTTTTAGATTGCACTATCTTCACAGAGAGATTCGAGCGTGCTCTCTGTGATATTGGGTCAAGTGTGAACCTTATGCCACACTCAGTTGCCAAGAGAATGGGGATGACGGATTTCCAGTTTACAAGGATTTCACCGGTACTTGCTGGCCGTTCAGTGCGACTTCCAGAGGGACTACTCGAGGATATCCCAATCAAGATTGGGAATTGTTTGATCCCAACAGATTTCATCGTCCTGAAGTACGATGCTGAGCCTAAGGATCCTTTTACCCTGCACAAACCATTCCTTGCAACTGCTGGAGCCTTGATTGACTGCAGGAATGGACAGATAGCTCTCAACATCGGTGACTTGGTGATGTCCTTTAACATGGAAAAGATGATGAAGAGGCCAACCATCGAAGGGCAAACATTCTATATGGACACCTTCAGTGACATAGCTGAGGACTACTTCCTAGAGATGCACCATGAGGATCCACTGGAGAGAGCATTGGTCTTTTCGGCCACTTCAGAGGTCATTTTGTGTGATGATACTGCTGGATACTCGAAGTTGCTCGATTCAGCATCACCAGTATCGATTGATACCCCTCTAGTATCGGTCGATACCCTGCGGCCAGAAGGAAAGTTGGTCGACAGTTCTAAGCAAGCTGTTGGGCTTGGAGATTGGAGTGCAGAGAATGCTCCTAAGGTGGAACTAAAGCCACTTCCAGCGAATCTGAGGTATCGTTTTCTTGGTCCTAATTCCACGTACCCTGTAATCGTTAATGCTTCCTTGAACAACACAGAGATTGCCTTACTGCTGCGCAAGTATCGCAAAGCTCTTGGTTATTATTTTGCTGACATTTCAGGTATAGCACCAGACTTGTGCATGCATCGGATTCACCTTGAGGATGAGTCAAAGTCTTCGATTGAGTGTCAGAGGAGGCTGAATCCGAATCTGAAGGAAGTGGTCAGGAAGGAAGTGATGAAGCTGCTGGAAGCAGGGATTATCTATGCCATCTCAGATAGTTCTTGGGTTAGTCCTGTTCACGTTGTGCCTAAGAAATGAGGTTTAACTGTAGTGAAGAGCGAAAAGGATGAGCTGATCCCTACAAGGACAATCACTGGTCACAGAATGAGTATTGACTACAGGAAATTTAATGCGGCTACAAGGAAGGATCACTTCTCATTGCCATTCATTGACCAGATGCTGGAGATGTTAGCGAGTCACCCATACTACTGTTTTCTAGATGGGTACTCAGCCTTTTTCCATATTCCTATACATCCAGAGGACCAGGGAAAGACGACTTTTACATGTTCCTATGGCACATTCGCGTACAGAAAAATGCCATTTGGATTATGTAACGCTCCAGCGACTTTCCAGCGATGCATGATGTCGATTTTCACAGACATGACTGAGGAGTTTATGGTGGTGTTCATGGATGACTTTTCTGTGTATGGATCGTCATTCAAGGATTGTTTGGATAACTTGTGCAAGGTGCTTCAACGATGAGAGGAGAAGCATTTGGTTCTTAACTGGGAGAAGTGCCACTTCATGGTACAAGATGGCATTGTTCTTGGGCACAAGGTTTCTAAGGCAGTGATCGAAGTTGACAAAGCGAAGATTTAGGTCATGACGAGCCTGCAACCTCCACGATCTGTATCCGAGATTCGAAGCTTCCGTGGTCATGCTGGGTTTTACAGGAGGTTCATCAAGGATTTCTCTAAACTTGCACGCGCACTCACAGCCCTGCTATGTAAGGAAGTCAAATTTGATTTTACATCTGATTGCCTTGCAGCCTTCGAGGAGATTAAGAAGGCACTAGTGAGTGCTCCTATTGTCCAACCACCTGATTGGAGTTTACCTTTTGAGGTTATGTGTGATGCGAGTGATTTTGCTGTTGGAGCTGTGTTGGGCCAGAGGAAAGACAAGAAACTCCATGCTATTTATTATGCCAGCAGGACGTTGGATGATGCTCAGCGAAATTACAGCACCACTGAGAAAGAGTTACTTGCAGTTGTCTTCTCTTTTGAGAAATTTCGGTCCTACTTGATTGGGAGCAAGGTTATTGTTCACACAGACCATGCTGCTCTCAAATACCTGCTGAAAAACAAGGACCTCAAGCCTCGTCTATGCCGATGGGTTCTTTTGCTCCAAGGGTTCGACATCGAGATCAAGGACAATAAAGGAGTTGAAAATGGCGTTGCTGACCACCTATAGCGATTAAAGGTCGATAAAGTCGTCCCTATTGATGATTTCTTGCCAGAGGAGGGTATTTACTTTATTGAAGCCCAGCTTCAAGACATTTGTCCCAAAAATCTGCAATTCTCACGAGTGCAGTCCTTCAGTATCGATCGATACTCACCTAGTATCAGTCGATACTCACCTAATATTGATCGATACTCACCTAGTATCGGTCGGTACCGACGCAATTTAGACCTGTTTTGCCTGCAGAGCACTTCGACTCTTATGATGCCTATCTAGATGCTTTATCTAGTCCTACACGACCATGGTACGCAGACATTGCTAACTACCTTGCTGTAGAGGCTGAGCCAAAACATCCCACAAAGTACGCGAAGAAGAAGTTTATGCGCGAGATGAGGAGGTTCTTCTGGGATGAGCCTTACCTATACAAGCACTGCTCAGATGGTATATACAGAAGATGCGTTGCAGAATCTGAGGTGCCTGCGATTGTTTTTCATTGTCATGGGTCTGAGTATGCAGGACACTTTGCTACTTTCAAGACAGTGGCCTACTATGTTTAAGGATGCTCATGCCTTTGTCTCACAGTGTGATGCCTGTCAGAGGAGAGGGAAGATCAGTAAGAGGTATGAGATGCCACAAAATTTTATCCTTGAGATTGAAGTTTTCGATTGCTGGGGCATTGACTTTATGGGACCCTTTCCCTCGTCATACAATAACAGATACATCCTGGTAGCTGTGGACTATGTGTCCAAATGGGTGGAAGCGATTGCTAGTCCAAACAACGACTCTGTGGTGGTCCTTAAGATGTTTAAGTGATGGTGGCAGCCACTTTATTAACAAAGTTTTTGAGAAGTTGCTGAAGAAGCATGGTGTCAATCATCGTGTGGCTACTCCATATCACCCTCAAACCAGTGAGCAAGTAGAGGTTTCCAACAGACAGATCAAATAAATTTTGGAGAAGACAGTGGGTACTTCTAGGAAGGGATTTTACCCTATTCCCCCATGAATTATGCGACTCCTGATTATTCATACAAGAAGTATCGTTCAATGCCAAAAACATCATAAAATATTTATAATTTTGAATTTCCTACATGATTTTTTGAAAATTGGCCAATTCCAACAAAACCGTAAACGTTGTTTGATTTCCGTTAAAGGAATCTGACGTGGTTGACACGTGGCTTAATAGTTTGGTATGGTTTGCGATTAAACCAAACTTTTGGTGGAATTGGACAATTTTCAAAAGTTCATGTAGGAAATTCAAAATTATAAGTAGTTCATATAGGTAATTCAGAAGAATTGTTTTTTTAATTGTTGAGACCAAAACGACGATGGTCTCAAAATCATTAAATTAATTTATGTGCCAATCAAGAATAGAATTCGGGTTGGCACCATATCAAGGTAATATTCTACCACTAGACCAATGGTGTTTCGTTGTACATTCAAACACATAACTATACATATTCAGTTACTATCAAACACATGAACTCGGGTCGAAATTTCCAATTATATTTTTTTGGGGGTAAAATTCCAACTTTTTTTTTCTTCAGGTGATCCAAATATAGATGGTATATATTATTCATCTACTTTTAATTTTGATTTTTGACTTTACCCATCTATACCACATGATTTTGATTCGGTAATTATCCATATTATTCACTATGATTAAGCATTAAAGTATTTTCTTTATCGACTGATGAAAGATTAAAGTTTGTTGTTTTTTGCAGATTGTGGGATATTTTGTATATATATATTATGTGTTTGAATGGATAATGAAGCATCATTGGTCTAGTGGTAGAATATTAACTTGCCTAGGTGTAGACCCGAGTTCGATTCCTGGTTGGCACATTAATTAATTTAACTATGTTGAGACCAAAACGACATGAACTATTTATATTTTGAACGATGTTGATTGGCACATGAACGTCGTTTTGGTCTGAGCAATTAAATTTTTTTTTTTGAATTTTCTACCTGAACTATTTATAATTTTGAATTTCCTACATGAACTTTTGAAAATTGGCCAATTTCACCAAATTTTTGGTTTAATCGCAAACCATACCAAACCATTAAGCCACGTGTCAGCCACGTCAGATTCCGTTAACGGAAATCAAACATCGTTTACGGTTTTGGTGGAATTGGCCAATTTTCAAAACTTCATGTAGAAAATTCAAAATTATAAGTAGTTCATGATGTTTTTGGCATTGAACGATACCTCGTGTATGAATAATCGGGAGCAGCATAAGTCAGGGAGGAATAGGCTAAAATCCCCTTCTAGGAAGGATTGGTCTACGAAGCTGGATGACGCTCTGTGGGATTATAAGACTGCTTTCAAGACACCGCTGGGCACTACACCATTTCACTTGCTGTATAGGAAAACATGTCACCTTCCAGTGGAGATCGAGCACAAAGCAGCATGGGCAACGAGGTTGTTGAACTTTGACATCAAGCCTGCAGCTGAGAGGAGATTGATTTAGCTGAACGAGTTGGATGAGATTAGGCACCACGCCTACGAGAACTCGAAGCTGTACAAGGAGAAAACTAAGGCCTATAATGACAGGAAGATCATCTCCAGACATTTCGAGCCGAACGACCAAGTACTTCTGTATAACTCTCGTTTGCAATTGTTTCCTGGTAAACCGCGTTCTCGTTGGTCAGGTCCTTTCACAATCAAGGAGGTCAGACCACATGTCAATGGACTTACTGTCTTGAAAGCGATGAATTTACTGTCAATGGACAGAGGGTGAAGCACTATTGGGCGAAAGCTGAGATTCCAACAGGGCAGATAATGCCTTTGGATGATGCACCGACAGCCTGAATGGCGTTACAGTCAAGCTAATGACGTTAAACAAGCGCTTGGTGGGAGGCAACCCGCTGGTGAGTCTGTCTTTGAGTCTTTTTCTTTTTATTTTTCAGTTTGGGTGTCTGTGTCAGGATGAACAAGAAGCAAAACTGGGAATTGCCTGAGTGTCGATCGATACCCTTTGGTATCGGTCGACACCCTACGCGATGAATGGATATGTATCGGTTTAAGCCTGGTATCGTTCGATACCAAGCTGTGTGTCGATCGATACACAATGTTCCAGCACGGTAACTTCTTGTTTCTCTTCGTTCTATTCCCGTTCTTTTGTTTTCTTTTACCTACTCTAGGCTAGATAACACTGGGGACGGTGTTGTTTAAGTCTGGGGGAGGAAGTCGCTGACTTTGTTTTTGTTTTTCTTAGAGTCAGTCCGTTTTTGAGTCATTCGTTATTTTATTGAGTCAAAACTTTGTCTGAGACTGTGATCTTTTTCTTTAATCGTTTGATCTGACCTTGCTTCTAAGTGACCATTGTTACAGAATCAGTTCTAGATCGACTAATGAAAATCCAAAGGCTGACCAGTTAACCAGAAGACACTCATGTTTCTAGCAAAGTTCCTTAAAGCCTGAGCCAAATTTTTGCACTTCATCGATGTGGTTAGTATTCATAGAGCTTGATTCCTCATTAGTATCTGACAAAGGAACCCACGTGTATAAAATAATGGTATTTCTCTCCCTATTACAAGTTAATAAATAAGTGCATTAAAAGATGAAATGATTTTCTTTCGAGTAGAGGGTTAGGAAAATTTCCAGCGATCCCATTATTCTACTTTAGAGGGAATGATCACACAAAGGATTGGAAGCGAGGGTAGGATTTTCCTATGATGCCATTATTCGCCTCCATCTTTTGATACTTTGAGAGGGAAGAACCGGGGATTAGGTGGCAAACACCATCAATACTCGCGTCTCATACCTTGATTTGTATATGCAGATCTAAAAAAAAGATAGAATAATATAAGAAATAAGTCTGGGGGAGAGAAATAATACCAAAAGTGTGAAATTGGATGGTTCCTTGTCATGATATTGTATGGGAAAGAATCTAGAAGGTTCTTGGATTTAATTCACAGTGATGAAACTGGCGAGGATGGCTTAATTGAACGATGCTGTGAGATAATGTATGTAGTCTGGGAAGCTTCGAATGCCTAAGGAGAAGTACATGGTGGTTAGATCAAAAAGCTGGTTAGGTGACATTTGGGTGCTTGGGAAAAGGGTCATTGCAATGTTTCATGAACTGGTGAGTCTCTACGTTTTCAAACCTCTTTCTCTGATTTAGTTTTCTCTTTTGCTTGAGGGCAAGCAAAGGCTAAGTCTGGGGGAGTTGATATATAATGGTTTTTACCCCTTTTAGGCCATGATATAAGTCCGTTTTATAGAGTCTTTCTATTATTTCGTAGTGTTTTAGAGTCCTTTACAGGTTGTAGCACGTTTAGAGCATAATTGGAGATATTGGAGCTTTCTAGAGCATTCTGGAGCGAAGCTGAAGTTCGTGTTGCTGAGTACCCGATTTTACGTCAAGCATCGATCGATACCCATCGCAGCAGACACAACCCGCGACTTTTAATAAAGTTTGAAGAATTGCAGAACTTGCCCAGAAGACTTTAATATTTACAAGAAGACCTCAATTCGTGTTTAGACTATTTAATTAGGTTTTACAACCACTTTGTTGGCTATGTCTTATTTTTGTTTTGAATTGAGAGAGAGCTTTTGAAGGGAGACAACTCTGAAACTCTGTTCGTCCGAGAGAAGATTTCGAACCCTTTTGTTACTCTGTCTTATTTTCTATTGAGTATTTATTCAAACATGTTTATTGCTTCAATTTCCATGTCTGAGTAGATCCACTTTAGGTTTAGGGTTCTCATAAGGGTTTTCTCTGAATGCTAGGTTGATTAGTTATTAGGATTCACCATCTGAATTAGTTCTTCACCATAGGTTGTGTTCAAAGCTAATTCTAGGTTGACGAATCTAGAACTTAGATCTTAGGATAATTGATTAGGCACGACAGTGCGATTAATTACCTGATAGAACCTTAGGTGAGCAAAATAACTATTCGCAAAGAGATTTGGTTTAGTTGTTTTGTGAACAAATCAAACCTGATCTAAAATCTGATTTAGACTTTAGGATTCGCAAAGAGATTTGGAATTCCTAGGATTTAGATTTAGATAATTCTCGCAACGACAGTTGGTTAATTATAGCTTAGTGATTTGAGTTCAAGAACCGCGCTAAATCTTGATTTCATGAGAAAAACTCTACTTGTTAGTTAGTTTACCTGCATTCATTGATTTCATACGAAAAACCCTGAACCTATATTTCTCCTATCGAATTACAACTCGTTTACTGGTTATTGCTTTTACTTTCATCTGAACTACTTAGCTTGATTTGATACTATACAATCTATTGTGTGATTTCTCTGAGTCCTTGTGTTCGACCCATACTTTACTGCAGCAACTGCTTTAGTACTTTATAGGGTATTAATTTGAACATATCAAAAGGCGTAGCTGCATTGGTTGGAGGTAGGAGATGGGAATCATCGTTATTATCATCAAGCGGTAAAGGCTAGAGAAGTGAGGAATGCAATTCGTGAGATCCAGAAATTGGATGGGATGGTAGTGAATACTGAAGAGGAAATAAAATCTGAGGCTGCCAATTTTTTTCGTGGCTTAATAGCTTACGAACCAAAGGAGTATGTTGGAGTTAGTCAGAAAGACTTACATGATCTATTGGGGTTTCAATGCGATGAAGTAGATGGGGAAATGCTGAGCAGAATGGTTACACAAGATGAAGTGAAAAATGTTTTATTTGCTATGGCAAAGAATAAATCAGCGGGACTTGATGGATACACATGTGAATTCTACAAAGCGGTATGGCCAGTGGTTCGAACGAATTTTGTAGTCGCCATTCAATCCTTCTTTAATATAGGATTTTTACCGAAAGGTACAAAGACAACTATCCTTGCTCGTATACCCAAGAAAGAGGAGGCAAATATGATGAAAGATTATAGGCATATTTCTTGTTGCAATGTGTTATACAAAGTGATCTCCAAGATTCTTGCTCATAGATTGAAAAATCTTCTCTCAAAATTTATTTCCTCTAATCAATCAGTTTTTTTCAAGGATCGTCTAATGATGTAAAATATTCTTCTCGCATCGGAATTGGTGAAGAATTATCATAAGTATACAGTCTCTACTCATTGTGCGGTGAAGATAGATATTGCTAAGGCTTTTGACTCAGTTCAGTGGCATTTTCTTCTATCCACATTGCATGATGTGAACATTCCAGAAAAATTTATTCATTGGATCAGACTATGTGTCACAACAGCGTCGTTCTCGGTCCAAGTAAATGGCGAGCTCGCGGGGTTCTTCAGAAGTGCAAGGGGATTAAGACAGGGTTGTGCCCTTTCTCCATATCTCTTTTTAATATGCATGAATGTACTCTCGAAGATAATGGATAAGCAGCGGCGGAAAAAAAATTTGGATACCATTCGTACTGCTAAAACCTCAAACTCACTCATCTCTGTTTTGCAGATGATTTGATGATCTTCTCCGATGGAAAGAAAGGATCTGTAGAAGGAATTCTTGAGGTGTTCAAAGAGTTTAATGAGGTATCTGGTTTGGGTATAAATATGGAGAAATTTACGCTATACATGGCAAGTGTTACAGAAGCTACAAGAGATGATATTCTCGAAGAATTTCCTTTTTATACGGGAACTCTCCCAGTCGTTATTTGGGACTTCCACTTCTGACTAAGAGGATGACAATTCATGATTATATGCCATTATTGGAGAACATAAGATTTCGAATTATTTGTTCGACAGCGAGATGTTTATCTTTTGTAGGAAGATTCCAATTGATAGCTTTTGTGATACACAGCCTGACGAACTCCTGGATGTCTGCTTTTCGACTACCGAAAGCATGTATTAAAGAAATTGATAAACTTTGTGCGGTTTTTCTTTGGGCGGGGCCAGAACTTAATCAACGGAAGGCGAAGATTTCTTTGCAAGATATATGCAAGCCAAAGAAAGAGGGTAGTTTAGGTTTGAGATCACTCACGATTGTCAACAAAGTAAGCTCTCTCAAGCTAATATGGCATATTCTTTCTTCATCCTCGTCTTTATGGGTTGATTGGATTCATATGTACTTAATCCGGAAGGGATCTTTATGGTCAGTCAAAGAGAGCTCGTCTCTTGGTTCATGGATATGGAAAACGTTACTGAAATACCGAGATGTTTTAGCTTCTCTAACGAAGGTCGAAGTCCATAGTGGAATATCAACATCATTATGGTATGATGATTGGTCTCCGCTGGGAAAGCTTATAGTTTATACGGGTATTCCAGGATGTATAGATTTGGGAATAGACATCCACTCATCCGTAGAAAAGGTCCTTAAAATACATAGAAGGCGTCGACATAGAGTGGAGATCTTGAATGCGATTGAAGATATAATTTCTGCTCAAAAACAAATGGGTAGTTTGGAAGCACCGGATGTGACTCTATGGCAACAACAAGGGGACAAGTTCAAACCCAGATTCAGTTCGAAACACACTTGGAATAAAATCCATGCAGCACAACCGTTTTGTGAATGGTCTAAGGGCGTATGGTTCTCGTATGCGACACCCAAATACTCGTTCATTAATTGGTTTGCAATGCACAATTGACTTTCTACTGGTGACAGAGTTCTATCTTGGAACATTGAAGCATCTGGTTCTTGTGTTTTCTGTGACAATCTGGAAGTTCTGAATTGTGGCATCCGATGACATGTCGGAGCAAATTTTCTGCCTTGCCATTCTCGTCCAGTCATTTCTTGGGGCTGAGTGAGTTCTTGAGAAAGAAACTTGTTGAGTTTGAGCCTAGGATGGATCTTTCCGGGAGTCGTATCGAACTTCCACCTCCTGGAGATTCTATGAGTGTATCTGCAGGTTTTATTGAACATGTATACTTGATTGGATAGTTTTATCAATAACAAGATCATGTTGGGAGATTCTTTGTAGAGCCGATTTTTTAGGAGGTAATAACAGGACAATGAGTCTTTCAAGAGATGGGAGTTTTGCTTTAGCCTTAGCGTTACTTGATCCTTCTAGCTCTGGTGGGCATATCTTGTTTGTATTCGGCGTTCTTAGACAAATCTCACGGGAGATGTCTTTTTGCTTAGCTACACTGTTTGATAAAGGTTTGTTGTAATGAGGCTCATCTCTGCAGTTACTTTGTGAGTGCTCCCTGTGAATCCAATTCTCCCTAGAGTAATTGCGATTTGCTGGATTACGGTCCTCATTGCGAGGAAATTTACTGATGTTGTATCGAGCTTCGCGATCATAGTATATGTGTGAAATGTTTCCATGGTTTGAAGATTGGTGATCTCGATAGTCTCTCCTGATGTTTGGAGAGGATGATCGGTAATGCTTTTTCGCTGGTAACGGTTTGGGGAATATCGCCTTGAAGTGGATTTCTTTGGTGGAGGGGATCGTCTGGTCTCCGGCATGCGGTGAGGAGAATACTTCCTCTTAATAGGGTGAGCTTTGGAAGGCTCTCTTCGAGTAACTTCATTCCTAAATCCTCTTCTTGAATCCTTCCTTTGTTTATCAACTTCCAAATGTTGGATAGTATTACGTTGGATTATTCCCATAGTTCTGGTGTAGTTAGAATTGGAGTCTTTCGCCAAGGGACATTCACTTTCCTTATGGTTCAGTATCAGACACAGGAAACAATGCTTCTCCAGATGTTTGTACTCGAACTCCAAAGATGCTGCTTCACCTTTGTCATGATTAAGGGCTTCAGGGCATTGACTGGAACTCTAATCCAACTTTCTTTGACATCATGGTCAATGAACGTCCCCAGTCCTTGACCAATGGCTTTGAGAATGTCGGGTTTCAAGTAGTGCAAAGGCAAGTCGTGTATGGTGATCCAAAACAGGATGTAGCAGGGAAACGAATCAGAGATTATTGGTTCCCATCGTTGAAGAATGAGCATCCAACGCTTGTAATGAAAGGGCGCATTCCTAGGAACCGATTGATGGTTTTCTTCAGATTCAAAGCGGAATCTGAATCTTTCTCGTCCAAGTTTTTTCCCATTACTCTTCCCCTTAAACCCCAAACCAGAAGCATAAAGTTGACGACTTATTTGGGTTTGTGAAAGTAGGGGTTTAAGACTCAGCCAATAAGGATTAGTCTATTATCCTCGATCAGATCTGAGTTGTTCGACCTGAGGGAGACGAACCGGTTGGTCTCGAGTCCATCAGCTAGAGGTTGCGATTCTTTTTCTTTTCTCTTCTCTGGAATAACACGGTGACATGGTAGGCCGATGTTTATCGCAGCGTTTGGGTGGGAGTGGAGAAAAATCAGACTGCACGATGCAGTATGATGTCGCAAAGATGCTGAGAGGCGAGGAGATCCAAAATTTTGACAAAACGAGCGAGAGATCGTTGACGAGAGCAGTAAAAGGACTTCACACAGCAGGAGAGTGAACAAGGGAAGCAGGGATCTTTGATTCCACCCACTGGAGTCGCTAACCTCAACGGACATGGTCAGCGGCAGAGGCAAAAGTGAGATCGCACCAAAATCGCCTTTTCGCTAAACCCTATGAGCGCCACCATTGGTGGTTTTTTTTTATTATGTTCAAACACGTTCAATCCAACCCGATAAACAAGATACTTGGAACATAAACTGAAAATCCAGGCCTCTCTTTAATCTCAACGCTGCGCAGAAGATAATGCGACGAAAAGCCACAAATACAAATTGTTGCGAGATCCTTGAAAGAAAGGAAGATATCTAAAAACAGAAAATTATCTAGAACTACCCCAACGACCGAAACCTACACTCGGAGAACCATCATAAGAAGAACTGACGTGAAGATAAGCAATCGTGTTTTTGATCGCACGAGAGAGAAGAAAGACTCTCTCTCAAAACGATTCTTTCATAATTGTAAATCAAAATACTTGGTTATTAAGTATAATTTATCATAATATAAATCTCTAGAAGATCATAATTTTAAATTATAAACTAAATATTAAAAAAAACAATTTTTTATCAATTAATTTAATGATTTTGTTTTAGCATTACATCAGATGATTATAGAGGATGAGTGCTCTGTTTAGCGTGGTCTCCCTCAAATTGGTGTCTTTGAAGACCAATTTTATAGCTCGTGAAATGGTTAAGAGTGTAACTAGAGATGAACGTTTTTGTCGTATCTCACGATGGGTGGACCAACATGGCTTCATCACCGTATCCGACATAAAACTACATCTTAAATTCTGTTTTTGTTTTCCTTGTTGATGTTTGGTGGCCTTATTCTATTCTTGGAGTCGACTCTGTAGTTGGTTCTAATAATTAATGCTTTCGCTAGGGAAAAAAGGAAAGAATATCTAGCATTGCTAAAAAATATTAAATGTTTGGCTTTTGTCTCGTTAAATTTATTAGTTGGACTTAATTTATAATTTAGGCTCCTACTAATAATATATAGAAATATTGGGTTTATTCAACCCAACATTTGGAGTAATTTGTATTAAAAGAATAAATCATATGGTATTCATCAATCATGAACTTTAAAAAGTATTCCCTCTTTTTTATATTTAAATGTTTTAATTAAACTTTTCACAAATATTAAAAAATAAATTAAAATTTGATTATAAATATGTCATTTTTTAAAAAGTGGCATCACTATTTTGCTCCTTCTATTCTCTTCCTTTGATAAACAAAAAACAATTTTTCATTTTCGCAAAATTTTCAGTTTGAATTTGGTTTAAGCCTTTTTGCAAAAATACCCTACAATTTGAAGTCAAAGTTAAAAATGCCTCCTTCCTCTCCTCTTTAAGAATCTGGGTATTCACGCAAATGTCATTCCTCAGACTGCTGTTAGAGTGTAACGTTTTTTTCAAAAGACAACAAAAAATTTCAGATCTAACTTAATTACGGAAATGCCATTGCCATCAATTCTCAACCTCCACGACAACCACCATCGTCGACGAGTTAATGCAGTAACTAACCCATTTTTCGCCATTAAAGCCCAAGAATAGACCTCGGACTTCCTTTTCGCGAGATCTCCTCTCCGATTTCTCCCATTTCCCCTCGATTTTCCGATTCAAACTTACCGAAATCATTTTTTATGGCATAAAAACGGCAAAACACGACTGGGGTTGCGGGATTTCGGTGATATTAGACCAGGAAAAACTCGACTTGAAAGCCAAACGAGCTCTTAAAGGTACATGTCGGTAAATTCTCCTTCGTAATCCGGCGGTTGCTTCTCTGGTGTCGATTTGTTTTACATATATATACTGTCTCGAAGAGATTGTTAGTTTCAAGAGACAAAGACACAACATTTTTTTTTTCAAATTCAAGTAAAGGCACTCAAGAGACAAAGACAATGCCTAATGAGGTAGAAGACATTCAATAGCTAATTGAAACAATCGATTTTCTAATTTAAATGCATCTAAAACTCATTTAAATTTCCAAAGTTGCAACTTTTAAGCTCTAGAGATTTTGGGGTCAAGAAACAAAAATCTCTCTAGTAGAGCACAAATAAGCACAAGAATCACCAAGCCTAACCATTTCGAACCTAATCACAAGGTTTTTTGTTCAAGTGAATGCATTACCCAAACAAAATCATGAAGCTTTCTACTTAAGAGCCCGTTCTAATCATGAAATTCTTGAGTGAAATACCTTGGAGATGCAACAAAAAATGATAAATATGCTGGTAGATCCAAAGAGAGAAGAGAAAAACGGATTCGCAACCACTTGAATCACAAAATTCGAGCCAGATGAGAGAAATTTATGAGCAAATGAAGTTTGGTAAGGTTTGGTTTGCGACAAGGAGGTTTAGAGCTGTGTTGGCCGCGACAAAATGAGGAAGAAGACTTACCTGGCGAGTCGGGTAGCTTACATGGGTGGCTGCACCGGGAGGACCGCTGGGCAGTAGCTCAGACCAGTGGTCAATAGATCTGCTTCTCAGACCGACGGACAAAAGATTGGTTCGTTCGGTAAAGAGCTCACACTGGACCAACTTTGCTCGTATAGAGGGGCGGTATTTCTCCTGATTTTTGCAAGTCTCCAATACCAGTCCATCTCCAGCCGGTGCACAAGGAAGGTGCTGCCACACCGGACCAAACTCAGTCGGTGTTGTTGGCCGGTTTTTCTTATGTTTTTGCCACTCTCCAACACCGGGCCATTACATTGGACTAGGTTCGGCTGGTACTCATCATTTCTCCGCTCTATACACTTCCGTTTGCGAGACATCGCCTCTTAGACCATCAAGAACCCTATGAACACTTAACAAAACATTAAAAAGAACTAGAAAAGATCGAAAAAGAGAAAAAGAAAAGTATATACAAGGATGAACATGGGAATGTCTTCCAAGTGCACTTTGTTTAACGGCACTAAGTTCGACGTTTGTTAACCTCTTTAGGTTTGAGGGGCATCATCGAGAGGGAGTGAGATCCCTTCCCCAATGGATTCATTAGCTATGTATGGCTTGAGTCTTTGCCCATTACTAACAACATGTTCTCCATTCTTGTTCACAAGCGCAATAGCTCCATATGGCATCACTTCCTTGATTGTGAACGGACCGGACCATCTAGACCCTAGCTTTCCGGGAAACAACTTAAGCCTTGAGTAGAAAAGCAACACTTGATTCTCTTCCTTGAAGTCCTTGTGCAAAATCTTCTTGTCATGAAAGGCTTTGGTCCTCTCCTTGTAGATTTTGGAGCTCTCATAGGCATCAAGTATAATCTCATCAAGCTCTTGCAATTTCATCAAACGCCTTGCTTGAGCCGTCTTGAGATCAAAATTTAGAAGATTCACGGCCCACAGCGCCTTGTACTCAAGCTCCACCGGTAGATGTCAAGACTTCCCATATAGAAGATTGAAAGGGGTAGTTCCAGTGGGAGTCTTGAAGGCCGGACCTATAAGCCCAAAGAGCATCATCAAGCTTCTTTGCCTAATCTTTTCTTGAACTTCCCACGGTCTTCTCTAATATCGCCTTGATTTGGCTATTAGACACTTCAACTTGTCCACTAGTTTGGGGGGTGATAAGGTGTGGCCACCTTGTGTTTGACTCCATGATTTTTAAGAAAGCTCTCAAACACTTTGTTGATGAAGTGAGAACCGCCATCGCTTATCACCACCCGAGGCACTCCAAACCGTGGAAAATGATCGTCTTGAAAAGCTTGCAGACTACCTTTGTATCGTTCGTTGTACTTGCAACCGCTTCAACCTACTTGGAGACAGAATCAACCGCAACCAAAATTTATTGGTTTCCATAAGATGAGAGAAACGGTCCCATATGATCTATCCCCCACACATCGAAGATTTCAACTTCAAGGATTGGGTTTTGTGGCATCTCGTCCCTTCTACTAATGTTCCTTTTCCGTTGACACGCATCACAAGTAGAGAACAAAGCGTGAGCGTCCTTGAACAAACTCGGCCACCAAAACCCGGAGGGTAGAACCTTTGTTGTGGTCTTGAAAGGAGAAAAGTGTCCTCCATAAAACCGAACCATGGCAATGAAACAAGATCCCGTTCACTTCTTCTTCCGGTACACATATTCGGTATATGCCATCCGAGCACAACTTGCAGAGGAACGGTTCGTCCCAATAGAACTGGGTGACATCATGGAAGAACTTCTTTCGCTTGTATCCTTCCAACTTTGGCGATTCTCTCCCACAAGCCAAATAGTTAACAAAGTCTGCATACCAAGGCAACTTCCCGTCTTCCAAACTCTTGGCTTCCTCAAGTACTTTTATCGCTTCATAACCTTCTTCAACATACCGGTCAACGTAAGATGCTCTTCGGGAAGAGAGTCATCTATTGGAATGAGATCGTCAATTCGCATTCTTGACAAGTGATCTGCGACTCCATTCTCAACGCCTTTCTTGTCAATGATCTACATGTCGAACTCTTGGAGAATCAAGATCCATCTTAGAAGCCTCGTTTTGGTGTCCTGCTTGGCGTAGATGTGTCTTTGGCCGGCATGATCCGTGTAAACTATGATCTTCGAACCAACAAAATAAGATCTAAACTTTTCAAACGCAAACACAACCGCTTGGAGCTCTTTTTCCGTGGTTGCATACCTCACTTGTGTGTCATTAAGCGTCCTACTAGCATAGTAGATCACGTGGAGCTTCTTATCTTTCTTTTGGCCTAAGACCGCTCCAACCACATAATCCCTTGCATCGCACATGATCTCAAAAGGCAACACCCAATCCGGTGCTTGGACTATTGGTGCACTCACAAGCCTTCTTGATCTCCAAAAATACATTGAGGCATTCTTCATCAAACACAAAGGGGGTCTCCTTGCATAGAAGCCTAGTGAGAGGTCTTGCAATTTTCTAGAAATCCTTTATGAACTGTCGGTAGAAACCCGCATGTCCCAAGAAGCTATAGATACCCGTGACTGAATTTGGGGGTTATAAACTCATCATCACCTCAATCTTTGCTTTATCGACCTCTATCCCTTGCTCGGAGATTTTATGCCCAAGGACAATGCCTTCACGCACCATAAAACGACACTTCTCCCAATTTAGCACGAGGTTCGTTTCTTCACACCTTGTGAGAACCCTACAAAGATTCGACAAACACGAAGCAAACGAGGAAACATAGACCGAGATGTCATCCATGATTACTTTAACCATATCTTCAATTAAATCCGAGAAGATCGACATCATGCACCTTTGAAATTTTGCGGGTGCGTTACATATTATAATTGACATCCTTCGATAAGAAAATGTACCATAAGGACATGTAAATGTCGTCTTCTCTTGGTCATTTGGGTGAATCGGGAAATGAAAGAATCCCGAGTACCCATCTAAGAAACAATAAAATGGGTGGGTTGCTAATCTCTCTAGCATTTGATCAATGAACGGCAAGGAGAAATGATATTTTCTAGACGTGGAGTTCAATTTCCTATAGTATATACACATTCGATGACCGGTGATTGTTCTAGTTGGAATTGATTCATTCTTTTCATTTAAAACCACGATTATACCACTTTTCTTGGGAACCACGTGCACCGGGGAAACCCAAGTGCTATCCGAGATCAGATATATGATTCCCACATCTAGAAGTTTAAAGATCTCCTTCTTAACAACCTCTTTCAAATTCGGGTTTAACCATCTTTTATGTTGTATAAAAGCCTTTGATTTGTCTTCTAGATGAATGCGGTGAGTGCAAAGTGTAGGAGAAATATCCGCCGGAACTAGTGACCGGCGGAATCCCGTCGGAACCGTTTCCGACGACTATCCGGCGGATTCTCGACTGACTTTTCCGACAAATAGCTGTTAGAATATATATCGGAATAAATCGCCGTCGGAAACGTTTCCGACAGAATTCAGACAATCTCCCGACGCGTAGTTCTGATCAATTATCCGTCGGGATTCCGTCGGGAATATGCTGTCGATAATCCGTTGGAAATGGTTCCGATGGTTTATATATGTCGGAAAGTCATCGGAAATAATGCCGTCAGTAATCCGTCGGAATTGGTTCTGACGGATTATATATGTCGGAAATTCATCGGAAATAATGTCGTCGGTAATCCATCGGAATTGTCGGATTGATTTCCGACGAGTTGTAACCGACGGAAATAATCTGTTGAAAGTCCGTCGGAAACGGCCTTTTCCGACAGATTTCCAACGGATACTTCCGTTGGAAAATGCATGTTTTCTTGTAGTGGTCGGTTTTGGGCGCCATGAAGCCGAACACCGAGTGGCCGTTAGCCGGTGACTATGGGCATGTGCTCATTTCCTGCCTCCTCACCGGCTAAGTGCACCGGCCAAGGACTGGCCGATGTTCTTGTCTCCAACTCCCTCTTTCCTTCTAAACTCCCCTCCTTGATTTAAAACCGAATGTGCATGGCTCCAAGGTCTTCCAATCACCTCAATATGTCTCCAAGTACCTAGAAAACACTCCAAATGATGCAAGACTCACTAAGACCTAATGCAAACACCCTAGACTCTAATTAAGACCAAAATACTAAGGAAAACTATGATTATACATGCATGAGACTCAAAACACTAAGATAAATGTATGCTAAATTGAGTAAAATATTAGAGTATCAGCTATCAGCTATCACCAAGATTATGCTATCACGAATTCACCGACTCACCGTCACCAGCCTCGACAGCCAATCAGCTCACGGATTTAATACATGCTCGTCAAGCTCAACCCTTCTCCGCCACACAGCCACCTTCATTAATCTCCGCCGCCTCGGCAACAAGATCAAGCCGACGTTCAAAAAGGATCAGATTTCTTATTGGGCTTAAAGAATTAATTGGCCGATCTGTTATTGTAAGATATTAGGCCCACCTCCTGGCACAAAAATCATGCAAAGTCAGAAGTTCACAGCACAGCTTCGTTCGTTTTCCGACGGTGATAACGATTCAACTTCATTCTGGTAAAATCCGATGAACCCCCGACCAGACTTGCAGCTTCCTGCGAAATCGCTACTTTTCCGCCCTCAGCCGTCTCCACCTTTAGCGCCGACACCGACGAAAGCAACGTCCTTGGTTTCTCATGATGAAAACCAAAATAAACAAAAAACGAGAAGATAAGATAAAAGGGAGCTCATTATGCAAAACAAAAAATAATTGCACGATGGAAGAGCTGAGTTTCTAGGTATCATTAAATCAAAATCGTTCGAAGCGGTGGAATCGTATGAAGCGATGAAATCGAAATCATTCGAAGTGGTGAAATAAAAATAATTCTGCTGCTATTGGTTCACCTCAATATCGCCTCCAATTCACCAATCGAATTCGGAGCACTAACTCCGTTGGCTCCTCCTGGCATCATATCGGTTAATTCTGCACAGCTCGCTATTTGCCGCCCTCTCCGCCAGCTCTAGATTCATACGTGTCAACGCTGCCGAAGCTAACGCTACTCTTTTCACCTCAATGGCTAACCTCCTTTGGTGTCAAAAACCGATTTGGGAAACCAATTTGGAATTGTCACATCAAACTTTGGATGTTGATCAAATCTACGTTTTAACTCCTTATCGTTTATAAGAGAGTGTCCTACACAACCTGCACATACAAGCTTGAAACCGAAGTAATAAGGTTGCAAAAACAAGACTAAGCATGTCCGCAAACTCATTGACTGCAGTATGGATCAAGCTTTTGACACAATCTCCAAGCCTCTGATATTACCTCACCGAGCTCATCAACTTCACGGTTCATCAATGACTTGGGCATATAACGAGATGAACAATTGACATTGTCTATGCTTTCCACAATTGACTGTCGTCTCCGTTTAAAGAACCGCGCTCAACAGTTATGCATCGGCAACAAAAAGCTAAGTATCATTTTCTCTGCTAAATACTATGAATCAAAATCTCAAAGAATATAAATACCTTCACAATTTTATTCAGAACATCGCAGGATTCACAAAAATGATTGATGTGGCTAGAACGCTTCAACAACGCAAAATCCATTATAACGACATGAAAAAGGAGAACGTTCACCGGTCTTGTTCTAGCTTGTTTGCTAAAACGGATCCAAATTACCGATCTAACCGAGTTCCCCAAAATTCAGGTATCACCTATGGAAAGCTTTATCTATTTTTCAAACATGTTATCCGTTCTGGTTCAGTCGCAGGGTCTGTCCCTCTAAGCCGAACTACAATTCGCAAAAAAAAAAAAAAAAAAAAAACCGAGCCCAGCCTCGCTAAGGGTAAGCCGAGCCCAGTCTCTCGCACCGATATCATCCAAAATCCAAGCCCAGCCTCGCATAGGATAAGCCGAGCCCAACCTCTCGCACCCATCTTTGAACTACGAGGCGGCTTGATCCCTGAAAAGGGTACATAGGCAACCCATCCTCGGATAGGTTCGGCTGCCCTCCCATCTAAAAATTTGGGGAGTGGGTATGTATACATACATATACTCCCATTTCAAAAAGTTTTACAGACTAAGTCTTATCAATCTCGTCTGTTGCTAGCCACAACAGATGAACTTTTTACATCTGGAACTTACGGATTAACCCAATATACGGGTTCTATTACATCTTTCATGGATATAAGCGCGTTATATAAATCATGCTGGTCTCGACATCTTGACAAATAATGCTAAAACCTAGTATACGCTTCTTAGGACACTGGTTTAGTATTGAGATATTTTGAACATGGTTCGCCATGATTCATTAACACGGGAAAGCGAGACTATCGCACCTCGCACCCACCCTAAACCCAGCAATGTGGTGCTGGTGAATATCATCAAACACAATCAGAAGCCCAGCAACAGATCAATGTTCATTGCTACCAAACGCAAACAGTACAAAACCTAGTATAACGCTCCTTACCACAATGGTCTTTAACATCTTGAAACATAAATCGAGTTACGCTTATTACGCTCGTCTTAGATTCAAGATGTGATCATCGTGTCTACACCTCGTACATCTAAACACCGCCTCGTACAAGGTCTTATCAGCAATAATTTACCTCATCAAAGACGCCACCTCGGTCGCCCTTTGTGTTTTGGACTCTCTAGACGTACAACATTCTTGACAGCTCAGTCATGATCCTTCTCGAGTCACACACGCGATTCTTCAAGAGCCCTAATCTGAGCCGAAAACGATGCCTCAACCTCGTCAAGTTTTATCATTAGCAACAATTCCTCATTCTTTGCTTTATCAGTCCGACGCTTGCTTCTGTAGACCTCCGAGTCGATCAAAAAGGAAATCTTCATCTTCCGCCTTCATCTCTTCTAGGATCGCCTCGGCATATGTCGCCTCAACTGCAAGATCAGATCCAATCCCCTCGAAATATCCAATCACCTCGGTAGATTTTATCGCCTCGTCGTAGCATCTAAACGCCTCATCGTCTCGTCAAAACCAAACGGCTCGTCATCGATCATCCTATTTCAGTAAATAGATAGCTTAGCAACAGCCTGAAATCATCATGCATCAGTACCGACTCAACTCGGCTATAGCTTGACAACATCTCACCTCGGCCCAAAAGTAATTACAATGCACCTCGACAGCAAGAACGATTCGATACTGAACAAATCATATTTCACCTCATCAACGAGGACAACGTGACCTCGTTCGTCAACACCAGCAAACGAGCATCTCAGCTCGGTGATATCAGAAAATTGATAGCTCGGTAGTTGATCTCGATCTCAAAAACTTTAACCTCGTCACAATCACTCCTGAGTCTGACGAGCTAGGGGGCTAACTATTGTGTTCGGATTTCACCCGCCCAAGACCAAGTGCTAAAGACAAGTAAAGGGAGGGGACCGACCCAGAGGAGATAGCAATGTGACTGAGCCAGGGAAACAACTCTCCTAGAACGCCTCACCTCACCTTGGCCACCTCGTCCCTTGTCACGACTAGTTCACTTCACCTCGTCTCGACCATATCACCTCACCCTATCTCGGCCACCTTGCCTCACCTCGGCCATCTCGCCTCTTATCTCAACTCATCTCGGACGGCTAACCTTGAACATTCTGCCAGCCTTAACCAAGGCCGAGACGAGGCCAACCTGAAGATTGAGTCAAGTCCAATCGAGAACGAGATAGGACCACACCTCAGACGAGTCTATACCTTGGACGAGCTGAGCTATCTTCACCTTAGACCGAGCCAAAGCAAAGAAGGAGAGGCCGAGCCAATACCAACCAACCTCGGACCGACCCTAGCCAAGCTATAGAGATCTCACTTCAAAATAAACCGTAGACGACAAACTGAACCGGGACAACGCCTCAAACCCAGTCGAGGCGAAGTCTGGACCAAACTAGAACGGAACTGAATATGTCATGGGTCGCAAACAAGGATTAACGGGCCGAGATAAGATTAACCTTTCAACACTATGGGCCAAGGCAAAGATCACCTTTCAAGCTTAACAGGCCGAGATCCATTACTTCCGTTATGGGCTGAGCTAAAGGCCCATCAACATGACCCAGTCCATCGATTACCCTAGAAGAAGATTTAAGACGGTGGTCGCATGAATCAAAAAGGAAATATTCTGAAATATTCTCCGAGATATTCGCACATGAAACTTGTATAAATAGTTAGCATAGTCATTCATGAAAGGGGACACTTTTTGACCCTAGCAAAAAAACCCAAGCAAAAATCATTGTATTCGAAAACTTATCAAATCAGCAATAAAACAATCTTTGGATCTTTGTTCTCGAGTTTCATACTTTGAATCTTGTGTTCCCTCTGAATTCCTTTACAAGATTTAGTTGTGCGAGTTTCGACTCACACAAACCTTATGCATTTTCGAACCTCATGCATTCTTCTCTTGTTGTCATATGTGCATATATGTGCAAAAACGCCGGAGAGGGAGGAACGACACAGTTTTTAGTCACTCGAGAAGACATAATACGAGATGGATTCGATTGTGGAGGTATCAACAAATCAAGCTTAAAAGTTTCCTTGAAAATCTTTTATCACTGGTAATTTTCGTCCTCCCTAAGACTCTCGTTCTAAAGGCGTTTACTCTTTCAAATAAAAAATAAACAAATAAAAAAAAAACCGAAAGGAAAGGAAACAAAAGCCTAAGAGTCTTAGGGTAGTCAATATTTTTATACCAATGTAACCATGTTTCGTATGTGAGTAGTAAGAAGCCATTCGTCATTTCCTGGAGAAAAATCTAAGTCTGGGGAATGGCAGAAAAGTTCTGTCAAAGATAGAAATGTACCGGAGAAGGAAGAATTTGCAACTACACTTATGCGAGTAAGAAGTGACTAGAAACTGTGGATATCATCAGCTCCACCCTCTCTTGCTGTTTTGCATAATATCTAGCATCCTCCGGCGGAAATACGGTAACCCGAAACACTTTTGACCTCACCTCTTAAAAGCCCTTAATGCCTAGCCTCGATTGTCTTGGTTATTATTTTTAATAAGAATCACGCAATCTCTTAATGACTGTTAAGAGCTAGTTGACTAAAGGTTAGGGTTTAAGTGGTTAAATTTTCGAATGACGGATACCGTGGACTAGCGTCGCAGTACTTTAGTGAGAATTTTCTAGACTAAGTCTGATTGATGCATTACATTGGTTATGGTTTAGAAGGACGGTCACTGAAATTTTTGTTAGTTCCTAGGTTTTCAAAACGTTTTTCCAAGTTTAGATTTATGTTCTGTTTGAGGACAAACAAATATCTAAGTCTGGGGGAGTTGATAACACCAATTTTTGACCATTTTTATCACTTTAATATCTTTTACATGTGTTTTAACTCCGTTTTCAATGTTTTTCAAGTGATTTCCATGTTTTGAAAGACATTTCAGGTAACTTGGGATAAAAGAGTGCATTACGGAACAAAAGTACATTTTTCGATAAACTCGGACCGTCATAAATCTTGTAATCAAAGAAGACCTTCTCGCCGTCTGATCATCACCAAATTTGGACACAACAAAGTAGATACAACCAGCTTTCAAATGCAATATATATATTGGATTAATAACACATATATATACACATCCAATGTTTGGATCCTTAAATACACCTGAAACTCTAAAGGCAGATGAAGCTGCCTCGAAGAGAAGTCCACCGCGGCAGGAGAGCCCCAACCCACGGCCAAGCACCATATCGCCACGCCAGGAGGAGCTCGACCCATAGCCAAACAGCAGTTCACCGCGGCCAGGATGGCCAAACACGCAGCCACGCCCAATTCGTCCAAAGCAAGGCTTTTCTTCACCCGAGACAAAAAACCATCTTTTCACATCAAACCCTAAACGAAGTGAAGACCATATATACTTGTTTTTAGATCTTTTAGATACACACATATTATTTTTCACACTTTAAGGCAGAGACGAATCCCTTGCAAACTTGTTACTCTTATTCTTCGGTGTAAAGCAAGGATTCTCGATCGGTGTTCTTCGATAGAGAGGCCTTCTTCACCCCTTTTCTTTACTGTTTTCTTTTCAATATATCGATTATGTTTATCTCAGCTATGGCTGAGTAGTTCTCTTTTTGGGTATAGGGTTTCAAAGGGGCTCTCATGGTTTGATTATTCATTAGGTTTTTAGACCAGTATACCGATTAGGGTTCTTCAATTTATCATCTTTCTTAATGCATGTTTGCTTGATTGATCTCCTTGCAACTGAACTTTGGTATTTTTAGAACTAAGAAAGTACTTGATCCATATGCTTGACCTAGGGTAGACGAGCAAACCCATCACAAGATATGAAAGCATACTTGTAGAGGGATTCGTTAATGACTTTTGAGTATAATCACTAACTTTTTGCGCGGCCGGAGACGAAAGGTACATGTCGAGTACTAAAGTTGTAGGTGTGTAGGGTGTACAAAAGTAGTGTCCGTGTTCCAAGTTCAAGAATCCAAAGACGATAAAAAGCCGCTTTAGAAATCCTAGCAAATTCTTAGTGAAAATCGGCCATGTACACTGGAGATTACACATTGCCCAACGCTTCGTTTAAATTGTTTACAACCTTGTTTTAATTATTCTTGTAGCTTACTTACTGTTTTATTTCATCGCTTAATTTAGTTTAATTTTCTAACTACAATCGTGAAAAACAAAACCCATACAATTTTATTTACGTCTAGACACAAATAAGAAATCAATAGAAATCGACAACGATTATCCCGTGGATTCAATCCCTAAATACTACTGCGTTTGTTGTGCACTTGTAGCCTAGCTAAAGTTTAAAACCCATGCCGGGAGCGATCCCGGTGCATCAGAATGTCGCATTGCAAGCACTATATCTACCGTCTAGTCTAGTACCAAACTACAAAAGAGCTGGTACGAGGAAATAGCGTAGAAACACACAGGTCGGAATCATCATAGATTTTGTTTCATAGTTCCTAAATTACACGAAAAAATTTAAATTAAAGCGAAAAGTAAAATAAAAAGATTCAAAGCAAGGAAAATAGATTAGTAACGGATAAACATCCTCTCCTAGACTTAAATCACACTGTCCTCAGTGTGAAAAAGTTGGTGAAAGTATGGAAAAAATATTAAAATAAAATAGCAAATAATGAAAAGAGTTCAAAAATAAAAATAAAAAGATAAAAAGAAGAAAATCGATTGAACCGTGGTGATGATGTACGAGCCTGGTCGTGAGTGATGAAACGCGAGGCTAAACGTCACGTGAGCAATTTGTCTCGTAACCGGATAAGTTACCATCAAACATGTGGTTCTCCTCAGGAAAGTGTATCACACGCTTGAAACGTCTCTCATCTCGCTCTAGTTTCCTCTTCATGGCTGTGTATTCTGGTCCGTGTGTGTGTGAGGATCTCGCAGGAGCGGATAGTGCAAGGGCATGTGCGAGTAGGAGTAGTCGAGAACGCTCTGCAGCTGCGTCTCACTTGGAATTGGCTACTAGGAACTGGCCGATATTGTATGGTAGACGAGAGAAAGTCGGTACATAGTCTATTGTCTCTGGTCGCCACTGAGGAACTGCTCCATCTCGGAGTCTAGGGACAGAATTACAAGGTAAAAATACAAAGTAGGACTCACCGACGTTAGGCCATTACTTGTAGCTAAATCTGTTCGGATCGAGCGATGCGGGAGAGATAGTGTGCTCTCGGGAAAAATGCATGAGGTCGAACAAAGTCCCGTGAAGTGGAGTCTCGGTTGAGAAGTCAAAGTCGACGGCTTGTAGGATCGTTGTGATGATGCTTCCAAAAGCAGTGGTAGAGTCCTCGGATCTCGTGGCGGGCGCTTCGTGTTTTACCTTCACCAAATTCTTGGTGGAAAAGATGAGATAGGTATGGAATTGAAAAAGAGTGGGATAGGACCAAAGAATAATTGTAAAAGTTTAAGAATTGAAAAAGTTGTTCTTGCTCAAAATCTCCAAGTCTCTTGGAAGAGAAGAAATAGAGCTTTAATCTAGAAATATTCTTTTTGATCTTGTTTTTATGTAAAAAGAAATTAGTATGTTTTTAAAAAACGTTTTGGGACTTGCCTTGGCGTGAGGGACACGAAAATCAAACATGTTCGTCGGGATTGCACGGTTAAGAGTCAGAATTATTTGGGAATCGTCGGGATTGGTTTTTGGCTGAAATGGTTTGGCCGCAGGTCGGGCACACGCGACCAACTCATCCTTCGCCGCAGGTCATGCAACGATGGTGAGGTCGACTGCCCATTCGCCGCGGGTTGAGCAGTTGCGACCGCGGCCGTATTTGTTTCCTCTCGGGATCATTTTATCCTTCATTCCTTTGGTGTTTCGCTATCCGTTTCCGGTGTCTTCTTCATTTTTTTTGTTTTTTTTGGTTTTTTGAATGTTTTTGGGTTTTTATATAAAGCCTGAAATACTAAAAAGAAAAATGTTAATAGAAAAAGACGATAAAATAAAAGAAAGAAAAACATATTAAATGGGTTGCCTCCCATCAAGCGATTTTGCTTAAAGTGGTTAGCTAGACTTTTTGGTAAGACTAGGCGTGAGAAGGAGATGTCTCGGGTACAAATGTTCATTGGGTGTCATTGAATGTGGGATGTGATTCGCCTATCTTTTTTATCACCTTCTTCTTTCCGCGTTTTCTCGGAACCTTCGCGTTTTTGGAGAGCTTGTTTCGATGTCTCGATCAATTCTTCCACTCGCATTTCTTTGGTATCGCCTAATTCGGGTGGAATGGTGATCCTAATTTTTGCAAATGGCTTAGAAACAAATGGTTGTGTTACCTTTGGGGGTCTTGTCTTAGTCAACTCATCTTTCTCTTTTCCTTTAGGGAAAATCGAATTTTTCTTCTTGTGCTTGTCCCTTGGAATGGGAATTCTGTCAGGGACAGTTAGATAGAATTTACTTCGATCCACATTCAATAAAACAACAAAACGGTTGGCATGATCAATGATGGCGCCAACGGTAGCTAAGAACGGTCGACCAAAAATCAATGGCCTCCCCTCGTCTCGATCCATCTCGAGAACTTCAAAATCAACAGGAACAATCTTGTTTCCAATGAGTAGTTGAAGGTCGTGGATCACTCCCTCAGGCTTTTTTGTGAGGAATCTTGATATACTCATATATTGCATGTTTTAGCATGCATTTTATTTAGAGTTTTGTGTAATTCGCATGCATAATCATGGTCTTGTCTTGCATTTAGGTCCCAATTAGAGATTAGGAAATTTGCATTAGGTTTAGTGTGTTCTTGCATGTTTTGCAGTATTTCCTAGGTAATTGTAGGCGGTTGGGCATATTTGGAGAGTTGGACCTAAGAGGAGTGCAAAGTCCATGCGAGATGCCGAAAAGATGTGTATGCACGACAGCCCTCCGATCTGATTCAGCCTTGGTGACCTTCATGAACGTTGTAGAGGGGTGAGTTAGCTGTCCAAGGGAAGTTGAATCAGGCGATTTAAACGTGTGGTTCGAGAGCTACCGCAGTTTTACTAAAGTCACCTCTACCTAGCCGAGAAGCCGAAAGACTTGTACCGGCCCGGCACGAAGAAACCATCTTGGCCAGTATGCGATTTTCCCTAAGGCAGGGACTTTGCCAGCCCCATGTACCGGCCCCATTTCCCCCGGCGCCAAGCATTGTCTCCCTCGGAGTTTCCCCTCAGCACCGGCCCGACATGAAGACCTCCCTCAGCCGGCATGAAACTTTCACCCGGGCAGGGACTTTGCCGGCTCCGTGTCCCGGCTCCATCTTGACCGGCATCACCTCCTCTCACCGAAGACTCCCCACACCGGCTCCATCCCGGCCGGTATGGAAAGTGCGACCCGAAATTCGACCGGGTCAAAACCCAGTTTGTTTAGGGTTGATCCGGTTACCCACTTTCTATTTTAAATACCCTAAAACCTAATTTTATGGATTATGCTTTTTCTTAAGTCAAAAACCCTCACCTTTGAGAGAGAAATTGAGATTTGTAAGGAGATCTTTGGGTTTTATGCAATTTATTATTTGTTTCTATCAATCTCTTCCATCTATCTTCTTTTTATCTTGATTATACAACATCTATCCATGGATTCAACCTCTATCTCCATCGATTTTGGGTTGTTCTTAATGGGTCTTGAGTAGTCTTTTAGGGTTTAGAGATTGGGTAGATTAGGATGATCCAAAGCTTGATTCATGGTGTTTAGGGTTAGATCTTCTTATATCCTTTCTTGTTTAGTGCTCTCAAGGCTAATTATAGCTTGAAAAAGTAGGTTTAGATCATAAGGCATTTCATGCACACCAAGTGTTTGATGAAATGCCTTGATGAACTAAACAAGAGATTTACACTCCTAGCTTATGATAATAGTTGTCTAGGGTGTATCTTTGGTTGATCTTGTTGATTTAAACTTAGTGCTTGCTAATTAATGATCCACAAATGAGAGTTTGTTAATGGATTAGGTGATTAGCATAGTGATTAATTGCTTGAAAGAGAATTAGTCAAGTTTAGGATCTTATGCCTAGGGATTAGCTTGTTTGAGTAAATAAACATCATGATTTGAACTTTGGTCACCTTATATCCATAAAACCATCTTTGAATCCGCTTTCGTTAATTGATTTACATCTTGTTTAGTTATTGCATTGCTTGTCTTGAATTGGATACTTAACAACAAACCACACTTGTTTAGCTTAACTTGCATGAGTTCCTTGCATTCTTAGTGATTAAAATAATCTCAATTATGGATTGATAACCTCCTTACTACATCGTATTGAGGGTATTGATACCTCTTAGAGACTAAAAAGTCTTGTATCTATTTGGCGCTGTTGCCATATTGGGATTTGTTTTAACATTGAGATTTAGGTTCTTAGTGAGCTTAAGTATTATTTTTTACCACGTTATTAATCTTCTTCACTTCCCATTGTTTTGCTCTCTATAGGTGTATGCATACCCATTCCCGTGGCAATACCAACCTCATACAACCAAGGGACAATATTGATCAACTTGAGAGGGGTTCAAGAGCACGAAGGAACCGTGTGAGAGTGCAAGAGGAAGTTGACAACGAAGAAATGGAGCACTTTGAGAATGTTCCACTTGGGAACATCAACGAACCAATTCCCCACCAAAGGAACGGTGGGAATGGGGATGGAAACGGCAACAATCAAGGAGGTGGTGGCAATGGAAACCATCACCGTCCTAACCACCCGCCTAGAGCTAGGCATGTCGTTGGAGAGGGTGATGCCGCTAATGCTCACCAAAACCGGCAAGGCATTCAAGCTCCACCAGTGTAGAACAACAACTTCGAAGTGAAACCTGGGGTTATCAACATGGTTCAAGCCAACAAATTTCATGTCTTGTCCATGGAGGATCCCTTAGACCACATAGACCAATTTGACCGGATATGTGGTCTCACTAAGATCAATGGGGTCTCCGAAGATGGGTTCAAGCTTCGTCTCTTCCCATTCTCTTTAGGTGACAAGGCTCACCATTGGGAAAAGACCTTACCCCATGGATCTATCACCTCGTGGGATGATTGCAAACGTGCGTTTCTTGCCAAATTCGTTTCACCGGCTCGAACCGCCAAGCTTCGCAATGAGATCTCAAGCTTCAGACAACGGTCCAATGAGTCTTTCAACGAAGCTTGGGAGAGATTTAGAAGAGATATGCTCAAAATAATACCCTAAGAGTACTAAAGCAGTGTCGGTTGTAATACTTAGGGATCGAATCCACAGAGACTCACATAAACACACAATAGATTGTATTGATGAGAATTAAGCTAAGTGATCAATGTAATTGAAAGCAAATACGTAATTTAAACTGTTGTAAATCCAATTGGAGAAAGATATGTCTAGGGAATTTCTCAGGAAATCAATGAATGCAGATAAACTAACTAATCAGGGTTCAGGTTATTCACGGTTCTTGAACTCAAATCACTGAAGTATAATTAACCAACTCTCGTTGCGAGAATTATGTAAGCCTAAAGCCTAGAATTCCAAATCTCTTTGCGAATCCTAAGTTCTAAACCAGCTTTTAGTTCAAGTTTGATTTGTTCACAAAACAATTAAACCAAATCTCTTTGCGAATAGTTGTTTTGCTCACCCTAAGTTCTATCAGGTAATTAATCGCACTCTCGTGCCTAATCAATTATCCTAAGATCTAAGTTCTAGGTGATCAATCCAGAATTAGCTATGGGAACAACCTATGGTGAAGAACTAATTTGGATTATGAACCCTAATCAACTAATCAACCTAGCATTCAAAGAGATCCCTTATGAGAACGCTAAACATAACAGGAGATCTACTCATACATGGAAATTGAAGCAATAAACATGACTGAATAAATATTTGAATAAATAAGAAAGAGTAACAAGAAGGTTCGAAATCTTCTCTCAGACGAACAGAGTTTCAGACTAGTCTCCCTTCCAAAGCTCTCTCACAAAAACCAAAGTAAAATAAAGCATAGCCATGAAAGTGGCTGTAAAATCCTATTAAATAACCTAAATCACGTTTTGGGGCTTCCTGTAAATAATAAAATCTTCAGGGCAATTTTGCAATTCTTCAACTCTTCATTAAAGTCGCGGTCCGTGTCTTGCTGCGGTGAGTATCGACCGATATCAAGAAAAATCAAGAAAAATATCACAATCTCCAACAAAGTTTTGACTCAAAAACGACTGACTCTAAGAAAAACAAAAACAATGTCAGCGACTACTTCCCCCAGACTTGAATAACATTGTCCCCAATGTTATCTAGCCCATAGTTGGTGAAAGAAAACAAAGGAGCAGAGTGGATTGTGAAGAAAAGTAAAAGTTACCGAAATGGGGTACGAGTGTCGACCGACACCCAACTTGGTATCGATCGATACCAGATATTGGTCGACACAGGTAACTCGTTTCCAACGTCTAAGGCAAGATGTAACTCCAAAAATGTGTCAAACGATCCAGGTGTTAAACGTTAGCACTGTTAGACCATCCAAACACAAGTTAGGTGCAACATAATATCATAGAAGCATAAATCCATAGTTCCAAAAGCATAAGAAGAGGCTGAAAAATGACACAAAAGTTCAAACGAAAATAAAAAGAAAAGGGAAAGGGAAACAGCAAACGTGAGTATCAGATAGAAAGAGGACTAATCCTCTGTCGCCTCGGAATCACCATCAGAAGAAGGATCAATCGAAGTCTGCGAGGTGCCAGGCTGAGACGAAGGAGCAGCGTCCGTGTCAGTCATGCAGCGACATCGAGAAATAGCAGTCCAAATGCTCCTTAGACTCTCTAGCATCACCTTCTGAAAGGCAGCTGGCTCCATCGGAAGTTCCGAAGGAGAAGGAAATGATGGTGCAGGGACATAAGAAGTCGATGCTCGCGATCGATGGGCTCGTCCTTCCTGGTGTGAAGTAGAGGGAATGTCAGCAGCAGGTGCAGTAGCAGAAGAAACTCGTCCTTGGCGAGTGCGAGGTGCAGCAGTCAGTAGGCTCGGATCAGGCTCGAAACGCAGTTGAACGGGATCGTCACCAATGTCTGTCAGCCCTCTGTTTGGGAGCTTAACCAGAAACTCCCCATCCGTGTTGGAAAACACCAATGTCGTGCAGGTTTCAACCACCTGAGGTTTTGCATATGTCTCTCGTCCATGATAGTGCGGGTGGTGACTATCGAACAGCTCACTGTGCTGATACTGAAATGCTGAAAGATAGGGGTAAGAAGACTACCCAATATCTCTGTCTTCCGAGCGGTACCCACGAATGGTTTGGTCTTCAGAGAGACCAGGTGATGTGCAAAGACTGCCCCTAGGTTGACCGCGAGATAGAGCTCAGGCCACTCATAGTTCTCGTCATCGATGATGTCTCCAATGGCCAAGGAGAGCATGATAAGCTCGGACAGCCGCATCTTGTTAGGCTCCATCTTACACAAGATAGTGTTGCTCAGGATCCTAACCAGACAGCGCAGAACTGGATGACGCACGTCCATCTGAGTGGATGTCTTGGAGTAGTAGGCTTCGTTTCCGAAGTGCTCCCAGAAGACTTGCACATCGTGAAACTGAGTAGGCATAGCGACTTTCCTTAAATCCCTGCGGAAGCCATAAATGTCGCAGAAATCTGGGAGTGGCAGCATGTATCGTACTCCGCGAATCATGAAGGTCATGGTGCCTTCTTGTGCGTCCTTCAGAATCTCGTCCTGATAGTAGACTCGGACTGTCGCGAGGAACTGTTGCACCAAGTCAGGGTACAAATCATATTATCGCATCGGCATAGTCCCCAAACCAATCTTCTTTATCAGGTGCCCGAGTACCCTGTCGATACCTAGGCTGCGCATGGACTGAGGGTCAACAAACCGAGTGGGCAGTATTTCAACGTCCTGCCAAGCGTTGTAGAACAATGTGTCGTAATCGTCCTAGGTCTCAGAGATGGGCCTGAAGACGCAGTCATGACTCTCAGCTATCTGCCTATCTGTTCCCTCCCAATCTCTGGTGCAGGGAATCTTGGCCTTCTCGTTCCGCTTAGGCCAAGGAGCTAGACATGTGGTCTCAGGAGCCACAGGGTCAACAGGAGTAGCGGGTGGTGACGATGGTTGTGCCACTGGTGGGGGTGGTGGGATCTCGCGCAATGAAGCATACAGAACCTCAATGTTTGCCGATGCGCCATCAATCATCACCCTGTAGGTGTGGTGGCCTAGGTAACCATTCACCTTACCTCTCCGCCAATGCAAACCATCCCAGATCTTTGCACGTTGACCCAAACGGACGTCCCTGGTTGGTGGGTTCGAGCTTGATTCAGTATCAGTGCGTGCTTTCTTCTTAGGTGCCATCTGCATCATCAACAAACACAAAACATAGCATAAATCCAACATCTCTCTCAAGCACAGCAATCTCGGCCAAGTAAAATAGTGAGCATCGACCGACACTAATGTAGTATCGATCGATACTTATTCAGGTATCGGGCACCACGACGAACACGAATCCAAAAATTCCAAAAGTACAACCAAGGACAATTAAGTGTAAGGCATGGTTCGTCTAGGCTTAGAACACACTAATCAAGTGATAATCACCCAGAAAAAACTAGTTCTAAGAGCCTAAGAGTCGAAAATCCAACCTTGGTTCACGGATTGAAAAGGTGAAAATTCGTGTTACATACCTTGTAGATCGCGAGAATGGGTGAGAGAATGAGATAGAGCACTAAGAACCGAGTAGAATAGACACAAAAATCACTCAAATCCGTTGAGTATCGAAGATTTGGTGATTTTGGGGAAAGTGGTTTCACGTATCGTTCGATGGAGGCTATGAGGAGAAAAAGAAAAACCGTAGGGTTTATAGGGAGACTTACCTGCGTATGGAGTATCGATCGATACCAGTGGGTGTCAATCGATACTTAGGGTATGGAATGATTTGCTCGCTACACAGAGGTCGGTCCAGAATGTGTATGCTTAATAACGGGTATAGACCGATACCAAGTGGTATCGATCGATACGGAACCTCCGAATCTAATTCACGTGACACAACGAAACACCAAACAAAGAATAGACAAATAAAAGTCTCGTATATAGAGACTTACCAGTGGGTTGCCTCCCACCAAGCGCTTGTTTTACGTCACGAGCTTGACGTTACGGATGATCATTCAGGATAAGAATGAGGACTTGCTTCAAAACAAGCTCCACACTTTGACATTTCCAGCTTTAGAGTTCTGCTCAACATGCTTTCCACAATCTCCTGTCCTTTCTCTTTAAGCTCTGGAGTAAGAATAACTCTAGCCTTAGAGAACTTCTTCGAGGTTCCTTTGCACCTCACCTTGTATTCAATCGAGTTTCCTTCGCATTTCTTAGGGATTAAGGTCACATGTGTAGCACTCTCGACTTTTTTGTTCTTTACCTCCTTCTTTGCTTTAATATTTTTGATGACTTCCTCGGTGAAGATAGGAGGATGATCTGAAATGTCTATGACAGTTGGCTCATAATAAGGTTCTTCCAAAAGATCGACCATCAATGTCTCTCCTGTGACAATAGTGATGCAAGAGATGTGCTTGGGAGCTCTTCCAGCATGAATGGCTTTGTAGGAGATCTGTTCGTCAATGTATGAGAACGAGATTCTCTTACCGCGCATGTCCATAATTGCACTAGCCGTAGCCATGAACGGTCTTCCAAGAATCAAAGGTGTACTAGATCTTGCATGCATCTCCACGACCTCAAAATCGGTAGGAACCAGACAGTCTCCTACTTTAACCATCAAATCAGGGATTGTACCGTATGGAACTGATGTGGAGGAGTTTGCGAATGTGATAGATTTCTTGGGAGATCGAATATCAGCTCCCAATCTCTCTGCAATTGCCCTTGACATGACATTGACGCTAGCCCCCGAGTCACCGAGAGACTCTTTGAACTCAACTCCAGAGATATAGCATGGAACTGAGAATATTCATGGGTCTTTCCTCTGAGTCAGCTGCTTCATCGGTGGTGGTGTGTTTCTTGCATTGACGAATATTACCTTGATCTCTTCCTCGGTTTCTCTGCAATCTCGGAAGTAACAATCCAAAGGGCGATTTTCAAAGGCTTTGTCAAAAGACATAGTATGGGGAATCCTCCTCATCTTCTTCTCAAAAGCAAGCAACTTCTCTGCAGTGATGGGTTTCGTAAGATGTCTAGGTGGTCTATGATATGGCACCTTAGGTGTGTAAATACGTTCCTCAGTCACCTCTGGCTTCTTCACAATCTCCGGTTCAATTTTCAAGGGGTGTCGATCGATACAAGGTTGGTGTCGAACGACACAAGGCTCATGTGTCGTTTCTTCAGGTCGGTATCGATCAATACTCGCAGTGGTGTCGGTCGATACAGACGAAACAGGTTCGGAATCACTTTTGACAGGGTTTTCGAAACTTCCTGCACTCCTTAAGGTGATTCCATTGACGAATTCATTATGTGAATGAGCCATCTTTCCTTTAATAGCTGCTGCAGTTTGAGCTATTTGAGTTTCTAGCATCTTTTGATGAGTACTGAGAGCATCGATCCTTCCACTCAGATCTTTGTACAAGACATCAATCTTCCCATTGAAATCCTCTGTTATCTGTTGCTGTCTTTGAACCAACTGTTCGAACATAGACTCGATCTTGCTATCTGGGAGCTTAGCAGGAACAAGTTGATAAATTGAATTCCCATAGTTCTTGGTGTACCCACTGTTCTGAGATGGCTTCTGGACAAACTGATTTGAACCTCCTTGCTGAGAGTTGTTGTTAATGTTTTGGTTGTTGCTGAATTGATTCCTCTGACCTTGAAAACCATAACCACCAATATAGTTAACATCATCTGCTTCATCCTCATTAAAAACCTCAACATCTTCAGCAAAGTGAACAGCTTTCGTTGTCTTGCCCATCAGAAGACTGTGCATAGAATCCAACTTGGCTTGAACCTCAGCTATCTGTGATCCGTCCATGCTACCACACTGCTTCTTGCGCTCAAAATCTGCATTCTTGGTGCTATTGCTAGACTCCAAGTTCTCAATCAGTACATAAGCATCTTTAGGATACCTGGTGTTGAAGTTTCCATTGCTCGAAGCATCCAAAGCCATCTGGTATATCCAATCGATTCCTCTGAAGAAGAACCCCATCAGCTGAACATCAGAGTATCCGTGATGTGGACAATCTCTCTGATATGATCTGAATCTCGTCCAAGCAGCCTTGAACGCCTTAGTAGGGCCTTGAGAAAACTGGGAGATCTTGTTCCTAAGATCTTCAGATCGAGCATCATCATAGAAGTTATTCAGGAAAGCAGTCTTAGTACCATCCCAAGTGGTCAGTGATCCAGGAGGTAACTGTTTCAGCCAGTAAGTCGCATCTCCACCTAAATAGTATGGAAAGAGCTTGCAGAAAAGGTAATCGTAGGACACTCCACTGCTCTTGATGCTAGTGAGCAAATCCTCAAACCTCTCAATATGGTCCATGGGATATTCATTGGAAAGACCATGAAAAGGGTGCTGACCCACAAGAGTGTAGTATGCAGGTTTCAGCTTAAAGTCATTCCTCTGAAAAGCAGGAGGTCGAATCGCTGATCGATTTGCATAAAACTGATCAGGCCTGTTGTATTCACCAATCGTTCTACAACGATTAACCACAACATTCCCTGCATTCGCATTCCCATCGACATTCCCAATGAAAATAGGGGCAGGTAAGATGATGTTCCCCTCTCCATCCAGTCGTTGCCCTTGCCCATTGCACAATTGACCCTCTTGGTCTCTGTAAGCACCAGCTTCATCTTGAACCAAAACCACTGGATTGTTGTTCATCTTCTGTTTGTGCGTTCTTTACTCTTCTGTTTGTGCGTTCCACAAGTGCTAGCTGCTCCAATGACAGTTCAACTAGCTGAGTGCTCTTGTTCCTTCTGGTTTCGCGAATATGCATACACCTGAAATAGAAAAGACAAGTACGTAAGTAACACGCTAATACGTTGAGTATCGACCGATACCAAGTGGTGTTTATGATTTATTAAGAATAGTCACAAAACAGTCTCAAATTTGTGACCATTTTGAGACGGTTTTGCGACGATATCAGATTTCATGAAATTTTTGCCAAATGTTTTAAACGATTTCGGTGAAATGTTATGCGGCAACTTATCCATCGTTAAAAATCGTACTTCGATAATTACTAAGTAAAGTTATTTTCCTTTTTCTTGTATTTCTCTCTCTTTCTATTTTCCCATCTTCCATTCTTTTTCAATTGCCACGCCTCCTCTCTCTTGCCGCATCGCCCAGTCTCGATGTGACTCTCTCTCTCGACGATCCCCTCACTCGACTCCGTCTCTCTCGCCGACTCCCTCTAACTCGACTCCCTCTTTATCGCCGACTCCCTCTCGATCACGGACTCCGTCTCTCGCCGCCTCTCTCTCTCTCGCTGCTTCACACCACCGCCTCTCTCTTGCCGCTACAAGACCACAATTCCTTATACTCAGGTATTTCTCTCTACCCCTCTCTCTCTCTCTCTCTCGATCTATCCCGAACTCTAGGCTTCGGGATTCCGGATTGTTGCCGATCTCGAAACAAATTTTCTCAGGAATCTATAGGACCTGCAAGATGTGAGGAATTAGCAAAGTCGTCTTCGTTTTACCACAAGGTTTACTCGGAGGTTAATCATCGGTCTTTTTCTATTTTCCTTTCTAAGATCGATTTCTCACATTATACATTTTTGGTTGATGAACGATTGTTATATTGGTTTGTAGATAGAGGAATTGGATGGGAACCGCTAAAAAGATTAGGTGGAGTATTAACGTTTTTTAGCTTTCACGTTCGGTAAGTTCCAGAATTTTTTGCAGCGATACATTCACTTTAAACATTAACAAATTATATTTAACGTTCTGCATCAGCTATAGCTTCAGGTAACGTTCTGCATCAGTGATATGCTCAATTTAATACCCTAAGATACTAAAGCAGTTGTTGTAGTAAGTGTAGGGGTCGAACCACAAAGACTCACAGAGATCACACAATAAATTATGAAGTGTCGAATTACGCTAAGCCAGATAGATGTAATTAAAAACAGTGCAGAAATTAAACGAGATGTAAATCAATTGGGAAATATAGGCTCAGGGTTTTTCTCAGGAAATCAGTGAATGCAGACTAACTAACTAACAGGATTCAGATTTAGCGCAGTTCTTGAACTCAAATCACTAAAATATAGCTAACCAACTCTCGTTGCGAAAACTATCTAAATCTAAATCCTAGGAATTCCAAATCTCTTTGCGAATCCTAAAGTCTAAATCAGCTTTAACAACAGGTTTGATATGTTCACAAATCAATTAAACCAAATCTCTTTGCGAATAATCAATTTGCTCACCTAGGTTCTATCAGGTAATTAATTGCACTCTCGTACCTAATCAATTATCCTAAGATTTATATTCTAGGTAGCTAATCTAGAACAAGATATGAACACAACCTAAGCGAAGAACTATAATTCAGATGGTGAATCCTAAAAGATATTTAACCTAGCATTCAAAGAAAACCCTTATGAGAAAACCCTAAACCTAAGGTGGATCTACTCAGACATGGAGAATGAAACAATCAACATGTTTGAATAAATCATCAATAGAATAGAAAGAAGGGTTTAGAGATCTGATCTCGGACGAAGGGAGATTCAGACTTGTCTCTCTAAAACCAAAGTAAAATCAAACACAGAAAATAAAAGCCTCCGCCTAAACAATGGCTGTAAAATCCTATTTATAACCTAAATCACGATTTGGGGTCTTCTTGTAATTATCAAAGTCTTCTGGGTGCTTTTGCAATTCTCCAAGACTTCATAATTAGTCGCGGCCCATGAAATCTCGATGAGTGTCGATCGATACCAGGGGATATCGATCGATGCTCGGTGCTCAGATCGGGCTCTTAGTCATCAGACTTCAGTCTCGCTCCAGAATGCTCCAGAAAAGCTCCAATAATTCCAATTAAGCTCCAGACGTGCTATAACCTGTGAAAGACTCTAAAAGACTCCAAAACACAAGAAAAGACTCTATAAAATGACTTATATCATGGCCTAAATAGGGTAAAAACCATGATATATCAACTCCCCCAGACTTAGCCTTTTGCTTGCCCTCAAGCAAATAGAAGACTAAACCAGAAAAAGAGGTTTGAAAACGTAGAGACTCACCTGTTCCTGAACCATCGAAAAGACTCTTTTCCCAAGTACCCAAATGTCACCTGATCAGCTTTCGATCTAACCACCATGTACTTCTCCGTAGACATTTGCAGCTTTTCCAGACTTCACACAAAATCCCACAGCATTGTTCAAGTAAAACCCTCATCGCCAGTTTCATCTCTGCAGCTAATATTTAAGAACCTTCTAGACTCTTTACCAGACAATATCTTGACAAAGGAACCACCATTTTTCAAACTTTTTTGTATCAATTTCTCTCCTCCAGACTTATTTCTTATTATATCCTTATTATTTTTTTTATTTTCAGCTTAGCATATACATATCAAGGTAGGAGACGCGAGTATTGATGGTGTTTGCCACCAAATCCCCGGTTCTTCCCTCTCTATGTATCAAAGGATGTAGGCGAATAATGGCATCATAGGAAAATCCTAGCCTCGCTTCCAATCCTTTGTGTGATCATCCCCTCTTAAGTAGAATAATGGGATCGCTGGAAATTTTCCTAACCCTTTACTCAGAAGAAAATCATTTCAATCTTTTATGCTCTTAATCTATCAACTTATTTCAGGGGAGAGAGATACCATAATTCTAAACACACGGGTTCCTTTATCAGATATGAATGATGAATCAAGCTCTATGAACACTAACCACATTGATGAAGTGCAAAAATTTGGCTCAGACTTCAGAAGAACTCTGCTGGAGACATGGATGTTTTCTAGTCAACTGGTCAGCCTTTGGATTTTTCATTAGTCGATCTAGAACTGATCCTGTAACACTGTGCACTCAAAAACAAAATCAAATCAATAGGTTCAAGCACAGGATCATCATCTCCAACAAATTTTGACTCAATAAAACAGTTTTGACTCTATAAAACGACTGACTCTAAGAAAAACAAAAACTTTGTCAGCAGACACCTCCCCCAGACTTGAACAACACTGTCCTCAGTGTTATCTAGCCTAGAGTCAGTGAAAGAAACAAAGAAAAAGGATAGAACGAAGAGAAACAAGAAATTACCGTTCTGGAACAGTCGGTGTCGATCGACACACGGCATGGTATCGATCGATACCATGCTTAGATCGACTTTGTGAATTTTCATCCGCGATTGGTGTCGATCGATACCATAGGGGTATCGATCGATGCTTAGGCGATTTCGAGTTGCTCCTTGTTCATCCTGACACAGACTCAAAACAAACGAAAATAAAAATAAAAACGAATCAAAAACAGACTCACAAGTGGGTTGCCTCCCACCAAGCGCTCGTTTAACGTCAATAGCTTGACTGTAACGCCCTTCAGGCTGGATAAGAGTGAGAGCTTGCACCAAAACAGGCTCCATCACTTGACATTACTAGCTTCAAAGTTCTGCTTAGCATGCTGTCCACAAACTCCTGCCCTTTCTCTTTCAGCTCAGAAGTAAGAAGGACTCTTGCCTTAGAGAATGGCTTCAAGGCTCCTTTGCATTTGACCTTGTACTCAATCGAATCTCCATTACACTTCTGAGGTATCAAAGTGACATGGGGATTCTCAACTTTGTTGCTCTTGGCCTTCTTCTTTGTTGCCTTAGTTTTCTTGGCAACTTCTTTGGGGGTGCTGGGCGGTTCACCTGGAACATCTGCGACAGTAGGCTCATCAGGAGGCTCTTCCAAAATATCAATCGCTAGCGACTCTCCTGTGACAACCTCGATGCTAGACACATGTGTGGGAGCACTCCTAGGGGGAATGACACCATAATAGACCCCTCTGTCAATGTAAGAGAAAGAGATTCTCTTATTAGGTGTGTCTATGATCGCGCCTGCAGTAGCCATGAACGGTCGTCCCAAAAGGATAGGCATACGAGATATTGCACCCATCTCTACAACCTGAAAATTAGTAGGAACTAGACAGTCTCCTACTTTGACCAGCAAACCATGGATAGTACCGTGTGGAAGCGAGGTGGAGTTGTTCGCGAATGTGATAGATGCCTCTGGTGATCGAATATCAGCTCCTAACCGCTCTGCAATTGCCCTTGAGATGACATTGACACTAGCCCCTGAGTCGACAAGAGACTCTTTGAACTCAACTCCAGAGATAGAGCATGGAACTACAAATTTCCCTGGATCCTCCCTTGGGGTCAACTGTCTCAGTGGAGGTGGACCTCTAGCCTTAATGAAGAGTGCCTTAATCTCTTCCTCAGTTTCTCTGCAATCCTTGAAGTGACTTAGCAGAGGACGGCACTCTAGGGCTTCTTCAAAGGTTGAATCAGGGGAAATCCTTCTTACCATCTTCTCAAAGCCACGCAGCTGCTTTGGAGAGATGGGATCTCTGAGGTGTTTAGGTACAGGATTCTCCTTCTTGGGCTTGCGAGCTCTTTTCTCAGCTCGTTCCTTAGCTATCGCTGCCTGACACTTCGTTTCATAGTCTTCCCAAAATTGGGCGATACTGAACCGTGCTGCTGCTACTTGAGGCTCCTTGGTCGAAATATCATGTGTCTCCTCAGAAATTGCCTTGGTATCGACCGATACCAGTGGGGTATCGATCGATACACGGGTTTTGGAAGTGTCCCGTTTCAGAATTGTAACCGGCATCGATCGACACCTGGGGGTATCGATCGATGCTCTGGCGATTTCAGAATCCTCTTCGTAATTCTCTGCACTTGGGGAGATCGCATTGACGTGTGCATGAACCGATTTTCCCTTGGAATTTGCTGCAGTCTGAGCTACTTGAGTTTCCAGCATCCTGTGACTCGTATTTAGTGCCTCGATCCTTCTACTCAAATCGGTGTACATGGTGTCCATCTTACCATTGAAGGTGGCTGTCATCTTCTCCTGCCCTTGAACCAGGTGTTCAAGCATAGCCTCAATCTTACTCTCAGGAGCTTTGGGTGGTGGGGATTGGTACCCTCCTTGCTGAGCATTGTTGGTGAAGTTTCGATTGGAGTTGTATCCGAATCGCTGACCCTGAAAACCAGAACCACCTATGTAGTTAACATCTTCCACCTCATTCTCAGTAGCAAAGTGGACGGCCTTTGTTGTCCTTCCCAGCAGAAGACTGTGCATAGAATCCAGCTGAGCTTTCACTTCAGCGATCTGTGACCCATCCATGTTACCAGCCAGCTTCTTGCGCTCGAAGTCTGCGCTCTTGGTGCTACTACTAGATGCAAAGTTCTCAATCAACACAATAGCATCCTCAGGATATCTGGTGTTGAAATTACCATTGCTCGAAGAGTCCAGACCCATCTGATATCTCCAATCTACTCCTCTGAAGAAGATACCCAGCAGCTGCACATCAGAGTATCCATGATGTGGACAATCTCTCTGATACGATCTGAATCTTGTCCAAGCGGCCTTGAACGCCTCAGTAGGTCCTTGAGAAAAAGTGGATATCTTATTTCTCAGATCTTCAGATCGCCCGTCATCATAGAAGTTAATCAGGAAGGCTCTCTTGGTGTCCTCCCAATTAGTTAGTGATCCAGGAGATAGCTGCCTCAGCCAGTAAGTAGCTTCTCCACCCAGAGAGTAGGGGAAGAGCTTGCAGAAGAGATAGTCGTAGGACACTCCATTGCTCTTGATGCTAGTGACCAAGTCCTCGAATTTCTCTACATGGTCCATTGGATGTTCATGAGGAAGACCATGGAAGAGATGCTGTCCTACTAGAGTGTAGTAAGCAGGTTTCAGCTCGAAGTCATTCCTCTCATAAGCAGGAGGACGAATCGCTGACCGATTGGCGAAAAACTGCTCTGGCCTGTTGTACTCACCAATTGTCTGAGCTCGAACACCTGCAGCATTGCCAACGTTGCCGCGCCCAGCTGGCACAACAATCTCAATAACAGGAGCAGGGACAACGATGTTTCCAGCTTCATCAAGTCGTTGCCCTCTCTCATTACACACATGACCCTCTTGGTCTCTCAGAATTCCAGCTTCATCAGCTCTTAAAACCACTGGGTTGTTCATCCCTGATGTTTGCTTGGTCTTTCTGTTTGTGCGTTCCACAAGCGCTAGCTGTTCCAGTGATAGTCCAACTAGCTGAGTGCTCTTGTTGCTCCTGGTTTCACGAACAGGCATACACCTGCAAGGAAAACACTAGGCAAAGCACGTAAGTAACCAGAAAAATACGTTGAGTATCGATCGATACCAAGTGGTGTCGATCGATACCAAAAAAGAAGTCGCTGGAGTATCGACCGATACTAGTGAGTATCGATCGATACCGACGAACTTAGTCGAAATTCTAAACTAAAATCTAATGGCGAAATTGAGTCCCCGGCAACGGCGCCAAAATTGATATGCTCAATTTAATACCCTAAGATACTAAAGCAGTTGTTGTAGTAAGTGTAGGGGTCGAACCACAAAGACTCACAGAGATCACACAATAAATTATGAAGTGTCGAATTACGCTAAGCCAGATAGATGTAATTAAAAACAGTGCAGAAATTAAACGAGATGTAAATCAATTGGGAAATATAGGCTCAGGGTTTTTCTCAGGAAATCAGTGAATGCAGACTAACTAACTAACAGGATTCAGATTTAGCGCAGTTCTTGAACTCAAATCACTAAAATATAGCTAACCAACTCTCGTTGCGAAAACTATCTAAATCTAAATCCTAGGAATTCCAAATCTCTTTGCGAATCCTAAAGTCTAAATCAGCTTTAACAACAGGTTTGATATGTTCACAAATCAATTAAACCAAATCTCTTTGCGAATAATCAATTTGCTCACCTAGGTTCTATCAGGTAATTAATTGCACTCTCGTACCTAATCAATTATCCTAAGATTTATATTCTAGGTAGCTAATCTAGAACAAGATATGAACACAACCTAAGCGAAGAACTATAATTCAGATGGTGAATCCTAAAAGATATTTAACCTAGCATTCAAAGAAAACCCTTATGAGAAAACCCTAAACCTAAGGTGGATCTACTCAGACATGGAGAATGAAACAATCAACATGTTTGAATAAATCATCAATAGAATAGAAAGAAGGGTTTAGAGATCTGATCTCGGACGAAGGGAGATTCAGACTTGTCTCTCTAAAACCAAAGTAAAATCAAACACAGAAAATAAAAGCCTCCGCCTAAACAATGGCTGTAAAATCCTATTTATAACCTAAATCACGATTTGGGGTCTTCTTGTAATTATCAAAGTCTTCTGGGTGCTTTTGCAATTCTCCAAGACTTCATAATTAGTCGCGGCCCATGAAATCTCGATGAGTGTCGATCGATACCAGGGGGTATCGATCGATGCTCGGTGCTCAGATCGGGCTCTTAGTCATCAGACTTCAGTCTCGCTCCAGAATGCTCCAGAAAAGCTCCAATAATTCCAATTAAGCTCCAGACGTGCTATAACCTGTGAAAGACTCTAAAAGACTCCAAAACACAAGAAAAGACTCTATAAAATGACTTATATCATGGCCTAAATAGGGTAAAAACCATGATATATCAATCAGCTATAGCTTTCACGTTCTGTGAGTTATGTATCAGCTATAGCTTCAGATAACTTCATATTCTTCGATTTCGTGTAACACAAGCTCGAGTCTTTAGAACTGATTCGTGATTGATTGTTTACTTGTGGACAGGCGTCGTGCTCGGTTTGTTCGAAGATGGCAGGTATAAGTCTGGGTCAAAAAAACCATTTTCAAATGCCCTTTCCATTTGATGATTCATTAGATTAGAGTTGTGGATTAGGCCTTTACTTATAACTAGGTTGAGCTCTTTATTGTGTTCTGTGTTGTGTGGTATATGGAAATTGCTGGTGGGTGTGGCGTGCGTGCGTGCGTGCGTATCTTCTTCGTGCTGCGTTTTGCGTTTGGGTGTGTGGTGTGGTGTGGCAATAGGTTGCACTAACAATATGTCAATGCTGTGCAATTTTATATAACAAGGTGGTCTTTGATATTCATTCAAAACTAATAAGTATTTTGGTTTGCAGCCCTTGGAACAAAGAGATTAGCATCAGCAGTTTTGGCTCAAGAATGGGATAGCAAAAGATTGAATCAAGGATTATATTTTAGTTTGTAATTTAGTTTGTCATTTTAATTTTAATTTTGGAAAGATGGAATCTGAATTTAGTTTGTAATTTCAATTTCTATTTTAATTTTGGAATTATAGAATTTTAGTTTTTTTTTGTTTTTTTTTATTTTACTGGTAGTCACAAATCAGTCTCTAAATTGCGATTGATACTGGGAGTCACATATTAGTCTTAAAATTATTACTGATAGTGGGGGTCACATATTAGTGGCAAAAGAGCGACTGTTTTTGCCACCACTTTATTTAGCGACTAAATATTTGCGACTTATTTTTTGTCCCAAAATGGTCGCAAATGAGTCATTTGCGACCATTTTGGGACTTTTTTTTGTCGCAAAAACTGTGTTTTCTTGTAGTGTCTACAAGCGCACACGCAACTACACATACATCGGAAAACCCACTTTGTGACACTCGACCCCGCCTCCCCGAAAGAACCAACCGAGAATCGACCTGCCACCACACACACACACAGTCACACAGACATCCATCATGAGGTTCGCCATAACCTCCCGACGTTGAGAACCGACCTGCACTCCAGGTCCAGCCCCCATCAAACAATAACCGTACCACATGCGTCCCCACGCTGTGACGATCACCTCTTAGTGTTTGCACAACATCTAACTACTTTACACACACTAACCAGACAACATGTTTATCAAACAAGCATGCTGGTTCTTCATCTAATGATATCATAGTCCATATTCATTTATAAGTATAGATCTAACTTTATGCATCACACAAACGTGCCCGTACTTCGTAGCATGCAGCATACCGAAGTATACTTAGACTCAACATACCAGAAGAAGACAAGAGAACATAGAGAAAGCCTAGATATAATCCTCATCTTAGAGATCTGAACTAACGACGACTAGAAGTAACGAAATCAAGAAGACAGCGGCTCGGTGCAACCTCGCGGCGGCTCCTCTTCACGGCGACGGCGTGGCTTCGCGGCGGTGGTCGGCTGCTGGGAACTCTGGTCGTCAATCACGGCTAGAGTTTCTAGTTTGAAAAATAGCCTTCTTATTTTCTAAAGACTAGTTTATATAGGGAATTAAACTAGGGTTTCTTTACTGGGCTTTTTTTGTTGGACTTTTTCTGGTTGGGCCAAATTTGGGATGTTACATGTTGTCTCCATGTTTCGAATCGAACTAATTCGAATTCGGACATTCTTATCAACGAGTTTGATAAGGCACGAAGAAGGTATAGGAGACTCTCCAAGAATACTTAATTACGTCGATGTCATGTCAACATTTTTTTGGTAGCTCTAAAACCTAACAACGTACTTTGAAAAGAGAAACTTTATGAAGTCGTAGGCCCCTTCTAGCTTTTGCTTTGATTGCCAACTACGCACTTGTACGTTTTCTAGCGTTACTTGCCCTGTATAAATAAACCCTTTAGTGTCCAAAGCTGAACATAGATATACAAAGAAATAAGAAAAGACAAAAAAAACAAAAAACAAAACGAAAATGGATTCAAAGTTTCATGGACTTATGTATCCATGGTTTGCAACTGGTCATATGACTCCATTTTTGCATCTTGCCAACAAATTAGCTGAGAAAGGTCATAGGGTAACTTTCTTGCTTCCCAAGAAAACTCTAAAACAGTATGAACAACTCAATCTGTTTCCAGACAATATTGTCTTTCACTACGTCATTGTTCCTCATGTCGATGGTCTACCCATTGGCACAGAGACAGCCTCGGAAATCCCGGTGTCATCAACCAATCTCTTAGCCTCTGCAATGGATCTCACACGTGGTCAGATCGAAGATCAGGTCCGAGGCGTAAAACCATACCTGATCTTCTACGACTTTGCTCATTGGATTCCAGAAATAGCTAAAGATTTTGGCGTCAAGATTGTGCAGTATGTTGTGGTGTCTGCATCGACTATAGCTAGTATGCTTATTCCAGGTTAGTAGCCTAGAAAAATATTATTTTACTGTGAGCAGAATATGAGATCAAATTTATTCTTAATATATAAGTTAAAAATACTTAGATATCATTATCGAAGTAGCATTTATAAATTTTTTTGTGTGTGTGTTTGATATACAGTGTTAGATTTCGTTCTTTAGATGTTACGTATGTTACGTTTCTATTCCGATTTAGTAAACCAAACATTTTGTTGTATATATAATTTTTGATGATAATTAAAAAATGTTTTCTATTATAATTTTTTTTAAGAGTCTCAAACACAATTATTTTGTTGTTATTTAATAGAAGAGAAAAGTGTCATTTTTTATTGTAATTTCAACCGATTTCCAAAGTATACGTTCGTTTTCATAATTTGAAATTTTATTAACTGTTACACAAATATTTAGCGACTGTCGTGTAACTTGTTATATTATTTTTTGTTAAGCAAGTTAAAAATATATGTTTAACTTAAGTGTATAGTTTATCAGAAGAAATTAGAAAATTAAAAGAAGAAAAAAAACTAGAAGAGCATAGAAACAAAACTAATACTCATATATAATTAATAAACACATAAAGAAAAAATAATAAAAATAGTGATGGTTATTTTAGAAAGAAGTGATGGTTCAAAAAAAAAAGTAAATTTATGAAGCCATGACACTAGGGAGGAGACTAATTTATTATTATTTGCTTCATGGTCCGAAAAAGTAGATAACTTAAACTACTCCGGGACTTCTTGGTTACTAAAAAGAAAAATTGTTCTTAGACGTAAGATGTTGAATAAAATAAAATAAAATAAAATAAAATAAAATAAAATAAAATAAAATTGTTATGGGTTTTTAATTCTATAGAATTCGTTATAGGTGGTGAGTTAGGTGTTCCTCCACCGGTGTTGATCCAAAAGATCATTAATGATGATTAGAAGTATATTAAGATGTTGAGAGGTGAGATTTTCGTTAATAGAACGAGTCAACTTGACTTTAGAGCAGGTCGGGAATGGAAGAACAGAGATCGGGATTTGTGATGAACAGGTCGGGGACCGTATCCTTTATATTGATGTTCGAAAAAGGTGAACGGTTTAGATTTACGAACTGGCTCCAACGGGAATCCAGTTCGGTGTTCTAAACAGCATTGCTCTATTACAAGACAGTGAGGTCGGAAATCAAATCTAGAGAGAGAGAGTAATCAATGCGTGATCCCCCTCATCAATGCATGCTGGGGGATATTTATAACAGTGGTTGACTCCCTGTTTCCCAGAAATCCAGGACGACGTGGCGCTCCCAGCGTCTTTCGTGGGTAAGGTCCTTTGAGAGGCGTGTTCCGCCCCTTTTGACTGATAGATCATGATGAGCCCGACCCTGTGCTCCTACGGAGATAGCACACTGTTCAGCGAGCTGCCCTCCACGTGTCGTCTTTTCCTTCGGTCTCTCTGTGCAGAGTTGGTGAAGCGTCGAGCCCGGCGCCATACTCCTATGAGGGTAGTACACTATTCAGCGAGCTGCCCTCCACGTGTCGTCTTTTCCTTCGGTCTCTCTGTGCAGAGTTGGTGAAGCGTCGAGCCTGGGATATGCTCTTCGTGATCTCGAACGAGTCTGAGGTAGGAGCCCGGAGTACCAGCTCGGCGTCTCCTTTAATCAAACGTTGACTTTTTGTTTACTTGATCGAGAAGGGCTTTTTGCCAAGATGGGCCTAGCTAATTGGGGGTGCTAAGCCCACCTCCAACAATAAGCCCCCCCAGTTCGGTGTCATGAGGTGTGGCGAATGCATCGAAGTTGATCCCGTGTTAGCTTGGCGCATCTCAGGTCGGTGTTTCGAGTTGAAGCAGTTAGGCTCGGGGTGCCGTCGTTTGGGCGCAAATGGTCGCTTACACGTGTCAATTTTCCCGAGGATCCGGAGATTGTTGGTGCATGCTTGTTACGCGCGGGAGACTGAAGCGACGTCCACTTGCTGCGCGTACTGCTCACGCGCGGGCGTGTAAGAGACGCTTTGCGTTTTTTGTGGCGGTTTCTGCTTTCTGCGCGAGAAAAACGAAGAGACGTCATCATTAGGGTTTTGGGAGGTCGCGCCCTTTTGACACGTGTAGGTACGTCTTTTCGCTGTCTCCCTCCTCTTCTATTTAACTCCTTCTTCTTCTTTCGGTTGGATTCGTCTGCGCAAACTCTCAAGGTAACTTATCCTTCTCTCTCTGATTTTGCGTTTTCCTTTAAACTTTCTCCTCGATTTCGGGTTGGCTTATCGGACCTTCCACCTATTTGTGCGATGGCGGCGTTGTTGGACGCAATCAGGGCCGAATCCAGCGGCAAATCGGCGTCTCTTAGTGACCGGGATGGTTCTCCGGCGAGTAGTTCTTCGCCAAACGATGATTCCGGGCGCTCCTCCTCCCTGCATCGTGGCAAAGAAGGCGAGGTACAGTCTGCTCCTTCGACTTCAGGGGCCGGTCCGTCGATTCCCGGAGCTCAACGGGGGAGGAAGGTGACTAGACAATTACGCGGGTATTCTTACCGTGCTCAGGTCGGTGGGACAACGAGAGTGGAAGTCCTTTACATCGGAAAGAGTTGAAGCCGCGATGTCTGGTAGGTCCCCGACCCTTGTAATGCTCAGGTCGGTGGGACAACGAGAGTGGAAGTCGGGTTGACGGATTTGTAATGCGTAGGTCGTTCGAGATTTACTATTCCCTTGTATTCGGATTCCTTCGTTGCGCCTCCGCCGCCTGTTCTTGAGGTGCCGGTTGGGCGAGAGCGGCCTCAGCAGACCGGGGAAGAAGGAGGCCGGGGCGAGCAGCAACGGGCGGCCGCTTCGAAGAAGAAGACCGACGTGGTAGAGTCCCCCTCCCTGGGTCGGGGGGATGCCCGCCCTGATGAGTCTGGTCGCAGGACCGAGCTTCCCCGCGACCCTTCTGTTGAGGAGGTTGGAGCCCCGGAGACTGAGGTATCAGTACTTACGGCTTGTGTGCGAGTAGTGAGCTCGGCTTAAGATACTTAACGCTTGTGTGTCTTGTAGAGATGCAAGCTTTGAGCTCGGCTTCAGTACTTACGGCTTGTGTACTGTGTGAGTGCGAGCATTGGAGCTCGGCTTTGGCACTTACAGTTTGTGTGCTGGGGGAGTGCAAGCGCTGGGGCTTGGTCCCCTTTTCTGTTTTCTTTTGTTATTTTCTCGCGGGCTGAGTTGCGGAACGAGGTCCACGACCTCGTTCTTTGGGATATGTCGTAGATCGTATTTTTTTGTAGAGACATGCCGGGGCCGTATCCTTTGTTTTACGTGTTCTCCTGGTTTATTTTTTTTTGAAATCTCGAAAAAATTTTATTAGATTCATAGCTGAGCCCTGGTTAGGGGTTGCCTACATACCCTTTGGTAGAAGGGATCAAGCCAATCGTAGTTCGGTTGTTTACAAAGGTAAAGGATGAGTCGGAGCTCGGTTGCTTAGTAGTAGTAGCGCTTCAGGTTTATTGAGTTCCATGAGTGCGGGATTACGTCGCCGTTCATTGTGACCAGCTCGTAGACGCCGGGCTTGACGATTTTGGAGATGAGGTAGGGGCCTTCCCAATTGGCGTCGAGCTTGCCCGCGTTTAACTCGGCCATGTTTTCGAAGACCTTGCGTAGACCCAGGTCGCCTTCGGCGAAGAACCGGCCTCGGACCTTTTTGTTGCAGTACTTGGAGGCGAGTTGTTGGTAGTTTTGGATTCGTAGGAGGGACTGATCGCGTTGTTCTTCGAGAAAGTCGAGCTCGCTCAGGTGCACGACATCGTTCAGGTCGGCGTGTCGAGTGAGCAGGGAGCGGCGAGGAGTAGGATGTCCGACTTCGGAGGGCGCCATCGCTTCCATGCCGTGAGATAAGCTGAACGGTGTGCGACTCGTTGCCGTTCTTGGTGTTGTGCGATAAGACCAGAGAACTCCATCTAGTTCGTCAGCCCAGGAGCCCTTCTTGTCGTCCAGTCGTCGTTTGAGGCCGTTGAGGATGGTCTTGTTAGTTGCTTCGGCCTGGCCATTGCCTTGTGGATATCTCGGGGTGGATTTACTCAGTCGGATCTTCCATTTTGCGCAGAACTCCTCGAATAGCACCGATGTGAATTAGGCACCGTTGTCGACCAGACTCATACAGCAGGCCGTGCCGACCGATGATGAATTTCCAGACGAATTTGCGGACATCGTCTGCCGTGATCTTGGCGTAGGACTCGGCCTCGACCCACTTGGTGAAGTAAAGTAGTCGGTCATCACTAGGAGGAAGCGTTTTTGACGAGATCGGGGGATTGGTCCGACTATATCCATGGCCCAGCGCATGAATGGGTAGGGCGCCACAGCAATGGTCAGGAGCTCGGTGGGGCAGTGAATGAGTGGGCCGTGGCGCTGACATTTCTCACACCGGGCTGCGAATTTTTCGCAGTCTTGGAGCATGGTTGGCCAATAATGTCCTTGGTTTCGAATTCGCAGGGCGAGAGCTCGGCCGCTGGAATGGTTTCCGCCTGCACCTTCGTGCATTTCTTTAATCACATCAATAGTTTGTTGGCCGTGGAGGCAAGTGAGAAGGGTTCCCGAAGCGCTCCACCGGAACAAGTTGCCGTCCAGCATAGTGTACCGAGCACATTTTTTCTTTAATCGACGAGCCGCCCAGCGGTCTGGAGGGACGGTGACGTCTGCGATGTACAGGAGTATGTCCACGTGCCAGTCCGGGAGGTCGGGCTCGGCTGGAGGAGGTGGCAACTCTTCAGAAGGTGGCGCGCCTTCGTCGAGGTCTTTGTTTTGGGGGTTGATTAGGCAGATCCCTTTTGGCACCTCGATGCTGGGGAAGTCGATGCTTTCAACGGGAATCACCCGTCGTTGAGTTGGGTCCGAGGTGGAAGCTAATGCTGCGAGGGGGTATGCGGAGGTATTATCACCTCGGGGGATCTTGGTCAGGATGAACTCGGAGAATTCTGCCGCTAAGCCCTGGACCACCTTGAGGTAAGCATCCATGCGGTCGTTCTTGGCTTCATATTCCCCGCTGAATTGGTTGGCGACGAGCTGGGAGTCGCAGTATTCCTGGATTTTCTTCACCCCGATTGCTTTCGCTAGGCGCAGACCGGCGATCAGGGCCTCGTACTCCGCCACGTTATTCGATGCCATGAAGGCCAGCCGGAAGGACTGTTCTAGGGTCTCCACTGTCAGGGATTCGAGGCGTATGCCAACGCCTGATCCGTGTTTGGAGGCCGACCCGTCGACGTGCAAGCTCCACTTCTCGGGGAGCTCGCCAGCTGCCAGTTCGGGCGCGAGCTTGACTAGGAAGTCAGCCAGGACTTGGGACTTGGCCGCGGTCCGCCCTCGATACTCGATCTCGTACTCACTGAGCTCAATTGCCCACTTCATTATTCTGCCCGATCGGTTCGGGCTGTGGAGAATGGTTCTGAGGGGATAGGTGCTCAGTACGGCGAGTGTGTGGGAGTGGAAGTAAGATCAAAGCTTTCTGGCCGCGACGACTACTGCCAATGCGAGCTTCTCCAGAGTTGGGTATCTATTTTCTGCGCCGTCCAGGGACTTGCTGACGTAGAAGATGGGCCTCTGGTCGCCCCGGTCTTCTCGTACTAGCACCCCGCTGACTGCCGACATCGATACGGCGATGTAGAGATAGAGGGTCTCGCCCTCCTCGGGCTTGGCCAGGACGGAGGGAGTTGATATGTACTCCTTCAGGTGCTGGAGGGACTCCTCACACTTGCTGTCCCATTCGAACCGCTTATTAGCTCGGAGCAGTTGGTAGAACGGTAAACATCTTTCGGTTGAGCGGGAGATGAACCGGTTGAGTGCGGCGATCCTCCCGGTAAGTCGTTGGACTTGGCGTGCATTTTCTGGGGACTTGAGGTCGATGACGGCCCGAATCTGCTTAGGGTTCGCTTCAATCCCACGCTGTGTGATGATGTACCCGAGGAATTCTCCCGACGTGACGCCAAAGGAGCACTTGGCCGGGTTCAACTTCATATTGTACTCGTTCAACGTCTGGAAGCAGGACCGGAGATGAGCGACGTGGTCGCTTGCTACCAGGGACTTCAACAACATGTCATCAATATAGACCTCCATAGTGCGGCCGATCTGATCTGCGAACATCTTGTTGACGAGTCGTTGGTAGGTGGCTCTGGTATTTTTGAGCCCTAAGGGCATCACCTTGTAGCAGTAGGTTCCACGGTTCGTAATGAACACGGTTTTCTCCTGGTCGTCGGGGTGCATGGGGATCTTGTTGTATCCTGAGAAGGCATCCATAAAGGAGAGTAGCTCGTTCACGGTGGTGGCTTCAACGACTTGGTCGATTCGGGGGAGTGGGAAGCTGTCCTTGGGGCATGCCATGTTGAGGTCGTTGAAGTCCACGCAAACCCTCCACTTGCCGCTTTTCTTCTTGACTACTACCGGGTTGGCTAGCCACTCCGGATACTTGACCTCGGTGATTGAGCCAGCCGCGTTCAGCTTTTCTATTTCGTCATTGACGGCCTACGCGCGCTCAGGACCTAACTTCCGTCGCTTCTGCTTAATTGGTCTGAAGGTCGGGTCCACGTTGAGCTCGTGGCTGCAAATCGTCGGGTTGATACCGGGCATGTCGCTTGTCGACCAGGCGAAGGTGGAGACATTCTGCCCTAGGAAGTTGATCAGATCTTCCTTGATGCTCCCTTCCAGGTCGGCCCCTATCCCTACGTAGTGGTTAGGATTGCGCGGATCGATGTTGACCTGCGTAACTATGTCCCGACCCGGGAGGTCCTGGTTATTTGGCTCACCGGGCTGCTGTGAATTGATTGTTAAGCAGGCCGGTGCGGCGTGTCGCAGCTTGTGCTCGATGGCGAAGCAGGCGCGAGAGACCCTTTTGTTACTTCAAAGAGTATATGTTCTGGACTAGTTGGGGAACTTGAGGCATTGGTTATATGTTGAAGTCACCGCCTTCATCGAATGTAGCCAAGGGGTTCCGAGGATGATGTTGTAGATTGGCGTGGTGTCGAAGACCACGAACTTGACGATTTTGGTGACCCGGCCTACATAGACCTGCAGTTCGATGGTTAGCGGGATAGAGTGTAGTTTGATCTCGGCTCCGTTTAGATTCATCCTTGCCAGGGTATCCTTGAAGATGAGATCGACCGAGCTGCCTGTGTCGACGAGGACCCGGTTAATGTCGCAGTCGGCCACGCGAATCTGCACGACGAGAGGGTCATTGTGGGGTTGATGGACCCCGGCTGCGTTGGCCTCGGTGAAACAGATCCCTTTTTTACTTGTGTCATGCGCGTCGATTTCCGGGCCGGAGTGCCATTTCAAGGAGGTAGCGGTCTTTCTCTCGTGCTGCTTGATGGATCGTACCGAGTCGTTGCACGAGAGGAGCCCTCCCAGGATCATTCCTATCAACGTTCGCGCCGGGGGAGGTGCCTGCCCCTTTCTTGGTCGCGAGAGGGAGATCGACAGCGATTGTCGTCGTTCTGGGCACGGTTGTCGGGCCTAGCCCGGTTATCCTCGCGACCTCGGTTGTTACGCTGCTGACGCCGGTCGTCGTCCCGGACTCGCGGGCGCAACTGCTCGGGTACGCTGATTTCTCCCCTTTGATATTGGTTCAGCAGGACATCTTGGAGCGCGCGGCAGTGAGAGGTTGGGTGCCCCTTTATTTGGTGAAAATCGCAGAATGTCGTCCCGTCGTACTGCTCCTCTGCTCGGGACTCCTTGTCTTTTGTCTCGTCGGAGCGTTGGTCCTTTTGATTGGGATCGCGCACGCACTTGTTCCAGGGCAACTTCGGCGCAGAGTTGGAGAAGAGAGCGGGGTCGCGCATGTGGTGGACGGCCGGCAATTCGTTGACGAGGAATGCGGCGGCCTGCTTTCTTTTGTTGTGCTGGTATTCGTCATCGTAATGCTGACGAGGCTCCTGATACCCGTCCTGGGGTCCCTCTTTTGGAACCAGAGTCTTGTGCGAGGCGCTGCTCCTTGACTCAGCTGCTTTTTCCTCCTCGAGCTCAACGTAGAGGCCGGCGCGGTGTAAGGCATCTTCTAACGAGCGCGGCCTGTTGAGCTTCATATCGTCCTTGAAAGCCGAATCGGCCCGTAAGCCCTTCCTTAGGGCGGGGAGCGCTGATTCGTCTGTCACGTTGCTTTGTGACGCCGTGGCCTTGAAGCGCTCAATGAAAGACCTGAGTGACTCCTTTGCTCCTTGGTTCAATGCCAAGAGATCGGCACTGGACGCAGATTGTTTGATGTATATAGAGTAGTGCTCGAGGAAGATGGTTGAGAGATCCCTGAAGCTGTTGATGGAATATGTTTTCAACCGAGAGAACCATGTCAGGGCGGGACCGGTGAGATTATCTAAAAAAAGCTGGCAGTGGGCGGCCTCGCGCTCATCTGGGGCAAAGTGTGCGCGCCCCATGGCGATGATGGAGGCCGTCAGATACTGGGCCGGGTTGGTGTTGCCTGCATATGGCGGGAGCTTGAGTTTGCCGATGTGCTGGAGTGGGATGGACGCGATACGACGTGTGAACGGCGTATTTTGCGTTTCTCTCTGGACGCGATCTATTTCTGGAGCCGCGCTGGTGGCTTGATGAATCTTGGAAGACATTGCACGGATCGTCTCCTTCATAGCTTCGAATTGGCGTCCCTGGCTCGCTCCGAGCTGGCACGTCGAGTGTATGCTTCGTTATCTGGGAAGCCGTCTGCCGTTACAGCGAATCGTCCAGATGGCTCTTCGGATTCAGATGGCGGGTATCCGAATAGATTTCTCTGGAGGCGTAGGGTATCCGCTCGAGAGAACGGCTCCCTGGTTGGAACGGCAGGGGATCCCGTGTTGTCTGATCGGTCGTGGGAGGTCGCTAATGTGGCGAATCGTTGATCGGTGGTTCGCATGAGCTCGTCTATTATGGCGAGCAAGGTCTGCATCACGGCGGACAGAGTAGGCTGGTCCTCCGGTGTCTGAGGTATATTCGGGGCGGCGGAGCCGTCAAGTGGAGTGGATCCCGGTGCCGGGGGCGGAGTTCCGAGGGGCTGGCTTTGAGGAATTGATCGGTCTGTCGCCATCTGAGCTGATGGCGAGGCTGCTGTTGTTTGGGCTGAGGGTGAGGCTGTCGTTTACGCCGGTGTCGCCTGTTCCGATAGTACCCTCGGAGGTGGGACCGTCGTCGTTTTCGTGGTTGAACCGTTCTTTGTGTGTGGAAAAATCTCTAAACACCCCTTCTTCTAGCGCCAACTGTTGATCCAAAGGATCACTAATGATGATTAGAAGTATATTAAGATGTTGAGAGGCGAGATTTCCGTTAATAGAACGAGTCAACTTGACGATCCAGAAGGTGATCTACAAATGGATTTGAAGCTCTTTGAGTCTAGTTTCCAGAACACTAAAGATCAGCCCAAGAATCCTTACCATTCGGACCAGAACGTCCAAACACTGAAGACATATCGGCTGGATCCCTTGCTGGCCGATAATACTAAGTGGCCACTCATCAAGCCCAGGCTCGTGGCTCACTTATCTATGGTCGATTTCACTTCACTAGAGATGACTTAGGCCCAAGGAAGGTCATTATTTGGGTTTGTAAGTCGTTTGGCGCTCTTTTCCCAACCTTCGTTTTTATCCCACTGGGTTTTGCGAAGATGGGTTTTTACCGAGGCCAAACGACTTGCAACATCATTGGCCCAATTAATGACTCTCTGTAGGCCAATGAAGACCAGCTACACGAGGCCTCCCTTCTATATCTCTTAAGTCTTTTAATTATTTTGTAAACGGGCCTAAATTGTTAAGGACCCGTCTTGTTATTTCTTTTTCGGTTTATTTCCTTTTCTTTGGGGTGTGAGCTTGCTTTAAAAACCCTAGGGCTTTGTCTTTCTCATTCACGCAGACAATAAGAATTTTCCTTGGTTATTTTCGAGTTTTTGTTTGGAACAAAAACGTTTTCTCTCTTTAGATCGTGAGTGAGTCCGATCCTTAGGGAAACCCCTTGAAGTATCAAGAGACCGTCGCCTCTCTTGTGGTTCTCATCGCCCCACCAGCAACCTCCATCTTATCCCGTTGATAGAAGAGAGAGACCGTAGTCCAGCTTCTACAACACTTGAGCTCGTATCATTTTGGTATCAGAGCTTCAAAAGCTCCTGAATCTAAGGTGTAAACGTTCCCTTATCATCTTTTAATTTTCTGTATTTTTTTTCTTGTTCTTGTTAGGTTGCTAGATTCAAAAAAAACAAAAAAAATAAAAGAACCCTATTGCTTGTGTCGATTTTTTTTAGATTAATCAAAAAAAAAAAGGAAACTTAGCTTACTCTTAGTTATTCGATTTTGCAAATTTTTCCTTTTAGGATTTTAGTCAAAAAAAATTATAGAAGAACCCTAATTCTTTTGTGTCGATTTCTTTGTGTACCTTAGCAAGATTAATCAAAAAAAAAAAAAGGAAACTTAGCATATTCTTAGTTAGTCAAAAAAAAAAAAAATAGAAAAGAACCATATATTAGCATCTTCGATTTTTGTTAATTCCTTTTTGTTAAGTTGTTCAAAAAAAAAAAAAAAAAAATAGGAGAGTGTTTTAGTTTAGAATTTTTCCTTTTAGATTTAAGAAATTTTTTTTTCTTACCTTACTACTTGTCTTTGTCGATTTTCTTGAAACTCCATTGATACACTTTGTTAAATTTTTTTTGCAAGGAGAAACAATGGAAAACAATGTTGCACCGCAAGACCCTAATGCCATTCTCATGCAAGCAATCACGGCTATGCAACAACAGCTCCAGAGCGTAGTCCAAAGGCTAGACCAGAGGGAACAGCATCAAGCCAACAACAATCATCCACCAAGAGCACAGCGACGAGCCTACAACTTAGACGAAGATCCGGACGATGTTCCGATAGAGAAACAGCCGCGAGTAAGGAGACGAGGACCGAGACAAGACATTTTTGAGGAGGCCGAAGGTGACTTCCCAAGGCACCAATATTCCCAGGACATGAAGCTTAAGGCACCTACATTTGCTGGAAGAGTCGATCTCGAGGCTTATTTGGAGTGGGAGCAACGAATGGAGCATATCTTCGCGTACTACGACTACAACGAGCAAAAGAGGCTAGCCTTAGCCGTTGCTCAACTCACGGACCATGCTCTCTCATGGTGGGATCGTGAGGTTTCTAACCGAAGAAGGAGCCAATCTCCTCAAGTCCTTACTTGGCGAGAGATGAGGCAGCTTATGAAGAAAAGATACGTCCCCGCTTACTATCACCGAGACCTCCAAAAGAAGTTTCGAAAATTAACCCAAGGGACTAGGAGTGTGGAGGAATATTTTGAAGAGTTCGAGCACCTAAGGAACCGTCTAGAGCTGGATGAAGACACTGAGACCCTCATGGCTCAGTTCTTAGACGGACTCAACGAACGGCTAAGTCACAAAGTGGAGAAGCTTCCATACCACGACTTGAAGGACATCTTACACCATGCCATCCAAGCTGAGCAACACTTGAAGAAGAAGTCCTATGCTACTGGAAGGACAAGAAGTAACCAAACATGGGACCATAACCGAGCCAAGATCCAAACTCCAACCAGCTTTCCATCTAAGGTCGCGGAGAAGGGCAACTCTGTTGAAATCGACCCTAGGTTCACTTCTAAGGCCTCTGAGCCTAATCAAGGTAAGTTTTCTAACCCAAGTACTTCTAGAACTCGTGACATAACATGTTTTAAGTGCAAGGGCAGAGGACACATGGCTAGAGAATGCCCAAATCCCCGAGTTATGATCATGTTGGATTCGGGTGAGTACGAGTCTCAAGATGAGGCTGATGTGCAAATGACCGAGTCAGCCACTGAAGAAGTAGATTGTGAGGCTGAATATGGTGAGTCTCTGGTCATAAGACGAGCCTTGAACCTCACGGTTCATCCCGACGAGACAGCCCAAAGAGACAACATCTTTCATACAAGATGTTCCATCCGAGGCAAGGTATGTAATTTGGTAATTGATGGAGGGTCGTGTACCAATGTAGCAAGTGACTACATGGTCACTAAGCTCTGTCTAGAACGTGCTAAACACCCTCACCCATATAAGCTAAGATGGTTAAACGATAAGGCTGAATTACGCGTCACGGACCAAGTGCTTGTACCATTCAATGTGGGCAAGTACTCGGATGAAGTTGTGTGTGATGTTGTTCCTATGCAAGCTGGCCATCTTCTTCTTGGTAGGCCTTGGCAGTTTGATAAGGACGCCATTCACCATGGCCGAAGTAACATGTATTCGTTTGTGCATGATAAAAAGAAGTATAATTTAGCACCTCTTACACCTACTCAAGTACACGAATTACAAGTTAAAATGTTAAAAGAAAAAGATGCATCGACCAGGAACAATTTGTTTATCAAGTCAAGTTATATTTCTAAGGCAATCACTTGCAAAGAACCGGTATTACTAATGATCTTTAAGGAGACTTTAAGTGCAGGTTCTAGGGCGTTGGAGCAACAGCTTCCTACTGAGGTTACTCAACTCTTGGACCGATTTGCTGATGTGTTTCCTGATGAGATACCTCCTAGCTTACCTCCTATAAGAGGAATAGAGCACCAGATCGATTTTGTGCCCGGAGCCCCATTACCCAATCGAGCCGCATATCGCGTTAATCCGGACGAAGCCAAGGAACTAGAGAAGCAAGTGAGAGAACTTATGGACAAGGGCTATGTTCGTGAGAGCCTTAGTCCATGTGCCGTACCAGTCCTTTTGGTGCCAAAAAAAGATGGGACGTGGAGGATGTGCGTGGATTGTCGCGCGATAAACAACATAACGATCAAATACCGACATCCGATACCAAGGTTAGATGACATGCTTGATGAGCTTTCTGGTTCTAATTTATTTTCCAAGATTGATCTCAGGAGTGGATACCATCAAGTACGAATGAGAGAAGGTGACGAATGGAAGACGGCCTTCAAGACGAAGCAAGGCCTCTACGAATGGCTAGTTATGCCTTTCGGGCTAACTAACGCGCCAAGTACCTTCATGCGACTCATGAATGAGGTTCTTAGACCCTACATTAGTAAGTTTGTAGTGGTATACTTCGATGATATTCTCATTTATAGTCGAACTCTAGCTGAACATTTATCTCATTTAGAACAAATTCTTAAGACGCTTCAACGAGATGGTCTTTACGCCAACTTGAAGAAGTGCACATTTTGCGCTAATGAGCTTGTGTTTTTAGGCTTTGTTGTGAGTTCACAGGGACTTAGAGTGGACCATGAGAAGGTCCAAGCCATCCAAGAATGGCCTACGCCAACAACCGTTAGCCAAGTTCGAAGCTTTCACGGCTTGGCTAGCTTTTACCGACGGTTCGTGAAGGATTTCAGCACCCTTGCTGCACCTCTAACTGCCATCATCAAAAAGGACGTGGCATTCAAGTGGGGAGACTCCCAGGAAGAGGCCTTCAAAGGCCTAAAGGATCGTTTGACTCATGCTCCCGTTTTAACATTACCTGATTTCTCTAAAACGTTTGAAATTGAGTGTGATGCCTCAGGTTTAGGGATCGGTGCTGTGCTTACTCAAGGAGGCAACCCTGTTGCTTACTTCAGTGAGAAACTTAGTGGAGCCACTCTCAACTATCCTACTTATGATAAGGAGCTCTACGCAGGAGTGTGTCATCCACACGGACCATGAGACTTAGTCCGAGCAATGGAGAAGTGGCAGCATTACCTACTATCGAAGGAGTGTGTCATCCACACGGACCATGAGACTTTGAAGCATCTTAGGGGTCAGACTAACCTCAAGAAAAGACATGCTAAGTGGCTGGAGTTTATAGAGACGTTTCCCTATGTGATCAAGTACAAGAAAGGAAAAGATAATGTGGTGGCCGATGCCCTATCTCGGAGATATGCGCTAATATCGACCATGGAGGCCAAGGTTCTTGGCTTTGAAATGATTATTCCATTATATGAATCTGATGTTGATTTTGCAGAGACATACAAGAACCATGGAAAGGGAGCCCACGCTTCTTACTATGCCCATGACGGTTATCTTTTTAAAGATAAACGCCTATGCATCCCGCAATGTTCTTTACGAGAGCTTATAGTCCGAGAAGCTCATGGCGGAGGCCTCATGGGTCATTTTGGCGTTGAGAAGACTCTTGCCATGCTGAAGGAACACTTCTTTAGGCCACACCTTAAGAAGTCGGTCGAAACTTTCTGTGCAAGATGTATCACTTGCAAGAAAGCCAAGTCTCGGGTTAACCCACACGGTTTGTATCTTCCTTTACCGATTCCTACTTTACCATGGATTGATATTTCTATGGACTTTGTGTTAGGTTTGCCTAAGATCAGACACAAAGACTCCATCTTTGTCGTGGTGGATCGGTTCTCAAAGATGGCACATTTCATCCCATGTGCCAAGACAAACGATGCTACACAAACCGCGGACCTCTTTTTCAAAGAGATTGTCCGCCTACATGGAGTACCTAGGACGATCGTCTCGGATCGCGACACCAAGTTCCTGAGCCACTTTTGGAGAACCCTATAGAAGAAGCTAGGAACCAAGCTGCTCTTCTCCACGACCTGCCATCCACAAACCGATGGCCAAACTGAAGTCGTTAACCGTACACTTGGAACATTGCTTCGCGCAACAATAGGGAGAAATCTTAAAACTTGGCTTGAAGCTCTACCTTTTGTCGAGTTTGCTTATAATAGAGCTGTCCATAGTGCTACTCATTTGTCTCCTTTTCAGGTTGCATATGGATTTAATCCACAGACGCCACTGGATCTTAAGCCTCTACCTCAAACGGAGTTCTTAAACCTCGATGGAGCGAAGAAGGCCGCGGACGTGAAAAAGCTACATCAATCGGTCAAAGATCAGCTCGAGAGGACCAATGCCCTACGTGTGAAGAATGCCAACAAGGGCAGGAAACACGTGTCTTTTGAAGTTGGAGAATGAGTGTGGTTACACATGCGACCGGAGCGATTCCCGGACAAACGCAAATCGAAGCTATCGCCTCGCGGAGACGGCCCTTTCAAAATCTTGGAGAAAATCAATGACAATGCCTACAAGCTCGAGCTCCCAGGTGAGCTTAAGGTGTCTGCTACATTCAATTTTTCTGACTTAGCTCGTTTTGATGTAGGTGATGATGTTTTGGGGTCAAAACCTCATGAAGAGGGAGGGAGTGATGAGGACATCGAGTCAACGACCCAAGTCATACAAGCACCACTAGTACCAAGTGGACCAGTGACTAGAACCAGGAGCAGGGACATGGAAAAGAAGTTCAACATGTTCATGGACCAGCTCAGACAAGAAGGATTCTTCAAGACGGACACTAGTCCGCTAAGCCCATTTGCGAGCAGTTATTGGGCCGATACTTTGAAGCAGGATCCACTCATGATCCCGGACGATCCAGAAGGTGATCTACATATGGATTTGAAGCTCGTTGAGTCTAGTTTCCATAACACTAAAGATCAGCCCAAGAATCCTTACCATTCGGACCAGAACGTCCAAACACTGAAGACATATCGGCTGGATCCTTTGCTGGCCGATAATACTAAGTGGCCACTCATCAAGCCCAGGCTCGTGGCCCACTTATATATGGTCGATTTCACTTCACTAGAGATGACTTAGGCCCAAGGAAGGTCATTATTTGGGGTTTGTAAGTCGTTTGGCGCTCTTTTCCCAACCTTCGTTTTTATCCCACTGGGTTTTGCGAAGATGGGTTTTTACCGAGGCCAAACGACTTGCAACATCATTGGCCCAATTAATGACTCTCTGTAGGCCCATGAAGACCAGCTACACGAGGCCTCCCTTCTATATCTCTTAAGTCTTTTAATTATTTTGTAAACGGGCCTAAATTGTTAAGGACCCGTCTTGTTATTTCTTTTTCGGTTTAGTTCCTTTTCTTTGGGGTGTGAGCTTGCTTTAAAAACCCTAGGGCTTTGTCTTTCTCATTCACGCAGACAATAAGAATTTTCCTTGGTTAATTTCGAGTTTTTGTTTGGAACAAAAACGTTTTCTCTCTTTAGATCGTGAGTGAGTCCGATCCTTAGGGAAACCCCTTGAAGTATCAAGAGACCGTCGCCTCTCTTGTGGTTCTCATCGCCCCACCAGCAACCTCCATCTTATCCCGTTGATAGAAGAGAGAGACCTTAGTCCAGCTTCTACAACACTTGAGCTCGTATCAATATATTCCGACCACATTCCGACCAAACTAAATTCCGACTGAATTCCGACCCACCTAAATTCCGACCAAATGCCGACCAAACTAAATTCCGACTGAATTCCGACCAACCAAAATTCCGACTAAATTCCGACGAAGTTGAAATACTGTATAAATTCGAAATTATTTTGAATTTTTTTGAATTTTGATTAATTAATTTAATTTAATTTAATTAATTCGAAAATAAAAATTTAAATTAATATTAAACATTAAAATATTATAAAATAAAATATTTTTGAAAATAAAATAACAGAAATTGTTTTTAAAACATTAAACATATTATTAAATGCTAGCGATATCTGACCTCGCCTCCGAAAGCTCATCTTGCGTGGCACCTAACTTGAATTCGGTGTCCATTTTCGCCGCCTCCAAAGCTTCTACTTTGGACTTGAGCTCTTCATTCTGCTGGATGAGATCTTCAGAGAAAAATGAACCAGAAGAAGACCGGTCGTCCATAAACGGGATCGTACACAAACCCCCGCGAGGCCGCCCTTTTTTATCAAGGGGAAATTCCTGTATAAAATATAAATAAATTAGAACATAATAAAATTATAATGTAAAACTATAAAAAAAAAAAACTTACGCTCATAACGAGACTGTTGACCGCTTCCCGCGATATCTCGAAGGAGGAGGAGGAGTCACCTTGTGACTGTTGGGTCAGCTCGATGTCGATATTCTGCTTCGTTACGTTCTCGTAGATCTACCTTATGAGGGGATCCTGAATAAGCCCGGTTGTCTTGTTCGTATGGCACCTCTTCATTAAGTCCAAGTGATTCGGACGCACACCTCCGGCCTCATTAGTCTATAAAAACAAATAAAAACAAATATGAATAAATAATTTAATAAATAATTAAAAAGAGAAAACAATGTCAACAATAAAAGATTACCATTTGAATTTCTCGGGTCTGGAAGCTGCTCGAACCGGAGTTGTGGATGTATTGGCCCTTCCCGTTGCGCTCACTCTTTCGGTTTCCCGAATTAGTCTTCGAGAGTTTCTCTGTCGCCGGCTGTTGCCAATATGGTCGGTAGTTATTCCAAACCTCCAAATTCAAGCCTTTCGGCTTGTCTGCCCCTTTCCTCCACTTTTTCTTCCACTCGTTCATGTGTCTCTTGAACTGCGTACCCGCTTCCTTCATAAATAACTTTTCCACCATGACACTGTGAGAGGGATGCCATGTAAACTCTTGCTACGAAAACATAAATAAAAATGCTTAGAAAAATATTAATAAAATACTTAGAAATATAGGAAAAATATAGTAATTGACAACTTACCGCAAATTGTCTAAACCAAATTTGCTTCTCATCATACGGGACTTCTGAAAACTTCTTGTACGGTTTGTCGAGGATCGAATGGAACATCCTCATAATGGCCTTGATAATCCCGTTGTTCGATATACTAAACCTACAAAAAAAAGATAAACTATAAACAATTTGATATTAAATATATATATATGAACTAAGGGTTTTTACCATGTCGATCTTCCAACGAGATGTGGATCAAGCCGGATGTGCAAGTCCCGGCCCGGTTGTTGTACTAACTCCTCGATGGTCATGATTCGAGGAGCTTGACTCTGCGACTCAGGGATAGTCGATGCGGCCGGACTTGGTGGTTCTCCCCCTCGAGTCGAACCACCGGTACGTGGAGGTTGTTGCATCCCTTGAGACGAACCACCGATGCTCAAGTTCGCGAAACCATCGTAAGACCTTAACAAAAACGCAAAATTTGTTAGATATTCTTGTCGAAGACGTTACATAACCATTCGCGGTAAAAAAACCCGGTTTTTATGGCACCTATGATTTCAAGATGCATGAAAGAAGAAATCAATGATATGATAGAAAATTCCTTTCGAGTTGGGTTGCTTTAATAACTTTGAATCGCAATCAAGGATTACAGCAGCTGCATGCACATAAATGATACATGCATCCCCTAACAATTTCAGAATTGAATTGCTTTTTTTATTTTCGATCTGTTGGTTTTTGATTATGGGTTTGTACGATGATGAATTTTTACTGGCAAAAAGATTTTAGGCTCTGCATTTTCAAGTGTAAAGATAAAAAGCAATTCAAGTGTAAAGCAATTCAAGTGTAAAGATAAAAAGCAATTCAAGCAATTCAATAAGATTTCAAAAAGCTCAAGAACCACTTTGGATAAATTTGGAAAGACTGTTTCGTGGCCTTGTGAGCATTGTTTGGAATATTTTAGGCTCTGCATTTTCTCTCTCGATAAAACTAGTCGAGATTCTCTAGATCAATCAGAATATGCAACAGACTCGTTTCATTTCGTTCAATGAGAGAAACCGAGATTCTCGAATCAATAAAAATTACAAATCAATTACTTGTAAAAATTAGTGTATATGTTTGTGTTTGTTGTTGTAGGCCGAGTCTAAGAGATCTGAGAATGTTAAATATAATAACATAGATGAAATGGAGAAGAAGGAAAAATTTGGAGAGGTGCAGAGAAGAAACATTCATGGTATGATGCCCCTCCAAAGGTCAAGGTAAGACCAAATCAGCTAAGAAAATCTCAATACGTTGATTTTTCTGGATTTAGAGGAACTGTAATTCTTCCTAATTTTCAAGAAGGATTACAAATTAATGTAAACATCAAATTACTTACATGGTAAGAAGAAGTCGGCGGCGGAGGAGGGACGGCGGCTGCTGAGGAGGGACGGCGGCTCCGGCGGACGGTGGCTCCGGCGGACGGCGGCTCCGGTGGACGGTGGCTCCGGCGATCTACATGCAAAACAAGAGAAGAAAAGAGGATGAGAAGAGGAAGAGAAGAGGGAGAGAAGAGAAGGAAGAGGAAGAGGGAGACTTACCAGGGAGAGGGACGGCGGTGAAGGTCGGCGGAGAGAGAGAATCGACGGTGAAGGTCGGCGGAGAAGAGAGATCGACCAAATGAAGGAGAAGATGCGTATGTCGTATTTAGATCTACGTATTTCGGACCACCGAATCGGTCGGAATTTGGTCGGGTTTGAAAATATCAAACCACCAAGGGTTTTATTTCGGGTTGTTCGGAAATAGGTCGGTATTTCCGACCAATTTCCGACCAATATGAATATTTCTGAAAACAATGCTAAGGTTTGAGGTTTCGAAACCACAAATGGTCGGAATTTGGTCGGAAATGTCAAGAAATTCCGACCATTTTCCGACCAAACAAAGAAAAATATTAATATTGGTCGGAAATTAGTCGGAAATTCCGACCAAATTCTGACCATTTAGAGTTTCAAGTATAAAATACTAAATTTTCAAATTGTATACTGTATAATAAACATGTAAACATTTTATGTCTAACAAATATGTGGCAAAGTAAACATATAATAAAATATATGATGTTTTTAAAAATTGAAAGTATATCGAATTAAACCGTTCATAACAAAACATTCACTTTATATTTATACTTTTCGGTTTCTTTTATGTTTTATAGGATATGCCCCAAAATTGGTTTAGTTAAGATATATGGACATTGAATTTTTTCAAAAGATCATATCTAACCATATTAAACATAGTCCAAATCAAATTTATGCGGTTTGAAGTTTCGAAACCACAAATGGTCGGAATTTGGTCGGAAATGTCAAGAAATTCCGACCATTTTCCGACCAAACAAAGAAAAATATTAATATTGGTCGGAAATTCCGACCAAATTCCGACAATTTAGAGTTTCAAGTATAAAATACTAAATTTTCAAATTGTATACTGTATAATAAACATGTAAACATTTTATGTCTAACAAATATGTGGCAAAGTAAACATATAATAAAATATATGATGTTTTTATAAATTGAAAGTATATCGAATTAAACCGTTCATAACAAAACATTCACTTTATATTTATACTTTTCGGTTTCTTTTAGGTTTTATAGGATATGCCCCAAAATTGGTTTAGTTAAGATATATGGACATTGAATTTTTTCAAAAGATCATATCTAACCATATTAAACATAGTCCAAATCAAATTTATGCGGTTTGAGGTTTCGAAACCACAAATGGTCGGAATTTGGTCGGAAATGTCAAGAAATTCCGACCATTTTCCGACCAAACAAAGAAAAATATTAATATTGGTCGGAAATTAGTCGGAAATTCCGACCATTTAGAGTTTCAAGTATAAAATACTAAATTTTCAAATTGTATACTGTATAATAAACATGTAAACATTTTATGTCTAACAAATATGTGGCAAAGTAAACATATAATAAAATATATGATGTTTTTATAAATTGAAAGTATATCGAATTAAACCGTTCATAACAAAACATTCACTTTATATTTATATTTTTCGGTTTCTTTTAGGTTTTATAGGATATGCCCCAAAATTGGTTTAGTTAAGATATATGGAGAGTGAATTTTTTTCAAAAGATCATATCTAACCATATTAAACATAGTCCAAATCAAATTTATGCGGTTTGAGGTTTCGAAACCACAAATGGTCGGAATTTGGTCGGAAATGTCAAGAAATTCCGACCATTTTCCGACCAAACAAAGAAAAATATTAATATTGGTCGGAAATTAGTCGGAAATTCCCACCAAATTCCGACCATTTAGAGTTTCAAGTATAAAATACTAAATTTTCAAATTGTATACTGTATAATAAACATGTAAACATTTTATGTCTAACAAATATGTGGCAAAGTAAACATATAATAAAATATATGATGTTTTTATAAATTGAAAGTATATCTAATTAAACCGTTCATAACAAAACATTCACTTTATATTTATATTTTTCGGTTTCTTTTAGGTTTTATAGGATATGCCCCAAAATTGGTTTAGTTAAGATATATGGACATTGAATTTTTTCAAAAGATCATATCTAACCATATTAAACATAGTCCAAATCAAATTTATGCGGTTTGAGGTTTCGAAACCACAAATGGTCGGAATTTGGTCGGAAATGTCAAGAAATTCCGACCATTTTCCGACCAAACAGAGAAAAATATTAATATTGGTCGGAAATTAGTCGGAAATTCCGACCAAATTCCGACCATTTAGAGTTTCAAGTATAAAATACTAAATTTTCAAATTGTATACTGTATAATAAACATGTAAACATTTTATGTCTAACAAATATGTGGCAAAGTAAACATATAATAAAATATATGATGTTTTTATAAATTGAAAGTATATCGAATTAAACCGTTCATAACAAAACATTCACTTTATATTTATATTTTTCGGTTTCTTTTAGGTTTTATAGGATATGCCCCAAAATTGGTTTAGTTAAGATATATGGACATTGAATTTTTTCAAAAGATCATATCTAACCATATTAAACATAGTCCAAATCAAATTTATGCGGTTTGAGGTTTCGACACCACAAATGGTCGGAATTTGGTAGGAAATGTCAAGAAATTCCGACCATTTTCCGACCAAACAAAGCAAAATATTAATATTGGTCGGAAAGTAATCGGAAATTCCGACCAAATTCCGACCATTTAGAGTTTCAAGTATAAAATACTAAATTTTCAAATTGTATACTGTATAATAAACATGTAAACATTTTATGTCTAACAAATATGTGGCAAAGTAAACATATAATAAAATATATGATGTTTTTATAAATTGAAAGTATATCGAATTAAACCGTTCATAACAAAACATTCACTTTATATTTATACTTTTCGGTTTCTTTTAGGTTTTATAGGATATGCCCCAAAATTTGTTTAGTTAAGATATATGGACATTGAATTTTTTCAAAAGATCAAATCTAACCATATTAAACATAGTCCAAATCAAATTTATGCGGTTCGAGGTTTCGAAACCACAAATGGTCGGAATTTGGTCGGAAATGTCAAGAAATTCCGACCATTTTCCGACCAAACAAAGAAAAATATTAATATTGGTCGGAAATTCCGACCAAATTCCGACCATTTAGAGTTTCAAGTATAAAATACTAAATTTTCAAATTGTATACTGTATAATAAACATGTAAACATTTTATGTCTAACAAATATGTGGCAAAGTAAACATATAATAAAATATATGATGTTTTTATAAATTGAAAGTATATCGAATTAAACCGTTCATAACAAAACATTCACTTTATATTTATATTTTTCGGTTTCTTTTAGGTTTTATAGGATATGCCCCAAAATTGGTTTAGTTAAGATATATGGACATTGAATTTTTTCAAAAGATCATATCTAACCTTATTAAACATAGTCCAAATCAAATTAATGCGGTTTGAGGTTTCGACACCACAAATGGTCGGAATTTGGTAGGAAATGTCAAGAAATTCCGACCATTTTCCGACCAAACAAAGCAAAATATTAATATTGGTCGGAAAGTAATCGGAAATTCCGACCAAATTCCGACCATTTAGAGTTTCAAGTATAAAATACTAAATTTTCAAATTGTATACTGTATAATAAACATGTAAACATTTTATGTCTAACAAATATGTGGCAAAGTAAACATATAATAAAATATATGATGTTTTTATAAATTGAAAGTATATCGAATTAAACCGTTCATAACAAAACATTCACTTTATATTTATACTTTTCGGTTTCTTTTAGGTTTTATAGGATATGCCCCAAAATTTGTTTAGTTAAGATTATGGACATTGAATTTTTTCAAAAGATCAAATCTAACCATATTAAACATAGTCCAAATCAAATTTATGCGGTTCGAGGTTTCGAAACCACAAATGGTCGGAATTTGGTCGGAAATGTCAAGAAATTCCGACCATTTTCCGACCAAACAAAGAAAAATATTAATATTGGTCTGAAATTCCGACCAAATTCCGACCATTTAGAGTTTCAAGTATAAAATACTAAATTTTCAAATTGTATACTGTATAATAAACATGTAAACATTTTATGTCTAACAAATATGTGGCAAAGTAAACATATAATAAAATATATGATGTTTTTATAAATTGAAAGTATATCGAATTAAACCGTTCATAACAAAACATTCACTTTATATTTATACTTTTCGGTTTCTTTTAGGTTTTATAGGATATGCCCCAAAATTGGTTTAGTTAAGATATATGGACATTGAATTTTTTCAAAAGATCATATCTAACCATATTAAACATAGTCGAAATCAAATTTATGCAGTTTGAGGTTTCGAAACCACAAATGGTCGGAATTTGGTCGGAAATGTCAAGAAATTCCGACCATTTTCCGACAAAACAAAGAAAAATATTAATATTGGTCGGAAATTAGTCGGAAATTCCGACCAAATTCCGACCATTTAGAGTTTCAAGTATAAAATACTAAATTTTCAAATTGTATACTGTATAATAAACATGTAAACATTTTATGTCTAACAAATATGTGGCAAAGTAAACTTATAATAAAATATATGATGTTTTTATAAATTGAAAGTATATCGAATTAAACCGTTCATAACAAAACATTCACTTTATATTTTTACTTTTCGGTTTCTTTTAGGTTTTATAGGATATGCCCCAAAATTGGTTTAGTTAAGATATATGGACATTGAATTTTTTCAAAGGATCATATCTAACCATATTAAACATAGTCGAAATCAAATTTATGCAGTTTGAGGTTTCGAAACCACAAATGGTCGGAATTTGGTCGGAAATGTCAAGAAATTCCGACCATTTTCCGACAAAACAAAGAAAAATATTAATATTGGTCGGAAATTAGTCGGAAATTCCGACCAAATTCTGACCATTTAGAGTTTCAAGTATAAAATACTAAATTTTCAAATTGTATACTGTATAATAAACATGTAAACTGAAACGACCGCACTCAAATTTTTTTTTTTTTTTTTTTTTTTTTTTTTTTTATAAAATCACACAATAATTAAACAACGCAAATACGAGAACAAACCAAGTTCTACAGTTCATACCAACTAGCAGTTCTATAACGTCAAAAGCAAAGACAACAACAACAACAAACCCCCGGGTCCTAATCATCCCCTCTTCACTGCCTCGATTCCACGATCACACCTTATCTTTACCTGCATCGACAAAAGTGATGCATCAACATTTGGCTAACCAAATGCTGAGTGAGATTGGTCATCCCAACAACAGGCTACCAAATAAGCACAATCAATCAACAATTAATCATACGAAGAATTAATTAACACCAATTAAAAGAAATTCCGACACCATTAGCAATTAATCACCAATAATCAACAATTATTCACAATAATCAACAATTATTCACAATAATCAACAATTATACACAAGAAGGAAATAACTCAACACCAACTTGCAATCAATCACGGTTAATCACAATTAACAGAACAACCCAACGCAAGCTTAGCGATTCCGCTCCCTACAAGCTTTCACGAACCGCAACAACAACAAAGGGAACCACTCGGATCGCCACCACAACAAGAAGAACAAATGGAATCCATCACAAGAAAACAAGCTCGGATCAATCATCAAGAAGGCAAGCTCGGCCCAAAAAAAACAAGAGACGAGCTCGGCCCAATCAACAAGAGACAAGCCCGGCTCAAACAACAAAAGACGAGCTCGGATCGCGAAACCAACAACCAAAAAGACATGCTAGAGTCGCGAATCCAACAGCCCATAACCAAGCAAGAGTTGCGATATCAAGCATCAAGAAGAATGGGCATGGATCGCGAATCAACAACAAGAAGAACAAGTATGAATCGCGAGTCAACAACGAAGAACAAGCAAGAACGCGAAGCAACAACGAAGAACCAGCATGAATCGCGAATCGACACAAGAAAAGCAAGCTCGGAACAAGCTTAAATGCTAGCCTTTAGTCACAACTCACCTTAGACACGACGGATTGAGCTCTAGAGTGACTTCCCCAAGCTCAAGAAGACCTCCCAAGCTCACGCACAAACCCAGGCCGCCAACCTCTTCTTCAAGCTTCGATCGATCTCGCAAGACCCAAGCTTCACCAAGCTTCACCTCTCTCTCTCACGCTCTCCCTCTCTCTCTCTCTCTCTCTCTCTCGCGACCAATCTTCTTCTCTTATCCAAGATCTGGTTTCTACGCAAGAGATGAGAGGAAGAAGAAGACAAGAAAAAGACTAAACTTTGAGAAAAACCCCACAACTTCTGAATCGGTTTATGACACCCCCGGAACAACCCGAATTAATTATTTCTCCCAATAATTAATTTCTCCAGATTTGTCTAAGGCTCAAAACCCGAAGGAAAATTCCGAAACAATTAAATTAATTAATTTAATTAATTTATTTTCCGGAACGCGGGCGTTACAATTCTCCCCCACTAACATAGATTCGTCCTCGAATCTTCGATACCGTTCATTTCCCATGAACCGTTCATCTCCAATGAACCTTATCGTCGCAACGATTACACAGCCTTTGGCCAAACCCGACCATCTCAATACTCACACGAGGTCCAATACCAACCTCCGAGGTTTCCCATTCAGTCCCTATGCTTATAACACCGCGGCATCATATGCACTTATTGCTCAAACACCGGCCAACCCCATTACTCAAGACACCGCAGCATCTCTGAGTTCCGAGCATCAGCCATATCCCGCAGGATATCCACCATACCATATCACCCAAGACACCGCAGCATCTCCGGGTTCTAGGTATATGCCGTACCACTCCACTCGGTAATATAACCTACAAGAGTCCCAATACCCCATACCACTCAATTCTAGGTAATATATCCCACGTCTGGGACATACTCCTTACGAATCCACGGTATCACGTATCACTCTAGGCTATAAATTTCCCGAGACTGGGTACATCGCCACTCACACTCCCAGGACACACAGTCCTGCGAGCTATCGGCACCGGAGGATCCAGTCCTCCCAACGAGCAATAAATCACATATCTCTAAGCATCTCGACTGAACTATACTCCATACCCGGAATATCTGCCGTGCATGACCAATAACCCGGCCATCGCACCTCCCTTGCGCACCTTCCAGTGTCGGCTTGCTTTAGAAAAACTTGTCAAGACAACTACGACTAGGCTATCCTTAACACCCAACAACTCTCTGCAGTAAGTCATCAATACAAACGTAATAAAACAAACAAGTACCATACGCCTGCAATCCAACCCACCACATAGAACCGTTAAGTGAAATAACCCGGTCTCGTCACTCGACTCATTTTCCCGAACAAGCGTAACTAAGACACGCAATGCAACCCGCGACTCACAAGTCACTAATAAGAAATACTCATCTTATTACACATCATAATGTAACATCGTTCTACACAACGGCAATACAAAATGAACACACATAGCATACAGCTACAACCGAAACTGGAACCTCTCGATGGAACTCAAGCCGCAGCTTGCTTCTGAAACCACTTCTGTAACCTCGTTTCCATCCTAGCCTCTGGCTCCCAAGTTTCCTCCTGAACACCGCCACAGTCCCACAGAACTCGCATCATCGGAATCTTCTTCCGACGAAGCTCCTTGACCCTCCGCTCGAGAACTCTCAAAGGTCTCGCCTCAACGGTCATATTGGGCTGGAGATCTGGCGGAATCTCAGCCAATACCTCGTCACCCCTATGCAAACACTTCTTCAGCATCGACACATGGAATACCTTATGAAAGGCTTGCATGACCGCGGGTAACTCCAACCGATACGCTACCGGTCCAACACGCTCTACAATCCGGAACGGTCCCATATACCTCGGACTCAACTTAGTCGCAACAATGGACCTGTTCGGACCTCTCAGCAAAGCCATCTTGAGATACACACTATCTCCCACCTCAAACACAAGCTCTTTTCGCCTCTTATCAGCATAACTCTTTTGCCGATCCTGGGCCTCTTTCATGTTCAGCTTCAAAATCCGGATCTTCTCTGTAGTTTCCTGAACAAAACTCGCACCCAAAGTGCTCCTCTCCCCCACTTGGGTCCAACACAAGGGGGTACGACAGGGCCTCCCATACAGAGCCTCATATGGAGCCATGCCAATACTCGCCTGGTAACTATTGTTATACGCAAACTCAACCAAGCTCAAGTGATCCACCCAATGACCACCCCAATCCAGCACGCACATCCTCAACAAATCCTCCAAAGTCTGAATGGTCCGCTCAGACTGCCCATCTGTCTGAGGATGATACGCCGTGCTCAAGTGCACCTTCGTGCCCATCTCTGCCTGAAACGCATTCCAGAACTCCGATGTGAACTTAGGGTCCCGGTCCGAAACGATACTCACCGGTACTCCATACAGTCTCACAATCTCCTGCACGTACTTCCTAGCCAAAACTGCCGCCCCATCGGTCTTCTTAATGGCCAGAAAACGCGCACACTTGGTCAATCGATCGACGATGACCCAAATAGCATCCTTGGTCCGAGAAACTGGTAATCCCACCACGAAATCCATCGTGATCATATCCCACTTCCACTCTGGAATGGGTAAACTCCGCAACAAACCGCTCGGGACCTGGTGCTCCGCCTTCACTAACTGGCACACGTTGCACGAAGCAACCCAGTTAGCCACATCCTTCTTCATCCCGACCCAATGATAATAGCGCTTGAGATCGCGGTACATCTTAGTCGCTCCGGGATGAATGGCAAACATACTCGAATGAGCCTCGCTCAGGATCTCTCGCCGCAAATCCTCATCCAAAGGTACGCATACCCTCCCACTAACAAGGATAGTGCCGTTCGCAGATACCTGATACTCAGAACCCTCTGCTCTCGAAGCCTTAACCAAACCCTCGTCTTTTCCCTGAGCCAACCGAACCCTGCTCAAAAGATCTGCCTGGTTAGCCGCCTCCAAGCCCAAAGGTTCCTGAGATACAACACATAAGCGCAATGTGCTAATCTCGCTCACCAAGGACTCTACCTCGAGCTCCCGAGCCAAAGCCACCCGCTTCCGACTCAACGCATCCGCAACCAGATTAGCCTTACCAGGATGGTAAGCTATCTCCAGATCATAGTCGGCCACTAGCTCCATCCAGCGCCTCTGCCTCAAATTCAACTCAGGCTGAGTGAAAATGTACTTCAAGCTCTTATGATCTGTGAACACCTGCACCTTCCCGCCATAAAGATAAGACCTCCAAATCTTTAATGCAAAAACCACTGCAGCCATCTCCAAGTCATGGGTAGGGTAGTTGCCCTCATGCTTCCGCAGCTGCCGCGAAGCATAGGCAATAACCTTCCCCCGCTGCATAACCACACAACCCAGACCCACTCCCGACGCATCGGTGTACACCACGTAAGGCTCACCCGACTCCGGCAACGCCAATACTGGAGTACTAGACAACATGGCCTTCAGCCCTGCGAAACTCCTCTCACACTCTGGGGACCACACGAACGGAACATCCTTCCCTGTTAGCTTCGTCATAGGCTTAGCCAAACTCGCAAAACCCTTAACGAACCGCCGATAGTACCCTGCCAACCCCAGAAAACTCCGAATCTCAGTGGCATTCCTCGGCCTCGGCCAAGTACTAATGGCCTGGATCTTCCCCGGGTCTACCGACACTCCCTCCGCAGAGACAATGTGACCCAGAAAACCGATCTCCCGCTGCCAGAAGCTACACTTGCTCAACTTAGCAATTAACTTCTGTTCCCGCAGCCTCGAAAGAACCACACGCAGATGCACCTCATGCTCCTCCCGGCTCCTCGAATACACCAAGATGTCATCGATAAAGATGATCACGAACTCATCTAGATATTCCTGGAAAACGCTGTTCATCAATCTCATAAATGCAGCCGGTGCATTAGTCAACCCAAATGGCATCACCACAAACTCGTAGTGACCATAACGAGATCTGAAAGCCGTCTTCCGGATATCTGCCTCATCGATGGGAATCTGATGATATCCCGACGCCAAATCAATCTTGGAGAACCAAGTAGCCCCTCTCAACTGATCCAACAACTCATCAATCCGCGGAAGAGGATACCTGTTCTTCACTGTGACCCGGTTAAGTCCCCGATAGTCGATACACAACCGAAAACTTCCGTCCTTCTTCTTCACGAACAACACTGGCGCTCCCCACGGTGAAGAACTCGGACGAATAAATCCCTTACTCAACAACTCCTCCAGCTGCTTCTTCAGCTCTGCCATCTCTGCGGGAGCCATCCTATAAGGAGCCCTGGATATCGGTGCCGTTCCCGGTTCCAACTCGATCGTGAAGGGATCCGACCTAGATGGTGGCAACCCCTGCAACGACTGGAACACATCCTGGAACTCACGAACCACGCGAATATCCTGAACCCTAGCCTCTCCGACGGCCTCCGGCAAGGAAATGGTAGCCAAATACGCCTCGCAACCTCTCTCGATCAGACGCTCCGCGTGCACAACCGAGATCACGAGACTCCCGGAAGTCGGTCTCACACCCTGATACACCAACTTCCCTTTCCCCTGGTCGAACTCAACTCGCCCTCGGTGACAGTCCAGATGCGCCCTGAACTTCCCGAGCCAATCCATGCCCAAGATGACATCGTACAGCTCCACTGAGCAGATAATCAAATCGGCAGCCATTGACTCTCCTGCTACCTGAACATCCACGTCTCGCACCCGACCGTGAATCCTCAGGAGCTTCCCTCCGGCGACCTCCACGAAACCCAAATTCACACCGGGCTCGCTCCGGAGATTAGCCTTCTCGGCCAACTCCGGGGAAACGAAGCAATGCGATGCTCCTGTGTCAAACAACACATGACACTCTACACCTCCAACACACAAGGTCCCTGCACATATACATGTGCCGAGAACCTTAACACCCCGACGAGCACGACATTCCCCAACACAAAAATTAAACTTAGATGAGTCTAAGAAAATACCTGTGATCGGCCTGGAACTCGGCTCGCCGGTCTCGGTGATAGAGTACACTCGAGGCGCTGATGCCACCTGCCTGAGAGGCTGCACTACCGAGGTCTCCCTCTGCCGCAACTGGGGACACTGAGGCCTGATGTGCCCCGCCTCCTTGCAGTGATAGCACACTCGAGTATCCACTCGCGCTCCGCCCTTCTGAGGACAGCTCGCCACTCGGTGATCCATGCTCCCGCAACCAAAGCAACCCGGACCACCCCGACTTCTACTCGAAGCGCTCTCCCGCTTCCGCTTCTGTCCGTGCGTCGGCTTACTACTGCCTCTGCTCGAACCGAACTGCGGCTGTACCGATCTCGCCTGAGAACGCGGTGTAGCCACTAACACCTCGTCCTTCAGACCCTCCTCAAGCAGAGCTGCAGTCTCTACCAACTCATCAACCGTGCGAAAGGACCTCCCCATGCAACAGTTCCTCAAGTCAACCCGAAGACCCATCAAGAATCTCTGCACACGGGCCGACTCACTCTCACCCGCTCGTCTAACATAAGACCCGAGCCGGACGAACTCTACCTCATACTCGCGTACCGACCGATCCCCCTGAGTCAAACTCGCAAGCCTCGCCCCTAACCGGTGGAACGCCTCCTGAGGAAAGAACTTGGAGTTAAACTCCTCCACAAAATCCGCCCAAGCCATCGCGGCCTGCGCTCTCCGTGCTGCCACACCCCTCCACCAGAGATGCGCATCACCCTCCAGAAAATGGACCGCAATGTCCACCTGGTACCCCGCAGGACACCTACTCGAGAGGAAATTCCTCTCTATCCTCCTCAACCACGCATCAGCTTCCTCCGGATTAGCACCTCCAGAAAAGAACCCCGTGCCAATCCTCAGCATCTGCTCCATCATCCTTAGATAGGATGGGACCTCCTCAGCAACCGCAGCTGCCGCCTGAGGCTGAGCCTCCACCACCACCGGAGCCACAGGAACCTGAGCCGGTACCCTCTCTGGTAACCGCTCCAACAACCTCGTCAACAGATCCGCTATGCGATCATCTCGGGCACGAGCATCACCCGCTGCTACACCCGCAGCGCCCGCTGGAACACCAGCCACACTGACGCTCACACCAGCCCCAACGGCACTCACTTCGGCCGCACCCTCAGACCCAACCTGACTCGCACGCGAATCCTCGACCTGCTCCGCCGGCACACGGCCACGACCTCTACCACGGCCACGACCCCTACCGCGCCCTCTAACCATCTGCACACGCGCAGAAGCACAAACTAAGAAAACTAGAAACAATCATCACAATAAAGATACTCACCGTGGAATCTCACAAGGCTCGAAGAGGATGATTCTAAGACCCCCACACAATACCCAATTTAATCTAGAACCACCTAGGCTCCTAGAACCGTAAGGGCTCTGATACCAAAATGAAACGACCGCACTCAAATTTTTTTTTTTTTTTTTTTTTTTTTTTTTTTATAAAATCACACAATAATTAAACAACGCAAATACGAGAACAAACCAAGTTCTACAGTTCATACCAACTAGCAGTTCTATAACGTCAAAAGCAAAGACAACAACAACAACAAACCCCCGGGTCCTAATCATCCCCTCTTCACTGCCTCGATTCCACGATCACACCTTATCTTTACCTGCATCGACAAAAGTGATGCATCAACATTTGGCTAACCAAATGCTGAGTGAGATTGGTCATCCCAACAACAGGCTACCAAATAAGCACAATCAATCAACAATTAATCATACGAAGAATTAATTAACACCAATTAAAAGAAATCCCGACACCATTAGCAATTAATCACCAATAATCAACAATTATTCACAATAATCAACAATTATTCACAATAATCAACAATTATACACAAGAAGGAAATAACTCAACACCAACTTGCAATCAATCACGGTTAATCACAATTAACAGAACAACCCAACGCAAGCTTAGCGATTCCGCTCCCTACAAGCTTTCACGAACCGCAACAACAACAAAGGGAACCACTCGGATCGCCACCACAACAAGAAGAACAAATGGAATCCATCACAAGAAAACAAGCTCGGATCAATCATCAAGAAGGCAAGCTCGGCCCAAAAAAAACAAGAGACGAGCTCGGCCCAATCAACAAGAGACAAGCCCGGCTCAAACAACAAAAGACGAGCTCGGATCGCGAAACCAACAACCAAAAAGACATGCTAGAGTCGCGAATCCAACAGCCCATAACCAAGCAAGAGTTGCGATATCAAGCATCAAGAAGAATGGGCATGGATCGCGAATCAACAACAAGAAGAACAAGTATGAATCGCGAGTCAACAACGAAGAACAAGCAAGAACGCGAAGCAACAACGAAGAACCAGCATGAATCGCGAATCGACACAAGAAAAGCAAGCTCGGAACAAGCTTAAATGCTAGCCTTTAGTCACAACTCACCTTAGACACGACGGATTGAGCTCTAGAGTGACTTCCCCAAGCTCAAGAAGACCTCCCAAGCTCACGCACAAACCCAGGCCGCCAACCTCTTCTTCAAGCTTCGATCGATCTCGCAAGACCCAAGCTTCACCAAGCTTCACCTCTCTCTCACGCTCTCCCTCTCTCTCTCTCTCTCTCTCTCTCGCGACCAATCTTCTTCTCTTATCCAAGATCTGGTTTCTACGCAAGAGATGAGAGGAAGAAGAAGACAAGAAAAAGACTAAACTTTGAGAAAAACCCCACAACTTCTGAATCGGTTTATGACACCCCCGGAACAACCCGAATTAATTATTTCTCCCAATAATTAATTTCTCCAGATTTGTCTAAGGCTCAAAACCCGAAGGAAAATTCCGAAACAATTAAATTAATTAATTTAATTAATTTATTTTCCGGAACGCGGGCGTTACATAAACATTTTATGTCTAACAAATATGTGGCAAAGTAAACATATAATAAAATATATGATGTTTTTATAAATTGAAAGTATATCGAATTAAACCGTTCATAACAAAACATTCACTTTATATTTATACTTTTCGGTTTCTTTTAGGTTTTATAGGATATGCCCCAAAATTGGTTTAGTTAAGATATATGGACATTGAATTTTTTCAAAAGATCATATCTAACCATATTAAACATAGTCCAAATCAAATTTATGCGGTTTGAGGTTTCGAAACCACAAATGGTCGGAATTTGGTCGGAAATGTCAAGAAATTCCGACCATTTTCCGACCAAACAAAGAAAAATATTAATATTGGTCGGAAATTAGTCGGAAATTCCGAACAAATTCCGACCATTTAGAGTTTCAAGTATAAAATACTAAATTTTCAAATTGTATACTGTATAATAAACATGTAAACATTTTATGTCCAACAAATATGTGGCAAAGTAAACATATAATAAAATATATGATGTTTTTATAAATTGAAAGTATATCGAATTAAACCGTTCATAACAAAACATTCACTTTATATTTATACTTTTCGGTTTCTTTTAGGTTTTATAGGATATGCCCCAAAATTGGTTTAGTTAAGATATATGGACATTGAATTTTTTCAAAAGATCATATCTAACCATATTAAACATAGTCCAAATCAAATTTATGCGGTTTGAGGTTTCGGAACCACAAATGGTCGGAATTTGTTCGGAAATGTCAAGAAATTCCGACCATTTTCCGACCAAACAAAGAAAAATATTAATATTGGTCGGAAATTAGTCGGAAATTCCGACCAAATTCCGACCATTTAGAATTTCAAGTATAAAATACTAAATTTTCAAATTGTATACTGTATAATAAATGAAACAACCGCACCCATTTTTTTTTTTGCAAATAGTTACTAAAATCCCATAAATAATAATAATTGAACTTCACCAATTAATTTCCGGTTCAAGATTAAAAATCCGAATAATCAAGATCATAAATTATTAAATAAAATAACCAAATAAACGACAAGTCTAGATCACCCCCTCTTCCTCGCCCTGATCCCACGGTCACACTTTCTCTTTTCCTGCATCAATTAAAATATAAGAGATGCATAAGTATTTCGAAAAATACTTAGTGAGACAATCCTCCCATCTACAGGCTAACAAATAATTAAGATAATTAATATAGACGATCACGAAAATACCGAATAAATCAAACATTTCATGAAACACTCGATCTAGACCCTCCGAGATCGTAAACGGCCTATAATCACGAAATCACATCAATTATCAAAATTATTTAATTACGCCTATGGTCCTGCACTCACCTTATTCCCGCACAGCAAGTTTCACGAGAAAATTCAGCAATTTTCTAGAACTCCCCGGGATGAATAACCTTCTATTAATCCACCTAAAAATAAAAATAATAAAATAATCAAAAAAACCAAATCTTAATTATTCATAACTCGATACGTCTTCTTCCTCCTCTTCCCTTCGCCGGCGCGACCACACCACCGCCGGAGCTCCCCACCGGAACCGCCATGATCCAACCCCCGATCACCACCACAAGACCCGCTACACACGGCCGGCCCTAATACAACGACCCCGACCACAACGCCGCCAACCCACGGATCTCACGCAACGACCAAACCAAACGACAAGGGGCGGAAGCCTTACCGTGAAAGAGGGAGGCGCGGCTCGAAGCTTCTCCTTGCTTCCACGCCGAAACCAGCGCAAATCCTTTTCCTTGACGGCTAGGGTTCGATCACGCACGGAAGAGGCGATACATACACCCATATATACTATTCAAGTTTTCTTATTACACCAATCGGTCCTCGCACTTCCTCCCCTTCCGAAAGTTAACCCCAAACTTCCAAAATTATCAATCACACCCGCCAGTAAATTGATTTATTCAATTTAACCCCCCAACTTCTGGAAGGTCAAATTAAACCCACTTAATGGATTACGGGTGTTACAGTTGTCCCCCACTAACATAGATTCGTCCTCGAATCTAACGTCCAACGAACATCCACAACATAGCACAACCGCTATTCCAATTCAGCGTCGCACGACCGCTCTCCCAACTCCACCAACAACGGTATCACGTCTCAACACCATAGTGCCATAGTTCCCTACTTGGTTTGGCCAACCACTCCAACACCCGGGAGTACAACGACTTCACGACCCAACACCATGGATCGGTCCGTCTAACGCATAGAGAGCCAGAAAACGGCAATCTCTCTAGTGACCTGTGTCACCAATCAGGAATCACATCGAAACCCAGCCGGCCAGGTACACTCGGCAGTGACTCACCAGTGCACTCCGATGCCACTATATGGGGCCACCACCCCGTGCCAAACCAATCCGAACTATCAGCCTTATGCGGCTACCAAACACCTAGTATCCGCACTCCCGCTATCGGACCACTACCACTAGTAGCCCGCCAACCTGTCTACTAATCCCCTAGTAACCACACCACTCGACATTTTCAATGAAAACACCTTTTATTGAATAATCAAATGCTCCAAAGTACATCGATTAATTATAATACCATAAAATAAACGAGTGCGACAACGTAATAACTCCCCAAAACCCCAACACCATGGTTACAACGACATGGAGGACACCTGGCTAACCCTCCAGTTTGCCGAACCACTTGGGAAACTTGCGCTTCAACTTCTCTTCCGGCTCCCAAGTCACCTCCTCGGCTCCATTGCAGTCCCACAGCACCTGCATCTCAGGAACCTTCTTCCTCCTGATCACTCTCACCCGACGATCTAGGACTCTCAGAGGCCTCGCCTCCACCACCATGCTCGGTGTCAAATCTGATGGCACCCCCGTGACCACCTGATCATCCTTGTGCAGACATTTCTTCAGCATCGACACATGGAACACCTTGTGAAATGCCTGCATAGACTCCGGCAACTCTAGTCGATAAGCCACCGGTCCGACCCGCTCCAGCACCCTGACGGGACCCATATATCGCGGACTCAACTTAGTCTCGGAGATGGACCTGTTCGGACCCCTCAACATGGCCATCTTCAGATAGACCAAATCGCCAACTGCGAACTCCAGCTCCTTCCTACGCCGATCTGCGTAGCTTTTCTGACGATCTTGAGCTTCCTTCATGTTCAACTTCACAATCCGGACCTTCTCAGTCGTCTCCTGCACAAAGTCAGCCCCCAACAGGCTCCTCTCCCCCACTTGTGTCCAACACAACGGGGTCCTGCAAGGCCTACCATACAACGCCTCAAATGGTGCCATGCCGATACTAGCCTGGTAGCTGTTATTGTACGCAAACTCCACTAGATTAAGATGATCCGCCCAATGTCCACCCCAATCCAACACACACATCCTCAACAGATCCTCCAACGTCTGGATAGTCCTCTCCGACTGCCCATCGGTCTGGGGATGATAAGCTGTACTCATGTGTACCTTAGTGCCCATCTCCTTCTGGAAAGCGCCCCAGAACAACGAGGAGAACTTCGGATCTCGATCTGACACTATACTCACCGGTACCCCATGCAGCTTCACAATCTCCCTGACGTACCTCTTGGCCAACACTTCCGCACCGTCGGTCTTTTTTATGGCCAAGAAGTGCGCAGACTTGGTCAACCTATCGACGATGACCCAAATAGCGTCCTTGGTTCGCGAAACCGGCAGACCCACCACGAAATCCATGGTGATCATGTCCCACTTCCACTCCGGAATGGGTAAACTCCTCAACAACCCGCTCGGAACCTGATGCTCAGCCTTCACCAACTGACAGGTATCACACCCCGCAACCCAGTTGGCAACATCCTTCTTCATCCCTACCCACTGGTAATACCGTTTGAGGTCACGGTACATCTTGGTAGCTCCTGGGTGAATAGAGAAACGGCTCTGATGTGCTTCCCTCAGGATTTCCTGCCTCAGCACTTCGTCCTTCGGTACACACACCCTACCCCTCAAAAGGATAGTTCCATTGCTGGAGAACTCATACTCAGACCGCTCTGCCCTGCCAGCCTGCATTAATTCCGCATCCAACTGCTGTGCTACCCGCACCCTAGTCAGAATATCCGCCTGATCCACCGCCTCCAAACCCAACGGCTCAGGCTCCTCAGACACAGCACACAGTCTCAGGGCACTCACCATGCCTACCAACGCCTCTGTATCTCGCTCAGTGTCTAAAATAACCCGCTTCCTGCTCAAAGCATCGGCTACAAGATTTGCTTTACCGGGATGATAAGCTATCTCCAGGTCATAATCCGCAACAAGCTCCATCCATCGCCTCTGTCGCAGATTCAGCTCCGGCTGGGTAAAGATGTACTTCAGACTTTTGTGGTCTGTGAACACCTGAACCTTACCGCCATACAGATAAGACCTCCAGATCTTCAATGCAAACACCACTGCAGCCATCTCAAGATCGTGAGTAGGATAATTGCATTCATGTTTCCTCAGCTGCCTGGAAGCATATGCGATTACCTTACCCTGCTGCATCAATACACAACCGAGCCCCAGCCTGGACGCGTCTGTGAACACAACATATGGCTCATCCTGCTTAGGCAAGGCTAACACCGGAGTACTCACCAGCATCTCCTTGAGCTTCACAAAGCTCTCCTCACACTGGTCCGACCACACGAAAGGAACGTCCTTCCCGGTCAACTTGGTCATGGCCTGCGCCATACTAGCAAACCCCTTGACGAACCTCCTGTAATAACCCGCCAGACCCAGAAAACTGCGAATCTCCGAGGCATTCTTCGGTCTCGGCCACTCCTCAATCGAGCGAATCTTCTCTGGATCCACTGAAACACCACGATCAGATACGACGTGCCCCAGAAATCCGATCTCCCGCTGCCAGAAACTACACTTGCTCAGCTTAGCGAACAACTGTTGCTCCCGTAGCTTCTCCAGAACTTTCCTCAGGTGTACCATGTGCTCCTCAGGACTCTTCGAATACACTAGAATGTCGTCGATTAAAATGATGACGAACTCATCCAGATACTCCTGGAACACGCCGTTCATCAACCTCATAAACGCAGCCGGTGCATTCGTCAACCCAAACGGTATCACCACAAACTCGTAGTGCCCGTATCTCGTCCTGAAAGCCGTCTTCCTGATGTCCGACTCCGCTATCGGGATCTGATGATAACCCGATGCCAAATCAATCTTAGAGAACCACGAAGCACCCTGCAACTGATCTAACAACTCATCGATCCTCGGTAATGGATACTTGTTCTTCACAGTAACCCGGTTCAGCCCCCGATAATCAATGCACAACCGGAAGCTCCCATCCTTCTTCTTGACGAACAGTACCGGTGCACCCCACGGAGAACTGCTCGGTCTAATGAAACCCTTTTCCAACAACTCCTCAAGCTGCTTCTTAAGCTCAGCCATCTCCGCTGGAGCCATCCTGTAAGGAGCCTTAGACAACGGGGTCGTCCCCGGCTCTAACTCAATGGTAAAAGGATCCGACCTGGATGGTGGTAACCCGCTCAACTGCTGGAACACATCCTCGAACTCCCAGACCACCTCAATATCCCGCACTGCTGACTCCCCAACCTCACCAGGTATCGAAATGGTAGCCAAATAGGCCTCACAACCCTGCTCGATCAAACGCTCCGCGTGAACCGCGGAAACGACGATGCCTCCCGGCACCGGTTTCACTCCCTGATAAACCAGTCTTCTATTAGCATGCTCGAAAACCACACGGCCCCGGTGACAATCCAAATGAGCCTTGAACTTTCCTAGCCAGTCCATACCCAAAATGATGTCATAGAGTTCTACTGGACACACTATCAAATCCGCTGGCATCAGCTCCCCGGCGATAAGAATGTCGACACTCTCCACACAGCCCTGAGTCCTCAACAAACGACCCCCAGCAACTCTCACCACACCCGAGTGGTCCCCAAACCCCTCTTGGATACCGCTCCCCGACACCCAATCCGGTGTGGCAAAACTGTGGGACGCTCCGGAGTCAAACAACACATGTGACTCTACCCCAGCCACATTAAGGGTCCCTAAGCACGAAAAGGATTCACGGCAAATAGCAAACACCAATTACAGAGCGAGTAACTGAAATTACAATCAAACAAGAACATAATTAAGATAACTAACCAGTAATCGGTCTGCTGCCGCTCGCCTCGCCTGACTCCGCGCCTATGGTGAACACCCTCGGTGTCACTGCGGCCCGTTTCGGAGGCGGTGCCTCGATCCTCACAAATGGCTGAGCCAACTTCGGACAATCCTTCTTGATGTGACCGGGTTCCTTGCAATGGAAGCACACCGGACCCCCTCGAGAACAATCCGCCACGCGATGTCCATAGGCTCCGCACCCGAAACAACGTGGTCCAGAACCCGCTGCCTTGGAAGTATCCTCCCACTTCCTCTTCTGTCCCTGCTGCTGACCAGACTTACCGCCCTTGCTCGGAGCAACACCCTGATTTTGAGGCCGCCGCGGAACCTCTGGTACTACAGCCTTTAAACTGGCCTCCTGCCTCATCCCCTCCTCAAGCTGCGCTGCACACTCCACCAGTTCGGACACCGACTCGAACTTGCGGACTATGCATCGGTTCCTGAGATCGATACGCATACCTCGCATGAAAGCACAAATCAGCTCATCTTCGGTATCTGCACCCCGACCAGCAAACCGCTTCAGTCGGTTAAACTCGGCCTCGTACTCCCGAACCGAACGAATCCCCTGTGACAAGTACAGAAACTCCCCCTGTAACCTGTCGCGAGCCTCCCGCGGAAAATACTTGAGATCGAACTCCCTCCGGAACTCGTCCCAAGACCACACTACTCCCGCCCTCCTCGCAGCAACACCCTGCCACCACTCATGTGCATCTCCCTCTAGATAATGCACCGCCAAGTCAACCCTATACTCCTCAGGGCATCTGATCGACTGGAAGTTCCTCTCCAACCTGGACCTCCACCCATCAGACTCAATCGGTCGAGCACCACCACTGAAAAACTTGGTGCCCAACCTCTGCATATGCTCCATCACCCTTAGGTATGACGGAACCACTGGCTCGGCCTCAGCAACCACTCCCGGAACTCCCGGAGCAACAACACCCGGCATCGCGGCAACCCCCTGTGGCGCCACTGGAGCTGGAGCCGGTACCACACCAGGTAACCTCTCCAAGAGCTGGGCCAACATGCCCAAAACAGCCCCCATCGGGTTCGGGCCCGCACCCGCCTGAGTACCATCCGGCGCCGGCATCGCACCATACACGGCCGCTGGCTCCGACTGGCCTTCCCCCTCGGCGTGATCATACGCCCCCTGCTCCACCGTGACACTCTGCGTCACATTCGCAGCTGCCCTGCCACCTCTACCACCTCTGCCGCCACGGCCTGTTCTGCCGCCCCGACCACGGCCGCCACGACCACCCCGACCTCTGAGACCTTGCCCAACGCTATCAGAATCAACCATCTGCAATAACCACCTGTTACTAATTGACAACAGCAATAGTAAAACAAACACGAGTCTTACCGTGGAATCTCATTGAAGGCTCGAAGAGGATGATCTAGAACTTCAAGCTCAACAATTGACTAACTCACATAGACAGTTCTAATAGCGGAAATTTTTTTTTAAAACCGTCCTAGAACCGTAAACGCTCTGATACCAAATTGAAACAACCGCACCCATTTTCTTTTTTTTTGCAAATAGTTACTAAAATCCCATAAATAATAATAATTGAACCTCACCAATTAATTTCCGGTTCAAGATTAAAAATCCGAATAATCAAGATCATAAATTATTAAATAAAATAACCAAATAAACGACAAGTCTAGATCACCCCCTTTTCCTCGCCCTGATCCCACGGTCACACTTTCTCTTTTCCTGCATCAATTAAAATATAAGAGATGCATAAGTATTTCGAAAAATACTTAGTGAGACAATCCTCCCATCTACAGGCTAACAAATAATTAAGATAATTAATATAGACTATCACGAAAATACCGAATAAATCAAACATTTCATGAAACACTCGATCTAGACCCTCCGAGATCGTAAACGGCCTATAATCACGAAATCACATCAATTATCAAAATTATTTAATTACGCCTATGGTCCTGCACTCACCTTATTCCCGCACAGCAAGTTTCACGAGAAAATTCAGCAATTTTCTAGAACTCCCCGGGATGAATAACCTTCTATTAATCCACCTAAAAATAAAAATAATAAAATAATCAAAAAAACCAAATCTTAATTATTCATAACTCGATACGTCTTCTTCCTCCTCTTCCCTTCGCCGGCGCGACCACACCACCGCCGGAGCTCCCCACCGGAACCGCCATGATCCAACCCCCGATCACCACCACAAGACCCGCTACACACGGCCGGCCCTAATACAACGACCCCGACCACAACGCCGCCAACCCACGGATCTCACGCAACGACCAAACCAAACGACAAGGGGCGGAAGCCTTACCATGAAAGAGGGAGGCGCGGCTCGAAGCTTCTCCTTTCTTCCACGCCGAAACCAGCGCAAATCCTTTTCCTTGACGGCTAGGGTTCGATCACGCACGGAAGAGGCGATACATATACCCATATATACTATTCAAGTTTTCTTATTACACCAATCGGTCCTCGCACTTCCTCCCCTTCCGAAAGTTAACCCCAAACTTCCAAAATTAGCAATCACACCCGCCAGTAAATTGATTTATTCAATTTAACCCCCCTAACTTCTGGAAGGTCAAATTAAACCCAATTAATGGATTACGGGTGTTACAATAAACATGTAAACATTTTATGTCTAACAAATATGTGGCAAAGTAAACATATAATAAAATATATGATGTTTTTATAAATTGAAAGTATATCGAATTAAACCGTTCATAACAAAACATTCACTTTATATTTATACTTTTCGGTTTCTTTTAGGTTTTATAGGATATGCCCCAAAATTGGTTTAGTTAAGATATATGGACATTGAATTTTTTCAAAAGATCATATCTAACCATATTAAACATAGTCCAAATCAAATTTATGCGGTTTGAGGTTTCGAAACCACAAATGGTCGGAATTTGGTCGGAAATGTCAAGAAATTCCGACCATTTTCCGACCAAACAAAGAAAAATATTAATATTGGTCGGAAATTAGTCGGAAATTCCGACCAAATTCCGACCATTTAGAGTTTCAAGTATAAAATACTAAATTTTCAAATTGTATACTGTATAATAAACATGTAAACATTTTATGTCTAACAAATATGTGGCAAAGTAAACATATAATAAAATATATGATGTTTTTATAAATTGAAAGTATATCGAATTAAACCGTTCATAACAAAACATTCACTTTATATTTATATATTTTCGGTTTCTTTTAGGTTTTATAGGATATGCCCCAAAATTGGTTTAGTTAAGATATATGGACATTGAATTTTTTCAAAAGATCATATCTAACCATATTAAACATAGTCCAAATCAAATTTATGCGGTTTGAGGTTTCGAAACCACAAATGGTCGGAATTTGGTCGGAAATGTCAAGAAATTCCGACCATTTTCCGACCAAACAAAGAAAAATATTAATATGGTCAGAAATTAGTCGGAAATTCCGACCAAATTCCGACCATTTAGAGTTTCAAGTATAAAATACTAAATTTTCAAATTGTATACTGTATAATAAACATGTAAACATTTTATGTCTAACAAATATGTGTCAAAGTAAACATATAATAAAATATATGATGTTTTTATAAATTGAAAGTATATCGAATTAAACCGTTCATAACAAAACATTCACTTTATATTTATACTTTTTGGTTTCTTTTAGGTTTTATAGGATATGCCCCAAAATTGGTTTAGTTAAGATATATGGACATTGAATTTTTTCAAAAGATCATATCTAACCATATTAAACATAGTCCAAATCAAATTTATGCGGTTTGAGGTTTCGAAACCACAAATGGTCGGAATTTGGTCGGAAATGTCAAGAAATTCCGACCATTTTCCGACCAAACAAAGAAAAATATTAATATTGGTCGGAAATTAGTCGGAAATTCCGACCAAATTCCGACCATTTAGAGTTTCAAGTATAAAATACTAAATTTTCAAATTGTATACTGTATAATAAACATGTAAACATTTTATGTCTAACAAATATGTGGCAAAGTAAACATATAATAAAATATATGATGTTTTTATAAATTGAAAGTATATCGAATTAAACCGTTCATAACAAAACATTCACTTTATATTTATACTTTTCGGTTTCTTTTAGGTTTTATAGGATATGCCCCAAAATTGGTTTAGTTAAGATATATGGACATTGAATTTTTTCAAAAGATCATATCTAACCATATTAAACATAGTCCAAATCAAATTTATGCGGTTTGAGGTTTCGAAACCACAAATGGTCGGAATTTGGTCGGAAATGTCAAGAAATTCCGACCATTTTCCGACCAAACAAAGAAAAATATTAATATTGGTCGGAAATTAGTCGGAAATTCCGACCAAATTCCGACCATTTAGAGTTTCAAGTATAAAATACTAAATTTTCAAATTGTATACTGTATAATAAACATGTAAACATTTTATGTCTAACAAATATGTGGCAAAGTAAACATATAATAAAATATATGATGTTTTTATAAATTGAAAGTATATCGAATTAAACCGTTCATAACAAAACATTCACTTTATATTTATACTTTTCGGTTTCTTTTAGGTTTTATAGGATATGCCCCAAAATTGGTTTAGTTAAGATATATGGACATTGAATTTTTTCAAAAGATCATATCTAACCATATTAAACATAGTCCAAATCAAATTTATGCGGTTTGAGGTTTCGAAACCACAAATGGTCGGAATTTGGTCGGAAATGTCAAGAAATTCCGACCATTTTCCGACCAAACAAAGAAAAATATTAATATTGGTCGGAAATTAGTCGGAAATTCCGACCAAATTCCGACCATTTAGAGTTTCAAGTATAAAATACTAAATTTTCAAATTGTATACTGTATAATAAACATGTAAACATTTTATGTCTAACAAATATGTGGCAAAGTAAACATATAATAAAATATATGATGTTTTTATAAATTGAAAGTATATCGAATTAAACCGTTCATAACAAAACATTCACTTTATATTTATACTTTTCGGTTTCTTTTAGGTTTTATAGGATATGCCCCAAAATTGGTTTAGTTAAGATATATGGACATTGAATTTTTTCAAAAGATCATATCTAACCATATTAAACATAGTCCAAATCAAATTTATGCGGTTTGAGGTTTCGAAACCACAAATGGTCGGAATTTGGTCGGAAATGTCAAGAAATTCCGACCATTTTCCGACCAAACAAAGAAAAATATTAATATTGGTCGGAAATTAGTCGGAAATTCCGACCAAATTCCGACCATTTAGAGTTTCAAGTATAAAATACTAAATTTTCAAATTGTATACTGTATAATAAACATGTAAACATTTTATGTCTAACAAATATGTGGCAAAGTAAACATATAATAAAATATATGATGTTTTTATAAATTGAAAGTATATCTAATTAAACCGTTCATAACAAAACATTCACTTTATATTTATATTTTTCGGTTTCTTTTAGGTTTTATAGGATATGCCCCAAAATTGGTTTAGTTAAGATATATGGACATTGAATTTTTTCAAAAGATCATATCTAACCATATTAAACATAGTCCAAATCAAATTTATGCGGTTTGAGGTTTCGAAACCACAAATGGTCGGAATTTGGTCGGAAATGTCAAGAAATTCCGACCATTTTCCGACCAAACAAAGAAAAATATTAATATTGGTCGGAAATTAGTCGGAAATTCCGACCAAATTCCGACCATTTAGAGTTTCAAGTATAAAATACTAAATTTTCAAATTGTATACTGTATAATAAACATGTAAACATTTTATGTCTAACAAATATGTGGCAAAGTAAACATATAATAAAATATATGATGTTTTTATAAATTGAAAGTATATCGAATTAAACCGTTCATAACAAAACATTCACTTTATATTTATACTTTTCGGTTTCTTTTAGGTTTTATAGGATATGCCCCAAAATTGGTTTAGTTAAGATATATGGACATTGAATTTTTTCAAAAGATCATATCTAACCATATTAAACATAGTCCAAATCAAATTTATGCGGTTTGAGGTTTCGAAACCACAAATGGTCGGAATTTGGTCGGAAATGTCAAGAAATTCCGACCATTTTCCGACCAAACAAAGAAAAATATTAATATTGGTCGGAAATTAGTCGGAAATTCCGACCAAATTCCGACCATTTAGAGTTTCAAGTATAAAATACTAAATTTTCAAATTGTATACTGTATAATAAACATGTAAACATTTTATGTCTAACAAATATGTGGCAAAGTAAACATATAATAAAATATATGATGTTTTTATAAATTGAAAGTATATCGAATTAAACCGTTCATAACAAAACATTCACTTTATATTTATACTTTTCGGTTTCTTTTAGGTTTTATAGGATATGCCCCAAAATTGGTTTAGTTAAGATATATGGACATTGAATTTTTTCAAAAGATCATATCTAACCATATTAAACATAGTCCAAATCAAATTTATGCGGTTTGAGGTTTCGAAACCACAAATGGTCGGAATTTGGTCGGAAATGTCAAGAAATTCCGACCATTTTCCGACCAAACAAAGAAAAATATTAATATTGGTCGGAAATTAGTCGGAAATTCCGACCAAATTCCGACCATTTAGAGTTTCAAGTATAAAATACTAAATTTTCAAATTGTATACTGTATAATAAACATGTAAACATTTTATGTCTAACAAATATGTGGCAAAGTAAACATATAATAAAATATATGATGTTTTTATAAATTGAAAGTATATCGAATTAAACCGTTCATAACAAAACATTCACTTTATATTTATACTTTTCGGTTTCTTTTAGGTTTTATAGGATATGCCCCAAAATTGGTTTAGTTAAGATATATGGACATTGAATTTTTTCAAAAGATCATATCTAACCATATTAAACATAGTCCAAATCAAATTTATGCGGTTTGAGGTTTCGAAACCACAAATGGTCGGAATTTGGTCGGAAATGTCAAGAAATTCCGACCATTTTCCGACCAAACAAAGAAAAATATTAATATTGGTCGGAAATTAGTCGGAAATTCCGACCAAATTCCGACCATTTAGAGTTTCAAGTATAAAATACTAAATTTTCAAATTGTATACTGTATAATAAACATGTAAACATTTTATGTCTAACAAATATGTGGCAAAGTAAACATATAATAAAATATATGATGTTTTTATAAATTGAAAGTATATCGAATTAAACCGTTCATAACAAAACATTCACTTTATATTTATACTTTTCGGTTTCTTTTAGGTTTTATAGGATATGCCCCAAAATTGGTTTAGTTAAGATATATGGACATTGAATTTTTTCAAAAGATCATATCTAACCATATTAAACATAGTCCAAATCAAATTTATGCGGTTTGAGGTTTCGAAACCACAAATGGTCGGAATTTGGTCGGAAATGTCAAGAAATTCCGACCATTTTCCGACCAAACAAAGAAAAATATTAATATTGGTCGGAAATTAGTCGGAAATTCCGACCAAATTCCGACCATTTAGAGTTTCAAGTATAAAATACTAAATTTTCAAATTGTATACTGTATAATAAACATGTAAACATTTTATGTCTAACAAATATGTGGCAAAGTAAACATATAATAAAATATATGATGTTTTTATAAATTGAAAGTATATCGAATTAAACCGTTCATAACAAAACATTCACTTTATATTTATACTTTTCGGTTTCTTTTAGGTTTTATAGGATATGCCCCAAAATTGGTTTAGTTAAGATATATGGACATTGAATTTTTTCAAAAGATCATATCTAACCATATTAAACATAGTCCAAATCAAATTTATGCGGTTTGAGGTTTCGAAACCACAAATGGTCGGAATTTGGTCGGAAATGTCAAGAAATTCCGACCATTTTCCGACCAAACAAAGAAAAATATTAATATTGGTCGGAAATTAGTCGGAAATTCCGACCAAATTCCGACCATTTAGAGTTTCAAGTATAAAATACTAAATTTTCAAATTGTATACTGTATAATAAACATGTAAACATTTTATGTCTAACAAATATGTGGCAAAGTAAACATATAATAAAATATATGATGTTTTTATAAATTGAAAGTATATCGAATTAAACCGTTCATAACAAAACATTCACTTTATATTTATACTTTTCGGTTTCTTTTAGGTTTTATAGGATATGCCCCAAAATTGGTTTAGTTAAGATATATGGACATTGAATTTTTTCAAAAGATCATATCTAACCATATTAAACATAGTCCAAATCAAATTTATGCGGTTTGAGGTTTCGAAACCACAAATGGTCGGAATTTGGTCGGAAATGTCAAGAAATTCCGACCATTTTCCGACCAAACAAAGAAAAATATTAATATTGGTCGGAAATTAGTCGGAAATTCCGACCAAATTCCGACCATTTAGAGTTTCAAGTATAAAATACTAAATTTTCAAATTGTATACTGTATAATAAACATGTAAACATTTTATGTCTAACAAATATGTGGCAAAGTAAACATATAATAAAATATATGATGTTTTTATAAATTGAAAGTATATCGAATTAAACCGTTCATAACAAAACATTCACTTTATATTTATACTTTTTGGTTTCTTTTAGGTTTTATAGGATATGCCCCAAAATTGGTTTAGTTAAGATATATGGACATTGAATTTTTTCAAAAGATCATATCTAACCATATTAAACATAGTCCAAATCAAATTTATGCGGTTTGAGGTTTCGAAACCACAAATGGTCGGAATTTGGTCGGAAATGTCAAGAAATTCCGACCATTTTCCGACCAAACAAAGAAAAATATTAATATTGGTCGGAAATTAGTCGGAAATTCCGACCAAATTCCGACCATTTAGAGTTTCAAGTATAAAATACTAAATTTTCAAATTGTATACTGTATAATAAACATGTAAACATTTTATGTCTAACAAATATGTGGCAAAGTAAACATATAATAAAATATATGATGTTTTTATAAATTGAAAGTATATCGAATTAAACCGTTCATAACAAAACATTCACTTTATATTTATACTTTTCGGTTTCTTTTAGGTTTTATAGGATATGCCCCAAAATTGGTTTAGTTAAGATATATGGACATTGAATTTTTTCAAAAGATCATATCTAACCATATTAAACATAGTCCAAATCAAATTTATGCGGTTTGAGGTTTCGAAACCACAAATGGTCGGAATTTGGTCGGAAATGTCAAGAAATTCCGACCATTTTCCGACCAAACAAAGAAAAATATTAATATTGGTCGGAAATTAGTCGGAAATTCCGACCAAATTCCGACCATTTAGAGTTTCAAGTATAAAATACTAAATTTTCAAATTGTATACTGTATAATAAACATGTAAACATTTTATGTCTAACAAATATGTGGCAAAGTAAACATATAATAAAATATATGATGTTTTTATAAATTGAAAGTATATCGAATTAAACCGTTCATAACAAAACATTCACTTTATATTTATACTTTTCGGTTTCTTTTAGGTTTTATAGGATATGCCCCAAAATTGGTTTAGTTAAGATATATGGACATTGAATTTTTTCAAAAGATCATATCTAACCATATTAAACATAGTCCAAATCAAATTTATGCGGTTTGAGGTTTCGAAACCACAAATGGTCGGAATTTGGTCGGAAATGTCAAGAAATTCCGACCATTTTCCGACCAAACAAAGAAAAATATTAATATTGGTCGGAAATTAGTCGGAAATTCCGACCAAATTCCGACCATTTAGAGTTTCAAGTATAAAATACTAAATTTTCAAATTGTATACTGTATAATAAACATGTAAACATTTTATGTCTAACAAATATGTGGCAAAGTAAACATATAATAAAATATATGATGTTTTTATAAATTGAAAGTATATCGAATTAAACCGTTCATAACAAAACATTCACTTTATATTTATACTTTTCGGTTTCTTTTAGGTTTTATAGGATATGCCCCAAAATTGGTTTAGTTAAGATATATGGACATTGAATTTTTTCAAAAGATCATATCTAACCATATTAAACATAGTCCAAATCAAATTTATGCGGTTTGAGGTTTCGAAACCACAAATGGTCGGAATTTGGTCGGAAATGTCAAGAAATTCCGACCATTTTCCGACCAAACAAAGAAAAATATTAATATTGGTCGGAAATTAGTCGGAAATTCCGACCAAATTCCGACCATTTAGAGTTTCAAGTATAAAATACTAAATTTTCAAATTGTATACTGTATAATAAACATGTAAACATTTTATGTCTAACAAATATGTGTCAAAGTAAACATATAATAAAATATATGATGTTTTTATAAATTGAAAGTATATCGAATTAAACCGTTCATAACAAAACATTCACTTTATATTTATACTTTTCGGTTTCTTTTAGGTTTTATAGGATATGCCCCAAAATTGGTTTAGTTAAGATATATGGACATTGAATTTTTTCAAAAGATCATATCTAACCATATTAAACATAGTCCAAATCAAATTTATGCGGTTTGAGGTTTCGAAACCACAAATGGTCGGAATTTGGTCGGAAATGTCAAGAAATTCCGACCATTTTCCGACCAAACAAAGAAAAATATTAATATTGGTCGGAAATTAGTCGGAAATTCCGACCAAATTCCGACCATTTAGAGTTTCAAGTATAAAATACTAAATTTTCAAATTGTATACTGTATAATAAACATGTAAACATTTTATGTCTAACAAATATGTGGCAAAGTAAACATATAATAAAATATATGATGTTTTTATAAATTGAAAGTATATCGAATTAAACCGTTCATAACAAAACATTCACTTTATATTTATACTTTTCGGTTTCTTTTAGGTTTTATAGGATATGCCCCAAAATTGGTTTAGTTAAGATATATGGACATTGAATTTTTTCAAAAGATCATATCTAACCATATTAAACATAGTCCAAATCAAATTTATGCGGTTTGAGGTTTCGAAACCACAAATGGTCGGAATTTGGTCGGAAATGTCAAGAAATTCCGACCATTTTCCGACCAAACAAAGAAAAATATTAATATTGGTCGGAAATTAGTCGGAAATTCCGACCAAATTCCGACCATTTAGAGTTTCAAGTATAAAATACTAAATTTTCAAATTGTATACTGTATAATAAACATGTAAACATTTTATGTCTAACAAATATGTGGCAAAGTAAACATATAATAAAATATATGATGTTTTTATAAATTGAAAGTATATCGAATTAAACCGTTCATAACAAAACATTCACTTTATATTTATACTTTTCGGTTTCTTTTAGGTTTTATAGGATATGCCCCAAAATTGGTTTAGTTAAGATATATGGACATTGAATTTTTTCAAAAGATCATATCTAACCATATTAAACATAGTCCAAATCAAATTTATGCGGTTTGAGGTTTCGAAACCACAAATGGTCGGAATTTGGTCGGAAATGTCAAGAAATTCCGACCATTTTCCGACCAAACAAAGAAAAATATTAATATTGGTCGGAAATTAGTCGGAAATTCCGACCAAATTCCGACCATTTAGAGTTTCAAGTATAAAATACTAAATTTTCAAATTGTATACTGTATAATAAACATGTAAACATTTTATGTCTAACAAATATGTGGCAAAGTAAACATATAATAAAATATATGATGTTTTTATAAATTGAAAGTATATCGAATTAAACCGTTCATAACAAAACATTCACTTTATATTTATACTTTTCGGTTTCTTTTAGGTTTTATAGGATATGCCCCAAAATTGGTTTAGTTAAGATATATGGACATTGAATTTTTTCAAAAGATCATATCTAACCATATTAAACATAGTCCAAATCAAATTTATGCGGTTTGAGGTTTCGAAACCACAAATGGTCGGAATTTGGTCGGAAATGTCAAGAAATTCCGACCATTTTCCGACCAAACAAAGAAAAATATTAATATTGGTCGGAAATTAGTCGGAAATTCCGACCAAATTCCGACCATTTAGAGTTTCAAGTATAAAATACTAAATTTTCAAATTGTATACTGTATAATAAACATGTAAACATTTTATGTCTAACAAATATGTGGCAAAGTAAACATATAATAAAATATATGATGTTTTTATAAATTGAAAGTATATCGAATTAAACCGTTCATAACAAAACATTCACTTTATATTTATACTTTTCGGTTTCTTTTAGGTTTTATAGGATATGCCCCAAAATTGGTTTAGTTAAGATATATGGACATTGAATTTTTTCAAAAGATCATATCTAACCATATTAAACATAGTCCAAATCAAATTTATGCGGTTTGAGGTTTCGAAACCACAAATGGTCGGAATTTGGTCGGAAATGTCAAGAAATTCCGACCATTTTCCGACCAAACAAAGAAAAATATTAATATTGGTCGGAAATTAGTCGGAAATTCCGACCAAATTCCGACCATTTAGAGTTTCAAGTATAAAATACTAAATTTTCAAATTGTATACTGTATAATAAACATGTAAACATTTTATGTCTAACAAATATGTGGCAAAGTAAACATATAATAAAATATATGATGTTTTTATAAATTGAAAGTATATCGAATTAAACCGTTCATAACAAAACATTCACTTTATATTTATACTTTTCGGTTTCTTTTAGGTTTTATAGGATATGCCCCAAAATTGGTTTAGTTAAGATATATGGACATTGAATTTTTTCAAAAGATCATATCTAACCATATTAAACATAGTCCAAATCAAATTTATGCGGTTTGAGGTTTCGAAACCACAAATGGTCGGAATTTGGTCGGAAATGTCAAGAAATTCCGACCATTTTCCGACCAAACAAAGAAAAATATTAATATTGGTCGGAAATTAGTCGGAAATTCCGACCAAATTCCGACCATTTAGAGTTTCAAGTATAAAATACTAAATTTTCAAATTGTATACTGTATAATAAACATGTAAACATTTTATGTCTAACAAATATGTGGCAAAGTAAACATATAATAAAATATATGATGTTTTTATAAATTGAAAGTATATCGAATTAAACCGTTCATAACAAAACATTCACTTTATATTTATACTTTTCGGTTTCTTTTAGGTTTTATAGGATATGCCCCAAAATTGGTTTAGTTAAGATATATGGACATTGAATTTTTTCAAAAGATCATATCTAACCATATTAAACATAGTCCAAATCAAATTTATGCGGTTTGAGGTTTCGAAACCACAAATGGTCGGAATTTGGTCGGAAATGTCAAGAAATTCCGACCATTTTCCGACCAAACAAAGAAAAATATTAATATTGGTCGGAAATTAGTCGGAAATTCCGACCAAATTCCGACCATTTAGAGTTTCAAGTATAAAATACTAAATTTTCAAATTGTATACTGTATAATAAACATGTAAACATTTTATGTCTAACAAATATGTGGCAAAGTAAACATATAATAAAATATATGATGTTTTTATAAATTGAAAGTATATCGAATTAAACCGTTCATAACAAAACATTCACTTTATATTTATACTTTTCGGTTTCTTTTAGGTTTTATAGGATATGCCCCAAAATTGGTTTAGTTAAGATATATGGACATTGAATTTTTTCAAAAGATCATATCTAACCATATTAAACATAGTCCAAATCAAATTTATGCGGTTTGAGGTTTCGAAACCACAAATGGTCGGAATTTGGTCGGAAATGTCAAGAAATTCCGACCATTTTCCGACCAAACAAAGAAAAATATTAATATTGGTCGGAAATTAGTCGGAAATTCCGACCAAATTCCGACCATTTAGAGTTTCAAGTATAAAATACTAAATTTTCAAATTGTATACTGTATAATAAACATGTAAACATTTTATGTCTAACAAATATGTGGCAAAGTAAACATATAATAAAATATATGATGTTTTTATAAATTGAAAGTATATCGAATTAAACCGTTCATAACAAAACATTCACTTTATATTTATACTTTTCGGTTTCTTTTAGGTTTTATAGGATATGCCCCAAAATTGGTTTAGTTAAGATATATGGACATTGAATTTTTTCAAAAGATCATATCTAACCATATTAAACATAGTCCAAATCAAATTTATGCGGTTTGAGGTTTCGAAACCACAAATGGTCGGAATTTGGTCGGAAATGTCAAGAAATTCCGACCATTTTCCGACCAAACAAAGAAAAATATTAATATTGGTCGGAAATTAGTCGGAAATTCCGACCAAATTCCGACCATTTAGAGTTTCAAGTATAAAATACTAAATTTTCAAATTGTATACTGTATAATAAACATGTAAACATTTTATGTCTAACAAATATGTGGCAAAGTAAACATATAATAAAATATATGATGTTTTTATAAATTGAAAGTATATCGAATTAAACCGTTCATAACAAAACATTCACTTTATATTTATACTTTTCGGTTTCTTTTAGGTTTTATAGGATATGCCCCAAAATTGGTTTAGTTAAGATATATGGACATTGAATTTTTTCAAAAGATCATATCTAACCATATTAAACATAGTCCAAATCAAATTTATGCGGTTTGAGGTTTCGAAACCACAAATGGTCGGAATTTGGTCGGAAATGTCAAGAAATTCCGACCATTTTCCGACCAAACAAAGAAAAATATTAATATTGGTCGGAAATTAGTCGGAAATTCCGACCAAATTCCGACCATTTAGAGTTTCAAGTATAAAATACTAAATTTTCAAATTGTATACTGTATAATAAACATGTAAACATTTTATGTCTAACAAATATGTGTCAAAGTAAACATATAATAAAATATATGATGTTTTTATAAATTGAAAGTATATCGAATTAAACCGTTCATAACAAAACATTCACTTTATATTTATACTTTTTGGTTTCTTTTAGGTTTTATAGGATATGCCCCAAAATTGGTTTAGTTAAGATATATGGACATTGAATTTTTTCAAAAGATCATATCTAACCATATTAAACATAGTCCAAATCAAATTTATGCGGTTTGAGGTTTCGAAACCACAAATGGTCGGAATTTGGTCGGAAATGTCAAGAAATTCCGACCATTTTCCGACCAAACAAAGAAAAATATTAATATTGGTCGGAAATTAGTCGGAAATTCCGACCAAATTCCGACCATTTAGAGTTTCAAGTATAAAATACTAAATTTTCAAATTGTATACTGTATAATAAACATGTAAACATTTTATGTCTAACAAATATGTGGCAAAGTAAACATATAATAAAATATATGATGTTTTTATAAATTGAAAGTATATCGAATTAAACCGTTCATAACAAAACATTCACTTTATATTTATACTTTTCGGTTTCTTTTAGGTTTTATAGGATATGCCCCAAAATTGGTTTAGTTAAGATATATGGACATTGAATTTTTTCAAAAGATCATATCTAACCATATTAAACATAGTCCAAATCAAATTTATGCGGTTTGAGGTTTCGAAACCACAAATGGTCGGAATTTGGTCGGAAATGTCAAGAAATTCCGACCATTTTCCGACCAAACAGAGAAAAATATTAATATTGGTCGGAAATTAGTCGGAAATTCCGACCAAATTCTGACCATTTAGAGTTTCAAGTATAAAATACTAAATTTTCAAATTGTATACTGTATAATAAACATGTAAACATTTTATGTCTAACAAATATGTGGCAAAGTAAACATATAATAAAATATATGATGTTTTTATAAATTGAAAGTATATCGAATTAAACCGTTCATAACAAAACATTCACTTTATATTTATACTTTTCGGTTTCTTTTAGGTTTTATAGGATATGCCCCAAAATTGGTTTAGTTAAGATATATGGACATTGAATTTTTTCAAAAGATCATATCTAACCATATTAAACATAGTCCAAATCAAATTTATGCGGTTTGAGGTTTCGAAACCACAAATGGTCGGAATTTGGTCGGAAATGTCAAGAAATTCCGACCATTTTCCGACCAAACAAAGAAAAATATTAATATTTAAAACGACCGCACTCAAATTTTTTTTTTTTTTTTTTTTTTTTTTTTATAAAATCACACAATAATTAAACAACGCAAATACGAGAACAAACCAAGTTCTACAGTTCATACCAACTAGCATTTCTATAACGTCAAAAGCAAAGACAACAACAACAACAAACCCCCGGGTCCTAATCATCCCCTCTTCACTGCCTCGATTCCACGATCACACCTTATCTTTACCTGCATCGACAAAAGTGATGCATCAACATTTGGCTAACCAAATGCTGAGTGAGATTGATCATCCCAACAACAGGCTACCAAATAAGCACAATCAATCAACAATTAATCATACGAAGAATTAATTAACACCAATTAAAAGAAATCCCGACACCATTAGCAATTAATCACCAATAATCAACAATTATTCACAATAATCAACAATTATTCACAATAATCAACAATTATTCACAATAATCAACAATTATTGCAATAATCAACAATTATTGCAATAATCAACAATTAATCACAAGAAGGAAATAACTCAACACCAACTTGCAATCAATCACGGTTAATCACAATTAACAGAACAACCCAACGCAAGCTTAGCGATTCCGCTCCCTACAAGCTTTCACGAACCGCAACAACAACAAAGGGAACCACTCGGATCGCCACCACAACAAGAAGAACAAATGGAATCCATCACAAGAAAACAAGCTCGGATCAATCATCAAGAAGGCAAGCTCGGCCCAAAAAAAACAAGAGACGAGCTCGGCTCAATCAACAAGAGACAAGCCCGGCTCAAACAACAAAAGACGAGCTCGGATCGCGAAACCAACAACCAAAAAGACATGCTAGAGTCGCGAATCCAACAGCCCATAACCAAGCAAGAGTTGCGATATCAAGCATCAAGAAGAATGGGCATGGATCGCGAATCAACAACCAAGAAGCAAGCAAGAGTTGCGAAATCAACAAGAAGAACAAGCTTCACACAGCTTAAATGCTAGCCTTTGGTCACAACTCACCTTAGACACGATGGATTGAGCTCTAGAGTGACTTCCCCAAGCTCAAGAAGACCTCCCAAGCTCACGCACAAACCCAGGCCGCCAACCTCTTCTTCAAGCTTCGATCGATCTCGCAAGACCCAAGCTTCACCAAGCTTCACCTCTCTCTCACGCTCTCCCTCTCTCTCTCTCTCTCTCTCTCTCTCTCTCTCGCGACCAATCTTCTTCTCTTATCCAAGATCTGGTTTCTACGCAAGAGATGAGAGGAAGAAGAAGACAAGAAAAAGACTAAACTTTGAGAAAAACCCCACAACTTCTGAATCGGTTTATGACACCCCCGGAACAAACCCGAATTAATTATTTCTCCCAATAATTAATTTCTCCAGATTTGTCTAAGGCTCAAAACCCGAAGGAAAATTCCGAAACAATTAAATTAATTAATTAATTAATTTATTTTCCGGAACGCGGGCGTTACAATTCTCCCCCACTAACATAGATTCGCCCTCGAATCTTCGATACCGTTCATCTCTCATGAACCGTTCCTCTCCAATGAACCTTATCGTCGCAACGATTACACAACCTTTGGCCAAACCCGACCATCTCAATACTCACACGAGGTCCAATACCAACCTACGAGGTTTCCCATTCAGTCCCTATGCTTATAACACCGCGGCATCATATGTACTTATTGCTCAAACACCGGCCAACCCCATTACTCAAGACACCGCAGCATCTCTGAGTTCCGAGCATCAGCCATATCCCGCAGGATATCCACCATACCATATCACCCAAGACACCGCAGCATCTCCGGGTTCTAGGTATATGCCGTACCACTCCACTCGGTAATATAACCTACAAGAGTCTCAATACCCCATACCACTCAATTCTAGGTAATATATCCCACGTCTGGGACATACTCCTTACGAATCCACGGTATCACGTATCACTCTAGGCTATAAATTTCCCGAGACTGGGTACATCGCCACTCACACTCCCAGGACACACAGTCCTGCGAGCTATCGGCACCGGAGGATCCAGTCCTCCCAACGAGCAATAAATCACATATCTCTAAGCATCTCGACTAAACTATACTCCATACCCGGAATATCTGCCGTGCATGACCAATAACCCGGCCATCGCGCCTCCCTTGCGCACCTTCCAGTGTCGGCTTGCTTTAGAAAACTTGTCAAGACAACTACGACTAGGCTATCCTTAACACCCAACAACTCTCTGCAGTAAGTCATCAATACAAACGTAATAAAACAAACAAGTACCATACGCCTGCAATCCAACCCACCACATAGAACCGTTAAGTGAAATAACCCGGTCTCGTCACTCGACTCATTTTCCCGAACAAGCGTAACTAAGACACGCAATGCAACCCGCGACTCACAAGTCACTAATAAGAAATACTCATCTTATTACACATCATAATGTAACATCGTTCTACACAACGGCAATACAAAATGAACACACATAGCATACAGCTACAACCGAAACTGGAACCTCTCGATGGAACTCAAGCCGCAGCTTGCTTCTGAAACCACTTCTGGAACCTCGTTTCCATCCTAGCCTCTGGCTCCCAAGTTTCCTCCTGAACACCGCCACAGTCCCACAGAACTCGCATCATCGGAATCTTCTTCCGACGAAGCTCCTTGACCCTCCGCTCGAGAACTCTCAAAGGTCTCGCCTCAACGGTCATATTGGGCTGGAGATCTGGCGGAATCTCAGCCAATACCTCGTCACCCCTATGCAAACACTTCTTCAGCATCGACACATGGAACACCTTATGAAAAGCTTGCATAACCGCGGGTAACTCCAACCGATACGCTACCGGCCCAACACGCTCTACAATCCGGAACGGTCCCATATACCTCGGACTCAACTTAGTCGCAACAATGGACCTGTTCGGCCCTCTCAGCAAAGCCATCTTGAGATACACACTATCTCCCACCTCGAACACAAGCTCTTTCCGCCTCTTATCAGCATAACTCTTTTGCCGATCCTGGGCCTCTTTCATGTTCAGCTTCAAAATCCGGATCTTCTCTGTAGTTTCCTGAACAAAACTCGCACCCAAAGTGCTCCTCTCCCCCACTTGGGTCCAACACAAGGGGGTACGACAGGGCCTCCCATACAGAGCCTCATATGGAGCCATGCCAATACTCGCCTGGTAACTATTGTTATACGCAAACTCAACCAAGCTCAAGTGATCCACCCAATGACCACCCCAATCCAGCACGCACATCCTCAACAAATCCTCCAAAGTCTGAATGGTCCGCTCGGACTGCCCATCTGTCTGAGGATGATACGCCGTGCTCAAGTGCACCTTCGTGCCCATCTCTGCCTGAAACGCCTTCCAGAACTCCGATGTGAACTTAGGGTCCCGGTCCGAAACGATACTCACCGGTACTCCATACAGTCTCACAATCTCCTGCACGTACTTCCTAGCCAAAACTGCCGCCCCATCGGTCTTCTTAATGGCCAGAAAACGCGCACACTTGGTCAATCGATCGACGATGACCCAAATAGCATCTTTGGTCCGAGAAACTGGTAATCCCACCACGAAATCCATCGTGATCATATCCCACTTCCACTCTGGAATGGGTAAACTCCGCAACAAACCACTCGGGACCTGGTGCTCCGCCTTCACTAACTGGCACACGTTGCACGAAGCAACCCAGTTAGCCACATCCTTCTTCATCCCGACCCAATGATAATAGCGCTTGAGATCGCGGTACATCTTAGTCGCTCCGGGATGAATCGCAAACATACTCGAATGAGCCTCGCTCAGGATCTCTCGCCGCAAATCCTCATCCAAAGGTACGCATACCCTCCCACTAACAAGGATAGTGCCGTTCGCAGATACCTGATACTCAGAACCCTCTGCTCTCGAAGCCTTAACCAAACCCTCATCTTTTCCCTGAGCCAACCGAACCCTGCTCAAAAGATCTGCCTGGTTAGCCGCCTCCAAGCCCAAAGGTTCCTGAGATACAACACATAAGCGCAATGTGCTAATCTCGCTCACCAAGGACTCTACCTCGAGCTCCCGAGCCAAAGCCACCCGTTTTCGACTCAACGCATCCGCAACCAGATTAGCCTTACCAGGATGGTAAGCTATCTCCAGATCATAGTCGGCCACTAGCTCCATCCAGCGCCTCTGCCTCAAATTCAACTCAGGCTGAGTGAAAATGTACTTCAAGCTCTTATGATCTGTGAACACCTGCACCTTTCCGCCATAAAGATAAGATCTCCAAATCTTTAATGCAAAAACCACTGCAGCCCTCTCCAAGTCATGGGTAGGGTAGTTGCCCTCATGCTTCCGCAGCTGCCGCGAAGCATAGGCAATAACCTTCCCCCGCTGCATCAACACACAACCCAGACCCACTCCCGACGCATCGGTGTACACCACGTAAGGCTCACCCGACTCAGGCAACGCCAATACTGGAGTACTAGACAACATGGCCTTCAGCCCTGCGAAACTCCTCTCACACTCTGAGGACCACACGAAAGGAACATCCTTCCCTGTTAGCTTCGTCATAGGCTTAGCCAAACTCGCAAAACCCTTGACGAACCGCCGATAATACCCTGCCAACCCAAGAAAACTCCGAATCTCAGTGGCATTCCTTGGCCTCGGCCAAGTACTAATGGCCTGGATCTTCCCTGGATCTACCGACACTCCCTCCGCAGAGACAATGTGACCCAGAAAACCGATCTCCCGCTGCCAGAAGCTACACTTGCTCAACTTAGCAAATAACTTCTGTTCCCGCAGCCTCGAGAGAACCACACGCAGATGTACCTCATGCTCCTCCCGGCTCCTCGAATACACCAAGATGTCATCGATAAAGATGATCACGAACTCATCTAGATACTCCTGGAAAACGCTGTTCATCAATCTCATAAATGCAGCCGGTGCATTAGTCAACCCAAATGGCATCACCACAAACTCGTAGTGACCATAACGAGATCTGAAAGCCGTCTTCCGGATATCTACCTCATCGATGGGAATCTGATGATAACCCGACGCCAAGTCAATCTTGGAGAACCAAGTAGCCCCTCTCAACTGATCCAACAACTCATCAATCCGCGGAAGAGGATACCTGTTCTTCACTGTGACCCGGTTAAGTCCCCGATAGTCGATACACAACCGAAAACTCCCGTCCTTCTTCTTCACGAACAACACTGGCGCTCCCCACGGCGAAGAACTCGGACGAATAAATCCCTTACTCAACAACTCCTCCAGCTGCTTCTTCAGCTCTGCCATCTCTGCGGGAGCCATCCTATAAGGAGCCCTGGATATCGGTGCCGTCCCCGGTTCCAACTCGATCGTGAAAGGATCCGACCTAGATGGTGGCAACCCCTGCAACGACTGGAACACATCCTGGAACTCACGAACCACGCGAATATCCTGAACCCTAGCCTCTCCGACGGCCTCCGGCAATGAAATGGTAGCCAAATACGCCTCGCAACCTCTCTCGATCAGCCGCTCTGCGTGCACAACCGAGATCACGAGACTCCCGGAAGTCGGTCTCACGCCCTGATACACCAACTTCCCTTTCCCCTGGTCGAACTCAACTCGCCCTCGGTGACAGTCCAGATGCGCCCTGAACTTCCCGAGCCAATCCATGCCCAAGATGACATCATACAGCTCCACTGAGCAGATAATCAAATCGGCAGCCATGGACTCTCCTGCTACCTGAACATCCACGTCTCGCACCCGACCGTGAATCCTCAGGAGCTTCCCCCCGGCGACCTCCACGAACCCCAAACTCACACCGGGCTCGCTCCGGATATTAGCCTTCTCGGCCAACTCCGGGGAAACGAAGCAATGCGATGCTCCTGTGTCAAACAACACATGACACTCTACACCTCCAACACACAAGGTCCCTGCACATATACATGTGCCGAGAACCTTAACACCCCGACGAGCACGACATTCCCTGTAACATCCCGATTTCTTGTATATGCGGAGAGGCTTATAAGAATTGATTTGGCTACCTATGTCACCAAAGTGCACTTACCTTTTCCGATCACTTGCCCGAAAGAACTCCAGAGTTAAGGGTGCTTGGGCTGGAGTAGTCTAAGGATGGGTGACCTTCCGGG